>OZ012738.1:377670070-380070070 GCA_963859935.3 Lathyrus sativus
GGAAAAGCATCAGATGCTGGAAATAACACACATTGAGATAACAAAAACATCCAGAAAGTAAAAGAAACTTATTGGAGAAAAAGTCACAGTCACCAGAGGTTTTGTCAGAAGAGCATTGAACAAAACGCTAGAGAAGAACAGTAATAGCCACCAGAGATATTCAGAAGAGCATTGAATAAACTCCGGAACACATCTAAAAAAGCATTGGATGGAGTATAGAAACAGATTTGAAAATAAAACTCAGCAGTTGTTAACCAAAGTCAAAACAAATTGAAGACATCTAGAAGAGCATTAGATGAAGACAAAAATTCTAAAGATAGATCCGAAACATTTAGAAAAGCATTAAATGTACGGGAAAAGATTTTAAAGACATATATGGAAGAACATCAGATAAACAGGGTCGTATTTGGAAGAACGTCAGATAGACACAAAGGGGTTCTGGGAGAATGTTATAACAAAAGACACATTTGGGAAAACATCAGACGCAAAAGAGATAAATTCTAGTAAAACATCAGAATTTACAGACACATCTGGAAAAACATCAGACAGAAAAAGAAATAAATTCTGGTAAAACATCAGAATTTACAGACACATCCGGAAGAACATCAGACGATAAAAGAAATAAATTCTGGTAAAACATCAGAATTAAGGTAAATATCTAGAAAACCATCAGATAAGTTCTGGAAGAACATCAGAACAGAGACTCAATCTGGAAAACCATCAGAAAGAGAAATAAATATTTGAAAAACCATCAGATAAGTTCTGGAAGAACATCAGAACAGAGACTCGATCTGAAAAACCATCAGAAAGAGAAATAAATATCTGGAAAAACATCAGATAAGTTCTGGAAGAACATCAGAACAAAGAACAAAGACTCAATCTGAAAAACCATCAGAAGGAGAAATAAAATATCTGGAAAACCATCAGATAAATTCTGGAAGAACATCAGAACAGAGGACAAAGACTCAATCTGGAAACCCATCAGAGAGAGAAATAAATATCTGGAAAACCATCAGATAAGTTACGACACAAACTGTTTGGTAGGTGCCAAGTGAGTTGGACTTTGACCACAAGGTAAGACGTGAATAAAACACAACCTCGGGGGAAAAGTAAATGGGGATAAAACACCCATGATGCCAGGTAAATTGAAATTCGTCCACAAGGTAAGACGCAGGTAAAACACGACCTCGGGAGAAAAAGCAAATGGGGATAAAAATACCCATGATGCTAGATAAATTGAAATTCATCCACAAGGTAAGACGCGGGTAAAACACGACCTCGGGTGAAAAAGCAAATGGTGATAAAACACCCATGATGTGCACATGTACATGAATTATGCTTATGATATACGCATGTGTAAATTATGCAGATGACATATGATCAAATGCAAATGCAAATGTCGACAATAAGGCTCGACTCTTTTGGTGAGAAGACAAGACTGGAAGACATGATTCCTCAACACGAAGATCATTTTCAATCTGCTTGGGGACTAAAGATGCTACTGATGAACACATCTCTGCCACAATAATATATAGATGATCCTTGTAGGAAGGATAAAGATCTGCTTGAGGGTTCTTCAAGTAAACTGTCCCAGTTTAGCTGTCTGTTGTAGATGAGCTGATAACTGCTTCAGCTTGTTGATGTTGAAAATGACTGATTCGTTGGGTGCTTGAAAGGCTTGCCCCAGTCTAAGTCTTGAAATATCTTCTGGATAAACCAAATCTGAGAAGACCATGCCTTGAACAAATCTTGAATTGATTCTTAGACAGGATGTAAAAGGAATTTACCCCTGATAGGATCACCGACCAAGTTTCTCAACTGTTTGAAAATTCCTTGAGAGGAAAGCCAGTTTGCAAGCAAAAGTGTTCATACAAACATGGTAATGTAAAGTTCATGCAACTTTTGAAATCAAAATCATTTTTGAAAGATCCAACATAAATGAGTCATTGGTTAGAACATGGTGGTTCAAGACACTCAAAGTTTAAAGGTAAAGCAAAAAGGTATTGTGCCAAAACAAATGATCTGCAAAGATCTTTTGGTGTCAGTTTACGCAACCTTGTTGTAGTATGCTTTCAAAATAACCTTGTTTCAGTTAGGTCTTTTGAGGGTTGTAGCGTGGCTTGGTTCACAGTTTAAGAAACAAAAGATAAAGGCTCAAAGTTTATTTGTGCCCACCCAATCTATCTGATGATCTTCAGTCCTATGCTCAGCTAACTCAGAATATACACTGAGGTTCCCATAGGAATTACACTGATTATAGTAATGATGATGGTTCGGAAGTCAACAGACTTTTTGAAAAGGCAATCACCGCTTCTTTACAACATTTGGTTGTTTTGAAACTAAAGGATTTTCATGATGAAGGGTTTAAAGATCTCCTCCCTTTTATTGTCCCTAGTTTTTGCCTGAACTGTTTCTTTTGAAGCTTACAGTCAGCGGGATGCCCCAGTTTTTCCTAAGTCTCCTTCATAGGTTTTGACTTAGCGGGCTTTTCTTTTGTTTTTTTTTGAAAGAGAGTGACTGCCTAGCTTAATGATCACGGTGAACCATCATCGACTTATTGGCTTGGAAAACATCTTCGACACTTGTTTGTTGTGTGCGAAGGAAAAAAATGTAGTTGCCAACTTTATATAAAAGGTGTCTTGCATGAACACACAACCAAGTTAACTGAGAACTACCCACCCCAAGGTTAAAACTGCGGGTTTTTGTAAAGAAAGAAACTCCAACTTCTAGGCTCGAAGGGGTTGACAAGGGATTAACTTCCTTATTTCTCCAGTGTTTAGGAGTTGAAACAATGCCTTACATCATCAACAAAGTTTGATTGAAAGCATACTGACAGCAATTATGGGTATAGCATTTTCATCATCCTCCCTCAAATATTTGCATAATCAAAAATTTGGACAAGGAGTAAATATTTAAAAGATAAAGCATAAAAGTGAAAACAATAGGCAAAATGATTTGAAATCAAAAGTTGTGATGCTCATTCATTAAGATGAAAGTACAAACACTAAATAAAAGCAAACAAGCTTAAACAAAATGAAGGAAACTGCAAACAATGAGAAACAATTAGGCCTAGTGACTAAATTTGTCTTGTCTGAAACACTGGTGCTCAAAAAAAGATAGTCTGCTGGAGTCGGACTGAAGCTTCACTTTTTATGTTATGGCAATGGATTATTCTGGACATTCGGATGATTATCCTTAAAACCCAGGATTCCAGTTTTAATCAGCTCACGCACTCTAGCTTTCAGTGCATAACAATGTTCCAAGTCGTGGCCCGGGGCACCCTCATGAAAAGCACAATGGAGGTCAGCTCTAAATCCAGCTGGAGGAGGATTAGGAGTTTGCAAAGCCTTTGTAGTAATCAACCCTTGTTTAACCAGATCAGGATAAAGTTTTGCATATGTCATGGGAATAGGATCGAATTGGTTCCTATTTCGATACTGGTTTTGTCCAACAGTTAGACGTTGAGGAATCTGAGCTGGTCGTGGAGCAGCAGCAGTAACGGCGGCAATAGCAGGGTGATTATACCTTGGCTGAGGACGAGGATTTCTCACTTCAACCATGACAGCGTTGGTTTGCTCTTCCTTCTTCTTATAGAAAGTCCCAAAGGATTTCTTCGCACCATTAGAAGGTTCAACAACTTTGGATACCTTACCCTTTTTTAGTCCTTCTTCTAACCTTTGGCCAATGGTCACCAGGTCTGTGAAGTTTGAAGATACACTCCCAATCATCTTTTCCCAATAGAAAGGAGACAAAGTATCCATGAACATTCCAGTTAGCTCTTTCTCTGCTAGAGGGGGTTCAACCTGGGAAGCCAACTCTCTCCAACGTTGAGCGTATTCTTTGAACGATTCTTTTTCATTTTGAGACATGTTTTGAAGTTGACGACGGTCAGGAGCCATGTCCAGATTGTATTTGTATTGCTTCATAAAAGCATTGGCGAGATCTTGGAAGCAGTGGATACTATTGTGCTCCAAGTTCATATACCAATTAAGAGAAGCACCACTCAAGCTGTCTTGAAAGCAATGGATGAGCAACTTCTGATTGTTAGTGTAAGCTGCCATCCTTCGGAAGTACATGACCAAATGGGCTCTTGGGCATGAGTGACCTTTATATTTCACGAAATCTGGAATCTTGAATTTAGGAGGCATGACGAGGCCAGAGACTAAGCACATATTATCAGCATCGACGTTGAAGAAATCAGTACCCTCAACGGCCTTGAGTCTCTTGTCTATGTTTTGAAATTGTTCGCGGACAATCTCAGGCTCAACAAAATCTTCATGGTCTTCTCCTTGAGCACTAGCAGCATTGTAGTCAAAGAAAGGAGTCTCAAAGGGGGCTCGGCCATTCTGGGCAACAGCGTGGACCACAGGTCTGGGCTCTGTAAAGATGGGAGCTTGAAAAACTAGTCTGATAGTCGGACCAATCATAGCAGTAGATGCAAGGGGCGGAGAGTAGTTGGGAGGTAAACCAAACTCTGGCCAAGTAGATTGCGGCATCTGAACAGGAGGAGCATCAGCACTTGAAACTTCTCGAATGACAGTCCTTTGAGATGGCTCTCCTCTGGCAATCAATACTTGAAGCATCTCGGTAAGTTTAGTCATGCCTGACTTTAACTCATCGATCTCCATTCGGACTTCTGCGTTGTGTGCTTCCTGCTCTGACATCTTGCGTCTATAGTTAGCTCTAGTCCGATATCAGTGTCGAGGAATCAGCTTGACGACTCAAAGGCACACTGGACGATGAAGACAACTGGAGATGAGCGACTGGACAAACAGAGGTATGCAACGAACCATGCAAAGATGCAAATGCAATGCAATGCGATGCAAGACATGATGCAAAACACACATAACAGGATCACAGGTTCGAGATCACAGCATGAGGTCTGGGTAAAGAACTAACCACAGGGTATGTACTATGGGTAAAACACCTGCACAACGGGTTCTAACAAAGTTCCCAAAGTCATCGACCCATCTTTCGGATATTATCGACACACCAAATACTTGGAAATCAATAATATTCTCAAGAGAGTCTCGTCTGAGTGTAGTATCGCATATCAACTACTTCGGGAATACTCCCTCATAGTCATTGCACTACTTCCTAAAAGGCTAAGTGGGGATAACAGGTAACTAAAGGTCCTCAGTGTCAAAGGCTCCTAAATCGAAAGTAGTAATGTTTTCACGAATACTCGTTCAACAAAACTAACTCTCAAGAGGGCCTCCACTGAGCGGTGGTTTCTCAAGTTAGCTTGGTCGGGAATCAACTCCCTATAAGCCTTCTTGAATATACCACCATCCTATCATAGGTGCACTCAAGTCCAGGTATAGGACTTATCCTCACCACTCCAAGTAATAACCCTAAATACAGATAAACTCAGGCACAGACAAATATATGTACAAATATATACAAATATACAAGCAAACCATCATATAGCAAACACAAATATAAACAAGGTGGGTTTAACCCTCTTAGGGGAGTCCCCAGTGAAGTCGCCATTTCTGTTGCGGTGAGAATCGTGATACCAAGCTATTGATTAACTTGAATCTTAATTCTTAAATTCACAATCAAACTTTAATTTATCCAAAAAGGAAAGGTTTAAAGAGAGAAAAACCTATTAAAATGCAAAGCAAACGGCAAGGCCTAAAGCTATGCAAAGAGAGATCTAAAGGTTTGGGGGTTGGTTATGCATAGGGTAGGTATTTCACATCCTAAACATCTGTAGTACTCTATAGGAACCTCTTGCTAATATTTGTGTTTGCTAAAGTTTGCTTGCTAAGCGAAAGTGCTAAGGGTAAAGATAAAGGTTGAAACGAAGGAAAAAAGAAAAGGTTGGAAAAAAAAAGAAAAAAGAAAAAGGTTGTTCGCCAAGGATCGGAGCCTTGTGCCTACGTATTCTCAAAAGGTACTTTGAGAAATCAGAGCGTTCGTAGTTCCCCTAACTAGGGGTGAGAGGAACTTCTTGACTGTGGTCAAGGTTCCAGGGGGATGTAAGCATTCATAGAGAAGTACTTACATGGAGTGCGACGACTCCTATTCTAAGTTGAAAATTATGGTAGAGAATGTCCACAGCGGGACGCTAAACATGAGTACGGCGACTCAGATCCTAAGGCTAGGATAAGGGGTAAAAGGTAAAGGATATCCACGGCGGGACAACTAAATAGAGCACGGAGACTCCAAGTCATATGGCAAGGGTAAACAAGGGAAATGTTCACGGCGGGACGACTAAATAGAGCACGATGACTCCAAGTCCTATGACAAAGTACACATGTATTTCATCTTCCTCACAAAACAGTAACATTGTAACTAATAAAATAAATGAATAAATAAATAAATAATATTATAACTAAATAAATAAATATAACTATATATTATAATTAGTAAAATAAAGGTACATATTAATTAAAAATGCAAGAGTAAGTATATTATTAAAAAAAATGATAGCAGTATAAATTAAAATGTGTAAATTACATTAAAGTTTTTTTTAAAAAAAATAAATAATAAAAGTAATATATACATTTAATTTTTAACTAATATAAATGTTTTTCCTGTACCAAAAAAAAACTAGCATGAAGATTGACATATAAAATGAAACGGTACTAGTATGTATAAATATTTAAATATAAAGCAAATATATAAAGGTTAAAACAAAAGGTAATGTATATATGAAAAAAAAATTAGAAGTAACAGTAACATGTAAATGAAAATCTATCACTAATGTAAATCAAACAGAATTTATCAGTAACCTATATATATTAACCTATAATAAAACAAAACAAATTATATTTAAAAACTCAAAATATATATATATTGGTTAACATGCAGTAGAGAAATAACTTGAATCATTAACCACTACCCACATTCAAAAAGACACATTAACAACCATAATATATAATAAAGTAAATAGTAAAAATATAGTAAAAAAAATCTGCAAAAACCTGGAGCTCTTCCGCAGCTCTCTCACTTCTCTCGAGTGATACACGATGAGGTCTTCGGAGATGTCGCTTGTAGCTGATGCGAGAGGAGGGATACGACAGAGAACTGCAGCAACCTTTGGTGGTATGTGATGTTGCTATGGTGTGAGTTTGTTTACCGACACATACGGCGGATGAGAGTTTAACACACTGGAGGTATGTAGAAGAGAAGGGTACTTGTGTGAAACCGTTTGATGCAGGATCTTTTTATGAGACTTGTCTGTTCAAGTCTTCAAGTGAGGATATGGTCCTCCTTTTCTATTATGTGCAGTAGTGAGTACTTGATGATGTGTGGTTACGTGAGAGCCCTTCTAGCCTTTTTATTTTTCAGATTTCGTGGGATTTTTGGAGGCTAGAGGTAGTAGCTTGTGGGAGTAATATATGGTAAAGAGTATAAAGGTGGGTAGCATGCTATTATGTACTATCTACTACAAAATTGAACAAAATCTACTTTATGTACTATAAGATCAAAACTTTTTAAAAGCTCCCTAAAATAAGGAAAAGTTAGACATAAAAAGAATAAATTATTTACAATAAAATCTAAAATAAAGATTTGATGGATTAAAAGAATATATTAATTAAAAGTAGAAATAAAGACAGTAAAAAATAAATAATTGGGTCGGTATCGAAGTACTCGAAAAAATAAAATGAATACACCAAAGTGATCAGCAAAAAATATACGATTCGGAAAAATACGGCGTTTTGTCAAATTTTGAAATAAATTTTACCCGCTAAAACGGCTTAAACTGTCCAAAAAGTTTATTTCAGCTGATAAATTGAGTATTATGAAAAAAGTAAGAGATGATAAACTATACAGATGATGCAAAAAGATGCGGGATCTTAGAGTCAAAAATTAGGGTGCAATAGTCCCTAAGAAAATGGTGTCGAATTTCTATGTGTTTAGTACGCGAGTGTAACACTGGATTCTTGGTAAGATTTATAGCACTGGTGTTGTCACACAATATTGGAATACGTTCTAGTTTCAAATTAAAGTCCAATAGTTGTTGTTTAAGCCATAAGACTTGCGCACAACAACTACCGGCGGCTACGTATTCCGCTTCGGCGGTTGACAAAGCAACAGACACTTGTTTCTTGCTGTGCCAACTAACCAGAGAGTTTGAAAATAGGTGACATGTGCCACTGGTGCTTTTCCTATCTGATTTACAACCGGCAAAATAAGAATCATAGAAGCCCACCAAAGAACAATCATTACCCTTAGAATACCACAATCCATACTTCGGAGTACCAGATAGGTATCGAAGTATGCGTTTGACAGATTTTAGGTGGGATTCCTTAGGACATGATTGATATCTAGCGCACATACACACGCTAAACATAATATCGGGACGCGAAGCAGTAAGATATAGAAGCGAGCCAATCATACCTCTGTACCTTTTTACCTCAACATCTTTGCCACTTTCATCTTTACTCATGTTTGCACAACTTGGCATAGGGGTGTCTATGGCTTTTGCATTTGCCATGTCAAATCTCTTGAGAAGATCCAAACAATATTTTGTTTGGCTCACGAATGTTCCTTCCTTCAGTTGCTTGATTTGTAACCCGAGAAAATATGTGAGTTCACCCATCATACTCATCTCGAATTCACCCTGCATAAGCTTAGCAAACTCTCTTACGAGATTCATGTTAGTGGATCCAAATATGATATCGTCAACATAAATTTGAACAAGAATTAAGTGTTTTCCTTGACGTTTAATGAAGAGAGTAGTATCAACCTTTCCTCTTGAGTAGCCTTGATCAAGTAAGAATTTGCTTAGTCTCTCATACCAAGCTCTAGGAGCTTGTTTAAGACCGTACAAAGCTCTTTTCAGTTTATAGACATGATCAGGATACTCATGAGACTCAAAACCAGGTGGTTGAGCAACATAGACTTCTTCATTTATAAATCCGTTAAGGAAAGCACTTTTAACGTCCATTTGAAATAACTTAAAATCTTTCGCACAAGCGAAAGCAAGTAAAAGGCGTATAGCCTCGAGTCGGGCAACCGGCGCATAAGTTTCCTCATAGTCGATGCCTTCCTCTTGGTTATACCCTTGCGCGACTAAACACGCTTTGTTACGAGTTATTACTCCGTTCTCGTCCAGTTTATTTCTAAACACCCATCGGGTGCCGATTACTCGATGACCTCGTGGAGGCGGGACAAGGTCCCAAACCTCATTTCTAGTAAACTGATTCAGTTCCTCCTGCATTGACAAATACCAATGTTCATCGAGTAGGGATTCCTTAGGGTTTTTAGGTTCCATTTGTGACACGAAAGCGAAGTAATAACAGAAATTACTTAGCTTAGCACGAGTTGTTACACCCTTTGTGATGTCTCCAATAATGTTTTCAATAGGATGGTCTTTAGATGACTTCCATTCATGAAGAAGATCGTCGTTTGAAAGCGGATGAACTTCCTCTGTTGCATCACGGTGTGCATCCTTATCCTCCTCAACTTTGGCTTTGTCAGGTTGATCAATCCCTATCTCGCCACTGTTGAGTATGTCTTCAGTGGATGTACCTGCACCATGAACAACACTATCCTTTCCGACATTTCTCGGGTAGGACTCATCAAAGGTAACATGCACAGACTCTTCTACAGCAAGTAAACGTTTATTATATATTCTATATGCTTTACTCGAGTGAGAGTATCCGAGAAAGATACCTTCATCGGCTTTGGAATCAAATTTGCCCAAGTTTTCCTTTCCATTGTTTAATACAAAACATTTACATCCAAACACGTGCAAGTGTGAGACATTTGGCTTTCGCCCTTTTAAGAGTTCGTACGGTGTTTTGTTTAGAATGGGGCGAATAAGTACCCTATTCAAAGCATAGCATGCCGTACTAATGGCGTCGGCCCAAAAACATTTAGGTAAACCACTTTCATTAATCATTGTTCTTCCTAATTCTTCTAAAATACGGTTTTTGCGCTCCACAACCCCGTTTTATTGAGGAGTGCGTGGAGCGGAGAAGTTATGATCAATACCATGGTTACCGCAATATTCTTCAAACAAATGATTTTCAAACTCACCTCCATGGTCGCTCCTTATGGACACTATGTTTGTATTTAACTTGTTTAGGGAAAGCTTAGCAAACTTTTCAAAGGAGGAGAATGTATCACTTTTACTTACTAAGAAGATGGTCCAACAAAACCTAGAAAATTCGTCCACTATTACGAACCCGTAATAGTTTCCTCCTAAACTTTTGATCCTAGACGGCCCAAACAAGTCCATGTGTAGAAGTTCAAGAGGTCTCGTTGTTGAAATTATCTTTTTGGATTTAAATGAGATCCTCGTTTGCTTCCTTTTTTGACAAGCATCACAAAGGTGATCCTTGGTGAACTTTATTTTGGGAAGTCCTAAGACTAGGTCTTTTGAGACTACCTTATTATGTAAGTCAAAATTAACATGCGCTAAACGCCTATGCCATAGCCATGAGTCTTCACTCATAGTTATGAGGCATTTGTCGCTTGTTAATGATACTTCATTTAAGTCAAGCATATATACATTGTTTACTCTAAAACCATTAAACATATTCTTCTTATCATTTTCATGCACAATTTTGCAACAATCTTTTGAAAAGGATACATTGTATCCTTTGTCGCACAGTTGGCTAATGCTAAGCAGATTATGTTTAAGGTTTTCGACAAGCAATACATCGGAAATCATAGTAGAGGCGGGATTACCTACACTACCTTTACCTAGTATTGCTCCGCGGTTGTTATCACCATAAGTTACATACCCTTTCTTCTTAGCCACAAAGTCTATGAATAAGGATATGTCTCCAGACATGTGTCTTGAGCACCCACTATCGAGAACCCATCTTCTCTCGGTGGTCTCGACACATTTCACCTGTTTTTTCTTATTTTTCTAATTGGCGGAGAGGCATAGATTCACGGACTCTTCTTCATCACTAGAACTTTCATCAGAGGAGGAAGAGTCGCTGTCACTTTCCCATGCTATGTACGCTCTCCTAGGCTTTGATGATTTCTTGTGTGATTTTGATGATTCCTTGTCCTTTCCCTTTTTATTCATTGGACAGTCCGGTTTGTAGTGACCGCGCTTTCCACACTTGTAGCACGTCCCTCTAGTCTTTTTACCTTTCGAGTCATCATCCTTGGAGTTTCTTGATTGTTTCCGAAAGTTTACCAAGTTCTTCTTGGAACGTTGTATGCCGTTCTTTCTCACGTAACAGTTATACCGTTTAACAAACAACCCCATATCTTCGCTTGTGTCTTCTTCTTCGTTGCTCGAGGAATAATCATTTTGCTCTTTTGCTTGAGACTTCGAGGAGGAAGTCTTGAGAGCTATCGATTTCTTTTCACTCACCTTCATTTTGTCTTTCTTTTCCATCTTTTCGCATTGGTCTAAGCTCAAGAGTACCTGTTCATGCTCTTGTAATTTGCCAAACAATGTTGTTAAATCTAATAAGGTAAGATCATGTGCTTCTTTGATGGCGGTCACTTTAGGCTGCCATTCCCTGTTTAAACATCTTAAGATCATGTGCTTCTTTCATGTGCATCCGAACTTCGGTTCAGGACCTCGATTACTTTGACTTCAATCCCATTGTGTGGATGTGAAGTATTTTGATGTGCTCCGGTTCTCTAGTAGAATCGATCCTATTGATAGAGATCTATGAAGGGTTGATGGCCCAGTGTCTATCGAGCTGTGATGATTGGTACCACATGCATTGAGTTGTGTCGCATCTGCATTTATGAGTCTTTTTGTATAAATTATGATGTTGTGGCCTTCGAGGCCTATTGATCAATATGAAGGTTGAATATGATTATGATGCCATTTATATGTTGATTTTCATACATTAATGTGTATGAATTGTTTTACTCACCCTGCCTGTTTGAATGTTACCTCCACGTTGGTAACGTGCAAATGACTGAGTTTAGCTGTGGACGCCGTCGAGGAGTTGTTTTTGGAATTTTGAGTAGTTAGCCCTTTTGGTTAACTTAGAGGGTCTTGCTCTGATATGTAACATCGGGTTGGGTTCTTTGAGTTAAACTATATACTGTTGAGTTATTTTGCTTATGTCCCTGATGAGGAAAACCTTTACTTATGCCTTTTGAATTCTGCTGTTTCATGTTGTTTGATGTATTTTGGGAAAAACCCATTGCTTACGGAGCCGTGACCTATTTTGATGACATTGGGAAATGTACGCCCTTTTTGGTGGCTTTTTGTGAAATTTAATAATTACTCTGATATCTGTGTTATTTAGCCTTATTATTATGGGGTAGAAAAGGGTGTTACACATCACATCATGCAAATAAAACCATCAAACATGTCATTTAAAGCATACAAGTGTTCACAAACATCCATTAGGTAACACAAAAAACTGAGTTGTAGGCTTAAATCATAGAACTAAGGGCTTAAAGCATCCCTTTTTTCATGATGTTATAATGCTTAAGTCATAAAACTAAGGGTGGAAATGAGATCTACGTAAAAAAACTGAGTGGGAGGGTGTCCTTGTTTGGATGTTTGGTTGAGAGTTGTAGGCAGCTCCGGCGGCCGTCGCCGGAGTAGATGACCGGAGCCCTAACTTTGTAGTCTGAGGTGTCTCCCCCTATTTGACCCTTTGACTTGCTGAATGTGCGCCCGTGTGGCGCTGAGTGTCAGCCACATCATTTATTGATGCTTGCGTGGCATGCTTTTTTTTATTATTTTGTTTCTAATTTGAACATGGGCCTTGCATTATTGATACTAACACCTCCCTGTTCTAAGGCCCAAACACGCTTGTATGAAGAATCATGTTCATTTTTGCTTTACTTATACACCCCCTGGCTTGTTCATTCTCTTATATATATTAGGTCATCTGAAGCTAGGGCTCCGGTCATCTACTCCGGCGACGGCCGCCGGAGCTGCCTACAACTCTCAACCAAACATCCAAACAAGGACACCCTCCCACTCAGTTTTTTTTACGTAGATCTCATTTTCACCCTTAGTTTTATGATTTAAGCATTATAACATCATGAAAAATGGTCACGAATAATACATGTTCATACTGAAACTTATTTAAAATAAAACAACAACAACACAAAGTGATTCTTATGTTTCCATTATTCAAAATACAACAATCATGTCTCTAAATAAGAATCAAAGAGGAAGAAATGAGATAGAGAAAGGTTACCTAAATGTAGCACCTTGAAGCTTTTGTTCCTACTTCAGAGCTCCGCCAAACCTCTCCAAATGGTTCCATAAGCTTCGTGGATGATAAAAGGAATGAGGAAATGGAAAGAAAATTTTGGAAAAATGTTTTTTCGAATAGAGGAAAAGTTGGAGAGTGAGAGAGAGTTTTTGTGATGTGTGGCTGCAGAAATGAAGCTCTCTCCTTCTTGGTTATAGTTTTTAGATTATATATGGAGTGTTTGAGTGGTTAAAATGAAAGTTTTACTGTGGTTAATGTTATGGTTAGTGGTTTGTGTAACTTTGAAAAATGAGAAGGTATGGGAGTGGTACGAGTGAACATAATGTGAGGTGGTTTGTTGTTTCTTTTGTGTGTGGAGCAAGGAGGAGAATGAAATTAGGTTTGGTGATTGCACAATGATTCTTGGTGGACAAGTTTTTTTTTGTTATTTTCCTATTTTGGCAACCATATTCGAAATGGCACACATGAACACATGAGAATGTTTGGCTAGTTTTTGAAAGGTTTGGTAATATAGGCATGAGGTTATGCGCATGACATAGGGTAGGAATGAATTTTATGCATGAAAACTCAAAATATGCATGAAAATGTTACAATATGGTATGCATAATCATCAATCCCTATAACTAACTTTGGATGGCTATAACTTGGTGGATTTCGATCCAAATTGTGAGATCTTTGGCTCAAATGAAAGTGTAAAGATCAGGGAGAAATTTTTATGTTCAAAGAATTTTAAAATGAGCCTTGGAGGTAAGAGAAAATTTGAGTTGAAGTTGTGTCCAAAATCTGTCCCACGTAAACTTAGAAAATTTTTTAAGTTATGAACTTTGGACATCTTTGAAACACCATCTTTACACGACCATAACTTGAGATTTCTTGATCCAACTAAAAATATATTGTAATGGATGGAAAGCTTGAAGAAAGATCTACAACTTTGATGTTTGAAAGAAATTGATTTGGATCTAGGAACTTGATGAAAAATTCCTTGGAAGATTGGTCCAAAAATCTGCCTAGAAACTTGCCAAACTTGACATCTTTGAAACCCTAACTTGGGAGCATCATAACTTGAGTTCTATACATCCAATGGAGGAGTTCTAGTACTAAAAATAAATCTTTGAGAATGCTCTACAACTTTCATGTTGGAGAAAAATTCATTTGAAGCTTAGATCACCATGAAAGATGGGCTTGGAAACATGTACCTCAAGCTGAATTTCTATGCTTAGAAAACATTCTAAGTGTTGAAAACTAGATTTCTCCTTTTTCCCAACTTTTGTTTTCCATATCTCTCAATGTATGAACCTTTTGAACTTTCTTTCTTCTGCAAACTTGTAGTTCATGTCCTCCTTTTGATAACAAGTTTTCCCCATTTGGATCAAGGATGGAAAAGTTATAGATGTTGCAAAATGGCCAGAAATTAGGGTTTTCCACGTGTCGCAACTGCGAAAAAACACCCGGCAAAAAACAGAAGAGTCGCCACCTTTCGTTATTTATCACAAAGAGAGGGAAAGGAAACAATCAGAAAAACCTAACGAAAAAAGGGAAAAGACAAGGTCATCGCAACCAAGTCCTGGATTCGGGAGTCGGTTACGCAAGGGGAAGGTATTAGCACCCCTCACGTTCGTCGTACTCGACGAGATCCATGCTTGTTGTCTATCTAAGGGTGTGTTTAATCTATCTCACTACTGGATTGCAGGACGAAAAGGAAAAAAAGAAAATTGACTCGAAAGAGCATCGCAGCTCTGTGCCTACGTATTCCCTCGTGCAATGGGAAAGTCAGAGTTAACGTAGTTCGGCTAACTACGGGTGAAAGAGGAAAGGTTGCTCGCCAAGACATCGCGTCTTGTGCCTACGTACTTTCATCTGGTATGAAAGATCAGAGTAAACGTAGTTCGGGCTAACTACGAAGCCGCAGGTTGATTAAGTGTTTTAACCGAGTAGGGTTAAACATTCGTTCCAGTAGTTAGGGACGAAGCCTGTTTGCGATAGAACCGAAGCTTAACAACACTCTTTTCTGAAAAAGGAAGTTTGATTAATCCCGAAGGAAAAAGGTTTGAAAATTATTTTTGTGTTTTTTAGTGAAGTGAATTAATTCGGTTTGTGATTCACATTGCACTAAAGACTATGACATGGAGGCGAATGCGTCGTATATCGCCCCCAAACGGGACGTATACTAAACACTCTAGATAAGCGAGAGGAGACCTCTCACTCATCATTCCCCATGTAGCTTAAGGCTCGTAGCGTGCAATGTTTATCGCATTTATTATATGGATTCAAATTGTTTTGAAATGAGAAGAGAAGAGACGCACGGAAGGTCTAAGGGAAACTCGGCCCTAACGTTGTCATGCAAAGTGATCCTAAAGTTGGGATTAGAAAAGGGGGAACATCTACCCTAATGTTAGAATGCTTGTATTGAACACCTAATGTCTCTCCTACTCCCATCCAAAACGGATGGACTAGGAATCCTATGGGGATCATGGCAAAAAGCACAAGAAGAACAAAGGAAGGATCAATCACAAGTGAAAAATGCATACACGAAGAAAACATGCAAAGAGGGAGGAACAAAGTGTGGGGAAGCAGCCGCCACAAGCACATCTCAATCCCTTTGGAGCAAACAAAGATGAAAAACACAAGATGAAATGCACATGCAAAGATGCAAGCAAACATGAACATGCAAATGCAAAAAGAAAATGAGCTGATGAGATGTAACGGGAGAAGACAATCCTGTACAACCGTCGACCATCAATCATCGAGGAAAATGGGAAGAAAAGAAGTGTGGGGCAGCAACCGCCACAAGCGCATCTCGACCATAGCTCTTCGCTCAAGCAAACAAGGATGAACATCACATTGAACAACATATACAAATATGCATCCAAGTGGAAATCGAACAAAACGAGTCGACAAAAATCATGATCAAATAATCAAGAACAATGACATATATACCAAACATCACACTCTTAATGCATCACGCTGGTCTATGATGATTCTAAGTGGAACGGTATGCAAAAACACCTTGAAAAACAGCAAAACAGGCCCACTGTTACAGTGTTAATCGGATAACACCTTAAAAAGTTTGGAAAATCTAGAATTTTAAACAGGTTAATCGGTTAACCATATGCGTTAACCGATTAACACTATTAACGTTTGAAAAATTTGAAAGTGTGAAATGGTTAATCGGTTAACCATATGCGTTAACCGATTACACTGTAACAGAGGCTAAAAACAGCAGCAGAAAAGCACTTTCAGCACAAAATCAATTAATCAAATGATCCAAAAGATCAGCTTATCAAATAAGCATGAAATTACACCTGCAAACAGAAAACCAATAGACATGCAAACATGTCTACACAACACAATCACAATTCAAATCCACCAAAATTCAATCGAATATGAAGATTAACATGATAAGCTCAAAAATTAAATCGGATCGAGAATTCCAACCTTCGAAGCGGAGATTTGCTTCGGTAAGTGTTGATCAACTGAATTTGAGCAGATCCAAACAAGATTATCCGGAAAACTTCAAGATCCACAATAATTCTTGCAATAGGAATGAAGATCAAACACTTTTAAGCAAAACTACTCCAAATAAGCACTTCCAACTCAAGCTCCAAAATCAGATCTCAATTTGCACGAAAATTGATTCTGAAAATTGATCCAATGATGATGATAAATGGAGGTTTATGCTCAAGAATCCATTGATTTCAATGAAAAATCAATGAATCCAAATGATGAAGAGCTTTGAGTGAGGGTTTTGGGAATGGAGAAGTTGAGAGAATTGAAAGCAATTCTGAATTTGATTTTGGAATTATGAGAGATTAGATGGTTTGGTTTGGAGTAAATCACTTAAATATCACTTAGGTTTGGATCCAAATCTAGGTTTGAGAATTTGGATTGGAAATCAAGGTTTGGAATGAGGAGTGGGCATTTGAAGGGAAATCTGAATTTTAAAGAGGTTCTAGATCCTTCCCACATGCAAAATTTGAATTTCCAAAGGCCAAAAATGAACCCCAAATGAAAATTACTTGAAATCTCACGTGCAATGCAAAATCTGCTTTGGTTAACCGGTTAACCATATAGGTTAATCGGCTAACACCTCTGAAACTTTGAATCTGGGCTAGTTTTGCATTGGTTAATCAGTTAACCATATGCGTTAACCGATTAACACCTTCAAAATTTGAAGTCTGGCGCCTTTTGGAGGGAAATCTGCCCATTTGCCTGTTTCTTGCTGTTTCGAACCCTGTTTAACTTCTGGAACCTTTTCTTGAATATTATGGCCATGAGATTGCTTGTGATAGCCTGAATGCTGCTTTCTTGGCTGAAAATAGCCTGCAAAAGAAATAAAATCGGTCGCCCGACCGCTGGGCAAAATAAATGCCAGAGCCTCGGATGCTTGTTGTTCATTGTTCAGTCTTTTGTACCGAAATGAAACTGAGCCACATGAATACCTCGATCCCATGCCTCGAAAACAATTGCTATGATATGCAAAAAAATGCCAAATGCAAAGAAACAAAAGCCAGTACAATAAGAGGTTGGGCAAATTTTAGGGTGCAACAACTGCCCTTATTCAAACGACTTGGACCTGACTGGATGAAAAGTGAACGACTTTCAAACAATCAAATTAAAAGACGGTTGAATACCAAAGAAACCCGAAAATTTGCCAACCACAGAAATAAACTGCAACTCTGATTGGGGAAACATCTCCGAAAACTGAATACAGACAGTTGCAACGGTACCCAGCTGATTGATCATCTGGAAAAGAATACCTGACTAATGGTAGACAGGAAGAAAGACAATACTCACATCGTCTAAAGGTAGACGGAAAGAACACCCAATACTCACATCGTCTAAGGATAGACGGAAAGACACCAAAATATTCACATCGTCTAAAGATAAACAGAAAGAACAACCAATACTCAATAGACGGAAAGACACCAAAATGTTTACATCATCTAAGGATAGACAGAAAGAACACCCAATACTCACATCGTCTAAGGATAGACGGAAAGACACCAAAACATTCACATCGTCTAAGGATAGACAGAAAGGAATCCCTGAAATCACATTGTCTAAGGATAGACAGAAAGAAGAATACCAATGATCACATCGTCTAATGATAGACGGTAAGTAAACTCGTCCGAAGAACCACATCGTCAATAGGAACTGACAAAAAGAAAAATCAAAACCATAGATCACGTTAACACACTTCAAAACCATTTATCAATTGTAGAATTCTTTCGTCCATAAGAATTGATGGAAAGAAAATATCTTCAAGGGCCACATCGTCAATAGGAATTGACAGAAAGAAAACCATCTTCAAAGAGCCATGTCATCAATAGGAATTGCCAACAAGGAAATCCAAACATTCTTCAAAGAGCCACAACGTCAATAGGAATTGACAACACAAAACCCTCCTAAAACGCCATCTCATCCAATAAACAGAAAGAAAACCACGTCCAAACCTCACATCGTCTAAGGATAGACGGAGAAAAAAACCATATCCTAAACTCACATCGTCTAAGGATAGACGGTAAGAAAACCATATCCAAATCTCACATCGTCGAAGGATAGACGGTAAGAAAACCTGCTGGGAAACACGTCGTCAATAGGAATTGGCGGAAAGAAAATCTGCTTGGAGAAATTACATCGTCAATAGGAATTGATGGAAAGAAAATCTACTGGGATATCATCATCAGAGGACTGATGGACAAAGCATAACCAACGTATGATCTGAAACCCGAGTAAACCAACAAGTTGTTTGAACAAAGCTGTCGGATAAATGCCCTTGTATTGATTGAAGAGTGATTCAGGTTGCCACAGAAGGCTTGCAGAAACTAGCTTATTCTTCGCATGCATATGTGTATGTTTGAATATGGCGTAATGCTCCATACGAAATGGAAATGCTACGCATTTGAGGATGCAATGCAAAGATGATCCAAATATGATAACTATATGCAAAAATGGAAATGCAGGCCCAGGCTGCCGGGGAAAGCTGAATACAACAGAACCACTCCAGCAAATAAATGCTGAAAAGGTAAAGCCAAAATAAGGTGCCGGCAGAAAATAAGGTGATTGTGTCGGTAAGTATGATTGTGTCGCTTACGCGAAATAAGGTGCCGGCAGAACAGAAGAGTCGCCACCTTTCGTTATTTATCCCTCAGAACGGGAAAGGAAACGATCGGAAAAACCTGACGAAAAGGAATAGACAAGGTCGTTGCAACCATTGTCTGGGTTCGGGAGTCGGTTACGCAAGGGGAAGGTATTAGCACCCCTCACGTCCGTCATACTCGACGGGATCCACGCTTGTTGTGTTTACTGGACGGGTTGGTTTTATCTATCTACCTATCAAGGCTGGTTTAAACAGAAAAGAAAATGACTCGGCAAAGCGTCGTACTTATGCCTACGTATTCTCATCAGAGAACGAGAAATCAGAGTCAACGTAGTTCGACCTACGACGGGTTGGGGGGAAGGTAGCTCGCCAATATATCAGTATTGTGCCTACGTACTCTCAACAGGTATGAGAGATCAGAGCTTACGTAGTTCGGGACACTACGCATTATTTTCTGTCTTTAAAGGAAGAAGTGTTTTTTATTGTGTTTGCAATTTCAATCGCACTAGAGACTATGACCTGAGAGTGAATACGTCGCCTGTCACCCAAAGGGTGCCGTACTAAACATCCAGACTGTGGAAAAGAAACTCTCCATAATCCTTTCCCAGATAGCTTAAGGCCCGTAATGTACGAAAGAAACCATTCATGATTACTGTATCTTAAGCTGTTTTGAGATGAGAAGAGAACAGGCTCAACTATCGGGAGACTATCAAGTCCTAATGTTATCATGCCAAGGATTCATCCTTTGGTTGAGGTTTGAAACAGGGAACTCCTAGAAGTTATCATGCATAGGTTTCAACCTAAAATTCTATCATCAATTCCTTATCAAAGGAAATGAGAGTCCTAAGGGATCATGTCAACGATACACAGAAATAGATAAAGCATCAGCTTAAACAGTAAACAGATATACAGTAAAATGCATGCAATGCAAGTGAGGGAGGAAATGTGTGTGGGGCATCAGCCTCCACAAGCTCATCTCAACCTCAAGCCAGAATGAATAACAATAATCATACAGAAAAAATAAAACATGCTATCAAGCAATATACAGTAAACTGCAATCATACAGATGAAATAAAATCATGCTATCAAGCAAACAAACCACATGGGCAAGGGAGCTGGGCTCTACCGAATACCCGCAAGCAAAGCCACACAGTAACAATACAAGCAGAGGGAGCAACTCGACCTCTAGTGCAATCATGCTCCTAGATTAAAGCTAGTCTAGATATGAACTTATTCTAATGCATCAAGCAAATCAAACCAGGCACATCATAGAGAAAAGCAGACAAGAAAGCATATCAACTCTCTCTCAACTCCAAGCTCATCTCTTCTAACAGCAACCCAGTCTTCAGACCTCCATCACTCTTGACAAATATCAATTTGCTTTTCCAGTTTCAACCTTCCACATAAGTTTCAACTTATTCTCACTTCTTCAAGCTTCAGCTCCTTAATCAGTTCCACCTTCAGGCTTCGCTCTTAACCACAAGTATCAACTTGATTCCTTCAGGATCTCCAAGCTTCAAAGTAAGTATCAACTTCCTTTGTTCTTCAAGTTTCAACTCTTCAGTCAATCTCAATTGAATTCTCTTCATAAGTATCAACTTAGTCTTCAAGCTTCAGATCTCTTTGCTTTACCAGTCTCAACTTTGGTCTTCTCTTCCTACAAGCTTCAGCTTCTCAGAGTAATCTTCAATCACTTAGAAGTATCAACTTCACCTTCAATCTTTAAGCCTCAGCTCTTCATTCAGTCTTTACTGGATCTTCATTGGGTCTTCAAGTATCAACTTGCTCTTGTTGCTCTTCAAGCTTCAGCTGGAATGACAATGCTCAAGGAATCATCCTCTTCCACACTCTTCAATGAAGTCTTCATCTTCAAGCCCAACATCTCTCAAGATACTCAAACTAGAGGAAATCACTTGACTGGATAAGCTGGGGTGTTAAACTGCTTATTGACCACCAAAGGTGACCTATAAGGGTTTAACATCAGGAGAATGGTTCCCTCAAAAGTACTACTTCCTAGGTACCATCACTTATCCCTCTAAAGAGAGAGGTGAATACCATGGAAGGACTTTGAATCATGGGGAGGAATGGAGGTGAAAGATACCATCCATGTTTAAGAGAGAAGTTAACTAATTCTAAGCTCTTCTTAATTCCTAACCCTAAGACAACAACAAAACAAACAAGATTATCAAGCTCTCAAGCTCCTTCTTCAACCCTCAAGCCTTCTACTATGCTCCTCCATGCTCTTCGAAGCAAGACCAAGCCCACCAAGCCCACAAAGCAAGGCAAAACAAAAATACAAGCCCACAAGGGCAACACAAACAATCATCAACTACAAAAATCATTTAAAAATAGTATACTATTATATTAAAAGCTAATATAATTTCTAGGGGATCCCATATACCTACCCTTAATACCCTATATGTCCCAATATCTATCTTGACCTAGAAACCCAAAACTCTAGTGTTATTGTGGACCTATGTTAAGGATTGACCTAATTCTATACAACCTAAAATCATCTAAGCAAAACTAATCAAAAAATAATCACAAAATTATGGAATAAATCCAGAGGGTAGCTAAAGTCCAAATCTAACTATCCTAAAAAGAATGGCCCACAAATTGAAAAGGAACTAGCTAAACAAAATTCTACAAATCTATGCATCAACATAAAATGAATTAAAATGCTATTAAAATAGAAAATACACAAAAAATATTAAAAATGCATGAAATGCAAATATTTTGATTTCATAATTTTCTAGACATGAACATGAAATGGGAAAAAAAATCCCCATGCAAAAATCATTAGTTTTCTATTTATTATGATTTTCCAAAGATTAATGAAAAATTGAGAAAAAGAAATTAAAATGGGAAAACATTGGTGTGAATAGCAACTATATTCAGTACAATATCCAGGTGGGCTCAAAATGGGGGTACAATTAGTAAAGCGCGCTAGGCCCAGTTTTCATCAGAAAATCATTTCAGAAAACATAAAGAAAATGGAAAACGCGCGGTGCAATAAGTAACAAAATACAGTTCAAAATCCAATGGGCCACGAGAGTGGGGTGTGGTTAGCAATTGAGCCCAATATCTCATTTAAATGAAACGCTTCGTTTTGGTCATCCTCAGAATTCCCTCTTCAAGCGAAATTAAATCTCAGCCGTGGGATCTCCCCTCAGTCAATGGGTCTTCGCCTCATCCAACGACCATCTCATCGTCTTCTTCCTCCAGCTAGGGTTCAAAGTGAGGAAGCCATGGAAACAGAGCTCCATAGTGAATCTTCACCCAACTCGTATCACCTCAATTATCCATGAAAAATTAAGATTCAAAACCCTAATCCATTCTAAATTCCATGCTGATCACAACCATGGCCTCAAAATCAATTGAAGTGCCCTAAATCTCCAAACCCGATCCAAGATCAAAAATAAGCTCAGACATCAACTTCAACAATTCTTGAAATTAATTACCTCAGAATGATCACCACCTCACCCTGGTTAATTCTTGATATCAAACTCATGCTATAGCTCATTATATCTCATGTTCTTGGTCAAAACAAAAATGGTGTCACCAACTAAAACCTCACCAATTGATCCCAAACTTCCCAGAATCCATCACCTAATTGTCTCTAACCGTTCTAACCTAACAATTCTACCTAATTATGCTTAAATCATGGTGTAGAAGAAAGTTTACTAACCTGTCAAATCTTGAACACCAGATAGGGTAATCCTCCACTTCAAGCTCTCAAACTCTTCGGAATCAATCCTTGAATGATGATAAAGCTTCTGTTTGCAAAAGATTGGACCAAGAAAGCTTGAATCTCCAAACTCGATGGTGACTTGCAACCTTCAAAATCCAAGTGCTATCTATTCAATTCTCCATGAACTTGCCTTCAATTTGGTCTGCACAGCTTCAGTGTGATCAATGGAATGTGTTTGGATTGAAAGAAGAAATGGAAATGAATCAGAATGTAGAATTTGATTTCAACTTGCAATGAAAGCAAGTGAAATGGCTATCTCCCTCTTCTCTACAATCTCTCACCAACCTTGCATCTGAGCAAGTTCTAAACCATATATAGAATGCATTGGACCTCTCTAGAACCATCTGGAATCATCCAATGAGAATTTGGAATTCTCATGTCATGAGTTTTTGAATTCATCCATCTCATGTATCATCTCATGCCATAGCCCCTTGCAGCACTTGCCTTGACTTGAAAATCTCCTTAGATGAGATATATGACATGTTAAGACACTTATCTAGCTTGTACATTGCCTTTCCTTGAGTTTTGCATTTGTACCTTATTATGCAAGCAAGCATTTTCCAAAGCAACCCCATGATCTAGGCCTCAATTTAAAAACATGGCTGAACCATTGTTTCTAAAATGTTCTTTAGAGTCAAAATGACCTATTATATGCCATGGTTTGGATGTGTAACTTGGAAATTTCAATTTCCAACTTTGACTTATTTAACTTATGCCTCCATTTTAGGTCATTTTTATCACTTTTTGCTACAAGCCTTTTCAACATCTCATGACCTCCCTACTAGCCTTAAAACATCATTTTAAGCAAGTTTGATGTTGAATATTTTTCCATTTGAAGCTTGGAAATAGGAGTTATGGCCTTATGCTTGAAATGACCTATAATCTCCAAATGACCAAAATGCCCTTGACTTGTCAAAGCCATAACTTGAGTTCTACAAATCCTATCAAGGACTTCTAGTACTCTCTACAAAGCTAAGAAGATTAGGAACAACATTCATGTTGACCAAAAGTTCATAGGAATCAGCCTTCTTGGGCAAAGGTTGGATGCAAGTTTGGTGACTTTCAAGGCCCCAGATTCACATACCTCAGATGACCTGTAACTTGTCAAGGTCATAACATGAGTTCTACAAATCCTATAAAGGACTTCTAGTAATCAAATTAAAGCTAATAGAAATATCTACAACATTCATGTTGGGGGTAAGATGAGATGACAATCACATCTTGAGCTAAACTGCCTTGAAGATAGGGATCAAACTAGGGGATTTTACACTGTCAAGCCTTAGAAACCCTAGCTTGAAACTTCTCAAACTCCTCAATCATGATGATTTGACCTTATAATAATTCTTATAGCATCTCAATGCATCAATCCATGATCACATGGCTCTTGGATTAGGTCTCAACCCTCTCCAAATCATCAGTTGACCTAGGCTTGACCCAGTCAAACCCTAATTATACCACTCATGGCTAAGTCTTCTGAATCCTGTACAATGACCTCTCTAGGCCTCATGATGGCTTTCAAGACATCTCATAAGCTCTCTCAAATCTTCAAGTCCATCCTCATAGCCTCAGAATCATCTGAGGAGCTCCCACAACTCTCAAGTTATGAGGCACACAACCTTGGTTTCAACCAATCTCTCTGAGGATCTCTTAACTTCTCTGACAAAGATATCAACCTTTGAACATTTGAATAACCCTCTTGGCTAGCTTCACAGTCTTGTATAGCTCTTGATTGGTAATCATACCTCTTGATCTACTGCCCACATATCAATGAGAAGCAGATGATAATGCTAGTGAACACAAGCTAGGTAAATAAATGTTGGTCAAATTTTGGGGGTGCAACAGCTGCCCCTATTCAAACGGCTTGAACCTGACTGGGTGAGGAGTGAACGGCTCTCAGCCAATCAAGGTGCGAGACGGTTGAATACCGATAAACCCGAAAATTTGCCAACTGCACAAGTACACGGTACTCTGACGGGAACAAATCTTCGAGAACTGAAATAATAGTTGCACGACAACTAGCTGGAGAATTGGTCACACGGTAACCGGTAATACATGGTCGATCATGCCATCAGGCATCAAGATTCCTCGGGGCTCATCAGGTCAACAATCATGTTGATCATGCCATCGGGCACTCAAAGAATTTTCGGGCATCAGTCGGACTTCATCAGTAAGTCGGGAATAGAATTCTAGGTCAATCATGAACCAGTTGGGGATACCCAAACCCCTGCCACCAGGCACTCCGCCTCAGCTGAGAGAACTGCTTCATTAACACAGTCAGACTTCAATCATGGAGTCTTCAGGGGAAGTTTCAACTTCCCTGGTCAGAAACCTGCTGGGGATGGCGCACCTCCGCTGGGGATTCTGGAGAACTATCAAGTAACTCCGCTTCGGGGATCCAGAAATCATTCTGGATGAATCAACTCTGCTGAGGACTTCAAGAATCATCTTGGACAAATAACTCCGCCGGGGGCTTCAAGAATCATCTTGAACCGATAACTGTGCTGGAGATTTCAGGAATCATCCTGAGCAACCACTCTGCCGGGGACTCTAAGTATCAACTTGAGCAACCAACTCTGGCGACTGTAATGGAGTCTTAAGAATCATCTTAAGCAAGCGGCCTTGCTGGAGAATTCAAGAACCATCTTGAGCAAGAAGACTTCGCTGGGGAATTCAAGAAACATCTTGAGCAATCAATTCTGCGGCGGAACACCTGCAAAACAAGAACGGTAACAACCTGTATCATGCTTATTATGCATATGCTTCGGCAATGGCGCAATGCTCCACACGGTGGAAATGCTACGCGTTTATGATAAATGCTATGCAATCATGCAAAATGATGCGATCCCGTTAGCAAAATAAATGCTGAAGGGAGAATCCTCCTGTCAAGGAGAAAGAACCACTCAGATAGGGGAATCATCCTGCTGGGGAGAACAAGGTCACGCCAATCTCTATTGGACTCCGCGGGGGAAGTGAACTTCAGTTGACTGCTGCAGGGGTACGAAGCTCTACGAGAACCTGGACCTGCTGAGGGAAAGCGATGTCAATCACGGGAATAAACTGCACGGCCTTCACAGCTACTTCCCTGGAGATAACGACTCTGGCGGGGAAACACATCATCAGCTATTCAACATTCCACTAGGGAAAACCAATCATGGCCCGAGCGGCTTCCAAGGACTCGGCTCTCTTGGGTATCTGCAACCTCGGCTGAGGAAGGAGAAATCATTCTGCTTGCTGGAGAGTACGACTCTGTGAGGAATCTCAATTCCGCTGGGGAAGAAGGAATCATCCGGCTTCGGGGGAGAGTACGACTCTGTGGGGAATCTCAATTCCGCTGGAGAAGATGGAATCATCCGGCTTCGGGGGAGAGTACGACTCTGTGGGGAATCTCAATTCCGCTGGAGACTTCAGTCTTGAGCTATCAACTGCTGCACACTTTGGTGAATGACTCAGCTGAGGAGATGACGTTCCTTCAGGACGCATCTGATCGGGGAGAGAATCTTCTCTGCCTGGGGAGACACATCAATGCTCACGATCTCGGGCTCAGACTCTGCAGAGAGAGGCTACTGAACTTGCTGGAGGAGGAGGAATCATCCTGCTTGGGGATGGCACAGTGCACTGCCTGGGATAGGCTACCTGTAACAACACAAACAAACCGACAAGATACCCTTCTCAAAGGGGCCTATCAAGGTTATCATCTTGTGACAATGTTCAAGTAATTCATTGTTTCAACAATCAGTGGCCTAGGCCAGTAAGTTTATGTATGCGCATTTTATCAAAAACATCGGCGTTCTTTTTCACAAACAAAACAGATAAATGCTAAACAGACAAACAGAATTGCTGAATAGTATGCATTTTATTGATAACGAACCCCTGAATGGGTAAAAATGTTTTACAACAGATGCAAGCTCCTGGAATAGGGAAGCCGCGCGAAAAATAAAACATAAATATACATCAGTATATACAAATGTCGGCAACAAGGCGTAGACGAACACCATGAGTTGATCCCTCTATGACCCACTCGACTTCGATACTTCTCCGACGCTTCAGCTTCAGAAGAGATTGATTCAGATAAACGGCCCTCAGGTCTTCCAAACCACCAAACAATGAAAGTCCACACGCGGAACGCAATCATTTGCTTTTTCAAATCCCTAACTTTTGCGTGAACCGCCCTTTGCGGGTTTTCAGTTCACCGGGATACCCTTTTTTGCCAAAGTCGCCCTTCCGGGTTTTCAACTTTGCGGGTGTACATTTTTTCAATTTATATCCCTAATTTTTGCCCGTACCTTTTTCATCTTTTTATTGTCCAGCGGGTCGCTTTCAAGCAAAGTATTTTTTAACTGCGTCCGCGTTCACCGGGGATGCAAAATCTTCACCATCCATCGTGGATAACAACAAAGCTCCTCCCGAGAAGACCTTGCTGACGACGTACGGACCTTCGTAATTGGGAGTCCACTTGCCCCAGTGATCGGAGTATGGAGGAAGAATCTTCTTCAGGACGAGATCACCCGTCTGAAAGCTTCTAGGACGCACCTTCTTATCATAAGCTTTCTTCATTCGGCTTTGGTACAGTCGACCGTGTGCAATCGATGCTAACCTCTTCTCGTCCATCAGGCTGAGTTGGTTCAGTCGGTTCGTAATCCATTCTGCCTCGTCGAGTTTCACATCAACCAAAACTCGCAAAGAAGGGATCTCCACTTCTAACGGTAGGACTGCTTCCATACCGTACACCAAGGAGAAAGGAGTTGCCCCGGTTGAAGTACGTACCGTCGTACGATAACCGTGCAGTGCAAATGGCAACATCTCGTGCCAATCTTTTTAGGTCACAACCATCTTTTGTACAATCTTCTTAATGTTCTTATTGGCCGCTTCAATGGTGCCATTCATCTTCGGCCGGTAAGGAGATGAGTTGTGGTGTTCAATCTTGAAACTCTGGCACAGCTCCTTCATCATCTTGTTATTCAGATTCGAACCATTATCAGTAATGATCCGCTCGGGAACTCCGTAACGACAGATGATGTCCCTCTTTATGAATTTAGCCACCACCTGCTTGGTCACATTAGCATACGAGGCTGCCTCCACCCACTTGGTGAAGTAGTCGATGGCTACTAGAATGAAGCGATGACCGTTAGATGCAGTGGGCTCGATCTTGCCTATCATGTCGATGCCCCACATGGAGAATGGCCACGGGGAGGACATGACATTTAACGGGCACGGCAGCACATGAACTTTATCAGCATAAATCTGGCATTTATGACATCTCTTCGCGAATTTAAAGCAATCCGATTCCACCGTCAGCCAGTAATATCCTGCTCTCAGGATCTTTCTCGTCATAGCATGCCCGCCGGCGTGCGTACCAAATATGCCTTCATGGACTTCTTCCATGAGCATACTCGCCTCTTTCTCATCTACACATCTGAGTAGCACGAGATCATGATTTCTCTTATACAGAACTCCATCAGGATTGAGATAAAAATTTCCAGACAGCCTCCTCAGAGTCTTCTTATCCTGGGCTGACGCACCCGCAGGATACTCGTTAGTCATAAGGAATGTTTGGATGTCATGGAACCATGGCTTGCCGTCGGCGGCTTCCTCGATTGCAAAGACAAATGCAGGTCTATCAAGACGAGAGAGGACAATTCTTGGAGCCTCATTCCAAAAATTGACTTTATACATTGAAGCCAATGTGGCTAAGGCATCAGCCATCTGGTTTTATGCTCTGGGCACATGATGGAGTTCCACTCGATCAAAGAACGGAAGCAGCCTTCTGGCATAGTTCATGTACGGCACCAAATTCGATTGACGAGTCTCCCACTCCCCTTTAATCTGGTTGATCACAAGCGCCGAGTCACCATATACGTCTAGGTTCTTGATTCTCAAATTAATTGCCTCTTCTAGACCCATAATGCATGCTTCGTACTCTGCCTCATTATTGGTGACTGGAAACGTCAGTCTCGCAGTGAACAGGATGTGGGATCCGTGGGGAGTCGTGATGATCGCCCCAATGCCACTTCCATAGGAATTAACCGCCCCATCGAATATCAATTTCCACTGGGATTTCCTATCTGGCCCCTCGTCGGGCAACGGTTCATCGCAATCTTTCGCTTTGAGAAACATGATATCCTCATCAGGGAATTCAAATTTCATCGGCTGGTAATCCTCGATCGGCTGTTCGGCCAGGTAATCAGACAATACGTTGCCCTTAATGGCCTTCTGGGAAACGTACTGAATGTCATATTCCGTCAACACCATTTTCCATCTGGCAATCCTGCCCGAAAGCGCTTGCTTCTCGAAGACGTACTTGATTAGATCCATCTTCGAAATTAGCATGGTGGTGTGATTGAACATGTACTGTCGTAAACGTTTGGCAGCCCAGGCTAGTGCACAACACGTCTTCTCCAGCATCGAGTATCGAGATTCACAGTCAGTGAACTTCTTACTCAAGTAGTAAATGGCATGCTCCTTTCTTCCCGTCTCGTCGTGCTGATCGAGAACACACCCCATACTATTCTCAAGAACTGTCAAGTACATGATTAGAGGCCGTCCAGCCACTGGGGGTATCAAGATCGGAGGTTCCTGTAGATACTGCTTTATCTTATCGAATTCCTTCTGGCAATCCTCATTCCAGGTAATTGCCTGATCTTTCTTTAAAAGCTTGAACATCGGTTCACACGTGGCCGTGAGCTGAGAGATAAACCTTGCAATGTAGTTTATTCGGCCCAGGAAACCACGAACTTCTTTTTCTGTTTTTGGCACTGGCATTTCTTGTATGGCTTTTATTTTTGCAGGATCAACCTCGATGCCTCTTTCACTCACAATAAACCCCAGTAACTTTCCGGACCGTACTCCGAAAGTACATTTGTTAGGATTCAGCTTCAACCTGAACTTCCTAAGCCTCTCAAAAAGCTTCAGCAAATTGACCAGATGTCCCTCCTCCGTCTGGGACTTCGCAATCATGTCATCAACATAGACTTCAATCTCATGATGAATCATGTCATGAAACAAAGTTACCATTGCTCGTAGGTAAGTGGCCCCTGCGTTCTTCAGACCGAAGGGCATTACCTTGTAGCAGAACGTTCCCCAGGGAGTGATAAACGTAGTTTTCTCCATGTCCTCCGGCGCCATCTTGATCTGGTTGTAACCGGAGAAGCCATCCATGAATGAAAACACGGAGAACTGGGCTGTGTTGTCGACCAACACATCGATATGAGGCAGCGGGAAATCGTCTTTAGGGCTCGCCCTATTCAAATCCCGATAATCGACGCACATGCGTACCTTACCGTCCTTCTTCGGTACAGGCACTATGTTGGCGTCCCACGGAGGGTAAGTAGTGACCGCTAAGAAGCCAGCATCAAGCTGTTTCTGCACTTCTTCTTTGATCATAACAGCCATATCTGGTCTCGTCCTCCTAAGCTTCTGCTTAACGGGAGGGCGATCTTCTCGCAGCGGCAAGTGGTGGACCACGATGTCCGTATCGATTCCGGACATATCTTCGTATGACCAAGCAAAGACGTCACTATACTCTCTTAGCATCTTGACCAATCTCTGCTTGACATCACTCTGCAATGTAGCCCCTATCCTGACATTCCTGACAAGTTCTTCAGAACCCAGATTCACAATCTCGATTTCTTCTTCGTGAGGCAGAATAACTTTCTCTTCTTGTTTCAACAAGCGGGGCCAACTCTTCGGGAAGGTCTTCGTCTTCATCAATCTCTTCTTCGGCTTGATAGATCGGGCAATCGAAGTCAAAGTGAGTCGTAGAAGGTCCAGAGTCGATGTCATCTGCTATGTGGATCCTGCAATAACAAGGGTTAAGCTTAAAACAAGGATATGCAGGTTAGCACAAACCCCATTGCCATTTTATTGTTTTTCAAAACAAATATAAAACAGGAATAACAGAGATCACAATATTTGAATACGAAGAAAATGACTTTGATTTATTAACAAAATGCATGTACATAATCCAACAAGGCCCTGACAATAAAACCACTATGCCCCGGGTAGGACATAGGGTTGTACAATGATTGGAAAAAGTAAATCATTACTCTTCGCTTGTCATCTGGATGATATCCTTGACGGACCAGTTGGTAAGGCCCTCGCCTGGCTTGCTTGGCTGGATCCAAGAGTCGAGGTCACAGTCGTTATCCCCGCTGTCTTCAGACACCGCGTTGATGCTTTCGAAAATTACTCCGCCCCTGGTAAACTAGATCGGCCCTTTACCTCGAGACGTGCTGCTAGAAGAAGAAGAAGCTTCAGCCCCAGGAGAATATCCCAACCCAAACTTATCTTGCTTGTTAGGTATCTCCAAAATTCTCCCCCAACCTGGGGTAGGTCCGGCTTAGACAGCGGCCCGAGCTTCCTTGAACGAGGAGAGAGTCATCTCTTGCTTTTCAGTGACTACAGGAGCTACGTCTTCACTTTGACGGCTTCGAACGCTTGGCATAGAGTCTCATGGATTTCGCCATCCATCTCCACATACTTGAAGGACGACAAATGGCTCACCATTATGTCTTCCTCGCCGCAAACGGTTACGATGCTACCTCCGACAACATATTTGAGCTTTTGGTGCAAAGTGGAGGTTACGGCACCAGCAGCGTGGATCCATGCCGGCCCAAGAGACAACTATAGGCAGGCATGATGTCCATAATATAAAAGACCGCGTCGAACGTTTCCGGACCAACTTGGATTGGCAGGGGGTCACCTCCCCGAAAACGTGGCGTTTTGGTTCCGTCGAACGCCTTCACAACCAGATCACTGGGTGTGCAGATCACTCCACGAGTATCCAACTTCATTAATGCCCTTCTTCGGAATAACATTAAGTGACGAACCCCGTGTCCACCAATACGTGCGACATAATCGTGCCCCTACACTCTATCGAGATGTGCAGAGCGCTATTGTGATTTTTCCCCTCCGGCGTCAGCTCCAGGTCTGTGAAACCTAGCCCATTTCCAGCATTAACGTGGGCTACAACCTCTTCTAGCTGATTTACTGATATTTCTTGCGGTACATATGCGGCGTTCAACACCTTCAGCAGCGTGTTGCGGTGTGCTTCAGAACACAGCAACAGGTTTAGAATGGAAATCTTCGAGGGCGTCTGATGGAGGATGATCTACAATCTTGTAGTCAGTCTTTTTAATCAACCGCATAAACTCCTCGGCATCTTTAACAAGCAAGTCTTTTTCTACCCCACACGGGACCTCTTCAACGACTTTACATTTGCCTTTATCGGCCGCATCAGCTCTGACCGCTTTATCCGCCACGACCTTTGGTGGTGCAAACACTCTTCCGCTGCGGAGTAATGCCACTGATTCCCGCAAGGTTCTCCACAGTCGACCCAAATGGTTCTAGCTCCAACTTCTGCCCGTTGCAGTAGACTTCAGCCCCATAATGCCACGGGACAACGTTAGTGCTTTCGAAGGGTATCGGCCCAGCTTTGGTAATAGTAATTATGGGCGGTCTGGGCGCAGGAATGGTTATCAGCCGGCGAGGGATGGTGATGGTGGCGACCTCGTCGGCCTGCTTCAGCACTACCTCTCCTGATCCACTTTCAGCCCTCAGGCTAAACTGCAGAATCCCCTCAGTCATCAGACTTTGGATTCCTTCGACCAACTACTCACATCCATCAGGACGTGTGGCTCAGTCCATACATAGCTCTCCGCAACATAGAAAGAACCCTCTTTTCAGCAACTTAGCTTTAACGAAGCTAAGCGGTGTCTTCAGATCTCTGACGTCAGTCAACAAATCCGAACTCTCGTCTTCGATAATGGCGTTCACTCCGCCTCCCCTATGATTCGGCATAGGATTCTTCGTGACATTAGGCACATTATTAGAGAAGTTGATGATCTTGTGCATCCACCATGTCCTGCACCTTATGCTTGAAGGCTTTGCAGTTCTATATTGTGTGGCCTGGTGCCCCTGAGTGGAACTCACAAGTGGCATTCGCGTCGTACCCTGGCGGAGGTGCCCCAGTCAAGGGAGCCAGCGTCCTCTTCTGGATCAACTGTAGCTGAAGCAAAGTCTGTAACAGTTGTGCGTACGACATGGGGCGGTGTCTCGAAGTGGCGGTTCGCGAAAGGTACCCGATTCTGATACTTCCTGTATCCCTGTTGATTCGATTGCTGCTGCTGCTGCGGAACTGCCGGGATATTTATATTGGCCACTTGCTGGTGAGGACCTTTACCCTTCCTTCGAGCGTTGGTCACATCACTCGCTTCTCCCTCTCGTCTTTTGCCACTATAAGGTTTCTTTCCGCCTCCCCCAGCTGAGGATGACTCACCTTGAATTTTCCCGATCTTGATCCCATTTTCGACGTGGACACCCAGTGATAATGAGATCTGAGAACGTCCCAGACATACCGCTGACTAACTTCTCATAGTAAACCCCTGGGAGGGTGGCTACAAACCATCTGCACGAGCTCGTGTTCAACCATCGGCGACTGAACCCTGGCGGCCAACTCACGCCATCGTTGGGCGTACTCTTTAAACCCTTCATTATTCCTCTGCGACAGGTTCTGTAGCTGGACTCGGTTCGGGGCCAAGTCGCTATTGTATTGGTAGTGGTGCACAAATGTTTCAGCAAGATCCTTCCATGTGCGCACACTAGTGGGCTCCAGACTCATGTACCACTCAAGGGATGGCCGGAAAGACTGTCTTGGAAGAAGTGCATCAACAACTTCTCGTCTTCAGAATGAGCAGACATCTTCCGGTAGTACGATCTCAGGTGGACACGAGGGCAAGTGGTGCCCTTATACTTCTCAAAATCAGGTACCTTGAACTTAGAGGAACCTTGAAATCAGCAATTAATCCCAATTTGGACATATCAACGCCCAAAGTATTCTGATTCTCGATATCTCTCATCTTATCTTCAAGTGCCTTGAATCTAAGCCGTGCTTCAGCATTCAGCTCCCCTTCAGCACCTCTCTGAGAGAACACATCATCCTGACGATCCTCTAGCCATGGCTGAGGCACAAACAGATTCCCGATGCCTGCATTGCCGTTGCCCGGCCCGACATTGACATTAGCTCCCAGACTCCCATTACCGACGCCGGTCGTATTGAGTCCTATGTTGGCCATTACATTGCCGTTAGCACTGCCGTTGCCCCCGGTCACGGGAACACCATTCTGTGGAGTTTCAACTGGTGGAGGAGTAGGCACAGTCCCACCATGGAGTACGCCGTTGCTATCAACCCTCGAAATCAAAGGCTGAACAAAGTTCTGAGCTGATCCTGGCCATTGGCGACCGCTTGCATGAGCTCCATGAAGCGATCCATCCTTTCGCGGAGTTCCTGAACATCAGTTTGCACTTGCTCCATGATTCTGGTCTGATTAGCTCTAGTCGTATAACGGTGAATAGGTCTCTGATCAATCCTGGAACCACCAGAAGCAACCTGAAACAACCTGAAAAACCTGTTAAACACAAAAGGGTTAGGAAAAACAACAAAATGCTCGTCATGCAAATGCATGCGTGTGTCTGTGTGTTAGGGAGATCTCCCCCGATCCTAGTGCCTGAGTGTCAGTGCTGATAATAATAAGAAGTCCGAGTCCAATCATGGAAATAACAGTCTCATATATAAAGAAAGCCCATTAAGGCAGTATATAACATCAGCGAGTACAAGAGAATCAATAGCGTGACCTCAGCCAACAAGCCTGGTGATGGTCAGCATACAACAATGATCAAAACAAAAGGAATACAAATAGTCAAGTACGGCCACGGGCGCAATACTTCTTCTAACAACTCATTCGTTTCTGGATGATACCGGCAGCGTGAGTAACCCCTCGACGAGTAACTCCCTTTGCACAATGGTGTACTGCAGTCCTTCGACCGAACCTTCCCATGCTCCTTCATCGAAGCAATCTTCTAACTTCCGTTTCTTGGACTCAAACGTCAGTTTGCGCTCCTTCAGGTTAGCGAGGAGCTTTGTTGAGCTGGCCTTCGGCGGCGTATCTGCGAGCGGTTTCTTCATCAAACCTCTTCTCACTGTCCTTCACCTGGGCTTCCAGCTTGGAGATCTGTAGCATCAGCTTATCCTCCCGCTCTTTCCTAGTGGCCAGGGAAGCCTTCCAGTGGCCGGTTGAACTTGGATATCCTCCGATATGCTTCGTCCAAGTGCTGCTTCTTAGTAGCCAGTACGTCGTTGACAGCTTTGAAGTCTTGACCCATGCGTTCACGCTCGGCTATCTGCTTAGTAAGGTCTGTCCCCAGCCGGTTCACCAGCTCTGTCTGCCTTTTGAAAGAATGAACGACTTCGTTCCTTTCGCTTCGGAGCTGAGCCAATTCCTTCTCCAGTCCTTCATTTTCCCGCTTCAATTCATCTCGCTCAGCTAACACCTGGTTATGCTGCTCAATGGGCACAGTAGTAGGCTCTTCAATCATTGGAGGGCTTTCTGGCTTGGCACGAGGGAAACGGCATCCCTGTAGCATCTGCCCTGGCTCTGATCCAAGTCGCATACGGAGGGTAGGCTTGATTGTTGCTTCTTCCCAGCAATGGTTTTCCTCGCTTACTGATACCATTCCACGCGCGCTGAAGCTTGGATAACAGATCCCCCTCTAGAAGACCAGTGAGATACAGAGATTCCTGCACCTCTTCATCCTTCGGCGGAGCTCTTAAAGCATACGCGAACTGTCGGACCAACAACGACGGATTGTAGTTTATACATCCCTTCCTGCCTATCAAAGGCACGTTTGGAAACCCGCTGTAGCTGAAGATAATCTCGGTACCCAACCTATCTCTATCAAACCAGTCAATATCCTCTGCAGATAAACTCATCAGACGCTCGGACCACTCAGCTGTGGCTGCAGACGAGGCAAAAGGACCCCTCTTGGGCAGATGACTATCAAGCCATTTATAAAGCAAGGGTACACAGCATGAGACATTCTTGCCCCTCCTGTTCTCGTTTTTGTAGTGGATAGAATGGTAGACATCTCCTATCAAGGTAGGGACTGGATTCCCTGAAGCAAAGATATGAAACGCATCGAGTCTACAAAATCGGGCATATTGGGGAACAGAATGATGCCATATATGCACAGAGCGAGAATGGCGTTGAACGCAACCCAACATCCGTTCTTGGCGCACTGCTGGGCCTTACCCACTAAAAACTGCAAGGAGAAACCAGGAACCTTGTTCCAACTAGTCAATACCAACTCGGAGGCATCCAAATGAAGCGAAGGAGCTAAACCAGCCAGATCAGGCTCAACATCCATATGAACAAAAGGAATCTGCCTCTTGATAGACACACCTAGCAAATCAGCATACTCTTCCAGCGTGGGTGCGAGAACAAAATCCTGGAAAGTGAAACATCTCAACGGAGGGTCGTAGAACTGCAGCAGAGCGTGCAACCGATTTACCTCGAACGCAGAAGGTTTATGAACCAAACTGAGCAACCTGTCGTAAGATTTTCTGAACTCATCCCTCACAGAATCATCTGCTAAAGCTATCAAACCAGTCAACTTAACCACATCAGGGGCAGGAACTTGTAAGCCACGGTCCTTCCTCAGAGAACCCATAACAATACAATTAGGAGGCAAGAAATCCTGGATCGGGGAAAACAGGTACCTGCAACACAGAGACACGTTAATGAAATGCAAATGTATGCAAAATAATGTAAAATGCAATCATGCAGCAGGAGATCAAGGCAACTGTGTGCTGGAGATTCTGTATCAACAAAACCATAATCCCGCTCTATCAAGAACAACCACTGATAAGAAGAGAACCCCGGTATCGAACCACAAATCTACTCTGTCAAGAACAACCATCTGATAGGGCCATATATACAAGATCATAATTCTGCTCTGTCAAGAACAAACGTCTGATAATAACGACCTCTAATACAGGACCAAGAAAACTGCTTTGTCAAGAACACACTATACATTTGCTAATGAGATCTTCAGACCCCAAATCATAAATCTGCTCTGTCAAGAACAAACATACATCTGCTGATGAGATCTTCAGACCCCAATCATAAATCTGCTCTGTCAAGAATAAACATACATCTGCTGATGAGATCTTCAGACCCTAATCATAAATCTGCTCTGTCAAGAACAAACATACATCTGCTGATGAGATCTTCAGACCCCAATCATAAATCTGCTCTGTCAAGAACAAACATACATCTGCTGATGAGATCTTCAGACCCCAATCATAAATATGCTCTGTCAAGAACAAACATCTGATGACCGAAAACTCTGCTCTATCAAGAACAAGCATCTGGTAATAAAACTCTTCTCTATCAAGAACAGACACCTGATATTGAGATCCTCAGACCCCAACCATAAACCTGCTCTGTCAAGAACAAACACACATCTGGTGATAAGATCCTCTGATCAAAACCTGTTCTATCAAGAACAAACATATGTCTGTAGATAAGATCCTCAGATCCCAACAACACTGATCCACTATCCTAGAAAACCAGGTGGTCTGAAGGTCAAAGTTTCCTGCAATAAACCCAACCCTACTCACAGGTATGGACCTAAACTGACTCAAGTTCGGCACCCTATGCGTTCATCAGTGTCACAGACATTCAAGAGGGGTGATACGATACCCAGAAGGTGTGGCATCACCAGCTCATGAAGCGGCCTCACTCGGCTGAATCACAAATGATCGGTCCCTAGAGTCGACAATCCACCAAAGCAGCAACCGTCTCAACCCAAAGGGTTGAAAGAGAAGCCAACCGGGAGAACCTCGTCTGAGCGTGGATTTCATGAGACACTAGTGCCTGCAAAGCAAGCACGCACACCACTAATTTCCACAACTAATGCTATGTTCACTCAAGCCTGGGTCTGGCTTCTCACTCATCAGAATGCCCCTCCACAACAGCACAAATAATCATATCATACTGAAAATAAAGTGCGGGAAATGAAATGCGATAAATAAACACAACCCAACAAGTAATCATACAAGCGCTAGGATTGACTCGCGTGGGGAACCGGAGAAACCAGAGATTCTGGGTTCGGTCCCCAGCAGAGTCTCCAGCTGTCGCTTACGCGAAAATAAGGTGCCGGCAGAATAGAAGAGTCGCCACCTTTCGTTATTTATCCCTCAGAACGGGAAAGGAAACAATCAGAAAAACCTGACAAAAAGGAATAAGACAAGGTCGTCGCAACCATTGTCTGGGTTCGGGAGTCGGTTACGCAAAGGGAAGGTATTAGCACCCCTCACGTCCGTCGTACTCGACGGGATCCACGCTTGTTGTGTTTACTGGACGGGTTGGTTTTATCTATCTACCTATCAAGGTTGGTTTAAACAGAAAAGAAAATGACTCGGCAAAGCGTCACACTTTATGCTACGTATTCTCATCAGAGAACGAGAAATCAGAGTCAACGTAGTTCGACTACGACGGGTTGGGGGGAAGGTAGCTCGCCAATACATCAGTATTGTGCCTACTTACTCTCAACAGGTATGAGAGATCAGAGCTTACGTAGTTCGGGACACTACGCATTATTTTCTGTCTTTTACAGAAGAAGTGTTTTTTATTGTGTTTGCAATTTCAATCGCACTAGAGACTATGACCTGAGAGTGAATGCGTCGCCCTGTCACCCAAAGGGTGCCGTACTAAACATCCAGACTATGGAAAAGAAACTCTCCCACAATCCTTTCCCAGATAGCTTAAGGCCCGTAACGTACGAAAGAAACCATTCATGATTATTGTATCTTAAGCTGTTTTGAGATGAGAAGAGAATAGGCAAGTCCTAATGTTGTCATGCCAAGGATTCATCCTATGGTTGAGGTTTGAAACAGGGAACTCCTAGAAGTTATCATGCATAGGTTTCAACCTAAAATTCTATCATCAATTCCTTATCAAAGGAAATGAGAGTCATAAGGGATCATGTCAATGATACACAGAAACAGATAAAGCATCAGCTTAAACAGTAAACAGATATACAGTAAAGTGCATGCAATGCAAGTGAGGGAGGAAATGTGTATGGGGCATCAGCCTCCACAAGCTCATCTCAACCTCAAGCCAGAATGAATAACAGTAATCATACAGAAAAAATAAAATATGCTATCAAGCAATATACAGTAAACTGCAATCATACAGATGAAATAAAATCATGCTATCAAGCAAACAAACCACATGGGCAAGGGAGCTGGGCTCTACCGAATACCCGCAAGCAAAGCCACACAGTAACAATACAAGCAGAGGGAGCAACTCGACCTCTAGTGCAATCATGCTCCTAGATTAAAGCTAGTCTAGATATGAACTTATTCTAATGCATCAAGAAAATCAAACAAGGCACATCAATACAGAAAAGCAGACAAGAAAGCAGATCAACTCCTCTCTCAACTCCAAGCTTCAGCTCTTCTAACAGCAACCCAGTCTTCAGACCTCCATCACTCTTGACAAATATCAATTTTCTTTTCCAGGTTTCAACCCTTCCACATAAGTTTCAAATTATTCTCACTTCTTCAAGCTTCAGCTCCTTAATCAGTTCCACCTTCAGGCTTCGCTCTTAACCTCCAAGCTTCAAAGTAAGTATCAATTTCCTTTGTTCTTCAAGCTTCAGCTCTTCAGTCAATCTCAATTGAATTCTCTTCATAAGTATCAACTTAGTCTTCAAGCTTCAGCTCTCTTTGCTTTACCAGTCTCAACTTGGTCTTCTCTTCCTACAAGCTTCAGCTTCTCAGAGTAATCTTCAATCACTTAGAAGTATCAACTTCATCCTTCAATCTTTAAGCCTCAGCTCTTCATTCAGTCTTTACTGGATCTTCATTGGGTCTTCAAGTATCAACTTTCTCTTGTTGCTCTTCAAGCTTCAGCTGGAATGGCAATGCTCAAGGAATCATCCTCTTCCACACTCTTCAATGAAGTCTTCGTCTTCAAGCCCAACATCTCTCAAGATACTCAAACCAGAGGAAATCACTTGACTGGATAAGCTGGGGTGTTAAACTGCTTATTGACCACCAAAGGTGACCTATAAGGGTTTAACATCAGGAGAATGGTTCCCTCAAAAGTACTACTTCCTAGGTACCATCACTTATCCCTCCTAAGGAGAGAGGTGAATACCATGGAAGGACTTTGAATCATGGGGAGGAATGGAGGTGAAAGATACCATCCATGTTTAAGAAAGAAGTTAACTAATTCTAAGCTCTTCTTAATTCCTAACCCTAAGACAACAACAAAACAAACAAGATTCTCAAGCTCTCAAGCTCCTTCTTCAACCCTCAAGCCTTCTACTATGCTCCTCCATGCTCTTCAAAGGAAGACCAAGCCCACAAAGCAAAACAAAACAAAAATACAAGCCCACAAGGGCAACACAAACAATCATCAACTACAAAAATCATTTAAAAATAGTATACTATTATATTAAAAGCTAATATAATTTCTAGGGGATCCCATATACCTACCCTTAATACCCTATATATCCCAATATCTATCTTGACCTAGAAACCCAAAATTCTAGTGTTATAGTGGACCTATGTTAAGGATTGACCTAATTCTATACAACCGAAAATCATCTAAGCAAAACTAATCAAAAATTAATCACAAAATTATGGAATAAATCCAGAGGGGAGCTAAAGTCCAAATCTAACTATCCTAAAAAGAATGGCCCACAAATTCAAAAGGAACTAGCTAAAAAAAATTCTACAAATCTATGCATCAACATAAAATGAATTAAAAGGCTATTAAAATAGAAAATACACAAAAAATATTAAAAATGCATGAAATGCAAATATTTTGATTTCATAATTTTCTAGACACGAACATGAAATGGGAGAAAAAACCCCTATGCAAAAATCATTAATTTTCTATTTATTATGATTTTCCAAAGATTAATGAAAAATGGAGAAAAAGAAATTAAAATGGGAAAACACTGGTGTGAATAGCAACTATATTCAGTACAATATCCAGGTGGGCTCAAAATGGGGGTACAATTAGTAAGGCGCGCTAGGCCCAGTTTTCATCAGAAAATCATTTCAGAAAACATAAAGAAAATGGAAAACGCGCAGTGCAATAAGTAACAAAATACAGTTCAAAATCCAATGGGCCACGAGAGTGGGGTGTGGTTAGCAATTGAGCCAAATATCTCATTTAAATGAAACGCTTCATTTTGGTCATCCTCAGAATTACCTCTTCAAGCGAAATTAAATCTCAGCCGTGGGATCTCCCCTCAGTCAATGGGTCTTCGCCTCATCCAACGGCCATCTCATCATCTTCTTCCTCCAGCTAGGGTTCAACGTGAGGAAGCCATGGAAACAGAGCTCCATAGTGAATCTTCACCCAACTCATATCACATCAATTATCCATGAAAAATTAAGATTCAAAACCCTAATCCATTCTAAATTCCATGCTGATCACAACCATGGCCTCAAAATCAATTGAAGTGCCCTAAATCTCCAAACCCGATCCAAGATCAAAAATAAGCTCAGACATCAACTTCAACAATTCTTGAAATTAATTACCTCAGAATGATCACCACCTCACCCTGGTTAATTCTTGATATCAAACTCATGCTATAGCTCACTATATCTCATGTTCTTGGTCAAAACAAAAATGGTGTCACCAACTGAAACCTCACCAATTGATCCCAAACTTCCCAGAATCCATCACCTAATTGTCTCTAACCGTTCTAACCTAACAATTCTACCTAATTGTGCTTAAATCATGGTGTAGAAGAAAGTTTACTAACCTGTCAAATCTTGAACACCAGATAGGGTAATCCTCCACTTCAAGCTCTCAAACTCTTCAGAATCAATCCTTGAATGATGATAAAGCTTCTGTTTGCAAAAGATTGGACCCAGAAAGCTTGAATCTCCAAACCCGATGGTGACTTGCAACCTTCAAAATCCAAGTGCTATCTCTTCAATTCTCCATGAACTTGCCTTCAATTTGGTCTGCACAGCTTCAGTGTGATCAATGGAATGTGTTTGGATTGAAAGAAGAAATGGAAATGAATCAGAATGTAGAATTTGATTTCAACTTGCAATGGAAGTAAGTGAAATGGCTATCTCCCTCTTCTCTCAAATCTCTCACCAACCTTGCATCTGAGCAAGTTCTAAACCATATATAGAATGCATTGGACCTCTCTAGAACCATCTGGAATCATCCAATGAGAATTTGGAATTCTCATGTCATGAGTTTTTGAATTCATCCATCTCATGTATCATCTCATGCCATAGCCCCTTGCAGCACTTGCCTTGACTTGAAAATCTCCTTAGATGAGATATATGACATGTTAAGACACTTAGCTAGCTTGTACATTGCCTTTCCTTGAGTTTTACATTTGTACCTTATTATGCAAGCAAGCATTTTCCAAAGCAACCCCATGATCTAGGCCTCAATTCAAAAAAGTGGCTGAACCATTGTTTCTAAAATGTCCTTTAGAGTCAAAATGACCTATTATATGCCATGGTTTGGATGTGTAACTTGGAAATTTCAATTTCCAACTTTGACTTATTTAACTTATGCCTCCATTTTAGGTCATTTTTATCACTTTTTGCTACAAGCCTTTTCAACATCTCATAACCTCCCTCCTAGCCTTAAAAAATCATTTTAAGAAAGTTTTATGTTGAATATTTTTCCATTTGAAGCTTGGAAATAGGAGTTATGGCCTTATGCTTGAAATGACCTATAATCTCCAAATGACCAAAATGCCCTTGACTTGTCAAAGCCATAACTTGAGTTCTACAAATCCTATCAAGGACTTCTAGTACTCTCTAGAAAGCTAAGAAGATTAGGAACAACATTAATGTTGATCAAAAGTTCATAGGAATTATCCTTCTTGGGCAAAAGTATGATGCAATTTCGGTGACTTTCAAGGCCCCAGATTCACATACCTCAGATGACCTGTAACTTGTCAAGGTCATAACTTGAGTTCTACAAATCCTATCAAGGACTTATAGTACTCAAATTAAATCTAAGAGCAAGCTCTACAACATTCATGTTGGGGGTAAGATGAGATGACAATCACATCTTGAGCTAAACTGCCTTGAAGATAGGGATCAAACTAGGGGATTTTACACTGTCAAGCCTTAGAAACCCTAGCTTGAAACTTCTCAAACTCCTCAATCATGATGAGTTGACCTTATAATAATCCTTATAGCATCTCAATGCATCTATCCATGATCACATGGCTCTTGGATTAGGTCTCAACCCTCTCCAAATCATCAGTTGACCTAGGGTTGACCCAGTCAAACCCTAATTATACCACTCATGGCTAAGTCTTCTGAATCCTGTACAATGACCTCTCTAGGCCTCATGATGGCTTTCAAGACATCTCATAAGTTCTCTCAAAGCTTCAAGTCCATCCTCATAGCCTCAGAATCATCTGAGGAGCTCCCACAACTCTCAAGTTATGAGGCACACAACCTTGGTTTCAACCAATCTCTCTGAGGATCTCTTAACTTCTCTGACAAAGATATCAACCTTTGAACATTTGAATAACCCTCTTGATATCTTCACAGTCTTGTATAGCTCTTTATTGGTAATCATACCTCTTGATATACTGCCCACATATCAATGAGAAGCAGATGATAATGCTAGTGAACACAAGCTAGGTAAATAAATGTTGGTCAAATTTTGGGGTGCAATAGATTGGACTTTTGCTGGAGAAAATAGACGGAGCCTTCCTGCGTACCAATGAGAATTGATTTTGGAGTGATGCCAAGGGTCAGGTACGACTGACCCTGGAAAAATATCCTGTCTGAATTCAAAGTTTTTGGTTGAATGGTCAAGGAATAGTAGCACGACTTCCCGACGTTCGTCTTGCACTTGAAGGTTGATCGAACCTACTTGAATAACTCTGAGGATATGGAGAGGAACAATTCCTTCTCCTCTGATTTTGCCCCAGCCTGTGGGATCTCTGTGGGGATGTTCTTCGAAAGGAAATCTGAAATCTTATACCTCGACGGCTTGAAATGAACTGCCCAAGCATCTTGAATCCTCAAAGAGGTGCTTGATATTAATTTCCCCATGGACAAGCAATAGCTTCTGCGCTCTTAGGGTGGCCTGCCCCAGCCTGCAATGATCTTGCCCCTGATTGGCTGATTTGTGGAGCAGTTGCTTTTGCTGCGAGAGATTTAACGAATCTCAACCTAATTGCCCCAGATTAACAGGCTTTTGAATGGCTAACTCCCATGCTGTGATCATTTGATATAACTTTCCCCGGTTTGAAGGAGTATTCAGGCATTCCGCGTTCTATCCTGACCAATCTTTCCACTGTGGAAACTTTCCTGCTGTCAAGCGCTTACTCGCAAGTAAAACAAATCGTTCTGCATAAAAGCTATATTAAATGCAATGCATATGACAGTTTTCGAAATCCAATTCTGTTCATTGGAAAAAGTTTGTTGTGACATATGGTGAACGAATCACTTATAAGAATGTCAACCTTAGTACCCGCAAGTTGAGCAAAATCCTTTTAGGAGTCAGTTTCGATGCGATCTTTACCGAAGCATGCTTTCGAAACAAACCTTCTTCAATTAGGAATTTTGAAGGTTGTAACACGGTCAGGTTCGCGGTTAAGAAAGAAAGGATATATGGCTAAAAATTTATTCTAACCCACCCATTCTCTGTGATGTTCTTCGATCCTATATTCAGCTAATTCGACACTAGCGCTCACCTTTCAGAGGTTGAATGACAGGAGTGATGGTTTGTGTAACACCCCCTTCTATATCCCCAAATAAACAATAATATATATATATATATATATATATATATATATATATATATATATATATATATATATATATATATATATATATATATATATATATATATATATATATATATATATATATATATATATATATATAGGCACATATAAATTTTATCAGAGTATACTTTAAAATACGGTATAAAAGAAATATGTCACATTATTACCAATAAAACACTCAACACCTGCTCTATAAAAATATGCAACAGTGGGATAGTTTTCAAGGTAGAGGAACTTAGTCCTTAAATCCACATCTCGATATTTAGAATTAAAGTGGAAGATAAAACATTTGAATTACCTCAAAACATTTAATCACATAAATACATGTTATCCGGTTGGTTCATCAATATCATTCATGTTACAAAACATCATCAACTGATACATCACAAGTGTGTCACAAAAGAATGCTATACAATCCTAACTACCCGGTGTTACATTATCAGAGCAGTCCGACTCAAACGAATGAAGCTATACTTCACAAAAGAAACCTCCAGCAACCTAATCTGCAATGCCTCATTGAGCATTATAAAACACCAGAAGGGTGAGAAATATTACCATAATAATCAATGCATAAGATTATATATATATATATATATATATATATATATATATATATATATATATATATATATATATATATATATATATATATATATATATATATATATATATATATATATATATATATATATATATATATATATATATATATATATATATATATATATATATATATATATATATATATATATATATATATATATATATATATATATATATATATATATATATATATATATATATATATATATATATATATATATATATATATATATATATATATATATATATATATATATATATATATATATATATATATATATATATATATATATATATATATATATATATATATATATATATATATATATATATATATATATATATATATATATATATATATATATATACAAGTAACAATTACATATAATCCACATTTCTCACCACAATTCATTTTCGTAGTCATATACATCTCATCATACATATGAACAAATATGGATATTCATCTAGCATATCTCATCATGCACAATTCACAATTATCCAATATACATTCACTCACAAGCATATTTCATATATCAATGACATTTATGCTACGTGACTCCAAAACAACTCAATGCAACTCAATGCAATATGGTACCAACACTTGTTATCATTTTTTGGTTTTTACACTTAAACCGGGTCCATCCTTCTAGACCGATAACAACAAAGCCCGTCCCCTAGGCTTCAAACCCACCCTTCTAGGTTTGGGACAAGCCACTAGTCTCCATGAAACTAGCACACATTGCCTCTTGACTAAATGATACATATGCAATCAACCAATAAAAATGCACTTAAGACTGTTCCCGCATCTTAATCCCATGCATTCAAATAATTCATCCCTTCAAGAATTACAACATTATTGAACACACAACATATTCATAACAATTCAAGGCATTCACATTCAATACCATAATCACATTCATCAAAACAATGCACACATATCCACGATATGTTCCCATGCATTACATACATTAGCATACAACAATATGCATTCACATACTTATTAAATAATACACACATATTCACTAATGTGTTCTCATGTATCCCTAAGCAATTCAAACAATACACATATCATAATCTAGGATTCACGCCCAAAGGCTACCCACAGCTCATCACAATAGTACACAAGCTATTCATATCACATAGGGTTAACATAATTGAACCAAGCAAACAACCATTGGATGGATAAAATAGAAAAGAATTAATGATGTCTGATTCGCCACCATTCGCCTGGAGAAACCTCGTGGTGAATGCTCGATGGACCTTCGCCCGGCGAACTCCCTAGCTTGCAGAGTCAGTGGCTACTGACTTGGTTCGCTGCCCTTCGCTGAAGGATTCGCCTGGAGAACCTTTGCTACCTATCCTTCGCCTGGCGAACTTGCCAGCGAAAAACACTAGGATTTAATTCTGAATTATTCGCTAGCCTTCGATGAGCTTCGCCCGGCAAAGCTTCGCCTTCATTCGCCTGGCGAGAACCAGCGAATCTGCGAAGACAGAACCCTCAATCTGTCCCCAACTTCTAATCCACCAATAATCGACCGATTCTTCACCAAATCAGTACCAACAACTTAACCACACATCACCCGACTATTCTACGGCATTATTTTAAGTTTCTAACTGATTAAACTACGATTCTACCGATTAAATCCATTTTACCCTAGCTTGAAAAATGGTGGAAACTCACAACAAAACCCAACCCACACATACATAACCACATACATTGACTAGATAATAATGTTTCTCACCCTTACCTTGATTGGATTGAAGCTTGAAGTTGATTCTTGATGATTTCTCCAAGTTTCCCTCTTCTCTTCTCTTTTCTCCTCTTTCTCTATTCTTTCTCTTCTATTTCCTTTTTCTTACTATCTTTTCTTTTCTCTTCCACTTTCCTTATATAATTCCTTATTTTCTTTCCTTCCCATTTCTCTTCTCACAAATTCTCTACCAAATAAATCCAATAATTAAAATAAGTCAATAATTAAATTAATTATCATTAATAATTAATTAATGAAATTTGAGCTGTTACAGTTCGGGGAAACCACAAGTTTTCGGAGTAACAGACACTTGCTTTTCGTCCTTGGTGGCTGAATCACGCAACTTGTTTTTCATCATCATTTTTTGATTTCCCTATTTTTGCCTGGACTGGCTCTTTTGAGCTTCTTTTGATTTGAAAGTCCAGCGGGATGCCCTAATTTTTTCCTAAGTCGCTTGTTTTCAAGATTCGACTTAGCGGGCTTCTTCTTTTGATTCTCTTTTTTTTTCTTCTTTGATTTTTTTTAAACAAATTGTGTGACACCCGGCTTGTCTGACTTGTTGAAAGGATTGTAACTGCTTCACTCTTTGGTTGGTAAGGGATAACCACTGAGGTTTTTTATTTTATTTTTATGCACGACCTATAGAGGTGTGATTATTCCTCGAACGGAACACTCCTTTTGCAATTTGGACGCTCGGTCAAATTAGCTGACACCTACCCTGCCCCGGTTAAGATTAAAGGTTTTTTCGTTTTCCAGAAAGAAACTCCTACTACAAGGCTCAAAGGGGTTGACAAGGGATTATCATCCTTATATCTCTGGTGTTTAGGAATTTGAAACAATGCCTGTACATCATCATCAAGTTTTATTCAAAAGCATACATTCGGAAGCTTGCGCGTCTTTAAACTTCGTCATCCTCCCCGGATTCCGCTTAACCAAGCGTTAGGCATCTGTAAAAAGAAATTAGTGAACATGTATGGATTTATTCAAAACATGCATATTCATTTCATTAATATCAATTGAAAACAACAAGTTTTATAAATGAGTTTGCACTTTAACAGAAAAGAAATTACAAACGTAAAGAAATAACAGGATAAAACGAAAATTGCCAGCTTCTGGGAACTGGGCTTTCACACTGATTAGCCGCTGGGGGATGTGACCCTTGAAGTCTTCAAACTCAATCAGACGAGCGATGTACGACCAACACTCCTCTTGGAAAGGATATGCACCTTTGGTCCATCAACTGTTGTACCCTGGCTTGAAAAGCCTCGCAATCTTCAGTAGAATGCCCTATGGATCCTCCATGATATCCACATTGAGCACTGGGATCATACCCGGGAGGGTAAGGTTCTGGCACCGGCTTGAGAGCTTTGGGCTCCACAAAAGAATTCCGAACTAGGTGCGACAACAGTTGACTGTACGACATAGGCACTAGACAAAGAGAAGCATTCCTTCTTTTCAAATTGTTGTGAGGCCTATTCTCATTTTGGTAGTTTTGCTGCAAAGACTTAAGAGGTAGTGGACTCTGAACAACAGAAACATCCGGCGACTGGGTTTGAGTTCTTGAGAACTCTCTTTGTTCAGGCGCTTTCATCCTTAAGCTTGATCCAGGAACAGGAAGCAGCTGTGAGCAGGGGGATTCTGACACCAAAGATTGTAGGATATTCTCTTGACCTACTGCAGCTTTAGGTGAGGGTATAGGAACATCCATCCCCTTTGCATGATAGGGAATAACTTTTCCTGATACATTCATGCCGCCCGGCGCGAATTCAATTGTCTTCGAATCAATCAGGTTCTGAACTTTATGCTTAAAATCTTTACAGTTTGTAATGTTGTGCCCCTGTCCCCCAGAGTGGAAATCGCAATGAGCATTGATGTCATAGCCTGGTGGTGGCTGGCCAGTAAATGGAGCCAGAGTCCGAAGCTCAACCAAATGAAGTTGAAGCAGGAGTTGCAGCAATTGCACATACATCATAGGAATCTGATCGAAGATTCTGTCTTGTGATTTTATCTTTTGACCATATCTTCTAATCCTGGGATTCTCCTGAGAAACGGGACATATCTGATGACACGAAAATTTTGGAACCTCCGGTTGTACAGAAGATCTCTGACACACATTACGCTCTGGTATAGGTTCCACAGACAGAAGTGGGACAAACATTTTCGCTGCAGCTTCGGGCACTTGATCACCTTCTTTTATGAGCACACTTCTTATCACTTCCATGATTAAGCCCACCTAAGTTTTCAACTGATTGTTCTCCTCTCTGAGCCTCTCCTGATCCAGACGTAACGCTTGGATGTCCATGTTAAACTGCCCCATTTGGCCCTGGACATTCTTCAGTTCTGCTTGAACTTGCTCCATTCCTCTTCATTGATTCCCTGAGTCGGATATCCGTGGAAACTGAACTCCTCAATCCTTCTACCTTCAAAAACCCAGCAGAGTTAATAACAGAAGGCCACTGAGAACACCTGCGATGCAAATGAGAATACAAGATGCAAAATGCAAACATGTCTATGTATGCACAGGGAGATCTTCCCCTTGATTCTGGTTTCAATGACAAGAACAGCAGAGATGGATAAGAACACCATAATAAATCTTCTCATATATCAAGTAAAGCTGAGATAATACAACCAATGAGAAATACCCGCGTACAAAGAGGTGTTGATCTCATCCAATAACCCTGGTGATGATCAAGATATAACAGCAAATGAAACTACAGAAGATAAAACTCCCTAGTAACTGTAATCTCTACGCCACTCCTGAGACTCCTTAAGCATCTCTTTTGTGTCTGAATAGTCTGGTCTCTCAATCAACTCTCTGATAAGGACATCCCTCTTGTGTCTCACATCCCAGAGATAATGACAATGATCCTCCCAGGCACCTTGACCAAAAGCATCCTCAAGCCTGGGTCTCTTCACACCTGCGCGTGCTTTGAGCTCTTCAATTGCTGATGATGCCTCTTGGTACTTCTTCTCAAACGCGCTCCAGCTGAATGATTCCAACAATACTACTTTCTCCTTAAACTTGAATTGTGCCTTTAGCTTATCAACCTGAATACAAAGCTGGTCCTCCCTCTTCTTGTTGGCAGTCACAGTAGCATTCCACTGCTCATTGAATTTGGATATCTTCAGATAGGCTCTGTCTAAATCCTCTTTCTTCCTTTTCAGAACATCACAAGTGCTTTTCAGGTCAAGACCAACTTGCTTCCTTGCTTGTACCTGATCAGCAAGTTCTTCCTTCAACTTGATCAAGGATTCTGACTTTGTCTTGGCCAAATAAACAGCTTCCCCCTTATCATGCTTCAACTGACTGATTTCCTGTTTCAACTCTTCATTCTCTGCCCAAAGCTTGGTATATCTCAGGATATCGACGGTTGTAGGCGGCTCAATGACTAAGGGATACAGTGGTTCTTCAACAGGAAACGACAATAGTACCTCTTCAACCCTCTTCTGAATCCACTCCAAGTAGAGATCATAGGCTCTACAATCTCCTTTGCCTAAAGAAAGCTTTCCCTTCTTGTGAATTTTACCCCAAGCGTCCACGAATCTGGCCGAGATACAAGGATCAACTACACCTGTGAAGTACAGAGATTCCTACACTTCCTCTTCTTTCGAAGGTTCTTGCAGAGCATACCCAAATTTTCTCACAGCAAGAGAAGGATTATAATTGATACCGCCTTTCCTCCCTATCAAGGGCATATTAGGAAAGCTACCACAACTAAATATAAGCTCATGACCCAACAAGTCTCGATTGAACCAGACGATATTCTTCTCCGTTAAACCCATAAGCCTTTTTGACTATTCAGATGAGTTCGCGGAATCCATAAAAGCTCCAAAGCGAGGAAGGTGATCAACAAACCATTTATGCAACATCAGCGTACAACAGGAAACCATATTTCCTCTTCTTTTCTTGTTCTTATAATGCACTGAATGATACAAGTCTCCTAGAAGAGTAGGTACGGGGTTCTTGGAAGCGAAGATATGAAAAGCATCAAAATCCACAAAGTCTGGTACATTGGGGAACAACACAATGCCATAGACACACAGAGCCAAGATAGCCTTGAAAACTACCCAACAACCCTTATCAGCATACTCTCGGGCTTTGTCAACCAAGAAGGGTAAAGTAAATCCAGAAACTTTGTTTCTGCTAATAATATGACCTGTCAAGTCAGAGGCGCTCAAATAAAGAGTGGAGGATAATTTCTCGATATTAGGATCTTCTTCGGAGCTGAAGAAAGGCACTTTGTTCAGAATCGGAATCCCTAGGATGTAAGCAAATTCCTCCAAAGTCGGAACCAACACATAGTCCGTAAACGTGAAGCATCGCAGCGGAGGATCAAAAAAACTACAAAAGGGTATGAATAGCTCCATACTCATAAGTCGTGAGCTTACAGACAAACTTCGGAATTCCACCATACTGTTCTCTGAAAGCTGCAAGAACACCAGGATCAGCTAAGGAAATCAGACCAAATAAAGGCCCCAACTCAGGTGCCGGAAATTTGTACACAATAATCCTCTTTCTGCTTGCTTCCATCTCTACAGAAGATCAGTACTAGAATCAAGGGAAAGATGAGAGCTTGTAACACACACAAACATGCAATGTTAAATGCAAAATGATTATGCACGTGCAAACATGGGATCAAGGTATCCAATGTTCAAAATGTGCTGTTGTGCCGTTGACTGAATTCAACCAGAGCTCCGCTCTAATCAGAACACTGAGATAATACATTGGATGGAACATTCAGGATAAAAATTCCGCACTGACGAGAAACCCAGGGTTGGTTGAAGGCCAGGTTTCCTGCAAACCCCATCCCCTCTCACATGTGGGTCTTGGTCTTGAAAGGTATGACATCCTATGCGGGCGGTCAACGTCACAGACTTTCGAGAAACGATGATACATTCACCATTTCTGGTTGAGCATCATAGTCTAAAGAAGCGGCCTCACTTAGCTGACTTCCCAAATGAATGGTCTCCAGAGTCGACAGTCTCTCTAAGTCAATATTCCCTCAACTACACCAGACGCGCAGGATAAAATATCTCCAAAGAAAAACCCCGTCTGAATGTGAATTTCACACGAGCTATTGTGCAGCCAAACGCCACACAAGCTCCCACTAATCTCCACTCTAATCCTATGTGTATACTCAAGCCCAGGTCCGACTTATCTCTCAATGGAACAACCCAACCCACAACACAGCAGCAACATCATATGATAATAAAATGTAAATGCAATAATATACAACAGATAATGTACATATAGCAAAAATAACTGCACAAAAATAAACACCCATAAACGCAACAGACAAGCGCTAGGAGTGACTCACATAGGGAACCATCGCAGTGTCCCCAGCAGAGTCGCCAGCTGTCGCAACTGCGAAAAAATACCCGGCGGAAAACAGAAGAGTCGCCACCTTTCATTATTTATCCCTAAGAGAGGGAAAGGAAATGATCGGAAAAACCTAACGAAAAAAGGGAAAAGACGAGGTCATCGCAACCAAGTCCTAGATTCGGGAGTCGGTTACGCAAGGGGAAGATATTAGCACCCCTCATGTCTGTCGTACTCGACGGAATCCATGCATGTTTTCTATCTAAGGGTGTGTTTAATCTATCTACGCTACAGGCTTACAAGACAAAAAGGAAAAAAGAAAAGTGACCCGGCAGAGCATCGCAACTTTGTGCCTACGTATTCCCTCGTGCAACGGGAAAGTCAGAGTCAACGTAGTTTGGCTAACTACGGGTGAAAGGGGAAAGGTTGCTCGCCAAGACATCGTATCTTGTGCCTACGTACTTTCATCTGGTATGAAAGATCAGAGCAAACATAGTTCAAGCTAACTACGAAGCCGCAGGTTGATTAAGTGTTTTAACCGAGTAGGGTTAAACATTCGTTCCAGCAGTTAGGGACGAAGCCTATTTGCGATAGAACCGAAGCTTAACAACACTCTTTTCTGAAAAAGGAAGTTCGATTAATCCCGAAGGAAAAAGGTTTGAAAATTGTTTTTGTGTTTTTTAGTGAAGTGAATTAATTCGGTTTGTGATTCACGTTGCACTAAAGACTATGACATGGAGGCGAATGCGTCGTATATCGCCCCCAAACGGGACGTATACTAAACACTCTAGATAAGCGAGCGGAGACCTCTCACTCATCATTCCCCATGTAGCTTAAGGCTCGTAGCGCGCAACATTTATCGCATTTATTAGATGGATTAGAATTGTTTTGAGATGAGAAGAGAAGAGACGCACGAAAGGTCTAAGGGAAACTCAGCCCTAACATTGTCATGCAAAGTGGTCCTAAAGTTGGGATTAGAAAAGGGGGAACATCTACCCTAATGTTAGCATGCTTGGGTTGAACACCTAATGTCTCTCCTACTCCCATCCTAAACGGAGGGACTAGGAATCCTATGGGGATCGAGGAAAAAAGCACAAGAAGAACAAAGGAAGGATCAATCACAAGTGAAAAATGCATACACGAAGAAAACATGCAAAGAGGGAGGAACAAAGTGTGGGGCAGCAACCGCCACAAGCACATCTCAACCCCTTTGGAGCAAACAAAGATGCAAAACACAAGACGAAATGCACATACAAAGATGCAAGCAAACATGAACATGCAAATGCAAAAAGAAAATGAGCGGATGAGATGTAATGGGAGAAGACAATCCTCTACAACCGTCGACCATCAATCATCGAAGAAAATAGGAAGAAAAGAAGTGTGGGGCAGAAACCGCCACAAGCGCATCTCGACCATAGCTCTTCGCTCAAGCAAACAAGGATGAACATCACATTGAACAACATATACAAATATGCATTCAAGTGGAAATCGAACAAAATGAGTTGACAAAAATCATGATCAAATAATTAAGAACAACGACATATATACCAAATATCACACTCCTAATGCATCACGCTGGTCTATGATGATTCAAAGTGGAACGGTATGCAAAAACACCTTGAAAAACATCAAAACAAGCCCACTGTTACAGTGTTAATCGGTTAACCCCTGGGGTTAATCGGTTAACACCTTAGAAAGTTTGGGAAATCTGGAATTTTGAACAGGTTAATCGGTTAACCATATGCGTTAACCGATTAACACTATTAACGTTTGAAAAATTTGAAAGTTTGAAATGGTTAATCGGTTAACCATATGCGTTAACCGATTACACTGTTACAGAGGCTAAAAATAGCAGCAGAAAAGCACTTTCAGCACAAAATCAATTAATCAAATGATCCAAAAGATCAGCTTATCAAATAAGCACGAAATTACACCTGCAAACAGAAAACCAATAGACATGCAAACATGTCTACACAACACAATCACAATTCAAATCCACCAAAATTCAATTGAATATGAAGATTAACATGATAAGCTCAAAAATTAAATCGGATCGAGAATTCCAACCTTCGAAGCTGAGATTTGCTTCGGTAAGTGTTGATCAACTGAATTTGAGCAGATCCAAACAAGATTATCCAGAAAACTTCAAGATCCACAATAATTATTGCAATAGGAATGAAGATCAAACACTTTTAAGCAAAATTACTCCAAATAAGCACTTCCAACTCAAGCTCCAAAATCAGATCTCAATTTGCACGAAAATTGATTATGAAAATTGATCCAATGGTGATGATAAATGGAGGTTTATGCTCAAGAATCCATTGATTTCAATGAAAAATCAATGAATCCAAATGATGAAGAGCTTTGAGTGAGGGTTTTGGGAATGGAGAAGTTGAGAGAATTGAAAGCAATTCTGAATTTGATTTTGGAATTATGAGAGATTAGATGGTTTGGTTTGGAGTAAATCACTTAAATATCACTTAGGTTTGGATCCAAATCTAGGTTTGAGAATTTGGATTGGAAATCAAGGTTTGGAATGAGGAGTGGGCATTTGAAGGGAAATCTGAATTTTAAAGAGGTTCTAGATCCTTCCCACATGCAAAATTTGAATTTCCAAAGGCCAAAAATGAACCCCAAATGAAAATTGCTTGATATCTCACGTGCAATGCAAAATCTGCTTTGGTTAACCGGTTAACCATATAGGTTAATCGGTTAACACCTCTAAAACTTTGAATCTGGGCTAGTTTTTCATTGGTTAATCAGTTAACCATATGCGATAACCGATTAACACCTTCAAAATTTGAATTCTGGCGCCTTTTGGAGGGAAATCTGCCCATTTGCCCGTTTCTTACTGTTTCGAACCCTGTTTAACTTCTGGAACCTGTTCTTGAATATTATGGCCATGAGATTACTTGTGATAGCCTGAATGCTGCTTTCTTGGCTGAAAATAGCCTACAAAACAAAATAAAATCGGTCGCCCGACCGCTGGGCAAAATAAATGCCAGAGCCTCAGATGCTTGTTGTTCATTGTTCAATCTTTTGCGCCGAAATGAAACTGAGCCATAGGAATACCTCGATCCCATGCCTTGAGAACAAATGCTATGATATGCAAATAAATGCAAAATACAAAACAACAAAAGTCAGTACGAAAAGAGGTTGGGCAAATTTTGGGGTGCAACACCACGCTTAGAAAAAATTCAACAAAACCCTAATTCAACCAATCTCTTGATTTTATGCTTCTCTTTGATTCTTCTTGTTCCAAACACATGGAAACACTTGAGAGGACATAGCATGCCCTTGATTGACCTTGAAAATCAAGACTTTGACCTTATGGAGCCATAGTTGACTTTTCTTGATCAGATGAAACCCTATCATTCTTTCCACTGATTAAAGTCTATGCCATGACTTGTGATGTGACTAATACATGTATAGAACCCTCAAAATATGTGTTGAACCATAGAACCATGTCTTTCCCAAGAAACTATCCACAGATGCCCTTTGACAAAAACCTTAAGATAGGAGGACATTTCCAATGCTTGTAATCTTGATTCAAATGATTGTGTGATATGTCTAGATGATGAAATGGACCTTGGGGATTGAGAATACTATAAGATTGAGAATAAACCCTTGATTGAGCTTTAAGGATCATACTCCTCCTTTTGAGAAACAAATCAAGATAGCTTGATCCCCTGCTTAGAACCAATGTTATGCACAAATGATGATGCAAATGAAATGAAACATAAGCCAAGAGATTAAGAAAAAGATAAGCAAAATTTTGGGGTGTTACATAGAGGAAAATAAAGATTGAATTAGAATGGAATTTGGTTCGCTGTTTTAACATTTATCTCTGTGTTTTACTTTTGTTTGCATGTCATTTGGAATGTTCGTTTTTGTATCATGAAAAGGTTTTGTGCGTTTTGGTTTATTAGAGAGGCTTGGGGTGGGGTCCTTGATTGCTTGTGCTTGGAAATGGTTGTAACGTTGGATTATGTTTGTATGGTTTGTGAGTGGATTCAGCTCGGAAATGGTTGTAACGTTGGCTTAAGGTTGTTGTAGAATTGATGGCACAATATTAATGTTCACTTTCTTGATGTTAGAGTGGCTCATTGTTTTGTGTAATGGCTTAAAAATGTGAAGTTGAAGATATGTTGGCTTGTTTATTTCTGAAGTTGCGCATTGTAATTGTGATGCGTAATGTACTAAAGGTGGTGTGATGGAATTTCGAGGCTTGGTGTGTAGTGGCTTAGTACACGTCGGCTGGTTGTGAGGCTTTGGCTTGGAAATATGGTTTGTTGTGGGATGCATAATGGCCCATGGCATGTAATTTGCTTGGTTGCTAGGCAAGTTTTGATCATGTGGCTGAAGGCTTGTGTTGTATGGGCCTGATTATGCATTGAAGCTGGTAGTGTGTAGTAGCTTTTGTGGAGAATTATTCACACATGTAGCAAATTTCCATTCCATTTTTTTGTATCACAATCTTGTTATTTTTTATTGTAAATGGGACTATGGGATTTTTGTTGTTGTACATTGGACTTGTGACTTGCTATTTTCCAATTTCCATGATCTTTTTATTTTTGGCTTTTGTTACAAATGGGCCTTCAAAAATACTGATCCAACGCATTTTTGGAATCTACTTTTTGTATGAATGGACTAATAAATTAGAAAATTTATGGACTTGCAACTTTGCACCCTTGGACTTTAAGAAAACAATGTCTTAACTTTTGATCTTGAGAAGTGAAACCAAAATGAAATAAATTTGAATTTTGATTGAATCATGCCATCCTGAATTCTTATTTGAACATCAAGTAACAATGAACAAAATAATACCTTGAAGAATGGATATCTTGCCCTAATTTTGAACCAATGAGGCCAAATGCACCAAACTTGGATACTTTGTAACTTGATTCTACCATATGAACCTGTACTTTGCACAAAAAACTAGAACTTGGATCCTCAAACACGAGTACTTGAACCTAATCCACACTTGTCTTCCAATTGATCCATAACACATATAACTTGTAAATGAAGTAATCTTTTGATGGTTTGATCAAGATGAAGTTAAACTTCCGTGTGAGCTTTGATCATAACTGAATAGTCACACTTGATTTGAATTCATGCCATTGTCCTTGAGATCCTTATAAAACCCTAAATTTAGACAATAATAAAATGAAGGCAGAAGCAACATTGTTTTGGGATTTTTGAATGACGGTTAGTAGATGGAAACACAAATGAAGGCAATATTATATAGGTAGGAAATATTTAGGTTATGACAGATGCCCCTATCTAATTGGCTTAAACCTAGTAAGATGAATTGCCACAGTATTCATACTTTCAAGGTAGAAGTCAATTAGATACGAAGAAGACTCCGAATTTTTCTAAAAAGAAAGAAATGTGTTTGGAAAGTAGAATAGCATATAAATGTCGACCCTCGAATGGAAACTGAATAACTTGCAAAAGGTTGATGAGAAAAGAATAACAGAAGTTACCGACACCAAAAGGATGACAATAAGATAACATTTGTGAATATTGTTGATACCAAAAGGATATCAGTGAGGTCAACAAAGCTGGCTATCACCAAAAGGATGATATTTAACCCAACGCCTTCAATGATCACCATCACCAAAAGTATGAAGGTTAAATCAGAATGACAAAAACCGCCATCACCAAAAGGATGAGGGTTGGATCATAACATAACCGGGTATCACCAAAAGGATGATAGTAAGTACACGCAAAGATCTCAGACACCAAAAAGATGACGAATCTATCACCAAAAGGATGATAGTGATCACACGCGGATTTCCGACACCAAAAGGATGCCAGATCTATCACCAAAAGGATGATAGTAAGTACCCACCAGAATTTCCGACACCAATAGAATGACAAATCTATCACCAAAACAACGATAGTAAGTACCCACCAGGATTTGCGACACCAATAGGATGACAGATCTATCACCAAAAGAATGATAGTGAACATATACAACTTTTTATCACCAAAAGGATGATAGTAAGTATACACAAAGATTTTCGACACCAATAGGATGACAAATCTATCACCAAAATTATGATAGTAAACACACGCAACTTGCTATCACCAAAAGGATGATAATAAGTACACATAGAAGTTTCTGACACCAAAAGAATGGTGGATCTATCACCAAAAGGATGACCGAGGATACATACAAGGATTTCCGGCACCAAAAGGATGACAAATATATCACCAAAAGGATGATAGTGAACATACAAAAGGATTTTTGACACCAAAAGGATGATGAATCTATTACCAAAACAATGATAGAGAACATACGCAAAGGTTTCCGATGCCAAAAGGATGACGGATCTATCACCAAAAGTATGATAGAGAACAAACACAGGTCGTTATGATTAAACAAATGGTAGTAAATAAACACTCAGTGATCTCCATCACCAAAAGGATGAGGGTAATATTAAAACACAACTTGCTATTACCAAAAGGATAATAATAAGTCATAATAGTTTCAGAGGTTATCATCACCAAAAGGATGATACACAGACAAAAGATCCAAGGATTACCAACACCAAAAGGATAAGATCAAACAACACAAATTGCTACCATAAAAAGGATGATAGTAATTTCCCAACTTCAATAATCACCAAAACCAAAAGGATGAAGGTTAGATTGAAACACTGTCGACGCGGGATTCGGTCCCTTCTTTTGAAGTGAGGTCGGTCCTTTTCTCAGTCCACATGTGAACCTTTAGTTTATCTCAGGAGAGGGAAGGGGAAAAAATCTAAATAAACCCGTGGGTGCATGAAATGCAATGCACTAAGAGATCTGGGAATAGGGATTGGTTACACAAAAGGGAGGTATTAGCATCCTAAGTATCTATAGTATTCTATAGAAACCCCTTGCGTATATTTGTGTTTGATAAAGTTAGTCATTTGCTGTGTATTAGGGATTTGTTGGTTTTGAGTGAGTGATAGAAGATATTTTTTTGTGTTGTTTTTATGGTATAAATTGAAATGGTTTGAGATAAAGGTATAGGAACCTATAGGTTTTATTTATGACTATGCTCGCTAAGATCTCGCAATATTATGCTTACATATTCTCAAAAGGAAATTAAGAAATCAGAGCGTTCATAGTTCCACCTACCAATGGGTGGATTTGAGTTTGTTGGGTTTGAGAGAAGAGACAAATTGTCATCTTATGGGAGATATATCTCACCTATTCACCACAAACATTTAAAATAATAAAGGAAGAAGCTTGGAACTTGGATGTAGAAAATCCAGAGTAATGCCACATCTTCCTTTAAATGGGTCTTTGCATATTAAGAGAAGGACATTGACTTAGATATAAAATCAACAAGTATGCCACTTATATCACTTCAATGAAATAAGTGTTTTTGTACCATGATAAGAGAGAGACTCCAGCTTGGATTTTGAATCAACAAATGTGCCACTTACATCACTTAAATGAAAAAAGTTTGAAAAAGTTAGATTGAATGTTGTTTACAAAATAGAAGAGACATCTCTTCCATTGAGATGACTTATGTCTCATCTTTGGGGAAGTGTTTTGAGTTAGAAGACAAACGTTTAGGGTTGATTTGAAGTTTGAAGGTTTGAAGCCACAAGGGGCAGGCTGTTTGACTTTAGGACTTCAAAGGGGAGCTCTCATCTCTTTGTTGAAGAGTTTTGAAGTCTGACTTCCTTGGATAAAGCCTAAGAGAAGGCTAGGTTGTTTGTGAAGTTTACTTGTACAAAGCCCAATAGGAGGCTAATACTTGAGGTTTGGACTTTAATAGGAGATACCTAATGTTTGAACTAGGTTGTAGTTGAAGGGAATCCTAATGTTTTTGTGTATAAACATAAAGGAAAAAGCTAAAAGGTTTCTTGCTAGGATCTTGCAATCCTATGCCTACATATCCTTAAGAGGAAATCAGAGCAATTAAAGTTCGGCCATAAGCCCGAAATGTAAAAAATGTCAAGATAAACATAACAAGGTAAGTTTATGCAAGCTTTTAAACAAGTGTGGTCATCGAGGATGACATGAGTGTGGTATGATTAAGCATGTGTGGCAATATGTGATGTGCATCAATCAGAGAGATATATTTATCATGGTATGCGTTTGTGAAGGAAATACTTTAACAGGTGAATAAAAACTTAATCAATAGAAGTAATCACAAATAGATTCAAGTAAGCAATGTATTCAAGGTGATCAAATATCAAATGAACAATGAAATGGTGATAAGAAACGCTAATGGAAATTCATACAGGAAAGCTCTTGAGTAAGATATTCAACCATGATTGAAACAAGAGCTTTGGAGAATCCAAACTCAAGAGGAAGCCCAAGTCAAACATCAAGAATACTTCCAAATAAAGAAGTTTTTTGAAATAAAACCCTAGGGTTTCAAAAGAAATCAAGGTAATTTCAAAGGAAAACAATACGTAAACAAGGTATGGATAGAGTATAATCCAAGAAAATCAAGTTAAATATTTAAAACAATTTTTACACAAAGTGTACTATGACCATAAGGACGTGTATGTACAACTAGGTCAAGGAAAAATCACAAGAAATTATGAAAAGGTATGAAAAACACCTTAAAAAAAGTCATGATTTTTCACTTAAGAAAAATGGCAAAAATAAATCTTACTTTTGGAATTTTAAAATATATTCTCAAAATATACAAGACAAATGAAAAGCGTGAAAAAAATTGGCTCAAACAAATTATTTTTGCTTGGCGAAATAAATTGATGAAGTTGTGAAGAAAAATGGGAAAAATAGTGTTAAAAAAATTAGGAATGGCCTCCATGGGTGTTGAACTTGTGCCCTTGGGGTGATGGGTTTAAAATATAACCATCTGAGCCACGCACGTGTGGTTGACAAAGAATAGTTAGTGAAAATAATATAGAAAGTTTCTTTTGAAAATGCTTTTAAAAAATAAAATAAAGAAGTCTTTGGTGAGGGGGATTCGAACCCCAGACTTCACACTCATAAGCCTTCCAAACACACGCCTTAATCACTGGGGTGGTGATACATCCATGTACCAAACCACACCCAATTAAATATATTTTAAAACAACGTGAATTGTAGAAGTGGAGCCACCACCACCATTTTCGTCTTCATCATCTTCATCATAATTTTTGAAAATCCTAACTCCCTTAATACACAATGAAATGACATGATATAAACATGAAAGTTGCTTGATTTTTCAAGAGGAATTGAATGGTATTATTCAATTTCATTTAAACTCAGTATATACAAAGATATTGATTTGAAATCCATATGAACCCTAACTGAACTTTATAATATGAAATTCCATATGATCATGATAATTGGAAATTAAATGAGGGAAAATGATCACAATATCATGATAAGCATGTCTGTAACATGAATGATCAAGTTTGATGCATGAATAATAGAGTTCAGGTTTTGAGGAAACTTACCTTGCAAGTGATAATCGAATTCTATGTTGGAGGTGTAACATGTGTGATTTGATGATTTGGACAACTTCCTTGACCCTAAAGGATGGTGTTGTAATGCTTAGAATGAGTTGAAACCTTTTGGATTACTTGGCTCGATCCAAACTGCAACTTGTGATATATATTGAGGAAATGGTATGTGACTTGGTGATTCTGGTGTTACAGAAGTGATTTGAGGTTGTGGATCACTTCTATGATGTTTATGTGAAGTGTTTGGATGTTTGGATTGAGTGGAAACGGATTGGTTTGAGAATTTCAATTTTTCCCTCTTTGAGAACTTTGAATTTAGCAAGGAGGAAGAGTTGAGAGAAAACAAGCTCTTGCAATGTTTTGGTGTGCTTAGAATGATAAAAATGACCTCTATTTATAGGGAAAGAAGTTCAGACATTTTGAATTTGAGAGGATTGGGGTGCAAGCCTTTATCCAATAGATGATGTCATGTAGCTATTTCTTGAATGTCAAGGTACATAGCTTACATACTCACATGGATACCAATTATGATCGTTTGAGCCTGATCCTCTCATATTGAATCTCATACCTTGGTGTTTTGATAAACTCTTGACAGATTGGAGGGGATTTTGGAAAATTCCCTATAGGGCTTCAATGATAGAGGACAAAATCTCACTTCTCACTTTTGAAATGATCATTTTCACATGCCGAGTGATGAATCCTTGAAAATGCAGTTATGCTTTGCAGATCACATGCTTATATGATCATTTGGGAGTTAATCTTGTGAAGAATTGAATTTTGCAAGGATTATCCAAATCGCGTGGCTTTTGAGGTTTGGCAATTCTGTCATAACAATCAGCTTGATCAAGGCATGTTGCAGCATCCATAACTTCTTGCTCAAGTAAGAGATTTTGATGTTCTTGATCATTTTGGAAAGATGGTATATCATACTTCAACTTTGATGTTTGAAGTTGTTCTTGAATCATTATGGATCATAATGAAAAATGTCCTCAAATTTGGCTCCAACACAAGACAGTTTCTGTCTAAAAATTTCTAAGTGTCAAAAGTGCAAAAAGTATTGAAACCCTAACTTCACGACCTCATATCTTAAAACCTATAAACTTTTTGGGAACCCACCCTAATTGACAAAGTTGTAGGATGTAACAAGCTCTTCAACTTGATCTTTAGATCAAAGGAAATGGATGCTTGGTTTGGAAGTTATGCCCTTGCAAAGTTTTCACCCAATTAGGATTTTCTCATAACTTAGAAAATTTTCCATTTATTTATGGTTGCCTTTTTTTACAAGTAACCTCATATTTCTTGAGTTTTCTTGATCAACCATGATTTAAATCACATATTAACATTGTTCTTGACTTTTATAGACCATGTTTGACCAAAAACTCCAAAAGTTAAACTTGATTTTGACCACAATTGACTTTTGTATCAGATAAATTTTGAACTTTGTGATCCTTTATGAAATCAAACCCTTGGGCTAAATTAAACATCATGAATGGACTCAAAATGGTTTTTGGAGTTTCTTGAATCATGTCCTAAGGTTTGAGATCATGTCATGGTTAAAAGTCAAAGGTACAGTTGACTTTTCCTCAAAAACTCTAGTTTATGAATCAAGTTATTTGGGTTAATACAATCATATGAATGGACAAATATAAGGCACTTGAGGTCCTTAAAACATATTTTGAGGTTTGGGATCATGCCTTGCTTCAAAAGTCAAACCAAGGATTGAGTCAGGCTAAACCCCTATTTGGGGTGTACTGAGGATCTTAAGGCTTGATTGAGCTTGTGATGCCATCTTGTACTAAACTATTGATAAGATGAAAGCTCTTGATACTTATGGATGAAAAAAGGACTTGAGATGTTGAATATGATACATATCCTTTTGATAATTCATTTGTTTGAGCTTTAGGGGGGATCATCTAACCTGTGAAGCAAGTAAGCATACACATCTTGTACTTGTGATGGGTTAGTAATGCATAAAGACATGTATATATGTAATGATGAATATTATGCCTATGATACAAATGAGGTGGCATCTTGGGGGTAAAAAATTAGGGTATGATTGATGTCGCTATTTAAGTTTCTCCGATCCGGAGAGATGAAGATTGACATCTTAGTCTCGACTAGATCGAGGAGGCTTAAATACAAAAATACACAATTTTGGCCCCTAAGAGGCCGCAAAAGGTGATATGATATGAATGCCCTTAAGAATGCAAGATATGAGACCTGTGGGAAATGATGCTACAGGAAATTGAGAATAGTCTAAACCATAGGGGTATAACAAAAGGATTATCCACTAGAAGAGAGACAACAACTTCAATGGCTATAGAGATACACAAATCTATAGGGTGATGGTATTATAATTCTGACAAATTCGAACTTCCATCTTTGGAAAAATGATTTAGCGTTCTCTTTGACTAAGTAGTACTACTTAGCAAGGGTAAGATAAACTTCCCCATGTTTCAGGTCGTACGCCACAAAACTGGTCTTGGTCTTCTAAAATAAACTTCCCCTCATTTACGAACATAAGCCATGAAACTGGTGTCAATTTTCTGGAATAAACTTCCCCTCGTTTTGGACATAAGCCATGAAACTGGTCTCGGTTTTTTGGAATAAACTTTCCCTCATTTCTGGACATAATTCATGAAACTGGTCTCAGTTTCTTCTTTTTTTTTCTTGAAAAGGGTAAACAAACAAGCTCCTAAAAAGGTGATCGCTTGCTGAGTTAATAACTTCACCGAGGATCTTAAAATGACGCGGGTTAGTTAATTTTTGCAAGACATATTTCTCAGAAAAATAAAAAATAACTTCTCGTAAGGATATTCATCAAACTTCTCACAGGGATTCACTTGGGGAGATGCCATTTGATGGGAAATAAATTTCATCATACTTCTCTTCGAGACTTATTCGAAGAGATGCCATGTGATGAGAGAAAATTTGGTAGCAGCCTTACTGAGGTAAATACTGTGGAGGCAAATCGCCACACATCACACAAGTCTGCAAGACATTGTTCAATACAGGTTTCGATGATGACAAATTACAGCCTTGGATAGATTGGAAATTATAAACTCCAGATCTACTAAACAAATGCAACGTATCACCTACCATATCCTTTTGTACTTGTCTTAAAACTGTTGTAATAAATATACTACGTGTAGATAAAATGCAATCATGACCAGAGGCATGAAAGACCACAAACTGATGAATTTTTGCAGATCTGCAGGGCATGAGTCGACCATAGGGTCGGCGCATGCATCAGAGCACTTTTCCACTGGTCAGCGCACAAAGACAATGAGTCGACCATAGGGTCGGCGCGTGAAGGAAATATTTTCCAACGGGTCAGCGCATAAAGGCATGAGTCGACCATAGGGTCGGCGCATGAAGGAAATAGTTTTCAACGGGTTAGCGCATGCCGACTGTATGGTCGACGCATACTGATGCATTTTCCAGATTTCCAAAAAACACAGGCCATGCGTCGACGCACAGACCTGCTGCGGTCGACCGTTCGCGCAGAAATCCTGTTTTTAAATGATTCCCTCTTATATTTGAAATACTGTTATGTCTATAATTGGGTTGGTACTATATATACTAGTTTAACCACTTGTGTCACATCAACATTTGATAATATTTGATTCATGTGTTCAAAAACAAGAAAGAGTGAAATAGGTGTCCAAGATTCATCATCTTCATCTTCAACATCTCACAACATTTCAATTACACACAACCATTTTTGAAGTGCATTGTGAGTGATTCAAGGTGATAAGGTTCGAAGCTTAGATTGGTGAATCAAGTTCGAGTTGAACCTTGTGACAGGTTCTTTCTTGAATAAAACCGTTGGGGTTTTACCCTCCAAGATTGGTTTGAATTTTGGGGGTTTTTGGACGAGATTCTTCATCAAGGGTCAACTGAGCGAAGGTGATTGTGAAGAGGTGTTCTTCACAAGTCTAGTAGCGGATTCAGTGATATTGAAGGGAAGATCTCGGGTTTGATTTGTTGCTGTTGAGATCAGCCGGAGCCGAAGGTTTGAACAACAACGTGTTATTCAATAAGGTGGCTGGAATCGGAGGTCCATCAACAACAATCGGAGGACTTGATTCATCTTGAATCAAGGGGCAAGGAGTGAAAGCAACTTTCAACACATTGAGATTTCTGTTGTATATTTGTTGCTCAATCCTTGTATAAACTGTTACATTCAACATGTGATATCTATAAAATCTATCTCAATTCTAGTTTTAGAATTGAGGGCAGACGTACCCCGAAGCGAGGACAACGGGGGAACTGCCTCACCAAATACTTGTCTTCTCTATTTTTCAACATTTACGTTATAGCTCAAAATAAGTGATTTTTGCATAAGCACTATTGTCAAATTGTGATATCAATTGAGTAAGAGGTTAAAACTTTGTTTTTGACTCGAAAGTACAATAAGACATTGTACTAGGCTAGTTGGAATCACTTACTCAACATAGGAGCGTTTTGCACACCAAGTGTTTGACAAATTGCTTGAACCAAAATTATCTTACTTGTGCATCTAGTTTTGGTTTGCTCTTTGAATCATTGGAACTAGGAATCCTAACAACTGAAGTAGATCATTGATAAGTGTGATTAGTGTTGCGATTCTATTTTCCATATTGTCATTAATCCAAAGGCTTACGCATATCCGGTTTTCCAATAACCGTTTGTTTTAGACTATATTTTCCTTGGCCGCTTCCGCACTTAAAACCAATTTTCAAAACCAATTTTTAATTGGCAGCGCCGACTCAAATATTAATTGGGGATTTATTCAACCCCCCCCCCCCTTCTAGATCCGTACCATAGTCTAACAAGTGGTATCAGAGTCTGGTTATTCGGTGCTTCAAATACAACGTAGATAGAAAATGGCTAACGAACCAAAAGGGGCGTACAATAGAGCTCCCGTTTTTAATGGTGAAAATTATTGTTATTGGAAAGACTGTATGCGGGTGCATATAAACTCCATAGACAGAAAAATATGGAACGTTATCCTCAATGGTCCAATAGAAATTACTATGACCAATGCGGATAACGTAGTTGTGCCAAAGCCCGAAGCACAATGGACCGATGACGATGAGAAAAAATACAATTATGATTAGAAAGCCAAAAATATCTTAATCTCCTCATTAGGTGTAGATGAATACTATCGTGTATCCCATTGTCCTACTGCTAAGGCCATGTGGGATTCACTACAAATAGCCCATGAGGGGACAAACGATGTTAAGTTGGCTAGAATCAACACATTAACACAAGAGTTTGATCTCTTTTTCATGGAGCAAGGGCAAACTATTGCTGACATGCAAAAGAGATTTACTCATCTCATCAATCGTTTACATTCATTAGGTAGGCCTGTTTCCAATGATGTTGCTACTAATAAGATCTTAAGATGTCTTAACAGGGAATGGCATCCAAAAGTGACCGCCATCAAAGAAGCACATGATCTTACCTTATTAGACTTGACAACATTGTTTGGCAAACTACAAGAGCATGAACAGGTACTCTTGAGCTTAGACCAACGCGAAAAGATGGAAAAGAAAGACAAAACGAAGGTGAGTGAAAAGAAATCGATAGCTCTCAAGACTTCCTCCTCGAAGTCTCAAGCAAAAGAGCAAAGTGATTATTACTCAAGCGACGAAGAAGAAGAGGACAAGAGCGAAGATATGGGATTGTTTGTCAAACGGTATAACCGTTACGTGAGAAAGAACGGCATCCAACATTCCAAGAAGAACTTGGTAAACTTACGGAAACAATTGAGGTACTCCAAGGATGATGACTCAAAAGGTAAAAAGACTAGAGGGACGTGCTACAAGTGTGGAAAGCCCGGTCACTACAAACCGGACTGTCCGATGAACAAAAAGGGAAAGGAAAAGGAATCATCAAAGTCACACAAGAAATCATCAAAGCCTAGGAGAGCGTACATAGCTTGGGAAAGCGACAACGACTCTTCCTCCTCTGATGAAAGCTATAGTGATGAAGAAGAGTCTGTGAATCTATGCCTCTCCGCTCATCAGAAAAATAAGAAAAAACAGGTACGTCACTCTAAATATGATAAGTCCTCAAATATGTCGCATTCAGAATTACAAACTGCATTTAATGCCTTACACAATGAAGCAATTGAAGCCTTCAAGAAACTTGTCTCTAATAAAAGAATTTTTACGTATTTAGAGCACAAAGTTAAAGAGTCCGAAAAGAAATTAGAGGACCTTAAGGCTTCCATTGTGAAAGGCAATGAATCGGATTGTAAGGACAATAGAAATCCTTTCGACTTTGGGTGTGATACTTGTCATATTTGGCAAGGTGAGGTTAGAAACCTCAAGGCCAAATTAAACAAGGCACTTGAGCCTAAAATTACATTTGCTATTGATAAAAAAGGATTTTAGAAAAAGTATGATTAACCCATACCAAAAATATGCATATGTAATTAGGGATCAAGCAAGTAAAAGTGATTCTAAAGTCGATTTTGCATGCTTATATTGTTGCAAGAAAGGCCACTCCATTGGTAAATGCCGATTTAGGAGATTTCTTGTTCCTAAAGGCATCTACCAATGGTTGCCCAAACGCAACCATTTTGTCGCTAACCTATTAGGACCCAATATGCCATTGGGTACCTCCTTGTGCTAATTATGTTTTGATAGGTGAAATGTGTCGAGACCACCGAGAGAAGATGGGTTCTCGACAGTGGGTGCTCAAGACACATGTCTGGAGACATATCCTTATTCATAGACTTTGTGGCTAAGAAGAAAGGGTATGTAACTTATGGTGATAACAACCGCGGAGCAATACTAGGTAAAGGTAGTGCAGGTAATCCCGCCTCTACTATGATTTTCGACGTGTTGCTTGTCAAAAACCTTAAACATAATCTGCTTAGCATTAGCCAATTATGAGACAAAGGATACAATGTATCTTTTTCAAAATATTGTTGCAAAATTGTGCATGAAAATGATAAGAAGAATATGTTTAATGGTTTTAGAGTAAACAACGTATACTTGACTTAAATGAAGTATCATTAACAAGCGACAAATGCCTCATAACTATGAGTGAAGACTCATGGATATGGCATAGGCGTTTAGCGCATGTTAACTTTGACTTACTCAATAAGGTAGTCTCAAAAGACCTAGTTTTAGGACTTCCCAAAATAAAGTTCGCCAAGGATCACCTTTGTGATGCTTGTTAAAAAGGGAAGCAAACGAGGATCTCATTTAAATCCAAAAAGATAATTTCAACAACGAGACCTCTTGAACTTCTTCATATGGGCTTGTTTGGGCCGTCTAGGATCAAAAGTCTAGGAGGAAACTATTACGGGTTCGTAATAGTGGACGACTTTTCTAGGTTTTGTTGGACCATCTTTTTAGTAAGTAAAAGTGATACATTTGCCGCTTTTGAAAAGTTTGCTAAGCTTTCCCAAAATAAGTTACATACAAACATAGTGTCAATTAGAAGCGACCATGGAGGTGAGTTTGAAAATCACTTATTTGATGAATATTGCGGTAACCATGGTATAGATCATAACTTCTCCGCTCCATGCACCCCTCAACAAAACGGGGTTGTGGAGCGTAAAAACCGTATTTTAGAAGAATTGGGAAGAACAATGATTAATGAAAGTGGTTTACCAAAATATTTTTGGGCCGACGCCATTATTACGGCGTGTTATGTTTTGAATAGGGTGCTTATTCGCCCCATTCTAAATAAAACACCGTATGAACTTTTAAAAGGGCGAAAGCCAAATGTTTCTCACTTGCATGTGTTTGGATGTAAATGTTTTGTATTAAACAATGGAAAGGAAAACTTGGGAAAATTTGATTCCAAAGTCGATGAAGGTATCTTCCTCGGATACTCTCAATCGAGTAAAGCATATAGAATATATAATAAACGATTACTTGCTGTAGAAGAGTCTGTGCATGTTACTTTTGATGAGTCCTATCTGAGAAATGTCAGAAAGGATAGTGTTGTTCATGGTGCAGGTACATCCACAGAAGACATACTCAAAAGTGGCGAGACGGGGATTGATCAACCTGACAAAGTCAAAGTTGAGGAGGATAAGGATGTACACCATGATGTAACAGAGGAAGTTCATCCACCTTCAAACGATGATCTCCCTCAAGCTTGGAAGTCATCTAAATACCATCCAATTGAAAACATTCTCGGAGACATCACAAAGGGTGTAACAACTCAATCGAAGCTAAGTAATTTCTGTTATCACTTCGCATTCGTTTCACAGATGGAACCTAAAAACCCTAAGGAAGCCCTACTCGATGAACACTGATTTTTGTCAATGCAGGAGGAACTGAATCAGTTCACTAGAAATGAGGTTTGGGACCTTGTCCCTCCTCCGCGAGGTCATCGAGTAATCGGCACCCGATGGGTGTTTAGAACTAAACTGGACGAGAACGGAGTAATAACTCGCAACAAGGCGCGGTTAGTCGCGCAAGGGTATAACCAAGAGGAAGGCATCGACTATGAGGAAACTTATGCGCCGGTTGCCCGGCTCGAGGCTATACGCCTTTTACTTGCTTTCGCTTGTGCGAAGGATTTTAAGTTATTTCAAATGGACGTCAAAAGTGTGTTCCTTAACGGGTTCATAAATGAAGAAGTCTATGTTGCTCAACCACCTGGTTTTGAGTCTCATGAGTATCCTGATCATGTCTACAAACTGAAAAGAGCTTTATACGGTCTCGAACAAGCTCCCAGAGCTTTGTATGAGAGACTAAGCAAATTTTTACTTGATCAAGGCTACTCAAGAGGAAAGGTTGATACTACTCTCTTCATTAAACGTCACGGAAAACACTTAATTCTTGTACAAATTTATGTTGACGATATCATATTTGGATCCACTAACATGAATCTCATAAGAGAGTTTGCTGAGCTTATGCAGGGTGAATTCGAGATGAGTATGATGGGTGAACTCACATACTTTCTCGGTTTGCAAATCAAGCAACTGAAGGAAGGAACATTCGTGAGCCAAACAAAATATTGTTTGGAGCTTCTCAAGAGATTTGACATGGCAAATTCAAAAGCCATAGACACTCATATGCCAACATGTGTAAATATGAGTAAAGATGAAAGTGGTAAGAATGTTGAGGTAAAAAGGTACAGAGGTATGATTGGCTCGCTTCTCTATCTTACTGCTTCTCGTCCCGACATTATGTTTAGCGTGTGTATGTGTGCCAGATACCAATCATGTCCTAAGGAATCCCACCCATAATCTGTCAAACGCATACTTCGATACCTATCTGGTACTCCGAAATATGGACTGTGGTATTCCAAAGGTAATGATTATTCATTTGTAGGCTTCTCCGATTCCGATTTTGCCGGTTGCAAATCGGATAGGAAAAGAACTAGCGGTACGTGTCACTTATTTTCAAATTCCTTGGTCAGTTAACACTACAAGAAACAAGTGTCCATTGCTCTGTCAACCGCCGAAGCGGAATACGTAGCCGCCGGTAGTTGTTGTGCGCAAGTCCTATGGCTTAAACAACAACTATTGGACTTCAATTTGAAGCTAGAACGTGTTCCAATATTCTGTGACAACACCAGTGCTATAAATCTTAGCAAAAATCCGGTGTTACATTCGCGTACCAAACACATAGAAATTTGACACCATTTTCTGAGGGACCATGTAGAGAAGGGTGACGTTGTCTTTGAACATGTTGATACCAAAAACCAACTAGCGGACATTTTCACAAAGCCGCTTGCTACTGAGCCCTTCTTTCATATCCGTCGAGAACTTGGTATTCTCGACATTTCTGATCGGGTTTAACAATTACTACGTTCATAATTAATCTATTTACAACTATGCTTTTGTACTACTAACAAGTTTAGCTTTTGTTGCAAGTACAAATATGTGGTTAACAAGTGTGGTCGGTATAGAGGTGATATTGCTCCTTTCTCTCTCTCTTTATATCTCTCTCTCTCTAAACATTCATGACATGAAACTAAGTATATCGTTTGACAATCATGGTACTTATATATGTCTATGACTTTTGATGCTAATACTATGTGTGTTGAATGCAAATTATATTGTGAAAGGGTGAATAAGCATGATAAATAGGCAACTGTGGCATTCTGCATTATATGAAACTGAAAAATTGGGTTTTTGAAGGTTATGAGTCGACCTAAACAGGACAACGGTCGACGCATGCTGTAGACTTTCAAAATTATCAAAAAACACACAGTATGCATCGACGCATGCAGTGGCTATGGTTGACGGCTCGCGCAAAAACCCAGAATTTTTTTTGAAAACCGTTCCAGTTTCTCTACCTCTCCATTTAATGTACTGTCAACTTTTGTTATGATTTGATATTGCATTTGTTTTGTAAATTGCATCTAGGCATCTATTGTGTCCTCTTGTCTCCTCCCTCTTACCAAAACCCTAAAACCTCTCTCTATTAAAGGGAATAGTCTTCATCCTCTCCAAAATCATCCTCAACTACTCTCTTCAAAGTTCATCTCTACAAAATCTCCAAAAATCATCATCAATGGCTTCTCTTTTTCGCAAAAATACAGGTAAGAGATCAAGTGCCTCATCATCATCAGCTTCAGTCCCCATTAACGTTGTCTCACTAGTTCATCCACCTGCTGTTGAAAACTTCAACAAGAGTCTCAGCAAAAGAGCAATCGTTCCACAACATGCCTTCTACCAGGCAACGGCGGAGCGCTTGTATCTCACCCAAATTTTCTCTCTGCTGGAGGTTCAGGGGTTCTTCAATTTTCTAGAGTGCAACACAAAGTATAGTGAGGATTTGGTCCGGGTGTTCTACACAAATCTGCGTGGTAACTTTCAAGGTCAATATTTCCACACTTCTGTCGGCAATAAACTGGTAAACATAAATTCTGAAGTCTGGAACAAGTATTTTGATTTGACTGTCGATGCTGATGCACCACCTCTTCATGAGGTAACGGACACTCGTACGGTGCCAGGGTATGAGTTTAAGAGTGCTCTGAATGACATGCTCAAAAGACCCTATCCAGATGCCATTGTCAACAGTGATGCCTTTCCTAGAACGGTCACAGCCGGGAAACTCCAAACAGGGGAGCGCATCCTTCAGTGGATTGTCGCTCGCATCCTACGACCAAAAAAAGGTAGACTGTCCCGTGTCGAACAAGCCGAGGTACATCTCATCTATATATTGAAACATAGGATCAAAATAAACTGGCCATACTATATTGCTGGCAGGATTTTTGCTCTGAGAGACTCAAGTAGAGGCACTGCTCTAGCCTATGGGTCGTTTATTTCGGAAATTCTTGCCGCAGCAAATGTTGTATACCCAACATTTCCTTGTGTTTCAGTCCCTTCTGACAAAGAATTTAGCACCAAAACCCTTGAAGCTCTTGTTGCATCGCATGAAAGGCAAGACCTGGAAATCACCGACTCTCTTCATCACCTCAACATGTTTGTAGAAGCATTTCTGGACTTCTCGGATCCTTACCGCAATCCCGATACTGCATACCAGGGGAGAGTCCGAGGTCGGGGTCGGGGATATTAGTTTCATAGTTGCATATTTGTTTCTTCTGTGTACTTTCCATTTTTCCGGGCTATGTTTGCCTGAATATTCACCTATTTGCATGTTCTCTTAATTATCTATTAATTCAAGTTACTTTTGTTCATTATCATTCTTATGTGTGAAGTTTGGTAATTAACTATCACCTATTGTATGTTTTCTGTTAATTGATGTGTTCTCCTTCTCTTTTTGATGTTGTTAAAGGGGGAGAAGAACATGTAGCAAGCTAGCACCGAAGCCAAGTCAGGATATTAACAACAGTTGATGGTTGTTTGTTCTGCAGCCTTATATTACAAAAGAAAGGGGGAGCTTGTGTATACATTGCATATTGGTTGTTTTGGTTGTATACAGGTTGTCATCATCAAAAAGGGGGAGATTGTGGAGGCAAATCGCCACACATCACACAATTCTGCAAGACATTGTTCAATACAGGTTGCGATGATGACAAATTACGGCCTTGGATAGATTGGAAATTATAAACTCTAGATCTACTAAACAGATGCAATGTATCACCTACCATATCCTTTTATACTTGTCTTAAAACTGTTGTAATAAATATACTATGTGTAGATAAAATGCAATCATGACCATAGGAATGAAAGACCACAAACTGATGAATTTTTGCAGGTTTGCAGGGCATGAGTCGACCATAGGGTCGGCACGTGCATCAGAGCTCTTTTCCACTGGTTGAGCGCACAAAGGCAATGAGTCGACCATAGGGTCGGCGCATGAAGGAAATATTTTCAAACGGGTCAGCGCATAAAGGCATGAGTCGACCATAGGGTCGGTGCATGAAGGAAATAGTTTTCAACGGTTCAGCGCACGCCGACTGTATGGTCGACGCATACTGATGCATTTTCCAGATTTCCAAAAAACACAGGCCATGCGTCGACGCACAGACCTGATGTGGTCGACCGTTCGCGCGGAAATCCTGTTTTTAAATGATTCCCTCTTATATTTGAAATACTGTTATATCTATAATTGGGTTGGTACTATATATACTTGTTTAACCACTTGTGTCACATCAACATTTGATAATATTTGATTCATGTGTTCAAAAACAAGAAAGAGTGAAATAGGTGTCCAAGATTCATCATCTTCATCTTCAACATCTCACAACATTTCAATTACACACAACCATTTTTGAAGTGCATTGTGAGTGATTCAAGGTGATAAGGTTCGAAGCTTAGATTGGTGAATCAAGTTCGGGTTAAAGCTTGTGACGGGTTCTTTCTTGAATAAAACCGTTGGGGTTTTACCCTCCAAGATTGGTTTGAATTTTAGGGGTTTTTGGACGAGATTCTTCATCAAGGGTCAACTGAGCGAAGGTGATTGTGAAAAGGTGTTCTTCACAAGTCTAGTAGCGGATTCAGTGATATTGAAGGGAAGATCTCGGGTTCGATTTGTTGCTGTTGAGATCAGCCAGAGCCGAAGGTTTGAACAAAAACGTGTTACTCAATAAGGTGGCTAGAATCGGAGGTCCATCAACAACAATCGGAGGACTTGATTCATCTTGACTCAAGGGGAAAGGAGTGAAAGCAACTTTCAACACATTGAGATTTCTGTTGTATATTTGCTGCTCAATCCTTGTATAAACTGTTACATTCAACAGGTGATATCTATAAAATCTATCTCAATTCTAGTTTTAGAATTGAGGGCAGACGTACCCCGAAGTGAGGACGACGGGGGAACTGCCTCACCAAATACTTGTCTTCTCTATTTTTAAGCATTTACGTTATAGCTCAAAATAAGTGATTTTTGCAAAAGCACTATTGTCAAATTGTGATATCAATTGAGTAAGAGGTTAAAACTCTGTTTTTGACTCCAAAGTACAATAAGACATTGTACTAGGCTAGTTGGAATCACTTACTCAACATAAATATCACTTGGAGTGTTTTGCACACCAAGTGTTTGACAAATTGCTTGAACCAAAATTATCTTACTTGTGCATCTAGTTTTGGTTTGCTCTTTGAATCATTGGAACTAGGAATCCTAACAAATGAAGTAGATCATTGATAAGTGTGATTAGTGTTGTGATTCTATTTTCCATATTGTCATTAATCCAAAGGCTTACGCATATCCGGTTTTCCAATAACCGTTCGTTTTAGACTATATTTTCCTCGGCCACTTCCGCACTTAAAACAATTTTTCAAAACCAATTTTTAATTGGTAACGCCGGCTCAAATTACATTTGGGGATCTATTCAACCCCCCTTCTAGATCCGTGCCATAGTCTAACAAATACCACTACCTATAGTAATTCATCTCTCGTAAATATTTATGATGGTCTTTAAATAAGTTTCTCCGACGGAATCTTCTGGAGAGATAACCATTTATTTATCATACTTTTGTTCGAGACTTCTTCGAAGAGATTCCATTTAATAGAGAATAAAGATTTACAAAAAACTTCTCTAGGGAGATGCCATTTGTTGGGAAAAAAATATCTTCATCCTACTTCTCCTCGAGACCCCTTTAGAGAGATGCTATAAGATGAAATAAAATTTGACATGCTGATAGCTTCCATGGGATATACAAACTTCTCAGAAAGAGAATGCCATTTGCCGATTCATCAGGAAATTCAGGGATATAAACAAGCTTCTCAAATAAAGAGATTACCATTTGTTGTTAGGTGTAGATTCCAAGGCAGGATAAATTTATTTTGTTGAGGAATATTCAATAGATTCTTTCTGGGGACATTAATCACTTAAAAGGCGCAAAACAAATGCCCTTTTAATTCAGAGGTTCAAGTTATCAAAATGGTAAAAATACTAACATAATCCAGGAATAAGTTGGAGAGATACCGTCAAACAAAATGCTAACCAGTGAGAAGAGAGCTCAAACTGGGGATTAATCCTATCCAAGTGTGGAAAGGAGAACCAAATCAAAACATCTATGAGGGTTAAACTCAGTGGGGATTTAGAAAGGATATACGCTTTCTGCCTACGACTGGCCACTCTATTAGAGGGAGGAGACATACCACTTAGGGATAAACACAAAAAATATTATCAATAAATGCAATATGCACATGGATATCAATATGAATTCAAATATGCATGAAATATGTATGATATAGATGTATGTTATGTTTCTATCTTGGCAAAACATGTGAAAGGCATATACGAGTGAGAATCGTGATACCAAGCTATTGATTAACTTGAATCTTAATTCTTAAAATTCAAAACCGGACTTTAATTTATCCAAAGGAAAGGTTTAAAGAAAGAAAAACCCTTTGCGCGATGTAACAACAACGCTAAGAGATCGGGGATCAGGGGTTGGTTATGCCTAGGGTAGGTGTTTCACATCCTAAACATCTGTAGTACTCTAGAGGAACCTTTTGTTTATTTGTATGCTAATACTTGCTAAATGTTTGCTATGATTTGGGATTGGGTAAAAAGTTAGGTAAATACCTAAGGATAGTTTCTAAATTTTCTCGCAAAGATATCGCATCCTCTGCCCACGTATCCTAACTAGGATGGAATCAATCATAATGCTTACAAGCAAAAGTTTAAATCAAACTCAAGTACCCAAGGATGCTAACAAGCCAAGTTCATAATCTCAAAATAAAACTCAAAAGAGAACAAAATCCAACAGTTTTGAAATGAAAGAGGAAAGATAGGAGGGTGAAAACCCTAAAACGAATTGTAAATTCCTTATAATGCAAAGTGTTTCTAAAATAAGAATTTTAGAATTCTTTAAGCATTATGTGAAAATACACATTAACATAAAAATTTAGTAAAAAGAATCATTAAAAAATGATTAAAAATGAAAGAGTTATAGAATTTTGAAATTTAATGACAATTAAATAAAATTACATAAAATCAAATGCTAAAAAGAAAGGAATGCCTCACCCAAGGCTTGAACCCAAGACCTTGGGGTCATGGGCATAAAACATAGGCATACCAACCAACCCAAGCGTGTGAAAGGGAATGGGAATGGAAATGGAAGAAGAAATATCAAAACGCGTAAAAATCATGAAAATGCAGCAAAAACTCCCTCGCTGAGGGTTGAACCTGGGATCTCACGCATGGCAAAGTTCTTATGGGCAAGGTTACAACCACTGGGGTGGCGATACATACTTTGTATCAAGCCACCCCATTTAATGTTATACCAAAAAAGGGCCAATTTTTGGCTAAGGCTTGAAGGCAAAAACCAAGTGAAATCTTGTCAAAACGATTTGATCCCAATTTCTTCAATTGTCCACCAATTTTAATGAAACAAAAGTCTAACTTGCTTGATTTTTCATGAGGATCATGATGGTGAAATCCATTTTTCCAAATGATGCCCATAACTTAAAACACGATGGAACATGCTAAGGTGAACTTGAAAATGCATTTTGAGATTTTTAGATCACAACAGATGCAATTACATACCAATGAGGGTCCGCTAAAGTTTTAAATATGATATAGAATGAGTTTCAATAGAAAAGTTTGTTTAAAAGTTAATAGACAAAGTAATGGCATGTGAGTTGCATTCAAGACATGAGTTGGACCTAACCAAAACAAGATGATCAAAAAGGGTGAGTTCAAGACCAACACGGGTCTGCTCATGTTTGAAAAGCAAAACTCAAAGATTAAATTCAAAGGAAGAAACTAATTTCCTACTGAATCACAATGTGGCTGTTGAGCTGCAAATTGGTGAAATGGTGTTTAAAAAGAGTTTGTATCTTAACAATGTTAAAACAATGAATCCAAGACAGCAACCAATTTATCAATCCAACTTCCATAAGTTAAGAACCTTACACACACAAAATGCAATGGTTTTAAAGAGGGAGCTTAATGGTATTAGAGGTTAACAACTTTTCAAAACAGAAAAACAGATAGTAGGTCAAGGCAACATGCTTTCTAAAGCAACAAACATATCAATCAAATGATCAACTGATCTAGGCAGCAGCCAAGTTTGTGGTGTTTCAACAATGTTCATTGATGAATTCCAACCAATATGCTTTTACAAAGACATAACTCTAATAGTAACTTTAGAAAAACAAGATTATAACACAATTCAAACAAAGATATTTTGCTTAAAATAGGAACAAACATCAAAACTTGATGCTACAATATACAACAACCAACAGCAGACGAATGCCTTGCCCTATTGACAGTCATAGTGAGTTAACAAACTCAAATGAAAAAAAAAACCCTTGACAGAACCAAAACAACTTTCTAAACATAACAATGTTGATGCTTTATGACAGGTTTGCCATGACAAAATCAACACACTTCCCAATGAGAGGTTGCAACCTCAAAACAGTGTGTGGTACAAATCTTGATAACACAGTTGTGAGCCCCAACATGAAAATGTCTAGATCATTCAACAACTAGTCCAACATTCATTCACATGACAACTTACAAATTTTATGACATTATGCCTTTTATAACACAAATGCACTCTTCTTGACATAACAAGACCAAACATCCTAACATCAGTCCTAACACACAGCTCTAATGACAATATCATAAACAACTTCAAGCATGAAGAACAAATTCTGGAAGCAACAAAGTATTCATGTTCTAATCATCATACCTCTAGCCAATGTCTTTACTAAGACTAATCAAGCATACACAACTCTAATAGCAAACCTAATGCAACATGGTAATGTTGATCATCATAGATCAAGGTATGCATCAACATCATGAATCAAATCAACATTGGTCATAACCATGCCAACCAACAAACAGTCCTTCTGAAAAATAGTTTTTATCTTAGCAGAAACAAAACAAAGTCTGGCCTTATAATGCAAACATCAATTAATATATGGCCTCTATGACAGTTAGAAACCTCAAAAATGAGTGGACACTAAATGAACAGTTTTGAACGCAAAATAGTTCAGCCACAAAGTTACAACTTAAAGAAAATCGAAGTTTAAAACTGCTCAAAGCATATGAAGTCACAACTCAAAAATCAAACAAAGAACCAAACTTAGAACTATGAAAATCCACCTTTTGACATATATTCAAGACAACAACCACTTCACAACAGTCTTTAGTTATGAGAAACAAACTTGACAGCAACAAGACATATGTATATGAACAAGACAGTTTAAGGCATCATATATGCAACCAAAATCATGTTGATCATCAGCACCTCACATGAATTAACATTGGCCATAAACATCAAATAGCAACCCTAACACTAAAAACAGTCACTACACCAAACAATAACATCTAGTGTGAGAGCCAATTTCTAGCAGCAAGAGTCATGAGTTGACACACTTAGACTCCAAAATAGTTTGACAGTAAAGGAAACCAACTCAACATAATAATGTCAACAACTTCATAACCAAAAACCTCTAGCACTGATAGGAACAAACATAACAATGTTGTGCCTATAGCAAGCTTGGCATATCAATATCAAATCCATACTTTAAGTGAAAGTTAACAAACTCCAAGATAGTTTTTGACAGCATAACACAATTTAAACATAACAATGTCTAAACCATTTGACAAACCAAACAATATAAACATGATGCAAAATGAGAAGGTTTAGGATTACATACCTCTTGTAGTCTTCCCACAATAAGCTAGCTGCAAGAACAAGAAATCCCTCCCTCCTTTGAGCAAGCTTGTGAAGTTACTTCTTTTTGAAGAAACAAAACAACTCTTGAGGACAGATCTCACAAATGAGTTTCCAGTTGCTATTTGATGTTATAGACAACTAAAGTATCATAAACATGAAGTGCTCCAAGTGTTATTTTGATGGAAAAAGGTTTGTGTGGTGATTTGGCTTGAAATGTGCATAAAAGTCAAATTATGGTGTGTGGACAATTGACTTTTTTATTCAAGAGTTTTTTGGACAAAGTGATGTCGGGAACAGCTCCAAATGGACATTTTAAGGGTGTGTGTATGGTCTTTGAGGTGGTTTTGGGTTTGGAACAAGAACTGGCGTGAAAAATGCAAAGCGGTGAAATTGGTGTTTTTGTGAAATTTACAAGTAAAGAGGGAAAGAAGGAGAGATATGTGTTTATGATGTTTTTGATAGCTCTGGTGTCATTTGAAGAGTGAAAGTAAACCTCTATTTATAGATCATGAGAAGAGTTGGGGCAGATTGGAACTCTTGCCTTTTGGAGGGGAATTGTAGCAAATCTTGTTCAAGATCTTGATGCAGCTAGTCTTGAGTGTCCTTGATGCATTGTGATGCATAAATCAGACTGTATGCAAGCCATAGGGATTGATTGAGGTGTGTCAATAGAGTAGGGGCCCTGCTGCTCCAAATTTTCTTCAAAAAGTTTCTCTTTCCTCTTGGATTTCTTTGAATATAATATTGCCACTTGTCTTGCCAATGTTGTCAAGCCTTTCAAGCCTTCTTTCTTCTACATTTTAAACCATCAACCTCTCTAATTATCAGATCAAGACATGATCCAATGGTTGAGAATGGTTCAAGTGGCTGAAAAGTGAATTTGTGAAAAAGTTGAAATGGTGCATTCAAGTGTTGAAACCCCAACTTGTTGGATTCATAACTCTCAACTCACAAGGGCTATTGAGGAGTTCTAGTACTTTTGGGAAAGCCCTCATGGAGCTATAAAACTTTCATGTTTTCATGATCCTCAGATTCCAAGTAGAACTAGGTAAACAATCCCCTTAAAGTTGACTGGAAACATGATTTGAAAGGCCAAAAACTTAGAAATTTTGTAAGTGTTTTCTCCCTCTTGTGATGATTTTGGCTATAACTCCAGATCTATGCATTTTTTGCACATGGGTATGTTTTACACTTTTGTAGGGCCTCCTATGACCTTTCCAACAAGCTTTGAACCACCTCATTTGGATGTGTGGTTAGGAAGTTATGGTCTTGCCCCTTTCAAAACCCTAATTCTCGACTTTTCGATTACTCCTTAATCCTTGATCCAATGGTCATGAAACTTCATGGATAGGTGTAATATGTTATTAGTAACAGTTTTGCTTCACACTTTGAGGTCAAATTCCTGATGGTTGAAGAGTAGAGTTTTCGGTCAACGAAACAATCGATCGATGATTACCGAGTCGACTATTGACGTTCTAGGTCTTCTAAGGCCTTGAAACTTCTTGAGTGGACTTAAATAAGCCATATAAACTTCATGGACGATAATTACATCATTAGAACACCTTTTAAATCAAAAGTCAAACTACAATTGACTTTTCTTGATCGGAAACCCTAATCGGGGATCCTGAACTGCACTGTCTTTAATCTTGGGTGACAACCTCAAATTGGATTCAAACTTGAACCAATGGAGTATCTTTGATAATGCGGAGACTTGTTTCATGGAGAATCAATCCAATACATTGACTGATTAAACCATCGAAACTTCGACTATTGATTGTACGAAACCCTAATTCACCTGTATCTTGACAAAGACAAACTTGAAATAGGTTACGGTTAGATAATCAAATGAAAATGATCCTAAAATTATGATGAAGAGCTAAGGGGCCAAAACTTGGGGTGCAACACCAGGTACTCAGCCAATCTTCTGAAGATATCATTGGAGATAAAACAAAGAGAGCCATCACTGGGTAAAAGTCATGTTATAAAGCTCAAGTCTTCCTGAGGGGAAGAAAATACTTTTACTTGGGGAATGAACCCATGCAATCTTCTAAGTTCGATCAGGGATAGAGTAATGTTGCACTCTACTGGGGATGAGGCCCTTATCCAACTTAGATGATCTTTTCAAGGTAAATATTAAGAACATCCAATCCTGTCTTTCGAGGTTTAATCGTTCTTAGAGTAATTCTCGATGTTCCTTCTTATGTTCACAAACCAAAGGAAAGTAAACACCAGTATTTTGAAAAAGAAAGAAAGAAAGAAAGTCAAAATTTTAACATTTTGTTTCAATATTTTTTATCAAAGTAAAAACTTCATTTTGCAAGATGTAAATAAATCAAGAGTTGCAAACAGATTGGGCAAAAGCTCAAATTTTATTTCATAGAATGGTCACCCGCAAATAGCGTGATTCCATGGATTATTACAAAGTGGAAAATGGTAATTAAAGGGAAAGGGCTACATTGAAATATAATGACCGAATTTTCTCTATGAACTTTGAATTCCTGATGTCCTTTGATCTTCCGGTGTGCCTAATTTGATCTGAGTTTTTTTGATAGACGTGTTTGCTTCTGATCAGGTTTGATGCAATTATTTTCCATATATCCCTAACTTTTTCCTAGATTACCCTTTTGGGTTTTCAATCCATCGGGATTTTTTATGCCCTTAATTTTTTCCTAGACTGCCCTTTCGGGTTTTTAATCCATCAAGACGCTCTTTTTTTCCTTCTTTTGTTAGGCGAAGTATTTCTTGATTGCGTCAACATTCGTAGGACGAGTGAATTCTTCATCATCCATAGTTGTAAGCATTAAAGCACCACCCGAGAAGGCTTTTTTAACAACATATGAGCCATCATAATTAGGAGCCCACTTGCCCCTAGAATCAGTAAGGAAGGGTTGAATTTTCTTAAGCACAAGGCCACCCTCTCTGAATACACGAGGTCGAACTTTCTTGTCGAAAGCTTTCTTCATTCTTTGTTGATATAGCTAACCATGACCTAAAACTATCATCCTCTTTTCTTCGATCAGGTTCAGCTCATCGTATCTTCTTTGGCACCATTTAGCCTCTATTAATTTAGCTTCCATCAAAACTCTCATTGACGGAATTTCAACCTCTATGGGGAGCACTGCTTCCATATCGTATACCAAAGAGAAAGGAGTTGCCCTGTTGAAATGCGAAAAGATGTGCGATATCCATGAAGAGCAAATGGTAGCATCTCATGCCAATTTTTGTAGGTTACTACCATCTTTTGGACAATCTTTTTGATATTTTTGTCAGCTGCTTCAACAACTCCATTAATCTTAGGCCGGTAAGGAGAAGATTTATGGTGATCAATTTTGAATTCAGCACATAATTCCTTCATCATTTTGTTGTTCAAGTTTGATCTATTATAAGTAATCATCTTACTCGTAACACCATAATGGCAGATTAGATTGTTCTTAATAAAACGAACCACCACGTGTCTGGTTACATTGGCAAACAACGCTGCTTCAACCTATTTAGTGAAATAATCAATGGCCACAAGGATGAAACGATGTTCGTTCGAGGCTTTGGGTTCGATCATGACAATCATGTCAATTCCACACATAAAGAAAGGCCATGGAGAGGATAGAATATTGAGAAGAGTCGGCAGCACATGAATTTTGTCGGTATAAATCTAACATTTGTGACACTCCTTCATGTATTTGCAGCAATCGGATTCCATCGACAACCAATAGTACTTTGCTCTTAACATTTTCTTTGTCATTGCTTGCCTATTGGTATGAGTGCCAAAAGAGCCTCCATGTATTTCTTCTATCAACATGTCTACTTCGGGTTTGTCTACACATCTAAGCAAAACCATGTCGAAGTTTGTTTTGTATAACACATCCTCATTCAGAAAGGAATTTCCAGCCAGTCTCCTGAGAGTATTCCTATCTTTATTTGACGCCCCAAGCGAGTATTCTTGCTTTTTAAGGAAGCATTTGATATCATGGTACCATGGTTTATCATCAACAATCTCTTCCATGGTAAACACGTAGCGGGCCTATCAAGGCGCATAACATCGATTTTAGGTACATCACTCCATTGATTCACAACTACCATAGAAGATAATGTGGCTAGTGTGCAGCCATGTTATTTTCTTCACGAGGCATGTGATGAAACTCAACTTGATTAAAGAGAGGTAACAACCTTGTTGCATAGTCTTTGTAAGGAATCAATCTAGGTTGACATATTTCCCATTCACCTTTGATTGATTTATGACTAAAGTTAAGTCTCCATATACGTCTAGAATTTTAGTCCTTAAATCAACGACTTCTTCAAGTCCCATGATACAGACTTCATATTCAGCTTTATTATTTATGAATTTGAATGTCAACTTTGCAGTGAAAGGAATATGGGTACCTTGAGGTGTAACAATGATTGCCTCAATTCCGTTTCCATAAGTGTTGATGGCTCCATCGAATATTAATCCCATCGGATCCTGGCTCTGTCCCTTCATTTGGAAAAAAACTCATCACAAACCTTCATCTTTAGGTACATGATGTCTTCATTTGGGAAGTCAAATTTGATAGATTCATAGTCATCAATTGGTTGGTGAGCCAAATGATCAGCTAGAATGCTCCCTTTGACAGCTTTTTGAGCATGGTATTCAATATCATACTCTTACAACAACATTTGCTAGTGGGAAATCCTTCCGGTTAAAGCATGTCTTTCAAAGATATACTTGATCGGGTCCATTTTGGAGATCAACCAAGTAGTATCAAAAATCATGTATTGGCGGAGACGCTTAGCAGCCCAGGCCAAGGCGCAACAATTTTTTTCAAGCACAGTGTAACGAGATTCACAGTCGGTGAATTTCTTACTTAAGTAATAAATGGTGTGCTCCTTTTTCTTAGTTTCGTCTTGCTGGCCAAGCATACAGCCCATGGAATCATCCAACATTGTTTAATATATGATCAAAGGTCTTCCTTCCACTAGAGGGATTAGGATATGAGGCTCAAGTAGATATTCTTTGATGCTATCAAAGGCCTTATGGCGGTCTTTTGTCCATTTACATCTTTGATCTTTTCTAAGAAGTTTGAAAATTGGCCCACAAGTAGTGGTCATGTGAGAGATGAATCGGGAGATGTAATTTAATTGTCCCGGAAATCCTCTGACTTGCTTCTCAGTTTTGGGTGCTGGCATTTCCTAAATGGCTTTGACTTTATTATAATCAACTTCAATTCCCTTCTGGCTAACGATGAAACCTAAGAGCTTTCCTGAATGAACACCGAAGGTACACCTGTTAGGATTCAAATGGAGTTTGTATCTCCTCAAACACTGGAATAATTTTAACACATATTCCACATGTTCTTCCTCAGTTCTGGACTTAGCAATCATATCATCAACATATGCTTCAATTTCTTTATACATCATGTCATGGAAAAAAGTTGTCATGGCTATTTGGTAGGCTGCACCTGCATTCTGAAATTCTGGTATGCAGATCTCAGATGTCCTAAGAGATGTTAAGAACATTGATCTCTGCTAAAACAGAACAAGGACAAAACATAAGCATTTTAAATTACTTTAAAAATTAACAGTGTCATGACATCCGTTGTAACATCTGCAGACTGGCAAAATTTTTTATCTAACCAATTAAATTGAGCAGACTATTAAATGCAGAAAGATAAATAACACAATGAATTGTTAACCCAGTTCAGTGCAACATCACCTACATCTGGGGGCTACCAAGCTAGGGAGGAAATTCACTACTAGTAGAATTAATTCAGAGCTAAACACCCAATTTACAACTCCTCACTTAATCTCTACCCATGCAACTTCTGCCTAGAACCCACTAGATAAGAGACACCTTTCACTCCCCCTCAATCACAGCAGTGATGACAGTCAATACAAAAATAAGACTTTAGAAGACACTCTTCAAAGTCACAACTTGATCTTGCTTAAAAGCTTCAACCAAGTACAATACACTCTTGCTTACAAGCTTTGAGTGAACAAATTACAATTAACAACCTAGTCCAATTCACACATTAATCAATGAATGAATGTCTCACAAAACCAACACATAAATATGTCTACCACGATGCATCAAAAGATACAAAGGGTGACTTACAAAGTCACAAACACAAGAGACTCTCAAAATCCTAAATCCTTATTTTGCACCCAAGATCTTCTTGTTATGAATGCTTGTCTTAAGCTAGGGTTTTCGCCTCCTTAAATAGCAATGAGAATGGGCTTGGGTTGTGCCAAAAGTAACAGCGTGAAGATAAGATTTCAATCTTCATAAACTGCAACAGATTTGATTTGATCAATCAAATCTAATCATATCATTCTTCCAATCTTCTGATAATAACTCCATATCAAATCAAATCTGATCCATAACAAGTGTATCAGAAACGCCTTTAGAAAACCACCAAAATACACAGGTTCTACGCTAGAATAGTGCAGCAAGCTTGCACAAAACAATTTGGAAGCAACCTGTTGATCCTGACAGACAGATGTCACGACATCCTGTAGGACATCTTGTAATTACACATAGTTTTACCAAAATGCCTGCCAATCAAATCAAATTCCAAATCTTCTCATTGTAAATCTTCTGCAAAATCTTCTTCATTAAAATAGGAAACAAATATTTTATAGTTTCCTAAAAAGTCTCAATGATCCTTTTTATGAAATCCAATTAAATCTGCACTTTGTTCCTAATTAATCTCTTTGACCTGCGCATATTGATGAGGTATATCCACGAGGATCTCATCAAACCAAAACACCTTTGTCAAGAGATATAAAATAGCACCGCCTGCTGTACCAGACAAAGATGTCATGACATCTGTCTCGACATCTTGTTAGAAACACATGACAGTAGTACTGTCATAACATTTGATGAAGATGTTAGAACATCTTGCTTAACATCAGTGTAGAATCATGTTTTACCAAAATTTAGCCAACCATAGAATCACGGAACTAACAATCTCCCCCTTTGGCAAATTTTGGCTAAAACAACCAAACCATGATAAATCAACAACATCAGTAGTTTTATCCAATACATCCAGCCTCACAACCTATCATGCTCCCCTTTAATAGTTGCATTCAGCAAGCAATAACAACACACTACTCTTCCCTTAGCAGTAGCAAAGTCCTATCACAATGTTGGTCAGCATGCCAATACATGTGACATAACATCAAGACAACAGATAACATTAATACACTTTACTCCCCCTTTTTAGCCAAAAATTGACAAAAATTGGAGTTAATGTACACACATATAAACTCATATGCACACATATAAACTCATAACACATCAATCAGAGCCAAACCCAAAAACTGAATCATAATCACCATGCTTTAAAGAAAGACTCAGCAGATAAACTGCACATGGTTTCCGAAAATCCTAGTCTGACATCTCACAATCTCCCAAGAGATACACAAATATTATGCAGAGAAAACTAAATTCTCCCAGACAATAACCAAAGTTGTTTCCTAGGTCATTCATCAGAAGCAAACAAAGTCCTAGTTCAAACCAACAACCTCACAAAGCCAGACCCACAGTCATATTGTCAAGGTAAAAATTACACCAGACAGCACAATGTCAGGACATCTTGTCTAACATTACGACCTCACCAGTGGTCCAAGAACACAAGCTTGCCTGAGAATCAGCAAACTTTGTACAGGCTATAGCAATCCAGCTACACATCAGACAGGTACACAGGTCTCTCTGTCATGCATAATCAGCACTTACCCTAAAAGAGAAAACACATGAAGAATCACTTCAACATCTTCACACACTGGAAGCCCATGCAACTCTACACCCCTTGTTTCACAAACCACACTGTCAAGTTCACCATGAGCTAGAACACAATATTCCACCCTCATAGAGACATACAATTATAAATTGCTTGTAACCACAAACAATCTTGATAAATAACTATACTATTGCAGCAACACATCTAAGACAAAGGATCACCTCCCCCTATCAAAGATAACCAGCGCTACTTTTCCAGAGGAACATTTTAAGATGAATGGGAGACATAAGATGCATCTTCATGCCCTCAAGAGCTCACTCCTTATCCAACCACACCTGCTGAACACATTTACTCACTGTACCATTACTCCTTCTGACAGGAACAATAACCACTCACATGATAACCCATGATCACCATCATGCTTACTGTGAGAACATACTAGGATCACCATCCTATAACCAACAAGCTCTTGGATTGAGACCAAAATCTCCATTGATCCCCCTCTTCCTGAACCCATCCATACACTGTCCAAATTCCTCTTGAATCTCACATTCGTAGGTATCCACGTTACTCGAGATAAAATCCAATTGAAAATAGAATGCTTCATATTCCTCAAAGAGATATACATAATCTCTTAGTTTGTTAGCTACTCAAGATGTTATTCACACCTGAAAGACATCAAAGACATGCCCCAGAACTTCTCAACTTGCCAAACTGATCCACGTCTCTCTAGCATGACTTGTAGTAGAAGCAACCTTCTATCTACAAGCTTTTGACCTCAACATGAGTCAAATAACTAGATAGAAACCCCATAATCCAAGACAGTCTTCGTCTCATCATTCTCCGTATGATAAAATGGAACACTTATGATTTAACTAGTGAATATTCACTTCCATATAACACATCAGAATCCATACTTTCATGTAATCAACCAATGATCCACTCTAGTCTTGTACAATACCTTCACACCATACTCCAAGACAGTCCTTTTACCTCATCATTCTCCCGTATGACAAGATAGAGTACTTCTTAGTCAAGATGTAAGTCACAAGTTCCACAACATAACTTCAAGTCCTTCTTCAAGGAAAAACAAACTAGATGATGTTCTAACATCAATTAGGACATATCACCGACACAACATTCAATGGTTCTTGATATGCCCACAACTGGACTTACTACTGCCTAGTAATCCAACTGAAGATCTTCAGAGAACACAGAACTTCAGACAACCAAAGAGAGAAATAAACTATCATACATCTCCAAAAGAAGGTAGTATTCCATAAGTAACTTAGGGCTTCTACCACAAGCTCCAATGTATGAACAGAACCAGAACCTTCTTTGATCTTCAACCAACTACCCTTCTGCACAAGAGTAATTAGTTCCAAGAACACTGCTTGAAATCACATTAGAGATCAAACAAATGCCATTGTTTGGTTAATCTCAACTTTCTTTAGAGCTCCAGAACATCTTCTAATCCACTAATGAAACCTAATCTTCAAGTTACATATCCTACTTGCTCTATAGCAAGACATCTTAGAAACACCCGGACTTGGATCTATAACATCTACTCCTTCTCACAGATCCCACAAACTGCATGAGATAGACCTTTTTGAAGCATTAATTCCATTTATTTAAGAGATGATCAACTTATCTTACAATGATGTACCACAACATCAATTAAGGCCCTGAAGTTTCTGCTTGATGTCACAACATCTGATCAGACATCCAGTTGGAGAGTTCAGGCTTTCATTCTGCCACTTAGAATAACCTCCTCCATATAACAGAATAAGAGTTCCATGTTCTCATATACTTGAGTAATGATATCAAGTTTGAGTAGACAAACTTCATCCTGTATTTCTGTACAAACACCTTGAAGGATATTTGCTTTAAGAACTCATCTTCAGAGAAAACATACCAAAGCTTGATTCTTCCGAGAAGATTAGTCACAAAAGATCTTTACAGAAGGAATCTCGCTTTCCTTAAGTAGAGACTTCTTCAGAAAGTCAGAGATAACTACCACTTATCCTTGACCTCCAAGATGAGCAAGGTAACATGCTCCTAAGCACTTAGATCAGAAATAAACTGACCCAAGCAGTGCTATCACAAGCACCATATTCTAGACAAGTTTCTTGCTAGGAAACTTCCTAGATAAAGATCAGATGCTTCTAGTAGAAACTAGAACACACCAGCTGCACTCCAATACTCCTAGATTAGAAATAAACAGATCTAAGAAAAATGTCTTCATCTTCACTTCCATCAGCACTGCATTCTAGCCTTAGTTTCTTGCCAAGAAACTTACTAGAATAAAGACAGATCCTACCACACATGTGTATGGTACCAAGATCATCAACTATATCTCCTTTGATTTAGTGATTCAATAGAATTATGTGTAATCTTTGCTGATGGAATGCCTCAACATCTGGTTGAACATTAGATCCTTGAAGTAGACCAAACAGATCAAGGGCCTGATACTTGTGCAACACCTTGATCATCAACTAAGGATAATCCATTAAATATTTGTGAATATCTCAAATAGCAATGAATCTTAAATCCTTATAATAAATCCTTCTCTAAACTTCAGCAATCTTGAACTTCATGGATAACCAACTAAATACGTGTGTAGTCCACAAATAGCAATTGACCTTAAATCTACACAACTTGTCGAGAAGACCATCTGATAGATATTTACACTTCAGTAATACCAAAGGTATTCTTTAGTATAAGTATCTTTTATGTTGAAACATCAAGGCTGACACCCTTGACTTAACCTGCCTATGACTTCCTCTTGCTAATAGAGCTCTGGCAAATCATGAATGGTGAAAATAAATCACCTCCCATTATAACATCTATCAGCACCAGAGATCCATTTTCAGCATGAGAACCAGATTATCTTCCTGGAGGAGGTCTTCTCTTCAAATTGACTTCAAGGTACATGATAAAACCAAACTTCCAAGTACGAAACAAACAACTCTCTTCATTCCATTTCTCCCGACGTTGGAATTGTAACAGCCCAATTTTTCAATAATTAATTATTTATGTTAATTAATTGATTTATTTGGATAATTTTAATTATTTGAATTGTCGGTGGATATTGGAGAGGAGAAATGTGATGGAAGAAAATAGAATGGAAAGAATATAAGGAAAAGTGGAAAGAAAAGGAAAAGATAGAAACATAAGAGAAAGAGAAGAGAAAGAAAGGAGAAGAGGAGAATAGAGAAGGAAGAAAGGGAAAAAGCTTGGAATCATCAAGAACAGCTCCTAGCTTTCGATTTAATCAAGGTAAGGGTGTGAAATTTTGTTATTCTATCAATGTCTATGATTATGTATGATTGGTTTGGATTGTTTGGATGTTTTCTCCATTTTCCATTCTATGGCATAGATGAGTTTAATCGGTAGAATCAAGGTTTTAACGGTTGGAATCTGGAATAAATGGTGTAGATTAGTCGAGGATTGTTAGACTAAGAGTACTGGAACTCGTTGGAATTGAATCGGGTGTTTTTGGATAGTTTTGGACAGTGAGGGTTTTGAACATCGCAGACGTTCGCTAGCACCTTCGCTAGGCGAACAGGTCGTGAGTGTTCGCTAGCAACTCGCTAAGCGAGCAAGCTAGCGAGTGGTCTAAGACTAGGGCAGAATGGAAATGAGTCTATTCGCTGGTAGCAAGTGAGGTAGCGAAGGATTCGCTAGGACCTCGCTGCAGCGAGTAGGTAGCAAACGAAGTCAGTAGCTTCTGTTTTCCTTCGCAAGCTTGTTCGCTAGGCGAACAGATAGCGAGTATTCGCTAGGGTCTCGCTAGGCGAGCAAGCCAACGAGCATGACAACATTTCATTTTCTTCGTGATTCCATCCGATGTTGATTGTTTGGTTCGATTGTGTTCGATCCTTATCGGAATAAATAGTTTGTGTACTATGGTGTGATATATGGTGGGTAGCCGTATGGCGTGAATCCTAGATTGTGGAATCGATTATGAAATGTGGTCTTTTGACAAATATATGCATTGTTTAAATTGATTAAAAGTGTATGATGGTTGTGATTGAGTTTGTTGCCGTTTGCACGATGTTATTAATAATGCATGAGAACATATTGTGAATATGTGTGCATTGCTTGAATAATATGGTGATGGTATTGAATTGTGAATGCATATTGATTGTATGCAATATTGTGAATAATGCATGATAACATATTGTGAATATGTGTGCATTGCTTGATAATTGTGATGATGTTGAAAGTATGAATACTTTGATATGATGTGTGAGTGTGCAATCATGTTATAATTCTTATGTGATGAATTATTTGAGAATGCATGGGATTAAGACGCGAGAACGGTATTAAGTGCATTTGTTGGTTGATTGCATACGCATCATTTAGTCAAGAGGCAATGCTTGCTAGTTTCGTGGAGACTAGTGACTTGTCCCAAACCTATAAGGGTGGGTTTGAAAGCTTAGAGGACTGGCTTTTGATGTTATCGGTCAAGGGGACGGACCCGGTTTAAATGTAAAAACCGAAAAATGATAATAAGTGTTGGTACCACATGGCATAAGTTGCATTGAGTCACATGGCATAGAGATAAATGTTGTGTGAATGTATGCATATGTTTATGTTATGTGAATTGATGAGGATTATGGATGTGTGCATGATAAATATGTGTGATAATCATTCCATATTTGTTTATACATACATATATTGTGATGTATATGATGATGATAATGAATTATGGTGAGAAATGTGGAATATATGTATTCTATGCTTATGTGTGTGTGTGTGTGTGTGTGTGTGTGTGTGTGTGTGTGTGTAGTGTATATATATATATATATATATATATATAATATATAATATATATATATTATATATATATATATATATATATATATTATATATATATATATATATAATATATATTATATATATATATATATATATATATATATAATATATATATATATATATATATATTATATATATATATATATATATATTATATATATATATATATATATATATATATATATATATATATATATATATATATATATATATATATATATATATATGCATTGATTATTATGATAATATTTCTCACCCTTCTGCTATTTTATAATGTACTATGAGGAATTGCAAATTAGCTTTGATGGAAGTCTTTTGTGAAGTATAGCTTCATTCTCTTGGTCGGTTAAGCTCTGATATGTAGCACCGGGTAGCTAGGATTGTACAGTATTCTTTTGGGATACATTTTGTATATGTATCTGATGACAAATGTTTATGTAAACATGAATGATGTGGTGAATCAAACTGAATGAGTTGTATTTATATGATTAACATGTTCAAAGTGATTCAATGTTTAGATTTTCCGCTTTTAATTCTAAATATTGAGATGTGGGTGTAAGGACTAAGTTCCTCTGTTGAAGCTACCCCACTGTTTCATATCTCTATTGAGCAGGTGTTGTATGTTTTATTTCACGTGTTGTGTGACATGCTCCTTTTATACCATGTTTTCAATTATACTCTGACAAAATTTTAGTATGTGCTTAAGTGATTTATTGTTTATTTGGGGTATAGAAGAGGGTGTTACAGGAATCACTAGAGCTTTCAGAAATGTTGATATCCTCAAGAACAGAAGTCAACAATCAAGATCTTTCACCATCTTTCTTTAATCACAATACTGGAATAACAGGACTACCAGAGTTCTTCCATCAGAAAAATATGCAGCGGAAGCACTAAAAGAACATCTTCAACATGCCCTAACAAGATGTTATAACATCTTATAGGAGACCATACATAAGAAGTAGCCACTCCTCCTTGAGTATATTAGAATGAATGATCTGATCTTTCAAAAAAGAACATTCAACAAATCACAGAGGCTCCTATATCAGAGAGCACAACAGCAAATACACAGAATCCTTCAAAAGCAAGAGTAAACACAAACTCCCCCTTAACTCCATAAGCAGCAACTCCTCAAGAACCCATCAGCAGCCTAAACATTTAGCAAGATCAGTAAATAAGCTACAACTTCGCCTTGTTTAAAACACCATAAAGTATGTCCCAAGATCTCATCCAGAACAAACAGGATGCCTGCTCTAATACCAATTGAAATTCTAGTATGCAGATCTCATATGTCCTAATAGATGTTAAGAACATTGATCTCTGCTAAAACAGAACAAGGACAGAACATGAGCATTTTAAATTACTTTAAAATTAACAGTGTCATGACATCTGTTGTAACATCTGCAGACTGACAAAACAATTTATCTAACCATTTAAGATGAGCAGAATATTAAATGCAGAAAGATAAATAACACAATGAATTGTTAACCCAGTTTGGTGAAACATCACCTACATCTGGGGGCTACCAAGCTAGGGGGAAATTCACTACTAGTAGAATTAACACAGAGCTAAACTCCCAGTTTACAACTCCTCACTTAATCTCTACCCATGCAACTTCTGCCTAGAACCCACTAGACAAGAGACACCTCTCACTCCCCCCTCAATCACAGCAATGATGACAGTCAATACAAAAAGAAGACTTTAGAAGACAATCTTCAAAGTCACAACTTGATCTTGCTTAAAAGCTTCAATCAAGTATAATACACTCTTGTTTACAAGCTTTGAGTGAAAAAATTACAATTAACAACCTAGTCCAATTCACACATTAATCAATGAGTGAATGGCTCACAAAACCAACACATAAATATTTCTACCATGATGTATCAAAAGATACAAAGGGTGACTTACAAAGTCACACACACAAGAGACTCTCAAAATCCTAAACCCTTATTTTGTACCCAAGATCTTCTTGTTCTGAATGCTTATCTTAAGCTAGGGTTTTCGCCTCCTTAAATAGAAATGAGAGTGGGCTTGGGCTGTGCCGAAAGTAATAGCAGGAAGATAAGATTTCAATCTTCATAAACTGCAACATATTTGATTTGATCAATCAAATCTAATCCTATCATTCTTCCAATCTTCAATCAATCTTCTGATAATAACTCCATATAAATCAAATCTGATCCATAACAAGTGTATCAAAAACGCCTTTAGAAAACCACCAAAAACACGTAGGTTCTACACCAGAATAGTGCATCAAGCTTGCACAAAACGATATGGAAACAACCTGCTGATCCTGACAAAAAGATGCCACGACATCCTGTAGGACATCTTGTGATTACACATAGTTTTACCAAAATGCCTGCCAATCAAATCAAATTCCAAATCTTCTCATTGTAAATCTTCTGCATAATCTTCTTCATAAAAATAGAAACAAATATTTTATAGTTTCCTAAAAAGTCTCAAAGATCCTTTTTTGAAATCCAATTAAATCTACACTTTGTTCCTAATAAATTTCTTTGACCTACGCATACTGATGAGGTATATCCATGAGGATCTTATCAAACCAAAACACCTCTGCCAAGAGATATAAAATAGCAGCGCCTGCTGTACCAGACAAAGATGTCATAACATCTGTCTCGACATCTTGTTTGAAACACATGACAGTAGTACTGTCATAACATTTGATGAAGATGTTAGAACAACTTGCTTAACATCAGTGTAGAATCTTGTTTTACCAAAATTTAGCCAACCATAGAATCATGGAACTAACACATTCCTTAGACCAAATGGCATTACTTTATAGCAAAATGTTCCCCAGGGCATAATGAATGAGGTCTTTTCCATTTCGTTAGGTGCCATTCTGATTTGATTATATCTGGAGAATCCGTCCATGAAGGAGAATACTTGAATTTTGCGGAGAATACTTGAATTTTGCGGTGTTGTCAACCAACATGTCAATATGTGGTAACAGGAAGTCATCTTTTGCACTAGCTTTATTTAAATCTCGGTAATCCACACACATTCTGATTATGTTGGCCAACCACTGAGGGTATTCTTCCGTGGCAAGGAACCCGGCGTGGATTTGCGTCTGCACTTCTTCTTTAATTTTGATGACAATATTTGGGCGAGTCCTTCTCAGTTTCTGTTTGATTGGAAAACATTCTACTTTTAACAACAAGTGGTGCTCCAAGATATCGACGTTCAACCCGGGTATGTCTTGATAGGACCAAGCAAACAATCTGGGAATTCTTTGAGAAGTTCAACCATTTTATTTTAATAGGTGGACTAAGCAGTGCCGCAACCTTGGCCTTTTTTCTGTCTTCATCAGCACCGAGGTTGATTACTTCTATCGTCCCTTTGTATGGCTGAATAGAGGCTTTTTCTTGCTTAAGCAGCCGAGAAATTTCATCTAGAATTTCTTCCTCTTCTTTATCCTGAGCTTTGAACATTGGGAAGTCAAAGTTGGGAGAGGGCATAGGGTCATGCTTTTCAATGGGGGTTTTGATGTTTAATCTGCACATATTATTGATTACTGGTTTTTAGAAAGACAAATAAATATAGAGTTATGCAGACATTTTATTACCATACTTTTGTTTTTTTTTTGTTTTTTTTAGGTTAGCATTTTCCAAAAAAAAAAGTAAAGAGTAAAACACTAACATGTATAAATGTATGAAAACAACATCTCTTTATTATTGATTGATTATTTCTTGAACAAAGACCGACAAACAAATTATTTGCCTTGGGTAGAGCAAAGAAGGCATATTTAAAAGAGGGATCCTAAAAACATCTCTCGCCTTAGGCAGAGCGAGAGGACAAAACAAAGATAGAGCATTTACTTAGAGATGTGGACAACAGTTGGAACATCAATAGCTATCCAATTTTGAAGTACCTTTCCATTAGCTAAATCTGACCATGAACGGATGCAACCACTCTCCAACTGCATGTACCAACTCAACGATGCCCCACTTAGACTGTCTTGGAAACAGTGAATAATAAGCTTGTCATTATGGACATATGAGGTCATTTTTCTGCAGAACATCACCAAATGCTGCTTCAGACAACTATCCCCTTTGTACTTCTCAAATTTGGCGTCTTAAACTTCAGAGGCATTACAAGATCTGGCACCAAACACATACTCAAAGCATTCAGATTAAGAGTGTCTTGACTCATCAGGGCGTCAAGCTTTTCATCGAACTGACGATATCTTCTCATAAATTCAGCAGTCTGTGGGTTCTTAGAATTAATCTTCAGAATAACCCTCTGAGAATCTGGCACAAAGAATGTGAAGCTCTGATAGTCCAAGTCATGGAGAGAAGATGAATCTCTACTTCTGACAATGGTATGCTCTCCAACAGGAACCTGCACAGGCTGAGCTTGAGCAACATTGTTCACTGGAGTCATCTGAATATTGGCCTCTCCCTAGTCATAGCTGTCATGGCTTCCATGAGCTGATCCAACTGATTCTTCATCAATTCAAACTATGCCCCCGTGACAACCAAATTCTGCTCTCCTGAGTCCATGATCCTACTAGAAGCTAACTCGAATCCAATACGAATGTCGGGAAATCAACTGCGGGTTGGACAAAAGACGGGTAAGCTCTTTGTTCCGGCCGAGGATGGATATGCAAACATGAGATGCACATGAAATGCAATGCAAAATGCTGATGCAACAAACAAAGGATCAAAAATCCCACAAAGCTCTGAAATAACTGTTGCGCTGCTGACTGGACAAGTTCAAAAGTTCGCTCTAATGAGAAAACCAAAATATCAGGTTGGTTGAAATTCAAGGTTTCCTGCATAACCCAATCCCTCTCAAAGGTATGGACCTAAGCTGATAAGGTTCGGCATCTATGTGGTCGTCAGCGTCAGAGACTTTCGAGAAACGATGATACGTTCACCATTTCTGGTTTGGCATCATAGTCTAACAAAGCGGCCTCACTTAGCTGACTCCCAAGTGATCGGTCTCTAGAGTCGACAGCTTTCAGATCCAACACCCTCGTCCTAACCAGCAGGATGAGATGTGTTCAAAGAAAACCTCGTCTGAACGCAGATTTCGTGAGGACTAGTGCATGCTGCCATACAGGTCCATCACTACTTTCCACTTCTAATGCTATATGTATCCTCAAGCCTGGGTTTTGACTTATCTCTCAAAGGAACAACCACCCAACAACACAACAACAACAGATAATAATATAGTGCGGAAAATGTAAATATAGCAATATACAAAATACAACACACAAATATATACACTCCAAAGACAAGCAAACAAACTCTAGGATTGACTCGCATAGGGGACCATTGCTAATCCCCAGCAGAGTCGCCAGCTGTTGGGGAGCCCAGATAGCCAGGAAACAAGGCGAGACTGCAAAAGAAGTCCCCAACAGAGTCACCAGCTATTGCATCGTTGCGAAGAGAGGTCGGCAGAAGACAGAAGAGTCGCCACCGTTCGTTATTTATCCCAAAAGAGGGAAAGGAAACAATCAGAGAAAACCTAACGAAAACGGGAAATAAGACAGGTCATCGCAACGATATCTCGGGTTCGGGAGTCGGTTTATGCAAGGGGAAGGTATTAGCACCCCCTCACGTCCGTCGTACTCGAAGGATCCACGCTTGTTGTCTAGTCTATGGGTGAAAAACAAACTATCTACGGCTGCTAATGCTAAACGGAAAGAACTGACTCGATAGGACATCGTCGCCCTGTGCCTACGTATTCCCTCGTACAATGGGAAAGTTAGAGTCAACGTAGTTCGGGAAACTACAGGGGGGATTGCTCGCCAAGACATCGCGTCTTGTGCCTACGTATCCTCGTCTGGTACGAGAAATTAGAGCAAAACGTAGTTCAAACCAACTACGGGTAAACGGGGTGTTCTCGATCATACGTGGACGAGAGAAAAGGTAGATGATACTAGCGCACACATTCTAGCAGTTAGGTGTATTGCTGCTCGACCATTAAAGACTTAGGCATTACTTGTTTGCGGTAGAATGGATGTAGTATGTCATTGGTTTAAAGGTACGGGTTACCTAAAGGGGGAAAAAGGAAAAGTGCTCGCTAGGATTATTGCAATCCTATGCCTACGTACTCTCAACAGATATGAGAGATCAGAGCAGCCGTAGTTCGGCCAACTACGGAAAACGGTCTCGATCGCACGGAGGCGAGAGAAAAAGGGGGTCTCGATTGCACGGGGGCAAGATAGGGGATCTCAATCGCCAGGATGTGAGAGAAAGAAGTCTCGATTGCACGGAGGCAAGAGAAAAGTGTTTCGATCGCACGGGAGCGAGAGAAAAGAGGAACTAGGCCAAGACACGCCTAAACGGGAAAGAACTCGGGACACACACACTAGAACCTAAGGCGTAGGAGTGAATGTGTCGCATATTTCCCAAAGGGTATATACTAAACACTCTAGACGAATGAGAGGAGGCCCCCCACTCATCATTTTCCACGTATCTATTGGTTAGAACTCACAACGCTCAACAGTTGATTAAAGACTTGAATTAGAAAGATGTTACCGAACGGAGTGGTTCCGTTGACCCTTGACATTATGCGCAAGCTCCATTCCAATCTTCACCTCTTTTGATCCTTGATGATGCTTCGAATCGAGACCGATGTGACGCTAAACCGTCATAGCTCGACTTATAAGGAAAGTCAAACTTTAAGAGGTCGCGTATTAATTTCCGTGTCAAAGACAAGATAGAGAAATGATATTGAGAATCATTCTCCAATTGAATCGTGTCACACGGACCAAAAATAGTAAGATCTCATCTTGCGGATACAAGACTTCATCGATCACCAAAAGCCAAAATAAAATCGGAAGATGGAGAGAAATGAGGAGAGAAAGAAGTGGTCTCGGATCCAACATTATTCATCAATAATTTGACTGGTAATGAATTACAGAAATGTCGTCATCGACCAAAACGGATGAAAATGGGATAAAGTCGAAAATGAGAAAGAAAAGAGAAAGTCGGTCTCAGGTCCATCGTTTCTCATCAATAATTTGACAGAAAAATAATAGAGGTCTCGTCATCGACCTAAAAGATAAAAATGGGACAATAACAAAAGAGAAATAAGATCAACTCTAAAATAAAAAGAGATCCAAAAGAAATTAATAAAAACTCTAAAGAGTTTTAAACTGAATCTAATATATCTACAAAGTTCTATAAAAAAAAATATATATATTTAAATTTTTAAAGAAAATAAAACTTAGCAAAGTAAATATAAAAACTCTAAAGGTTAAATTAGAATATATTGAAATTCTAAAAGAAAAACTAATATATATTTACTAAGCATAAAATATGTATATATATACAAATAAAAAAAACTGCTAGAAAAAATTATATAAATATAAATCTAAAATATATCATAATATACAATTTCTTTAAAAAAAACTTAAAGAAGAAACAGGGGTGAGGTGTTGAGATTAGTAAGAGATGTGAGAATGAGGAGGTCACACGGTTGGGCTCACAGGCCCAACATAATCCAAACAAAAATTAAATAGAAAAAAATAAAAATAAAAAACAAAAAAAAAACAAGAGCTCTTCTTCTTCTGGCGATCTGTCCCTCACTCTCTCTTTCCCTAATTCGCTTCACAATCCCCATACCCACTCTCCTCTCTAAAATCACACCACCTCAACTCACGGTTCATTTGAATGGGTTTGTGAAGGGCTTTACAGGTGGTTGAAGAAAGGGTTGCAAGTCACTCTGGGCTTGTATTGAAACAGGGTTCGAAGGTGAAGGGAGATACGAAAAGAAGTGGGTTTGAGGTTGTTTAGCTTTGGAATGGGTCACGAAGGAAAGGTTTATGGTTTGAAGAAGATTGGTGATGATGGTGTTCTGGGTATAGATGTTTCTGAAGATGAGTGGTGAGTGATTTCGTTTTTCGATTTACTTTTCTTCTTCCTCTTTGGTTTCATTTTCATAATATGAGTTCTGACATTTGTTGATTTAGGTTTTTGGGTGGTGTTTGAAAACATGAAGGTGTTTCGATTGAGGGTTTTGAAGGTGGTACGGACGGAATTGTTTTTCTGGGTTGAATAAAAAAAAATGAAGGATGAAGCTTCGTTAATGGTGGGGTTGGTTGTGGTGGAGAATTTGAAGATGGGTTTAAGAATGGGTGAAGACGAATGCGGTTCTGTCTGGGTTTTTTTTTAGCTTGAGTTGGAGAAAAATGGTGGATTTACGAAAGAGATTGGGAAAGGGTTGAAAATGGAAGGTAGGTTGTGTTTCAGTTCTGGGTTTGGCTGTTGGAGCGGTTTCGAACAGAGGTTGGAGCAGTTCCGTTGGGTTGAGTTTTGATGGAGGGGAGTTTGTTGAGATTGAAGGTGATGATTGTTGATGGTTGAATCATGGGAGGATGGTGAAGTGAGTGGTAGGCGGCTAGGGTTTGTTGAGGGGACGATGATGATAGGATGAAGGTGGCGGCTGATGTTCTTTTGGATTAGGGTTTTTGTGTCCCAAGGTCAGAGGTGATGAACAATGCGGCTAGGGTTGTCTTGGGGGAGGGAGACAGTGAATAGTGATAGTATATATAGGATTTTGACACATGGCAGCCTGGCTAATGACTTTGGATTAATGATAATAACATGATTAATGTTGATAAATGACACGGTTAATAAAATGTTGTTGATAATTAAAGTTGACTTAAAAATTAACTTAATTAATTAATAACTAATAAACCAATAAATATTAAATCCTAATTCAATAACTAATTAATAATAAACTAAACTAAAATTTTAATTTAAAAGAAAATAATAAATAAAAATCTATATCTAAAAAAATAAAAATCTATATAAACAAATATATAATAAAAACTCTATTACTATCCATTTAGAAAAATAATATTAAAACAAAAATATTCTAAATAATTAAATAAGACAAAAATAACAATAAAAAATGCGAAAATGCCATGGAAAAACGGGCGAGCACCGAAATGCACCAAATTATCAGCATGGATCAAATCATCAGGAAGAGAGCGATTGTCGCTCGATTTCGAAACTGAACTTCTCATTTGAAATAATCTGAATCGCCTGAAACCCGAACAAAGCGGCTAAAATCCTGATAAATTCAATCCGGCTGATAACACGGACAAAATGCGACCTAAATGATATGCAGATGAAAACGAAGCAAAAGTCAGTCAAAGTCGGAAAACCGGTGGACAAATTTTAGGGTGCAACAGGTACTAATGATTTCAAATAAGCTAGGATTAACACATTAAATTAAGAGTTTGAGTTGTTTCATATTGAGCATGGTGAAACCATTGCAGACATGTGAAAACAGTTCACACATCTTATCAATCGACTAATGTGCTAGGTAAGCCTATTTCTAATGATATTGCTATTAAAAAAGTGTTTAATATGTTTAAGTAGGGAATGGCATCCAGAGGTCACCCCCATCAAGGAAAAAATAATCTTAAAGTGCTTGATCTCACGGCTTTGTTCGGTAAACTAAAAGACCATGAGCAAGAACTCACTTGCTTAGCAAAATGTGAAAAAGAGAATGAAAATAAGATGCAGAAGGAGAAAGGCAAAGAAAGGGAGCAAGAGAAGAAGTCAATAGCTCTAAAAAATTCTACCTAAAAGCCCCCACATTATGAGCTAAGTGATAGTGAAAATGAAGATGCAAGGATTTATATGATGAGGATATGGGGTTGATTGTCAAAAGATGCCAAAGGTACATTAGGAGAAATGGAGTTAGACACTTTGACAAGAACATAGCCAAATTTAGAATGTTAACAAACTCCTCAAAGGAGGATAGGAAGAGTATGCTTAGAATATCTTGTTATCATTATAGTGAAGTTGGTCACTATAGACCGTAATTTCCTATGAGGAAGATAGACAAAGAAAATATTCATCACAAGAAATCGAGCAAATCTAAAAGAGCTTATGCCATTTAAGAAAGTGCAAGTGACTCATATAGTGTTGAAAGTACAACGTCAAGCGTTGAATCGGCTTGAATTTGCCTTATGGCAAATAGAAGGAAAAAAGAAAAATATAATTATTTCTAAGCTTGAATCTATTAATGATTTATTCTATTCCCTATTACAAAAAACCTTTAAAAATCTTCATAGATAGGCCTTAAGAGATTTTACAAGTTAGCTTCACATGAAAAAACCATTTTAAATTTAGATACTACATTATTCATTAAGCGTCAAAGAAAGCATCAAAGAAAGCATACTCTTCTAGTTCAAGTTTATGTCGATGATAGTATTTTCAGATCAACTAATATGCAACTTATAGAAGAGTTCTATAAGCTTATGCATAGAGAGTTCGAGATGAGCCTTATGGGGGAGTTAAACTACTTCCTTGGTCTTCAAATCAAACAAATTAATGAAGGTGCATTTGTATGTCAAACCAAATATTGAAAAGACTTACTAAAGAGATTTGGCTTAGAAGATGCAAAGTCTATTGATACTCTGATGGCTACAAATGGTAACTTAGAAAGCATTGAGAATGGTAAGGAGGTAGGTGTGAAGAAATATAAAGGTATAATTTGATCTATTCTATATCTCACCACATCTAGGTCGGACATCATGTTTAACGTGTGTATGTGCGCCCTGTATCAATCGGCTCCCAAAGAATCTAACTTAAAAGTTGTAAATTGTATTCTTAGGTATCTTTGTGGTACTTCTACTTACGGGCTATGGTATTATAAGAGAAACGATTGTAATTTGGTTGGTTACACCGGTTTTGATTTTACTGGCTTAAAATTAGATAGGAAGAGTACTAGTGGAACTTGGCACATGTTTTCAAATGCCTTAGTAAGTTGGCATAGCAAGAAATAAGTTTTTGTTGATTTTTCAACCGCCGAGGCGGAATACATTGCAGCTGGTAGTTGTTGCACTCAAATTTTGTGGCTTAAGTATATTGAGATTCGTCACCATTTTCTACGTGACCATGTTGAAAAAGGGGATGTCGTATTTGAGCATGTTGATAGTAAACATCAACTTGCTGACATTTTTACAAAACCACTTGCGGTCGACCCATTTTTCAACATTTGAAGGGAATTTGAGATACTTGATATCTCAAATATTTCCTAAATATGAATTATTTCATGCACTTTACATACTATTACTCAAACTTTCATTGGAAGTTCTATTACCTAAGAGTGTATCCTTCATCAATTCCTGAGCAAGGTAACATCGTCCCACTTCTCTCTTCTTTTGTAAGCCTTTTATTGGTACATGTTTTTTGTGCTCTAAATAATTGATATTCTTGATGCTTGAAATAGTTCATGACTATTCACTTCCAACAATTTCTATTGATATATATCAATTATATGCTTATAGTGATGTTGTGCTATTCATTCTACATGCTTGAAATATACTCTTGGTGCATGTGGCTTGTAATGTATTTTTGCGTGATCTTTGGTTGAACACGTTATGATGTTAGTAAGACTCTTGTTGTATGTCATTGTTATGGTTACATCTCTGTTTTTGGTTTGAGTGTTGACGAAATTATATTCCCTTGCTAGAGCATATGTGTGTGCAACATTTAGGGAGAACCAAAGGCATATGTCACGTAATCGTATCGCTCTTGTAGCAACCTCAAGGGTTTTTGATGACATTATATCTCTCATGTTCATGTTTGTGTTATGTTGTTTAGCATAAATAAGTGGCTTTTATGTTCTATTGTTGCTTTGTTTTCTTGTATTTATGTTTAAGCATTCTATTTCAATGTGAATGTCATTCTATGTGAGTGTTATCGTGTTGATATTCTTATCTTTGCAAATCACATATGTATTGTAATTTGGTTTGTATGTGAATTAAGATACTTCTCATGGTTTGTTTGTTCATGTTTTAATGTTATCAAAGGGGGAAAAGTATACAAGATGAAGTTGGATGCATATACTTAGAGGGAGTCTTCACGAACACAACAACGTCACAAAGCACATCGTCACATGTTTTTCCATCATAAAGAATGGGGAGTATGTAAGTGCTACTTTCTGTTAGGTGTATTTTGAGTGATGTCCAAATTAGGATTGTGTAGCGTTAATGTACATTGGACAGTATCCTCATATTCTAGACGAGCATCTTAGTATTAGAAAGCATTAAAATGGTTTAGAAAAGGATTTTACATCATACATGCATTGAAAACATAATTTTCATGAAAAATGCATTGAAAAACAAGTTTTTGGGTAAATAATGCATCTTAGGTCGACACATATATATTTAGGCTGACCTATAGAAGTTTGAACTTTAGTATATGTCGACATATAGCTATTTTAGGTCGACACCGATGAATCAATATTAAAGCATGTAGCCATTGTCTTTAGGTCGCCTCACTTAGATCGGTACAAGACCTTCATAGACCGACCTGAGACCTTCACAGGCCAACCTGAGTACCTAAGTAGGCTGACCTATTGCTTTAATAAGCTAAGACATATAATGCCACTTCTAAAAAAAATTAATTTTCCTCCATCCATTTGCACTCCTTTCGCTTCATATCTCTCATACATATAAATATTCATACATGCATCATTTTCTAGAAAGGAACTAGTGTAAAATCTAAACAAAACTAGAATTACAATGTAAACTTATCATCTCCAACCTCTCTTCTATGCATACACACAAGCAAACTACACATAATATTTTTTGATTGGGTGACCATATAGATTAGGGTTGATAATGTCCAATTAGGTTAGTGTAATCGAGAATATTGGGTTAGGTTCTTTATGTGTTTCAAATAAGAAAACCAAAATGGGGTTTTCCTTCAAGATCATTGAGGATTTGAAGGTTTTGGACAAGTTCACGCAAATACAGATTCAATCAAGTGAAGGCTTTAGGACAAAGTAGGTGGTACCTCGACAGGGAGTATCGTAATACGGTGGGTCATGTTCATGATATTGGGTTCAATAAGTACATGCTTGGAATTAATCCGATCGAGCGAAAATCTTGAAACGGGAGGTCTTGCAAGGTAGTAACAAGAACTGGTGGATTGAAGCAACATTGTTGGTGACTTGATCACTTTGATCAAGGGTTGTAGAGGTGGTAAAATCAACAACAAATCATAGCGTTTATGGGGTTAGACTTCTTTATCTCTTGTATATACATTATTTACAAAGTAAGGTTAATCGCAACAATCTCAATTCGATTTCAAATTGAGGACAGATGTACCCATAGCGAGTCTGATTGGGGAACCTCTTAAACAAATCCTCGTCTCTCTCTCTCTCTCTCATTAATTTTTGTTTTTGAAAATTATCAAATCTTTGTAGCTTTGATTAATTCGTTTGGAAATCAACCTTTTGATTACATTTTGAATTACGATTTGTTGATATAATTATAATAACTTTTATTGTGATTGATTTTAACATCAACAAATCAAATTAAATTTCCAAACGTTATCGATTGCACTCAAGGTGTTCAATAAATTATGTCTATTTGTTTTAATTGATTTTTGATCATTGGAAATAAGCTTTACGTCTAGCTCTACATTAAATTGGTTTATGATTTATCATTCTTGAACAATTTATGTTCATTCTCATTCAGTTGTGTAACATTATGCATATCCGAGCTTTTCGATAGTAGGTTCGATTAGACGATTCGGTTCGGGTTGTTTCCGCTGTGCCATACAACTTTTGTAAACCATTTTTTCCAAAAGTTCAGTTTTCAAATTTGGGATCTATTCACCCCTTCTAGATTGAAGCCTATTGTCTAACACTTTTGCTATTCATTTTTAACTACATAAGTTTAATCAGTAGATGATTTACCTTTTCGGTCTTTCGTTGATCTTCTCTGAAACATTCATGGTTGTTTCCTCCATCTTCTCCGATGCATGTTTTCCATGCAAGAAGTTGCCTTCCATTGTTGGGTTCATAGACTTCAATTTCACTGTCTTTGGTTTTATGTAAATGACAATTATGAATACCAAATTTTAATTAAATATAACCTTTTTCTTTTTTAATAATTTATTTTACTTTTTAAAAATGATTTTATTTTTCATATTTATCATTTTATTGAAACAAGTGTGCATAATACACTAGTATCTGTGCGAATGTACGAGTGTCCCACTAGTTTATTAATATGATTATATGATTTATGGACAATTGTGAAGATCAGATCATATTTAAAAGAGATTTAAATTTGAATTTGTAACAAACCAAATTATATCTTTTTGTTGGAGATATTCAAGGAGCAAATCAAATATCCAACAAACTATGCAAAGATTCTGGAAAAAATAGCTGAAGATTTACAAGGAAAAAGTCAAGAGTTATTTTTCTATATAAGGAGCTCAAGCCTACATTAGAAATCAAGCATTCACATTAAAGATTTTAGAGTGTTATGGTTTATATGAGTCCTTGTTATTTTTACGTACACCTCTATGATTTAGTAACTTGGCATAGAAGGTTTGTCTAGTTGAGTTATAATATTCAACATTCTTTCATCTTGTTAAGGTTGAAGTTGATCACTAGGGTTTAGTGGTTGTGTGCCTCTGTCACTCGTTTTGTGGAAGAGAAGAAAGTGAGTAGGTTCTCATGTTTAGCTGGGGATCTAAATAGAAAGTCATTGGATAGTGTTAGGAAGAGGCATTGAACAACATAAGGTTTGTTGTTTCTTGTAAGTCTAATTATACTAAGCTACTAATAATAAATTTTCTTTCTTGGGTAGTGGACTTAGTCCCCCATACGTAGGTGTAGTTTCACTGAATTAGGTAAACTATTGATTGTGTTCTTTATTGCTTTTTTGTTCCATCATCTAGTACTTGTTATTGTAGTGGTTCTTGTGTATCTTGTCGAACCGGTTTTTGAAGCATCGAGTTCGACATATGTCCCCTGAGGAACACAATTTCACTTTCTCTAGTATAAGAGATGTATAAGAAATTAAAGTAGAAATTTCCTCTTGTTAATTCCTTTGTTTGGCTAGTTGCTTTCGCTTTCTATTTTTCTATTGTTTCTTCTGGCTATTCTTTCGGTCCTGGGATTAAAAAGCAATTGATCTTCCAATGTTTTACCTCGCATAAATAGAACTCACAAACCTAACGAAAACAAGTGAGAAACAAAATGGGTACACAGACACACACACTATTAACAAATGCAAAATTGCTTTAAACAATAAAAATTGTCGCTATGCTTGTAATATCTAAACTTCAATCCCTAGCAACGACGCCATTTCGATGTGTAGAATCAAAAGTAAGTATTTTGTTATCATATCCACATGGACTAGTGCGATATTACCGTTGTTCAACAATAAATATGGTTTTAAGTGAGGATCGTAAGATGTTCGATTGTGAGAAGGTAAAGAAATGTAAAAATGGTAAATGATATGTGAAATAACAGAGATGTAATCTTGCTGGGATTATATTTTATTTACCTATTTAGCATGAATATTAATGATCGATTATATGAATCCTAGTTATTAATCGCTATTATCATGTATCGCTCACCGACATCGTGTATGTCTAAACAATGACGTGGGTTCTACTGTATTGTTTATTCGACGATCTCTCATCCTAGTAATCAATATTGTAGCATTAAGGATCGATGCAAGTAGTGAATATTAAATCCAAATCTATTTCTAGAATTTAGCTTTTAATATATGATTATCTTAAGTCGGGATTTGAAAGATATTTATCAATATCGATTCAAATCCATAAAATTAACATTTAAAGAAAGATAGCATTGTCGCTACTGCGAAAAAAGGTGTCAGTAATGAAAGAAGAGTCGCCACCTATCGTTATTTATCCCAAACGAGGGAAAGGAAATGATCAGGGAAAAACCTAGCAAAAAGGGATAAGATCGGTCATCGCAACCAAATCTCGGGTTCGGGAGTCGGTTACGTAAGGGGAAGGTATTAGCACCCCTCACGTCCGTCGTACTCGACGGATCCAAGCTTGTGTTGTTTATCTAAGAGGGTTGATTATTTATCTACGCTAAAGGTATGGGTTAAATAAAAAGGAAAGTGACTCGACAGAGCGTCGCTGCTCTAGGCCTACGTATTCCCTCGTGCAATGGGAAAGTCAGAGTCAACGTAGTTCAACAAACTACGGGTGATGGGGAAAGGTTGCTCGCCAAGACATCGCATCTTGTGCCTACGTACTCTCAACAGGTATGAGAGATCAGAGTGAACGTAGTTTGGGATAAAATGGAACACAGGTTTGTTCGTGGATTTTATCCGAGTAAGGTTAAACTACAGTTCCAACAGTTAGGGACAACGCCTGTTTGCGGTAGAACCAAAGCTTAACAACACTCTTTTCATCTGAAAAGGTTTTCCTTGATTAGAGAGAGCCCCAAAGGGAAAAAGGAGTTTGGTATTTGTTTTTGTCTTTTATTGGAGAAGTGTTTTTGATGAATGTTTGTAATTCATACTGCACTAGAGACTATGACTTAGGAACAAATGCGTCGCATATCGCCCTAAGGGCGTATACTAAAAACTCTAGGTAATTGAGGAGAAGCCTCCCAATCACCATTTCCCAAGTAGCTTAAGGCTCGTAACATACAATACAAACTTGCCTTTATTAAGTGTTCTGTTATTGTTTGAAGATGAGAAAAGAAAAGGGAATCTAGAGGGGACTAATCAAAACCCTAACGTTGTCATGCAAAATGGTCCTAAGGTTGAGTTTAGAAGGGAATCTATCCTACTTGTTGTCATGCAAAGGATTCAACCTAAAGTTCTATCATCACTCCTTAAACAAGGAAGTGAGAGCCCAAAGGGAACACGCCAGAGGGAAACAAAAGAGAGCTATCAAGCAGATGAAGTATAAAATGTGAATGCACATGAAATGCAACAATACAAGCAAAGGGAGGACACCACAACCTTTAATGCAAACATGTCAAGTATGAAAAGCAGATAAACATCCAAGCAAAGGGAGGCAAGCTCAATATTTAAATGCAAGCAAGAGATGCACAGAGAAAGCACACAAGCAAAGGGAGACTAGCTCAACCTTTAAATGCAAACATGGAACTGAAAAGAGAAAGCTATCAAGCCTACCCTACTTCTAATGCACAACACCACACAATCATGCAAGGGAATGAGAGAAAGCATAGTGTGAACCAAAGGAACCCACCATGTCATGGAATGTGCATCAACATAAGAGTCCATCAAAGGCTCAAACTTCTCATGGAATGCACAAAGTTCTTCCTAAGGAAGAACTAGGCTCTCACAAGAAGGATCCTGATATTGTAGGACAGATAGGAGGGAATGTGTGTACAAGGTACTTGAGTCTTCAAAGGCTCAACTTCTCGTGGAATGCACAGAGTTCTTCCTAAGGAAGAACCATGCTCTCACAAGAAGGATCCTAAGATTATAGGACTTGGAGGAGAAAATGAGCATAGTGTGAACCCAAGGAACCCACCATGTCATTGAATGTCCATCAAAGGCTCAAACTTCTCATGGAATGCACAGAGTTCTTCCTAAGGAAGAACCAGGCTCTCACAAGAAGGATCTTAAGATTATAGGACTTGAGAAGTGAAGAGAATAATGACGGGAGGCATGGTGAAAACCTAAGGAATTCGCCATGTTCTCAACCAAACTCATCATTCAAGAATAGTCCTCAATGGTTCAACTCCTCATGGAATGCACAGAGTTCCTCCTAAGGAGGAACTAGGCTCTCACAAGAAGGATCCAAATAACATAGGGCTATGGATTAGAAGAATCATGTGAAGGAAGAAAATCATTCAAAGGCACCTTATGGAAAGACTAAAGGGAAGTCCTAAAGGGATCCTAAGTTGGGAACTAATTAGGAACAAGGTTTGAACTTGGAAATGCACCCACAAGTGCCTTGATATGTCTAAGGTATGGATAGGGGAGAATGGGGTGCACAAGCATTGCACAAGGATCACCTAAAATGGAAACTAGGTCAAGGGCATGGTTGAAACTACCCTAATGAAGGTCAGAAAGCTAAAATCTATAAAAAATAGAAAAACACATCTAAACATTCTAAGAGAAATCCTAGGGGACCCCTCTGGTCTTAGGGACCAGGGGTCCAAAGATGGGGAGGAAATTCTAAGTCTAAGTAGGTTAATGGAGAGCAAAACCCTAGGGTGCTCTATGGGTAAGACAAAGGGAAAGGGTGCTAAATATCTACTTCAACCCTAACTAAATGATATCTAAAAATCAGAACCAAAATACCTAGAAATCAATCAAGGTGTCTAGAATCTTCACACAAAAAATCAGAAGTTTATTATATGCTTTGGCAAGGAAATAAAATTCAAGAAGTAAACATGTGTATTTTTCACACTTAAAGAACAATCAATCATGAAAAATTCACATTAAATTGAAAAATGATCTAAAAATCAATCTAACAATTTGTAAAATCATTTAACATGCTGAGGTACCTTGGGGAAAAATTTCATGAATTTTGGATACATTTTACTATTTTTAATGAAATAAATGAAAACATGCACAAAAATGAAAGAAATCAAGAAAAAGAAATGAAAATGATAAAATCCTGTGGCAAATAGCAATGTTTTCACGATATACTCATGGGCCTACCATGCAGGGGGTGTGAATAGAAAAGATAAGCCCAATCCAAACATGTTTTAAATGAAACTGAGGGGTTTCCATGTGGTTCAGTCAACGCACGCACACAGTAGGTTTTGATCCTATCCATTCATGGTAAGTCATCCCATCCAATGAACTACACACAGCCACGTAATTAAGTGAGGTCCAACATAACTGAGATTAAACCATGGTCGTTGGATGAAGGGGAAAGTATCAAGATCCAAGGGCTATGATGTAAATTGGGGAATTTAAACCTGAAAAGGGGGGAAACGCAGATGGTGGCCGGAGGGACTTCCGGTCATCTTCTCCGGCCACGATGAACAGTGGCGCACACGAAAACTCAACCAAACTTCACGATTCTTGCACCAAACGATTCCTCTCACTACATAGATCACTAATCCACCTCTCAAATTCATTTTTACTCTAAAATCAAGCCAACTGAATCCAACAAGAAAACGTGCCATATCAAGAATTGGTGTAATCAAGCTTTAAACCTATCCAAAATTCATCTACATGTATCAAGGATCCTAACCACATGAAAATGGAGTTCTAATTCATCAAGAATCATGAGCAAAGTTGAAACGTAAAAACCTGGTTTGAAGCTTGCACACAGCCTTGAACTGATGCTGATTTTTACTTCAATTGATCCAGAAAGCTTCTATGAACCTTGACAGAGCTCTTGATGATCTTGAATTGAGTTGGATTGGCTTGATTCATGAAAACGAAATTTCACTTTCTTCCTCACTTCTCTAACTTCTTCTAACAGAATTTTGATCAAAAACCTCTCTTTTTTGGCTGAACATGATCAGGATCTTATATAGAATGTATTTGGATGGATAATAAGCCCAATGGAGGCCTGAATCAGCCCAATTGAATTTCACTTTTTCTTCATTTGGAGCTTCATATAATGCATGAAAACAGAGCCATTCATGACTTGAAACTGCTTCAGATAGCTTGCATATATCACACTGAATCCAATGGTGAAGGTTTCTTCCTTGAAAAGGGATCAATGGTTGATTTTGATTATGTTACTTCAAGATGAAGAAACCTGTGAAATGTCATAGTTCTTTGGTTCAATTTTCAAATCCACAAATGTCAATGTGTTTGAAATATGGAATGCACTCAAAATATGCACAAATTTGCACAACTTTGGTCCATCATGAGTTAATTTGATTTTTTTGACTTTTAATGACCTTTAAAGCTTCCGTCATGAAAATTCCTTCATCAAATCTTCAATCCAAGCCAAATCAATGGTTCCTTGAGGTTTTTTTGAGCAAATAACCCCATTTTGAGCAATTTTAAAGTTGGAAAGATTTTCATTTGTGATGTGCAAAGTGGTGAAATTGACCTATAATCAAAAGTGACCTATAATCAAAGTTTCCCAAAATACCCCTGCCTTGCAAGCTTTATATCTTGAGCTTCATAAATCAGATTGAGGACTTCTAGTACTCTTTGGAAAGCTAAGATTATGAGGAAGAACTTTCATGTTTGGGTCAAGATGAGGAGAGACATCCTTGTAGGTCAAATATTTCTTGGAAGTTGGTTGACTTTCAAGGACCAAAATCACATTCATCTGATGACCTGTAACTTGTCTGCTTCATAACTTGAGTTCTAGAAATCATATGAAGGACTTCTAGTACTTAAAAGAAAGCTAAGAACATGCTCTACAAGTATAACGTTGGAGTCAAGATGAGATGAAACTTGTATCTTGAGATATGTGGTCTTGAAGTTAGGCACTAAATAGGGGATTTTACACTGTCAAGCTTAGAAACCCTAGCTTAGCAACTTCTCACACTCTTGAGTATTGATGAATTGATCTTGGAACAATATCTTAGGTGTCTCAACACAACATTCCATGATCACAAAGCCTTGGAATTGAGTCTTAATCTCCTCCAATTACGCAGTTGACTTGGGGTTAACCAGATGAAAACCCTAGCTGCACCACCTTTGGTTGTGGCCTCTTGTACTAGATATAATGACTTGTATAAGCTCCTTAATGACCCTCAAGGCACTCAATGAGCTCTCATAATGGATTACACCCATAGCCATGGATTCAATATCATCAGATAATCTTCATTGACCCCCAAGATAGGAGGTAGGCACACTTGTATCCATCCCCTTTTCCCAAGGAGCTTTGACTTCTTCATGAAGGCTTGATGAGGATGATAACTTGACTATAGATTCTTGATTAGCCCTAAAACCTTTGGTAGCCTCTTCTTAATAGGCACATCCCTTGATCCCCTGCACAAATGACAATGCAATGCATATGCTAATGCTACAATGAATGCAATGAAACATAAGCTAGGTAAAGAACAAATAGGTGGGCAAATTTTGGGGTGCAACAGCTGCCCCTATTCAAACGGCTTGGACCTGACTGGGTGAGAAGCGAACGACCCTCAAACAATCAAGGTGAAAGGTGGTTGAATACCAACAAACTCGGAAATTTGGCAATCGCAGAAATAAACTGCAAACTCTGATTGGTGCAGAATCTCCGGAAACTGAAATGATAGTTGCACGGCAACTTGCTGGTGAGTTACTAATTCAAATCTTTGATACTATGTTTGAAAAATTATCTGACACTGCCATCAGGCTTCAATGCCAAATTGGGAAGAAACCACTGATTATTCAATCATTGATAAAGGATAGTTGATTTTGCCGTCAGGTACTCTGTATCAAACTGGAAGAATTTCTTGACATCGCCTTCGGACATCCTCATCAAGCCGGTAAGGAAATTTGACATTATTGTCTGACTTTGTCATCAAGTCGGGAAGAAATTTCTATTGAACTTCGTCATCAAGTCTGGAAGAAAACTTCTAACATCTTTGTCGGACTTCGTCATCAAGTCAGAGAAACATTGGTCGTTGTCAGACTTCGTCATCAAGTCTGAGAAACATTTGTGGTCGTCAGACTTCATCATCAAGTCTGAGAGAAAATCGTCGTCATTGTCGGACTTCGTTATCAAGTCCATAAGAAATACATTTGGCGTCGCTGCCTGAAACTTGCTAGGGATGAAATTTCCTGACATCTCTGTCTGACTTCCTCATCAAGTCTAAGGGAAACTTCGGACTCTGCTGGGGCTTTTGGAGAACATCCTCAAGTAACTCCGTCAAGTATCGACCTTAAGTCGAAGGGACCCATCTGACATCACCGTCAAGTATCGACCTCACGTCGAAGGGAAACATCTGACATCACCACCAATCCTTTGTTGGGGATAATGTTCCTGACCTCGTCACTAGGTTTCCACTAAGTTGATAACAACTACTGACATCACCGCCAAATAAAGTGTGAAGGTGATAAACTTTTGGCCTTGCCGTCGAGCAAACCATTATCCAATAACATCCTGACATCACCGCCAAGTAAATGGAGAACCACAATCTTGGTAAACTTTTGACATCTACGTCAAATATCCATAAACACATCATCTAAATTGGATAGCCCCTAACATCGTCGTCAGACTCTTGCAAAGAGAAGCTTCAACCATACTACTCTGAGGAGACATGAGGAGAAATTTAACCAAACAACTCTGCTTTGGAAGTTCTGGAAAACTTAACCGAATAACTCTGCTGAGGATTTCGGCGAACTTAACTAAGTAACTCTGTTGGAAAAACACCTGCACACAAGAACGGTACCCACCTAGCTCATGTTTCACGTGCATATGTTTGACAATGGAGTAATGCTCCACACAAAATGGAAATGCTACGCGTTTAGGGTAGATGTTATGCATACATGCAAAAATGCTACGAAACCAAATCAACAAAATAAATGCTGAAGGGAGGACCACCCTGCCGGGGAGAAGGAATCATCCTGCTGGGGAAGTGAAACACGCTAATCAATTGGACTTAACCTGGGGGAACGAGCCTTGGACGTCTTTTTCGTTGGGAAACAGAGTTCTACGAGAACCTGTACCTGCTCAATTGGGTATACGAACCACAAACTGCTGAGGAAGAGATGCCAATCGGAGAAATAAACTGCAAACTCGGCCGAGGATAGACAACCAGACGCTAGAATAAATCTTACCTGCCGGGGAGAATACAACTCTGCGAGGATAATCAGGATCGACCACTGAGCTTAACTTCTTTGACGGGGATAGCCCCGATTGGCCTCCTAGGATACCTTCGTCATCCTAGGGTACATAACAACATCTAGGGACGAACCCGCTCTGCTGACTTACCGGGGACTTGCTTGAATGGGGAAAAGAATCTACCTTCGCCAGAGATTACCCATTGGAGAATACCACTCTTACCTGTCTTAGCTGAGAAATGCCTCCAGGGGAAAACACTAATCCTGCCCCTAGGAAGCATATTAGTGACACTGTCATGTGTTCAGACTTTGCGGGGAAGTCAAAAACCTACCTGCCGGGAGAGGTTCCATACTTTCCTAGCCACCTCTGACTTGCTGAAGAGTAGGTCTCACACCTGTACTCGGAGAAGATTAAGGGTGCATCAGGCGACCGCTGGGGATAGAGACACAATCATGTGATCTTCTTGGGGATATCACTAGGGAAACCCAATGGAGAGGATTTGGCGTTGACCAGGCCAAACATTGGGTATACCAAACTCACTGCTGGGAACAAGTGTACACACTTAGATATTCAATTCTGTACATGACTCAGCTGGGGATATGATGATCCTGTCTAGGATACATCTTCGGCAAACTGCCCTGAGGGTCACAACCCTGTAACAACATGAACAAACAGGCAAGGTACCCTTCACAAAGGTACCCATCAAGGTTATCCTTTGTGACAATGTTCAAGTAATTCAATGTTTTAACAATTAGCAGCCTAGGCCTGCAAGTTTATGTATGCGCATTTTAACAAAAACATCGGGCGTTTTTCCACATACAAAACATATAAAAGCTAAAACAAACACCAGGCAAATAAAGTACTAAATAGCATATGTTTATTGATAAATGAGCCTGTAAATAGGCAAAAAAATTTACAACAGATGCAAACTCCTGAAATGAGAAAGCTGCGCAAATATATTACAGAAATATACAGCAAATATGTACAAATGTCGGCGATGTGGTGTAAACGAACACCATGAGCTGATCCCTCCATGACTCACTCGACTTCGATACCTTCCCGACGCTTTATCTTCAGAAGAGATTGATTTGGATAAACGGCCCTCAGGTCTCCCCAAACCACTAAGCAATGGAACTTCATACGTGGACTGCAGTCATTTGCTTTTTTTTTAATCCCTAACTTTTGCCTGAACTGCCCTTTCGGGTTTTCGATTCACCGGGATACCCTTTTTTCCCAAAGCCGCCCTTTCAGGTTTTCGGCTTTGCGGGTGTACATCTTTTCGTTTATATCCCTAACTTTTTCCCGAACCTATTCCTTTTTTATGGTTCACCGGGATGCCCCATTTTTTCCTGGATATTCTTTTTTCTTTCCAGCGGGTCATTTTAAGCAAAGTATTTTTTAACTGCGTCCGCGTTCACAGGGGATGTGAAATCTTCGCCATCCATCGTGGATAACAGTAAGGCTCCTCCCGAGAATACCTTTCTGATGACATATGGACCTTCGTAATTGGGAGTCCATTTGCCCCTGTGATCTGAGTCTGGTGGGAGAATCTTTTTCAGCACAAGATCGCCCGTCTGAAAGCTTCGAGGGCGCACCTTCTTGTCGTAAGCTTTCTTCATCCGGCTCTGATACAACCGACCGTATGCAATGGAAGCTAACCTCTTTTCATCCATCAGGCTCAATTGATTCAATCTATTCTTTATCCATTATACCTCATCGAGCTTCACGTTGACCAGAACTCTTAAAGAAGGGATCTCGACCTCCAACGGCAGGACAACTTCCATACCGTACACCAGCGAGAAAGGAGTTGCTTCGGTTGATGTGTGTACCATCGTATGATAACCGTGTAGAGCAAATGGCAACATCTCATGCCAATCTTTGTAAGTGACAACCATCTTTTGCACTATCTTCTTGATATTTTTATTGGCCGCTTCGACAGCGCCATTCATCTTCGGCCGATAGGGCGATGAATTGTGATGTTCAATTTTGAAGTTCTGGCATAACTCCTTCATCATCTTATTGTTCAAGTTCGAACCATTGTCAGTAATGATCCGCTCGGGAATTCCATATCTGCAGATGATGTCCTTCTTTATGAACCGTGCTACCACTTGCTTGGTCATATTAGCGTACGACGCTACCTCCACCCACTTGGTGAAGTAGTCGATGGCCACCAGGATGAAGCGGTGTTCGTTGGATGCAGTGGGCTCGATCTTGCCGATCATATTGATGCCCCACATGGAGAACAGCCACAGGGATGACATAACATTCAACAGACACATGGATTTTGTCTGCATAAATCTGGCATTTGTGACATTTTTTCGCAAATTTGAAATAATCTGACTCCATCGTCAGCCAGTAATACCTTGCTCATAATATCTTCCGAGTCATGGCATGTCCGCCGGCGTGCGTACCAAATGTGCCTTCGTGGACCTCTTCCGTAAGAAAACATGCTTCTCTCTCGTCCACACATCTGAGTAGCACTAAATCATGATTCCTCCTATAGAGAATCCCATTTGGGTTGAGGTGGAAGTTGCTTGACAACCTCCTAAGAGTCTTCTTATCCTGGGCCGATGACCCCACCGGATACTCCTTGGTCTTGAGGAAGTTCTGGATATCATAGAACCACGACTTGCCATCGGTGGCCTCCTCAATGGCGAATATGAACGCGGGCCTGTCGAGGCGAGAGATGAACATTTTGGGAGCGTCATTCTAGAAATTGACCTTGTACATCGAGGACAAGGTTGTTAGGGCGTCAGCCATCTGGTTCTCTGCTCTCGGCACGTGGTGGAATTCCACTCGTTTGAAGAAGGGTAGCAGCCTCCTCGCATAGTTCATGTAAGGGACCAAGTTTCGTTGCTTGGTCTCCCACTCTCCTTTGATCTGGTTAACAATGAGCGCTGAGTCACCGTATACATCTAGGTTCTTGATTCTCAAATCAATGGCTTCTTTTAAACCCATGATGCATGCCTCATATTCTGCTTCGTTGTTGGTGACCGGAAAAGTTAATCTGGCAGTGAATGGAATGTGAGATCCCTGGGGAGTCGTAATGATTGCCCCAATTCCACTTCCATAGGAATTAACTGCACCGTCGAATATTAGTTTCCACTGGGAGCCAAGCTCTGGTCCTTCATCGGGCAGTGGTTCATCACAGTTCTTCATCCTTACGAACATAATATCTTCATCAGGAAACTCGAATTTCATCGGCTGATAGTCTTTGATAGACTGTTCATCAAGGTACTCGGACAGAACACTTCCCTTGATAGCTTTCTGGGATACGTATTGGATGTCATATTCTGTCAGTAGCATCTGCCATCGGGCAATCCTCCCTGAAAGGGCTTGCTTCTCGAAGACGTATTTAATCGGATCCATCTTCGAAATTAGTATGGTCGTGTGGTTGAGCATATATTGTCTTAAACGTTTGGCAGCCCACGTGAGTGCGCAACACGTTTTCTCCAGCATTGAGTAACGGGACTCACAATCTGTGAACTTTTTACTCAGATAGTAAATAGCGTGCTCCTTTCTTCCCGTCTCGTCGTGCTGACCGAGAACACAACCCGTGCTATTCTCCAGAGCCTTCAAATACATGATTAAAGGCCTTCCAGCAACTACTGGTATCAAAATTGGAGGCTTCTGCCAATACTGTTTTATTTTGTCGAATGCCTTCTGGCAATCCTCATTCTAGACAACTGCCTGCTCTTTTTTCAACAGCTTGAACATTGGTTCGCAAGAGGTCGTGAGTTGAGATATGAACCAAGCAATGTAGTTCAATCTCCCCAAGAAACCACGCACTTCCTTTTCTGTTTTCGGTACTGGCATATCTTGTATAGCTTTTATCATTGCAGGATCAACCTCAATGCCTTTTTCGCTCACGATAAACCCCAGTAGTTTTTCGGATCGTACCCCAAAAGTACATTTGTTAGGATTCAGCCTCAACCTAAATTTCTTAAGCCTCTCGAACAGCTTCGGTAAATCGACCAGATGTCCCTCCTCCGTTTGGGACTTTGCTATCTGTCGCTACCGCGAAAATAAGGTGCCGGAAAAACAAAAGAGTCGCCACCTTTCGTTATTTATCCCTCAGAATGGGAAAGGAAACTATCGGAAAAACCTGACGAAAAGGTATAAGACAAGGTCATCGCAACCATTGTCTGGATTCGGAAGTCGCTTACGCAAGGGGAAGGTATTAGCACCCCTCACGTCCATCGTACTCGATGGGATCCATGCTTGTTGTGTTTATCTGACGGGTTGATTATATCTATCTATGCTAAAGGTCTGGTCTGAAAAGAAAAGAAAATGACATGGCAGAACACAACAGTTCTATGCCTACGTATTCCCGTCTGGAACGAGAAATCAGAGTCAACGTAGTTCGCCTAACTACGACATACGAGGGAAGGTTGCTCGCCGAGATATCGCATCTCGTGCCTACGTACTTTTACACGGCGTGAAATATCAGAGCAAACGTAGTTCGGGACACGAGAGACACAGGTTTGTCTTTTTTATCCGAGTAGGGTTAACAGATGGTTCCAGCAGTTTGGTGTATGCAGCTCGCTCGATAGAGACTTAGGCGTTTACGGTTTGCGGTAGAACCGAGAGTTAACAGAACTCTCCTTCTGAAAAGGGTTTCCAAGGATTAAAGGTCCAAGAGGACAAAAAGAGTTTGATCTTTGTTTTCTGTTTTTTAGAAGAAGTGTCTTTTATGGATGTTTGCAACTAATATCGCACTAGAGACTAGGACCTGAGAGTGAATGCGTCGCATGTCACCCAAAGGGTGCCATACTAAACATCCAAGGTGTTGGAAAGAAACTCTCCAACAACCCTTTCTTAAGTAGCTTAAGGCTCGTAGCGTACGACATCAATTAACCTTTATTACTGTATTTTGATTTGTTTGAAGATGAGAAGAGAAAGGACGCACTAAAGGGGAACTGATCCAATCCTAAAGTTGTCATGCAAAGTTGATCCTACGGTTAAGGTTAGGAGGGAACTACCTAATGTTATCATGCATGGTTAGAACCCTAATGTATGTCATAACTTCTCTTGAACAAGAGAAGTCAGAGTTCCTAGGGGAACATGGCAAAGGAAAGCAACAGCAAAATAAATAACTGTAAAGAATAATAACTGTAAATAAAATGCATGCAATACAACAAACAAGCAGAAGGAGCCAAGCTCAACTTCTAGAGCAAGCAAACCCAAAGGCAACACACAAAGCATAGGCAAGGGAGACAGACACCACCTTAAGCCAACAAGCAAAGCCAGATAATAACAGTCAAGCAGAGGGAGACAGACTCACCCTTTAGGATGCTCTTAAGCCTAGAAACATCTACATGAAGCCTAGTCTAATGCAACACACCAAGCAGTCACACAAGCAACAGTAAAGCAATCAGAAAATACAGCAGACAAAACAGCTGACAAACAGCTCAACAACAAAGCAGATAAACAGCAAAACAATCAATAGTCTGCAAACAACTCCAAGAGAAGGAAATTTCCACCTTCAAGCTCCAACAAGAGAGAAGAGAATTATCATCAAGATTATTGATTGATGATGGGAAGAATGATGGAAATCAAGGGACTCCATCATGGCACTCAACCATACATCTGAGATAGGCATCCTCAAAGGTTCTACCTCTTGTGAAATGCCACACATCCTTTCAAAGGAGGGATGAGGCTTCCACATAGGGACCTTGAATCCTTGGATGAGAATGGAAAGAAATCAAAGCAATCCATGTTTATTTGAAGAAAGAGAAACCAAACTAAGCTCTTCCTAAACCCTAATTCTTACAAGCTCAAAGAAAGCTACTAAAAGAAAGAAAAAACAACAATTCAAGCCTAGGTATTCAAGCTAAAGAAACCTCAAGATGTCTAATGAATCACCACAAGAGATTTAGAAGCTTATTTGCACTAAAATCCACCTTTGAGATTCAACTAAGGGAAAAGCTACACTAGAAGCACCCTAATCAACACCTTAAATGTTAAATCTACTTAAAATCCTAAAACACCTTCTAAAATTCTACCAAATTTTCTAAGGGATCCTAAACATGTTATTGGTCTGTGGGTAAAGGATCATAGCCTTAATCTAAAGGGAAGGCACCTAAAGAAATCCTAAAACCCAAAGAGGTCAAAAGAAACCCTACAAATGGGAGGTCAGGGGAACTAGTCCTAAACAGAACCTAATGTTACCTAAAAAATATGAATTAAATCCTAAGGGATCATGCATCTCTAATCTACCAGCAAGCCAAAATTCAGCCCTAAATTCTATACCAAAAAGCCAACAAAAATTCAGCAAAAACATGAAGAAATAAACCAAAATTAAGGAATTAATAAAAATGCAAAAAACAAAATTAAATTGAAAAAATTGCATGAAAATGAAATTTAAAAGCATCAGAAAATCAAGAATAAAATCTAGATCATCCACATATTTTTATGGTATTTTTCTGATCAATAATGGATTTACTATGAATTAAAAATGACAAAGCAATTAAAATAAAATCAAAAAATGAATTAAAGAAATAAAATGCTAGAATTAAACAGAACTGTTGTATCTGGAGACTAAGTAAGCTAATCCAAGAGACCACACGCTGCCAGCGCATTAATGATGCGTAGTGTTTTGAGAGTCAAAGTCCAACTTCTGAGGACAAAACGCAAGCGTTGTATGAGTGGAAAAAGTCATCGTTTTCATCAGATCCAAGGGTGGGGAGATCATCTTCCTCATTTGAATTCTCAGGTGGAGGGAAACAGTCAGGTGAACCAGACGGTGGCTCCGGTGGCTGAGCCACCGTCTTCTCCGGCGAGCCAAAAGTTACAGGTCAGGGAACCTTAACAAAATCTACATCATTCCACTCCAATTTTCACGTTGATCTCAAATCTCAACTTCAATTATCCTAATTCCTCATAAATTTCAAGATTCGAACGCCAACAGAAAATACTCCATAAATCTGATCATCATCAAAACTCAATCTAAAGCCATGGATCAATTCCTCATGCTTCATAGATCATCACAAACTATCTAGATCATGCTAAAACCTCAAGAACAGGCCAATTCGAATCCAAACAGAAATCATGTTGCATCTTAATTTGTCTCTAAACCTTCAAATTTTGATCCAGAATCCATCTATAATCTCTCCTAAACCTTAAACTCATGCTAAAACATGCTAGATCATCATGAATCTACAACAATTTTGAAAGTTGCATACCTGAGTTGAAGCTTCAAATTGGAGCACTTCCTCTATGATTCAAGCCTCCAGATGATGCAGATTCCTTCCTTGATGAATGATAAAGCTTCTAGAAACCACAATTTGCTCTGAAATGCACCCAATCTGAAAACATGATTTTCACTTGGAGCTTTGAAATTCACTTTGCAATCTCTGGATATGGCACGAAACAATCACCAACCTTGATCTGAACCTTCCTCTGAACTTATATAGAAGTGATTTTGATGAGTTAGAGGCCCAATTGAGGCCCAATCAGTGAGATCCCATTTTCACTTTTGCTTGAAATTTCCAACTATGGTGTACACGAATCTGGGCTCAAAACTTCTCCAAGAAGCTTCAATTCCCTTGCTTGTTAATTGTGGAGAGTATAGGGATCAAATTGAGATCTTAATCTTATCATATGACCACGGTTGGATATGTTACTTATTTATGAAGTAACAAAGTGAAACATTATGAATTATGCTTCAAAATGACTTTCCAATATTGCCAATGTGTTCAAAATGATTTTTCTGATTAAAATGAGCACTCATTTGCATTGGTTTGAACACATATGAATTAATTTTGAATTTTTCACTTAAATGCCTTTAAACCCCCCTTTTGTCAATTTCCTTCAAACCAAGTCTCCCCCTAAGCCAAATCAATTCATCCTTGATACATGGATGACCTAAAAACATCATTTTGAGCAAGTTTTGTGTTGGACAACACTTCATTTGAAGCTTGCAAGATAGTGAAAATGACTTATAATGCCAAATGACCTATAATCTTACTTTCCCAAAATACCCTTGACTTGTAAACCTCATAACTTGAGTTCTACAAATCAAATGGAAGACTTCTAGTACAATTTGGAAAGCTAAGATCAAGACCTACAACTTTCATGTTGGCCAAAAGTTAAGGAGAAACACCCTTCTAAGTTAAACATTCCTTGGAAGTTGGTTGCCTTTTGCAGACAAATTTCACATTCATCTGATGACCTGTAACTTGTCTGGACCATAACTTGATTTCTATAAATCCAATGGAGGACTTCTAGTAATAAAATTAAAGTTAAGAACATGCTCTACAAGTTTCATGTTGGCCAAAAGTTGAGATGAAACTTGTATAGATGAAACTTGTATCTTGAGATAAGTGGGTCTTGAAGTTAGGCACTAAATAGGGGATTTTTACCCTGAGAACCCTAGTTTAGCAACTCCCCACACTTCGAAATTTTCTTGGATTGATCTTGGAATATCACCTCATGTATCTCAACACAAATTTCCATTATTACAAAGACTTATAATTGAGCTTTGATCCTCTTCAATTGCACAGTTGACTTAGGGTTTACTCAGATGAAAAACCCTAATTGCAACACCCTCAATTGTGGCTCTTCACCCTTGAACATAATGACTTGACTGAGCTCCACCATGACCCTCAAGGCACTCCATGAGCTCTATCCACACACTCTCTCCATGAACAAGGCCTCATAATCCACTGATGGTCTTCAATTGGCTTCCCAAGTTAGGAGATGAAACCACATACAAGCATCTTAACTTCTCAAAGGCACAACCCACTTTTTTGATGACTTTGGTGGACCTCTCAAGCTTGAATAAGACCTCTAGATAGGATCCTCTTGATATAAACCACACTTGATCCCCTGTTAAATGAAACATGCTATGCTATGCAAATTCTAGAACAATGCAATGCTAATGCAATGAAACATAAAACCAAGTAAGAAAAAGGTTAGGGAAATTTTGGGGTGCAAACAGCTGCCCCTATTCAAGCGACTTGGGCCTGACTGGATGAAAAGCGAACGGATTTCCGCCAATCAAGGTAAAAGACGGTTGAATACCAAAAGAATCCGGAAATTTGCCAACCCAAGAAATAAACTGCACAAACTGCTTGGGGAACAAAATTCGGACAATTGAATCTGGTTTGTCACGGCAACAATTGATCAATCATCTGATATGGAAAACTGATTACAAACACCAACCACCTCTGTGACGCCACAGGCATTGAATCCACATTATATGCTACAATAAGCGGGAATCGAGCCACAGGGACCCGTATCAAAATATTATCCTTGATCTTCCAATTTCCACAGAAACAGGCAAGCACTACGTAAAAGTATGAATTGTCAGCATCTTTGACCTTCCATTTCAGCAGAAAACGGGCATACGCTAAATAAAAGCAAAAAATCGCCAACATCTCTGACCTTCCACTTCCGTAGAAATGGGGCATACACTACATAAAAGAGCAAAACTGTCAATATCTCTGACCTTCCATATCCGCAGAAAACTGGCATACGCTAAATAAAAAGCGAGAATCGTCAATATCTCTGACCTTCCATTTCCGCAGAAAACGGGTATACACTAAATAAAAGTGCGTTACCGTCAATATCTCTGACCTTCCATTTCCGCATAAACGGGCATACGCTAAGTAAAAAGCGAGAATCGTCCATATCTCTGACCTTCCATTTCCGCAGAAAACGGGCATACGCTAAATAAAAGCGAGAATCGTCAATATCTCTGACCTTTCATTTCTGCAGAAACGGGGCATACACTAAATAAAAGTGCGAACTGTCAATATCTCTGACCTTCCATATCCGCAAAAAACTGGCATACGCTAAAATAAAAGCGAGAATCGTCAATATCTCTGACCTTCCATTTCCGCAGAAAACGGGCTTTACACTAAATAAAAGTGCGTACCGTCAATATCTCTGACCTTCCATTTCCACATAAACGGGCATACGCTAAGTAAAAAGCGAGAATCGTCAATATCTCTGACCTTTCCATTTCCGTAGAAAACGGGCAATACGCTAAATAAAAGCGAGAATCGTCAATATCTCTGACCTTTCATTTTCTGCAGAAACGGGCATACACTAAATAAAAAGTGCGAACTGTCAATATCTTTGACCTTCCATTTCCGCAGAAAACGGGGCATACGCTAAATAAAAGCGAGAATCGTCAATATCTCTGACCTTCCATTTCCGCAGAAAACAGGCATACACTAAATAAAAAGTGCGTACCGTCAATATCTCTGACCTTCCATTTCCGCAGAAAACGGGGCCATACGCTAAGCAAAAGCGAGGAATCGTCAATATCTCTGGACCTTCCATTTCCGCAGAAACGGGCATACGCTAAATAAAAAGCGAGAATCGTCAATATCTCTGACCTTCCATTTCCGTAGAAATGGGCATACGCTAAAATAATAGCGCGTACTGAGCATCCGAAGGACTTGAACAAGCAACTCTACGGGGAATTTCTGACATCAGCTGCCATACATCCATCTTGAACAAACAACTGGTAAACAACTTCGAAGGTTACAATCGTGGAGCCTTTTAATGTTACCGTAACAGCAGTCCGAGGAAAACTCTACTGGGGAGATTCTGACGTCAACTGCTAGACATTTACCTTGACAACAGTTAACGACTTCAAAGGTCTAATCCATGAGATCTTTCCTTTTAAAAACGATGACGTATCAGTAACTTGAGGAAAACTCTGCTGGGGAAGAAGAGTAAACTTAACCAAGCAAACTCTGATGAGGGCACTGGGGATTGAATGTGCACACGACCAACGCTGGGGATGCACATCACTGCCTGACCGCTTAATAGCTCGCATCCAACTCTTCTGGGGATAAAATGTGACTTCCATCTGCTGGGGGGGAATAAGTTTCACATAGAGACTGCTCCTACGCCAAGGGACTCCGGCTGGGGAAACACAATCTCCTGGTTGTTTGCTGAGAAGGTGACAACCCTGCAAAATATGAGCAACAACAAGATATCCTATACAAAAGGAAATATTCAGGTTAATAGCCGTGACAATTGCTCAGTTAATTCAAAGTTTTAACAATTATTGGTCGAGGCCTGCAAGTTTATGCACGTGCAAGTTTATCAAAAACATCGGCGCTTTCTATAAACAAAACAATAAAAGTTAAAATAAGAAACAAACATCAGGTACTGAATAGTATGCGTTTATTGATAATGGGCCTGTAAATAGGTGAAGTTTTTACAATGGATGCAACTCCTGAAAAGAGGAAGTTACAAGATAAATACAAATATGGATAGGGGTACAAAGAAATTTGTATACATGTCGGCAACGTGGTACAGACAAACACCATGAGTTGATCCTCCTATGACTCGCCTGACTCCAACGCTTTCCCGATACTCCATCCTCGGAAGAGATTGACTTGGATAATCGACCCTCAGGTGCTCCCAAACCACTAAGCAATGCAGTATCAAACTCGGACCGCAGTCATTTGCTTTTTCAATCCCTAACTTTTGCCTGAATCGCCCTTTGCGGGTTTTCAATTCACCGGGATACCCTTTTTTGCCGAAGTCGCCTTTTTAGGTTTTTGACTTCGCGGGTGTACATCTTTTCAATTTTATCCCTAATTTTTGCCCGAACCCTTTTTCTTTTTCTTGGTTCGCCGGGATGCCCCATTTTTGCCTGGACTCTCTTTTTTCTGTCCAGCGGGTCTCTTTAAGCAAAGTATTTTTTAACTGCGTCCGAGTTCACAGGGGATGTAAAATCCTCACCATCCATGGTGGACAACAGTAAGGCTCATCCAGAGAAGACCTTTTGAACGATATATGGACCTTCATAGTTGGGAGTCCATTTGCCCCTATGATCTGATCATGGTGGGAGAATCTTCTTCAGCACAAGATCGCCCGTCTAAAAGCTTCGAGGGCGCACCTTCTTGTCGTAAGCTTTCTTGATCTGGCTCTGGTATAACCGACCATATGCGATTGATGCAAGTCTCTTCTCATCCATCAGACTGAGTTGATTCATCCTATTCCTTATCCACTATGCCTCATCGAGTTGGACATCAAGCAAAACCCTTAAGGAAGGAATCTCAACTTCTAGTGGTAGAACAACTTCCATACCATACACTAGTGAGAAAGGTGTTGCCCCGGTTGATGTGCGTACCGTCGTACGATAACCGTGTAATGCAAAGGGCAACATCTTGTGCCAGTCCTTGTATGTTACAACCATCTTCTGAACTATCTTCTTGATGTTCTTATTGGCCGCTTCGACAGCGCCATTCATCTTGGGCCGATAGGGAGATGAGTTGTGATGCTCAATCTTGAAATTATGGCACAATTCCTTCATCATCTTGTTATTCAAGTTTGAACCATTGTCAATAATGATTCTTTTGGGGATTCCATAACGACAGATAATGTCCTTTTTTATAAACCGGGCTACCACTTGCTTGGTAACATTGGCGTAAGACGCTGCTTCGACCCATTTGGTGAAGTAATCGATAGCTACCAAGATGAACCGGTGTCCATTGGATGCGGTGGGCTCAATTTTCCCAATCATATCTATGCCCCACATGGAGAAAGGCCACGGGGACGCCATAACATTCAAAGGGCTCGGCGACACATGAATCTTGTCTGCATAAATCTGGCATTTATGGCATTTCTTCGCAAACTTGAAACAATCTCTTTCCATCGTCAGCCAATAATACCCTGCTCGTAATAACTTTTGAGACATAGCGTGTCCGTCGGCGTGCGTGCCAAAGGTACCCTCGTGGACCTCCTCCATAAGCAGATTAGCTTCCTTTTCATCCATACATCACAATAGCACCAAATCATGGTTTCTCCTATACAGAACACCATCTGGATTCAAGTAGAAGTTACCAGCCAATCTCCTAAGAGTCTTCTTATCGCGGCTGGATGCCCCAGTCGGATACTCTTGGTTCTTTAGTAAATTCTGGATATCAAAATGCCACGGCTTGCCATCGAAAGCTTCCTCAATGGCAAATATGAAAGCGGGCCTATCAAGGCGAGAGATAACTATTCTGGGAGCATCATTCCAGAAGTTGACTTTGTACATCAAAGACAATGTCGCAAGAGCGTCAGCCATCTGATTTTCTGCTCGTGGCACATGGTGAAACTCTACCCTGTCAAAGAAAGGAAACAACCTCCTCGGATAATTCATATACGGTATCAGATTAGGCTGACGAGTCTCCCATTCTCCCTTGATCTGGTTCACGACTAGCGCGGAGTCTCCATACACATCAAGATTTTTAATCCTCAAATCAATAGCCTCCTCGAGACCCATGATACACACCTCATATTCAACCTCATTGTTGGTAACTGGAAATGTCAGTCCGGCAGTGAACGGGATGTGCGTCCCATCTGGAGTCGTGATGATTGCCCCAATTCCACTTCTGTATGAATTAACAGCCCCGTCAAAAATCAATTGTCATTGGGAACCCCGCTCAGGACCTTCACCATGCAACGGCTCCTCGCAATCTTTCATCTTTAAGTACATGATATCCTCGTCGGGAAAATCAAACTTCATTGGCTGGTAATCATCGATTGGCTGCTCGGCAAGGTACTCTGACAGCACGCTACCCTTGATAGCCTTTTGCGAAACATATTGTATATCGTACTCTGTCAGTACCATCTGTCATCGGGAAATCCTTCTTGAAAGTGCCTGCTTTTCAAAGACGTATTTGATCGGATATGTAACACCCCCTTCTATACCCCAAATAATTGCATATAAAACAATTAAGCACATACAAGTTATCAGAGTAAAAAGGTTTTATAATCAGGTATAAAAGAAGAATGCCACAATTTCACCAATAAAACACTTTCACAATTTGCTCCATAAAATATGTAACATTTTCAATTTAAGCGGAAGATAAAATCATTTAATCAGTTCCAAATATTAATTCACGTACACATAAGCTATCCAATTTAATATATATCATATCAGTTAGATTACAAAACCACATCAGCTGATACACCGCAATGTATCACAAAAGAATGACTATACTAGTCTAACTACCCGGTGTTACATATCAGAGCAGTAGACTCAAAAGAATGAAGACTATTCTTCACAAAAGGACTCCAGCATCCTAATCTGCAATGCCTCATAGAGCATTATAAAACAGCAGAAGGGTGAGAAATATAACCATAATAATCAAAGCATAAGATTATATATATATAGGTAATCATATAACACATATCCACATTTCTCACCACACTTCATTCTCTTAGTCATATATATTACCACACATGTATATATACAAACATGGATATCCACAAGCCTTCCCACATTATGTATACACTTACAATTTCCACAATCTCATCATCCACACATAAGCATCACTTCATGCATATGTCATATATCAATGTGACTCAACAACTCAATGCAACTCATGCAATGCGGTACCGACTCTCGTTATCTTTTTTCGGTTTTTACATTAAACCGGGTCCACACTTCTAGACCGATAACCCGTTATCTTTTTTCGGTTTTTACATTAAACCGGGTCCACACTTCTAGACCGATAACCACAAAGGCCCGTCCTCTAAGCCTTCAAACCCACACTTCTAGGTTTGGGACAAGCCACTAGTTTCCACGAAACTAACAGACATTGCCTCTTGACTAAATGATGCATGTACAATCAACCACAACAAATGCACTTAAGACCGACATCTTAATCTCATGCATTTACATAATTCATCACTTCAAGAATTACACGATGATTGCACATACAGCATATATCACAACAATCAAGGTATTCACATCACAATACCATCATACAATTACAAGTGATGCACACATATTCACAATGTTCTCATGCATACTCATCACATAATTGTATACACATCAAGCATTCACAAGTTCATTAAATAATACACACATAATCACCCATTATGTTCACATGTATTTATACTTGATGCAATTAACATTCAAATCACAATTCTAGGATTCACGCCCGTAGGCTACCCACAACACACATCATCACAATAGATCATATCTATATCATATCATAGAGGCATTCCCCTATGAGAAGCAACCAAACCATCTCCACATGAACAACACAGCAAAAGAAAAATGCTGTCACATTCGCCTTCATTCGCCTGGCGAACCCTCGCAGCGAACCTTCGCCTGGCCTTCGCCTGGCGAACTCTCTCAGCGAACACTCGCTAGGCTTCGCCTGGCGAGACTTCCCAGCGAGCCCAAGTCAGTAGCTACTGACTTCATTCGCCACCATTCGCCAGCACCTTCGCTGGGCGAACCTTCGCCATCCCACTTCGCCTGGCGAGCCCACCAGCGAAGTCTACTGGGACTTAAATATAATTATTCGCCAACATTCGCTAGGCTTCGCCTGGCGAAGCTTCGCCTTCGCTCGCCTGGCGAGAGCCAGCGAACCTGCGCAGAACAGAACCCTATTCTGTTCCTCCTCCACAATCCACCATCATCCAACTTCTCACACAACAAAATCAGTACAAACATCATACCCTCATGTTACCCGACTATTCTACGGCATTATTTCCAAGTTCCAACCGATTAAATCATCAATCTACCGATTATTCCAACTTTTTCCCTAATTGGAAAGTGATGAAAACTCTACCAAAACCCCAACCCAACATACATAACATCATACAATGATCAAATAGAAACATTTCTCACCCTTACCTCGATTAATCGGAGCTTTGATGTTGGTTCTTGATGATTTCCACTTTCCCTCTTCTTCTCTTCTCTTTCTCTCCTTTCTTCTTCTTTCCTCTTTCTTTCCAAATGTTTTTCTATCTTTCTTTTCTTTTCTTTTCTCTCTTATATATATTTCCTTCATTTTCCTTCCTTCCAATTTCCTTCTCAATTCTCTATTAATCCCAATTAATAAAAATTAATTTCCAACATTAATAAAATCCCACTAAATAAATTAATTACTACAATTAATTATTTAATGAAATTTGGGCTGTTACAACTCTCCCCCACTTTAGGAATTTTCGTCCTCGAAAATGTTACCTGATTCAAACAGTTCTGGATAAGACTCTTTCATCCGACTCTCAAGCTCCCAAGTAACATTTCCACCAGCCGATCCTCCCCACGCGACCTTCACTAAAGCGATCTCTTTACCTCGAAGCTGCTTCAATTTCCGACCCTCTATCCGCATAGGTGATGTCTTAACAGTCAGGTTATCTCTCACCTGCACATCATCTACTTGGACTACATGAGACGGATCCGCAATGTATTTCCTCAACTGAGATACATGGAATACGTCATGAAGATTAGCAAGCGACGGTGGTAAAGCCACACGATAGGCGACTTCTCCTATCCTTTGCAAAATCTGATAAGGACCAATGAAACGCGGCGACAACTTGCGCGACTTCAGTGCCCTACCAACACCTGTCATCGGAGTGACTCGAAGAAATACATGATCTCCCTCTTGAAATTCAAGTGCCTTCCTCCTCTTGTCATAATAACTCTTCTGACGACTCTGAGCAACTCTCATCTTCTCTTGAATCATCTTGATCTTATCAGTAGTCTGTTGAACTAACTCGGGTCCAACAACCGAACTCTCTCCGGACTCGAACCAACACAATGGTGTCCTACACCTCCTACCATACAACGCCTCAAATGGTGCCATACCAATACTCGAATGGAAACTGTTGTTGTAGGTAAACTCAATCAAAGGCAAGTAGCTATCCCAAGCTCCTCCTTTTTCCAATACACAAGCTCTCAAAAGATCTTCAAGCGACTGAATCGTCCTCTCCGTCTGACCATCAGTCTGAGGATGATACGCTGAACTCAAACGCAACTTAGTACCCAAAGCACTCTGCAGGCTCTCCCAAAATCTCGAAGTAAACCGCGGATCTCTATCCGAAACAATACTTAACGGAATACCATGCAGACACACAATCCTCTCAATATACAACTTAGCCAACTTCTCCAAAGGGTAATCCATACGCATAGGAATAAAGTGAGCAGATTTAGTCAACCTGTCCACGATAACCCAAATAGCCTCAAAATTACTCGGCGTCCTCGGCAAACCCGATACAAAATCCATGGAGATACTATCCCATTTCCACTCAGGAATAAACAACGGCTTCATCAAACCCGATGGCTTCTGATGCTCAATCTTTGACTTCTGGCAAGTCAAACAAGAATACACAAATTCCGCAATATCCTTCTTCATACTAGGCCACCAAAATACTTTCCTCAAATCCTGATACATCTTAGTAGCACCCGGATGAATACTCAATCCGCTACGATGTCCTTCCTCAAGGATACTCTTTTTCAGCTTAACAACATTTGGAACACAAACTCGATCCCGACATCTCATAATCCCATTCTCATCAATCCGAAAATCACCACCTTGGCCTTGGTTGATTAAAGTCAACTGATCAACTAAGCTCAAATCCGATTTTTGTCCTTCTCGAATTTCGTCCAAAATTCCACTTGTAAGCTTTAACATACCCAACTTAAATCCAAAAGAAGTCTTCTCACATACCAAACTCAAATCCCGAAATTGCTCGACCAATTCTAACTCTTTCACCATCAATGCTGACATATGCAATGATTTCCGACTCAATGCATCCGCTACTACATTCGCTTTACCCGGATGGTAGTTCAAGCCAAAATCATAATCCTTCAAAAGTTCAAGCCATCTTCTTTGTCTTGCATTCAATTCCTTTTGATCAAAAAGATATCTCAAACTCTTGTGATCACTAAACACTTCAAATCTTGCGCCAAATAAATAATGCCTCCAAAGTTTCAACACGAACACAACGGCGGCCAACTCTAAGTCATGCGTCGGATAATTCTTCTCATGCACTTTGAGTTGCCTCGAAGCATAAGCCACAACTTGGTTATTCTGCATCAACACACCTCCTAAGCCCATCAAAGAAGCATCACAATACACAACGAATGGTTCTTCTGGATTTGGTAGAATCAAAACAGGAGCTGTCGTCAACCTTCGCTTAAGTTCTTGAAAACTCGTTTCACACTTGGCGTCCCAAACAAAGGCTTGACCTTTCCTAGTCAACTGCGTCAACGGCAACGATAACTTAGCGAATCCTTCAATAAACTTCCGATAATAACCGGCTAAACCAAGAAAACTTCTGATCTCAAAAACTGACTTCGGAGTCTCCCATTGCGACACCGCTTCAACCTTCGACGGATCAACCGCAACACCATTACTCGAGATCACATGACCAAGGAAACTAACTTCCTTCAACCAAAATTCACACTTAGAAAGCTTCGCGAACAACTGCTTCTCTCTCAGCACAGATAACACAATCCTCAGATGCTCGGCATGCTCTCCTTCGCTCTTCGAATAAACCAAGATGTCGTCGATAAACACCACCACAAACTTATCCAAATAAGGATGGAAAATCCTATTCATGTACTCCATAAATACACCTGGTGCATTAGTCACACCAAACGGCATCACGGAATACTCATAGTGTCCATACCTCGTTCGGAAGGCCGTCTTCTGAATATCCTCAGCTTTCACACGGATCTGATGATACCCAGATCTCAAATCAATCTTGCTGAACACGCTTGGACCAACCAACTGATCCATCAGATCATCAATCCTTGGAAGTGGATACTTATTCTTAATAGTCACCTTGTTCAACTGTCTGTAATCCACACAGAGCCTCATAGAACCCTCTTTCTTCTTAACCAACAAGACCGGTGCACCCCACGGTGACACGCTCGGACGAATAAACCTCTTTTCAAGCAAATCCTCAAGTTGAATCTTCAACTCTTTTAACTCCGAGGCCGACATACGATATGGAGCCATCGATATCGGACTAGTTCCAGGAATCAAATCTACCGAAAACTCCACTTCTCGCTCCGGCGGTAAATCCTTTATCTCTTCAGGGAATACTTCCGGGAAATCTCTAACAATGGGCAAAGCCTCAATCTCTTCACTCTCACTAGTCCTCAAAGTTGACATAAGCATAAATACCTTAGCCCCATCTTGCACCGATTCTTTCACTTGTTTCTTCGTCATAAACAAATCTCTTTCAACATCCGAATCGGGAAAAATAACCGTTTTGTCAAAACAGTTAATATACACACGATTGAATTTTAACCAATTCATTCCAAGAATGACATCAAGTTGATCCAAATGAAGACACACTAAATCAATCCCAAAATCTCTACCGAAAATACTCAACGGGCAATTCAAGCAAACATACGGTGTAGTTACCGAACCCATAGCAGGAGTATCAATAACCATACCGCCACCAATCACAGACAACTCAAGATTTAACCTTCTAACACAATCCAAAGAAATAAAAGAATGCGTAGCTCCGGTATCAATTATAGCAATCAAAGGTGTACCATGAATGAAGCACGTACCTCGGATCAATCGATCGTCGCTAGCAGTCTCAGATCCAGATAGAGCGAACACTTTCCCGCTCCCTTGATTCTTCTTCGGCTTATCACATTTCGTACTAATGTGTCCTTGCTCACCACAGTTATAGCAAGTAACACCCGTACCGCTTCTGCACTCAAGCGCCTTGTGGCCTGGCTTGCCACACTTAAAACACCTCGGTTCAACACTTTTGCACTCCGGGGCACGATGCCCCGCTTCACCACAAGTGTAACACCTAACCGGGGTAGAAACTCCCCCACTTGGCTTCTTGCCAAAACCAACCTTTTGTTTCCTCTTATCAGCAGGAGTCACGTAAGGTTTTCCTCTGAATTGTCCCTTTCCTTTCTTGTCACTTAGACTCTTGTAGTGGCTGGACCTAGCCCTACTGTCTTCGTCATAAATTCTGCTCTTGTTAACCAACTCAGAAAACCGCCTGATTTCCTGGTATCCAATAGCTTGTCTAATCTCAGGTCTCAAACCGTTCACAAACTTGAGGCACTTAGACCTCTCAGCATTACCAGTATTATAGTGAGGACAAAATTTGATCAACTCCTCAAATTTCGCCGCATACTCAGCAACCGTCGAATTACCTTGCTTCAACTCAAGAAATTCGATCTCTTTCTTCCCCCGCACATCCTCTGGAAAATACTTCTCCAGAAAAGTTTCTCTAAACAAATCCCACGTAATCACAATATCATCTTCCTCAAATCTTTGGCGAGTATTACCCCACCAATCTTCAGCTTCTTCTTCGAGCATATGAGTCCCAAACTGCACCTTCTGTGCATCCGAGCAATTCATAACTCGAAAAATCTTTTCCACAGCTTTCAACCAAATTTGTGCCTTGTCCGGTTCATGAGTTCCCTTGAAGACCGGAGGGTTATTCTTTTGGAATTTCCCCAAAGCACGGAATCCATCATCAGCATGATTCCTCACATTCACATTGGCCGGAGGATTCTGCCCAATTGCCCCCGCCAATCTCGTCAATGCCTCCGCAATCGCTTCGTCGTTCCTCCCTGCAACCATCTTACTAATTCCAACAACAGAACCACGTAAGAACAACCAATATTGATAATGCATCACACGCATATCAATAACACATAGGGAAAAACACTCTAACAACTTGGCCGGACGGACCGACCTGCTCTGATACCACTTTTGTAACACCCCCTTCTATACCCCAAATAATTGCATATAAAACAATTAAGCACATACAAGTTATCAGAGTAAAAAGGTTTTATAATCAGGTATAAAAGAAGAATGCCACAATTTCACCAATAAAACACTTTCACAATTTGCTCCATAAAATATGTAACATTTTCAATTTAAGCGGAAGATAAAATCATTTAATCAGTTCCAAATATTAATTCACGTACACATAAGCTATCCAATTTAATATATATCATATCAGTTAGATTACAAAACCACATCAGCTGATACACCGCAATGTATCACAAAAGAATGACTATACTAGTCTAACTACCCGGTGTTACATATCAGAGCAGTAGACTCAAAAGAATGAAGACTATTCTTCACAAAAGGACTCCAGCATCCTAATCTGCAATGCCTCATAGAGCATTATAAAACAGCAGAAGGGTGAGAAATATAACCATAATAATCAAAGCATAAGATTATATATATATAGGTAATCATATAACACATATCCACATTTCTCACCACACTTCATTCTCTTAGTCATATATATTACCACACATGTATATATACAAACATGGATATCCACAAGCCTTCCCACATTATGTATACACTTACAATTTCCACAATCTCATCATCCACACATAAGCATCACTTCATGCATATGTCATATATCAATGTGACTCAACAACTCAATGCAACTCATGCAATGCGGTACCGACTCTCGTTATCTTTTTTCGGTTTTTACATTAAACCGGGTCCACACTTCTAGACCGATAACCCGTTATCTTTTTTCGGTTTTTACATTAAACCGGGTCCACACTTCTAGACCGATAACCACAAAGGCCCGTCCTCTAAGCCTTCAAACCCACACTTCTAGGTTTGGGACAAGCAACTAGTTTCCACGAAACTAACAGACATTGCCTCTTGACTAAATGATGCATGTACAATCAACCACAACAAATGCACTTAAGACCGACATCTTAATCTCATGCATTTACATAATTCATCACTTCAAGAATTACACGATGATTGCACATACAGCATATATCACAACAATCAAGGTATTCACATCACAATACCAATCATACAATTACAAGTGATGCACACATATTCACAATGTTCTCATGCATACTCATCACATAATTGTATACACATCAAGCATTCACAAGTTCATTAAATAATACACACATAATCACCCATTATGTTCACATGTATTTATACTTGATGCAATTAACATTCAAATCACAATTCTAGGATTCACGCCCGTAGGCTACCCACAACACACATCATCACAATAGATCATATCTATATCATATCATAGAGGCATTCCCCTATGAGAAGCAACCAAACCATCTCCACATGAACAACACAGCAAAAGAAAAATGCTGTCACATTCGCCTTCATTCGCCTGGCGAACCCTCGCAGCGAACCTTCGCCTGGCCTTCGCCTGGCGAACTCTCTCAGCGAACACTCGCTAGGCTTCGCCTGGCGAGACTTCCCAGCGAGCCCAAGTCAGTAGCTACTGACTTCATTCGCCACCATTCGCAAGCACCTTCGCTGGGCGAACCTTCGCCATCCCACTTCGCCTGGCGAGCCCACCAGCGAAGTCTACTGGGACTTAAATATAATTATTCGCCAACATTCGCTAGGCTTCGCCTGGCGAAGCTTCGCCTTCGCTCGCCTGGCGAGAGCCAGCGAACCTGCGCAGAACAGAACCCTATTCTGTTCCTCCTCCACAATCCACCATCATCCAACTTCTCACACAACAAAATCAGTACAAACATCATACCCTCATGTTACCCGACTATTCTACGGCATTATTTCCAAGTTCCAACCGATTAAATCATCAATCTACCGATTATTCCAACTTTTGCCCTAATTGGAAAGTGATGAAAACTCTACCAAAACCCCAACCCAACATACATAACATCATACAATGATCAAATAGAAACATTTCTCACCCTTACCTCGATTAATCGGAGCTTTGATGTTGGTTCTTGATGATTTCCACTTTCCCTCTTCTTCTCTTCTCTTTCTCTCCTTTCTTCTTCTTTCCTCTTTCTTTCCAAATGTTTTTCTATCTTTCTTTTCTTTTCTTTTCTCTCTTATATATATTTCCTTCATTTTCCTTCCTTCCAATTTCCTTCTCAATTCTCTATTAATCCCAATTAATAAAAATTAATTTCCAACATTAATAAAATCCCACTAAATAAATTAATTACTACAATTAATTATTTAATGAAATTTGGGCTGTTACAGGATACATCTTCAAAATCAGCATGGTTGTATGATTTAGCATGTATTGTCTCAGACGTTTGGCAGCCCAAGCAAGTGCACAACACGTCTTTTCGAGCATGGAGTAACGGGATTCACAGTTCTGTGAACTTTTTACTCAAGTAATCGATAACATGCTCTTTTCGTCCAGTCTCGTCATGTTGACCGAGAATACAACCCATACTTTTCTCAATAATCGTCAAGTACATGATCAGTGGTCTCCCGGCTACTGGGGGTATCAATACTAGAGGTTCCTGCAAGTATTCTTTTATTTTTTCAAACGCCTTTTGACAATTCTCGTTCCAGAAAATCGCCTCATCTTTTTTCAACAGTTTAAACATCGGCTCACACGTGGCTGTAAGGTGAGATATGAACCGGGCAATATAGTTCAACCTCCCCAAAAAACCACGAACCTCTTTCTCTGTTTTTGGCGCTGGCATTTCTTGTATCGCTTTTATCTTTGCAGGATCAACCTCTATTCCTTTTTCACTAATAATGAACCCCAGTAGCTTTCCAGATCTCACCCCGAAGGTGCACTTATTAGGATTCAGCCTCAGCCTGAATTTCCTAAGCCTCTCAAACAATTTCAGAAGATTCACCAGATGCTCTTCCTCCGTCTGGGATTTGGCAATCATATTGTCAACATAGACCTCAATCTCTTTATGCATCATGTCATGAAAGAGTGTCGTCATAGCACGTTGATATGTTGCCCCAGCGTTCCTCAAACCAAACGGAATCACTTTGTAGTAGAACGTTCCCCAAGGGGTAATAAAAGTTGTTTTCTCCATATCCTTCGGTGCCATCTTAATTTGATTATAGCCTGAAAAGTCGTCCATGATGGAAAACACAGAGAATTGAGCAGTATTGTCGACCAATACGTCAATATGAGGAAGCGAGAAATCATCATTAGGGCTCGCCTTGTTCAGATCCCAATAGTCAACGCACATCTGCACCTTACCATCTTTCTTTGGTACAGGTACTATATTGGCGACCCAAGGAGGGTAAGTTGTAACAACTAGAAAACCAGCGTCCCGTGGTTTCTGTACTTCCTCTTTAATCTTTACGGCCATATCCGGCTTCGTTCTTCTGAGCTTTTGCTTGACCGACGGACATTCCTCATGCAATGGCAAGCGGTGGACCACGATATCAGTGTCTAACCCAGGCATATCATCATAAGACCAAGCAAAGATGTCACTATACTCTCGCAGCAACTCAACAAGTCTCTGCTTGATATTGCTTTGCAGCGCAGCCCCTATCCGGACGTTCCTGACAACTTCTTCGGAACCCAAATTAACGACCTCGATATCCTCCTGATGAGGCAGAATGATTCTCTCTTCTTGTTTCAAAAGTCGAGTCAGCTCTTCTGGTAAGTCATCGTCCTCAACGATCTCTTCTTCGGCTTGAAGTTTCGGGTGCTCAAAGTCGAAGCGATTCATAGGGAGTTCTTGATCGGTGTCATCTGAAATATGGATCCTGCAAGAGAAAGGGTTAAATGCCTCAAATGATATGCAAACAAAGCATACAACCACATTGCCATTTTATTGATAAAAATAAAAATAGAAAAACAGGGATCACAAAATTTGCATGAGGAAAATGCCTTTATTTGATGATTAAAACAAAGCATACACATAAACAAGTAGGCCCCGAAATAAAATCACTATGCCCCGGGTAGGACATAGGATTGTACAATAATCGAAAAACAAGGCATTATTGTTTCGCCGTCACTTGAATAAAGTCCTGGATAGACCAGTTGCATAGGCTTTGTCCTGGCTCGCTAGGCTTGATCCATGAATCCATGTCACAGTCGCTATCTCCATCTTCACTGTCAGACATAGCATTAATCATTTCAAAACTGACTCCTCCTGGAGTAAACACAATCGGCCCCTTGAACTTTGGCGCGCTCTATGATGAAGATGACGACAACGGGCGATACCCTAAGCCAAACTTGTCCTGCTTAACAGGAATCTCCAGAACTTGACCCCAATATTTAGTTTCCCTGGCCTGAACTACCGCTTGGGCTTCTCTGTACAAAGACATAGCCACCTCTGGTCCACTGCTTATGACAGGAGATTTGTCTCTGATCTGCACTCCTTCGAAGGCTTGGCACAATGTCTCATGGATCTCACCATCCACTTCGACATATTTGAACGAGGACAGGTGACTAACCAAGATATCTTCCTCCCCACAAACGGGGACAATGCTACCACCGACCATATACTTAAGCTTTTGGTGCAACGTAGACGTTACAGCCCCTGCAGAGTGAATCCAAGGTCGTCCAAGCAAACAGCTATAAGCGGGTTGTATGTCCATGATATAAAACACAGTGTCAAACACCTCTGGACCAACCTGGATTGGCAAAGTCAATTCTCCAAACACGGACCTTCTAGTCCCGTCAAAAGCTCTCACTACCAAGTCGCCGGGCATGCATATTATACCTCGGGTATCTAGCTTCAACAGCGCCTTCTTGGGCAAAACATTTAAGGACGAACCAGTGTCAACAAGGACATGAGACATGACAGTTCCTCTACACTCAACTGAAATATGCAACACACTGTTGTGGTTGTGGCCCCTGGGTGTCAAATTAAAATCTATAAAGCCAAGGTCATACCTCGCGTTCACGTGCGCAATCACTCCTTCGAGCTGATTAACGGATATCTCCTGGGGTACATAGGCAGCGTCAAGGGCTTTCAGCAAAGCATTCCAGTGAGCTTCAGAACAAAGCAACAATGACAAAATCGAGATTTTGGAAGGCGTCTGCTGCAGATGATCGACAATTTTATAATCGCTCTTCCGAATTAATCTCATAAATTCTTCCACATCTTTGGTCAAAGCCTTTTTTTCCTTCTCTTGCGAAGGTCCTTCTTCATTGACTTTACCTTTCCCTTTGGCAATTCTCTCAACTTCTACTTCTGGTGACGCAAAAATTCTACCGCTGCGGGTTATGCCCCCTGCCCCCACAAGGTTATCAACTGACCCTACCGGCAGGCTTGCCAGGTTAATCTTTTCCCCATTGCAGTAAACTTCCGCCCCATAGTTCCAAGGGATGACTTTAGTGCTTTCATATGGAATGGGTCCATCTTTGGTTATTGTGATAGTCGGTCGCTTGGGAGGCGCCGATATTGTGACAGTCTTAAACGGGATCGTAACTGTTGCAACTTCGCCCTGCCTTTCAGCTATAGCCTCAACAGGCTTCTCTTCAGTAGTACGGTCGAATTGCAGCGTTCCTTCATCAATCAGCCCTTGAATACCTCTTCTTAGGCTATCACAACCCTCAGGCCGAGCTGAACAGTCAACACAATCTGTATCACAACCAGGGAACACCCCCCTTTTCAGCAATCTGTTCTTTACACAACCCAGAGGCGTCTTCAATTCATCCACGTTCATAACCAGATTCAGGCTGGTATCTTCTAATACTGCACCCACCTGTGCAGGTCCGTGAGACGGCATCGGATTTTTCTCAATACTGGGCGCTTCATTACCAAAGTTTATAGCTTTACTATCTATCAAATCCTGCACCTTGTGCTTGAATGCTTGATAATTCTCTATGTTGTGACCGGGCGCCCTGGAGTGGAATTCACAATGTGCATTAGCATCGTAACCAAAAGGAGGCGTGCCCTTTGGCGGAGCCAGCGTCCTTTTCTCAACAAGCCGTAACTACAATAGAGTTTGAAGAAGCTGAGCATAAGGTAGTGGAGGCACATCAAATACTCTTTTCACGACCCTATCACGGCCTTGGAACCTTTGCAGAGCCGAATTTTGTTGTCCCTGCTGTTGCTGTTGAGGTACAGGAATTGTCACACTAGCGACCTGCTGCTTGCGCCAATACTGACTTCTATCCCTCCTCCGATCACTACATACCGAATTAGTGTCTCCTTGCTTCTTATTTCCAAAGGCCAGTTTACCACCTCTCGTTGAGGTTGATTCTCCTGCCTGAATCTTGCCGATCTTGACGTCGTTCTCTATGCGTTCCCCCAAGAGTATCAACTCAGAAAAGTTACTCGTCGTACAATTGATAAGCCTGTCATAATACAACCCAGAGAAAGTGCCCACAAACATATCCACCAACTCATGCTCTACCATGGGTGGGTGCACCCTAGCTGCAAGCTCACGCCACCACTGGGCATACTCTTTAAAACTCTCGCCATTCTTCTGAGAAAGATTTTGGAGTTGGACCCTGTTCGGCGCGAGGTCGCTATTATATTAGTAATGCTTGACAAAGGCCGCTGCCAACTCTTTCCAGCTACCAATCTGAGTAGGCTCTAACCCCATATACCATTCTAAAGACGGTCCAGACAAGCTATCCTGGAAAAAATGCATCAGCATCTTTTCGTCATCAGAATAAGCGGTCATTCTCTGGTAATAAGACCGTACGTGAACTCTTGGGCAAGTATCCCCCTTATACTTGTCGAAAGTGGGCGCTTTGAACTTGAGTGGCACCCTCAAGCCAGGAACCAACCCCATATTAGCCACATCTAACCCCTTAGAATTCTGATTAGCAAGATTTTTCATTTGTTCCTCCAACAACTTGAACCTTCGATCATTATCAGTGGGCATCTCAAGATCTCAGCCTGGCGGAGGGAAAGCATCTTCTTGACGATCCTCACCCCAGTGAGAATCCCCATTATCATACCCAGCATAAGCAACATTAGGACCAAAACCAGTCTGATTGAACCTGGGACCATACCCCATATTACCAAAACCCTGATTGTCAGCACCTGGCCCAAAACCAGCGTTGTAAGCACCCATTCCAACACCATTGTTGCTTGTGTTGCCAAAACCTGCGTTACCGAAGCCCTGATTACCATAACCCTGATTTCCATAGCCCTGATTGGCACCACCAAAACCAGCATTGCCAACACCAATGCCTACGCTAGTGTTTCCAGCACCAACACCAAACCCGACATTCCCATTTCCAACATTGAAACCATCATTTCCAGCTCCAACATTCCCGTTGGTTTCCACATGCCCGTTGCCATTACCAGTCATATTCCCATTCCCAGCTCTGTTATCGTTCTCAGTCGTATTGAGGACGACCATCGGTACAGCATCACCAGCTTGGAGAGTCTCTCCATGAGGAGGATCAATAGCAACTCCGCCATGTAGCACACCCTGACTGTCAACCCTGGCAATCAGAGACTGCACCAGAGTTTGAAGCTGCTCTTGGCCCTTGGCCACAGTTTCCATCACTTGCATGAACTGCGCCATCCTGTCGCGCATCTCCTGCATCTCAGTTTGCATTTGATCCATGGATTTCTTGCAGTTACATCTCGTAGAGTAGCGATGAATCCGCTGATCGGCAATCCTGAAACCTGCATCGATAGAGGGTTAGGAGAACAGTTCAATGTACCTGCTATGCAAATGATTTATGCAAATGCAAACGTGTGTTTGTGCTTTAGGGAGATTTCTCCCCCAATTCTAGTGCCAGAGTGCCAGTGCTGATAACAAGAAGTCCGGATCCAGTCATAACATCTCATATATACATAAGGCCCAACGGCAACAGTACAATGTTAATGAATACATGGAGAACCAATAGCGTGACCTCGACCAACAAGCCTGGTGATGGTCAGCCTACAGCAAAGATCAGAAAAAATACAAAGGGTTACAAAGATATAGTCAAGTGCGACATCGGGCGCGAAACTCTTTTAGCAACTCCTTTGTTTTGGGATGATCAGGCTGAGTGAGTAACCCTTCAACAAACAAATCTCTCTGCATAATAGTGCACTGGAGACCTTCAACTGAATCTTCCCACGCGCCTTGGCCAAAAAAGTCTTCTAACCTCCACTTCTTAGACTCGAACATCTGCTTGTGATCTTTTAGGTTAGCGATAGCCTTGTTTAGCAGGTCTTCAGTGGCATACATGCGAGCAGTTTCCTCATCAAACCTCTTATCGTTGGCCTTCACCTGAGCCTTCAATTTGGAGATCTGTTGTTTCAGTGTATCCTCCCTCTCTTTGTTGCTGGCTATAGTGGCATTCCACTGCTGATTGAGTTTGGAGATTCTCCGGTATGCTTCATCCAAATTCTGCTTCTTGGTGGCCAACACATCATTGACAGATTTGAAGTCCAGACCCAAACATTCACGGTCAGCTATCTGCTTGGTCAAGTCCATACCTAACCTGTTTACCAACTCTGTCTACTTCTTGAAGGAGTGGACAGCTTCGTTTCTCTCGCTTCTGAGTTGTGCCAGCTCTTTCTCCAACTCTTCGTTGGCCTTTTTCATCTCTTCCTTCTCAGCTAACACCTGATTGTACCGCTGAATCGACACGGTAGTAGGCTCTTCAACCACTGGTGGGCACTCTGGCTTGGCAGGTGGAAATGGCATCCCTATGGTCTCTGCTCTGGTCTTAATCCAGGTCACATAAAGAGCGTAAGCTTGGCTATTGCTCTTACCTAAAAATGATTTTCCTCGTTTGCTGATGTCATTCCAGGCGTGCTGAAGCTTGGCTAGCATGTCCCCCTCTAGAAGACCTGTGAGGTACAAAGATTCCTGCACCTCTTCATCTTTTGGTGGACCTCTCAAAGCATATGCAAACTGTCTGACAAGTAGAGAGGGGTTGTAGTTGATACAGCCCTTTCTTCCAATCAAAGGCACATTCGGAAAACCACTACAACTAAAGATGATCTCAATTCCCAACCTATCCCTATCAAACCAAACAAGGCTCTCTGCTGATAAACCCATCAAGCGCTCAGACCACTCAGCTGTGGCTGCAGATGAAGCGAAGAGACCCTTCTTTGGAAGATGACTATCAAACCATCTGTAGAGTAAGGGCACACAACATGATACATTCTTACCCTTCTATTTTCATTCTTGTAATGGACGGAATGATATACATCTCCAATCAAGGTAGGAACTGGATTCCATGAGGCAAAGATATGGAAGGCATCCAAGTCTACAAAATCAGGCATGTTGGGAAACAAGATGATGCCATATATGAAGAGGGCAAGAATGGCGTTGAATACGATCCAACAACCGTCTTTGGCACACTGTTGGGGTTTCCCAACTAGGAATTGCAGAGGAAATCCAGGGACCCCATTCCAACTGGACAGGATCAACTCAGAGGCATCCAGATGAAGAGCAAGAGCTAGATTGGCCAGATCAGGCTTAGCATCCATGTGAACAAATGGCATTTGATTCTTAACCGGTACACCCAACAACTCAGCATACTCCTCTAATGTAGGTGTAAGAATGAATTCCGGAAAAGTGAAGCCTCTCAATGGAGGGTCATAGAATTGTAGCAAGGCATACAACCCATTCAACTCATATACCGAAGGTTTATAAACCAGGTTGAGCAGCTTCCCATAAGATTTTCTGAATTCTCCTCTCACTGCATCATCTGCCAAGGCAATCAAACTGGACAACAAAGCAACATCTGGGGCAGGGAGCTTGTAGGCCACATTCTTCTTCATAGATCCAATAATAGCACAACAGAAGGCAAGAATTACCGGAACTGGGGGATGATATGCACCTGCAACACAGACACACGTTAATGATATGCAAATGAGTATGCAAAATGCAAAATGCAATCATGCAACAGGGGATCAAGATTGTGTTGTTGAGGAGACCGAGGCTCTGATCCAACACAATCACAACACTGCTCTGATAATACAACCCTGAAGAGGACCAATAATTAAGCATTGGCGAGAACAACCACATCTCTAATGATAAGAACCCTCTGAACCCAACAACACTGATTCACTGTCAAGAAAACCAGGTAGTCTGAAGGTTAAGGTTTCCTGCAATAACCTGACCCCGCTCACATGTTTGGACCTAGTCACTAAAAGGTATGGCATCCTATGCGTTTCCCAGTGTCACAGACTTTCAAGAAACGATGATATGATACCCAGAAGGTGTGGCATCATCATCTCTTGAAGTGGCCTCACTCAGCTGAGTCACAAATGATCGGTCCCCAGAGTCGACAATCCTTCAAACTAACAACCCATCAAGCCCAAAGGGCCGAAAAAGAAGTCAACCGGGAGAATCTCGTCTGAGCATGGATTTCGTAAGACACTAGTACATGCAAAGCAAGCACGTGCCCACTAATTTCCACAACTAATGCTAGGTACACTCAAGCCTGGGTCTGGCTTCTCACTCATCAGAGCCCCTTCCCACAACAGCACAATAATGATATCATACTGAAAATAAAAATGCGGAAAGTAAAGTGCGATAAATAAAACCCAACAGGTAAACACACAAGCACTAGGATTGACTCGCATAGGGGATGGGAAACGGTCCCAGCATAGGGGATGGGAAAAGTCCCCAGCAGCTATATGTCCCCAGCAGAGTGCCAGCTGTCGTTACCGCGAAACTAAGGTGCCGGCAAAATAGAAGAGTCGCCACCTTTTGTTATTTATCCCTCAGAACGGGAAAGGAAACGATCAGAAAAACCTGACGAAAAGGTATAAGATAAGGTAATTGCAACCATTGTCTGGATTCGGGAGTCGGTTACACAAGGGGGAGGTATTTGCACCCATCACGTCCATCGTACTCGATGGGATCCACGCTTGTTGTGTTTATTTGACAGGTTGATTATATTTATCTACGCTAAAGGTCTGGTCTGAAAAGAAAAGAAAATTACTCGGCAGAACAAAGCAATTCTATGCCTACGTATTCCCGTCTGGAACGAGAAATCAGAGTCAACGTAGTTCTCCTAACTACAAGTTACGGGGGAAGGTTGTTCACCGAGATATCGCATCTCGTGCCTACGTACTTTCACACGGCGTGAAAGATCAGAGCAAACGTAGTTCGGGATACGAGAGACACAGGTTTGTCTTTTTTATCCGAGTAGGGTTAACAGACAGTTCCAGCAGTTTGGTATATGCAGCTCGCTCGACGGAGACTTAGGCGTTTACCATTTGCGGTAGAACCGAGAGTTAACAGAACTCTCTTTCTGAAAAGGGTTTCCAAGGATTAAAGGTCCAAGAGGACAAAAAGAGTTTGATCTTTGTTTTCTGTTTTTTAGAAGAAGTATCTTTTATGGATGTTTGCAACTAATATCGCACTAGAGACTAGGACCTGAGAGTGAATGCGTCGCATGTCACCCAAAGGGTGCCATACTAAACATCCAAGGTGTTGGAAAGAAACTCTCCAACAACCCTTTCTTAAGTAGCTTAAGGCTCGTAGCGTACGACATCAATTAACCTTTATTACTGTATTTTGATTTGTTTGAAGATGAGAAGAGAAAGGACGCACTAAAGGGGAACTGATCCAATCCTAAAGTTATCATGCAAATTTGATCCTATGGTTAAGGTTAGGAGGGAACTACCTAATGTTATCATGCACGGTTAGAACCCTAATGTTTGTCATAACTTCTCTTGAACAAGACAAGTCAAAGTTCCTAGGGGAACATGGAAAAGGAAAGCAACAGCAAAAGAAATAATTGTAAAGAATAATAACTGTAAATAAAATGCATGCAATGCAACAAACAAGCAGAAGGAGCCAAGCTCAAATTCTAGAGCAAGCAAGCCCAAAGGCAACACACAAAGCATAGGCAAGGGAGACAGACTCCACCTTAAGCCAACAAGCAAAGCCAGATAATAACAGTCAAGCAGAGGGAGACAGACTCAACCTCTAAATGCAGACAAGCAAGGGGAGGAAAGCTCACCCTTTAGGATGATCTTAGGCCTAGAAACATCTACATGAAGCCTAGTCTAATGCAACACACCAAGCAGTCACACAAGCAACAGTCAAGCAATCAGAAAATATCGCAGACAAAACAGCAGACAAACAGCTCAACAGCAAAGCAGATAAACAACAAAACAATCAACAGTCTGCAAACAACTCCAAGAGAAGGAAATGTCCACCTTCAATCTCCAACAAGAGAGAAGAGAATTATCATCAAGATTATTGATTGATGATGGGAAGCATGATGGAAACCAAGAGAATCCATCATGGCACTCAACCATACATCTGAGATAGGCATCCTCAAAGGTTCTATCTCTTGTGAAATGCCACACATCCTTCCAAAGGAGGGATGAGGCTTCCACATAGGGACCTTGAATCCTTGGATGAGAATGGAAAGCAATCAAAGCTATCCATGTTTATTTGAAGAAAGAGAAACCAAACTAAGCTCTTCCTAAACCCTAATTCTTATAAGCTCAAAGAAAGCTACTAAAAGAAAGAAAAAACAACAATTCAAGCCTAGGTATTCAAGCTAAAGAAACCTCAAGATGTCTAATGAATCAACACAATATATTTAGAAGCTTATTTGCATTAAAATCCACCTTTGAGATTCAACTAAGGGAAATGCTACACTAGAAGCACCCTAATCAACACCTTAAATGTTAAATCTACTTAAAATCCTAAAACACCTTCTAAAATTCTACCAAATTTTCTAAGTGATCCTAAACATATTATTGGTCTGTGGGCAAAGGATCATAGCCTTAATCTAAAGGGAAGGCACCTAAAGAAATCCTAAAACCCAAAGAGGTCAAAAGAAACCCTACAAATGGGAGGTCAAGGGAACTAGTCCTAAACAGAACCTAATGTTACCTAAAAAATCTGAATTAAATCCTAAGGGATCATGCATCTCTAATCTACCAGCAAGCCAAAATTCAGCCCTAAATTCTATACCAAACAGCCAATAAAAATTAAGCAAAAACATGAAGAAATAAGCCAAAATTAAGGAATTAATAAAAATGCAACAAATCAAATTAAATTAAAAATTGCATGAAAATGAAATGTAAAAGCATCAAAAAATCAAGAATAAAATCTAGATCATCCACATATTTTTATGGTATTTTTTTGATCAATAATGGATTTACTATGAATTAAAAATGACAAAGCAATTAAAATAAAATCAAAAAATGAATTAAAGAAATAAAATGCTAGAATTAAACAGAACTGTTGGATCTGGAGACTAAGTAAGCTAATCCAAGAGACCACACGCTGCCAGCGCATTAATGATGCGCAGCGTTTTGAGAGTCAAAGTCCAACTTCTGAGGACAAAACGCAAGCGTTGGATGAGTGGACAAAGTCATCGTTTTCATCAGATCCAAGGGTGGGGAGATCATCTTCCTCATTTGAATTCTCAGGTGGAGGGAAACAGTCAGGTGAACCAAACGGTGGCTCTGGTGGCTGAGCCACCGTCTTCTCCGGCGAGCCAAAAGTTACAGGTCAGGGAACCTTAACAAAATCTACATCATTCCACTCCAATTTTCACGTTGATCTCAAATCTCAACTTCAATTATCCTAATTCCTCATAAATTTCAAGATTCGAACGCCAACAGAAAATACTCCATAAATCTAATCATCATCAAAACTCAATCTAAAGCCATGGATCAATTCCTCATGCTTCATAGATCATCACAAACTATCTAGATCATGCTAAAACCTCAAGAACAGGCCAATTCGAATCCAAACAAAAATCATGTTGCATCTTAATTTGTCTCTAAACCTTCAAATTTTGATCCAGAATCCATCTATAATCTCTCCTAAACCTTAACCTCATGCTAAAATATGCTAGATCATCATGAATCTACAACAATTTTGAAAGTTGCATACCTGAGTTGAAGCTTCAAATTGGAGCACTTCCTCTATGATTCAAGCCTCCAGATGATGCAGATTCCTTCCTTGATGAATGATAAAGCTTCTAGAAACCACAATTTGCTCTGAAATGCACCCAATCTGAAAACACGATTTTCACTTGGAGCTTTGAAATTCACTTTGCAATCTCTGGCTATGGCACGAAACAATAACCAACCTTGATCTGAACCTTCCTCTGAACTTATATAGAAGTGATTTTGATGAGTTAGAGGCCCAATGGAGGCCCAATCAGTGAGATCCCATTTTCACTTTTGCTTGAAATTTCCAACTATGGTGTACACGAATCTGGGCTCAAAACTTCTCCAAGAAGCTTCAATTCCCTTGCTTGTTAACTGTGGAGAGTATAGGGATCAAATTGAGAGCTTAATCTTATCATATGACCAAGGTTGGATATGTTACATATTTATGAAGTAACAAAGTGAAACATTATGAATTATGCTTCAAAATGACTTTCCAATATTGCCAATGTGTTCAAAATGAATTTTCTGATTAAAATGAGCACTCATTTGCATTGGTTTGAACACATATGAATTAATTTTGAATTTTTCACTTAAATGCCTTTAAATCCCCCTTTTGTCAATTTCCTTCAAACCAAGTCTCCCCCTAAGCCAAATCAATTCATCCTTGATACATGGATGACCTAAAAACATCATTTTGAGCAAGTTTTGTGTTGGGCAACACTTCATTTGAAGCTTGCAAGATAGTGAAAATGACTTATAATGCCAAATGACCTATAATCTTACTTTCCTAAAATACCCTTAACATGGAAACCTCATAACTTGAGTTCTACAAATCATATGGAAGACTTCTAGTACAATTTGGAAAGCTAATATCAAGACCTACAACTTTCAGGTTGGCCAAAAGTTGAGGAGAAACACCCTTCTAGGTCAAAAAATCCTTGGAAGTTGGTTGACTTTTGCAGACAAATTTTACATTCATCTGATGACCTGTAACTTGTCTGGACCACAACTTGAGTTTTATAAATCCAATGGAGGACTTATAGTACTAAAATTAAAGCTAAGTGAAGGTGAGATAATACTTAGAAGGGGGGGTTGAATAAGTATGAAGATTAAAACTTAGAAATAAAAACTCAAGTATTTTTATCCTGGTTCGTTGAACTCAACTACTCCAATCCACCCTTCCTAGAGTGATTTGCCTTTCTCAATCAAGGACTTAATCCAATATTTAATCAACTTATTATAATAGTAAGCACTTAGAACAACTGTTCAATGTCTTCTCAAGAACTACTGATCCTAACTGGATCTTCTTAAGGTTTACAATCAAATGTAAAACAAATACAAGTGTTTAAGATTGCTTCTATAAAGCTTTATCACAACTGTGATTTTTCACTTAACTATTAAGAACAAAGAAATAAATTCTTAGAAAGAATATGAATTAGTATGAGAGCTTGAATGTTAATTTCTTTTCAATAATACGTCAACTGAAGAAATTGTTGAAGTCTTGCTTTTATAGGCAGCTGATCCAAAGAAGCTTCACGTTGAGAAGAGTGTCCAAAAGGTCTGAGCCTTTTTGTCTTCACATCATGTGACCTTTCCTAGAAGAAGAAAGCATAGAAAAATCCTTTTTGTCTGTGTTCTTGTGTCTAGCATAAATAAGGAAAGAGACGTTTGGATCATTCCAATGGATATAAACTTTGAATAATTCTTCTTCAGTGTTCAGCAAATTCATCAGAGTCTAATTGGGTCAGAGTCTTCTGATGATGATCAAAGTTTTGCTGAATCAGAGTCTTCTGCAGCAGGTGTGCTTTTAGCGTGTTTAAGATTAGAGCATATTTGAGACAGATCTTCAGTACTGGCAGCTTTAGTACTTTCAGAATCTTCTGTAGAAACTATGCTTTGAAAAAACTCTTCATACAGAATTCATCTTTGGTTCAGATGCTTCTGACTTGCTTTAGATTCTTCTGGAGCTTCTGCTTTAGATCCTTCTGGAGCTTCTGCTTCAGATCCTTCTGAAGGCTACGCTCAGGATCTTCTGTTGGCAGTAATCAGAATCTTCTAATGGATGCATCTGGCGCTTCAGAGTCTAGCTAATTTCTTGTGTTCAATTCTGATTTGCTTCTGGAGTGTTAATTCCTTTACTATCTGCAGTAAAAACTCTCAAGCAAATTTTAGATTATATAATTCTTAATTACAAAATTTCATAATACTTATCATCAAAACATAGAGATATTATTAAGAACCAATCTGTGTTCTAACAATCTCCCGCTTTTTGATGATGACAAAAACATCAGAAATTTTGTTTAATTGAAAATGTAATAATTATAACTCCCCCTGAGATGATGAATCTCCCCTGAGTTAAATACAAATAAGGAATAGAAACTTCCCTTTTGTCTTGAGTAATTTTCAGAGTTAGATCTTGATTGTTCTTATAACATTTGAAAGTCAGAGTGTCTTGCAAATTTCAGATTCAGAGTTTGATAATTGTCAAATGATCTGAGAGTCTCAGAGTTTCTTTTAAAGAGTGTATTTATCAAATGTTCTGAAATACTTAGACTTAATGTTAGATAAAATAGATATGTCTGAAGTTTCATTCGGGTGAAGTTTAATTAAACAGTTCAGATCTATATTTTCTCCCCCTTTTTTGTCATAAGCAAAAAGTAAAAACTTTAAAAAGACAAATAAAAGGAAACAGTAAAGAAGATAAATCATGTGGAGAAAACTTTGAGTAATTCATTCAATGAGGTTCAGAGCAAGAGTACATGCATCAGAAGATATTCAAAACATACATAATCAAACATCAGATGCAAAAACATCAGAATGAAAAAAAATGAAAAACTAAGAGTCTTTTGACAAAAGCATCTTCAACAGATCCGTGATCTCAGAGGAGGACTGCTCTTGCTTTGACATCCACTTAGCCATTGTTTCATTCTTCTGATCCTATTTTGACATCCACTCAGTCATGTCTTCAGACTTTTTATCCTGTTTGGCCATCCAAGACTTGATCTCTGATTGACCAGCTTCCAGAGCAGCAATTTTATCCTCAAAATCTGGATGTTCTTTCTTTATCTCAGATGAAGAAGGTTGATCATTTTCTGGAGCTTGAGCAGAGTCAATTTCCATAGGGTCTGTAGAGCTTGGAGCATTAGAGCCAGAAGGAAGTTCTACCAGAGTCATGGCCAAAGGATTGTCTTCAGATGCAAATTCATTAGTTTCTTCTGATGATGGAGGAGCATCTGTAAGAAGCAGTGGTCCAGATCTCTTGACAGTCCAGAACAAATTTCTTGCAGCTTTAGTAAATCTGAGCTTCGCATCATCAGAACATATGTTCTTCAGATTTGATGCTACAGTGTTGAATCTGATGATGAATCCATTCCAGATGACATCAGATTCTTGGGCATCCATTGTTGTTGAACACTTCCTCTGTACAGTACCTAAATACAAATGTATTTCTTGCAAAAAAGATTGAAATAAATGATTAACATTAAGTCTAGGTTTGGGATGTAACAGAGTCTCCAATGTTATTGGTTTTGGTTGGGGAGTAGGTGGAAAAATGGATTTCTGAATGGAAATCGGAGGAGGAGGGTAGTATGGAATGAAAGGAATTTCAGGGGCTTTTTCTGGTTTGGATCTGTTTAAAGCATTTAACATATTTGGTTTTGCTTTGGTATGATAGGAAACCACATCAAAGGGTTTATTGGAGTAAGGTTGGAAAGCAGGTTTTGGAGGTTCATCAAAAGCAGCAGTTTTATCAGATGAAACTGGTATAGCTGAAGTAACAGCTTTTGCAGATTTAGCAGAATATGATATTGTTGCTAATGAACCTACATCTGACATGGATTGAATATAGGTGAGAAGCACAGATGGTAGGGTGATTGTAAGTTTGGGTTTCAAGGGAGTGATAGGGTCAGATGGTTCAACTCTGTCATAAAAATTTTTGAGTTTGAAACCATAGGCAAGATTGTGAAAAAGAGATGAAAATTGTGCACAAGAGATAGATGATCTAGGATTAGATGTTGGGTTAGAATTTGGAATGAGGATTTCAGATGATGGTGCAGGTGTGGGAGTAGGATCTGAAATAGGAACTTTGGAAGAAACAGGGGGTTCTGGTTGGTTTACCTCAGAATCTCTGTGAGAGGGAGAGATTAGAAAATCTAGGTGAATGTCAGATTCTGAGGAGTTTAATGAAGTGGTTGGTGTGCAAGAAGTAGAAGACACTTGAAAAATAGTTTTCAGAGGTGTAACATCAAAAACTTCTGTCTCAGGGATGTTGTTTCAGAAGGATTGGTTGATTCTGAAGGAATTACAGAGGGTTTTGATGGGGGTTCTGAGGTGGGTGGATTAGATGAAATTTTTATTGGTTCAGATGAAACTGGAACAGATGCAGTGGGTTTTATTTTGTTGGATGGTGGATTTTGTGATTGTGGTTGTGTCTTTTGTTGTTGTATTTGATGTTCAGATGATTTTTGTGGTTGATGTTTAGAGTCTTTTGCTGGTAGAGGTTCAGATGATTTTTCTGGTTGTTTTTCTTGTGGTTGTTTTTGTTGTTCAGATGGATTTTCTTTAATTTGTTCAGATGGTTTTTGTTGTGCAGATGGTTTTGTTGTTTGTTGTTGTTCTGTGGGTTGTTTTTCTGATGGTTGTTTTTGTTGTACAGATTGTTTGGTTGGAATTTTTGGTTGTGGAGTTTGAATTGTTTTTGTTGTTGGTGGTGTTGGAACAGATGATTGTTTTTGTGGTGAGATGGAAATTGAAGTAGAAGATTTTTGTGGAGATGGGGTAGAAACATGAGGTGGAGCAGTAACAGATTTATTTTGTGTAGAGGGTGGTTTTGGAATAGACTTAACATTAGAATCATTTATAACAATGGGATTTGCAGAAGATACAGAAGTTTTAGTACCTTTGATCTTGATTCTTTTTGCTGGTACAGAAGGAGTGGCTCCAGATTCTTTCCTCTTTAGCAGCTTCTGAGGACTTTCAGCAATTTTGAGCTTCTTCTGAACAGGTGCAGCTTCTGCTTCTGGTTGAGTCCTCTTTCTTGATGGTTCTTCTTCTTCTACAACAGGAAATGGTTGTCTTGCTCTCTTGATAATGGCTGCAGGAATAGGCTTTCCTTCTGCCTTGCACTCATCAATATATCTTACAACAATGTCCCTAGGTTCTTCAGTATAGAACAGAGGGTAATTATCTACAGGAGTTCTCTTCTGACTCAGTTCAGAAATGTTCAGCTTCTTGGGAGCTGTTGTGAGTTCATCCACTATTTTAAGTCTCTAAAGACTTTTGGCATTCAAAGGCTTTCCCAAAATAAATTCCAATTCTTCTGTGACTCCAGCAGCGTATAGAGCAGTTACAAGTCCATTCTCAATTAGAAGATCCGAGATTAAACTTCCAAAGGAATCCAGGTTCTGATCTTCTGACCTTTTTCTTTCACATATTCTCTAGAGGCATTTATATGATTCCAAAGATGCATAAAAAGAATATATGGAAGATCTACCTTGGTGCTCTGACTGAGGCAATACATAAAGTAGAGTTGTTCATTATTGACATAGTCTAGAGAGTTTGTTGACTTCCTATGATGAATGCATCCCATGAAGATCTTAGCCCAGATCTTGTAGTCAGGCTTCAGATCCTTGAATTTATTAGAAGCTTGTCCAGCAATCATCACTTCTTCATACACTTCATCCATATCCACACGCCCAGCTGGCAAGTGTGATACTCCATCTGTTTCCTCATAGCCAATAAGTTTTCTGATCAGATCTTCTGTTATGATTATCTCTTTGCCCAGAACAGAAGATAAAATAAACTTGGGGTAAACAGAAGCATGGATCCAGAACTCTTTCACAAGAAGGGGGTAAACTGGTCCAAAAAGTCTATCAAAATACTTCACCCATCCTTGAGCACCTATAATGGAGCGAAATTCAAACCCATTCTCAGCAAGTGAATCAAATTCCACCATTGATTCACACAGAACTTCCAGCTTTTCAACAGGTGTGAGCAATGTTCTTTTTGGTGGAGTATAAGGAGTTACGCCCATGTTAGCAGAGGTAACTGCAGCCATTGTAGATTGAAATTGTGCAGCAGTTGATGATGAAGTTGCCATTGAAGATGGTTTTGTCACACGCTTAGGGTTTTTATGGAGAGAGAAGAGAAGATTGAAATGCATAAAATGTCTGAGATGTGGAAAGTGTGAATGTGAAGAGAAGAGATGTATTTATACTAAAACATATAGGCATACAAAAAATCAGAATTTGGCACGTTTGAACAAAGCATTTAATGAAAAGAATAAAAATCATTTCAAGCATTTATTGCTTCTGACAAATTGGGGGGAAAATCAAGATTTTCACTATTCAAACTTCACCTCAAACGTCTCTTCAGTAGTGTACACGCCACCTTTGCAGATTTGGAGTGACACGTGTTTGCTTGCATGTGTTCTGAATTCTCTTTGAGAAATGAAACGTTAACCAACGTTCAGATCCTCTAAGGATTGTTAGTTCAGAGTTTCACAAAAATAATTAAAGAAAATAAATAAGCAATCAGAAGAAATACTTCAGAGCATTAAGCATTTTTGCATCTGTGAAAATTTGCTTCTGACAAATATCATTCTGGACAAAAATCCATACCAATATTTTTCAGAATAAATTTGAATCTATCTTCAACAAGGGGTTTTGTGAAAATATCTGCCCATTGATGATCTGTATCAATAAAGGCTAAATTTATGATTCCCTTCTAAACATAGTCTCTGATGAAATGATGCTTAATTTCTATATGTTTTACCTTAGAGTGTAAAATGGGGTTTTTAGACAAACATATAGCAGAAGTATTATCATAGAAGATAGAAATGTTACTTTCAAATATTTGATAATCTTCTAGCTGACTTTTCATCCAGAGCATCTGCGTGCTACATCCAGCAGCAGCAATATATTCTGCCTCTATGGTTGAAAATGCAATTGTGGGTTGCTTCTTGTTGTACCAAGAGATTAGATTTCTTCCTAGAAATTGACAACTTCCAGAAGTACTTTTCCTTTCCACTCTGTCTCCAGCGTAGTCAGCATCACAGAATCCAACTAATTTGAAATCATCAGATTTTCTGTAACACAAACCCACATTAGAAGTATCTTTCAGATACCTAGAATCCTCTTGACAGCTGTCAAGTGTGATTCTCTAGGATCTGATTGGAATCTAGCACACAAGCATACACTGAACAATATGTCAGGTCTAGAAGCAGTTAAGTAAAGAAGAGATCCTATCATACCTCTGTAGAGCTTCTGATCTACTTTCTTACTTACCTCTTCCTTGCCAAGTGAGCTAGTTGGATGCATGGGAGTCTTTGCTAGCTTACTATCAGTCATGTTAAATTTCTTCAGAAGTTCTTTAACATATTTGGTCTGATGTATGTTAGTGCACTTTGGAGTTTGATTGACTTGATTCCTAGAAAGAATCTGAGTTCTCCCATCATGCTCATTTCATATTCTGCCTGCATACATTTAGCAAACTCCTTTCCCAGCATAGCATTGGTAGATCCAAATATTATATCATCCACATAAATTTGACAAATTAGAAGATCTTTCTTAATTGATTTACAAAAGAGTGTTGTGTCCACTTTGCCTCTGATGAAATTTTTCTCCAGAAGAAAATTGCTCAATCTCTCATACCAAGCTCTGGGAGCTTGTTTTAAACCATATAGAGATTTCTTTAGTTTGAAAACATGATCTGGAAATTTTTCACTCTCAAAACCAGGAGGTTGGTGGACATAAACTTTTTCTTCTATAATACCATTTAGAAAGGCACTTTTAACATCCATCTGATACAGAGTGATGTTATTTTGTGCAGCAAATGAAATAAGAAGGCGTATAGATTCTAACCTTGCCACTAGAGCATAAGTTTCAGTGTAATCAATACCTTCTTGTTGACTGTACCCTTGAGCAACAAGCCTTGCCTTATTTCTTTCAACTTCTCCTTTCTCATTTAGCTTATTTCTGAAGACCCATTTTGTTCCAATTATATTGAATCCTTGTGGTCTTTGAACTAAATCCCACACATCATTTCTAGTGAATTGATTTAACTCTTCTTGCATGGCAATAATCCAATCATTGTCTTGTAGAGCTTCATCTACAGAAGATGGTTCAATTTCTGACACTAGTCCAAATAATGATGCTTCATATGATCTTAAAAAGGATCTTGTTCTGATGGGATCATCCTTCTTTCCAATAATGACATTCTCTGGATGAGAAGCTTTAATTCTGGATGATGATCCTCTAACAGTTGATTCTTCAGAAATGTTTAGATTGTTCATCTGAGAAGTTAAAGGAATAGCATTTGGCGTTGCTTCTGGTTCCTTCACTTGAGCTTTATCTGCTTCTGGGACTTCAGAGTCAGTGAAGACTACTTCTCTATCTGCAGAGTTTTCAGACTGCTTTGGCTTTTTATTGCCAAGCTTATCATCAAATCTAACATGAATAGATTCTTCCACAATTTGTGTCTCAGTGTTGTATACTCTGTAGCCTTTAGAGCATTCAGAATATCCAAGCATGAAACACTTTTGTGCTTTGGAATCAAACTTGTTCAGATTTTCTTTAGTATTTAACATATAACAAATACATCCAAAAGGATGAAAATATGAAATGTTAGGCTTTCTGTTCTTCCACAGTTCATATGGAGTCTTCTCCAGAAGAGGTCTTACAGACACTCTGTTCTGAATGTAACAGGCTGTGTTGATTGCTTCAGCCCAAAAGTGTTTTGCCAGATTTGTCTCATTGATCATGGTTCTGGCCATTTCTTGCAGAGTTCTGTTTTTCCTCTCTACAACCCCATTTTGTTGTGGAGTTCTAGGACAGGAAAAATCATGAGCAATGCCATTTTCATTAAAATATTTTTCAAAATATTTATTTTCAAATTCACCACCATGATCACTTCTGACTTTTATAATTTTGAAATCTTTTTCATTCTGGACTTGCTTGCAGAAGTCAAAGAACACAGAATGTGACTCATCCTTGTGTTTTAAGAACTTTACCCATGTCCATCTACTATAGTCATCAACAATAACTAATCCATACTTCTTGCCTCTGATGGATGCAGTTTTCACTGGTCCAAACAGATCAATATGAAGTAATTCTAGTGGTCTGGAAGTAGAAACAACATTTTTTGATTTAAAAGATGATTTTGAAAACTTCCCTTTTTGGCATGCTTCACAAAGAGCATCTGAGGTGAACTTCAGATTAGGAAGTCCTCTAACAAGATTAAGTTTATTAATCTGAGATATACGTCTCATATTAATATGCTCCAATCTTCTGTGCCAGACCCATTGCTCTTCATTAACAGACAAGAGGCACTTAACATTCTGAACTTTAAGTTCTGAAAGATTTATTTTATAAATGTTGTTTTTCCTCTTACCACTAAATAGAATAGAGCCATCCTTTTGACTAATAGCTTTACAACATTTTTTATTAAAGGTAATATCATAACCATTGTCACTTAATTGACTTATGGACAATAAGTTATGCTTTAACCCTTCAACAAGTAAAACATTAGTAATAGAGGGAAGTTTACCATTTCCAATGGTGCCAGATCCAATGATCTTACCCTTCTGGTTCCCTCCAAATTTCACATCACCTCCAGATCTAAGCTCCAGGCTTTGGAACATAGACCTTTCTCTTGTCATGTGTCGTGAGCATCCAGAGTCCAGGTACCATGATTGGCGTCCTGACCTTGCTGCTAAGAACATCTGCAACAGGAATTATTTTACTTTTAGGTACCCAGATCTTCTTGGGTCCTTTAGGGTTAGTTGTTCTGAAGGTTTGTCTAAACTTCTGTTTTTCAACATAAGGTTTATTCTGACTAGCCTTAGATTTAAACACATGAATATTCTTTTCAGAGCGTGTTTGTTCAATATCATTCAAGTGACCAAATTTAAAGTGTGAATATAAAGGAGTTTTTTTTATGATAATTTTATCAACAGGTTTTGGATTTAAATCCTTTCCAGAGGGGGATTCATATCCAATACCTTTTCTGTTATTTCTGCTAACTCCATAGATCATAGAAGCCATTTTGCTTCTGCCTATGCTTTTAGCAAGAAACTTCTGAAAGCTATAATCATATTTTTCCAAAATATTTTTGCATTCAGATTCAGTTTCAGAATCAGAGTTTTGTTGAGCTAATTCAGAATCATTTTTCAATTTTAAGTTCTTTTCATTTAGCTCAGCTGCTTCTGATTTGAGAATATTATTCTCAGATACAAGATTGCTTTGACGCTTCTTATATTTGAGCTTAATATTGTTATAGCTTTTCAGAACTTCTGATAACACTTTGATAAGTTCTTCTTTAGTGAGTTTAACCATTACCTCTTCAGCGTCAGAGTCAGATTCAGAGTCAGATTCAGATCCTGAAGTTCCTTCCTCCTGATCTTCTATGTCTGCCATCAAAGCTACATTGGCACATTCTTCTTCTGACTCAGATTCAGATTCAGATGTATTTGAATCATCCCAGGTGGCCATTGTAACACGGTGGGAGAACTGACTTTAAACAATGTTGCGGATAGCAAGAGTCGCCACCGACTTTTATTTTATCCATAAGGAAAGGTTATAAAAGAACAGGAAAGACCTTAGAGAATATTTTGGGTCCGGGGGGTAGGTTATGAAAAGGGAAGGTGTTAGCACCCTTTTCATCCATGGTTATCCATGGGCTCTTAGGTACTTAAGCTCACTTTTGAATTGTTTTGAAAGTGTAGTATGTGAATAGCAAAAAATTTCAGAATAGTTTAATAATAATCCGTGTATGGATGTGAAAAAAACTTGTTTGAAAATTTTGTTGGAAATTTGTTTAAGTGTGAAAAAGTTTTGAAGTGAGCAAGTATCTAGGAGTAGCCTACCCTAATGTTTTAAGGTCTTTCTTATTCTTTATCCTTTCCTTAGTAAGACTATCCCTACTATAATGGAGTAGGTAGTCCTTACTTTGGATGTTAAGGGGTATGTGAGGGACAATTTGACTTTGAAGGCCATTGTGGGATGTAATAAGCACATATAAGGGACCATCATCATTTTTCGAAAGGGACTTGATTCGTAAAGGCAACCATAAGGGACTTTGATGATTTTTTTATTTGAGGGACTTGCTTTATACACCCCACTTAACCATTATTCGTAGGCAACTTGAGGGATATCCTTAGGAAGTGAGACGGCGATTAAAATCGACTTACGTGTGTGACGTGTTTATTTTAATTATCTTTATTTAAAAGTGATCTAAATTTATTTTAATATTACATACATGTTGTTACACTCCCTAATTACTAACCATAATAATAGTTAAATAATTAAACAACTTTACATCCAAGAAACAATTACAAAATAATAAGCAAAATAATTAAATAGCAAAGATAAATAAAATATAAATAAGCAATAATAAATAATAAAGGGGGTTAATTCTAAGTTTACTCGGCAAGACATCGCATCTTGTGCCTACGTATCCTTACGGGAGTGGAATCAGAGTAATCGTAGTTCCCCTCAATAGGGAGGTTAGAAACTTCTTGACTGTGGTCAAGGTCTCAAGGGGAATAAACGCATCTTAAGGACACGCTTACGTGGAGTGTAGAAACTCCAAATCTCTACGTTGAAATGTTAAGTTGTAATTAGGGTTAAATTAGGGATTCCACGGCGGGAAACCCTAAAATGAGCGTGGCGGCTCTTTGACCTAATGCTAAGGGTAAAATTGTAATTTTGCCTGCGGCGAGGCATTTGTGAAAATTAGGGTTTGTAGTTTGTAGTTTTGAGGATTTGAAATTGAATGTGTGAAGTTTTACGGACTATTGGCGCGGCGGCCAAACAGTTAGACCTAACCTTCGGATGTGTGCAATGTGACAGAAATAATAGTAAACGCGTGAGATAATTGAATCATGCAAACAGAGAGATAATGTCATAATTTAAACCATGCAAGCAGAAATTTAAAGGCAGAATTTAAAGAGCGATTGTTAAGTTCGCGAGGTTACATGAGAGGAGCAGATACAATATGATAATGAAATTTGAATTGAACAATAATAAAATAAAATAAATAACGGTTCTAGTTATTATTTTAAAAAAAAGATTTTAGTTATTATTTTAAATTTATCTAAAAAAAAGTTTTTCTTAAAAATAATAGGTTTTCATATTAATTTGGAAAAGATGTTAATGTTATTTATTTTAAAAAATAGATTTTTATATTATAACAAATTTTAATAAATTAATGATAACAATAATAATAATAATGGTAATAATAATGATAATAATGGTAATAATAATGATAATAATGATAATAATAATAAATAATGATAATAATAATAATAATAATAATAATAATAATAAAGCAATAATGAATTTTAAATGTGCCAAATAACCCAACAATGTTGGCTAACGCAGAAATGCGCTCATCGCAACCAGATCTAAATCGGCCGAAACAAAATTTATCGCAAAGAAAAAGAAATTAAGCAAAAAAATAGTATTATTGCTCACAACAAAAATGCGATCATCGCAACCAGATCGAACTAACACAAATGTCACGCGTCATGCACACAAATGTGCAAACATCGTATCGACATAATTCGATCAAAAATCTTATATATATAAACTCTAACAATTTAAAAATTATATATATATAAACGTAACAGTAATAGATAAAGAAAAAGAAATAACGGTAATAGATGAAGAAAAAGAAATAACGGTAAAAGATGAAGAAAAAGAAACAACAGTAATAGATGAAGGAAAAGAAATAACGGTAAACGATGAAGAAAAAGAAAACAATAGTAATGGATGAAGAAGAAAACTAAATAACGGCAAACGGCACTCACTCCTCTTAGGTTTTTTTCATTCTCTCCTTTTTTCCAACAAGGCAACACATGTATATATAGGGAACAAATTAGGGTTAACACCAAATTGTCAATAATGTCCCTAAAGCCCATTTTAAAGCCCAAACTAAATAATTAGTTAAGAGAAAATAAAATTTAAATAATTTAAAATAATTAAAATAAACTTAAAATAAAAACTAATAATCCTATTGATTCCTAAAATAAAAAATATTATAAAAAGAACAAAATTTTTTCAATATTTTTTTATTTTATGATTTTTTGGATATTTTTATGAATAATTTAGAAAAAAGTGAAAAAAATAATATTTTAAAAAATGATTTAATTAAAATACGAAAATAATAATTAAATAATAATAAAAAACTATTTTTGTTATTTTTTTAATGAAAGATAGAAAAATTTAGAGTAAAAATAATAAAAAACAAAAAAAATGACAAGGTGAGATTCGAACTCTCAACCTCTCACACTCATAACTCCTTACACATGTCCTCCTGCCAATTGTGCCATTTTTACTTTTTAGAAAAAAAATGCATGCCATATGATATTTACCTGCAAAAGTCAAACGACTACACAAATTTGTTAGTAATTGATTAAATGCAATGAAATGCGACGACAAATCTTAGGGCAAAATTTGGGGTATTACAGTTATTATGATAATATTTCTCACCCAACCTCTCTTTGATGTTGGCAAAAAAAAAATCATGAAGTTTGACTTTGGTTTGACCACAGTTGACCTCAGTTTGACCTTTTAACTGCATTGACTGCTTTTGACTTATCTGATCATCTGACTGAGCAAACTTTTGAGAAAAGTCTTGAAACTTGACATGGGGGTTCTTATACACATATAAGATGTTATGAAGCTCACTTGAAGTCTTGGAAGTCCATTTAGCCTGATTAAAGTCAAAACCCTAGTTTTGGATGCACTGCTTAGGAGGTGCATTGTCTGAGGGAATTGTCAACTCTTCTGACCAATTGTGAATTTTGTGAACCTTGTGAACCTTCTTGGAACACAAAGTCTTGTATTGTGAGGGCAAATTTTGGGGTGCAACAACCATCAGAACCTTTTTCTTCTTATCAAAATTTCTTTTAGGCTTTTCTTTCAGCACCTTTGGACATTCATTTTTGTAATGTCCAGGTTCTTTACAGTCATAGCATACAACCTCCTTTTTTCCAGATCTTCTGTGTCTAGAAGATTCTTTTCTTTGGTCAGGCTTCCTGAAGTTTCTGAACTTCTTTCCTTTATGCTTCCAGAGTTTGTTTATTCTTCTGGACAGCATGGATAGTTCATCTTCATCTTCAGATGAGGATTCTTCAGAGCTTTCCTCTATTACCTGCAATGCTTTAGCAGATTTATTAGATTTTAAAGCTACAGATTTACCTTTCTTTTGAGGTTCATCTTCCTCAAGTTCTATTTCATGACTTCTTAGTGAACTGATCAATTCCTCCAAGGAGATCTTGTTCAGATCTTTAGCCATCTTCAGCGCTGTCACCATAGGTCTCCATCTGGTAGGTAAGCTTCTGATGATATTTTTCACATGATCAGCAGTAGAGTATCCTTTATCCAGAACCTTGAGTCCAGCTGTAAGTATTTGAAATCTGGAGAACATAGCTTAAACAGATTCAGAGTCTTCCATCTTGAAGGCTTCATACTTCTGGATCAGAGCCAGAGCCTTTGTTTCCTTGACTTGAGAGTTTCCCTCATGAGTCATCTTTAAGGATTCAAACATGTCAAATGCAGTTTCCCTGTTTGTAATTTTTTCATACTCAGTGTGAGATATTGCATTCAACAATATTGTTCTGGCCTTGTGGTGATTTCTAAATTCTTTCTTCTGAGCATCTGTCATAGATTTTCTGTCTATTTTCTTACCATTCCCATCAGTGGGATGAACATATCCATCTATGACCAGATCCCATAAATCAACATCATATCCAAGGAAAAAAATTTCAATTCTGTCTTTCCAATAATCAAATTTCTCCCCATCAAACATAGGGGGTTTGGTGCTGATTCTGTCCCTTTCTTCATATATGTTGTTAATGTTAGACATTGTATTATCAGCCATAGTAACAACTAAATATTTATCAAAGTATTTCTATATGGATCTTTACTGTCACTGTTAAGTGGTAGCACACATAGAACCGGAGCTCTGATACCAACTGAAGGTGAGATAATACTTAGAAGGGGGGGTTGAATAAGTATGAAGATTAAAACTTAGAAATAAAAACTCAAGTATTTTTATCCTGGTTCGTTGAACTCAACTACTCCAATCCACCCTTCCTAGAGTGATTTGCCTTTCTCAATCAAGGACTTAATCCACTATTTAATCAACTGATTATAATAGTAAGCACTTAGAACAATTGTTCAAAGTCTTCTCAAGAACTACTGATCCTAACTGGATCTTCTTAAGGTTTACAATCAAATGTAAAACAAATACAAGTGTTTAAGATTGCTTCTATAAAGCTTTATCACAACTGTGATTTTTCACTTAACTATTAAGAACAAAGAAATAAATTCTTAGAAAGAATATGAATTAGTATGAGAGCTTGAATGTTAATTTCTTTTCAATAATACGTCAACTGAAGAAATTGTTGAAGTCTTGCTTTTATAGGCAGCTGATCCAAGGGAGCTTCATGTTGAGAAGAGTGTCCAAAAGGTCTGAGCCTTTTTGTCTTCACATCAAGTGACCTTTCCTAGAAGAAGAAAGCACAGAAAAATCTTTTTTGTCTGTGTTCTTGTGTCTAGCATAAATAAGGAAAGAGACGTTTGGATCATTCCAACGGATATAAACTTTGAATAATTCTTCTTCAGTGTTCAGCAAATTCATCAGAGTCTAACTGGGTCAGAGTCTTCTGATGATGATCAGAGTTTTGCTGAATCAGAGTCTTCTGCAGCAGGTGTGCTTTTAGCGTGTTTAAGATCAGAGCATATTTGAGACAGATCTTCAGTACTGGCAGCTTTAGTACTTTCAGAATCTTCTGTAGAAACTATGCTTTGAAAAAACTCTTCATACAGAATTCATCTTTGGTTCAGATGCTTCTGACTTGCTTCAGATTCTTCTGGAGCTTCTGCTTCAGATCCTTCTGGAGCTTCTGCTTCAGATCCTTCTGAAGGCTACGCTCAGGATCTTTTGTTGGCAGTAATCAGAATCTTCTAATGGATGCATCTGGCGCTTCAGAGTCTAGCTAATTTCTTGTGTTCAATTCTGATTTGCTTCTGGAGTGTTAATTCCTTTACTATCTGCAGTAAAAACTCTCAAGCAAATTTTAGAGTATATAATTCTTAATTACAAAATTTCATAATAGTTATCATCAAAACATAGAGATATTATTAAGAACCAATCTGTGTTCTAACACTAAGAACATGCTCTACAAGTTTCATGTTGGCCAAAAGTTGAGATGAAACTTGTATCTTGAGATAAGTGGTCTTGAAGTTAGGCACTAAATAGGGGATTTTACCCTGAGAACCCTAGTTTAGCAACTCCTCACACTTTGAACTTTTCTTAGATTGATCTTGGAATATCGCCTCATGTATCTCAATACAACTTTCCATGATTACAAAGACTTAGAATTGAGCTTTGATCCTCTTCAATTGCACAGTTGACTTAGGGTTACTCAGATGAAAACTCTAATTGCAACACCCTCAACTATGGCTCTTCACCCTTGACATAATGACTTGACTGAGCTCCACCATGAACCTCAAGGCACTCCATGAGCTCTATCCATACACTCTCTCCATGACCAAGGCCTCACAATCCACTGATGGTCTTCAATTGGCTCCCAAGTTAGGAGATGAACCACATACAAGCATCTGAACTTCTCAAAGGCACAACCCACTTTCTGATGACTATGGTGACCTCTCAAGCTTGAATAAGATCTCTAGATAGGCTTCTCTTGATATAAACCACACTTGATCCCCTGTTAAATGAACAATGCTATGCTATGCAAATGCTAGAACAATGCAATGCTAATGCAATGAAACATAAACCAAGTAAGAAAAGGTTAGGAAAATTTTGGGGTGCAACACTATCATGTCATCAACATATACTTCAATCTCATGATGAATCATATCATGAAACAAAGTGACCATCGCCCGCTGATAAGTTGCCTCTGCATTTTTCAACCCAAAAGGCATTACTTTGTAACAGAACGTCCCTCATGGTGTAACGAACGTCGTTTTCTCCATGTCTTCCGGTGCCATCTTGATTTGGTTATAACCGGAGAAACCATCCATGAACGAAAACACAGAAAATTGAGCCGTGTTGTCGACCAACACGTCAATATGAGGGAGCGAAAAATCATCTTTAGGGATCGCCTTATTCAAATCCTTGTAATCTACACACATCCGTACCTTACCGTCCTTCTTAGGCACAGGCACGATGTTGGCGACCCACGGAGGGTAAGTTGTTACGGCTAAAAATCTAGCGTCCAATTGCTTCTGGACCTCTTCTTTGATTTTTACAGCCATGTCTGGCCTTCTTCTAAGCTTCTGCTTGACCGGAGGGCAATCTTCGTGTAATGGCAAGTGATGAACCACTATGTCAGTGTCAAGCCCGGGCATATCTTCATAGAACCAAGCAAAGATGTCACTATACTCTCGAAGCATCTCGATCAGTCTTTGCTTGACGTCGTTCTGCAATGTAGCCCCTATTCGGACATTTCTGACAACTTCCTCAGACCCCAGATTAATAATCTCAATAACTTCCTCGTGAGGCAGAATGATCTTATCTTCTTATTTCAATAGTCAAGCCAACTCTTCAGGAAGGTCTTCATCCTCCTCAATCTCTTCTTGAGCTTGATATATCGCGCAATCAAAGTAGAAGTGAGTCATAGAAGGTTCTGGATCGATGTAATCTGTAGTGTGATTCCTGCAATGAAAATGGTTAAATGCTTAAAAGTGATGTACATGTTAGCGCAAACCATATTGCCATTTTATTGTTTAAAATAAAATAAAACAAGAATAACAGAGATCACAAAATTTGAATGCAAAGAAAACGCCCTTTGATTTATTGTTAATATGTACATGCATAAGCAAACAAGGCCCTGACAATAAAACCGTTATGCCCCGGGTAGGACATAAGGTAGTACAATAATTGGAAAAAACAAAGCATTACTCTTTTCTCGTCACTTGGATGAAATCCTGGATGGACCAATTGCTAAGGTTCTGTCCCGGCATGCACGTCTGGATCCATGCATCCATATCATAATCAGTATCTCCTTCCCCATCAGACACAGCGTTGACACGTTCAAAGATGACTCCTCCCTTGGTGAACTGCACCGGCCCCTTGTAGCGCGGCGCATTCTGTGAGGATGAAGTAGAAGAAGAGGGATGGTACCCCAAGCCAAACTTATCTTGTTTGTTGGGGATATCCAGAACCTGCCCCCAGCCTTGGGCTGAACCAGTCTGTACCATAGCTTGAGCTTTCTTGAAGGAAGAGAGGGTCACCTCAGGCATTTTCCTCACCACGGGAGATACATCCTTGACCTTGACAGTTTCGAATGCCTGGCACAGTGTTTCGTGGATCTCGCCGTCCACTTCTACATACTTGAAAGACGACAAATGGCTCACCATAATGTCTTCCTCCCCGTATACCGTGACGATGCTGCCACCCACAGCATACTTCAGTTTCTAATGCAGCGTAGAGGTCACATCTCCCGCTGAATGGATCCAGGGTCAGCCTAGCAAGCAGCTGTAGGCGGGCTGGATATCCATGATATAAAATACTGCATTGAAGGTTTCTGGCCCCACCTGAATGGGCAATGTTACTTCTCCGAACATAGACCGCTTGGTCCCATCAAAAGCCCTCACCTCTAGATCACTGGGTGTACACAACAGCCCACGAGTGTCCAACTTCATAAGCGCCTTCTTTGGCAATACATTTAAGGAAGACCCGGTATCCATGAGCACGTGTAATATAATAGTTCCCCGACATTCTAGCGATATGTGCAACGCATTATTATGGTTCCTGCCCTTAGGCGTCAAGTCACGATCAGTGAAGCACAAACCATTACCGACATTGACATGTGCAACCACTCCTTCGAGCTGGTTGACAGAAATTTCTTGAGGTACATATATTACGTTCAAGATCTTCAGCAAGGCATTGCAGTGTGCTTCGGAGTAAAGCAACAAGTTCAGTATAGAAATCTTTGAAGGTGTTTGTTGTAGGTGGTCAACTATCTTATAGTCCCTCTTCTTGATTAATCTCATGAACTCTTCAGCATCCCTTACCAGCAAGTCTTTTTCTACCTCCCGAGAGGTCTCTTCAACGACTGCCTTGCATTTACCCTTATCCGCCATGTCGGCAACGACCTCCGGCGGCGAGAATATTCTTCCACTACGAGTAATTCCTCCTGATCCAACCATATTACCCACAGATTCCATAGGTGGGCTTTTCAAGTCCAGTTTCTTCCCATTGCAGTAAATCTCTGCTCCATAGTTCCATGGGACAACATTGGTACTTTCGAACAGTATAGGGTCAGCCTTAGTTATAGTAATCGTGGGTGGTCTGGGAGCATAAATGGTGATGGTCTTATATGGAATAGTGATTGTAGCAATTTCACCGTTCTGCTTGGTCAATACTTCTCCGGATCTGCTCTCAATCTTCCGATCAAATTATAGGACCCCTTCGTTAATCAGACTCTAAATACTGACCTTCAACTGATCACAACCATCCAGACGGCTTGCACATTTGATACAAAACTCCCCGCATCCAGGGAACACACCCTTCTTCAGCAGTTTAGCTTTGACAAAGCTAAGTGGTGTTTTCAAATCCCCAACAACTTTTACCAGATTCAGATCCTTATCTTTGATAACTGCGTTAACCCCTGCAGCTGCCCCATGGTTAGAGATAGGGTTTTGCACAACATTCGGAATATCGTTGGAGAAGTTTATTGTCTTGTTGTTAACCATGTCTTGCACCTTGTGCTTGAATGCTTTACAGTTGTCGATCGAGTGGCCTGGTGCCCCCGAATGAAACTCACAGCAGGCGTTCGCGTCGTACCCAGGTGGTGGTGGCCCTGTCAAGGGAGCCATGGTTCTTTTCTGAATGAATTGTAGTTGAAGTAATGCCTGCAATAGCTGACCATAAGGCATAGGTGGAGTGTCAATGTGGCGATTAGCCAATGGCCCTTTGTCTTGGTACCTCCGGTACCCCTGCTGGTTCTGTTGTTGTTATTGAGATTGTTGTTGCGGTGGAGCAGCAGGGATGGTAATGCTTGCGACCCTTTGTTGCTGACGGTTCTGCGTTTGCTTCTTGTTCCCTCGGGAACTGGATACAGAGTTGGCTTCACCTTCTCTTTTCTTTCCTCCAAACACTTTCTTTCCTCCAGCTGAGGAATTCTCACCAGTATGGATCTTACCCAACTTGATCCCACTCTCAACCCGTTCACCAATGATGATCAAGTCAGAGAAACGCCCTGACATGCTGCTGATTAACTTTTCGTAATAAACACCTAGTAGAGTGGCCACAAACATATCAACCAGTTCACGCTCAACCATAGGCGGTTGTACTCTGGCTGCCAATTCACGCCACCGCTGGGCATATTCCTTAAAGCATTCCCCATTCTTCTGTGACAGATTCTGCAGCTGGACCCGGTTAGGAGCCAGGTCACTATTGTACTGGTAATGTTTAACGAATGCTTCTGCAAGATCTTTCCAGCTACGTACACTCACAGGTTCCAATCCCATGTACCATTCGAGTGAAGGCCCAGATAGACTATCCTAGAAGAAGTGCATCAGCAGCTTCTCGTCATCTGAGTACGCCGACATTTTCCTGTAGTAGGATCTCAAGTGGACACGAGGGCAAGTAGTACCCTTGTACTTATCAAAATCTGGCACTTTGAATTTCGGTGGTATTTTGAGGTCGGGGTCAGCCCCAGGTTGGCCATGTCGAGACCCATAGAATTCAGGTTCTCAAAGCTCTTCATCTTATCCTCAAGTGCTTTGAATCTCTGGCGAGCCTCAGAAGGCAGATCAGCCTCAGCGTCTCTCATGGAGAATACGTCATCTTGACGATCCTCATTCCAGGGTTGATGACCATTTCCATGGACGATACCTGCAGCTTCAGGTCCATGGAAATTTCCAGTGTTACCAGCATTAACTCCAGCGTTGTTACCACTTGTATCAATGTTACCATTAGCATCCCCAATGGTGTCATTACTAGCCCCAGCATGGCCAGTACCCATTCCAGTGTTCCCATTGCCCACAGTGTTGGGAATGATCATAGTTGGTCCAAAGTTGTCAGCCCGGGGAGTCTCAACATGAGGAGGGTTGGTAGTTTCGCCTCCGTGCAAAACCCCATTGGTGTCAACACGTGCAATCAAGGGCTGCACGAGGGTTTGTAGTTGCTCTTGCCCACTGGTAACCACCTGCATGATGTCCATGAACTGGGACATCCTCTCTCTAAACTCTTGCATTTCTGCTTGAACTTGCTCCATAGCTCTGAGTTGATTAGCTCGGGTGGAATAATGGTGAATTGGCCTGCAATCAATCCTGAAACACAGCTGGTTAAAGTAAACACAGGGGGTCAGATAAACAAGGTCAAGGTACCTGCTATGCAAAATGATATGAAAATGCAAACATGTGTCTGTGCATTAGGGATATTTCCCCTCGATTCTAGTTCCAGAATAACAGTGAGACAAATAAGAAGCCAATCACGAAGATGATCAATATCTGATATATATATATATATATATATATATATATATATATATATATATATATATATATATATATATATATATATATATATATATATATATATATATATATATATATATATATATATATATATATATATATATATATAAAGAGCCCGGATGGGCAGCATACAAGAGTAATCGAGTACAGTTGAATCAACGGTAATAGAGTGACCTCAACCAACAAGCCTGGTGATGGTCGACAGTACATTAGTGAATGAAAGCTACAAAGAAATACAAAAGAAATCAAGTGCGGCAGCGGGAACGGAAATCTTCTAATAGTTCCTTTGTCTCAGGGTGATCAGGCCTGGTGAGCAATCCTCGAATAAGTAGCTTTCTCTGTCTGATGGTGCTCTGGATGTCCTTAGCAAAGTCTTCCCAGGATCTCTCTCTGAAGCAATCTTCCAGTTTACATCTCTTGGAATCAGCTCTTAGTTTACAATCCTTCAGGTTTGCTATAGCCTCATTCAGACGGTGCTCGGTGTCACGCCTGAGTGATGCCTCAGCCTCAATCTTCTCATCCTTGGCCTCAAGCTGGATCTTCAGTTTGGTAATTTTGCTGCTTCAACTTGTCTTCGCACTCTTTGTGGTTAGACAAGGTGGTATTCCACTGAGTATTGAATTTGGAGATCTTCAAATAGGCTTTGTCCAACTCCTTCTTCTTAGTGGTAAGAACACCGTGAACAACTTTCAAGTCCAAACCTAAGCGCTCACGAGCGTCAATCTGCTGAATCAAATCTGTACCCAATCGATTTACCAGTTCAGATTGCTTTTTAAAGGAGTATACAACAACATTTTTCTCTCTCCGAAGCTGAACAATTTCTTTTTCTAACTCCTCGTTGGCTTTCTTCAGCTCTTCGTTCTTAGCCTGAAGCTGATTATACTTCTGAATATCCACCATGGTTGGCTCTTCAAATTTGAGGGGATATGAAGGCGTAACTGAAGGAAATGGCATCAGAATCCTCTTCGCTCTACTCTGGATCCAGCTCAAGTAGGGTTCGTAGGCACAATTATTATTTTTCCCCAGCGCTGCCTTTCCTTTTCTGTGAATGTCATTCCAAGCATGCCCAAGCTTGGCCAACATGTCACTACTCAACAGTCCGGTGAAGTATAGAGATTCATGTACCTCTTATTCTTTGGGAGCATCCCTCAATGCATATCCAAACTTCCTGATCAACAACGACGGATTGTAATTGATACACCCCTTTCTTCCGATTAGAGGAACGTTGGGAAAACCACTACAGCTGTAAATGAGTTCTATACCCAGTTAATCTCTGTCAAACCAAATGATATTTTCTGCAGTCAAACCCATCAAGTGTTCTGACCACTCCATTGTACCTGCAGAGGTGACAAAAGGACCTGCCTTGGGCAAGTGGCTGGAAAACCATCTGTACAGGAAAGGAACACAGCAAGACACAATCTTCCCTCTCCGGTTTTCGTTCTTGTAATGGACAGAGTGGTAGACGTCTCCAAAAAGGGTGGGTATCGGGTTCCCCGAGGCGAAAATCTGGAAAGCATCTACATCCACGAATTCTGGCAGGTTAGGAAATAATATGATGCCATATATGCAAAGGGCCAAAATGGCATTGAACACAATCCAACAACCCTCCTTGGCAAATTCCTGGGCTTTCTCCACTAGGAAGGATAAAGGAAAACCATACATCTCGTTCTTCTAAGTCAACTTCCCTTTTAATTCAAACACCTCTAACTGTAGTGTAGCGACAAGATTAGTCAGATTAGGCTCAGCATCGACGTGATAGAAAGGCATCTGATCCATGACAGGGATGCCTAAAAGCTGAGAATATTCTTCTAGAGTGGGTGCCAAAACATAATCTGGAAACACAAAGCATCTCAACTGAGCATCATAGAACTGTAGCAGGGTGTACAAGCCACTGATCTCGTGAGCTGAAGGCTTGCAAACAATCTTCAACAACCTCCCGTATGACTGCCTAAAATCTTCCAACACTGCTCCATCAACCAAAGCAACCAATCTCAGTATAGAACTAATATTTGGAGCTAGGAACCTATAAGTTATTGCCTTCTTCAAAGTCTCCATATCAGAAATAAAGAACAAGACCACTAGAACCGGGGGATAAATATGCACTTGCAATATAGACACACGTTAATGAAATGCAAAATGAAAATGTGAGGATGCAAATGTTAAGGATGCAAGCAGGAGATCAAGATTGTTGTGATGTTGATTGAGAAGGACCAAAATTCTACTTCAATAAGGATATAACACTGCTTTGAAGATAAGAACCCCTGATACCAATATCATTGATTCATACTGTCACGAAAACTAGGTTGTCTAAAAACCAAGGTTTCCTGCATAACCCAGTCCCACTCACAGGTATGGACCTATCCACTGATAAGGTTCGGCATCCTATGCGTTCATCAGTGTCACAGACTTTCAAGAAATGATGATACGTTCACCATTTCTGGTTTGGCATCATAATCTCCCGAAGAGGCCTCACTTAGCTGAATCACAAATTATTGGTTCCTAGAGTCGACAATCCTCAGATCCAAAATCAGTTCCAATCCTAAGGATCAGAAAAGAAATCATCAAAGAGAATATCGTTTGAGCGTGAATTTCATGGGAACTTGTGCTTCCTAAGCAAGCAGGTTCACCACTAATCTCCACTACTAATGCTATGTTTGTACTCAAGCCTGGGTCTGGCTTATCACTCATCAGAACTTCCCTCCCCACAGCACAGCAATACTGATAATATATAATGCTGAAAATAAATGCGGGAAAATAGAGTGCGGAAGTAAATAAAGTACAACACGTATGTATAAAACCCAACAAGATAAACAAACAAGCGCTAGGATTGACTCGCATAGGGAATCGTTGGTTTCCCCAGCAGAGTCGCCAACTGTCACTACTGCGAAAAAAGGTGTCGGCAATGACAGAAGAGTCGCCACCTATCGTTATTTATCCCAAAGGAGGGAAAGGAAACGATCAGGGAAAAACCTAGCGAAAAAGGATAAGATCGGTCATCGTAACCAAATCTCGAGTTCGGGAGTCGGTTACACAAGGGGAAGGTATTAGCACCCCTCACGTTCGTCGTACTCGACGGGATCTGTAACACCCCACTTCCCAAAATCAATTAAATTAATAAACATTATAAATAAACAAAATCAGAGTTCCAATTTCCCAAGTGGGATATCACATGAAAACAACGTTTCCTTATAAAAAGGTTTTCTCCAATACAGCGGAATATTAAATAATAACATCCAATAAAGGTTTGATACGTTTCACAAGAAAATAAAATATAAGTTCTTCATAAAATAAATAAAACGCCCAAGTCCCGTGCTACGTATCAGAGCATCCTAGACTCGACAATCACACCAATATCCAAGCTAGCTAAGCACCTGGATTATCTGTACTTCCGAAGAAGCACAGACCACAATAACAACAAAGGGGTGAGAAAACATGATCAAAAATATAATGGTAATGTAATACATGTAAATAAGGTAGTACAACACACCAACACACCAAGATTCACCCCTAACAACACCATATGACGAACCTACTGTTCAAATTACAATATAGCATATTATAATGCAAAATGCAACTCAACACCATGCGTGCGGTACCGACTCGTTGGTTCATTCAATCGAACCTGGATAGATCACTTACGCTCCTCCTGAGACATGATCTATCCCCCACCATTCTCCACAAAGGAGTACGGATGAATCACTTACGCTCCTCCTGAGACATGATTCATCCCACCAAAACACCATGATATGCACACACCAATGCATAACTAATATATTTAGGCACTCACGTGCACACGATCCTCCTGATCATATCATCATACATCAATGCATATATGTACAGATATAACATACACCAACACCATATAAATCAACCAGATAGTAAACAAGTTCATACTTTAACACCAAGATACAAACACATCCCACTACTCGGGGATACACGATCCTACTGATCACTACATACATATACCTCAACTAATTGTCCACCGACAATATCAAGGGAAACACGTACTATCACCAGTACGCAAGTTAAATCCCACACTCACCAACCCTACAGTGCATCACGGCCAAAGGGATCACACAAGCCCAAGCTCAAGGCTAAAACATCACAAAAATCACATTCTGGTTCTGCTACGTTCGCTGGCATTTGCCAGGCGAACCTGCTGGCGAAGCCCTCATTTCACTATCGTGCACTCGCCAGGTGAACCTTCATTCGCCAGGCGAACCTTCGCTGGCCACACTTGCCAGGCGAAGTTCCTACCCTTTAGGTCTGGGACTTAATTCTGAATTATTCACTGCCACTCGCCTCAGCTCGCCAGGCGAACTCTCGCCTCCCTTCGCCAGGAGAAGCTTCGCCAACATTCGCCAGGCGAAGCCCAGCGAATGCTGCGATTCATCAGTTTCCTCACAATTCTGCAGTGCTATTCTAGGCCAAATGGGTTAAACTTCCTACTTCCAATTCACCTCTTAACATCAGTGCTAACAACATAGATATCATAACTTATCGGTTTCTAGACTACATTCCCAATTCAACTCTTAGGCATTCTATCGATATCCCAAAAGGTCACACAGAATTTTCCCTAAAAATCGTAAAACACCCTATATGCCATATATGCCAACTCAACCAAAAACAACAATTCATTAACGATTACTATACAATTAACAACAATCATCATCAATCATAACATATCAACTCACAATATCATATATAGATGATCTTTCTACGGGGTTAAGGAATCCCCAACTACCCTATACATGTATAAACCATTTCCCAATCAAGTTTCTCCCCCCTTACCTTGGTTAATTACTCAGATCGAGGAATTCCCACGAATATGTTGGTCCTTCCTTGTCAATTGGTTGATCGATGAAAGAACCCTCCAAGGTTTGGCCAATTCTGATTTCCCTCTTTCCTTCGTTCTACGCTCTTCTCCCTTTCTATCGTTCTTTCTCCCAACCCCCAAATGTATCGTAAAACTAATGACCCCCTCAAATTCCCTATTTTAATTCTCTAATCCCAATAATAATAATAACTAATAAAATAATATAATAATATTACTAATATTAATAATACTAATCATAATAATACTATTAATAATAATAACAATAATAATAATAATGTTATTATCTCACCAAACTAATAATAATAATAATAATGAATATAATAAATATAATAATAATAATAATACCCCCACCAATATTACTATTAGTTATTATATTATTATATCTACACCAATTCACCACCAATAATCCTCCCATATCAGGGACACCCACCAATAATAATATTCATACTGATGATAATAATCATAATAATAATAATAATAATAATAATAATAATAATAATAATAATAATAATAATAATAATAATAATAATACCACCAATATTATTATTAACTATTATATTATTATCTCCACACCACCAATGATCCTTATATATCAAGGATACTCACCAATCACATGCCAACACACCCCACCTAAGGGTACACCAACATAAAATAATTAAATTAACACCAAAATGACTAAATAAATAAAATGGGTGTTACAGGATCCACGCTTGTGTTGTTTATCTAAGAGGGTTGATTATTTATCTACGCTAAAGGTTTGGGTTAAAGAAAAAGGAAAGTGACTCGACAGAGCGTCGCTGCTTTGAGCCTACGTATTCCCTCGTGCAACGGGAAATTCAGAGTCAACGTAATTCGACTAACTACAGGTGATGGGGAAAGGTTGCTCGCCAAGACATCGCGTCTTGTGCCTACGTACTCTCAACAGGTATGAGAGATCAGAGCGAACGTAGTTTGGGATAAAACGGAACACAGGTTTGTTCGTGGATTTTATCCGAGTAAGGTTAAACTGCAGTTCCAGTAGTTAGGGACAACACATGTTTGTGGTAGAACTGAAGCTTAACAACACTTTTTTCATTTGAAAAGGTTTTCCTTGATTAGAGAGAGCCCCAAAGGGCAAAAGGAGTTTGGTATTTGTTTTTGTCTTTTATCGGAGAAGTGTTTTTTATGAATGTTTGTAATTCATACTGCACTAGAGACTGTGACTTAGGAACGAATGCGTCGCATATCTCCCTAAGGACGTATACTAAACACTCTAGGTAATTAAGGAGAAGCCCCCCAATCACCATTTCCCAAGTAGCTTAAGGCTCGTAACATACAATACAAACTTTCCTTTATTAAGTGTTTTGTTATTGTTTGAAGATGAGAAGAGAAAAGGGAATCTAGAGGGGACTAATCAAAACCCTAACGTTGTCATGCAAAATGGTCCTAAGGTTGAGTTTAGAAGGGAATCTATCCTACTTGTTGTCATGCAAAAGATTCAACCTAAAGTTCTATCATCACTCCTTAAACAAGGAAGTGAAAGCCCTAAGGGAACATGCCAGAGGGAAACAAAAGAGAGCTATCAAGCAGATGAAGTATAAAATGTGAATGCACATGCAATGCAACAATACAAGCAAAGGGAGGACACCTCAAACTTTAATGCAAACATGTCAAGTATGAAAAGCAGATAAACATCCAAGCAAAGGGAGGCAAGCTCAACCTTTAAATGCAAGCAAGAGATGCATAAAGAAAGCACACAAGCCAAGGGAGACTAGCTCAACCTTTAAATGCAAACATGGAAGTGAAAAGAGAAAGCTATCAAGCCTACCCTACTTCTAATGCACAACATCACACAATTAAGCAAGGGAATGAGAGAAAGCATAGTGTGAACCAAAGGAACCCACCATGTCATGGAATGTGCAACAACACAAGAGTCCATCAAAGGCTCAAACTTCTCATAGAATGCACAGAGTTCTTCCTAAGGAAGAACCAGGCTCTCACAAGAAGGATCCTGAGATTGTATGACAGATAGGAGGGAATGTGTGTACAAGGTACTTGAGTCCTCAAAGACTCAACTTCTCATGGAATGCACAGAGTTCTTCCTAAGGAAGAATCAGGCTCTCACAAGAAGGGTCCTAAGATTATAAGACTTGGAGGAGAAAAGGAGCATAGTGTGAACCCAAGGAACCCACCATATCATTGAATGTCCATCAAAGGCTCAAACTTCTCATGGAATGCATAGAGTTCTTCCTAAGGAAGAACCAGACTCTCACAAGAAGGATCCTAAGATTATAGGACTTGAGAAATGAAGAGAATAATGATGGGAGGCATAGTGAAAACCTAAGGAATTCACCATGTTCTCAACCAAACTCATCATTCAAGAATAGTCCTCAATGGTTCGACTCCTCATGGAATGCATAGAGTTCCTTCTAAGGAGGAACTAGGCTCTCATAAGAAGGATCCAAATATCATAGGACTATGAATTAGAAGAATCATGTGAAGAAAGAAAATCATTCAAAGGCACCTTATGGAAAGACTAAAGGGAAGTCCTAAAGGGAGCCTAAGTTGGGAACTAATTAGGAACAAGGTTTGAACTTGGAAATGCACCCACAAGTGCCTTGATATGTCTAAGGTATGGATATGGGAGAATGGGGTGCACAAGCATTGCACAAGGATCACCTAAAATGGAAACTAGGTCAAGGGCATGGTTGAAACTACCCTAATGAAGGTCAGAAAGCTAAAATCTACTAAAAAATAGAAAAACACGTCGAAGAATTCTAAGAAAAATCCTAGGGGACCCCTCTCGTCATAGGGACCAGGGGTCCAAAGATGGGGAGGAAATTCTAAGTCTAAGTAGGTTAATGGAGAGTAAAACCCTAGGGTGCGCTATGGGTAAGGCAAAGGGAAAGGGTGCTAAAGATCTACTTCAACCCTAACTAAATGATATCTAAAAATTAGAACCAAAATACCTAGAAATCAATCAAGGTATCTAGAATCATCACACAAAAAATCAGAAGTTTATTCTATGATTTGACAAGGAAATAAAATTCAAGAAGTAAACATGTGTATTTCTCACACTTAAAGAACAATCAATCATGAAAAATTCACATTAAATTGAAAAATGATCTAAAAATCAATCTAACAATTTGTAAAATCATTTAACATGCTAACGTACCTTGGGGGAAAATTTCATGAATTTTGGATACATTTTACTATTTTTTAATGAAATAAAAGAAAACATGCACAAAAATGAAAGAAATCAAGAAAAAGAAATGAAAATGATAAAATCATGTGGCAAATAGCAATGTTTTCATGGTATACTCATGGGCCTACCACGCAGAGGGTGTGAATAGAAAAAGATATGCCCAATCCAAACATGTTTTAAATGAAACTGAGGGGTTTCCATGTGGTTCAGTCAACGCACGCACACGGTAGGTCTTGATCCTATCCATTTATGGTATAAGTCATCCCATCCAATGAACTACACGCAACCACGTAATTAAGTGAGGTCCAACATAACTGAAATTAAACCATGGTCGTTGGATGATGGGGAAAGTATCAAGATCTGAGGGCGGTGATGTATGTCACACCCTCATTTTCGCCTTTAGCCTTTATACCCTACATTCTCCATATCATACATCATTTTATTGCATATCGAGCATGTGGGTACGGATTGGGTCGATTTGTCATTTTTCATTTCAAATGAGATAACTTGTCTATCTTGGACTACATGGAAGAAAAGGTTCATTATCTAAGGTTTGGTCTAAATTGGAAAGTCTACTCATGTGGATTTCTTCAAGAAGAAGTTACTTGACAAAATATTAGGATATGCAAGACATATTCCTAATGAACATGAAATTCAAGGCCAATTCAAGATTGCTTCATCCAGTTTTGTTTCAAATTCTTAATCAACTGGAGTCCAAATTTGCAAAGCATGAGTCAAGATCACAAATCCATAATTCAAGACTTCGTCCATTTCAAGTTTGATGGTTCTAGGGAAATCCATCATGAATTCATGAATTAGAGGCAAGAATATTACCAAGAGAAATTTTATGACATTACAAGAATGTCATTTGTTGCAAGATTTCCAACTCTAAGTAATGTTTAGAAATTAATTTATTTCTAATCTTCATTCAAGTCTCTAATCAAATTCATGTTATGGTAATGCCACACCAAGTCCACATTATGCTTACAAACATCCAAGAAATATGCAAGAATTAAATCAAGATTGGAATGTTTTAAGACCAAGATTATGCATGTTTAATCGTGGCAAAACAGTCCCATGCAAGAGGTGACAAATTTTTATTCATGTCACAAGATCACATGTCACAAGACCAAGGGAATAACATGTGACAATGCTTCTACATATCAGAATTTTTAAAATGTTGTCAAAGGTGGTAGCATTGACCACAAGAGTTGTCCAAGCACAAGCCAACAAAATGGGTGCAAGGCACAAAGTGCTGCAGAAAAAACAGCATAGGCAAAGTACAACAGCAAAAATGCAGCATAGCTCTTGCATGGAAATGGAAAGAAAGAGAGTGGCATTAGAAAAGGTGGTAAGAGACACCACTCCATGAAAAATCTGATATGTGGGGAGAAGAGAAAACCCTAGAGGGATCTGAGATAAGAGGAGGGGGCTGTAAACAAAAAGGGATCACTCTTGATTCATTCAACATCCACACACACATTGCAAAACCAGAAAAATAGAGAAAGAGCAAGAGAAACCCTAAAAATCTAGAAAAATAGAAGGGAGGAAAAACCAGAAAAAAGAGAGTCACATAGAAACACAAGGGCATCCTTAAAGAGCACAACCTTCACAACATAGAGTGAAGAGTGAAGCACATTCAACCAAAACCAAGGAGGACTTGCAAGAAGGATAGAAATCTCTTGGGTATCCATTCCTTCAAACCTTTCTCTCTTTACTTTTTTGCTTTTATATTCATTTCATTTACTCTCTTGTGTGTTGTTGTACTATATATATCATGTAAGGTCCCAATAGGGACCAAGAAACCATTTGCAAGAAACCATAAAAACGAAGGAGAACAGAGAAAAAATTAGGTTTTTTCACTCTGGTAGCCTGACACGGGCCGTGTCACACGACACGGCCACCCGTGTCACACTTCTGATAGCTTTTTTCATATCACAAAAACCCCAGGCCTCACAACACGGGCCGTGTTACACAACACGGCCCGCCGTGTTGCACCTCTGTTTGAGGTTTCAACCCACAAAATGCCCAGGACTTATGACACGGGCCGTGTCACACAACACGGCCACCCGTGTCACACCCCTGTTTGGCCTAAAAAAAACTTGTTTTGTCCCAGACCTCATGACACGGGCCGTGTCACACAACACGGCCACCCGTGTCACACCTCTGTCAAACCAAAAATCATTTTTTTTGCCCAGACCTAATGACACGGGCCGTGTCACACAACACGGCCGCCCGTGTCACACAACACGGCCGCCCGTGTCACACCTCTGTCAAGCCCTAAAACTCATACTGTATGTACCTTATGACACGGGCCGTGTCACACAACACGGCCACCCGTGTTACACCACTGTTTTTCACTTATTTTGTCATTTTTACCTCAAAAAAATTTTTCTCAAGGAGTTCGCCGTTTTTTCTGCATGTCTCGATTTTTTTAGCCGATTAACCCCATGTGTTTGCATGATTTTAGTGTGAATATTGCTATTGCTCTTGTTGACTTTTGATTCCAAAAACCATTTTCAAAAAAACAAACTCTCGATTTTGTCGAGCTATTTTTAACCTTGTAAGTCGGTTGCCTTGTGCACCGCCATCGACCTTGTCCGTATCGCTTCAAACGTATCTTTACAATAATAAACCTTGATCCAACGTCAAGTGGTTCTCTTTTCTCATAAAAATCCAAACACAATAAAATATACGATTAGAATTATGCACCATGAGATTTAAAGTGGTAGAGAAGGAATGAGAATGGAATCCTTCTACACTTGTTCCGAATGTTTTGAATACAAGGCGCTCGACTTGGTTATTCGAGACATTCATCTCTATCCAAAGTCTTTTGTATAATCCTAGTCAAGAATAAATTCTTCCCCAAGAAAAACTTAAAAACAATATCAACTCATCAAACTATTTTTCGCCTTAGGGCATCAATCGAAAACCCTTTTTCAAGGTATAAAACCAACCAACAAACAATTATTTCATAAGCCTCCGAACTACGGAGCTCTGATTCTTCACTTCTTTTAAGTGAGGATACGTAGGCACAAGGGCCACAATCCTTGGCGAGTATTAAAATAAATAAATCAACCCCTATTTTCCTTAAGCAAGCAAACTCTTATTAAAAACACCCATTCACGCTAAATAACCTAGGAGGTTCCCATCGAGTACGATGGATGCGAGGGGGTGCTAACACCTTCCCCTTGCATAACCGACTCCCGAACCCTAAGACTTGGTTGCGATGACCACGCTCTTTTCCTAAAGGTTTTATCGCTATTTCCCTTTCCCTCCTTGGGATAAATAAAATCCGGTGGCGACTCTGTGTCATTTTTCGCGTAGCGACAATGTAAATTGGGGGATTTAAACCTGAAAAGGGGGGAAAATGCAGATGGTGGCCGGAGGGACTTCCGGTCGTCTTCTCCGGCCACGATGAACAGTGGCACACACGAAAACTCAACCAAACTTCACGATTCTTGCACCAAACGATTCCTCTCACTACATAGATCACTAATCCACCTCTCAAATTCATTTTTACTCTAAAATCAAGCCAAACCAAATCCAACAAGAAAACGTGCCATATCAAGAATTGGTGTAATCAAACTTTAAACCTATCCTAAATTCATCTACATGTCTCAAGGATCCTAACCACATGAAAATGTAGTTCTAATTCATTAAGAATCATGAGCAAAGTTGAAATGTAAAAACCTGGTTTGAAGCTTGCACACAGCCTTGAACTGATGTTGATTCTTGCTCCAATTGATCCAAAACGCTTCTATGAACCTTGAGAGAGCTCTTGATGATCTTGAATTGAGTTGGATTGGCTTGATTCTTGAAAATTCAATTTCACTTTCTTCCTCACTTCTCTAACTGCTCCTAACAAAATTATGATAAAAAAACCTCTCTTTTTTGACTGAACATCATCAGGATCTTATATAGAATGTATTTGGATGGATAATAAGCCCAATGGAGGCCTGAATCAGCCCAATTGAATTTCACTTTTTCTTCATTTGGAGCTTCATGTGATGCACGAAAACAGAGTCATTCATGACTTGAAACTGCTTCAGATAGCTTGCATATATCACACTGAATCCAATTGTGAAGGTTTCTTCCTTGAAAAGGGATCAATGGTTGATTTTGATTATGTTACTTCAAGATGAAGAAACATGTGAAATGTCATAGTTATTTGGTTCAATTTGCAAATCCAAAAATGTCAATGTGTTTTAAATATGGAATGCACTCAAAATATGCACAAATTTGTACAACTTTGGTCCATCATGAATTAATTTGATTTTTTGACTTTTAATGACCTTTAAAGCTTCCTTCATGAAAATTCCTTCATCAAATCTTCAATCCAAGACAAATCAATGGTTCCTTGAGGTTTGGTTGAGCAAATGACCACATTTTGAGCAACTTTCAAGTTGGAAAGATTTTCATTTGAGATGTGCAAAGTGGTGAAATTGACCTATAATCAAAAGTGACCTATAATCAAAGTTTCCCAAAATACCCCTGCCTTGCAAGCTTTATATCTTGAGCTTCATAAATCATATTGAGGACTTTTAGTACTCTTTGGAAAGCTAAGATCATAAGGAAGAACTTTCATGTTTGGGTCAATATGAGGAGAGACATCCTTCTAGGTCAAACATGTCTTGGAAGTTGGTTGACTTTCAAGGACCAAAATCACATTCATCTGATGACCTGTAACTTGTCTGCTTCATAACTTGAGTTCTAGAAATCAGATGAAGGACTTATAGTACTTGAAAGAAAGCTAAGAACCTTCTCTACAAGTCTCATGTTGGAGTCAAGATGAGATGAAACTTGTATCTTGAAATATTTGGTCTTGAAGTTAGGCACTAAATAGGAGATTTTACACTGTCAAGCTTAGAAACCCTAGCTTAGAAACTTCTCACACTCTTGAGTATTGATGAATTGATCTTAGAAAAATCTCTTAGGTGTCTCAACACAACATTACATGATCACAAAGCCTTGGAATTGAGTCTTAATCTCCTCCACTTACGCAGTTGACTTGGGGTTAACCAGATGAAAACCCTAGCTGCACCACCTTTGGTTGTGGCCTCTTGTACTGGATATAATGACTTGTATAAGCTCCTTAATGACCCTCAAGGCACTCAATGAGCTCTCATAATGGATTCCACCCATAGCCATGGATTCAATATCATCAGATAATCTTCATTGGCCCCCAAGATAGGAGGTAGGCACACTTGTATCCATCCCTTTTTCCCAAGGAGCTTTGACTTCTTCATGAAAACTTGATGAGGATGATAACTTGACTATAGCTTCTTGATTATCCCTAGAACCTTTGGTAGCCTCTTCTTAATAGGCACATCCCTTGATCCCCTGCACAAATGACAATGCAATGCATATGCTAATGCTACAATGAATGCAATGAAACATAAGTTAGGTAAAGAACAAATAGGTGGGCAAATTTTGGGGTGCAACAAGCATCAATATTGATTCATAAATAGTTCATATAATAGTGATTAGAAGAGATACATACGATTACGGTTAATTACATATAATCCCAACAAGAGAGAAGTTAGTTACTCATTGGTATGGTAGCTTGCAACAAATGAGAAGAATAGAGATGAATGAGCATTAATCTTGATTCATTGATGATTATTGTATATCTACCTTCGATTCCTCAAGTTCTAACTTTATCTCTTGCCAACATTGTATCTCTGTCTCAAAAAATGGTAAGCAGTCCCTTGTTTCTCATTTTGAATGGTATTTATATTGGTTTTGGAATCAGACTCTCGCTCAGCCATGCACTGTCTTGCTTAGCGAGGCTACCTTTCTTCACCATGAAGATATTTGACACATGATACTAAATCGCCTTAATTCACTTAGCCACAAAAGTCTGGCTAAATGAGCGCTCACTACAACCTTGTTACAAGCTCGCTCAGCGCGCCTGGGCTTTTAGAGACTTTGACATTTTACTTGCTTGGTGCTCGCTTCAAGCATGCTTGGAGCGCAACTCTGGAATTTTATTGCTCTGCTCGCTTCGATTGCACTTGAAGCGAAATTCTCGAGAGTTTTATTGCTTTGTGGTCGCTTGGAGCTCACTCAACAAGATTGTTAAAGCTTTTCTTCTTTGTTTTGCTTACCAAACTCTTGCCTTGAACAAATACCTACAAAATGAATTAGACTCAGATGAAAAATACATAAATCAACTATTATCTAATACAATTGATATTTACATCAAAGATGAAGTTTTTATACCCTTAACTTGTGAAACAAATTAATAAATGAACTAATTTCTATGTGTTTATGTACCATATTTTGCCATATATTGTAACACCCCATTCCCCAAAATAAATAAAACAAATAAAGTAAACACATATCAGAGTTTTTCCCCTCAAAAACGGGATGTCATATTTCACCAAACATTTCTTAAATAATTTTCCAATAAAATTGCAGCAGAAAAAGAAGTCTGTCATAAACACATAACACGTATATATACATCATCAACATCATCATATGTACAACAAGTCGGCCATCTGCCCAAAATGTACCAAACATCATCATCATATTCAAACACAACAAGATTTGCCACAGGGGCACACAAAATCATCAATAAACATGAAAACTACCAAAAGCCCTGGTGTTACGTATCAGAGCAATCCCTACGACATCGTCACAATCCAAGCTAGCTAAACACCTGGATTACATGTACTTCTAAAGAAGCACAGACCACAACAACAGTAAAGGGGTGAGAAATCATGATCAAATATTAACGGTATAAATGTACATGAAATAAAAGGCAGAAAACAATAAATCATTGTTTCGCATACAACATGTCCGGACCTACTGTCCCATCATCACCAATCACAACACGCACAAATAATGCAACACATGCACTTAACTCGACAATATGCGGTACCGACTCAACTCAGGATAGATCACATACACTCCATCCGAGCAACGATCTATCCCTACCACACTCCTCCTGAGCCACATAATCAAATCTCAGGATAGATCGCATACACTCCATCCGAGCAACGATCTATCCCTACCAACATTCCCCACTTGGAACACGGGTGGTCACATACACTCCATCCGAGCAACGATCAAAATCCCGTCCACGCTCCCCCCTTGGAGCACGTGAGTGTATCGCACACCACGTCCACTCTCCCCACTTGGAGCACGTGAGTAAATCATACCTCACGTCCACATGTTATGCAAGACACTATGCATAACCACACAGCACACACAGTGCACACGATCCTACTGATCCATCGCATCATACAATGCATATACATACAAGCACACAAAGTGCATCGATCCTACTGATCCAATCACCACGACATATCAACACAATGCACACACGGCGTATCGATCCTACAGATCCACTCATCACAACATGTCCACACAACATACTCAATGCGTAACGATCCTACTAATCCACATATCTCACACCTAACACATAGTGCATACATATCACATACACATCCATACATATCTGTACTCAACATATAATCCACCGATTATGTCAGATGCGATAAACACCGGCCACACGGCCCTTATAGCCTTCAACATATTCTCAACCCTCATATATCATCACTGCACATCAATACGGTCGCCCTCGGCATCATCAGCTGCACACAGCCCTCAAAAACCAAATCCTACTACACTCGCTACCTGCTTGCTACGCGAACTCCTAGCGAGTGTTCGCTACACATTCGCCTAGCGAACCCCCTCGCGAACCACACTTCTGAGCTGCTAGAAGTGCTCGCCACTACCTCGCTTAGCGAACTTGCCAGCGAGTACAGAAAAACAGCCACTATCAAGGCTCGCTACGCGCTCGCTACGCGAGCTGCCAGCGAAGGCTCGCTGCGCTTTCGCCTAGTGTCGCTACTGCGAAAATAAGGTGCCGGCAAAACAGAAGAGTCGCCACCTTTCGTTATTTATCCCTCAGAGCGGGAAAGGAAACGATCGGAAAAACCTGACGAAAAGGTATAAGACAAGGTCATCGCAACCATTGTCTGGGTTCGGAAGTCGGTTACGCAAGGGGAAGGTATTAACACCCCTCACGTCCATCGTACTCGATGGGATCCATGCTTGTTGTGTTTATCTGAGGGGTTGGTTTATCTATCTGCCTATCAAGGCTGGCTAAAAAAGAAAAGAAAATGACTCGGCAAAGCGTCGCACTTTATGCCTACGTATTCTCATCAAAGAATAAGAAATCAGAGTCAACGTAGTTCGGCTAACTACAGGTGATGGGGGAAGGTGGCTCGCCAATACATCAGTATTGTGCCTACATACTCTCAACAGGCTTGAGAGATCAGAGCTTACGTAGTTCAGGATAATACGAATTACGGGAATTCAGATTCATCTGTTTTATCGAGTAGGGTTAACAAACAGTTCCAGCAGTTTGGTGTACGCAGCTCGACCCTTGGAGACTTAGGCGTTACCGTTTACGGTAGAATTGGGAGTTAACGACACTCTTTTCTTCAAAAAAGCTTCCTTTGAATTACGGGCCCACGGGGCAAAAAGGTTTGAAGTTTGTTTTCGGTCTTTTACGGAAGAAGTGTTTTTTATGGTTGTTTGTAACCAATATCGCACTAGAGACTATGACCTGAGAGTGAATGCGTCGCATGTCACCCAAAGGGTACCATACTAAACATCCAGACTTTTGAAAAGAAACTCTCCAACAATCCTTTCTCAGATATCTTAAGGCTCGTAACGTACGATGTCAGCTAACCTTTATCACTGTATTTTAATTTGTTTTGAGATGAGAAGAGAGAATAGGCTCAACTAAAGGGAGACTATCAAGTCCTAATGTTGTCATGCCAAGGATTCGTCCTATGGTTGAGGTTTGAAACAGGGAACTCCTAGAAGTTATCATGCATAGGTGTCAACCTAAAGTTCTATCATCACTTCCTTGTCAAAGGAAGGGAGAGTCCTAGGGGATCATATCAATGATAAACAACAGATAAAGCATCAGCTTAAACAGCAACAGTAAACAACTGTAAAATGCATGCAATGCAAGTGAGGGAGGAAATGTGTGTGGGGCATCAGCCTCCACAAGCTCATCTCAACCTCAAGCCAGATATGAATAACTGCAATCATACAGAAAACAAAATTCTATCAAGCAAGATATAAGCAACTGCAATCATACGGGGAAAATGAAATAAAATGCCATCAAGCAAGATACAAACCACATAGGCAAGGGAGCAGGGCTCTACCGAATACCAGCAAGCAAAGCCATACAGTAAAAATACAAGAAGAGGGAGCAACTCAACCTCTAGTGCAATCATGCTCCTAGTTTAAATCAATCAACATATGAGCTTATTCTAATGCATCAAGAAAATCAAACAAGTCACAGCAATACAGTTGCACAGCAAGCAAACAGACAGAAGAGAAAGCAGATCAACAGCTTCCACAACTTCACAGCAAAGCTCCTCAGACACCAGTACATTCTTCAGACTTCAACCACCCTTCAAGGCTATCATCTTCAATAGCAAGTATCCACTTAAGTATCCACTTATTCTTCATCCTCAAGCCTCAGCTCTTCAGTTAATTCCACCTTCAGGCTTCAACCCTAATATCAAGTATCAACTTGGCTCCCTCAGGCTCTCAGTGTATCAACATAAGTGCCAACTTATCCTTTATTCTTCAAGCCTCAGTGTTGCACCCCAAAATTTGACCAACAATTATTATCAGAAAGTTCAAGAGATCCTCAGAAGAATTGGTTGAAACCAGAGTTGTGTGCCTCATAGCTTGAGAGTTGTGGGTGCTCCTCAGATGATTCTGAGACTTTGAGAATGAACTGGAAGCTTTGAGAAATCCTATGAGATGTCTTGATAGCCATCATGAAGCCCAGAGAAGTCATTATGCAAGAATTCAGAAGATTCAACCATGAATGGTAGAATTAGGGTTTTGACTGGGTCAACCCTAGGTCAACTGAAGATTTGGAGAAGGTTGAGACCTAATCCAAGGGCCATGAGATCATGGAATGATGTATGGAGATGTTATGAAGATGATTCCTAGACCAAATCATCATGATTGAGGAGTTTGAAAAGTTTTGAGTTAGGGTTTCTAAGGATGGATAGTGAAAAAACCCTAGTTGGATCCCTATCTTCCAGGCAACTTTAGCTCAAGATGTGATTGATATCTCATCTTCCCCACAACATGAATGTTGTAGAGCTTGTTCTTAGATTTAATTTGAGTGGTAGAAGTCCTTGATAGGAGTTGCAGAGCTCAAGTTATGGTTTTGACAAATTACAGGTCACCTGAGGTGTGTGAATCTGGGTCCTTGAAAGTCACCCAACTTGCAGACAACTTTTGCCCTAGTAGGATGATTCATATGGTCTCTTGGTCAACATGAATGTTGAAGAGCATCTTCTTAGATTTCTATAGAGTACTAGAAGTCCTTGATAGGATTTGTAGAACTCAACTTATGGTTTGGACAAGACAGGGGTATTTTGGTCATTTGGCAGTTATAGGTCATTTTAAGCAAAGGCCATATCTCCTACTTCCAAGCCTCAAATGGAAAAACTCAAAACATGAAAGTTGTTCAAAATGGGATTTTAAGCTTAGAAAAATGGTCATGAGTTATTGAAAAAGCTTGTAGCAAGGATTTTCATGATTGGGTAAAAATGACCTAAAATGGCTTATAAGTTGAAAAAGTTGAAATGGAATTTTGGTTTGAGAGATCTACAAATCCAAAATGGGTCATCCAATATGTCATTTTGACTCCAAACATTATTTTAAAAACAATGGTTTAGCCACATTTTTGATTTTAGGCTTAAAAGTTGAGGTTGCTTTGTAATTTTCATTCTTGCATCTTAAGGCACCAAAAAGAAAAGTGAGAAAATGCTACATAAGGGTTTGTAAGGCCTTGTTTTCATGTCATAATATCATATGGGGAGAAATTAAGTAGGATTGCATGGTTTATCATGAGATTGCATGAGATTTACTCAATATGGAAAATTCAAATTCTCATTGCATGATACATTCTAGAAACTTCTTGGAAGGTTCTCGAAGCTTCCACACATTTCCATTGACACCTATATATGCCCTAGAGATGATCCATGCCCTGGGGTGATTGAGAGTGCTTGCATTACATAGTTTGATTCCATAACTCCATCTTGCATTTTGCTTTCAAACTCCATAAAAACTTCATCAATTAGCATCATTCTTGTTATCATCATCATCTACCATCAACATAGAGCAATTGGCCAACAAAATTAAGAGGGATTCGTGGCTGGTTCATGAGGTCCAAGTCTTCACTCCAAATTGCATGAAGAATTGGATAGAGTGATTCAGGAAGTGTTATCAAGAACTATTGCATACAGAACTCCTACAATCCATCAAAGATCAATCATGGAGAATTTCAAGGCTTGAGTTCGAGTGCAACCACCTCTGCCATTAACAAAAACCAGGTTTGCAAAACCTCTTGTACACACTTATTCATGCATTGTTAGATGGATTGGTTAGGATAGAAACGATTAGGGACCAGTAGTGATTAATGTTGGAAAGTTTAAGAGCCATCTGTGAAGGTTGAGAATTTGGCACACATACTTTAATGATCAAGAACTAGCTAGATATGGGATTTTAATCTTAGTGAAATAGATCAGAATTATCAGTGCCATGAGATGAACATTTTGATGCCAAGAAACTGAAGAAACAAGAAGCTTGAAGTTCGAGTATCCATGGAGGTGTGGGATCGGGTTTTATGTTTGAGGGAGTTTTGATGAAAACTGAGACCATGGTTGTGTTCAGAGAGGAAAGAGGAGCATCTTTGCTGTTTACGGTTTTAGATTTTATTGAGAAACGAAGGAGAGAGAGGTGGTTGAAGGTGGCTGCATTTAAGCTTCATGTTCATGGAAGTATCATAAACCCTAACAGAACTCAATGAAGAAGACAACCACCGTGCGTTGGATCAAGTCTTGGAGGTTGACCGGATTTATGATCGTGTGGCCAGCATTTAATTGAAATGAGAGGGAACTCGGACGCGTTCAAAACGCTCCGTTTCATTAACAGCCCCATCTGGGCTTTGGTAATGTCTCATATCAGCACCCCCACATGAGGCCCACTTGGCATTTGAACTCAAAAAAGTTACTTCCTACACCGATCGTTTCTTCTTTTTCTTTTGTTTTTTTTTCATTCAATTCTGAGCGCGCCTGGGCCTAACCAAAGTGCTATTGGCACCCCCCAGTTCTGGCCCATTGAAATAATAACTAGAGCGCCTTGCTCTTGACACCCCCTCCCCCCATTTATTTTATTTTCTCATTTTTATTTCTTTTATATTTCTTGCATATTAAAAAATTCATATAAAATAGAAAAATGAATATTTTTTAATACTTGTTTTTTTCCACATGTTCATAAATTTGTCTAGAAAATTAATAAAAATAAAAATTCCTTTTATTTTTAGTTTAGTATTTTTAGTATATTTTTCATTTAGATAGCTTTAAAATAGGTTTAGTTTGACACCTCATTTTGTAGAATTTCTTTTAGGACTTTCCCTTAGGATCTTTAATTCATTCTTTTTGGTGTGATTAGATATTGAATCATAGTTCCCCATAGGATTTAATTCTTGATTTTTAGATTAAAATTTGATTAGATTAGTTAGGTTGGCATTAGGGTATCATAATTAGGGTTTAAGGATGCATAGGTGAAATAATTCATTTTTATGTGGAGAGTTTTGATTTGATTTTTGGGTATGGGTATATAGAGATGTTATGGGTAGATGTTATAGACCCGTGTGATTAATTGTTAGATTTTTTCCCCCTCTCTGTAGTATTTTTAGGTATTTTCTGAAGTTGACTAATGGTTTTGACTGTTCTGTGGTTATTTGCCTGCCCCTGGGGTTTATTTTGGGAATTTGTTGTGGGGCTTAGTTTGTTTTGAAGATCTTGTTGAAGAGCATGATGAAGGAGAAGATTGAAGATCAAGACTCAGAGACCCAGAGCTTGGAGATTATTCCCTGTCTGTGAGGTTTGAGATCCTGAAGTTTGAAGGAAGTTCATGGTACTTTCCTGAGGAAGGCACTATGAATGACTTTCATTCTTCCTTCTCACCTCTTTCTTAAGTATCCAATGATGTTGGAGCCAACTTGTGAGTTTAATTTCTCCTAAGGAAGAATGTAAACTGATCACAGTTGTTGAGCCACATGGGATACAATTCCTAAGTGGAAGCCCCCTAGTACTTTCCTGAGGAAGGCACTATGGGTCTGTTCACTTAGTTCCCTTAGTTTATCTAGGATTTCTTAAGTATCCAATGATGTTGGAGCCAACTTGTGAGTTTAATTTCTCCTGAGGAGGAATGTAAACTGATCACAGTTGTTGAGCCACATAGGATACAACTCCTAAGTGGAAGCCTCCTAGTACTTTCCTGAGGAAGGTCCTATGGGTCTATTCACTTAGTTCCACTAGTTCAGGTAGGATTTCCTAAATATCCAGTGATGCTGGAGCCTTCATGTGAGTTTAGTTTCTCCTGAGGAGGAATGTAAACTGATCACAGTGGTTGAGCCACATAGGATATGATTCCTGAGTACAAGTCTCCTAGTGTTTTCCTGAGGAAGACACTGTGAGTCTGACTACTTAGCTCCCTTTCTTTGGTAAGCTTGTTTTGAAGCTTGAAGAATGGGATTGATTTCTTTTGATTAGGGTTTTGCTTTAGGGCTTTGCTTAGATTTGATTAGGATTTTGTTTTAGGGTTAGGATTAGAGATTAGATGTAGGTTCTTTCTTTCTCAAGCATGTGGTTTGTTTTCCTGATGGCATTTCATCTCTTTTATCTGTATGACTGCAGTTTACTGTTTATTGCTTGATAGCATGTTGTTTATTTTTCAGTATGATTACTGTTATTTCATGACTGGCTTGAGGTTGAGACGAGCTTGTGGAGGCTGAAGCCCCACACACATTTCCTCCCTCACTTGCATTGCATACATTTTACTGTTAAGCTGATGCTTTGTCTGTTTTGGTGTATCATTGACATGATCCCTTAGGACTCTCATTTCCTTTGATAAGGATTTGATGATAGACTTTTAGGTTGAAACCTATGCATGACAACTTCTAGGAGTTCCCTGTTCAAACCTCAACCATAGGATGAATCCATGGCATGACAACAGTAGGACTTGATAGTCTCCCTCCTAGTTGGGCCTGTTCCCTTCTCATCTCGAAACAGTTTAAGATACAGTAATCATGAATGATTTCTGTCGTACGTTACGAGCCTTAAGCTATCTGAGATCGGATGTTTAGTATGGTACCCTTTGGGTGACATGCAACGCATTCACTCTCAGGTCACAGTCTCTAGTGCGGTTGAAATCGCAAATACAATAAAAAACACTTCTTTCAGGAGATAACCCGTAGTTTCCCGAACTACGTTTGCTCTGATCTTCCATACAGTGTGGAAGTACGTAGGCATAGGATGCGACGTCCTAGCGAGCAACCTTCAACCTTTCCCCCGTAATCCTTCGTAGGGCGAACTACGTTGACTATGATTTCTCATTCTCTGATGAGAATACGTAGGCATAAAGTGCGACGCTTTGCCGAGTCATTTTTCTTTTCTTTTTCAGCCAGCCTTGATAGGTAGATAGATTATAACCAACCCGTCCAAGTAAACTAACAAGCGTGGATCCCGTCGAGTACGACGGACGTGAGGGGTGCTAATACCTTCCCCTTGCGTAACCGACTCCCGAACCCAGACAATGGTTGCGATGACCTTGTCTTACCCTTTTTTCGTCAGGTTTTTCCGATCGTTTCCTTTCCCGCTCCGAGGGATAAATAACGAAAGGTGGCGACTCTTCTGTCATGCCGGCACCTCATTTTCGCGCAAGCGACACTCAGCTCTTCACTCAGTCTCAATTGGATCTTCTTCACAAGTGTCAACTTGGTCTTCAAGCTTCAGCTCTCTCCTCTTTACCAGTATCAACTTGTTTCTCTTTATCTACAAGCTTCAACTTCAAAAGGTAATCTCCAAACACAAAGAAGTATCAACTTCTAGCACCTTCAATCTTCTTCAAGGAAGGAACTCCATCCTCTAACAAGGGAGAAAGATTCATTTGACATGAGCAAAAGTTTGATGATTGGTAGCAGAGTGAAGACCAAAGGTCACCAATAAGCATCCTATCATTAGAGAAAGGGACCCTCAAAGGTTCTACCAACTTGCAAAGAGCCACACATCCTACCAAAGGAGGGATGAGGCCTTTACAAGGGGACCTAACATCATAGGGAATAATGGAAGTGATCAACATCTTCCATGTTTATGAAGAAAGAGAATCTATCTAGAAGCTTTGCCTACAAACCCTAATCTTAACACCTAATCAATACTACACCAAAAGAAGAGAAAATCTTCACATCCAAGCTTCTTCAAGCAATCCAATGCATCTTCAACTTGCCTTCATCATCACCCAAGAGCAAGAGAGAGAAAACCCTAATCTAAGGGAACTAAAGAAGTCAATCTAGTTGAACTAGTGCATTAAAATCATCTAAAGTTAGCACCTAAACTAAAATCAACCTAAAATAGAAAACTACATTATAAATTCCTACAAAAATTCCTAAGGGATCCTAATTCAATCATGAATATACCCTACAAAAATCAGAGGTTGAATCATCCACCAAGTTCTAAAAATAAAATCTAAACCACAAGGTATCAACCATAAACCCTAAAAATGGAGCTCTTAAGGTTTCAACCTAGAACTACCACTTACATTCATCAAAAAAATGTGAGAACAATCTATGGGGAGCATGCATATCTATGCTAACTACTCACAAAAAATTAGCACAAGAATCATCACCAATTGATCACACCAAATTCAAGAAAATCAAGCATCACACATGATTATTTTAATATCAATTAAAATGTAAAAACTCCCATAAAATCAAAAAATGAATGAAATAATAATATTTTTCCTCTAAAAAATACTATATCCTATCATGAATCCAATGCAAAAAGAATGGGATTAATTGAATCATTTTTCCATTTTTTATGAATTAATCAATAACCATGAATAAAAATGAAAAATAATGAAAAATCAAGATAAAATGACAAATGCGTGGTGCAGGTAGCAATAAAATCCAGTTCAATTCCCAGACTGGGCCACAAAGGGGGTGTGGTTATCAATTCTGACTTAAGCCCAAAACCACAACTTAAATGAAACGCAGCGTTTCATTTTAGTTCAGAACTCTTCACAAATTTTCCTGCGCGCGTGGCCATTGGATCTTCATCTGGTCAAAGGTCCTACCTTGATCCAAGGGCTCTGGAATCATCTTCCCCAATTTGAATCCCTGAAACTCAGGTCACCTGTGCGCCATAGTCACCACCGGTGACTTTCTCCGGTCGTCATCTCACAACCCTAACTTGCCATAGAATCCACCATAGGCCACGATTCCTTGGTGAAACTTGTCCCAAATTCCCTCAGGAACTCAACCATGCCATTAATTCAACCTAAAACCTCAAGATTCGCAAGAACGACATCTCACCCGAAAATGGTAACAACCCTAATTGGTCACTAACTCTCAAATTAATGATCTGAAAACCTCCCTACACCATTCTACTATGCATCTAACACAATAATTCTTCCTAATTCTACCTAATTCAAGCTGGAGATTGAAAGTTACTAACCTGAGAATTTCGTGTGCACAGAGGTAGTAAACCTTCAAATCAAGCTCTCCAATGCTCCAGACTCCTTCAATGAATCAATTTCAAGCTTCTGTATGCAATAAAATGGATGGAAATGCTCTGGATTCTTGGAACCAATTCTGAGTTGCAGGTGACAAAATTTGAGATCAAGAACACTATACAGCCACGAATTTTCCTTGATTATGATCTGGAATCATTCACTAGCATCCATAGAAGAGATTGTAATCAAGAAAATGGATGGAAAGTGAAGAAAATGGTGTAACCGAATTTAGTTGCAAGCAAGAATTTTCGAATCTCAATCTTTATTCTCTCCTTCAATTATCACCAACCTTGGCCTTGGATCACCTCTATTCAATATATAGAACATGTATGGATGATCTAGAAAGCTCTAGATCCTTCTAATGAGAAATTCAATATCTCACTTCATGGAAATTTCAATCTCATGCCATGGTCATACCAATTCTGCTAGCAGCTTGTATCCACCCTCATTCTCTTCCAATTTCTCTCCTAATGGTATTTTGGATGTGTTTGGATTGAAAGAAGCCTTGGTCATGCCTTGAATTTTGGTTTGGCAAATGTTACTTATGATGTAAGTAACTACTTTTCAAAGCAAGTCCATAAATTAAATCTCAAGTCAAAATTGTGGCAATGTCAATGTTATTAAAATTTGTTTTAGAATCAAAATGACATATTACATGCCTTGGTTTGGACATGTAGATCAAAAATACCAATTTCCATCTTTGGTTCATTTGAAAATCATCCTTATTTTAAGCCATTTTTGTGATTTTGAGCTACAAGCAATTCCAACATATCATGACATCTTGGTTAGCCTTAAAACATCATTTTGAACAAGTTTTATGTTGAACATTTTCCCATTTGAAGCTTGCAAATAGGAGTTATGGCCTTATGGTTGAAATGACCTATAATCTCCAAATGACCAAAATGCCCTTGACTTGTCAAAGCCATAACTTGAGTTTTACAAATCCTATAAAGGACTTCTAGTACTCTCTAGAAATCTAAGAGGATAAGGAACAACATTCATGTTAAGCAAAAGTTCATATAAATCATCCTTCTAGGACAAAAGTTTCATGCAAGTTGGACAACTTTCAAGCTCCAAATTCACATACCTCAGATGACCTGTAACTTGTCAAAGTCATAACTTGAGTTCTTCAAATCCTATCAAGGACTTCTAGCACTCAAATTAAAGCTAAGATCATGCTCTACAACATTCATGTTAAGGGTAAGATGATATGACAATCACATCTTGAGCTAAACTGCCTTGAAGATAGGGGTCAAACTAGGGGATTTTACACTGTCAAGCCTTAGAAACCCTAGCTTGAAACTTCTCAAACTCTTCAATCATGATGAGTTAACCTTGGAATCATCCTTATAAAATCTCAATGCATCAATCCATGATCACATGGCCTTTGAACTAGGTCTCAACCTTGTTCACCTCATCAGTTGACCTAGGGTTGACCCAGTCAAACCCTAACTGCACCACTCATGGCTGAGCCTTCTTAATCTTGCACAATAACCTGTATAGGCCTCAAAGTGATCTTTAAATCTTCTCATGAGCTCTCTCAAGACCTCAAGTTTAACTTCATGGCTTCAGAATCATCTGATGACTTCCCATAACTCTTAAGTTAGGAGACACACCCTCTTGGCTTCAATCACTCTCTCTGAGGATCTTTTAACTTCTCTGACAAGGATGTCAACCCTTGAATACTTGAATAACCTTCTTAGCTTAGCTTCATAGTCTTGTGTAGCCCTTGATTGGCAACCATACCTCTTGATCTCCTGCATACATGTTAATGAAATGCAAATGATAATGCTAATGTGCATGAAATAAAACATAAGCTAGGTAAAGAAAAGTTGAGCAAATTTCGGGGTGCAACAGCTGCCCCTATTCAAACGGCTTGGACCTGACTGGGTGAGAAGCGGACGGCTCTCAAATAATCAAGGTAAAAGACGGTTGAATACCAACAAACCCGGAAATTTGCCAACTGCACAAGTACACGGTACTCTGATGGGAACAAATCTTCGAAAACTGAAATATTAGCTGCACGACAACTAGCTAGGGAATTGGTCACACGGTAACCGGTGATACATGGTCGATCATGCCGTCAGGCATCAAGATTCCTCGGGACTCATCAGGTTAACAATCAAGTTAATCATGCCATCGGGCATTCAAAGAAGTTTTTGGGCTTCAGCCGAACTTCGTCAGTAAGTCGGGAATAGACTTCTCGGTCAATCATGAACCAATTGGGGATATCCAAACTTCTTCCATCAGGCACTCCGCATCAGCTGAGAGAATTGCTTCGTTAATACGGTTGGACTTTAATCATCAAGTCTTCAAGGGAAGTTTCAACTTCGCTGTTCAAAATCCTGTTGGGGATGACGCATCTCCGCTGGGGATTCTGGAGAACTATCAAGTAACTTTGCTTCGAGGATCCAGAAATCATTCTGGGTGAATCAACTCTGCTAAGGACTTCAAGAATCATCTTGGACAAGTAACTCCGCCAGAGACTTCAAGAATCGTCCTGAACCAATAACTCTGCTGGAGATTTCAGGAATCATCCTGAGCAAACACTCTGTCGGGGACTCTAAGCATCAACTTGAGCGACCAACTCTTGCGACCTCACTGGGGATTTTAAGAATCATCTTAAACAAACGCCCACGCGGGAGAATTCAAGAAGCATCTTGGGCAAACGACTTTGCTGGGGGAATTCAAGAATCATCTTGAGCAAACCATTCTGCGTAGGAACACCTGCAAAACAAGAACGGTAACGACCTAGCTCATGTTTCGTATGCATATGCTTTGACAATGGCGCAATGCTCCACACGGTGGAAATGCTACGCGTTTAGGGTAAATGTTATGCAATCATGCAAAATTCTACGACCCCATCAGCAAAATAAATGCTGAAGGGAGAATCCTCCTGTCAAGGAGAAAGAACCACTCTGGCGGAGAGGAGGAATCATCCTGCCGAGGAGAAGGAGTCACGCCAATCTCAATTGGACTCCCCCTGGGGAAATGAACTTCAGTTGACTGTTGCAGGGGAGTAAAGCTCTCCGAGAACTTGGACTCACTCAACCGGGTATTCAAACCACAAACTGCTGAGGAAACGATATCAATCGCAGAAATAAACTGCGCGGCCTTCGCGGCAAAACCTTCTGGGAGATAACGACTCCGATGGGGAAAAACAGCCTCAGCTATTCAACACTCTACTGGGGAAAACCAATCATGGCCTCAACGGCTTCCAGGGACTCGACTCTCTTGGGGGTTTGCCTACTCGGCTGGGGGAGAAGAAATCATTCTGCTTGCTGGGGAGAGTACAACTCTGCGGGGAACCTTAATTCTCCTAGAGACTTCAGTCTGTACTATCGCGTGCTGTACACTTCAGTGTATGACTCAGCTGGGGAAGCAACGATCCTTCAAGATACATTTGGTTGGGGAGAGAGTCTTCTCTGCTTGGGGAGACATATCAATGCTTACGATCTCATGTTCAGACTCCACGGGGAGGTGCTACTGAACTTGCTGGAAAAGAAGGAATCATCCTGCTTGGGGATGCATACGGCGTACGGCCTGGTATGTGCTACACCTGCAACAACACAAACAAACAAGATACCCTTCTCAAAGGGACCTACCAAGGTTATCATCTCGTGACAATGTTCAAGTAATTCATTGTTTCAACAATCAGTGGCCTAGGCCAGTAAGTTTATGTATGCGCATCTTATCAAAAACATCGGCGTTCTTTTTCGCAAACAAAACAGATAGGTGCTAAACAAACAAACAGAATTGTTGAATAGTATACATTTTATTGATAACGAACCCCTGAATGGGTAAAAATGTTTTACAACAGATGCAAGCCCCTGGAATGAGGAAGCTGCGCAAAAATAAAACATAAATATACATCAGTATATACACAAATGTCGGCAATGAGGCGTAGACGAACACCATGAGTTGATCCCTCTATGACCCACTCGACTTCGATACTTCTCCGATGCTTCAGCTTCAGAAGAGATTGATTCAGATAAACGGCCCTCAGGTCTTCCGAACCACTAAACAATGAAAGTCCACACGCGGAACGCAGTCATTTGCTTTTTCAAATCCCTAACTTTTGCCTGAATCGCCCTTCTGGGTTTTCGATTCACCGGGATACCCTTTTTTGCCAAAGTCGCCCTTCCAGGTTTTCGACTTTGCGGGTGTACATTCTTTTCTTTATATCCCTAATTTTTTCCCGAACCTTTTTCCCTTTTTTATGGTTTGCCGGGATGCCCCATTTTTGCCTGGATATTCTTTTTCTTTCCAGCGGGTCATTTTTAAGCAAAGTATTTTTTAACTGCGTCCGCGTTCACCGGGGATGCAAAATCTTCACCATCCATCGTGGATAACAACAAGGCTCCTCCCGAGAAGACCTTGCTGACGATGTACGGACCTTTGTAATTAGGAGTCCACTTTCCCCGGTGATCGGAGTGTGGAGGAAGAATCTTCTTCAGGACGAGATCACCCGTCTGAAAGCTTCTAGGACGCACCTTCTTATCATAAGCTTTCTTCATTCGGCTTTGGTACAGACGACCATACGCAATCGATGCTAACCTCTTCTCGTCCATCAGGCTGAGCTGCTTTAGTCGGTTCTTAATCCATTCTGCCTCATCGAGTTTCACGTCAACCAAAACTCGCAAAGAAGGAATCTCAACTTCTAACGGTAGGACAGCTTCCATACCGTACACCAGTGAGAAGGGAGTTGCCCCGGTTGATGTACGTACTGTTGTACGATAACCGTGCAGCGCAAATGGAAACATCTCGTGCCAATCCTTGTAGGTCACAACCATCTTCTGTACAATCTTCTTGATATTCTTATTAGCCGCTTCAACGGCGCCATTCATCTTCGGCCGATAAGGAGATGAGTTGTGGTGTTCAATCTTGAAACTCTGGCACAACTCCTTCATCATCTTGTTATTCAGATTCGAACCATTATCAGTAATGATCCGCTCGGGAATTCCGTAACGACAGATGATGTCCCTTTTTATGAATTTAGCCACCACTTGCTTGGTCACATTAGCGTATGAGGCTGCCTCCACCCACTTGGTGAAGTAGTCGATAGCTACAAGAATGAAACGATGACCGATAGATGTAGTGGGCTCGATCTTGCCTATCATGTCGATGCCCCACATGGAGAATAGCCACGGGGAGGACATGACATTTAACAGGCACGGCGGTACATGAATCTTATCAGCATAAATCTGGCATTTATGGCATCTCTTCGCGAATTTAAAGCAATCCGACTCCATCGTCAGCCAGTAGTATCCTGCTCTCAGGATCTTTCTCGTCATAGCATGCCTGCCGGCGTGCGTACCAAATATGCCTTCATGGACTTCTTCCATGAGCATACTCGATTCTTTCTCATCTACACATCTGAGTAGCACGAGATCATGGTTTCTTTTATACAAAACTCCATCAGGATTAAGATAAAAATTTCCAGACAGCCTCCTCAGAGTCTTCTTATCCTGGGTTGACGCTCCCGCGAGATACTCCTTAGTCATAAGGAAGGTCTGGATATCATGGAACCATGGCTTGCCATCGGCGGCTTCCTCAATTGCAAAGACGAATGCAGGTCTATCAAGACGAGAAAGGACAATTCTTGGAGCTTCATTCCAAAAATTGACTTTATGCATCGAAGCCAATGTGGCTAAGGCATCAGCCATCTGATTCTCTGCTCTGGGCACATGATGGAGTTCCACTCGATCAAAGAACGGAAGCAGCCTTCTGGCGTAGTTCATGTACGGCACCAAATTTGATTGACGAGTCTCCCACTCCCCTTTAATCTGGTTGATCACGAGCGCCGAGTCACCATATACATCTAGGTTCTTGATTCTCAAATCAATTGCCTCTTCTAGACCCACGATGCATGCTTCATACTCCACTTCATTATTGGTGACTGGAAATGTCAGTCTCGCGGTGAACGGGATATGGGATCCGTGGGGAGTCGTGATGATCTCCCCAATGCCACTTCCGTAAGAATTAATTGCCCTGTCAAATATCAATTTCCATTGGGATTTCCTATCTGGCCCCTCGTCGGGCAACGGTTCATCGCAATCTTTCGCTTTAAGAAACATGATATCCTCATCAGGGAATTCAAATTTCATCGGCTGATAATCTTTGATCGGCTGTTCGGCAAGGTATTCAGACAATACGCTTCCCTTGATGGCCTTCTGGGAAACGTACTGAATATCATATTCCGTCAACACCATTTGCCATCTGGCAATCCTGCCCGAAAGCGCTTGCTTCTCGAAGACGTACTTGATCGGATCCATCTTCGAAATTAGCATGGTGGTGTGATTGAGCATGTACTGTCGTAAACGTTTGGCATCCCAGGCTAGTGCACAACACGTCTTCTCCAGCATCGAGTAACGAGATTCACATTCTGTGAACTTTTTACTCAAGTAGTAAATGGCATGCTCCTTTCTGCCCGTCTCGTCGTGATGACCGAGAACACACCACATACTATTCTCAAGAACTGTCAAGTACATGATTAGAGGTCTTCCGGCCACTGGGGGTATCAAGATCGGAGGTTCCTGCAGATACTGTTTTATCTTATCAAATGCCTTCTGGCAATCCTCGTTCCAGATAATCGCCTGATCTTTCTTTAGTAGTTTGAACATCGGTTCACACGTGGTCGTGTGATGAGAGATAAACCTTGCAATGTAGTTTATTCTGCCCAGGAAACCACGAACTTCTTTTTCTGTTTTTGGCGCTGGCATATCTTGTATTTCTTTTATCTTCCCAGGATCAACCTCGATGCCTCTTTCGCTCACGATAAACCCCAGTAGCTTTCCGGACCGTACTCCGAAAGTACACTTGTTAGGATTCAGCCTCAACCTGAACTTCCTAAGCCTCTCAAAAAGCTTCAGCAAATTGACCAGATGTCCCTCCTCCGTTTGGGACTTCGCAATCATGTCATCAACATAGACTTCAATCTCATGATGAATCATATCATGAAACAAAGTAACCATTGCTCATTGGTAAGTGGCCCCTGCGTTCTTCAGACCGAAAGGCATTACCTTGTAGCAAAATGTTCCCCAAGGTGTGATAAACGTAGTCTTGTCCATGTCCTCCGGCGCCATCTTGATCTGATTGTAGCCGGAGAAGCCATCCATGAACGAAAATACGGAGAACTGAGCTGTATTGTCGACCAACACATCGATATGAGGGAGCGGGAAATCATCTTTAGGGCTTGCCCTATTCAAATCCCGATAATCGACGCACATTTGCACCTTACCGTCCTTCTTCGGTACAGGCACTATGTTGGCGACCCACGGAGGGTAAGTGGTGACCGCTAAGAAGCCAGCATCAAGCTGCTTTTGCACTTCTTCTTTGATCTTAACGGCCATATCTGGTCGCGTCCTCCTAAGCTTCTGCTTGACGGGAGGACAATCTTCTCGCAGCGGCAAGTGATGGACCACGATGTCAGTATCAAGTCCGGACATATCCTCGTATGACCAAGCAAAGACGTCACTATACTCTCTCAGCATCTCGACCAATCTTTGCTTGACATCACTCTGCAATGCAGCCCCTATCCTGACGTTCCTGACAAGTTCTTTAGAACCCAGATTCACAATCTCAATCTCTTCCTCGTGAGGCAGAATAACTTTCTCTCCTTGTTTCAAAAAGCGGGCCAACTCTTCGGGAAGGTCTTCGTCTTCATCAATCTCTTCTTCGGCTTGATAGATCGGGCAATTGAAGTCGAAGTGAGTGGTAGAAGGTCCAGAGTCGATGCCATCTGCTATGTGGATCCTGCAATAACAAAGGTTAAGCTTAAAACAAGGATATGCAGGTTAGCACAAACCCCATTGCCATTTTATTGTTTTTCAAAACAAATATAAAACAGGAATAACAGAGATCACAATATTTGAATACGAAGAAAAACGCCTTTTGATTTATTGGTAAAATGCATGTACATAATCAAACGAGGCCCTGACAATAAAACCTCTATGCCCCGGGTAGGACATAGGGTTGTACAATGATTGGAAAAAGTAAATCATTACTTTTTTCCTGCCACTTGGATGATATCCCTAACGGACCAGTTGTTGAGGCTCTCGCCTGGCTTGCTTGGCTGGATCCAAGAGTCCAGGTCGCAGTCGCTATCTTCGCCGTCTTCAGACACTGCGTTGACACTTTCGAAAATCACCCTGCCACTGGTAAACTGGATCGGCCCTTTACCTCGCGACGCACTGCTAGAAGAGGAGGCTTCAGCTGCGGGAGAGTATCCTAACCCAAACTTGTCTTGCTTGTTAGGTATCTCTAGAATCTGCCCCCAGCCTGGGGTAGATCCGGCTTGCACAACGGCCCGGGCTTCCTTGAAGGAAGAGAGAGTCATATCTGGCTTCTCAGTGATCACGGGAGCTACGTTCTTGACTTTGACAGCTTCGAACGCTTGACATAGGGTTTCGTGGATTTCCCCATCCATCTCAACATACTTGAAGGACGACAAATGGCTCACCATTATATCCTCCTCGCCACATACAGTCACGATGCTACCTCCGACAGCGTACTTGAGCTTCTGGTGCAACGTGGAGGTCACGGCACCCACAGAATGGATCCATGGTCGGCCCAAGAGACAGCTGTAGGCAGGTATGATGTCCATAATGTAAAAGACCGCGTCGAATGTTTCTGGCCCGACTTGGATTGGCAACGTCACCTCCCCGAAAACATGACGTTTGGTTCCATCGAACGCTTTCACGACCATATCATTGGGCGTGCAAATCAATTCGCGAGTATCTAACTTCATCAATGCTTTCTTCGGAAGAACATTGGGTGACGACCCCGTGTCCACCAACACGTGAGACATAGTCGTTCCCCTACACTCTATCGAGATGTGCAGGGTGCTATTGTGGTTCCTCCCCTTCGGCGTCAGCTCCAGGTCAGTGAACCCTAACCCATTTCCAGCATTCACGTGGGCTACGACCCCCTCCAACTGGTTGACCGATATTTCCTGCGGTACATATGTGGCATTCAACACCTTCAGCAGCGCGTTGCGGTGGGTCTCAGAACACAGCAACAGATTCAGGATGGAAATTTTTGAGGGTGTTTGATGGAGATGATCCACGATCTTGTAGTCACTCTTTTTAATCAACCTCATAAATTCTTCGGCGTCTTTAACAAGTAAGTCTTTTTCTACCCCACGAGGGGTCTCTTCAACGACTTTACTCTTCCTTTTATCAGTTGCGTCAGCTCTGTCCGCTTTGTCCGCCACGATCTCAGGTGGAGCAAACACTCTCCCGCTACGGGTAATTCCGCTAACGCCCACTAGGTTCCCCACAGACGACCCTGATGGTTCCAATTCCAACTTTTGCCCGTTGCAGTAGACATCTGCCCCATAATGCCATGGGACAGCGTTGGTGCTTTCGAAAGGTATCGGCCCAGCTTTGGTGATGGTAATCGTGGGCGGCCTGGGTGCAGAAATAGTGATCATCCGACGAGGGGTGGTGATGGTGGCAACCTTATCATCTTGCTTCAGCATTACCTCTCCCGATCCGCCTTCGGCCCTTCGGCTAAACTGTAAGATTCCTTCGGTCATCAGGCTTTGAATCCCCTCTATCAACTGTTCACATCCATCAGGACTAGTCACACATCCCATACATAGCTCTCCACAACCTGGAAAGAAACCCCTTTTCATCAGCTTAGCTTTAACGAAGCTAAGCGGTGTCTTCAGATCTCTGACGTCAGTCAACAAATCCAAGCTCTCGTCTTCAATAATGGCGTTTACTCCACCTCCCCTATGATTCGGCATAGGGTTCTTCGTGACGTTTGGCACATTATCTGAGAAATTGATGATCTTAGCGTCCACCATATCTTGCACCTTGTGCTTGAAGGCCTTGCAATTTTCTAATGTGTGGCCTGGTGCCCCTGAGTGAAATTCGCAAGTTGCATTCGCATCATAACCTGGCGGAGGTGCCCCTGTCAAGGGAGCCAGGGTTCTCTTTTGGATTAGCTGTACCTGAAGCAGAGTCTGTAACAGCTGAGCATAGGACATGGGCGGTGTCTCGAGGTGACGGCTCGATAGCGGTTCCCTGTTCTGATACTTTCTGTACCCTTGTTGATTCGGCTGCTGTGGCTGGGGTTGTTGGACAGCGGGGATAGTTATACTGGCCACCTGCTGGTGAGGGCCTTTACGCTTCCTTCGAGCGTTGGACACGGCGCTCGTCTCTCCTTCCCTCCTTTTGCCACCATAGGGTTTCTTTCCTCCTCCAGCCGAGGACAGATCACCTTGAATTTTCCCCAATTTGATCCCATTTTCAAAGTGCTCACCCGTGATAATGAGATCTGGGAAGCTTCCAGACATACTACTGACATATTTCTCATAATAAACCCCTGGGAGGGTGGCTACAAACATTTCCACCAGCTCCCGTTCAATCATCGGCGGCTGAACCCTGGCTGCCAATTCACGCCACCGCTGGGCGTATTCCTTGAACCCTTCGTTGTTCCTTTGCGACAAATTCTGCAGTTGGACCCGGTTCGGAGCCAAGTCACTGTTATATTGGTAGTGGTGCACGAATGCTTCAGCAAGTTCCTTCCACGTGCGTACATTGGTAGGTTCCAGACTCATGTACCATTCGAGGGAGGGCCCGGACAGACTGTCCTGAAAGAAGTGCATCAGCAACTTCTCGTCCTCCGAGTGAGCTGACATTTTCCGGTAGTATGATCTCAGGTGGACGCGAGGGCAAGTGATGCCCTTGTACTTTTCAAATTCAGGTACCTTCAACTTGGGAGGCACCTTGAAATCAGCAATCAGTCCCAACTTGGACATGTCATACCCATGGTGTTCTGGTTCTCGAAATTCCTCATCTTGTCCTCGAGTGCCTTAAACCTTATCCGTGCTTCAGCAGTCAGCTCCCCTTCAGCACCTCTCTGTGAGAACACATCGTCTTGACGGTCTTCTAACCACGGATGAGGCCCAAACAGATTTCCAACACCCGCATTGTCGTTGCCCAGCCCAACATTGACGTTGGCTTCAAAGTTTCCATTACCGACGCTAGTCGTATTGCCGTTGAGTCCCATGTTAGCTATCACATTGCCGTTGGCACTGCCATTCCCCCCGGTCACGGGGATGCCATTCTGAGGAGTTTCAACAGATGGAGGGGTTGGCACAGTCCCACCATGGAGTACACCATTGTTGTCGACCCTTGAAATCAGAGGCTGAACCAAGGTTCTGAGCTGATCCTGGTCGTTGGCGACCGCTTGCATGAGCTCCATGAAGCGGTCCATCCTTTCTCGGAGTTCTTAAACATCAGTTTGCATTTGCTCCATAACTCTGGCTTGATTTGCTCTGGTCGGATAGTGGTGGATAGGTCTCTGATCAATCCTGGAACAACCTGCATACACAAAGGGGTTAGGAAAAACGACAAAGTTCTTGTTATGCAAATGCTTCATGCAAACGTGTGTCTGTGCGTTAGGGAGATTTCCCCCCCCCCCCCCCCCCCCGATCCTAGTGCCTGAGTGCCAGTGCTGATACTAAGAAGTCCGAGTCCAATCATGGAAATAACATCTCATATATAAAGAAAGCCCATCAAGGCAGTACATAACATCATTGTACAAGATGAATCAATAGCATGACCTCGACCAACAAGCCTGGTGATGGTCAGCGTACAACAATGATCAACGCAAAAGGATTACAAATAGTCAAGCGCGGCCACGGGCGCGAAACTCTTCTAACAACCCCTTCATTTCAGGATGATCAGGCCGAGTGAGCAACCCTTCGACGAGTAACTCTCTCTGCATAATGGTGTACTGAAGACCTTCAACTGAGTCTTCCCATGCTCCTTCGCCGAAACAATCTTCTAGCTTCCGCTTCTTGGCTTCGAACGTCAGCTTGCGCTCCTTCAGGTTAGCGAGAGCCTTGTTGAGCTGGCCTTCAGCGGCATATCTGCGAGCGGTTTCTTCATCAAACCTCTTCTCACTAGCCTTCACCTGGGCTTTCAACTTGGAGATCTGTTGCTTCAGCTTATCCTCCTGTTCTTTGCCGTTGGCTAGGGTGGCCTTCCAATGCTGATTAAACTTGGATATTCTCCGATACGCTTCATCCAAGTGCTGCTTCTTAGTGGCTAGTACATCGTTGACAACTTTGAAGTCTCGACCCATGCGCTCGCGCTCAGCTATCTGCTTAGTCAAATCTGTCCCCAGCTGGTTCACCAGCTCTGTCTGCCTCTTGAAGGAATGAACGGCTTTGCTTCTCTCGCTTCTGAGTTGAGCCAATTCTTTCTCCAGTTCTTCATTTTCCTTCTTCAGCTCATCTCTCTCGGCTAACACCTGATTATGCTGCTGAATAGGCACAGTGGTAGGCTCTTCGATCACTGGAGGGCCCTCTGACCTGGCAGGTGGAAATGGCATCCCTATAGCATCTGCTCTGGCTCTGATCCAAGTCACATATGGAGCGTAGGCTTGGCTATTACTTTCCCCAGCAACGGCTTTCCCCGCTTACAGATACCATTCCAAACGTGCTGAAGCTTGGATAACATATCCCCCTCTAGAAGACCAGTGAGGTACAGAGATTCCTGCACCTCTTCATCCTTCGGAGGAGCTCTTAAAGCATAAGCAAACTGTCGGACCAGCAGAGATGGATTATAGTTTATACAACCCTTCCTACCTATCAAAGGCACGTTCGGAAACCCGCTGCAGCTGAAGATGATCTCCGTGCCCAATCTATCTCTGTCAAACCAGGAAATATCCTCCGCTGACAGACTCATCAAACGCTCAGACCACTCAGCTGTGGCTGCAGACGAAACAAAGGGACCCTTCTTGGGTAGATGACTATCAAGCCATTTATAAAGAAAGGGCACACAACACGAGACATTCTTGCCCCTTCTGTTCTCATTTTTGTAGTGGATGGAATGGTAGACATCTCCTATCAAGGTAGGGACTGGATTCCCTGAAGCAAAGATGTGGAAGGCGTCGAAGTCCCCAAAGTCAGGCATATTGGGAAACAGAATAATGCCATATATGCACAGAGCGAGGATGGCGTTGAACACGACCCAACATCCGTCTTTGGCGCATTGCTGAGCTTTTCCCACTAAGAACTGCAAGGAGAAACCGGGAACCTTGTTCCAACTAGACAAGACCAACTCGGAGGCATCCAGATGAAGTGAGGGAGCTAGACTAGCCAGGTCAGGCTCAGCATCCATATGAACATAGGGTATCTGACTCTTGATAGGCACACCTAACAAATCAACATACTCCTCTAGTGCGGGTGCGAGAATAAAGTCCTGGAAAGTGAAGCATCTCAACGGAGGATCGTAGAATTGCAGCAGAGCGTGCAACCCATTCAGCTCAAACACAGAGGGTTTACGAACCAAACTGAGCAGTTTATCGTAAGACTTTCTGAATTCCTCTCTCACAGAATCATCTGCCAAGGCAATCAAACCAGTCAGCTGAACAACATCAGGAGTGGGGAGTTTGTAAGCCACAGTCTTCCTCAGAAAACCCATGATAGCACAATAGAAGGCAAGAAATCCTGAATCGGGGGAAACGGTACCTACAACACAGACACACGTTAATGAAATGCAAATGAGTATGCAAAGCAATGTAAAATGCAATCATGCAGCAGGAGATCAAGACGACTGTGCTGTTGAAGATATGAAGGTTCGGTATCAACAAAACCATAATACTGCTCTGTCAAGAACAACCATAGATCTGCCAAGAAGAAAACCCAGATATCGGACCATAAATATGCTCTGTCAAGAACAAACACACATCTGATAATAAGGACCTCTGTCACAAGACCATAACTCTGCTCTGTCAAGAACCCATATCTCTGAAAATAAGGACCTCTGATACGGGACCATAACTCTGCTCTGTCAAGAACACATATCTCTGAAAATAAGGACCTCCGATACGGGACCATAACTCTGCTCTGTCAAGAACAATCATATATCTGATGATGAGAACCTCTGGTACCAACAAAACTGATTCACTATCAAGAAAACCAGGTAGTCTAAAGGTTAAGGTTTCCTGCAACAAACCCGACCCTGCTCACAGGTATGGACCTAAACTGACACAAGTTCGACATCCTATGCGGTCATCAGCGTCACAGACATTCAAGAGGGGTGATATGATACCCAGAAGGTGTGGCATCACCAGCCCCTGAAGCGGCCTCACTCGGCTGAATCCCAAATGATCGGTCCCTAGAGTCGACAATCCTCCAAATCAACAACCCCCTCAACCCAAAGGGTTGAAAAAGAAGTCAACCGGAAGAACCTCGTCTGAGCGTGGATTTCATGAGACACTAGTGCCTGCAAAGCAAGCACGCGCCCACTAATTTCCACAACTAATGCTAGGTACGCTCAAGCCTGGGTCTGGCTTCTCACTCATCAGAATGCCCCTCCCACAATAGCACAGATAATCATATCATACTGAAAATAAAATGCAGGAAGTAAAATGCGATAAATAAATACAACCCAACAAGTAATCATACAAGCGTTAGGATTGACTCTCGTAGGGGACGTTGGATCCCCAAACTGACTCGCATAAGGGACGTTGGATCCCAGGAAACTATCAAGTCCCCAGCAGAGTCGCCAGCTGTCGCTACTGCGAAAATAAGGTGCCGGCAAAACATAAGAGTTGCCACCTTTCGTTATTTATCCCCCAGAGCGGGAAAGGAAACGATCGGAAAAAACTGACGAAAAGGTATAAGACAAGGTCATCGCAACCATTGTCTGGGTTCGGGAGTCGGTTACGCAAGGGGAAGGTATTAGTACCCCTCATGTCCATCGTACTCGATGGGATCCACGCTTGTTGTGTTTATCTGACGGGTTGGTTTATCTATCTGCCTATCAAGGCTGGCTAAAAAAGAAAAGAAAATGACTCGGCAAAGCGTCGCACTTTATGCCTACGTATTCTCATCAGAGAATGAGAAATCAGAGTCAACGTAGTTCGGCTAACTACAGGTGATGGGGGAAGGTGGCTCGCCAATACATCAGTATTGTGCCTACGTACTCTCAACAGGCTTGAGAGATCAGAGCTTACGTAGTTCGGGATAATACGGATTACGGGAATTCAGATTCATCTGTTTTATCGAGTAGGGTTAACAAACAGTTCCAGCAGTTTGGTGTATGCAGCTCGACCCTTTGAGACTTAGGCGTTACCATTTTCGGTAGAACTGGAAGTTAACGACACTCTTTTCTTCAGAAAATCTTTCTTTGAATTACGGGCCCACGGGGCAAAAAGGTTTGAAGTTTGTTTTCTGTCTTTTACGGAAGAAGTGTTTTTTATGGTTGTTTGTAACCAATATCACACTAGAGACTATGACCTGAGAGTGAATGCGTCGCATGTCACCCAAAGGGTACCATACTAACCATCCAGACTGTTGAAAAGAAACTCTCCAACAATCCTTTCTCAGATATCTTAAGGCTCGTAACGTACGAAGTTAGCTAACCTTTATCACTGTATTTTAATTTGTTTTGAGATGAAAAGAGAGAACAGGCTCAACTAAAGGGAGACTATCAAGTCCTAATGTTGTCATGCCAAGGATTCATCCTATGGTTGAGGTTTGAAACAGGGAACTCCTAGAAGTTATCATGCATAGGTTTCAACCTAAAGTTCTATCATTACTTCCTTGTCAAAGGAAGGGAGAGTCCTAGGGGATCATATCAATGATAAACAACGGATAAAGCATCAGCTTAAACAGCAACAGTAAACAACTGTAAAATGCATGCAATGCAAGTGAGGGAGGAAATGTGTGTGGGGCATCAGCCTCCACAAGCTCATCTCAACCTCAAGCCATATATGAATAACTGCAATCATACAGAAAACAAAATGCTATCAAGCAAGATATAAGCAACTGCAATCATACAGGGAAAATGAAATAAAATGCCATCAAGCAAGATACAAACCACATAGGCAAGGGAGCAGGGCTCTACCGAATACCAGCAAGCAAAGCCATACAGTAAAAATACAAGCAGAGGGAGCAACTCAACCTCTAGTGCAATCATGCTCCTAGTTTAAATCAATCTACATATGAGCTTATTCTAATGCATCAAGCAAATCAAACAAGTCACAGCAATACAGTTGCACAGCAAGCAAACAGACAGAAGAGAAAGCAGATCAATAGCTTCCACAGCTTCACAGCAAAGCTCCTCAGACACCAGTCCAGTCTTCAGACTTCAACCACCCTTCAAGGCTATCATCTTCAATAGCAAGTATCAACTTGCTTCTTCAAGCTTCTAACACATCAAACATAAGTATCCACTTATTCTTCATCCTCAAGCCTCAGCTCTTCAGTTAATTCCACCTTCAGGCTTCAACCCTAATATCAAGTATCAACTTGGCTCCCTCAGGCTCTCAGTGTATCAACATAAGTGTCAACTTATCCTTTATTCTTCAAGCCTCAGCTCTTCACTCAATCTCAATTGGATCTTCTTCACAAGTGTCAACTTGGTCTTCAAGCTTCAGCTCTCTCCTCTTTACCAGTATCAACTTGTTTCTCTTTATCTACAAGCTTCAACTTCAAAAGGTAATCTCCAAAAACAAAGAAGTATCAATTTCTAGCACCTTCAATCTTTTTCAAGCAAGGAACTCCATCCTCTAACAAGGGAGAAAGATTCATTTGACATGAGCAAAAGTTGGATGATTGGTAGCAGAGTGAAGACCAAAGGTCACCAATAAGCATCCTATCATTAGAGAAAGGGACCCTCAAAGGTTCTACCAACTTGCAAAGAGCCACACATCCTACCAAAGGAGGGATGAGGCCTTTACAAGGGGACCTAACATCATAGGGAATAATGGAAGTGATCAACATCTTCCATGTTTATGAAGAAAGAGAATCTATCTAGAAGCTTTGCCTACAAACCCTAATCTTAACACCTAATCAATACTACACCAAAAGAAGAGAAAATCTTCACATCCAAGCTTCTTCAAGCAATCCAATGCATCTTCAACTTGCCTTCATCATCACTCAAGAGCAAGAGAGAGAAAACCCTAATCTAAGGGAACTAAAGAAGTCAATCTAGTTGAACTAGTGCATTAGAATCATCTAAAGTTAGCACCTAAACTAAAATCAACCTAAAATAGAAAACTACATTATAAATTCCTACAAAAATTCCTAAGGGATCCTAATTCAATCATGAATATACCCTACAAAAATCAGAGGTTGAATCATCCACCAAGTTCTAAAAATAAAATCTAAACCACAAGGTATCAACCATAAACCCTAAAAATGGAGCTCTTAAGGTTTCAACCTAGAACTACCACTTACATTCATCAAAAAAATGTGAGAACAATCTATGGGGAGCATGCATATCTATGCTAACTACTCACAAAAAATTAGCACAAGAATCATCACCAATTGATCACACCAAATTCAAGAAAATCAAGCATCACACATGATTATTTTAATATCAATTAAAATGTAAAAACTCCCATAAAATCAAAAAATGAATGAAATAATAATATTTTTCCTCTAAAAAATACTATATCCTATCATGAATCCAATGCAAAAAGAATGGGATTAATTGAATCATTTTCCATTTTTTATGAGTTAATCAATAACCATGAATAAAAATGAAAAATAATGAAAAATCAAGATAAAATGACAAATGCGTGGTGCAGGTAGCAATAAAATCCAGTTCAATTCCCAGACTGGGCCACAAAGGGGGTGTGGTTATCAATTCTGACTTAAGCCCAAAACCACAACTTAAATGAAACGCAGCGTTTCATTTTAGTTCAGAACTCTTCACAAATTTTCCTGCGCGCGTGGCCATTGGATCTTCATCTGGTCAAAGGTCCTACCTTGATCCAAGGGCTCTGGGATCATCTTCCCCAATTTGAATCCCTGAAACTCAGGTCACCTGTGCGCCATAGTCACCACCGGTGACTTTCTCCGGTCGTCATCTCACAACCCTAACTTGCCATAGAATCCACCATAGGCCACGATTTCTTGGTGAAACTTGTCCCAAATTCCCTCAGGAACTCAACCATGCCATTAATTCAACCTAAAACCTCAAGATTCGCAAGAACGACATCTCACCCGAAAATGGTAACAACCCTAATTGGTCACTAACTCTCAAATTAATGATCTGAAAACCTCCCTACACCATTCTACTATGCATCTAACACAATAATTCTTCCTAATTCTACCTAATTCAAGCTGGAGATTGAAAGTTACTAACCTGAGAATTTCGTGTGCACAGAGGTAGTAAACCTTCAAATCAAGCTCTCCAATGCTCCAGACTCCTTCAATGAATCAATTTCAAGCTTCTGTATGCAATAAAATGGATGGAAATGCTCTGGATTCTTGGAACCAATTCTGAGTTGCAGGTGACAAAATTTGAGATCAAGAACACTATACAGCCACGAATTTTCCTTGATTATGATCTGGAATCATTCACTAGCATCCATAGAAGAGATTGCAATCAAGAAAATGGATGGAAAGTGAAGAAAATGGTGTAACCGAATTCAGTTGCAAGCAAGAATTTTCGAATCTCAATCTTTATTCTCTCCTTCAATTATCACCAACCTTGGCCTTGGATCACCTCTATTCAATATATAGAACATGTATGGATGATCTAGAAAGCTCTAGATCCTTCTAATGAGAAATTCAATATCTCACTTCATGGAAATTTCAATCTCATGCCATGGTCATACCAATTCTGCTAGCAGCTTGTATCCACCCTCATTCTCTTCCAATTTCTCTCCTAATGGTATTTTGGATGTGTTTGGATTGAAAGAAGCCTTGGTCATGCCTTGAATTTTGGTTTGGCAAATGTTACTTATGATGTAAGTAACTACTTTTCAAAGCAAGTCCATAAATTAAATCTCAAGTCAAAATTGTGGCAATGTCAATGTTCTTAAAATTTGTTTTAGAATCAAAATGACATATTACATGCTTTGGTTTGGACATGTAGATCAAAAATACCAATTTCCATCTTTGGTTCATTTGAAAATCATCCTTATTTTAAGCCATTTTTGTGATTTTGAGCTACAAGCAATTCCAACATATCATGACATCTTGGTTAGCCTTAAAACATCATTTTGAACAAGTTTTATGTTGAACATTTTCCCATTTGAAGCTTGCAAATAGGAGTTATGGCCTTATGGTTGAAATGACCTATAATCTCCAAATGACCAAAATGCCATTGACTTGTCAAAGCCATAACTTGAGTTTTACAAATCCTATAAAGGACTTCTAGTACTCTCTAGAAATCTAAGAGGATAAGGAACAACATTCATGTTAACCAAAAGTTCATATGAATCATCCTTCTAGGACAAAAGTTTCATGCAAGTTGGACAACTTTCAAGCTCCAAATTCACATACCTCAGATGACCTGTAACTTGTCAAAGTCATAACTTGAGTTCTACAAATCCTATAAAGGACTTCTAGCACTCAAATTAAAGCTAAGATCATGCTCTACAACATTCATGTTAAGGGTAAGATGAGATGACAATCACATCTTGAGCTAAACTGCCTTGAAGATAGGGGTCAAACTAGGGGATTTTACACTGTCAAACTAGGGGATTTTACACACCCTCTTGGCTTCAATCACTCTCTCTGAGGATCTTTTAACTTCTCTGACAAGGATGTCAACCCTTGAATACTTGAATAACCTTCTTAGCTTAGCTTCATAGTCTTGTGTAGCCCTTAATTGGTAACCATACCTCTTGATCTCATGCATACATGTCAATGAAATGCAAATGATAATGCTAATGTGCATGAAATGAAACATAAGCTAGGTAAAGAAAAGTTGAGCAAATTTTGGGGTGCAACACCTAGCAATGGGCTAGCGAAAGTCTGCGATTCTGGAAAAATAAAACTGCTGCTTAGAAATCAGCAGCTCTCCCACTCTCCAATTTCCATCGGGACAACACTAAAATCATCGGCTTAAGGTTCTACAACCTAGCCCCAACATCCAAACTCAATTTTTACCCGATAAACCTCATTATCTGCTCAATTATCCAACTTCCGACAATAAACCTCGAACTACCCAGAACCCCAATTTCCCATAAACCATTACCCCACAGCACATGCAATGAACTTTCAACATAACAATCACAATCATAACAGAAATAATACATGGATCAACATCATTCATCATCATCCATGGGAATTAGGGGATTTCCCTCTACCAATTTATTCATGCAATTACCCATTCAACCGATCAATCCCCTCCCCTTACCTCAAATTCGATGCTGATGTTGATGAAGCTTCTCAATCCACACGAAAAATCCTACAGCCCAACCTCCTCTTGCTCAAGCTTGCTCTCGCTTTGATTGTGTTCTTGCTTTTGCTACGCATTCTTCTCCTTCAACCGTGTTTTCTCTTTCCAAATGCCACAATTGTCCTTCACCCCAAAAATATACAACTCTTATATTCCAAATAAATAATACTCTCCACATTTCTTAATTCCATAATTAATAATCTTATTCCTTTTAATTCCAAAAACAATATTAATTCTCACAATATTAATATTAATAATAATACTAATATCAATATTAATATTAATTATTATCATTATCCATTATATAATATTAATATCATGTTCCTCATTCCTCAACAATTTCTACACAAAACACGCTGAAAACAAAATAACACTGGAAACTAGAAATAATTAAAATGGGTGTTACACATATTACATAACATAAGTAGAATTATCTAACTAGTATATCATGTGTATACATATTTATTTTAAAATATTTTTTTGTTAAAGTTGTTTTTAATACAACAACGGGTGAGAAAGACCAATAGAATAATGAAAACAGTTTAACAAAATATTCTAACAAGTTTGAAAAATAAAATTCCAAAAAAGTGTTTTAAAATTTTGACTGAATCAACTGATCGAATTGATTGAACCAAGAACCGAAGATATTATTGGTATGATCTAATTGTTGGATCGGATAACCTATTGAACCAGTGAAAATCGTCAAAATCAATGAAGCGGCAATTTGACAAAAAACCGATGAGTTAAATGCTTGTTTTTGTTCTCAAACGAGTGAACAAATTTAAAATTAAAATATAAATAAATTTTTTTAATAAAAAAATTATTTTATTATTTTGATATTCAGGATAAGATACGTTACAATTAAATTTTGTACAATTTATTTAAATTTATATATTTTTTTTGTGTGATGACTATTTTAGAATTTAAATTTAAATAATAAATTTGTAATTTTGTGAATCTATGATATTTTAAAATTTTAAAAATTCATAAGTGTTAGTGATTTTTTGAAATATTTAGTTATTTAGTTACGTTGGTTTAATAATTATATGATTTTAATCAATCAAATTATTCAATTTAATCTATTTTAATCATATAATTTATTTAATTTAATCTATTTTAATTATATAAGTTAATCAATGATCCAATAAATCAATAATTCAATATCCTCACTAATTTAACTAACCATCCGGATTTTAAAACACCTCTCCAAAAGCATCTTTCAAGTAATCCAAAATAATATAATGGACGATGAATACTCCAGTCTCCTACTTTGCAGAATTTACGTTTGGTAGGTAGCAGAGTATGATGATGGTGGGTACTATACTTCTACATAATTGAGGATATGAATAAGTGAGTCAAACGTTATTAAATGAAGTTAATGAAAAGGGAGGCAGGGTTGGAAGGAAAAGTGATGAAAAAGGGTCAAATGTAGAAACCTTAGTGAGAGAGAGTGGAGTGGGTGAAGAAGGCAGAAAGCAATAAATAGAAAGAGAGGAGAGACAGAGTGAGTAAGTGTGATTGGGAGACAAGAAAGTGTCAATAAAACTGCTCTTGCCGGCTGGTGGCCTAGACAAGGGACCTTCTCTCCCACTCTCTTCTCTTTCATTCAGTATTCTCTCTCCATCATTATTAGTTTTAAAATTAACTCTCCATAATTCTCTGCAATAAATTATAAATTAAATCCCAACATTAAATCTATTTATACAAAAAGTAATATAATATTCATACGCAAATTTTATATATATATATATATATATATATATATATATATATATATATATATATATATATATATATATATATATATATATATATATATATATATATATATATATATATATATATATATATATATATATATATATATATATATATATATTACTATTTTTTTTAATGTATATATAAAACATACAAAGAGATATTATAAATAGGGAGGAATGAAGAGTTTTTTTTCGAAGAATAAATTATTGGTGTTATCAGGTTTTGGGTAAATATAAATTAAGAGATGATGTTAAAAATAATTTATATTTTATAAAACTTAGTGATTAAGTTTTATTAGAGGGTAATTTAGTACTTTAGTATGTTACCTTTGTGACCCTAGTTTTCTGTGTATAAATAGACTAGTGGTAGATGTCATTTTGTATTTCTTCCTTACAACTTTGTAGCAGTCATTTGTAGAGCATAAATATATTCTCTTATTCTATTCATCTCTTTTAACCTTGTGCACCAACAATTGGTATCTAGAGCTCCGGTTCGGATCCACAGGGAAACATGGAAAACACGAGTGAAACAGTGAGGCGTTGTGTGGTTGATTTTGTTTCTTGAATTTGTTTTGAATCTTAAACGAAATCGTAACAGAATCACATTTTCTGATTCTGCGGGATTAGGAAACACTTTGTTTGGTGAGATCCGAGTGATTGCACAAGGTTGAAGATGACCGGAAACGGTGGTCTGAGCACCAAGCTTCTAGTGTTTGATGGAAAAAACTGACTCGTTGGATGATTCAGATGCGTGTGTATTGTTCGGTGCTCAAGATGGGCTTTATCTTGTCACTGAAGGTTACGTTCCAGTAGCAGCAAATGCAACAGAGGAACAAAAGAACACGCATAAAGATACGAGGAAAAAAGATCGGAAAGCATTGTTCTACATCCATCAGTGTGTGGATGCAAATGTGTTTGAGAAAATCGTTAATTCAACGACGGCGAAGGCTGCATGGGATACACTGGTCAAGTGATATGGTGGTGACGCATCAGTGAAGAAGGTGAAGCTTCAGTCCCTACGAAAGCAGTATGAGAATCTCAACATGAAGAACAATGAGAAGGTATCTGACTACATCTTCAGAGTGATTATGATCACTAATGAGATGAAAGCTTGTGAAGAAACCCTTTCTGAACAAGTAATTATTGAGAAGGTATTGAGATTCCTTACCCCTCAGTTTGATTACATTGTAGTAGAAATATAACATTCTAAAGAGCTGAGCAACATGAGAATTAAAGAGTTGCAAAGTAGTCTAGAGGCACAAGAGTTGCATCTGACTGAGAGAACTTCTTAAAGAGAAGTAGAGCAACAGGCTCTGAAAATAGTTTTTGGTAAGAAGCATCAGAAACAGTCTTGGTCAGAAGCCAGGAGAAGATCTGATGGTGTTCAGAAATCAGAAACCTCAACTTCTGATAGGCAGAAGAATGTTCAGAAGGGAAAAGAAAGGTATGACAAGAAGAAGATCCAATGCTACTATTGTAAGAAGTTTTGCCATTTTGTTGCTGATTGTTGGTCAAACAAGGAAAGGAAGTCATAAGAAGAAAATATAGCCAGAAGTTCTGATGATGAATCTGTGCTACTGATGGCTTATGAATCTGATGATACGGATTTGACAGACTGGTGGTATATGGACACTGGCTGCTCAAATCATCTTGCTGGAAATAAGAAATGGATGGTTGATTTTGACTTTGGTAAGAGGACAAAGATCATATGTGCTAATGATAAATACCTCAAGCTGAAGGTATGGGAAATGTTTGAGTCGTTATGAACAATGGGAAAACAGCATTGATTCGGAAAGTGTGGTATGTACCTGGCATGAAAAGCAATCTGATGAGTGTGGGGCAACTAATTGAGAAAGGTTTTTCAGTTACCATGAAGGAAAATCTTCTAAAGTTGTATGACTGTAATCAAAAGCTGATTATAGATTCAGAACAGGGAAGTAATAGAACATTCAAGGTGAATGTAAGAACTGCAGACTCTGAATGTCTTAGTGCAACGAGTGTTGTGAAGGAAAGTGAGTTGTGGCACAAAAGATTTGGTCATCTTAATTTCTGAAGCTTAGGGCATCTGAATTTGAAGAAGTTGGTACATGGAGTCCCTATAATTAAGAAGCCTGAGAAGTCGTGCAAAGTATGCATGGAAGGAAAGTAACCAAGATTGCCATTTGTGTCAGAAGTAGCTCCAAGAGCAAAGCATGCTTTGGGAGTAGTGCATTATGATGTGTGTGGTCCATTTCCAATAGCATCGATTGGAGATAACAAATTCTCTGTGTCATTTATTGATGAATTCACAAGAATGACATGGGTATTCCTTATAAAGTTCAAACACAATGTGTTTGATGAATTCAAGAAGTTCAGAATGAAGGCTGAGAATCAGAGTGGTCATACTCTGAAGATTCTCAGAACCGATGGTGGAGGAGAGTATAAATTCACTGAGTTCAGAAAGTTCTGTGAGGATAATGGAATTGAGCATGAGTTTATTGCTCCTTATACTTCTTAACACAGTGGTCTTACTGAGAGAAGAAATCATACTTTGCTTGATATGATGAGAAACATGCTGAAGGAGGAGAAGTTTCCTCATACCTTATGGGGAGAAGTTGTTGCCACCGCAGCATATGTGCTCAACAGATGCCCAACAAAGAATCTAGAGGAAATAATTCCTATTCAGAAGTGGACTAGAGATAATCAAAGTGTTAGCCATCTAAAGGTATTTGGTTCTGTATGTTACAAACATGTTCCAGAAGCCATAAGACAGAAGCTGGATGATAGAAGAAAAGTAATGTTACTAGTGGGGTATCACAGTACAGGTGCGTACAAGCTCTATTTTACAGAAACAAATAAATTTGAATTCAACAGAGACATCATTGTAAAGGAATCAGAAACTTGGGATTGGAACAAGTCTCAATCGAACTCTGATGTGAGAACTTCTGAAGAAAGTTCAGAATTAGAAGTTTTTAAAGATGAGTCAGAAACTGGAGAAGATTCTGAAGCTGGAGTAGAGTTTGATGGTGATCTTGAATCTGAAGGAGACTCAGAAGGTGAAGATGATTTTGATCCAGATTCTGGTGTTGATTCAGATTCTGGGGCTATTCTAGAATCTAAAGGTGGTCAAGGTTCTGGAGGAGGTCAAACTTATGAAGCAAGAGCTTTTGAAGGAGAAACTTCTGAAGATACATCTGGAGTTCAAGCATCCGAAGGAGATTCTGAACAAGGCCAGAGGCCATAGAGAATCAGAAACATTTCGAGAAGATTTGTAGAGTTTGACATGCTACAAAACACTAAAGTAGATTCTGAAGGAGAAGTTATTTAGTGTGCCATGTTAGTAGACTTTGAACCCGTAAGCACGGAAGAGGCTCTTGAGTAGAAAGTCTGGATGAAGGCCATGAGAGAAGAACTTGATGCCATAGAGAGAGGAACAAGAATTGAAAGCTGGCAGAACTTCCAAAGGACAAGAAAGCCATCATTCAAGCAGAAGCTAAAGCCAGATGGATCAATTGGAAAACACAAAGCGAGGTTAATAGCAAGAGGATTTATTCAAAAACCTGGACTGGATTATTCTAAAGTGTTTGCACCTGTAGCGAGACATGAAACAATCAGACTGGTGATTGCAATAGCTGCTAACAGGAATTGGCCTCTGATGCATTTAGATGTGAAATCTGCATTTCTAAATGGTCCATTACAAGAAGATGTGTACGTGTCACAACCTTCTAGATTTGTTAAAAAGAATCAGGAAGGGATGGTGTACATATTACATAAAGATTTGTATGGATTGAAGCAAGCGCCCAGAGCCTGGAATCTGAAGATTGATTCACTTTTTAAGGAGCAGGGGTTTCAGAAATGTGAGATGGAATACAGTGTTTATGTTCAACATACTTCTGAAGGCAATATGGTTCTGGTGTGTTTATATGTTGATGACATACTGCTGACAGGGAGTTCTGAACAAGAGATAGCTAAGTTTAAGAAGGTGATAATGAATGAGTTTGAAATGACTGATCTCGGGAAAATGACATATTTTCTAGGGATGGAGTTTATATACTCTGATAAGGGTATCATTTTGCATCAGTTGAAGTATGAACTTAAGCTTCTGAAGATATTTAAGCTGTTGAACTGTAAGACTGCTATCACAACTGCAAATACAAATCAGAAACTTAATTCTGATTTTAATGGTGAGGATGTGGATGCTACAAGCTTCAAACAATTGGTTAGTTTGCTGAGGTATCTGTGTAATATCGGACTTGATATCTGCTATGCAGTTGGAATGGTTAGTAGGTTCATGAGTAAACCTAAGTGGTCCCATTACCAAGATGCTATCAGAATTTTGAGGTATATCAAGGGAACTCTGAAGTACAGAATGCTATTCCATTCTGGAAGAAAGATTGAATAAGAACTTCTGAGTTATTCAGATTTTGATTGGTGTGGAGACATAGTTGACAGAAAAGTACTTCTGGGTACTTATTTAAGTTTCTGGGAGGTCCTATTTCTTGGTGTTCCAAGAGACAACCTGTTGTTGCGCTATCAACTTGTGAAGCTAAATATATCACAGGCGTTGTGACTACATGTCAAGTTGTGTGGATTCTGAGCTTATGCAGGATCTGAAGATCAAAGTTAACAAGCCTATGAAGCTAATGATTGATAACAAGTCCGCAATCAATCTCGTCAGAAACTCAGCGCTGCATGGGAGAAGCAAGCATATTGAGACTAAGTATCACTTTCTGAGAAATTAGGTTCAGAATGGAGTGCTAGAAGTTGTACGTTGTAGCACCCAGAAGCAACTGACAAATGTTCTGACAAAAACTATCAAGACCAACCAATTTCTTTGCTTAAGGGATGAAATTGGTATTGTCGGTTTTGGGTAAATATAAATTAAGGGATGGTGTTAGAAATAATTAATATTTTACAAAACTTAGTGACTAAATTTTGTTAGAGTAATTTAGTACACTAGTATGTTGCCTTTGTGACCCTAGTTTTCGGTGTATAAATAGACCAATGGTTAACGTCATTTTGTAATTCTTCGTTACAACTTTGTAGCCGTCATTTGCAGAGCATAAATATATTCTCTCATTCTATTCATCTCTTTTAACCTTGTGCACCAATACAAATTACCCATTAATGTGGTATTATAAAATAATAATAAACTATTTAAAATAAAATAAAATAAGAGAATTAAATGTATTTATGAAATAAGATAATTTTTTGTTGCTCAATATTGTGGGACGAAGTAGCATTTTCACATGTTGATTAAATAGGTAAACGAGTGAGTCCAAATATTTCTTATTGAAAATGATTAAATGACTCAATTTATCAAGGTATATTGAATTGAATGAGAGTCTAATAAATATCTATCAATTAATTAGTAATTAATAATAATAATTGATTTAGTAAATTTGTAGTTGATTAATTGAATAATATCTCTCTCATCATGAAAAATGGTCTAGAAGATTATCACAAGAAATTTGTTGGATGCTTATATTATTAATTTTTTTTTTAAGATCACGAGTGACAATGAACTTTAGAGAAATATGTTTCTTTTGCTCTCTTTTAGTATAATCATCTTTTAATTGAGTGATACATGCAATATTATTTTTATTTATGGTTGTTGTATTTATTTATCCGGAAGTCAAACCACAAGTCTATCGTACGTGTTGAATTAGGGACATTAATGTAATACATTCTCAACTTGATTCATGTAGTGCTAAAAGTTATGCATGACTAGATAAAATTGTCGCTATGGTTTGTTTCGCATATCTCTACGAAATAGTTGTACCACCATAAGTAAGCAAATAATTTGTATGATCCAACATTATGAGTATCTGACAAGTAATATGTTTCTGCATAACCTGTTAATTCTAATTTAGATACTTTTAAATAAAACAAACTCATGTCCATTGTAATCCTAAGATAACAAAATATATGTTTAACTATGTTCCAATGTCTTTGTGTATGTGAAGAAATATATCTTACTAATAGATTGACCAAAATTTATATGTCATGGCATGTATATTTAGCAAGATAGATTAATGCTTGAATTATACTGAGAGATGGTACTTTTGGACCAACTGATTTTTTCATCCTCTTCTCAAGGTCTTACATAATCTTATGCACATCCACTGACCTGACATCACACGGGTAGACAATATATGAGATTTGTAAATATAGGTACTATTGTACCAACTATTTTTTCATCCTCTTCTCGGGGTCTTAAAAAATCTCTCGCACATCCAATGATCTGACATCATAGGGATATATAACATATTAGATTTGTCCATATAGAAACGTTTTAACACTTTTTCTATTTAACATACGAGATTTGTCCATATAGAAATATGTTAACACTTTTGCTATATAACATATGATATTTGTCCATATAGAAATGTTTTAACCCTTTTTCTATATAACACTCTTGGTGTATAGAAATTCCATTGTCTAAATGTTCACCTTGTAAAGACTTTGAATTTTCCAAGTCCTTCATCTTAAACAATTTCTTTAAATAATTTATAACTTTTAGAAACTCTTAAGGTGTTCCAATAATATTTATGTCATCCACATGGACATCTATTATAACAAATTCTTTTTTAGATATTTTCATATAAATACAAGGACAGGTGGAGTTATTTGTATATCCATCTCTTAGAAAATATTAACTAAGATAATTATACCACATGCGTCTATGTGGTCTTAGCCCACATAGAGACCCGTTCAACTATAGGTGAATATGTTTCATCAAAATCAATCTTAGGTCTTTGCAAAAATCATTGAGCAATAAATCAAGATTTGTACTTACAATTTTATCATTCTTATTCTGCTTTTCACAACAACTAATTTATATTAAATTAGTTTCACACCTTCAGGTGTCTGTACTACAGGTCCAAAAGAGAGTCACTTGTAAAGTTAGCTTAAATCTTCTTCAATTAGATTTGTTAATTTTTGCCAATTCTCACTTAATTTGTGTACAATCTTTGATAGACTTTGATTTATGTTCTTCATTATCATTTATAATATTTAACATTATATTGTATACAAAGAGATTGTCAACATTGACTTTATTTTGGTTCCACCATATTTCATCCATGACATAATTTATCGAGATCTCTTAATTTTCATGAATTTCATGTACCTGGTTAGTTATTCTAAAACTAAACAAAAATTATGTCAATGTCTCTTAGAGTTTTCATATCCTCGCTTGAGTCATCTTTAATTTATCTCTTTTTCTTGTAGAAGACTTTACTATTGTAACCAACTTTCCTACCACACTTCATGCGAACTTTAAACTCATTTGTAATATTAGATTATCCAACATGAGAATCTACTTTGATTTGAGTATTAGCAACTGATAATTAGTTTTATAAACTTTGCAAATGAGAAATATATTGAACTTCTAGTTCATATAAGTTTATATGAGGATCAAGATAATAACTTTTTAAAAGTGTTCATTTTAACTTTTGGTTCACTCTTCAGCCACTTAATAATTTCTCCACTAATAATGGAAAAGTTAATTTCTCAATTAGTAATCCGCCTACTAGTCTACAATCAAGTATCCAATTATTTTCTCAAGTTATATCTCAAAAATGGAATTCATATCAAATATATTTTTACAATATTCTTTCAGAACTTGTCTTAGTATTATATTGGAGCAATTGAATAATACATAACGCATCCAAAAGTTCACTTAGATGAGAAGTATCGTGTAATTAACCTGAAATAATTTATATATCAAGGGAGGAGAAACATGTAGTAATGTGTTGGCTTAACGCGAATAAATATCTTAATATTGATGTTTTGTGTGTTTTTAATATCTAATTTATAACTTATGATCTTTGAAGTATAAGTTATACAATAAACTTCAGATGTCTAAAGAATGGATCTTCATGTCCATTTTTTATGAGCATATGCTACAAAATGTTCAATCTTAGTTTTAATAATATTTGTGACACTTATCAAGAAAATTCTGAAGAGAAAAAAAAATCAAAATTTGAGATCTTAGTCTGAGAAAACAATTACACAAACTTCTGATTGTGAGTATACAATAAATATTTGCACGATATTATAGTTGATGCAACAATTAATGTTATGAAAAACTCATTTTCCAAATTTTTAATTTTCTTTGGAAACACAAAGTTTATTGGATTGAAGAAACTTATGATTTTTTAATACTAATTTTCACATCATATTATATTAGAGGTGATCCAAACGGTTTTGCCACAACAAACTATATACACTTAAGGTTTATATAATACATATATTTCAATTATTTTAATCAGTTTGAATTAACGGTGAACAAATATTATTTGATTGGTGTATTGATTCACAAATATCACGTCAATTTCTCAAAATTTTAATTTCTTTTAGGAATACACAAAATTTATTGGTTTGAAGAAACTTCTGAATCTTCAATACTAATTTTGGCATCATAATACCTTCGAGATGACCCAATCGAATTTGCCAACAACACATGTAAGTGTGGATCGTAAACTTTTGATTTACTATAATACATATAGAATAATTTAAATGAAATATATTCATAGAAATTGATGGTATACTGTTCAATTACAATTTTGTCATCTAAGTATTTTTCTTAAAATTTTTTTATTAATAATCACATAGTCCATAAACCACATTAATGCATTTTATTACGTTTTATATTTATAAAATTTAGAACTAAAAACTTATTTAACAAATATAAATAACACCATAAAATTTATGCAAGAAATATAGTTCTATAAATTAAATTGAAATAATGTCAAAAATATACAAATATTTTTATTAGAATATATATATATATATATATATATATATATATATATATATATATATATATATATATATATATATATATATATATATATATATATATATATATATATATATATATATATATATATATATATATATATATATATATATATATATATATATATATATATATATATATAAACTGCTACAATATATATAATCATCTTAATATAATATAAACTCAAATTAATATCATACAAAGTCTTTAATAATTTTGATTTTAGAAATTACATTAGTGTATCGATAATCAATCATGTAATTCCCTAGTTAAATGATTATTTTTTTGCATAATTTAAAAGTATAGTTCATTAGAAAATTAATATTCTTTATTGCTTTATTTTATTTTTCAGTTGTAATAAGGTTCACTAAATCTTATAGATATCAATCATGATTTAAATATGTAGTAATTCAGATAATTAATCATAAACATTTATCAATAATGACCATTTTTGAAATCATATATGAAATCTTTTGACACTAGCAATACATGATGTAGAATTTGATGTTCCACCATCATGGTACAATGTCATGATAGATGTTTTATAACATCTACAGACTGACAGAACAATTTATTAAAGCATTTAAATTGTGTAGAATTTTAAATGCAGATGGATAAATAACACAATGGATTGTTAACCCAAGTCGGTGCAACAACACCTACATCTGAGAGCTACCAAGCTAGGAAGGAAATCCACTATCGGCAGTATTAATTCAGAGTTAAACTCCCATGTTTACAACACCTCACTTAATCTCTACTCAGTGCAACTTCTACATAGAAACTCCTAAATATGAGAAATCAACATCTCACTCCCAATCACCGCAGTGATAAACAAACACTCCCAGTCCCAGGGAATGCCACAAGAAACCAAAAAGAAAGATGTACCCTCTTTCTTTCAAGAACAAAACTAGGTCAAGACTCTTGACCAAAAACAATACTCGGTTTTGCTTAAAAGTTTCAACCAAGAACAATACTCAACTCCTATGCTTAAAAGCTTCAGAGTGAGAATAATATACAACCTAAATATGTCTACCACGATGCATCAAAATATACAAAAGGTGACTTACAAAATCACAACACAAGAGACTCTCAAAATCTAGCACTATAAAACCTCCCCTTATTTTACAAAAGTGAAAGTCATAAATACAATAAACTTATAGTCTTCCTTAAATACTCCTCAGCAGTCCATGGGATTCGAAATCTTCACCCAGATATTTATTGATCCATCCTGAGGGCTGCATCAATTATGCATAAAAATCTCTTTAAATCTTGGAGCAAATCATCAAGTTTCCTAAATTGTCTCAACATCCAATTTTAGAAACTTATGAACAGTTGGAGATAAAAAAAAAGTTCCATATTAACTCTTCTTGACCTGCCAAATTAAGTGAGATATATCCAAACGAAATCTCAAAAAATCAAATCAAATAATACTTCAAATCTTCTCAAGATTTTAGGCATGAAAATAGAACAAAAGACTCCATAATTATCTCCATGAAATATGCAACATAAATCCTTTTGTTTTAAATAAAATCTCCACCATGATTTGCACCATCAATATCTCACCAGGAAATCACAAAAAATTTCTAAACCATAGGAACAAACAAATCATAACATTCTGAACATAATGTTGTTCAATTCTATAATAACATGTTATAACATCAGTCTTGACATCCTGTACTTGAACCCTGAACACCCTGAATAAACAACCTGCAGAGATGTTTGACCCACATGTCAAGACATCTTGAATAACATATAGTTGCAGCAACATGTTTTAGCAAAAATACAGCCAACACAGAACTCACAATCTCCCTCTTTGAAATTTTTTGGCTAAAACAAACTTTGCAAAATAATTATGGAGAAGAGGAATAACACCACAAAACATGTATTCTTGTACACACTGCAAACAGAAAGATATCAGAGATAAAATGCAGCTACAGATCATCAGAGATTATAACTCCTTCAAACTCCAGAAATCTCCAAAGATCAGATGTCAAGACATGTGCTCTGACATCACATTAACACAGCCCAACATAACAACCTCAGACAGGTCCATTATTACTCCCCCTGTCACATATAAACAATACTTCCCCTCAAAGGGACAATCCAAATCACCAGAAAATCCAAAACATGAACTATCCAAGTTCACACATTAGAAACACATACAACAGAAGCCACAAACATTAGAAACGCATCCACCAGAGGCTACACATATTATTCAGAACACCAGAGTAATAAAAAACCAATGTTCCTCCTAACCATATGATAGAAGAAGGCACTAGCAGGTATCACAGACAATCATACTCCCCCTAAATAGTTGCATACAACATGAAACAACAATAGACTACTTTTCCAGTACAGCCCTATCACAATGTTAGTCAACATGTCAAGACAAGTGACATGACATCAGGACAAATTGTCCAACATCTTCTTGAAGAATCATGTTTTACCAAAATTGATGCCAATTACAAAAATTGAGACTTAACAATCTTCCCCTTTGGCAAATTTTGTCTAAATAAATTAAGCTTCCTTCAAACAACCAACAATAGAGGCACATGCAGCAAAAGACGCCTAAAAACAATTCAACATTCTCTACTAATGTCTAGACATGCAGTATGACATTACAATAACCACAAGCCCCCCCCCCCCCCCAACACCAGACACAGATAACCAAAGAAAAATAAATTCTTTGTATCTAAGTTACACTCCCCCTGAAGATAACATCACACATAAACACTACAATTCTCTGATATTTACTCCCCCTTTTTAGCCAAAAATTGACAAAAAAAATAGAATAAATGTAAACAAATTGGAAACACATAGCAATGGAAACAAACAGTTCTAATGGAAACAACTTAACTGATGATCTCACTTAACTGAAAGCAGCACCTTCCTCGGCATTGCACTTAGTCTTAGAGAAAGACCAGGATGCATAAAATATATAATTGATGATCCAAGAGACAAGATGGATTCTCAATGAAGAAATATCCATAGACCGAATCAGAAGCACACACAGTGGAATAAAAAATAGAAACCAAACATTAAAACCACACATCAAGAACCACAAAAACACTGTCAAAACATTTTGTTTGACATCACAAAATCAGTAACAGAACTCCCCCTGAATTTCATAGTCAACAACCTAGTAACATTAAAGACAATGTCCTGACATCCTGATTGACATTGTATACTCCTACTAATCTACTCAAGTTAGAGTACCAACTTCTTCAAAATCGTACTCAGTCCAGAAACCACCATATACTCTTCCTGAGAACCAATCAGAGGAACAAAAAGACAAAGCAGGAACATCATGCTCAAAAAGCTTCCCACTGAATTCTAAGCCTACTATCTTCAGCAAGGCTCAGTTGAAAAACAACACATAATGTCAAGCCATCATGTCTGACATCTCACATCCAACAAAAAAAAAACCCTTTGAGGCCCACAAGCTTTTGTAGAGAAAAATAAATTCTCTCAGACGACCAACACTATTTCTTAGGACATTCCCAAGAAACATGAACAACCCTAGTTCATAAATCAGAGGCACGTGCACATCAGAATATCAGCCATATTGTCAAGGCAATAGAGCACACCAGATAGCATAATGTCAAGACAACTTGTCTGACATTGCCACCTCACCAGAGGTACAAGACCACAAGATGCATGAGAATCAGCAAGCTTTATACAGGTTGCATCAAAGCAGCTACGCAACAGACAAGTATGCAACTCCCCCTGAAGAGAAAAACCAAACATATGAAGAATCACTTGAACATCTTCATGTTTAAATAGCAGCTTCACACTCCTTGTTCCACAACATACTCCTCCTAAGGTGGAAAACTAACATCACAAACCATACTCCTCCTGCGGACATACACTCACAACATAGGAAAACAACTTGATTCTCTCATACGCAAACAACCTTGTTCCTTGAGGATAACTCCAACCAAACTTGGACTGTTTCAACTCCCATATTAGAGGCATAAGCAATGCGGAATAAAAGACTCACAAAACACTTTAGAGACATACAAGTCCTCCTAACTCCTTGGTTAGGCAAGATGTCATGTACACTTGGATTAACATCATGCACACACTTCTCAACGAAAGAAGAGAACTTCCTCAGCCTTTTTTCTTCACGAGATACAGACTTAGCACAACCACCTTATGAGGTACATGTATCAGAAAATATCACCTCCTTACACATGGATTAGGACATTTGGTCTAAAAACCTCCTTTTGGACATCACAGCATGAGCTAGTACAAGTGGTTAATCATAACGAATAGTCATGACATACATTCACACCACAATCTATAACAGTCTTTGGCTAATAACTCTACTCCTTACTACACCATGCACAGATGATTCACTTTTGATCCAAGTGGTGAGTAACAAACTCCACACCAAAACCTAACCTTATATAAGAGGTAGTCATAAGATAGACACAACTAACTGCAAGATCACTCATATCCAGCTATGAAAGACCAGAAGAGTCTCCAAGATGTCAGGGTGAATATCCTATACATTTTTTCTTGACTTCCATATGCACAGAATATGATAGAGATGTCTTCACAATCCTTCAACATAAATTAGGCCACAAGCTCCTTCAAAGGAGAAACATAAGCCTAGTTCCAGATCAGAAATAAACTGACATAAAGATTACTCACCAAAGTCGATGGTAACTTGATCTTCATCAAAAATCCCTTCAAGCACAACCTTGAGAGATTCCCCAACACGTTTGGTCACCACACATGTGTTTAGCAATCATAACACATGCTACACAACTTATTTGGCCCAGGAGTTCACACCTTAGAATAATAATATTCAACACACGCTCTTCTTCCAAGGGAAAAACAAACACTCTTTGACGATACATATGCAAGAGACGCTATCCTTTCAAAGATTAAACTATACCAGAAAAAAATACTCCCTAAAGCTCACCCGAAACTGACTAGGGTGCCAGCTCTGATGCCAATTGAAATTTTCTGGCACTTGCAATACATGATGTGGAGTCTGATGTTCCACCATCAGGGTACAATGTCATGATAGATGTTGTAACATCTGTAGACTAACAAAACAATCTATCAAATCATTTAAATTGTGCAGGATTTTAAATGCAGAAAAATAAATAACATAATGGATTGCTAACCCAATTCAGTGCAACATCACCTACATCTGGGGGCTACCAAGCCAAGAATGAAATCCACTATCAGCATTATTAATTCAGAGTTAAACTCCCCCGTTTACAACCTCTCACTTAATCCCTACTCAGTGCAACTTCTACCTAGGAACTCCTAGATATGAGAAATCAACATCTCGTTCCCAATCATCGCAGTGATAAACAAACACTCCTAGTCCTAGGGACCGCCACAAGAAACCAAAAAGAAAGATGTACCCTCTTTCTTTCAAGAACATAACTATGTCAAGACTCTTGACCAAGAACAATACTCGGTTTTGCTCAAAAGCTTCAACCAAGAACACTACTTAACTCTTATGCTTAAAATCTTTAGCGTGAGAATAATATACAACTGAAATATGTCTACCACAATGCATCAAAAGATACAAAGGGTGACTTAGAAAGTCACAACACAAGAGACTCTCAAAACCTAGCATTATAAAACCTCCCCTTATTTTACAAAAGTGAAAGTCATAAATACAATAGGTTTAGGTCTTCCTTAAATACTCCTCAGCAGTCCATGAGCTTTGAAATCTTCACACAGATATTTATTAATCCACATCTTGAGGGTTGCATCAATTATGCAGAAAAATCTCCTTAAGTCTTGGAGAAAATCATCAAGTTTCCTAAATTGTCTCAATATCCAATTTTAGAAACTTATGAAAATTTGGAGATCAAATCAAATAATCCATATCAATTCTTCTTGACCTGCCAAAATAAATGAGATATATCCAAATGAAATCTCATAAAATCAAATTAAATAATACTTCAAATTTTCTCAAGATTTTAGGCATGAAAATAGAACAAAAGTCTCCACAATTATCTCCACGAAATATGAAACATAAATCCTTTTCTTTAAAATTAAATCTCCACCATGATTTGCGCCATCAATATCTCACCAAGAAAGCACAAAAGATTGCTAAAACATAGGAATAAACAAACCATAACATTTTGAACAGAATGTTGTTCAATTATGTAATAACATGTTAAAACATCAGTCTTGACATCCTGTACTTGAACCTTGCACACCCTGAATAAATAACCTGCGGAGATGTTTGACCCACATATCAATACATCTTGTATAACATATAGTTGCAGCAACATGTTTTAGCAAAAATGCAGCTAACACAGAAGTTACAATATATTAAAGTTGGATATCAAATGATTAGTTTTTCAAAAATAATATAACCCTTATTCATAAAAAATAATATCAAAAATTTCATTCTATATGATATGTTTCAAATTTATTTTCATCAAGATTCTTTAGGAATTCTTTATTTTGTGTTTTTTTATATAGCTCTTCAAGAACTATATCACATGATCTTATAAATCAAAAATAAAAACATAATGATTTATGGAAGATTATAAATTCTCTAGGAATTCATCAAGAATAGAACAACTTTAAACATATAAATGAATCACAATAAAAATATAAATATTAATAATTTAATCCTTCATAGATATATATAATTATTCAAAAATGCTTTAATATTACTTTTATGATAATTTTGGACGAACTATATAATACATATTCTTCATGATTAAAAAATATTATTCATTATGAATATTTTAAAATACTCATGTAAATCAATGTATGATATAAAGGTTTAGTTCTTCTGAAACTCAATAACAATAATTTTTTTATGAAGTTCTTCAGGAAGTCAATCATAATTTTTTTTTCTAGTTCTTTGAGAACTTAATCACAAATCTTTTATGAAGTTTTTTAGAAACTCAATAACAAATCTTTTTATATAGTTTCAGGAACTCAATCACAAATCATTTTATTAATAAAAATAATAATATTTACAATTTTTCAGGGATGCTTGCTAAACTCTTCAGGAACTATATAACAAATTCATTATTTTTCTATCCTTCAAGAATGATTTATATATTCTTTAGAAACTATATAAGAAATTCATTGTTTTGTTATCCTTCATGGATGCTTGATAAGCTCTTTCAGAACTATATAAAACATTCATTATTTTTCTATCCTTCAAGGATGTTTGATAAGTTCTTCGCGAACTACATAAGAAATTCATTATTTTTCTATCCTTCAAGATGCTTTATATATTTTTCAGAAATCTTATGAGAAATTAATTATTATTCTATCCTTCAGAAATGTTTTATATGTTCTTCAAAAACTATATAAGAAATTCGATATTTTTTTTATCCTTCAGAAATGCTTCATATATTCTTCAGGAACAATATAAACATATTATTTTTCTATCCTTCATAGATACTTGATAATTTAATAAAATGTTTTATAATATCAAAATAATAAAAGAATAAAGTATCAATATTATCTTCGATAGTTATAGCTTCAATTTTTATCCTTTTTAAGTTTGGTAAAGTTTCGTACTGATAACGTGTTATGAAACTAAACAAAATAATAGAATAGAGAAAAGAGAAGAAGAGAGTATATTATATTATTCACATTTTATGTATTAATTTTGAGTACAATATGAATCCTATTCATATGATATATGTAATAAATAGAAAATCAATATGAAATTCACTCATTTATGGAAATCCATAATTATGTCATATTTATAACAATGGAATAATTGTAAGAGCTTGAATGCATGACATTATCTTATTGAATTATAAACATTACAAGCTAATAGATAAAGAATATAGTCCTGGTGCAATTTTATGATACACTTAGGGCTGACAATGAACCGAACCAATTCAAAAATAGTTCGGAATTCGATTCGACAATTAAATCGTTGAACTAGGTTCATGAACCAAATGAGTTGAGTATGAGCGAAAAATTAAGTTCGTTAACTAAATGAGCTGAACTTGAACTCTACATAGTTCGACTCGTTAGGTTCATGAGTCAACTCGATTACATATGAGAAGAATTATATTGTCTTTAAGATTATGTTTAAATATTTACTTCAAATCTTAGACAAATTTAATCTTTAATTTAGTAGTTTTTGAATTAGACTCTCAAATGTATCTCTTGAAAGTTGTGTAGGTTTTGAATTAGTAGATTTCGAAGATAAAGTTAAATTTCAATATGATAACTTTTATTTTATTTTAATATTTTATTTTTAAAAATATATATTTATTTAAAATGTCAAATATACTGAAAAATATATATATTTAAAAATAGTTTTTAAGTCCGTGAATCATGTGAGCTGAACCTAATGAGATGAACCTAACGAGTTGAACCGAACTGTTCGTGAACATATAACGAGTCGAGTTTGAGCTTAAAAGAAAGTTCGTGTCGAACTCGAACTCGAACAATTCTTAACGAGTCGAGCCGAGCTGAGGTGAGTTCGACTCGACCCTACTCATTTCCAGCCCTAGATACACTAGAAAATAATATATTAAAACTTCTCTACCAAGAAGCTAATTTATAACAATCTTCTTAACTAACTAACATTTTTAACAATCTTTAGTCTCTATGTTAGTTATACCGCACCTTCACACACTTCATTGATACTAGAAATAAATCTTCTTTATTGTCTTAGTGTGATATCCTCTGACAAATTAAAGTAGTGTAAATGTCCACCACCTCTAACTTCAATACTCAATTTCGAAAGGTTGAGGTAACAATGCCTTAGTAAATAAATAAATAAATAAATCTTTTGGGGACTTGTTAAACAACTTCATCGTTCATACTATAAATTTTCTATAACTATATGACAAAAAACTTCATCAGATTGGATACAATATGAATTATACTTTGATTGTCACAATAATGAACTAATGGTTTGATGTTGTTGACTTGTAGATCTTTAAGTAGATAGAGCGGCCATTGAAGCTTACTGAAATTCTGGTAGCAGATCCCAGATGTCTTGAGAGATATCGAGACACTTGATATCTTCTTCAAACACAATGATAATAAGGAGTAAAAAACAAATTGTAGAAAGTAAACAACACACAAAATTATTAACCCAGTCCGGTGAACAATAACACCTACGTTTGAGGGATATCAAGCCAGGAATGAAATCCACTGGATAATATTAATTTTAAGCTAAACTCCACCATTTATAACTTATCACTTAATCACTATCCATGCTTAATTTATACCTAAGACTCTTCCTAGGTATGCGACCCTTCTCAATTCCCTTTCAATCACAACAGTGACTGGAATTACAACTCAACAAAAATTGTCCAGCTCTGGTATAAACACAATACAAGAGAGACTCACAAAGTACAAATCCTAGTACACACAAAGTAGCAGTGCAAATTCCACACTATCTTAGGTTAAATTCATCTTATTTATAACCATAAACGAGACTGGATTTGGGCTTCAAAAACGCAGAAATTCTGTTCCACAGAATTTGCAACTAATTCTCCTCAAGAATAGTTTCTTCAATCCTAAGTTTCCTAATGTGTCGCCAGACTTAGAAATAGCATCTTTAAATTATAATAAGAATCTCTGATTCCTCAATCTTGAACGCCACCTAAGAAAAATAAATAATCTTTTAAAATTAAAATTAAAATTAACAGATTCAAACCAGATTTAAAAATTGTAACATACAAAGATGTCGAATAACCCTGTTAGGACGTCTTGTCAAAATATCTTAATCTTCAGTTAGTTCTTCATGTTAAGACATCTTGTCCAAATCTAGCTGTCAAGTTAGTTTTATCAAAATTAATGCCAACCTCAAAGGCTTGGACTCATCAATCTCCCCCTTTTACAAATTTTGGCTAAAAATAACTAAAAGAAACTTGCAAATAGAAAACTACAGTCTGGGAAAAAGAATCAGAAACATATGAATATCAGCAGCGGAAAAACATCTTGCCTCCCCCTCAATTAGATCCTTCTTCTGCAAGCAACAGATTAGCATGCTCCCCCTCAATGGTTAGTAGACAGTGGTTAGTAAAGTTAGTATTACTCCCCCTTTTTAGCCATAATATGACAAAGGCAGTTAAACTAACTAAATAACCAAGCAGAAACATAAAGTATTAGAGAATAATATAAGCACATAAAGTGCCAAAAACAATAATCATGGGCATTAAGCCCTTACATAACCACACAAAAAACAAGACAACATTCCACAGTCATCTTTAGTTTCATGAGAGTATATTTTGAGAATTTCTGTTATGACAGATTCTGTTAGTTTTTATAAAAAGGTTCCTTGAGCCTTTTTAGGAAAGTTTATATTTTACTCCTATTATTATGTAGCTTGATTTGCAGTGAGTTAAAAATGATTGCTGGTATTTGTGCGCCTCAAAAAGCCTAAGTGTTAGAACACATATTGGTTCTTAGTTATATCTCTATGTTTTGATGATAACACTAATGAAATTTTGTATTAAGAAATTTTATACTCTAAATTTGTTCAAGTATTTTTGCTGCAGATATTAAATTTAATATTCTTCTTAAAGCAAAAATGGATCTGAACGTTGAACTACGCAAGACTCTAAGCGTCAGAAGCATCTAGTTAGAAGACTCTGAGCGCTGCCTACAGAAGACTCTGAAGCAGAAGCTACAAAAGCATCTGAAGTGTAGACTGAAGACTTTGTATGAAGAGTTTCAAGCACTGTTTTTTAGAAGACTCTGATAGTACTGTTCGCTGCAAGTACTGAGGATCTGATCTCTAAACTCTGCTCTGATTAATTTCACGCTGAAGCACACTTGCTGCAACACTCTGATACAGTAAACTCTAGTTACATCAAGACTCTGATCACTCAAGGCTCTGATGTTAATTGCTGTGAAATAGAAACTTGTTGAAGAAGATTATTCAAAGTTATATCCGTTGGTTATGCCAAACGACTTTTTCCTCTTTCATGCTAGACACAAGAACTCAGGCAAAAAGGATTTCTCTGAATGTTCTACTTCTAGGAAAGGTCAAGTGATGTGAAGACAAAAGGCTACAGCTACTTTGCAGTACACGGTCTTTAAGCTTGCAACGTCTTGGACTTCTTTGTCTATATAAGCAAGCCTTCAACAACTTTCTTCAGTTGACGTATTTGGACGAAAATTGACAAAGCTATTGAAAACTCTCTCAAAGCTCTCATACAAATTATTTATCTTTGTTGAATAGTTTCATACATTCTTAAACTTAAGTGTAAATCACAGTTGTGATATAGCTTTCTTAGAAGCATTCAAACACTTGTTTAGTTTACATTTTATTGTAAAAGTTCCTTAAGAAGACCAAGTTTTGGTCAGTAGTTCTTGAGAAGACTAAGACAATTATTCTTAGTGGTTGATATTGTAATCAATTTGATTATAGTGGATTAAGTCCTTGTGGAGAAAGGAAAATCACTCTTGATAGGGTGGACTGGAGTAGTTGAGTTCAACGAACTAGGATAAAAATCTTTGTGTTTTTATTGCCATAGGATTTTCAAAATCCTTATTCACCCCCCCCCCCCCCCACCTTCTAAGTATTTTCTCACCTTCAGTTGGCATCAGAGCTTCGGTTCTGTGTGTGCTATCACTTCACCATGAACAGAAAAGATCCAGTTGAGAAAAATCTTGACATATTCTTGGTTGATATTATAGTTGAAGCTTCAACATCCAACAACAATAACAGATATGGAGAAAGGGATAAAATCAGCACAAAACCCCCTATGTTTGATGGGGATAAGTTTGACTATTGGAAGGATAGAATAGAGAGTTTCTTCCTTGGTTAAGATGCTGATCTTTGGGACTTAGTCATTGATGGTTATGTTCACCCCACTGATGAGGATGGCAAGAAAATTGATAGAAAATCTATGACTGAAGCTCAGAAGAAGGAGTTCAGAAATCATCACAAAGTAAGAACAATCTTATTAAATGCTATATCTCATACTGAGTATGAGAAGATTACCAACAGAGAAACAACATTTGATTTGTTTGAGTCTTTGAAGATGACTCATGAAGGGAACTCACAAGTTAAAGAGACCAAGGCTCTGGCGCTGATCCAAAAATATGAAGCCTTTAAAATGGAAGAATCTGAATCTATAGAAACTATGTTCTCTAGATTCCAGATCCTCACAGCTGGATTAAAAGTGCTGGACAAAGGCTATTCAACTGCTGATCATGTGAAGAAGATCATCAGAAGCTTGCCAATCAGATGGAGACCTATGATCACTGCTCTGAAGCTAGCAAAGGATCTGAACAAGATCACATTGGAAGAACTGATCAGCTCTCTGAGGAGCCATGAGATTGAATTTGAAGAAGACGAGCCTCAAAAGAAAGGTAAGTCAATTGCTTTAAAGTCTAACAAATTTGTTAAAGCGTTGCAGGTGTTAGAAGAAAGTTTTGAAGAGTCTTCTTCTCCTGAAGAAGATGAACTGTCCCTGCTGTCCAGAAGGATCAACAAACTCTGGAAGCATAAACAGAGGAAGTTCAAGAACTTCAAGAAGCCAGATCAACGTAAAGATTCCTCTAGACACAAAAGATCTGGAAAGAAGGAGGTTGTTTGCTATGAATGCAAGGAACCTGGGCACTACAAGAATGAATGCCCAAAGCTTCAGAAGGAAAAGCCAAGAAGAAAGCCTGAGCATAAAAAGAAAGTTCTGATGGCTACATGGGATGATTCAGATGCATCCGAATCTTCATCAGAGTTAGAAAAAGAATGTGCCAACATGGCACTGATGGCTGGCGTGGAAAATCAGGATGAAGGAACATCTAGATCTGAATCTAATTCTGAATCTGACTCAAAAGAGGTACTTTCTGATCTCTCTAGGGAAGAACTTATTAAGGTTTTATCAGAAGTCCTAAAAAACTATAACCAGATTAAGCTCAAATGCAAGAAGCTTAAATGCAATCTTGAATCTGAGAATAGTCTGTTAAAGTCAGAAGTTGCTGAGCTCAAAGAAAACAATTTGAAAATGAAAAACAATTTTGAAAATGCTCAACAAGACTCTGAATCTGAAACTAAGACAAAATGTAAAAATATTTTAGAAGAATATGACTATAGTTTTCAGAAGTTTCTGGCTAAAAGCATAGATAGAAGCAAGATGGCTTCAATGATCTATGGAGTTAGCAGAAACAACAGGAAAGGAATTGGATATGAATTTTCCTCTGGAAAGGATTTAAATCCAATACCTTTTGATAAACTTATCATTAAGAAGACTCCCTTATATTCTCATTTTAAGTTTGGTCATTTGAATGATATTAAACACACACGTTCTGATCAGAACGTCTCTGTGTTTAAACCAAAAGTTAGTCAGAATAAACCTGTTGTAAAAAGACAGAAGTTCAGACAAACTTTTAAGGCAACTAACCCAAAAGGATCCAAAAAGATCTGGGTACCTAAGGATAAGATAATACCTGTTGTAGATGTATTTAGCAGCAAAGTCAAGATACCAATCATGGTACCTGGACTCTGGCTGCTCACGTCACATGACGGGAGAAAGGTTTATGTTCCAAAGCCTGGAGCTTAAATCTGGAGGAGATGTCAAGTTTGGAGGGAATCAGAAGGACAAGATAATTGGCTCTGATACTATTGTAGAAGGATTAAAACATAATCTATTGTCCATAAGTCAATTAAGTGACAATGGTTATGACATAATGTTTAATCAAAAATGTTGCAAAGCTGTTAGTCAGAAGGATGACTCAATCCTATTTAATGGAAAGAGGAAGAACAACATTTATAAAATCAATCTTTCAGAACTTAAGGTTCAGAACGTAAAATGCCTTATGTCTGTTAATGATGAGCAATGGGTCTGGCACAGAAGATTGGGGCATATTAATGAGACGTATATCTCAAATTAATAAACTAAATTTGGTCAGAGGACTTCCTAAGTTGAAGTTCAACTCAGATGCTCTTTATGAAGCATGTCAAAAAGGAAAAATTTCAAAATCTTCTTTTAAAACTAAAAATGTTGTTTCAACTTCAAGACCATTAGAACTACTTCATATTGATCTGTTTGGACTAGTGAAAATTGCATCCATCAGAGGAAAGAAGTATGGATTAGTCATTGTGGATGACTACAGCAGATGGACATGGGTGAAATTCTTAAAACACAAGGATGAGTCACATTCTGTGTTCTTTGACTTCTGCAAACAAGTCCAAAATGAAAAAGATTTTAAAATTGTTAAAGTCAGAAGTGATCATGGTGGCGAATTTGAAAATAAATATTTTGAAAAATATTTTAATGAAAATGGCATTGCTCATGATTTCTCCTGCCCTAGAACTCCACAACAGCATGGAGTTGTAGAGAGGAAAAATAGAACTTTGCAAGAAATGGCCAGAACCATGATCAACGAGACTAATCTGGCAAAGCATTTTTGGGCAGAAGTAATAAACACAGCTTGTTATATTCAGAACAGAGTGTCTGTAAGACCTCTTCTGGAAAAGACTCCCTATGAATTGTGGAGGAACAGAAAGCCTAACATTTCTTATTTTCATCCTTTTGGATGCATATGTTATATGTTGAACACTAAAGAGAATCTAAACAAGTTTGATTCTAAAGCACAAAAGTGTTTCATGCTTGGGTATTCTGAACGCTTTAAAGGCTATAGAGTATACAATACTGAAACACATATTGTGGAGGAATCTATACATGTTAGATTTGATGATAAGCTTGGCAATCAAAAGTCAAAGCAGCTTGATAATTCTGCAGATAGAGAAGTCATTCTCACAGACTCTGAAGTCTCAGAGGCAGAAAAGGCTCAAGTGAAAGAATCAGAAGCAACGCCAGATGCAACTCCATTGGCTGCTCAGATGAACAACTTGAATATTTCTGAAGAACTTAATGTTAGAGGATCATCTTCCAGAATCAAGGCTTCTCACCCAGAGGATGTGATCATTGGAAAGAAGGATGACCCTATAAGAATAAGATCCTACCTCAGATCATCTGAAGCGTCATTATTTGGTTTGGTGTCAGTTATTGAACCAACTTCTGTGGATGAAGCTCTGCAAGACAATGACTGGATAATTGCCATGCAAGAAGAGCTCAATCAATTCACAAGAAATGACGTTTGGGATTTGGTTCCAAGACCAAAAGGATTCAATATAATTGGAACTAAATGGGTCTTCAGAAACAAGTTGAATGAAAAAGGAGAAGTTGAAAGATACAAAGCAAGGCTTGTTGCTCAAGGTTATAGTCATCAAGAAGGAATTGATTACACAAAGACTTATGCTCCTGTGGCCAGGTTAGAGTCTATTCGTTTACTCATTTCTTTTGCTGCACAAAATAACATCACTCTATATCAGATGGATGTTAAGAGTGCCTTCATAAATGGGATTATAGAAAAGGAAGTCTATGTTCATCAACCTCCTGGTTTTGAAAGTGATAAATTTCCAGAACATGTTTTTAAACTTAAGAAATCTCTTTATGGTTTAAAATAAGCTCCCAGAGGTTGGTATGAGAGATTAAGTAATTTTCTTCTGGAGAAAATTTTTATCAGAGGCAAAGTGGACACAACTCTCTTTTGTAAAACATTTAAGAAAGATCTATTAATTTGTCAAATATATGTAGATGATATTATATTTGGATCTGCCAATGTTACGCTGGGAAAGGAGTTTGCTCAATGCATGCAGGCTAAATTTGAGATGAGCATGATGGGAGAATTGAGATTCTTTCTGGGAATTCAAGTCAACCAGACTCCAGATTGCACTTACATTCATCAGACTAAATATGTAAAAGAGCTTCTGAAGAAGTTCAACATGACTGATAGTAAGTTGGCCAAGACTCCAATGCATCCAACAAGCACTCTTGGTAAGGAAGAGGTAAGTAAGAAAGTAGATCAGAAACTCTACAGAGGTATGATTGGATCTCTTCTATACTTAACTGCTTCTAGACCTGACATTTTATTCAGTGTATGCTTGTGTGCAAGATTCCAATCAGATCCTAGAGAATCACACTTAACTGCTGTTAAGAGGATTCTAAGGTATCTGAAAGGTACTTCTAATGTGGGTTTGTGTTACAGAAAATTTGATGAATTTAAACTAGTTGGATTCTGTGATGCTGATTACACTGGAGACAGAGTTGAAAGAAAAAGTACTTCTGGAAGTTGTCAATTTCTGGGAAGAAATTTAATCTCCTGGTACAGCAAGAAAAAACCTCCAATTGCGCTGTCAACCACGGAAGCATAATATATTGCTGCTGCTGGATGTAGTACACAGATGCTCTGGATGAAAAGTCAGCTAGAAGACTATCAGATCTTTGAGAGTAATATTTCTATATTTTGTGATAATACTACTGCTATATGCTTATCTAAAAATCCAATTTTACACTCTAAAGTTAAGCATATAGAAAATAAACATCACTTCATCAGAGACTATGTTTAGAAGGGTATTATAAACTTAGACTTTGTTGATACAAATCATCAATGGGCTGATATTTTCACAAAACCCCTTGCTGAAGATAGGTTTAAGTTTATTCTGAAAAATATTGGTATGGAATTTTGTCCAGAATAATATTTATCAGAAGCAAATTTCTCATATGCAAAATGTTTAAACTCTGAAGTATTTCATCTATCAATTATTTAATTTCTTGGATTATTATTTCTGTGTGTATCTGAACTAACAAATCTCAGAGGATCTGAACGTTGGCTAACATTTCATTTCTCAAAGAGTTTTCAGAAGCACATGCAAGCAAACACGTGTAACTCAGAATCTGAAAAGATGGAGTGCACTATACTGAAGAGACGTTTGAGGTACTGTTTGAATATTTGGTTTCTCGTTTTCCCCCCAATTGTCAGAATTATTAATGGTTTGAAATGATTAATTTCTTTTTATTAAATGCTAATTGTGTACGTGCTGATCGTGTGACCTTTTGTGTGCCCTAAATTTCTTCTATAAATTCCACAAATCTCAACATTTCACACTTTTTACTCTCACAAACACTTATATGCATTTTTGATTGATCTTTTGCCTTCATCTAAACCCAAAACTGCTCGTAATCATAAACCTTCAACAATGGCTACTTCATCTTCAACCTCAGCTCAGTTCCAATCAACAATGGCAGCTGTATCATCTTCCAATCTGGGTGTTGTTCCTTTCAAGGAACCTGTTAGGACGAATCTCACACCTGTTGAGAAACTGGAAGTGTTGTGTGAATCTTTGGTGGATTTTGCTTCTCTGGCTAAAAATGGATTTAATATGCGTTCCATCATTGATGCTTAAGGATGTACAAAGTACTTTGATAGACTGTTTGGGCCAGTTTATCCAGTTTTAGTAAAAGAGTTCTGGGTTCATGCTCATGCTTATCCCAAGTTCATTGTGTCATCTGTTCTGGGAAAAGAAATTGTGATTATAGAGGATCTTATAAGGAAACTAATTGGATATGAAGAAACTGATGGAGTTTCTCATCTGACTGGGCGTGTCAACATGAAAGTTGTTTATGAAGAGGTAATTGTTTCTGGAGAACCCTCTAACAAGTTCAAGGATCTGAAACCCAATTACAAGATCTGGGCTAAAATCTTCATGGGTTGCATCCATCACAGAAAGTCTACCAACTCTCCTAACTATGTGAAAAATGATCAACTTTACTTCATGTTCTGCCTCAGTCAGAGCAAAAAGGTAGATCTGCCTCATCTGCTCTTCTCTCATCTTTGGAATCATGTTAAGGCATCCAGAGAAGACATGAAGACAAAACAACCTAAGGGTAGAAATTGGACCCCTTGTGGAAGGTTGATTTCAAACATTCTGACAGAGAATGGTCTGGTGGAGCATCTGCATGTAGCTGGATTGAAAGAAGAACTTACATCCATTCTTGGAAAAGTTCTGAATGCTAAAAGTTTACAGAGGCTAAAAGTAATAGATGAACTTACTTCTTCTCCTGACAAACTCAATACAGAAGAAGTAAGCAAACGAAGAATTCTGGTAGAAAACTTTCCAACGTTTTATGCAGAAGAACCAAAGGAAGTTCTGATCAAATTTGTTGGATCATGTATGGAACAAGGAATTCCACTTCCAGAAGGATTTCTAAACCACGAACCAATGCCAGATCTCTATGCAGAACATAAGAGGCAGAGAAAACAAGAGTTAGAAGAAGAAGAAGTTGCAGGCTCACCTCAGAAGAACCAGAAAACTTCTGAAGAACCTCAGAAGAAGAAGAAAAGAAAAGCTTCTGGAGAAGCTCCTTCTGCACCTCTCAAACGCATCAAGAAAAGAGGTACTAAATCATCCTTACCTATTATTTCTGAAATTGTAATAGAATCATCAACAATTAGCTATGTTCTTGAACCCCCTTCTTCTCAAACTCAAACCATTCCTGTACCATCTCAATCATCTGAACAACCACCTCCATCTTCTAAACAAACTGCATCTGATACCACACCGTTACAATCATCTGAACCATTAACTTCTAAACAACCAAAAACCTCTGAACCAAAACAATCTGAACCTCAAGTTCAAACACCACTAGAAGAACCAACTCCAAAACAACCAGAACCTCAACCAGAAATTCCTCAATCTAAAATTCCTGAACTAGAAACTATCCAACCCTCTGAACCTTTCATACCTGATTCAGAAATTATGGATATCCAACCCCTCAAAACGCTCTTTCACGTTTCTTCCACATCTTGTCATTCAACTGAATCATCTGATTCTTCTGAATCTGGTGTTCACCCAGATGTAAGTTCACCCCCATCTCTTTGTGGCTATGAACCAAGATCATATGATTTTGTGTCATTTGCATCCTTGAAACCTTTTCCATCTGATCCCCTTCCCTCTGGACTCAAACTCAAACACTTCCTTCTCAAACCAAACCAATCAACTTTTGTTCCATACTTTGATAATCCAAGAGTTGTTATTCCATCCATATGCAGAATAAAACCTTTCTTTCGCCTCATGCCTGCTCAAAAGAAACCATCATATCCTCGTCCTTTGTTCATTATTCCAACATTTACCATACCACCTCCTACAGAACAACCCAAACCAATAACTCTGGAAGCCTTTCTTAAACCTAAACCTAGGCTAAATGTTGATATTTTATTTGCTAATTTTATGAAAGAAATAAGGATGAGTTTAGACTCTGTGAAGAAGAGATGCCTTTCAACCATGAATTCAGATGAATCTGATGCTATTTGGAATAACTTCATTTCCAGATTCAACACTGTTGCTTCAAATCTGAAGAGTGTCTGCTCTGATGATGCGAAGATCAGATTTGCTGAGACTGCCAGAACCATGCTATGGAATATGAAAATATCTCCAACTTTGCTTCTTAAGGATGCACCCTCAACTTCTGGAGTGTCAGCTACTTCTGAAACTATTAAAGGATCTGCTTTTGAAGTCATTCTGGAAGAAAATCCTTTAGCTCTGACGATTATGGACAAACCTTCTGAATCTGTGGCTCTAGAATTTGCAACTCCAATGGATATTGACTCTGCTCCTATCCTGCATCAGAATCTGCTCCGTCTACTTCTTCTGAGATTAAGAAAGAGAACCCAGACTTAGAAGATAAGATTGATGTGCTGGGAGCTGGTCAATCTGAGATAAAATCCTGGATGGCAAAGGCAAGACCAGAAGACTGAGAACATTGAGAAATGGATGTCCAAGCAAGAAGAATCTTCTTCTGAGATCACCCACATTCTGAAGATGCTTCTCTCCAAACAATCTTAGATTTATGTTTTCTTTATCTGATGTTTGAGCACTTGTTTTGAATTTCTCATCTGTTGTTTTCGTATCTGAATATTTGAATGAATGAATCTGAATATTTTCTCTATATGATTATATCTTTTCTCTCTATTTCTTTTATTTGTCTTTAAAAGTTTTCTTTTTTATTATGACAAAAAGGGGGAGAAAATGAAATTCTGACTGTTCAAATAAACTTTACCTGAATGGAATTCATACATATCAAATCATAACTAACATGAATTTTTAGTCTTTTAGAACTATAATGATAAACCTGACAAAATTCTTTGAAGTAACTCTGAGATCCCCAGATCAAGTTTTAACCAATCAGGCTCTGATTCTGAAACATTCATCCAAATCAAGCTCTAATTTTGAACATTCAGGCTTTGATTCTAAAAAGAATACTTATGCAAAAGGGAAGTTTATATTCTTTCTTAGTATTCAATTCAGGGGGAGATTCATAATCTTAGGGGGAGTCATATTTATCTTTTTATTGAACAAAATTTCCTATGTTTTTGTCATCATCAAAAAGGGAGAGATTGTTAGAACACAGATTGGTTCTTAGTTATATCTCTATGTTTTGATGATAACACTAATGAAATTTTGTATTAAGAAATTATATACTCTAAATTTGTTCAAGTATTTTTGATGCAGATATTAAATTTAATATTCTTCTAAAAGCAAAAATGGATCTGAATGTTGAACTACGCAAGGCTCTAAGCGTCATAAGCATCTAGTTAGAAGACTCTGAGTGCTGCCTACAGAAGACTCTGAAGCAGAAGCTACAAAAGCATTTGAAGTATAGACTGAAGACTTTGTATGAAGAGTTTCAAGCACTGTTTTTCAGAAGACTCTGATAGTACTATTCGTTGCAAGTACTGAGGATCTGATCTCTAAACTCTGCTCTGATTTATTTCACGCTGAAGCACACTTGCTGCAACACTCTGATACAGCAAACTCTGATGACATAAGACTCTGATCACTCAAGGCTCTGATGTTAATTGCTGTGAAATAGAAACTTGTTGAAGAAGATTATTCAAAGTTATATCTGTTGGTTATGCCAAACGACTCTTTCCTCTTTCATGCTAGACACAAGAACTCAGGCAAAAAGGATTTCTCTGAACGTTATACTTCTAGGAAAGGTCAAGTGATGTGAAGACAAAAGGCTACAGCTACTTTGCAGTACACGGTCTTCAAGCTTGCAACGTCTTGGACTTCTTTGTCTATATAAGCAAGCCTTCAACAACTTTCTTCAGTTGACGTATTGGACGAAATTTGACAAAACTATTGAAAACTCTCTCAAAGCTCTCATACAAATTATTTATCTTTGTTGAATAGTTTCATACATTCTTAAACTTAAGTGTAAATCACAGTTGTGATATAGCTTTCTTAGAAGCATTCAAGCACTTGTTTAGTTTACATTTGATTGTAAAAGTTCCTTAAGAAGACCAAGTTGTGGTCAGTAGTTCTTGAGAAGACTAAGACAGTTGTTCTTAGTGGTTGATATTGTAATCAATTTGATTATAGTGGATTAAGTCCTTGTGGAGAAAGGCAAATCACTCTTGATAGGGTGGACTGGAGTAGTTGAGTTCAACGAACCAGGATAAAAATCTTGTGTTTTTATTGCCATAATATTTTCAAAATCCTATTCACCCCCCCCCCCCCCCCCCCCCCACCTTCTAAGTATTTTCTCACCTTCACTAAGTCCATTAGGTCTGAAGGCTATTTAAAGTGAAGACCCCAAAACCTATTGAAGAAGAGAACAACACATGAGAATTTTGGGAATAAGGATTAATCGTGTTTTGGTTGACCTTTATGGTTTAGTGCTTGTTAATTGTATATCACTCATGTATCTTTTGATGCATTAAGGTTGACTGATTGTTCATTGTTCATTGTTTACTCTAAAGCTTTTAAGCAAGAGAGTATTGTTCTTAATTGAAGCTCTTAAGAAAAATCAAGTATTGTCTTAGAAGTGTGCTACTTCTATTGTTTGTTGTTGTTGAATTGTTACTGGGATTATGATTGATTAGAAAGTGAGGAAGGGATCTCATATCTAGAGAGTGTCTAGGTAAAAGTTGCACAAGGTAGGGATTAAAAGAGAAGTTGTAAACGAGTGAATTTAGCTTTGAACTAATACTATCATAGTTAATTTCCTTCCTGGCTTGGTAGCCCCCAGACGTAGGTGAGCTACACCGAATTGGGGCTAACAATTCTGGTGTTAATTTTATTGTTTTGTAATTTAATTTTTTTCATCTTTTACTTATGTGATAAAGCTATTGTTGATCCTGGTGTTGTGACATCTGTCTCGATATTTGGTATCTGCGTGCCATAATTTCAATTGGCATCAGAGCCTGGTCACCCTGTTTTATTTTTGGATGAGTTCCAAGGAGCATGTATTCTGGTACCATGGACAAGGAAGGAGGATATAACAACATACCACCTCTTTTGGACGGGTCTAATTATGACTGGTGGAGGGAGTGTATGATAACCTTTCTAAAATCTATGGACAACAGATCTTAAAAAGTTTTTCTAGAAGTTTGGGATCACCCCATTGTGAAGGACAAGGATGGAAATGATTCCTTAAAGCCAGAGAAGACTTATCAGAAGAGGAATATGAATTAGCTCTTGGAAACTCCAAAGCCTTGAATTCCATATTCAATGGAGTAGACAAAAATACCTTCAGGTTGATCAGTACTTGTATTGTGGCAAAAAGGGCTTGGGAAATCCTCAAGACAACTCAAGAAGGCACATCTAAAGAAAGGATGTTTGATGAAAAGTTGGTTAGAGAAACTCTCGAAAACCTACCTAAGAGATCTGATTTGGAGGTGATAGCTATTGAAGATATAGAGACTCAGTGTGATCTAGACACTAAGGAAGGAATATAAAATTCTATTGGCACTAATGTATTGGAGAAGATGATAAGAAAAACAAAATTAAATGTCGAGAAAATTTATCTTGACATCAACAAGAATTGTGATTCTCAAGAAAAGTACAAAGGTGTTCAATGTTATGGGTGTCAAGGAATTAGATAGCTTAGTGTAGAATGTCCAATATATATAGAGAAACAACAAAATAGGAATGATTGTTTCTTAGACAAAGGATGACTCTGAAGGTGGAAAGGATAATGAAGATATCAAGCTTGTTAAAGCCTTCTCTGGGAAATATGACTCTGTAGAAGGAAAAAAGATGTCGTATGAAGACCTAGTTGACACGTATAAAAACTTATGTGTCAAAATTAAAAAAGATTCGAAGGAGGGTGAAAAACAAAAGCTTTTCTTACGAAAACTGCAGGTTGAGAAGAAGGATTTGCTTACTAAAGTGTTTGATTTTCAGAGTGAAATATCCTGAATGATCTCTAAGCTAGATCACTTGACCAAGCCGTTTAGAGTGTTGAACAATGGAACATATATGTTGAATGATATAATCAAAGTTAGAAGTTTAGCAGGAATTGAATATAACAAAAACGAAACATCTTCTGCATCTAGACATGTCTATCCTGAGAAGAAGAAAAACACTTTTGTCACAAAGAGAAATTTCCAACATCTTATTCAACATCTGAGATCTTTCATCAGAGCTGAAGGCCACCGTAACTCATGGAAACATCTAGAAAGGATCATGACAACCTCTATAAGAAATGCTTGTAATGAGTTTCAAGATGAGAATAAAATATCAAAAATATTAAATGTCAAGCAAAATGTTATGACATTATAGTATGATCACGTGAAAGGCTTCAAAGAGGTGGAGGCCCTCACTTCTTTATGGAATTAAGGAATAGAATAACATTTACATCCACCCTTTAATCTGGATAAAGATGAGGTCATTAAAAGTGTAGTAAACAGTTCCATTCTCAATAAATACCAATTTGAGAAGCTAAAGAGTGTTGTTGGAATTTGTAGTGCAAAAAAAGGAAGTAGTGAGGTGCAGACATGCAACAAATAGTTTTTTTATCCATTTAGTGACTTATGAAAAATCAGAAGCATCGTTACCCAGTCTTGGGTTTCGCACACGCTACACAAACCCTTTCACTTATTGTACTATTCATTCATCTTGTTTATTTAAACTTCAGTCCCAACAATGGTTAAATTTATTCTTTAACAAAGAACTTGCTCAGAACGTCATTCTTGATACCTCGTCCTCAGGATTTTAAAAACAAAATATGTCTAACAAAGAAGACATGTCCGATTCCATTTCTTATTTCCCTAAGGTTTCTGAAGAAATGCCTAACATGATAACATGCATTGTTCCTCTCTCTATCGTTCCGAGTGAAACTTCAAAGAAGCACAAAACAAAGATCCTGTCAGGAAAAGGACTCCACTCATCTGGTGAAATTACTTATACTAAAATAATCTTTAAGGAAATCTTATCTGTTGATATGCATAGAGGTTCAGCTAAACCTAGTGACACTAACATAATCAAGGAGTCTGGAAAACCTGATATTGAAAAAGCTCCTGGAAGATCCAATCAGGAAGACGTTGAAGTTGACAGAAGCATACATAGGTTATTGTCTAACATTCTAAGAGGAAAGGCCACACATGATGATGCACCTGATGTTGGGACATTCAAGACAAAGTCATTTTATGCTGCAAATAATGAAAATCTAAAGGCCGATGAAACTGAGCACGAGGCTGCTACTGAAGCCGACATTGAAAACAATGCTAAGAAGAATGAGGTGGTCAACATTGACAGTATTACTTCTAATGGTGAACCCATTAGTAAAAGATTACCCCCTGGCATTGCTAAGAGATTGAAAAGCATGAAAGAAAAGGCTAATGATACATCTAAAAACACTCCATCAAAGAAAAATGTGAGTGTGGGTCTAGCAAAGGGATGGAGCAAGGTTTTCACTTGTGTGTTTGGGAAGAAGAACCTAAAGAGGAAGGATGTTTCCTCCAGCGACTCAGAGTTTGAGGTTGAAATAGATGTCGAGGACATCGTCCATAAGGACAGAAGAAAATCAGTAGCTAAAAGAAGATTTATTGATATTCCTGATACCCCTTTGGATAATGTATCCTTCCACTCATTCGAAAATTTTGAGAAGTGGAAATATGTCTACCAACGATGCATTTCCCTTGAAAGAGAACTGGGGAAGGAAGCTTTAGAATGCAAGGAGATTGTTAATCTCATTGATCAAGCTGGTCTGATGAAGACAGATTCCAAACTAGGAAAATGTTATGAAAAGTTGGCAAAGGAATTTGTTGTGAACATCACTCAAGGGTGTGATGATTATAGGAGCGCGGACTTTAGGAAGGTTTATGTGAGAGGAAGATGCATGGATTTTTCCCCTGTGATAATCAACATGTACTTAGGAAGATGTGAATTAGAATGACAAGAAGTTGAGGTATCTGATAATCTCATCTCTAGAGAGATCACTAGGAATCAAGTGAAGCAATGGCCTAGGAAAGGCAAGCTGTCTGCAAATTATTTAAGTGTGAAGTATGCAATCCTTCATAAAATTGGAGCTGTCAACTGGGTGCCCACTAATCATACCTCTATAATAGCTACAGGATTGGCTAAGCTTATCTACATAATTGGCTCCAAAATAGACTATGATTTTGGTACTTATATTTTTGAATAAACCTTGAGACATGCCACATCATTTGCGATGAAGCTGCCCATAGCTTTTCCAACCTTAATCTGTGGCATAATTCTCAACCAATACCCAGGAATCCTAGATGAGTCAGAAGGTTTTACTAAGAGGGAATGTCTGCTTATCTTTCACTACAAACTCTTTGAAGGGACGCATGTTGTAGACATTGTCACAACCTTAAGAAAAGAAAGGGTACCTTCCACTTCCAAGGTTGGTTAGCTGAACTAAGGGCCACATGTAAAGAATTGGATGAGACTATGAAAGTCTGTACTACTAGAAAAATCAAACTAGAAGGAATCATTAAAGGTTTGGCTGAGGAAGGCACCAGCAATAACTTGAATGATGCATAAAAAGAGGAGGAAAACAATGATGACTAAGATCGTAGCAGTGAAGATGAGAGCTCTGAAGGTTAGAATTAGTTGAAGTTTTTTTTGTACTATTTGGGCATGTGCCCCTTTTTGTCTTTGGTTTGTCTCTATATGCACTTTTGTGCCTTTTGGTGTAATTCCTGACAAAGTTTTGTATGCTCCCATTTGTTACATTTGTGTTTCCATTTATTTTCATGTACATCTACTCTATTTTCTTTTTGTCAATTTTGGCTAAAAAGGGGGAGTAAAATGTTGAAGTGTTTGCTATTTCTGATGTTAGATCAGATGTCATGACTATATGTCATGTTTATACTACTTCTTAGGAAGAGTAGTTTTTCTTTGTTATTGCTTGGCTGTATGCAAAATTTAGGGGAGCATGATAAATTGGTGTGTGTATGTGCTGAAAGATTAGATCCCCTGCTGTTGGTGGTGTTGTGATGTTATTCTATTTGTTCTGACATCATTTCATTTGTTGTGTCTGGGAGAATGCATTATTCTCTGTAGTTGGTTGTGGTGTTCAGAGGGAATGTGCTTGTGCTTGTTTTTTTGAAGTGTGGTTCCATTACATGAGAATTCATCTGTTTTTTCTAGTGATTTGGGTTTTTCCTGTTCAGGGGGAGAACTAGTTATGTATGATAGGGGATGTGTACCTGTCTGATCTATAGCTGCAAGGTTGCAGTTTGTATATAGCTTACATGTTCTCATGTAGCTTGTGTTGGTTTGTGATGTCAGATCTGATGTCTTGACATTGTGCTGTCAGGTGTTCTTTATTAGTTTGTCAGCATTGTGCTTGAGTTTCTGTGTTTCAGTTTTGTTTTCGCTATGTGTGCCTCTAATGTGTGTTAAGCCTATTTTAGCCAAAATTTGCCAAAGGAGGAGATTGTAAGTTATGTGTTTTTTGGATTTGCCACATTTTGGTAAAACAACATGCTGTTAGCAAGATGTTAAACCAGATTTTCTGCCATGACAGTCAGACATCATGTTCTACATGATGTTGTGGCATGTTCCAAGACATGTTATACCAGAAAGCTAGGGCATAACTATTTTGATATTTTTAGTGTGATTTTTTAGTGTATTCTGATGCACACGTGGACAACATTCATGGGAGTATATTGTGGGAATTTCTATTATGACATATTCTGTTAGTTCTCATAAAAAGGTTCCTTGAGCCTTTTTAGGAAAGTTTGTATTTTACTCATATTATTGTGCAGGTTGATTTGCAGTGAGTTAAAACTGATTGTTGGTATTTGTGCGCCTCAAGAAGCCCAAGTCCATTAGGTCTGAATGCTATTTAAAGTGAAGACCAAACCCTATTGAAGAAGGGAACAACATGTGAGAATTTTGGGAATAAGGATTAGTTGTGTTTTAGATGGCCTTTAGGGTTTAGAGCTTGTTAATTGTATGACACTCATGTATCTTCTGATGCATTAAGGTTGACTGATTGATCATTGTTCATTGTACACTCTAAAATTTTTAAGAAAGAGTGTATTGTTCTTGATTGAAGCTTTTAAGCCAAATCAAGTATTGTCTTAGAAGTGTGCTACTTCTATTGTTTTTTGTTATTGAATTGTCATTAGGATTGTGACTGATTAGGAAGTGAGAGGGGGATCTCATATCTAGAGGGTGTCTAGGTAGAAGTTGCACAAGGTAGGGATTAGGCGAGAAGTTGTAAACCGACGAGTTTAGCTTTGAACTAATACTATCATAGTGAATTTCCTTCCTAGCTTGGTAGCCCTCAGACGTAGGTGAGTTGCACTGATCTGGGTTATCAATTATGATGTTAATTTTACTTTTCAGTCATTTAATTTTCTGCATCTTTTAATTGTGCTATCAAGCTGTTGTTGATCCTAGTGTTGTGACATCTGTCTTAGAGTTTAACCAGCCTATTATTGTAAATGCTGATTTAGGAAAGAACAAAAATGAGTGACTACTTGTTTTGTTAAAAAAGTATCTAGAAGAAATAGGATACATTATAGGTGACTTCAAAGGTATCAACCGTTTAGTGTGTATGCACAAAATATACTTGAATAGGATTACAAACCCTCTAGAGAACATCAAAGAAGGCTAAACTTGAACGTGAGCAGGGTAGGGAAAAAAGAGGTACTGAAGCTTCTTGTTACCGACATAATATGTCCTATCTCAGACATCAAATGTGTGAGTCTGGTAAAATTTGTACCAAAGAAGGGATGAATAACAATAGTATAGAATGAAAAAGGTGAATTCGTTGCTACACGAACACTAACGAATTGGCATATGTGTATAGACTATAGGAAATTAAACAAAGCCACTAGGAAGGACCATTTCCCACTAACGTTCATTGACCAAATGCTTGAGCGCATAGCCAAGAATTATCATTTCTTCTATCTATATGGTTACTCAGGATTCTTTCAAATTCCTATCCACCGAGTGACCAAGAGAAGACCATATTTACGTGCCCTTATGGTACATTTTCCTACCAGCGAATGCCATTTGGGTTGTGTAATGCACGTGCTACATTCCAGCGATGCATGATGGAAATTTTCGCAGACTTCCTAGAGGATATCATGGAGGTCTTCATGGATGATTTTTCAGTTTACGGGTCAAGTTTTGAGGATTGTTTAGCTAACTTAGATTACGTACTTAAGCTGTGCATAAAAGTAAACCATATATTAAATTAGGAGAAATGTCACTACATGGTGAAGAAAGGCATAATCTTCAGACATCTGGTGTTCGAAAGAGGGATAAAGGTTGACAAAGAAAAAATTGAGGTGATTGAGAAGTTGATGCCACCTACCATAGTACGAGAAGTCTGAGGCTTTCTAAAACCTCCTTATCAAGAAAACCCTCCAGCTATAGTGTTCAAAGTGTGATAGAATGGTCTATCATCCTTTTTTTCTTAGGTTCCTTGTCCTTTCTAGACCAAGGGATTCTAGGATGATCTCAACCCCGGGTCTTGAAATCACCTCCAATCTAATGAGAGCTTCCTCAAATGTGTTTCTTCATATGGCTCTCTTGGATAAGCCACGTGATCTAATTCTTAAGTTTATAGCAATCATCAATATAATGATCTTCACCTTGTGGTACTTGCGCCATATGTTAAGTTTGGTCCCCATTGTATCTGTCTTAGGGGCTAGCAGAGGCAAAATATTATAAGTGTGCATTGCACACCAGGTTTGCCCCCGATGACTATTGAGAGGTGTGAATTGCTAGTGAGCCCCCCACTCTGCTTAAAAGTTGCCTTGTCTCTTCTAGGCGAGGTATGATGACTCATGCATTGGTGTTGTGATGAGTCAAATATGATAGAGGAATACTCCTTGATGTCTTTGGCATTCTTCTCATTGTTTCTCTCTTTGCTTTTGATGTGACACTTAGCCCATGCAATGATTTTATTCATAGAGGCGTCAAGCTTTTAGGAAAGAGACTCGTTGAGGTGCCAATCTCTCATATACTGTTCTAGAATGCTCCAATCAACATCTCCTAATTTTGGTGAATTACCTTGATTGTTGTCTCATTGAAATGAGATAGATACTCTCTCAGCGAATTAGTGTATCTCTGGCAGACATTGAACATACTGGTGGTAGATATCTTCCGATGCTTACTCATTGAGAATTTATGAACCAGTTTCCTTGAGGGATTCTGGTAGCTAGTTACCGAGAGGCAAAGGAGGTTCATGAACCACCTCAGAGCCGTCACCTTGAATGTGTTGGAGAAGGTCTTGCCTTTCAAAGCATTACATGCGCCAATGATCTTCATCTGAGTGTTAATGGTGACAATGTGTTCCATAAAGTCGCGTTACATCGAACTTCACCGGTGATGGGGATTTGAAGTTCTTTGGTATTAGAGCGCCCTAATTCTCATTTGAGAGAGGATGAGGATCCATGAATTCATCCTCCTTTTAAAAGTATTCATGGTGTCGCTCTTGGGGAGTTAGGAAATTCTCCTCCAAAGTCTGATTGGAAAGGTGTAACTTCTCCATAGGAGTTTGCATCTCTGTTAAGGTTTCTTCATCACCGTGACCGACACTACTAATTGTGGTGGAACATCGTCATGTCACCATGTTGAATAATATGACTTAGGCGGTTGAGAGTTAGATTGAGTGTGGTCTAGGTTAGTTTTACTAAGACCCCACTGTGTACGACAATTGTACTTGTGGAACAATAATGGGGAGAGTTTGCTTGCATGTATGGTTGCAAGAGGCACCGTATGTTAGGGCTTTTGCCAAAATTAGTGAATGAATCTGCAAGCCATGTGGTTGGAGTATTTATTGATAGCTTCTTGGGTCGGACTATTGGGAGAGAAACAATTTTCTCTAGCTTTCCGACGAATACGTAGGAGTAGGGGAACACCAGTTCTTCCTCGAATCTTGGAGGACGATTTTCTCCTAGACTAACATTGACTTAACTCGATTTTTTATGGACACCTCATAGACCACTAGTGACAAACAGATGCGATACAAGTACTTGTTCAGGTTGGGCTAACCAAGGCCACTCAGGCGATCCAAAAGCGCGCTTGCCCGATAATCCAACAACTTACTTGGCCTGTTCTATTACTGGATGTCCTTTTATAAGCCCAATAAAATCATCCTAGTAACAAAATGACTCAACCCCACTCAAGAAACCCGAGAATCCACCAACCCAATAATCCAACAACAATTAAATACAAAATAGACGATAGCATGATTTTCTTATTAAACACACCATAATAATAATATAATGACCCAACTCCTTGTCGACCCATACAAAAACAAAGTCCATCCAATGCTTATCAATTAATTAATATTAATAATAATTAGCTATAATTTGTATTTGTATTTGTAATAGTTAATCAATAATTGATTATCTCAATTTGATCAATTAAATAATTAATTCAACACCTAAAATATTGATAGTAGCTTTTCGAATAGTAAGTTGTAGAAACATTTTTTTTTAATAATGGAAACACACATATTTAAGTGATATTGTATCCAGTTTTTGGTTTTATTTCTTACAATCCCAACACACTATTTGTAAGAAGTAAGAATCATATCTAATCTAAATATAGAGTTGTAGAATCAAATCACTTTCTTTTTTTGATCCTATAGAATCAAAACTCTACTTTGAGTTGCAACTCTGTCTCAACTTTCATGTCAAGATTCTTTCTTATCATAAGTTTACACTTCACCACCCGTATATTATTACTAAACAGAAACTTTAGGTTAAGATTTCTTCTTGCATGCATGATTTTATTGTCTGCTTTTATTTCACCCCTCTTGAAATGGACCGAATAATATTAAAGTCCAGTTGTGCTTTTACTAACAATGGACCGTTTTGTCTGTTTTGGATAATTCTATAAGCTATGAAAAGTTCAGTTTTTAAAAATTATTACAATGTTTTTATACCTATACACCCCCTTAAGTTGTTATACACCCCCTTAAGTTGTTATACACCAAGCTTCAATAATGCAGCCTCATTGAGATCTTAAGGATAAATGAAGTCCCAATTTTTGATAAATTTCCACCAAGTGGAGTTTACTTAGACTTGCATAAAAATATAGTTTTCCCCTTTTTTGAAAGAATTGTTTTGGACGCATCTTATCGAACTTCTTTCAAAAGTAATAAAAATCACATGAAAATCTACATAGAAATAAATACATATCTAATATTTAAAAAATATAAAATTATTAAATTTAATAAATATGCACATACTTTTAAAATTTTACACTATCGTTTAATAAAAATTTATTATTTAGCCATATCATACCACTAATTTAAAAATTACAATATGATTTAACGAAATACATGATAATTAATTAATTGACAATGTAAAATTAATTTATATTGTGAGTGCATATCCAATTTAATATCAAACATCAAAGTAATTGCAATGTAAAAAACATTTTTTAAAAATTGATTTTTTCTTTGTATTTTCAAATATGAATTTTATAAAACTGTTTTTTAAAATATTAAAAAATAATTTTTTTTTAAAAATTGAAAGACTAACTTTAACATTCTATAACATAAACATACATTATTAAAAATCAAAACATATTTGAACTCACAACTTTTTCAAAAAGTTGTATCTCAAAAATGATTTTTATGAAAAACTATTTGAAATAGTTTCAAAATTAAGTGATTTTTTAAAATTTTGATATTCAAAAAAAGTTTCAATAATATGATGAAATATCTAAAATAACATTTTAAGAAGAACTATTCAAACCATTCATTTGAAACTTTTATGAAAAATTTCTTTGTAAATTTTTTTACACAAAAATATATTACACTTAAAAAAATTAATTTAAAAAAAAGGAAAAACAAACTACAGTAGAACTCTTTAAATTAATAATGTCAAGACCGGAGAAATTTATTAATTTAGAGAGTTATTCATTTATCGATAAATTAATAATTATTATTTTAAAGAGTTTTTAAGTAATTATACTGTACATACCAAACAAAAAGGCAAATTAGTCTATGCCTTTTAGAATTACGTTGCAGCGAACCTTGGGACTCAATGTAAATTAGTAATTACGTTGCCTCTTAGAATTACATATGCATTGGAAATCAATAATGGCTTTTGAAGTACAGTAAATGTAAACAAGAGGAACAAATGTGTTCAATGTATTCTTAAGCAAGTTTGCCATATATAAATTACATGAATGTGTTAGAGTATTCAACCCATATTTCACAAAATGACTTCTAATCTAAAAGGTGTTGCAAAATCAACTATGTCAGATCAAATACGTAAGGAGTTGTGTGAGTACAAGAGAGATAATCCTGCAAGCACACAAAAATACTTGCAGAGATGGCTTGAGGGAAAATTTCAGTTGAAAGTTAGTCAAGGAACAATATCAAACACACTTAAATGGTCAGATGACTATCTCTCTGCTGAAATAGAAAAGGGAAGAGCAGAGATCAAAAGACACAAACCAGCAAAATATCCTGACATGGAGAAGGTTTTTTATGAGTGGTTTCTCCAGCATCAAGAACGTGTGAATATCACAAGAGAATTAATTTTGCAGAAGGCAAGAGATACAATGAAACTCGTGTACCCTCATGATGATTCAGATTTTAATTTATCTATAGGATGGCTTGGGAAATTCAAGAGCTGACATGGCATAAAGTCATTTCGTCATTTTGGCGAGAGTGGGTCTGTTGATGTACAAGACATGGAGCAGAAATTGGTATCGATTCGGGAGAAAATTGATCAGTTCCCTATGAAAGATGTTTTCAATATGGATGAAACTGGGTTGTTTTATAGGCTACAAGCTGATTATTCACTGGCAACAAAATAACTTGAAGGAAGAAAGCAAGATAAAGAAAGGCTGATGGTAGTTATTTGTTGCAATGAAGATGGCTCTGAAAAAATCCCTGTATGGATTATTGGGAAATATGCAAAGCCTCGTTGCTTCAAGAATGTCAACATGAATAGCTTGGATTGTCAATATCGAGCTAACAAAATAGCATGGATGACTAGTGTGCTTTTTGATGAATATGTTCGTTCATTTGACCAAATGATGCATTGTAGAAGAGTTTTACTTGTGGTGGATAATTTTCCAGCACATCCAAGAAATATTGAAGGGCTAAGAATCATTGAGTTGTTCTTCTTGCCACCCAACATGACATCAAATATTCAACCTTGCAATGCTGGGATAATAAGAGCTTTGATACATTACCTTAGAAGGTTTTACCACAAAATATTGGAAGGTTATGAGATGGGACAATCTGATCCAGGGAAGATAAATGTCCTTGATGCTATCAATTTGGCAATCCCAACTTGGATGATAGATGTTCGAAAAGAAACAATAGCGAATTGCTTCCGACACTGTAAAATTCGTTCAACTAGTGACGTTGCAAGAAATTTGGATGAATCCACTTTTGATGAAGAAACTCAAGACCTCGAGACTATGATCAACCAATGTGGCTATCGTAACAAGATGGATACCGACAATCTAATGAACTACCTAGGTGAAAATGAAGCATATTCGGAGGTTCATAGTTTAGAAGATATTGTGGGTACTATCATTGAGAACAATGCAGAGGATGACGGCGAAGATGATACAATGTCTTTGGAGCTTGTTATGCGAAAGGAAGCACTTATGACGTCGAACACTCTTCACAACTTTATGATACAATACAAAAATACAACACCTGAGCTATTGGATGCAATAAGAAAAGTTAGAGATGAGCTCCAAATAGACTTGAACTTTAAAGGAAAATAGACAACTATTGAATCATATTTCAATAGAGTGTAATACTATATATTTTTTTTCTAGTTTCTATGAGTTATTAATTTATGATTTTCTTGGGACCGAAAATTATAAAGAGATCTTCCGAAAAATTATTATCTTATTATTTTATCGAGTTTTTCAATTTTTTACATTGGCCCAAATCGGTACCGGACAAATTTATTATTTTAGAGAGATTATTAATTTACCGAGTATTAATTTAAAGAGTTTCTAACAACCTAAAATTTCATTTTTATAGAATTCCTGAGAAATATGCAGCGCTGTTTTAATAATGCAGCACCATAGCCATCTTCCAAGCCCATTTATTTTGAAAACAAAGCCGAACTTTTTTTTGAACTTCAATAATAGATAGTAACTTAATCATATAACTTTCGGGGATTATTTATTTTATTCTTAGTGGCTCTCACACACCCTTGTGAATAGACTCGTCTTTGAGGGCGCACAAGATGGATTATCGCATAGTGCCTCTAAATTTTCACGGTTACACCGTAGCTTAAAAGGGCCTCAAATTTTTCACAATTACACTGTAGCTTAAAAGGGCCTCACAAAATATTTGTTATGATTAAGCCATAACAATGTAAGGCTTATATTTATTTTTCAACGGTTAAACCATAGTAAACCTACACAAGGCCTCAAGATATTTAAGACGACATTGCTTATAAAAAACTAAAAATGCCCATATAATATGAAGATACATTTCCAGACGCACCTTACATATACCCATCCATTCATAAGTAAGCCACACCTTTATTTTGCCAAACAATAGTTTAGAGATGCATCTCCATAAAATATACAGAAATAGACCGCTAGACGGGTTTTATTTGTAATATGCATCAACCCTTCCCCATTCCTCACTTCCAGCAAAAATTCCCAAGTCACTTCTCAAGTCAAAGCAAAAGGTGTGTGCGAGAACCCTCCAATCCACCATTTTTATACTTCGCTCAAATTTTCTACTACATTGCACCTAATCCAAAGGCTTTATCAATCACTTTTCAAGGTCATTCAATCCAAGTGCTTCCACTCTCACATTTGATAAAATTTGTGAGGACAAGTTGTCTCAATACTTATTTTAATGATGTAAAAACATATCTAGTTAGTAATGTGTACTTTGGCCAGTATCATCGAGTCACATATGCATTCGTTGGTCTTTCGTGTCAGGCATTTATCAAAAACATGTGTCTGTTCATATAGAAAAGCATTATATGTGTTCTATGTGAGTTTGATCATGTTGGTTGCCTTAGATATGCATTAGAAGTACTTAGAAATAGCAAGACATATCAAAACCATCATTTTTGCAAATTCTGAGTCTTTGGATCGACTCAAAGCATGCTTAGGTTGACTCATACAGAGTGAGTTTTTGTGATTTGCTCTCAGGAGAGCTCGCGTCGACCCTCCGGTCGACTCATACTGTTTGTATTTCTATTTGTCAAAACTGAGTTGTTTTGTGTCGACGCATGGACCTGTTCTAGTCGACGCAAAGAGACGCTTTCTGTATAATTTTATAATTGGGAGAGCTCAGGTTGACCCTCATATTCTTTAGGTCGACCGTTCGCTCGTTTCACACTAATTTTCTGTTATGTTTGTCTTTCAAAATGCCTGTTTTGTTGGTTATTTGGTCCAAGCTTCACATATATATTGTTTTAGCTCATTCTTCACACAATAACAAGAAAAGTAAAAATAGACATTGATTTTGCTCTCATCATCTTCATCCTCTTTCTTGCATGTTTTCAATAAATACACAATCATTTTTGTTGTGCATTCTGCATCATTGAGGTGATAACGTCCAAACATAGGATCGGTGTATCGGGTTTAGGTTGAGAGATCAGTGGGTTTTTCATGAATAAAACCGTTAGGGTTTTGTCCTCCAAGGATCTTGGATTTTGGGGTTTTTGCATAAATCGTTCCTTCAAAGATTTATCCGAGCGAAGGTAACTGAAGAACAGGAGGTTCTGTCAATTTAGTAGCGTTAACCGGAGGATTGTGGAAGGAAGTTTTGGGTTTGAATTGTGGGTGTTTGAAATCAGCTGGGCAAAGATTTGAAGACCTTTGGGTGGTTCAAAGGTGGTGTCGTAATCGGAGGTCTACTTATCACATTCGAAGGATTTGGGTTCGAATTGTGGGGGGTTTTGCTTCAATCTCACTTTCAATCGCTCTTGAGTTCACCCGCTTTACTGGTTATAAGATCCTTCAGCGCTTTGGGGTTAATTTGGGGTTTTTTATTTATTTTGGTTGGAATTCGGTTCAGATTTTGAATGGGTTGGAGGAGGATATGACAGGTTGAAGGGTAGTCGAAGGTTAAAGGAACAGAGGTTTTTTTTTTGAAGAGGGACTTCTTTTTGTGCCCCCCTCTATATGAATAGAGGACTGAGACTTTTATAGGAGAGGATCGGAACAAATTGGCGGCCGTTTCGTGCGTTTCATTTATGCCATACGAAAAAATGTATTGAGCTGGATGTGTTTTTTGTTTGCTACAAATTACTGCGCGTTGCGGGGATGTCACGTGGTAGGATAATACTTTTTTGCTGATGGTGGTGTGTTGCATATGGGTTATGGGTTTGGGCTGCATTTTATTCTTACGGGTTGCGAATTGTGGGACAATTTTGTCGTATTAGTTTTTGTTTGGCTTCATGTTATGGGTAGTGTATGTTCGGGCTGCAGCTAGTATTGTGGTGTACCTACTGCGTGTCCTGGTTATCCAAAATTTGAAGGCTTACAATTTTGGAAAACTTGTTCTTCCTCATATTGTTTTTGCAATAAGAATGCATGATGCGCCCCTTTGTTCATTTTTGTGAGATTCTTTTATGAATGAGGCTTTGGCTTGACATGTAATGAGCTATGAATCTCATGGGATTATTTCCCTTTTTTTGGTGGATTTTTGTGTAATGGTTTTTTTTTTGTGTAATGGAATTTTAACATGGGCTTCTCATTTTGTAATTCGTGGATTATTGTCCTTGTACTATTTTTTGCAATTCGGCATGTAAAGTGGACTCTTTTATTTGTTATGATATGGGATTTCTAACAAATTCCCTTTGGAGTAATTTTATAAATGAATATTGAACTCATAATACTCATTGCACCTCCATAATGCTTAAACAACACCTTTGAACAAATTTGCACTAATATTGAATATGGCATTTTTAATCATACTTTCAATTATTCTGAAAAAATGGCCATCCTGACTTGAACCAAAAATTAACCTTGGAGCCATTAGTCTTGAGATAACGACTATGAAAAAAATATGGATCTTCAAATGCACTAGGGACTTGAAATGACGAAATCAGAAGAACATGATTTGAAGTATGAATTGTATTGCTCAAAACCGTGATTGAAAATGAATTGATCCTTGATGATCTTTAATCATGAAGCACTGATAACTTGACACAGCTTGACTACTTAATCCACACGCAGATGAATTGTCTTAATACAAACCCTAATTGAAGCTTCACACATATTACCTGAATCAATGCACCCTGACTTGACAAACCATAAATGAACCTCAGCCCATCCTAGCAACAACTTGGTTTTGGTCAACAAGGAAAACAAAAGCAACAAATTTATTTTTAATTAATGGTTAGTGGGTGGATGTACAGAATGAAAGCTATACACTGGTAGAACGAATTTGGGATATGACACCAAGACATTGTATCCTGTGCCTATGTATCCTGACGGGAACGGAATCAGAGCATTCGTAGTTCCCCTCAATAAGGGCAAACAAAGTTTGTTGGTTGGTTTTTAGGAGAAGAGACAAGTTGTCATCTTAAGAAGAATACCCAACGTAAACCACCACAAACATATGGACGATGGATATTTGCTTCGCATTAAGAGAAAGGATCTTACTCGGATATAGAATCGACGAGTATGCCACATACCTCTCTCAAGTGGAAAAGAATCTACATCTTTCTCAAGGGTAGGATAATTATATCTCGACTAAGGATGACTCATGTCTAATTCTCTCACGGGAGAAAAGGGAACCTAATTTTAGGTTGTCTAGTTAACATCTGAAGGGAACTAACCTAATTCTATAAATCTAAAATAAGATTGAAGGGGAAGGTTATCTTATTGTTATCATGCAATAATTGATCCTAATGTCTAATATTGATTCGATTTATCAAAGACGAAGTCGAATCGAGAACCTAAGGGGACTTAGAGATCCAAATCATATAGGCATGTCAAATATCCACGAGTAAATTGAGAAGTAACTAATCACGGTTAATCAAAATTTTAATTAAGATTCGCTAAAAAAACTAATCAATCAATTAGAATTTTTAAAAAATTCAATTAATCTATTAGAATTTAATTAATAAAAATTAGAAATTTTAATTAATAATAAAACTAACAATTAAAAAAATAAATAAATCTAAATAAATCAAAAGGGTGTAAAAAAATACCATGGATGTGTAGCTTTTTTTTTTTAAACATGGGGTGTGGCACCAAGTTAGACATTAACCTAAGGCCCATTAACATAAACCTTAATTTTTATCGTATAATAATAATAACTAAATAAAAAGTTAAAGTTTAAAAAACAATAAAAACAAGTTTTTTTTAAAAACAAATTCACATAGATTCATGACACATAATTGCAATATAGTCATAACAATCAGACAGGTGATAACATAAATTAAAGCAAGCACCCAACGAAAAATAGAGAAGAACACGAGTTACCAAAACTGAAGTGTCGCAACGACACGAGCTTGTTACGTGGAACAGAGTTAGATCTGAGCGCAAAAGAGCATCAGTTAGTGCGTGTTGGCGGAATCTTGATGGAGTGCAGCCTCAAAGCGGTTGCGATCGATTCTCGGCGGCGATTATGGATGACTCCAAAAGCGGTGCGACGATGGAGCTCATGATTCTAACTTCCTTTTACTTTTCCTGTTTTCTTTGAATTCGATCTCTTGTTGTTTTGAATTTTGTTTATGTCCTTTTTTTTTCTAATGCATATATATTGGACTAGAAAATAGACAAGAATGATAATAACAATTAACACAATATTTTTTTTTTGTTTTTTATAATAAGACAAGAATAAATGGAATTAAAAATCATATTTTTGTGTTTTTAATGATAAGACAGGAATTAAAAGAATTAAAAATTATATTTTTGTGTTTTTTTATGATAAGACAAGAATAAAAAGAATTAAAAATTATATTTTGTATTTTTTATAATAAGTGCACGCCATTTTTGGAAATACATTGCAGACCATGGAGATTAGAGATATAATTATCTCTACCCTTGCTAACAGAGAGTGGGTTCATACTGGTATTAGACGTCATATAGCTAACCTTCTCATAGATTAATGGGTTTTTTTTTATTGTTTTGTGGGTGGGTTTTATACTTATACCCTTGTATATTCTATCTTTTGAAGTTATATAAAGTTCCTTTATTCCAAAAAAGAAAGAAAAGATAAATAACTCTAATATGCAAGTTAAGTGGGCTGGATTTTCCTTTTGTGTAGCATTTTAAGTAGATATCCACCATTCACCATATCGCATCTACATCACCTCCCTCCAGTCGGGACCGACATCAGCGACCGAGCCACCATACTCCGACCTCTTCTCCAGCGCGAAACACACAACGTCCACTACAACAACTCAGATTTGCACACCACGTCACCGATCCAAAACGGGCACTGAACGAGCTATGTGAGACAGACAGAAAAGAGATTCATGTGCGACGTTGAAGGAAAGAAGGTTTGGTCCTCGTTCCACATTTTTCTGATGTTTATTTTAAAATAATTTTGACTATTTATGTTTCCATTAATTTTGTTGTTATTTCATTTATTTATTTAATTATTTTTCTTATTGCAATCCCTTTTTTTTGTGTAGATTTTTATGATAATTTAGATAGGGTTGAGCCCATTTATTTTTTTTAAAAAGGACATTTAAGTTTTTCATTATTATATTTATCATATTTTCTTAATTATTTTATTAAATGCTCGTTCAATTTTGATTATCTTGGTTTTATTTTGTGATTCTTTAAAAAAAAAACTTTTTCCTTTTCCTTTTATTATTTTAATTTTCTTGTTCTTATTAGTTAATTTGAAATATATTAAAAATGTCAAAAAGAAGTTGTGTTATAATTATTAATCAACTTAAATATTTTTATTTAATATTGATTAATTAAAATTAAAATTATTAAATATTAATATTTAAATTGATTAATAATCTGCCTTGTCACCCAATTCCATTTTTGTGACTTGCTTGCTTATTTCCATGTTTTGGGTTTTGTTCGCTCAATTAATTATTGATGCCTTGTCTTGGTTAATTGATGTTTATTCATTATGTCTTGCTTTGTGAGCTGATTACATGCTTTAAATCTTGTTTTTATACATATGTTGTCATTTGTTCATGATATTAACTTTGTCATTTGAGGCTTTGCTTTGTCCTATGTGGATATTATTGTCATGATGTCTAGCCTGTCTGATATTTATTTGTGCCTCTTGAATCTTTTTGATTACTTATGCGGAATCCATGGGAAAGGTTCATGGTTGACTATATAGTCATGTGCATTGTATTTCTCCTTTACATTTTTCACCCATTGTATGATCCTTGTTTTCCCTTTAGGTTGATCACTTTAAGTTGTACATACTTAGGTTGTTTATCCTTTTGGAAGATACCATTAGGATATTCCAACTTTAGATAACCTACAGTTAAGTTCCCTTTTTTCTCATAAGAGAATTAGACATGAGTCATCCCTAGTTAAAATGTAATTTTAATACCCCATGACATAGTTGAGAAAGATGTTGATTTATTTTCCACTTGAGGGAGGTATGTGGCATACTCGTTGATTCTATATCCGAGTTAGAGCCCTTATCTCAATGTGAAGCAAAGATCCATCTTCCACATGTTTGTGGTGGATTAGTTGAGTATTCTCTTTAAGATGAAAACTTGTCTCATCTCCTAAAACCGACCAACAAACATTACTTATACCTGTGATTCCACAAACTACGGACGCTCTGATTTCTCAAGCTCCTTTTGAGAATACATAGGCACAAGGTCAATCCTTGGCGAGCACACTTTTATTGTTTTCAATTCATAGTAAGGTGAACTACGAATGCTCTGATTCTATCCTAGTCAGGATACGTAGGCACGAGATGTGATGTCTTGGCGAGCATACTTAGATATAGAAACTTAGGTCTCCCTTTTCCTTTTCACCTTTAGCAAACGATGAATAAATAACACAATAAAACAAGAGGTTCCTGTAGAGTACTACAAATACTTAGGATGCTAACATCTTCCCTAGGTATAACCAACCCTCGAACCTTAGATTCTCTTTTGCATTTGCATTGCATTGCATGCTTTTTGGATTATTCATTTTTCCCCTTCCTTTGGATAAATTAAAGATCGGTGGTGAATTATGATTTGTGATTCAAGTTAATTTAATAGCTTGATATCTGATTCTCACCGCGATAGAAATAGTGACTTCATTGGGGATTCTTGAGGGTTACACCTAACTTGTTTTATATCTGTTATTTGTTGTATATCTGTATACATGTATATTTATGTGTGTGTGTGTGTGTATATATATATATATATATATATATATATATATATATATATATATATATATATATATATATATATATATATATATATATATATATATATATATATATATATATATATATATATATATATATATATATATATATATATATATATATATATATATATATATATATATATATATATATATATATATATATATATATATATATATATATATATATATATATATATATATATATATATATATATATTGGACTTTTTTGTGTGCAGAGTTGTTACATACTGTTGTGAGATAAGTCCTAACTCGGACTTCAGCGCACTTAAGATAGGAAGATGGTATATTCAAGAAGGCTTATAGGGAGTTGATTCCTGACCAAGATAACTTGAGAAATCACCACTCAGTGGAGGCCCTCTTGAAGGTAGTATTGTTGAATGAGTAGTCGTGAATGTATTACTAATTTCGACCTAGGAGCTCATGACACTGAGGACCTTTAGTTACCTTTTACCCTACATGGCCTCTTAGGATGTAGTGCGATGACTATGAGGGAGTAGTCTCAAAGTAGTAGATACGCAATACTACACTCAGACGAGACTCTCTTGAGAATATTATTGATTTCCATGTAGTTAGTGTATCGATAATATCCAAAAGATGGGTCGATGACTTTGGGAACTGTTTAGAACCATGTTCTACAAGTATGAGAACCCTTAGTACACACCATTTGGGATGGGCAGACCATGGCTCCATGCTCATGATCTTCCAACCTAGCCCCTTATTTGTTTGCATGTATATATGTGAATATGTGAATATGTGTATACTTGTGTTTGTGCATATATCCATCCATCCATTCATGCATTCATGCACCATTTTTCAAACTAACCTTTTTCAAGGAACTTATAGTTATTTTGCAAACATCATAGGTTTTACCATGGATTTGGAAGTTGTACTCCATTTTGCAATCCTTCAAATTTTAATGAGACTTTTTCAGTCATTCAAAGTGTTATCCATTTTATGGTGTTTGCAAATATAACTTTTGAGTTCCTTGAAATTAATTTGCATTTGCACAACATGCATCATGTAGCATTGCATCCATCTGTTGCATACATGTTTTCCCTAAACAGAAACTAATTCGGCCTGCTGTCTTGTATCCATTTAGCTGATTTCATGGCATTCGTCCTGAGCTTAAAGTAGTTACTTAAGGACAATGGAGAGGACAAAGAATGTTGATCCCATGTCAGGCTTTAGAGTGATGACTAACCAGATGTACGATTTTCTTCCTGACGGTAAAGCTCCACAAGTGGATACTCCTACTTGATCTCAGCCTGTGCAAGATAACATGGCAGTTCAAGTTGATAGAAGAGATGCCCGATTTCTGAGGTATATGCCAAATCCTCATAATTTTCACCATGTGACAAAGGTGGATGATCATAGAGCTACAAAAATCGAGGAAGGAGTTCATGATCTCAAGGAACAATTGAAGATGATGAAAGGACTCAATGCATCTAGACTTAAGGCTCATGATTTGTGTCTAGTTTCGGGCGTGGTTATTCCCCCGAAGCTCAAAATGCCAGTCTTTGAAGTATACAAGGGTGTTAGATGTCCATGGTGCCATTTGACGAGGTTCTATCAAAAGATGACAGTTTATATCTTTCAATGCTTTCAAGAAAGTTTATGTGGGGCATCCTTGATGTGGTATATAAAACTAGAAAGGAACCATATTTAGCCTTGGGAAGACCTAGGTGACACTTTTGTGAAGCAGTACTATTATAATATGGACATGGCTCCAAACAGCGATCAACTGATGAGCATGAGTTAGAGGGACAACGAGTCCTTCATGGAGTACGCTCAACGATGGAAGGAATTGGCAGCCTAAGTTCATCCACCACTCCAAAAGAAAGAAATGGCTAAGATGTTTCTAAAAAGGTTGGCAAACTCTTATTATGCCAAGATGATAGGCGTTGTGCCATTAGAGTTCTCGAAGATTGTGGAAGTTGGAGTAAACATCGAGGATGCACTCAAAAGTGGAAAAATCTAAGATGATTCAAATAGCCAAGCTATTAAAGAGAAATATGTTAGTGATTCCCAAGAGGAAAGAAGTGTTGATGTTAATGCAATTTGGGATTCTCCTCAGATCTTGCAAGCTCCATTTCCGGTGCCTTATCATCAATATCAGTATGCAGCGCCTGTTCAGTTCCAACAACCACTATTTCATGGACTTCCATACCAGCAAGAAAGATTGGTTCCTCGAGATTAACATTAGAATCGCAAGTTCGGAATCCGAATTATCAGAATTAGAAGAGACCTCTGAATAGTCTATAATGAGAGACTCGCCATTTTAAGCCAATCCCAATGACTTACAGTTAATTGTGGTCTTATTTTGCCAGGAACTCGGTGATGCCACCCAGAAAGACTAGAGACATGAAATTTTTCCCTCCTTGGTACAATCCAAATGCCAGTTGTGAGTTTCATGATGGAGTAGCAGGGCATCCGATTGAAGAGTGCAAGGTTTTCCAAGAAAAGGTTCAAGAGATGATCGATGATGAGGTGCTGACCTTCCGGGGAGGAAGCTCATCTGTGAACGAAACATCTTTATATTGATGGATATGAAGACTCAAAAGTTTCCTTTCCAAGTTGGTGAAATTAGGAGAGCTTATTCTCAAGATCATCAAGTTGTTTGTTTGCTTGCTTGCATTTGTTGTTATTTCCTTTGATTGTAAAAGCATGATTTTCATGTAAGAACTTATTTATTTTGAATGATTAATGCAATGAATATGTTTGTCTTGAAGTAATCTATTTGTATTCGCTCATTAAATGCTTTTTCTGTTTTATAATGCCAATGCTACCTAGTCTCTTGCCTAGGCGGAGAATTGGGAGGAGGATGACGAAAGTGAAAACGCAAGATCTCTTGTTGTATGCTTTTGAGCAAAATCCTGCTGATGATGTAAGGCATTCTTTTAAATCCCCAAACACTAGATATATAAGGAAGATAATCCATTATTAACCCCTTTGAGCCCCGAAGTAGGAGTTTCCTTTCATACAAAGAACCCTCAATTTTAACCTGGGGTAGGGTAGTCTTTAGTTAAGCTAATCGAGACCCCAAACTTAAAAAAAAATAGAGTGAACATTCGAGGATCCACCACACCTATCCCTCACATATTAGGAGGCTATGAGTCAAATCTATAATGATTATCCCTCAACTAGCTAAGGAGTGAGGCAATCGCAATCCTTTCAACAAGTCAAAACGACTTAGAGTCACACGATTTGTTCATAAATAAAAAAAAGGAAAAGTCCGCTAAGTCAAAACCTATGAAGGAGATTTAGGCAAAATCGGGGCATCCCACTGGACTTCAAAGTCTCATCCAAAAGACTCTGTCTAGGAAAACGTTAGGGAATAAAAAGACACGAAAGGTGAAAAGAAAGGATTAGAAACAAATATCCTCAATAAAGAACAAGTCGTGTGGTCAAACGCCAAAAGCAAAAATGTGAACGAATGTTGTGCCCAAAGCCTCAATGGTTGCTCAACCATTTCAAAACTCCTTTTGAGAGATGATGGCTCGCATCGAGTTAGCTGAATGTAGAATTGGAGAACTCACAAAGAAGGGATGGGTACAAATACATTTTGAGCCTTATATCTTTTATTTTATGAACCGTGAACCAAGTCATGTTACAACCCTCAAAAGACCTAATTGAAGCAGGTTTATTTCAAAAGCATACTCGATGAGATAAAGTTTCCTGACTCCTATGAGCTAAGCTCAAAAATTGTTGTTGGCTTTGTAAAAGAAAATTAACTTCATATCCTGGCTAGTGACTTGGTCATAAATTATTGCGATATCCTTTCAATAAAAACTTCAAGACTAACATGTATGTTGCATTATCAGTTTCAGAACTAACATTTTTCTGCTTGTTAATATTGGTTGACATCATAGAAGCTTACATACGGGCATTAGCAATGGGTCCAATCTTTTAGATTTGAAACCCTGATGAGTAAATGGCAAATTATTTCAAAAGGATGGCAAATTAATTTGTTTTCCCAGTTGTCGCTCTTATAGTCCGGCCATCCCTAAAGGGCAAGTTTGAAGACTTAGGTATGCCGAATACAACCAATCTAGGGCAATTACGTCAAGATTTAATAAATCTCTCCAAGATTTTGAAGATATTGGGGCATTTTGGATGCCAGGTGTTCTGTAAAATCATCTTGGGATGACTTCTTCTTATAAACCATGTGATCTGGGGCATTTGAGAATTGAAGTTTATTTTGATTCATTTACAAGAATTGTTGTTAATTTATGGTGACCACCACATAGTTCATCAGTGCAGAACTAAGTATTCTCTTAAGAAAGAGTGTCATTGTTTTTACAGCATTCTTCACCCATGTCCCCAGTAAGTTTCTACTTCAAGTGGTATGATAATTCCCCGGTGGGTCTCTACTTCAAGCAGTCATGGCAAGATTGATGCAAGAACTCCCTAGTTGGTGACCTAAGATTCCCTAGTGGACTTCCTTGGCTTCAACCTTTCCCCAATGAAGTGAATGCTATTTCATTCCTCAGTGAATCTCTTACAGCTCTGTTGTATCCCAAAATTTGACCAACCTCTTTTCTTAATCTTTGGCTTATGTTTCATTGCATTTTAGCATCTTGCATTTGCATAGCATAGTTCTTACAGGGGGATCAAGTGATTGTTTGTGTCCTATCTAAGATGAGAGCCTTATTGACCACAAGCTCAGGCAGAGGCATTGGTAGAGGTTGTTGTGTGTATCTCATCATCATGAAGTTATCAGGGTTCCTAGAGAGGAGGGGTGTGCCACAACATCATCAAGGAATCATCAGAAGGTTGTCAAGGGGTTCATGAAGATTTATCATTGGTGTAATCATGAGGTAGAGGCTTGTTGAATACCTCAGAGGTCATGGTGGAGTGGGAATGGTCACTCAGTTCATCTGCACAATGCTTAGGCGAAAAAGGGTGAAATTAGGGTTGCAGTTTTAATCAATATAAACTTGTTTTTTTGGAGAAAAACTTGTTTCCATGGTCTTCCATATGTCCTAAGGTGTTTGGGGATGGGATATTGATCATCAATTTTAATCAGAAGGGCTTCAATTGATCAGTCAATTGAAAATCAGAAGATTTGGGGGAAAAGTCAATTGTGTAGTAAAAAAAGTCAACTCCTAACTTTTTGAGGTCAAGATCATGATCCTCAAGTTCAATATGACCAATTTATGGAATTTGATCAAGAAAAGTCAAGGGAATCATGAAAAATCAAGAGTTGTTGAAAGTTGCCATTTTGGGATTTAGGGTTTTGGAAACTTTTTATTTTTGGAAAGTTTTATGGTTGAAGCAGCCATCTTCAAGGCGATGTTTCTTCATGATCAAGGTTTCAAATGGACTTGTCTCAAACATCAAAATTGTTCCTTGTATTTCAAGCTTTATTTTGAATACGAATTCATAATCATATGATACTTGGAACACAAGTTATGATCAATCAAAGTTGGGGATTTCAATGACTTCAAAACTGTTAAGTTTGGACAGATTTTTGCACCACTTTGCAAGCTAATTTCCAACATGTTCTTGATGTTAAATGAGACTTTGTCCCAAATGAGTGTTATAGATAATGTTCCAAGATTTCCAAAAAGTCCTATAAGTCCTCCATATGATTTGTGAAGCTCAAGTTATGAATGTGCTAAGTTGAGGAAAAATAAGCCAAAATCCATAACTTAGAATTTTTTCTAAGTTATTTATGGACAGCTTGCATGACATGCTTTTCAACATAATTTTTCATGATCTTCCAATGATCAAATGGAACTTCCACCAACATGAATTTTGTTCTGCTCCATGCCCTCTTTCATTTGAGCACAAGATCTAAGCAAATGGAGTTGTCTGCACAAAGTTATCATTGCTAAAAGTTGGTGTGTTGAACAATTTTCAAAGGATGAAATATGTGATTTTATGATTTTCTTTTGTTTAACAGCCATATGATCTTATCCCATGCGCATGATGCTGATCTTGGAGCACACCAAACATTACCAAAAATGAACCAACACCCAATGTACCTCTTTGCTCCATTTTTGAATCTTTTGCCAAAAACAAGAAAGACCAAAAACTGCCATAAGACAATGCCTCTCTACATTCTGTTGCTAGCAGACACAAAAGCAACTGATATTTGATCCATTATTGCACAACCCTAGCTGCTCATGTACTATTGCATCACACACCATTGATGCAAGAAAAAGCATAAAAATGCAAATATGTCCCTTCATTTTTCACCACAGTAAAACCCTCTCAAACCTCTTTCTCACTTCATATTTAAGCTAAAGAGAAGCTTGAGAAAACCTTAGCCACCACTGTTGCAAGAAAAACCAGAGCTTGTGTTTTGAACCCCTCCCAAAAACACCAAAAAACTGTCTGGTGCAAGCTGCATACCAACAGCCTTTTTAACCATAGAATCACCTCAAAAATCAACCACACAATCTCAAAATCATGTTTAGAAGGTGTTACAACCATTAAACTAGCCAAAAACACCATAACCCAAAAAGTCAACTTCCCACACCATGAACATTGACTTTTCTGCATAAGATGATGAAACACACTACCTAGACTAGTTCTAAACTCTTTAACACTTTGAACACCACATATTTATATTGTACCAACTGTCCAAGTCATTAAACACTAGCTGGAACACCACTTGCTAGAACTGTCATCAAGGATCACTCATTACTTCAAAAGGAGTAACTTCAAGGCTTGCAAATAATCAACTTGTGGAGGAGCTGTTTTGAAGCTTGCATCAAAAGGTGGATATCTTGCTCAAAGTGTTTCTCAGTCAAAGGTACTAGCTCACTTTGGAGGTCTAAAAGAGGTATGTGACTTCAAACTCTCTCATTGATATGCATGAGTTAAAATTCCTTGAATCATTAGATCATGCTGAACTTGGTTTGTGCTTGTTGTCACTAAGATGTGACCATCATGTGAAACATATAATGAATTGATTATTTGATGTTGAGCTTGCATCTGTTTCTATTTGAACTTGATTTTATGCTACGATTTGGTTGTCCTTACTATCATGAAGTGGTAACTGTCATTTGAAGCAATATAGTGAATTAATGTTTGATGTTGGCATTGTTATGTCAACCTGCTGCTGTTCCTGTTTTAAACAAGACTGTGTTGATTTTAGTTTATGTTATTGAAAAGCTGTTAATATGAGAGGCCTAGGTTAGTTGTTTAGATTTCAAGCATTGTTATGCTTTTTTGTTTCTCATTAGGGATTCACTTAGTGCGTACTTGGACTGGCCTAGCATTTTGTGGTGTACATGGGACTGTTATTAAAGTTTATGCAGAAGGCTATTTTTGGAATTGGTGTTAGGGATGAATCTGTTAACTCTTGTTGAATGCTCAGAATTGATGAACTCTTTGTGTTGGCTTGTAATCATTAAGGCTTGGCATGGCCATGTGAAGGTTTTGTTTAAGTGCCAGTTCCACCCTTGAGTTGTGGCATGTTCAGATTTAGACTACAAGAGGTTGTTAGGTTTATGATGTTGATTTGGAGCAGAGTTGGGGAACCAGTTTTTGGTCATGAGAATTGTGGCTTTCTAGTACAGATAGTGAGAGTTTAGCTTGAGTGTCTCAGGCCTGCTGAGCTTTGTTTAGTGTTGTAGGCAGGCTGGTTGAGTCTATAGGGATATGATCAGTAGGTGAGCTCTGATGAGAGGAAGACTTTCATCATGAGTCTAGTTGAATTCTTAGCAGAATGGATGATAATTGGTGGACCTATTGCACCGATGCTTAGCTTGTTATCCAAGTTTGTAGGGAGTTTAGTCAGCCTAGATTCCATCAGAATTCTGCTAGTCGGTTGATGCATGATTGTGAGAACACCATGATAGGATCTGTTCAGTTCATGTGATGAACATGACTTTCATTTGATACCAAACTGTTCTAAGCATAACTTGCATGCCCTTGTCATTTGTTTTGAGGATCTGCCATGATGTATTTGTTTAACATCTTTGGCCATTTTTATTGGAAGGTTTTTGTCAATATTATGTTGAGAATCAATTGTCATGGTTTGTTAGCCTCAATCTTGATCCAAGGATTTCTGCTAATCCTTGAGTATGCACCATTACTGCTTCTGTTTTCCAAACACATAATCATGCCATGTCCCTTTTGTTCTATGATTGTTGCTGTTGGAAGAGGTGTTGGATGTTTTCTATTTTTAAGTTTAAACTGTTGATATCAACAAACTTGTTCTCTATAAGTTGTTACAATGAAGTGTAAAACATCCAGCTTGTGTTAAAGGAATTGGGAGCAGGACTGTCATGGATCTTTGCTTAAGTATTAAGTTCAATAAAACCTCTCTTTTCATCATTTAAAACTCAAATTCCATTTCTTGTTCTGATGTGTTTTAAACCAAATTTTCTGTTGACACCTATTCCATAACATATTTGGGACATGCTCAGACCCTTATTTGCTCTAAATGCCTCTGTTTTGGTCTATTGAGTTTCAAAACGCATCTCAAATTCATCCTAACATGTCCTATCGTGTTTTAAGTTGGAGGAATCATTTGGAAAAATGGATGGCACCATCATGTTCCTCTTGAAAAATCAAGCAAGTTAGACTAAAATTTCATGAGATTTGGTGAAGATTTGAAGAAGTTACGCTGAAATCGTTTTGGAAGTTTTTCACTTTGTCTTGCTTTGAAACCCAACCCAGAAATACGCGCCATTTTGGTATATGATTTAATGGGGTGGATTGATACAACGGATGTATCGCCACCCTAGTGGTTACTTGCCCTGCCTTAAGTACTTGCCTTGCCATGAGAACATAAGTTCAACCCCCAGCGGGGGCATTTTTGCTTCCTTTTTTCATTTTCCTTGTTTTTAATATTTTTCTTTCCCTTTCCAATTGTTATCACGCGTGTGTGGTTGGCTGGATTGACATAGTTTTGTGCCTGCAGCCCCAAGGTCTTGGGTTCAAGCCTGGGGGAGGGGGGGGGGGGGCACTTTCTTATTTTTAGTGTTTTGTTTATTTTATTTCTTTTATTTTTATTTATTTATTATTTAACTTTTATTCTTTTTAAAAATAGTTTAAAATATATAAAAAAATCCAAAAAAAAAATCATATTCTCATATTTTAATGTATGGAATTATTTTGTCATCATTTTTATTTTATTTTATCATTTTATTTTTCATGTGCTTTGTGGCTTATTATTTATTCCAATCAATTTCTTTTCTTTCTCATTTCATTTGTGAGTGAATTATTTAGTGTTTACTTGACCCTGTGCCATGACCCCCCTAGGATTCCTAGTCCCTCCGTTCAGGATGGGAGTAGGAGAGACATTAGGTGTTCAATCCTATGCATGACAACATTAGGGTAGTTCTTCCCTTTCATCCCAACTTTAGGAGCATTATGTATGACAACTTTAGGGACCAGTTTCCCCTTAGTTTGAGTCTTTCTCTTCTCATCTCCTAAACAATTCAAAACACTTAATAAAGAAAAATTTGTGTCGTACGCTACGAGCCTTAAGTACTTGAGGAATGATGGTTGGGTGAACTCCACTCAACTTTCTAGAGTGTTTAGCGTAAGCCTTTTGGGCGATATGCGACGCATTCGCTCTCGAGTCATAGTCTTTAGTGCGACATGAGTTTCAAACCATAACTCAATTCACTTCTTGTCTTAAAAAATACAAAAACAAAAACATCAAATATTTGTATCCTTCGGGATTAATGGAAAATCATATTCATAAAGAGAGTTTCGTTAACTCTTGGTTCTACCGCAAACAGGTAACGCCTAAGTCTCCAATGGTCGAGCTGCATACACCTAACTACTAGAACTAAGGTTTAAACCTACTCGGTTTAAAACACTTGAACCAACTTGTGGTCGTGTCATCCCGAACTACGCTTGCTCTGATTTCTCATACCAGATGAGGATACATAGGCACAAGACGACGATGTATTGACGAGCAACCTTCCCTCACCTTCACCTGTAGTTTCTCGAACTACGTTGACTCTGACTTTCCCATTGCACGAAGGAATACGTAGGTGTCGCTACTGCGAAAAAGGAGGCCGGCAATGACTAACAAATTCGCCACCTATCGTTATTTATCCCAAAGAAGGGAAAGGAAACGATCGGGAAAAACTGGACGAAAATGGGAAAAGACGAGGTCATCGCAACCAAGTCCTAGGTTCGGGAGTCGGTTACGCAAAGGGAAGGTATGAGCACCCCTCACTTCCGTCGTACTCGACGGGATCCACGCATGTGTTGTCTAGATAAAAGGGTGTGTAAACTATCTACGCTAATGGCTTATGGACAAAAGAAAAAGAAAAGGACTGACTCGGCAGAGCATCACCGCTCTGTGCCTACGTACTCCCTCGTGCAATGGGAAAGTCAGAGTCAATGTAGTTCTCCTAACTACGGCTAAAGAAGGGGGAAAGGTTGCTCGCTAAGACATTGTGTCTTGTGCCTACGTACTTCCATCTGGTATGAAAGATCAGAGAAAACGTAGTTCGGGCAAACGAGAACACAGGCTGTTCAAAAGTTTTACCCGAGTAGGGTTAACAGACAGTTCTAGCAGTTGGTGTATGCAGCTCGACCATTGGAGACTTAGGCGTTACCGTTTGCGATAGGACTGAAAGTTAACAACACTCTTGCTTATGAAAAAGGTTTTCCTGATTAAGATCCTGAAGGATAAAAAGGTTTGAAGTATTTTTGTGTTTTTTAGAGAAGAAGTGTTTTGAACTTGGTTTGTAACTCATGTTGCACTAAAGACTATGATCTAGGAGTGAATGTTTCGTATATCGTCCGAAGGGCATACACTAACATTCTAGATAATTGAGAGGCAACCACCCAATCATCATTTCCCAAATGGCTTAAGGCTCGTAGCGTACAACAATTGTCATCCTTTATTAAGTGGATAGAAGTTGTTTGAAGATGAGAAGAGAAGGGGACAAACTAGAGGGGGACTAGACCAAACCCTAAAAGTTATCATGCAAAGTGCACCTAAAGTTGGGATTACAAAAGGGAAAACTCTACCTAATGTTATCATGCATGGTTAGAACCCTAATGTCTATCATAACCTCTCTTAAACAAGATAGGTTAGAAATCCTAAGGGAAGGAAGACAAAAGAAGAAGAAGCAATAAAAGAAACAATGCAAATGAAGGATGCAAACACAAATGCACAAGTAAGAACACATAGAATGAAAGTGGGAGGAAAACATGTGTGGGGTAGTAGCCACCATAAGCTTATCTCAACCAAGCATGCACATGAAGATGCAGAGAGGAAAGGGAGAAAGATGCATCAAGAACAAGTAACAAAAACAATGAGAAAAAGTCCTCATGGATTCATTACTTTAGGTAAGCTTCAAGTTCCTCCTCAGGAGGAACCAAGCAACCTTAAATAACATTCCAAAGTCATAGGACATAATGGAGGATGAGGAAAGAATGCACAAATGCAAAATCAAACATAACACAAGAGAAAGCAAGCATATGCACAAAGGAAAGGCAAGAAAGCTCCATATAGAAACCCTAAACAAAAGACTCAAAAGATGAACACAAATGAGCAAGTAAAAAGAAGTGTCATGCCCTAAAAATGAACCAAAAGCATCCTTAACATGTTAGAAACATGAATTACAAGGTATTGCAAGCTCAAAGGATCCAAGAGTGTCATATCCAAGTCAAACTAGGTCAAGATGTATGTGGGAACCTCCCTTGGAGATGACTTGACTTGCAAGTCATCTCAAAATTAGGAAAAAGGCTCAACAAATCCCAAATAAAATGCACAAGACAGCCATACAAGTTGGTAAACAGAAGCCAAAGGCACAAGGTCCATATCCCCTCAAAGCACCATCAAAAGAAAATTAGGTTCAAGATGTACCACTTTGATATGGAAAAATCGAGGGTCAAAAGCAAGCATCAAAAGTCAAACAAAAATGCAATAAACCAGGGCCAAAATCATCCTATAAGACCCTCCAATTCATCATTCACATGAGAAAAAGGTATCAATCATTGGAGAAAAAGATTGGTCCACAAACAAAGCAAGAACACAAAAGGAGGCAAATAAAATCAATTTAAAACAACTCCAAGCATTTAATTCCATTTTAATTCAAAAATAAATCAAAAATGAAAATAAAAAATAACAAAAAAATATTTAACAAATTAAAGTGTCTTAAAAGTATTTTTCTGGAATTTTATGATATTTGGAGCTATTTTAAAATGATTAAAAGCAAAACAGAAATAAAATTAAAAAAAAACAATTAAAAGAAACACGGTGCAAATAGAAATAAATGCAGTTCAGAAATAAATGGGCCAAAAAGGGGGGTGTCAAAAGCACTGGCTCAGGCGCGTCAGAATTCATAAAAAATAAATAATGAAATCAGGTATGTGAGGTCAACAGGCGTGCACTATGGTCCATCAGCCTGGGGACGTTTGATCAAAAGTAAGATGATCAAGTGGACCACATCGTGCCAGCAAATTAATGAGATTTCAAAATGGATTAGGTGTTACACGGTCAAAGCGAGTTCACATGTTTCTTAATTAAATGGACACAAACGCAAGTCAAACAAATCAGACGATCCAGGCATCATCTTCAACCTATGGAAAGGGTAATACGCAGGTGGTGGCCAGAAACAGCTCTGGTCATCTTCCCCAAGTTTCCGGCCACCGTGAATAGTGAACAAAAACACACCAAACACTATACTCCACCAAATCCAATGAAGTTTATATGGAAACTCATCTACGGATCAAGGGGAATCCAAATCTATCATTGGTTGGTCTAAAACCTCAAGAAGAAAGCAAAACGCAAACAACAAGCTCACGACTCAAAACAACAAAGTTCACGAAACTCAAACAAACTTGCCCATAAATGTTCTACAACTCACAAGGAGTTTAAATCCCCAACTCATTTGTTCTAAAAGCTCAAGAATGAGCCAAAATTCCAACAACAAGAAAAATGCATCATACTGAAAACACACCAAATGCCAGTTCATTTTATCCATTAACGATCTACATTATTCCTATGTCTCAAGAATGCAAAAATGGTGCAGAATCAAGGCTTAAAATGAGAGATATAGTGATTTCGAATTTACCTAGTGGATCACCTCCACTGGGGCTTGTCTTAAGCTGAAACTCTGAACAAACCACCCAGAATCCTTCCAAATACCTTAAGGAAGCTCTTAATCAACTCAATTTGGCTTGAAAATGTGTGTAGATCCAAAAACGATTTTCAATTGTGCTCTCTCTTTCAACTTTCTATTTTCAGCAAAACCACCACCAAAATGAGCTCCCTAGGTCTAGAAAGTTTCCTTGTGTTTTATATGTTGGGTTTGGATGAAAATGGAGCTCCAATTCAAGTCCTAAAGCCCAATTCACAAATTCATTTTTCCAGACTTTTTCAAGTTTCCGTACGTGTATTTTTCCATTGCACTAGCTTGGATTTTGATTCAAATCAGCTCCAAATGACTTGAGCTGATCAAAGGGTCAAGAATTAGACCTTGTTTTTGATCTTATGGTTGATTTCCAACTTGTTACTTCAAGAGGAAGAAACCATGAAAATAGCCAATTTAGAGACCCCGAATTTCCAATATGAAGATGGCAATGTCTTTGAATCATTATTTGCAATCAGAAAATGCACAAATTTGCCTTAGGAAAGTTCAAAATCAATTAAATCTCAATTTCTCATTTTAGGCCTTCTTTATGAGAAATTCAAAACCCAAATCTTCAATCCAAGCCCACACCATGGCAAGAGATGATTTGGTAATGAAAATGGACCTATTTGGAGCAAGTTTCATGTTGGAAAGATTTCCATTTGAAGTACTTAAGTTGGTGAAATGGACTTATAATTTTATGACCTGTAATCTCTCTTTCCCAAAATACCCCTGACTTGTAACCCTCATAACTTGAGTTATAAAAATTAGATGAAAGACTTATAGTACATTTTGGAAAGCTAATACCACGCCCTACAACTTTAATGTTGGCCAAAAGTTGAGAAGAAACATCCTTCTAGGTCAAAATGGCTTGGAAGTTGGTTGACTTTTGTTGACCAAAATCACATCCCTTTAATGACCTGTAACTTGTCTAGATCATAACTTGAGTTCTATACATACAATCAAGGACTTATAGTACTCAAAAGAAAGCTAAGAACAAGATATACAAGTTCCATGTTGTCCAAAAGTTGATAAGAGACTTGTATATCGAGGTAGGTGGTCTTGAAGTCAGGCACTAAATAGGGGATTTTACCCTAAGAACCCTAATTTAGTAACTTCTCACACTCTTGATCCTTGATGAATTGATCTTGAAATAATATATTAGACCTCTCAAAACAACATCCCATGACCATAGAGACTTTGAATTGAGTTTCAACCTCCTTCAACTTCACAGTTGACTGAGGATTTACCAAATGAAAACCCTAAATGCCACACTTTTGACTGGGGGCTTGTTCCACTTCACATACCAACTTGAATAAGCTCCAAATGGCTTTCAAAGCACTCAATGAGCTCTCTCAACATCTCATACCCATAATAATGCCTTCACAAACTCCTGATGCTCTTCAGTTGGCCTCCAAGTTAGGAGCTGACCCACACACATCCATCTATCCTTTCACAAGACATTGACCACTTCAAAATCCCCTGATGACCAATCAAGCTTGAGTAACAACCCTTGCTCAGGTTCAATGCTCTGAGAAGACCTCTCTTGCTATGCACAACCTCTTGATCCCCTGTAAAATGAAATATGTTATACAATGCAAATGCTAGAACAAAATGAAATGAGATGAAACATAAACCAAGTTAAGAAGAGGTTGAGCAAATTTTGGGGTGCAACAGTTGCCCCTATTCAAATGACTTGGACCTGAATGAGTGAAAAGAGAATAGATTTCACGCAATCAAGGTAAAATACGGTTGAATACCAAGAACCCAAAAGTTTGCCAACCGCAGAAAATTTGAATACAACAATACTGATCTCAAAGCCACCCCGTTGGGGAAAAAGAATACAAACGTCAAAAGCGGCGCCATGGTCTGGATACCATACTGGCGAAAAGTAACAATCCAAGTTACTGGAGTCTGGGTACTCCACAGAAATCGAAGCCTGAATGCTCGAAGTAATCGAGCCTGAATGCTCAAAAACACAAATATGAGTCTGGATACTCAAAGAAACAAACTGGAGCCTGGATAATGAGTAATAAATATGAGTCTAGATACTCAATAATCGGAGCCTGGATGCTCTATGAAAATCTGAGCCTGGATGCTCTATGAAATAAACCTGAGTCTGGATACTCGGCTAATAAATCTGAGTCTGGATACTCAATAACCTAAGCCTGGATGCTCAACGCAATCTGAGCCTGGATGCTCTATGCAAATAACCTGAGTCTGGATACTCGGTTAATAAATCTGAGTCTGGATACTCAATAACCTGAGCCTGGATGCTCAACGCAATCTGAGCCTGGATGCTCTATGCAAATAACCTGAGTCTGGATACTCGGTTAATAAATTTGAGTCTGAATACTCAATAACCTGAGCCTGGATGCTCGAAGAAACAAATCTGAGTCTGGATACTCAATAACCTGAGCCTAGATGCTCAACACAATCTGAGCCTGGATGCTCTATGCAAATAACCTAAGTCTGGATACTCGGTTAATAAATCTGAGTCTGGATACTCAATAACCTGAGCCTGGATGCTCAACACAATCTGAGCCTGGATGCTCCATGCAAATAACCTGAGTCTGGATACTCGGTTAATAAATTTGAGTCAATATACTCAATAACCTGAGCCTGGATGCTCGAAGAAACAAATTTGAGTATGGATACTCAATAATCTGAGCCTGGATGCTCAACACAATCTGAGCCTGGATGCTCTATGCAAATAACCTGAATCTGGATACTCGGTTAATAAATCTGAGTCTGGATACTCAATAACTTGAGCCTGGATGCTCAAAGAAACAAATCTGAGTCTGATACTAAATAATCTTAGCCTGGATGCTCAACGCAATCTGAGCCTGGATGCTCTATGCAAATAACCTGAGTCTGGATACTCAGTTAATAAATCTGAGTTCGGATACTCAATAACCTGAGCCTGGATGCTCAATGCAAAAGAAATATATTCGTCAAGATTTGGATATCCTACGAGTTTGAGTCAAACGACGTTGCTGGGAAACAATACGAGTTGTGGTCTGGATACCACATGGGCTGAGAAAAACATTAAGTGCCATGGTCTGGATACCACACGGCGATAGGAAGATAACAACAATTACTGTGATCTGGATATCACGGAGCATCAGATAAACTACCATGGTATGGATACCATAACTGCCTTTGCCGGAGTCTGGATACTCGACAAAAAAGGAACACCCCATCAACTAGGAATGGGCCGGAGTCTGGGTACTCAACGGGGAAAGGAGATCATCATCATACTTATCATGATCCACTCAGATCCGAAGATATTGCTAGGGAGTAACATGAGTCGGGGTCTGGATACCACGCAGGCTAAGAGAAATCACATGGTCTGGATACCAAATGAGAAGATCGAACCTCCAAAGATACACCTGAAACAAAGAGATAACAACCTGGTCTATGTTTCACATGCAAATGTTTGAAAATGGCGTAATGCTCCATACGAAATGGAAATGCTACGCGTTTGAGTAGATGTTATGCACACATGCAGATGCAATGGAACTGAAACATCAAAGTAAATGCTAGAGAAACAGAAACCATCCTGTCAGGAACAACAACGACCCTGCAGGGGAAAGCTTACCCATGCCAATAACAATTGGACTTACACCAAAACGAAAAGGCCTCGAAAGGCTCCCCTACCGGGGACAAAGTTCATACAAGAACAAGAAATCCAAACTCAACTTAGGATGCAGATCACTACTTGCTGAGGAAAATGCCGGACTGACTCTTCGGAATACAAACTTTCTGAGGAACAGATAACTCACCGAGTACTTAAAACATCTAGGCTAAACAACCTAATTTACCTGATAGAGAACAACAATGCCCTGAACGGCCTTCCAAGGCGCAACTATCTCGGGGAACAAAGACCTAACTGCCTGAGGCTTCGATCTGCATTACTAGGAACTGAGTTCTTACCATCAAACTGAATGAGAGGGAAGAGTACCAGGCCAATGCTGGGGGAAATTTGGCACCTACTCTGTGGGGATACGCCTGAATATCAACTCGCTAGGGGAGTAAACACATACTCGTACTCTGCGGAGGATTAAAAGCGCACTGGCAGACTGCCAGGGACACGCTAAACACTGCATACAACTCTACTGGGATAGGGATGCAACCTCAACTGCTGGAGAACAACACTGTCTGGGGAACAAATGAATCCATCATATTCATAAAACCTTGCCCTAAGGGTAACAACCCTGCAAAAGACAAACAGACAAGACATCCTATACAACAAGGCTATCTTGGTCATCGTCTGTGACATTGTTCAATTAATATCAAGTTTTAGCAATTATTGGCCAAGGCCTGCAAGTTTATGTGTGTAAGTTCATCAAAAACATCGGGCGTTTTTCACAAACAAACAGTAAAAGCATAAAAACAAAGCATACAGACAAGTACTGAATAGTATATGTTTATTGATAATCGGCCTGTAAATAGGCAAAGCTTTACAATAGATGCAACTCCTAAAAAGAGGAAGTTGCGCAAAACTACAAGTAAGCATAAAAGCAAATACAAAATTGTACATTTTAAACAAAAATTACAGCAATGTCGGCAATGTGGCGCAGACAAACACCATGAGATGGCTCCTCTATGACTCGCTTGACCCTGACGCTTTCCCGACGCTTCGTCTTCAGAAGAGATTGATTTAGATAAACGGCCCTCAGGTTCTCCCAATCCACTAAGTAATGAAGTTCATACGCAGACCATAATCATTTGCTTTTCAATCCCTACTTTTTCATGAACAACCGCCCTTTCGGGTTTTCGATTCACCGGGATACCCATTTTTGCCAAAGTCACCTTTTTAGGTTTTCGACTTTGCGGTTTTACATCTTTTTTCAATTTTATCACTAATTTTTGCCCGAACCTCTTTTCCTTTTTTATGGTTCGCCAGGATGCCCCATTTTTTCATGGACTTTTCTTTTTGAGTCCAGCGGGTCTCTTTTAAGCAAAGTATTTTTTAACTGCGTCTGCGTTCACAGGGGATGCAAAATCTTCACCGTCCATGGTGGATAATACTAAGGCTCCTCCAGAGAAAACCTTTCGTACAACAAATGGACCCTCGTAGTTGGGAGTCCATTTGCCCCTGTGATCTGACTGTGGTGGGAAAATCTTTTTCATCACAAGATCGCCCGTCTGAAAGCTTCGAGGGCGCACCTTCTTATCATAAGCTTTCTTCCTTCGGCTCTGGTACAAACGACCATATGCAATTGTTGCTAGCCTCTTTTCATCCATCAAACTAAGTTGATTTAATCTATTCTTGATCCATTCCGCCTCATCAAGCTTTACGTCAACCAAAACCCTTAAAGAAGGAATCTCAACCTCTAGCGGAAGGACAACTTCCATACCGTACACTAGTGAGAAAGGAGTTGCCCCGGTTGATGTGCGTACCGTCGTACGATAACCTTACAAGGCGAAAGGTAACATTTCATGCCAATCCTTGTATGTAACAACCATCTTTTGCACTATCTTTTTAATGTTCCTGTTGGCTGCTTCAACAGTGCCATTCATCTTTGGCCGATAGGGTGATGAGTTGTGATGTTCAATCTTGAAGTTCTGGCATAACTCCTTCATCATCTTATTGTTCAAATTCGAACCATTGTCAGTAATGATTCGCTCGGGAATTCCATATCTGCAGATGATGTCCTTCTTTATGAATCTGGCTACCACTTGCTTGGTCACATTGGCGTATGAAGCTGCCTCCACCCACTTGGTGAAGTAATCGATGGCTACCAGGATAAAGCGGTGTCCGTTGAAGAAGTGGGCTCAATCTTTCCAATCATATCGATGCCTCACATGGAAAACGGCCAAGGGGATGACATAACGTTCAACGGACACGGTGGCACGTGAATCTTATCAGCATAAATCTGACATTTATGGCATCTCTTCGCGAATTTGAAGCAATCCGACTCCATTATTAGCCAAAAATAATCAGCTCGTAGTATCTTCCAGTCATGGCATGTTCGCCTGCATGCGTGCCAAAAGTACCCTCGTGGACTTCTTCCATAAGCAAACTTGCTTCTTTTTCGTCCACGCACCTGAGTAGTACCAGATCATGATTCCTTCTATACAGCACACCATCTGGGTTGAGGTAGAAGTTTCCAGACAATCTCCTAAGAGCGCTGAATCGCCATATACATCGAGATTCTTGATCCTCAGATCAATAGCTTCTTCCAAACCCATGATACATGCTTCGTACTCGGCCTCATTGTTGGTACAAGGAAAAGTTAATCTGGCAGTGAAAGGGATGTGAGTTCCATGAGGAGTTGTGATAATTGCCCCAATTCCACTACCATATGAATTAACTGCGCCATCGAATATCATTTACCATTGAGAACCCCTCTCTGGACCTTCAGTGGGTAATGACTCATTACAATCTTTTGCTTTCAGGTACATAATGTCCTCGTCAGGAAATTCAAATCTCATCGGTTGGTAATCATCGATTGGTTGTTCAGCAAGGTATTCTGACAAAACACCCCCTTTAATGGCACTCTGAGAAACGTACTGGATGTCGTACTTTGTCAATACCATTTTCCATCTGGCAATCCTTCCAGAAAGTTCCTGCTTCTCAAAGATATATTTAATCGGATCCATCTTCAAAATTAGCATGGTTGTATGATTGAGCATGTACTGTCTTAAACGTTTGGCCGCCCAAGCGAGTGCGCAACACGTTTTTTCAAGCATTGAGTAACGAGACTCACAATCTGTGAACTTTTTACTCAGGTAATAAATCACATGCTCTTTTCTCCCTGTCTCGTCGTGTTGACCGAGAACACAACCCATGCTATTCTCCAGAACCGTTAAATACATGATTAATGGTCTTCCAGCGACTGGGGGTATCGGTATCGGAGGCTCCTGCAAGTACTGTTTTATTTTGTCGAATGCCCTTTGACAATTTTCGTTCCAGACAACCGCCTGATCTTTCTTTAACAGTTTAAACATTGGTCCACACGTGGCCGTTAGATGAGATATGAACCAAGCGATGTAGTTCAACCTCCCTAAGAAGCCACAAACCTCTTTTTCAGTCTTTGGCGCTGGCATTTCTTGAATAGCTCTTATTTTTGCAAGATCTACTCGATTCCTTTTCTGCTGACAATAAACCCCAATAGCTTTCTGGACCGAACTCCGAAAGTGCACTTATTTGGATTCAACCTCAATTTGAACTTCCTCAACCTCTCAAACAACTTCAATAAGTTGACCAGATGTTCTTCCCCCGTCTGGGACTTCGCAATCATGTCATCAACATAGACCTCGATCTCATGATGAATCATATCATGAAACAAAGTCACCATTGCCCGCTGATAAGTTGCCCCTGCATTTTTCAACCCAAACGACATCACCTTATAGAAAACTGTTCCCCACGGTGTAATGAATGTTGTTTTCTCCATGTCTTCCGGTGCCATTTTTATCTAATTATAACCGGAGAAGCCATCCATGAAGGAAAACACCGAGAATTGAGTTGTATTATCGACCAATACGTTAATGTGGGGGAGCGGGAAATCATCCTTTGGGCTCGCCCTATTCAAGTCTCTATAATCAACGCACATCCGTACCTTACCATCCTTCTTAGGTACAAGTACAATGTTGGCGACCCACGGAGGGTAAGTTGTCACGGCTAAAAATCCAGCGTCCAACTGCTTTTGAACTTCTTCTTTGATTTTTACTGCCATGTCTGGTCTCGTCCTCCTAAGCTTCTGCTTAACAGGTGGACATTCTTCCCGAAGTGGCAATCGATGAACCACGATGTCAGTTTCAAGTCCGGGCATATCTTTGTAGGACCAAGCAAAGATGTCACTGTACTCTCGAAGCATTTCTATCAACCTTTTCCTGATGTCCTCTTGCAATGCAGCCCCTATTCTGACATTCCTGACAACCTCTTAAGAACCCAAGTTGACGACCTCAATCTCTTCTTCATGAGGCAGAATGATCTTCTCTTCTTGTCTTAAGAGTCTAGCTAGTTCTTCGGGCAAGTCTTCATCCTCATCAATCTCTTCTTCAGCTTGAAATACCGGGTTATCAAAGTCGAAGCGAGTCATAGAAGATTCTTGATTGGTGTCATCTGCAATGATATGAGACCTGCAATGAAAATGGTTAAGTGCTTCAAATGATATGCAAACAAACACATTGCCATTTTATTGTTAAAAATAAAACAAGAAAAAACAGAGATCTCAAAATTTGAATGGAAAAACGCCCTTTGATTAATAGATGAAACAATATTCAAACATAAACAAGACAAGCCCTGAAATAACAAACCACTATGCTCCAGGTAGAACATAGGGTCGTACAATAACTGAAAAACAAAAGCATTATTGTTCATTGGTCACTTGGACAAATTCCTCAATGGACCAGTTGCATAGACGCTTTCCTGGAAGGCATGGCTTGATCCAGGCATCCATATCACAATCATTGTCTCCAGCTTCATCATTAGAAATGGCATTAAGCTGCTCGAAGAAGACACCCCCACTAGTAAACCTGATCGACCCCTTGAACTTCGGCGTGCTCTGTGAAGACGATGGGTGGTACCCTAGACCGAATTTGTCTTGCTTCAGAGGGATATTAATCACCTGCCCCCATCCTTGGGCTGAACCAGCTTGCACCACAGCCTGCGCTTCTTTGAAAGAAGACATAGCCACCTCAGGCTCTTTTCTCACCACCGAAGATTTATCCTTCAACTGAACGGTTTCAAACACTTGACACAAGGTCTCATGAATTTCCCCGTCTACCTCTACATACTTGAAAGAAGACAGGTGACTAACCATGATGTCCTCTTCTCCACATACTGTCACAACACTGCCACCAACCATGTACTTCAGCTTCTGATGTAGAGTCGATGTGACAGCCCCAGCTGAGTGGATCTATGGTCTGCCTAACAAACAGCTATAAGCGGGCTGAATGTCCATGATATAAAATACAGCGTCAAAAACTTCTGGGCCCACTTGGATAGGCAAAGTCAGCTCACCGAAGACATACCTCTGAGTACCGTCGAAAGCACGTACAACCAAATCACTTGGTGTACAGGCAATTCCTCGAGTATCTAGCTTCATAAGTGCCTTCTTCGGCAGCACATTCAAAGAGGACCCTGTGTCAAAAAGGACATGAGACATAACCACTCCTCTACATTCAGCAGAAATGTGCAGCGCACAATTGTGGTTTTTTCCCCTTGGCGTTAAGTCTAGATCTGTAAATCCAAGGTCATTTCCCGTGTTTACATGCCCAACGACCCCTTCAAGCTGATTCACTGATATTTCCTGAGGCACAAAGGCGGTACTCAACACTTTCATCAATGCATTTCTGTGAGCTTCGGAACTCAACAACAACGATAATATTGAAATTTTGGAAGGTGTCTGTTGTAAGTGCTCGACTATCTTGTAGTCGCTTTTGCGTATCAGCCTCATGACTTCCTCCACGCCGTTCTCGAAAGATTCTTTTTCACCAGACTAGGAAGTTTCTTCAATTACCATCTTACCTTTCCCTCTATCTGCTTTTTCAGCCACCACTTCGGGCGATGCAAAGACCCTGCCGCTTCGGGTAATTGCCCCTGCTCCCACAACATTCTCTGCTGACTCCACAGGAAAACTTTTCAAATCTATCTTTTGACCATTACAATACACCTCAGCTCCGTAGTTCCACGAAATTGCTTTGGTGCTTTCATAAGGCATAGGTCCTGCTTTGGTAATAGTGATTGTTGATGGCCTAGGAGGCGCTGAAATAGTTATAGTCTTATATGGGATCGAGATTGCAGCGACCTCATCCCTCTCCTCGCTTACTTCCTCAACATGTTTCTTTTCTGCGGTTCGTTCAAACTGCAACGTCCCCTTATCTATCATTCCTTGGATATACTTTCTCAAATCAACGCATCCCTCAGGATGACTTAAACAATCAACACAATCCTCGTGGCAGCCTGGGAATACACCTCCTCCCAGCAATTTGTCTTTCACAAACATCAATGGAGTTTTCAGTTCATTCACATCCATTATCAAGTCTAAATCCTCCTCTACCAAGATGGCACCAACCCTAGCCTGCCCATGGTTTGGCATAGGGTTCTGCACAACGTTAGGTGAATCATGAGAAAAATTTATTGCTTTACTGTCAATGAGATCTTGCAGCTTATGTTTAAAAGCCTTGCAATCATCAATAGAATGACCAGGCGCCCTAGAGTGAAACTCGCAACGTGCATTTGCGTCATTGCTGGGTGGGGGATTACCTGTCAAAGGAGCGAGAGTCCTTTTCTAAATTGATTGCAGTTGTAATAAAGTCTGAATCACTTGAGAGTAGGGCATCGGTGGAGTGTCGAATACTCTATTTGGCCTGGCCCTATCAGGAAACCTCCTATAACCTTGTTGGTTTTGTTGTTGTGGCTGATACTGTCTTTGCTGTTATTGTTGTTGTTGTTGTGGTTGTTGCTGTGGCACAGGAATAGTGACACTAGCAACCTGCTGTTGGCGATATTGGTTCTGTTGCTGACCCCTTCCTCTTCCTCTAGAACTCGTCACTGAGCTAACGTCACCTTCACGCTTCTTGTTTCCAAATATCTTCTTCCCTCCTCCTCGAGCTGAGGGTACTTCTCCCGCCTGAATCTTTCCAATCTTGATGCCATTTTCCACCCTTTCACCGGTGATTATCAAGTCTGAAAAACTTCCGGACATACTGCTTATAAGCTTTTCATAGTACACCCCTGGTAAAGTAGCAACAAATATGTCCACAAGCTCCCTTTCTACCATTGGTGGCTGTACCCTAGCAGCAAGCTCTCGCCACCTTTGGGCGTATTCTTTAAAGCATTCGTTATTCTTTTGGGAAAGATTCTGCAACTAGACTCTATTTGGTGCAAGGTCACTGTTGTACTGATAGTGCCTTACAAAAGCTTCGGCTAGTTCTTTCCAGCTACAGACGTTAGTGGGTTCCAGCCCCATGTACCACTCCAAAGAGGGGCCAGACAGGCTATCTTGGAAAAAGTGCATCAAGAGTTTTTCATCGTCCGAGTACGCGGACATCTTTCTATAGTACGAGCGCAGGTGAACCCTCGGGCAAGTAGTGCCTTTGTACTTATCGAAGTCGGGCACTTTGAATTTATGAGGCACTCTCAAGCCTGGGATCAGCCCCAGGTTTGACATATCCAGACCCATGGAATTTTGGCATTCAAGCGATCTCATCTTCTCCTCAATCATTTGAATCCTTCTGTCAGCCTCAAAAGATCATACAACATTTACAAACCTTGGAGTGAATACATCCTCCTGCCTATCCTCATTCCAAGTGTGGTCTATGCTACCATGTACAACACCTGTAGTGTCAAGGCCAAAGTCGTTTCCATTTCCATTACCCCCATTAGCAAAACCAACATGGTTAAAACCTGCTGTATTCCCAGCACCAGCAGTGTGTCCATCCCCTCCAGCAGTAGGGATGACTAAAGTTGGCATAGAATTATCCGCCCAAGGAGTTTCTTTATGAGGAGGGTTAGAAGCAACCCCACCATGTAACACCCCATCCCTATCAACTCGCGCAATCATAGGTTGCACCAAAATCTGAAGTTGAGCATGACCACTAGCAACCCCTTGCATGACCTCCATCAGCTGAGCCATACGATCTCTCATCTCTTGCATTTCTACCTGCATCTGATCCATCAGCCTTTTCTGGTTTCCTCTAGTACCATAGCAGTGAGTTATTTGATCTGCAATCCTAAAACACTAGTGGCACAAGAAACAAGATAAGGTTAACAGTTCCGATGCACCTGCAAATGCGAGAAACATGCTAAAATGAAGACATGTATTTATGCAAATAGGGACATTTCCCCCTTGATTCTAGTTTCGGGATAACAACCAAGACGATGGAGAGCCCCACAAGGAAGCACAGAGTAGAAACTCCTCATATATTCAAACATAAGCCCACAGGCAAAGTATAAACAGCAAATGAGTACAAACAGAAAAGGACCTCAACCAACAGGTCTGGTGATGGTCCATACAAACGTCTACGCTACAGAATACAAAGAAACAAATCAAACTGGGTGGCGAGACTGGAAATCCTTCAGCAACGCCTGTGTATCCGGATGGTCTGGCCTAGTGAGCAAACCACGTATGAGCAACTCCTGTTGACTGATAGTGGACTGAAGATCCTCGACCGAGTCCTCCTCCCAACAACCTCCTCAAGTCTACGCCTCTTGGCATTAGCTCCATCTCTATGCTCCTTCAAGGTTGCAAGTGCTTCATATAGTTTGCAGTCACTATGTCTTCTGAGTGAAGCTTCCTTTGAGATCTCCTCATCTTTAGCTTTGAGCTGGGCCTTCTGTTTGATGATATGCGCCTTCAACTTGTCTTTGTGTTGCTTGCTGGTGGACATGGCAGCGTTCCATTGAGCCTCAACTTGGAAATCCGCAAATAGGCTTTATTCAACTCTTCCTTCTTCATGGCAAGAACACGGTAAGAAGCATTCAAATCTTGGCCTGTGCGCTCTCTGTCCTTAGTCTCCTTAGTCAGATCGGCACCCAGTTTATTCACAAGCTCGGTTTATCTTCTGAAAGAATGAACTGCTTCTATCTTCTCACTGCGAAGCTGGATAATCTCTTTCTCCAATTCTTCGTTAGATCTCTTCAATTCTTCCTTCTCAAGCAAAACCTGATTATACTTCTGAATATCTACTGTGGTAGGCTCTGCAATCTCAGGAGGATGCACAGGCTGAATAGACGGATATGGCATCATCAACTCTTTGGCTCTACTTTGAATCCAAACTAAATATGAAGCGTATGCTTGACTATTGCTCTTTCCCAAGGCAACCTTTCCTCTCCTATGGACATTTCTCCAGGCATGTTCAACCCTAGCTAAAGTATCCCCCTCCAACAAACCAGTGAGATACAGAGATTCCTGTATCTCTTCATCCTTCGGAGGACCTCTCAGTGCATACCCAAACTGTCTGATAGCAATAGCCGGATTATAGTTTATGCAACCTTTCCTTCTGACCAGCGGGACGTTAGGAAATCTTCCACAACTATAGATAATCTCAATGCCCAATACATCCCTATCAAACCAAACAATGTCTTCGGCGGACAAACTCATCAAGCGTTCGGACCATTCCGAAGTACCAGCAGTACCAGAGAATGGACCAGTCTTGGGAAGGTGGCTCCTGAACCACATATATAACAAAGGTGCACAACAGGATAGACTTTCCCTCTCCTGTTCTCGTTCTTGTAATGCACGGAATGATAAACATCACCCAACAGAGTGGGTATGGGGTTCTTTGAAGCAAAGATACTGAATGCGTCCGCATCTACAAAATCTGGGATATTCGGGAATAAAAGAATACCATAGATACATAAGGCCAATATAGCGTTGAATATCACCCAACAACCTTTCTCAACAAACTCTCGAGCCTTGTCCGCAAGAAAAGGTAATGGAAACCCAAACATTCCATTCCTACTAGCTAACTTCCCTTTCAACTCAGAGACATCCAAATGTAAAGCCTTAGCAAGTTCAGTCAAATCTGGATCTCCCTCAACATGATGGAATGGTATCTGGTTCAGAATAGGTATTCCCAACATATCAGCATACTCCTCCAATGTAGGTGTGTTGCACCCCAAAATTTGACCAACAATTATTTATTCATTGAGTGTCTGAAAGTGGATACCTTCATCAGAAAGTTCAAGAGATCCTCAGAAGAAGTGGTTTGAAACCAGGGTTGTGTGCTTCATAGCTTGAGGGTTGTGGGTGCCCCTCAGATGGTTCTGAGACTTTGAGAATGAACTTGATGTTTTGGGAAAGCCTATGAGATGTCTTGATAGCCTTCATGAAGCCCAGAGAAGTCATTATGCAAGAGTTCAGAAGATTCAACCATGAATGATAGAATTAGGGTTTTGACTGGGTCAACCCTAGGATAACTGAAGATTTGGGAAAGGTTGAGACCCAATCCAAGGGCCATGAGATCATGGAATGATGCATAGAGATGATATAAAGATGATTCCTAGGCCAACTCATCATGAGTGAGGAGTTTGAGAAGTTTCAAGTCAGGGTCCCCAAGGATTGTCAGTGAAAAACCCTAATTTGATCCCTATCTTCCAGGCAGTTTTAGCCCAATATGTGATTGATATCTCACCTTCCCCATAACATGAATGTTGTATAGCTTGTTCTAAGCTTTAATTTGAGTGGTGGAAGTCCTTGATAGGAGTTACAGAGCTCAAGTTATGGTTTTGACAAATTACAGGTCAGCAGAGGTGTGTGAATCTGGGTCCTTGAAAGTCACCCAACTTGCAGACAACTTTTGCCCTAGAAGAGTGATTCCTATGACTTCTTGGTCAACATGAATGTTGAAGAGCATCTTCTTAGCTTTAATTTGAGTGGTGGAAGTCCTTGATAGGATTTGTGGAACTCAACTTATGGTTTGAACAAGACAGGGGTATTTTGGTCATTTGTCAGTTATAGGTCATTTTAGCCAATGCCTAAAACTCCTATTTCCAAGCCTCAAATGGAAAAACTCAAAACATGAAAGTTGTTCAAAATGTGATTTTAAGTCTATAAATAAGGTCACAAATTGTTGGAAAAGCTCATAGCGTGGATTTACATGATTGGTCAAAAATGAACTAAAAATGGCTTATAAGTTTGAAAAGTTGAAATTGGAAATTGATTTGGAAGATCTACAAATCCAAAATAGGTCATCCAATATATCATTTTGATTGGAAACATCATTTTGAGAACATTGGTTTAGCTAGAATTTTTATTTGAAGCTTTAAAATGGGTGATGCTTTGAAAACTTGTTACTTGAAAAAGAAGGCAACTTGAAAAAACCTTACACAAGGCAAAACCAAGGCTTGTAGTTGTGCACTCCTTCTCAATATCTCATGAAAAGATATTTTAAGACCAAATGGTAAGGCATAAGGCATGGGATGTGAGATTTTCAACTTGTCCCCACATGAGATTTTCAAGAACTTTCCACCATATTCTAGATGAATCTAGAAGTGTCTAATGATCATTATAAAAGGAGGGCCATGAAGAGAGTTCAAGGTTGGTGATAGAGAGAGATTTCAGGAGGGAGAGAGAGAGAGAGAAATAGCCATTGAAGTTCTTCCTTCAAGTTCAAGCAATCCAAGAAATCTTTCACTACAAGGCTTCTTCTCCAAAACCAGTGCAAACAGAATCATTTCCACCATTGGAAGATCATCCTGAAGCAATTACAAGGCTTGCAACCTTCTCCACGAGCACCTACCATCATTACTTGACAGGTTGGTTTCTCTCCCTAATTCTCCTAATTTATGCAGTTTTAATTAGTTTTATAGATATAGAACTGATGCATTAGGTTAGAGGATGAAACCCTAGGAGTTGTAGCACGATCCATGGAGTTCCATAACAGAGCCATGAAGCTTTAGAGATCAAGAACACGCACCCTAGGCTACTATATTCTTAGGTTTTTAGCTTAGTGTAATCCCCTCAGCACGTAGAACATTCTAGGTTAATATGGATGTATTCTATTACCATGCATATCAGTGTGAATCAAGTATGCCCGAAACTTCCTTCTCTCATAATTCTTTGTAGAGTGAGTTTTAAAAGAATATAGCACCGTGATTGTGTAGAGGGAGAGGACTAGAATAAGTTTGATGTTTGGATCGAGGAAAATGGTGGAGAATTGAGTGAGCTAGATGAAGGAGAAGGTATGGCGCAAGGAAGCTGTTCTGAAACCCTAGCATGCCAAAGGTTGAAGATGCAATCTTCACCATCAATTCGCGTGGGAACGTTTGACCTTTTATGTTAATCCAACGGCTCAAATTCAATATGAAAACGGAGGGAAACATTTGAAAAGCAAACGATGTCGTTTGGTTAAGTGAGGCGCGTCTGGGCTGGGTGGATCCAACGTGCTATCCACACCCCCCCTTTTCTGGCCCAACTAATTTGAACTAGCGCCTATTACTATTTCCACCCCCTCCCCTTTAATTAATCATTTTATATTTTTGATTTCTTTTAATATTTTTCTGTTTTAGAAAATTCATAAATAAATGAAAAATAACTCTTTTTTGGTCATTCTTTTTTCTATGATTAGATAATTGTGTGTAGAAAAATATAAAAATAAAAATGGAATTTTATTTTTAAGGTGGAATTTTTAGTGGTATTTTCTTTAATATAGTGTATTTTTTTTTCTTTTAGTTGATACCTTATTTTGCAAGAATTGTTTTAGGACCTTCCTTTAGTCTTTTTAATCCATTCTTTTTTGTGCAATTAGATGATGAATCATAGTTCCCCATAGGATTTATTCTAGAATTTTAGAATTAAATTTTGATTAGTTTAATTAGGGTAGATTTAGGGTATCCTAATTAGGGTTTAGGTTGTGCTTAGTTGAAGAATTCACTTTCTTTGAATAAGTTTTGTCTTGATTTTTGGGTAGAGGCCCATGTGGATGTTGTGGGTATATGTTGTAGACCCTTGTGAATAATTGTTAGATTTTTCCCCCTTGGTTTAGTATTTTTAGGTATTTTCTGAAGTTGCCTATTGATTTTGTCTGTCCTGTGGTTATCTGTTCATATCTGGGGTTTGTTGTGGGGAATTTGTTGAGGGGCTTGTGTTGTCTTGAAGACCTTGATGGAGAGCATCATGAAGAGAAGATTGTAGATCAAGACTCAGAGACCCAGAGCTTGGCTTGTTCCCTGTTTGTGAGGTTTGAGATCCTGAAGTTTGAAGGAAGTTCATGGTACTTTCCTGAGGAAGGCACTATGAATGACTTTCATTCTTTCTTCTCACCTCTTTCTTAAGTATCCAATGATGTTGGAGCCAACTTGTGAGTTTAATTTCTCCTGAGGAGGAATGTAAACTGATCACATGTTGTTGAGCCACATGGGATACAACTCCTAAGTGAAAGCCTCCTAGTACTTTCCTGAGGAAGGTCCTATGAGTCTATTCACTTAGTTCCCTTAGTTTATCTAGGATTTCTCAAGTATCCAATGATGTTGGAGCCAACTTGTGAGTTTAATTTCTCCTGAGGAGGAATGTAAACTGATCACAGTTGTTGAGCCACATAGGATACAACTCCTAAGTGGAAGCCTCCTAGTACTTTCCTGAGGAAGGTCCTATGAGTCTGTTCATTTAGTTCCACTAGTTCAGATAGGATTTCCTAAATATCCAGTGATGTTGGAGCCTGCTTGTGAGTTTAATTTCTCCTGAGGAGGAATATAAACTGATCACAGTGGTTGAGCCACATAGGATATGACTCCTGAGTATACACCTCCTAGTGTTCTCCTGAGGAAGACACTATGAGTCTGCTTGCTTAGCTCCCTTTCTTTGGTAAGCTTGTTCTGAAGCTTGAAGACTGGGATTGAATTCTCTTGTTTAGGGTCTTGCTTTAGTGCTTAGATTTGATCAGATTTTGTTTTAGGATTGGAGAGTAGATTCTTTCTTTCTCAAGCATGTGTTTTGTTTGCCTGATGGCACTTCCTTTCTTCTATTTGTTCATTGCTTGATAGTATGTTGTTTATTTTCAGTATGATTACTGTTATTTCATGACTGGCTTGAGGTCGAGACGAGCTTGTGGAGGCTGAAGCCCCACACACATTTCCTCCCTCACTTGCATTGCATGCATTTTACTGTTAAAGTTGATGCTTTTGTCTGTTTTGGTGTATCATTGACATGATCCCTTAGGACTCTCATTTCCTCGGATGAGGATTTGATGATAGACTTTAGGTTGAAACCTATGCATGACAACATCTAGGAGTTCCCTGTTTAAACCTCAACCATAGGACGAATCCATGGCATGACAACAGTAGGACTTGATAGTCTCCCTCCTAGTTGGGCCTGTTCTCTTCTCATCTCAAAGCAGTTTAAGATACAGTAATCATGAATGACTTCTTTCGTACGCTACGAGCCTTAAGCTATCTGAGGATGGATGTTTAGTATGGTGCCCTTTGGGTGACATGCGACGCATTCACTCTCAGGTCATAGTCTCTAGTGCGGTTGAGATCGCAAACATAATAAAAAGCACTTCTTTCAGGAGATATCCCGTAGTTTCCCGAACTACGTTTGCTCTGATCTTTCATACCAGATGAAAGTACGTAGGCATAGGATGCGATGTCCTAGCGAGCAACCTTCAACCTTCACCCGTAGTTAGCCGAACTACGTTGACTCTGATTTCTCGTTCCAGACGGGAATACGTAGGCATAAAGTGCGACGCTTTGCCGAGTCATTTTTCTTTTCTTTTTTTTCCAGCCAGCCTTGATAGGTAGATAGATTAAAACCAACCCGTTCAAGTAAACAAACAAGCGAGGATCCCGTCGAGTACGACGGACGTGAGGGGTGCTAATACCTTCCCCTTGCGTAACCGACTCCCGAACCCAGACAATGGTTGCGATGACCTTGTCTTACCCCTTATTCGTCAGGTTTTTTCCGATCGTTTCCTTTCCCGCTCTGAGGGATAAATAACGAAAGGTGGCGACATGACAGAAGAGTCGCCATATATGTCTAGATTCTTGATTCTCAAATCAATTGCCTCTTCTAGACCCATAATACATGCTTCATACTCGGCTTCGTTGTTGGTGACTGGAAACGTCAGCCTTGCAGTAAACGGGATATGGGATCCGTGAGGAGTCGTGATGATAGCCCCGATACCACTCCCATAGGAATTAACCGCTCCGTCGAATATCAACTTCCACTGAGACTTCCTATCTGGCCCCTCATCGGGCAATGGCTCATCGCAATCCTTCGCTTTGAGAAACATAATGTCCTCGTCAGGGAATTCGAACTTCATCGGCTGATAGTCTTCGATTGGCTGTTCGGCAAGGTAATCAGACAATACGCTTCCCTTGATGGCTTTCTGGGAGACGTACTGAATATCATATTCTGTTAACACCATCTGCCATCTGGCAATCCTGCCTGAAAGAGCCTGCTTTTCGAAGACGTACTTGATCGGATCCATCTTCGAAATTAGCATAGTGGTGTGGTTGAGCATATACTGTCGTAGACGTTTGGCAGCCCAAGCTAATGCGCAACACATCTTCTCCAGCATCGAGTATCGAGATTCACACTCAGTGAACTTTTTACTCAAGTAATAAATGGCATGCTCCTTTCTGCCCGTCTCGTCGTGCTGACCGAGAACACACCCCATACTATTCTCCAGAACTGTCAAGTACATGATTAATGGCCGTCCAGCCACTGGGGGTATCAAGATTGGAGGTTCTTGAAGATACTGCTTTATCTTATCGAATGCCTTCTGGCAATCCTCATTCCAAGTAATCGCCTGATTTTTCTTTAACAACTTGAACATCGGTTCACAAGTGGCCGTGAGCTGAGAGATAAACCTTGCAATGTAGTTTATTCGGCCCAAGAAACCACGAACTTCTTTTTCTGTTTTCGGCGCTGGCATTTCTTGGATAGCTTTTATCTTTGCAGGATCAACTTCAATACCTCGTTCGCTAACGATAAACCCCAATAACTTTCCGGACCGCACTCCGAAAGTGCACTTGTTAGGATTCAGCCTCAGCCTGAACTTCCTAAGCCTTTCAAACAGCTTCAGCAAATTGACCAGATGCTCCTCCTCCGTTTGGGACTTTGCAATCATGTCATCAACATAGACCTCGATCTCATGATGAATCATATCATGAAACAAAGTTACCATTGCTCGCTGGTAAGTGGCCCCTGCGTTCTTCAGACCGAAGGGCATTACCTTGTAGCAAAACGTGCCCCAGGGGGTAATAAACGTCGTTTTCTCCATGTCCTCCGGCGCCATCTTAATCTGATTGTAACCGGAGAAGCCATCCATGAACGAAAACACGGAGAACTGAGCTGTATTGTCGACCAACACATCGATATGAGGCAACGGGAAATCATCCTTAGGGCTTGCCCTGTTCAAATCCCGATAATCTACGCACATGCGTACCTTACCGTCCTTCTTCGGTACAGGCACTATGTTGGCGACCCACGGAGGGTAAGTGGTAACGGCTAGAAATCCTGCGTCCAACTGCTTCTGGACCTCTTCTTTGATTTTTACAGCCATGTCTGGTCTCGTCCTCCTGAGCTTCTGCTTGACTGGAGGGCAATCTTCTCGCAACGGTAAGCGATGAACCACGATATCTATGTCAAGTCCGGGCATATCCTCATACGACCAAGCAAAGACGTCACTATACTCTCGAAGCATCTCGACCAGTCTATGCTTGACATCATTCTGCAGCGCAGCCCCTACTCTGACATTTCTGACGAGCTCCTCAGAACCCAGATTTATGATCTCAATATCCTCCTCGTGAGGCAGAATAACCTTCTCCTCTTGTCTCAACAAGCGGGCCAACTCTTCCGGAAGGTCTTCGCCTTCATCAATCTCATCCTCGGCTTGATAGATCGGGCAATCAAAGTCGTAGTGAGCCGTAGAGGGTCCAGAGTCGATGTCGTCTGTTACGTGGATCCTGCAATAACAAGGGTTAAGTTTAAAGCAAGAATATGCAGGTTAGCACGAACCTCGTTACCATTTTGCTGTTTTTCGAAATAAACATAAAACAGGAATAACAGAGAACACAACATTTGATTACGAAGAAAACGCCTTTTATTTATTAACAAAATGCATACACATAATCCAACAAGGCCCTGACAGTAAAACCACTATGCCCCGGGCAGGACATAGGGTTGTACAAAGATTGTAAAAAGCAAATCATTACTCTTCACTTGTCAGCTTGATAATCTCCTTGATGGTCCAATTGTGGAGGCGCTCGCCTGGCTTGCTCGGTTGAATCCAGGCGTCAAGATCGCAATCACTGTCCCCGCTGTCCTCTGACGCAGCGTTGATACTCTCGAAGATTACTCCCCCCTTGGTGAATAAGATCGGCCCCTTCCCATGAGACGAACTGCCAGAAGAAGATGAAGCTTCAGCTCCAGGAGAATACCCTAATCCAAACTTATCCTGCTTGATTGGTATATCCAAAACATGCCCCCAGCCTGGGGTGGAACCAGCTTCGACAACGGCTCTAGCTTCCTTAAACGAGGAGAGGTTCAACTCTTGCTTCTCTGCAACAACGGGAGCTACCTCCTTCACCCCGACGGTTTCAAATGCTTGGCAAAGAGTCTCATGGATCTCACCATCCATTTCGACGTATTTAAAGGACGATAGGTGGATCACCATGATGTCCTCTTCTCCACAGACTGTCACTATGCTGCCCCCAACAGCATATTTAAGCTTCTGATGCAGCGTGGACGTTACGGCACCAGCAGAATGGATCCACGGTCGGCCTAAGAGGCAGCTATAGGCGGGCATGATATCCATGATATAAAAAACCGCATTGAACGTCTCTGGACCAACTTGAATTGGCAGGGTCAATTCTCCGAAGACGTGGCGCTTGGTTCCGTCAAAGGCCTTCACGACCAGATCACTGGGCGTGCACAGCAGTCCACGGGTATCCAATTTCATCAGTGCCTTCTTTGGAAGCACGTTAAGCGAGGAGCCCGTATCTACTAGGACATGTGACATAATCGTGCCTCTGCACTCTATTGAGACGTGCAAGGCGCTGTTGTGATCTCTTCCCTTAGGAGTCAGCTCCAGATCTGTAAATCCCAGCCCATTACCAGCATTGACATGGGCCACCACCTCCTCGAGTTGATTTACTGATATCTCCTGCGGCACGTATGCAGCATTCAACACCTTTAGTAACGCGTTGCGGTGCGCTTCAGAACACAGCAACAGGTTAAGAATAGAGATCTTCGACGGAGTCTGATGAAGATGATCTACAATTTTGTAGTCACTCTTCCTGATTAGTCGCATGAACTCTTCAGCATCTTTAACCAGCAAGTCTTTCTCTGCCCCTGCAGGGACCTCCTCAACAGCTTTACCTTTACCTTTATCCACAGCGTCAGCCCGAACCACTTTTTCTGCTGCAACCTCTGCCGGTGCGAATACTCTTCCGCTTCTAGTGATACCACTGACTTCGGTAAGATTCTGCGCAGTCGATCCGGACGGCTCAAGCTCTATCTTCTGACCATTACAATAAACTTCGGCGCCATAATGCCATGGAACGGCATTGGTACTCTCGAATGGGATTGGTCCGGCCCTGGTGATGGTGATAGAAGGCGGACGGGGCGCGGAAATAGTAATAGGGTGACGAGGAATAGTAATGGTAGCAACTTCGTCTGCCTGCTTCAGCACGACTTCCCCTGATGCACTCTCAACGCTCCGGCTGAACTGCAAAATACCCTCGGACATCAGACTTTGGATACCTTCGATCAGCTGCTCACACCCATCAGGAAGTGTAGCACAAGCCATACATAACTCTCCACATCCAGGAAAGAAGCCCTTCTTCAGCAACTTAGCCTTGACAAAACTCAGCGGCGTCTTCAAATCCTTGACATCAGTCAGCAAGTTCGCACTCTCCTCGGTGATGACAGCATTCACTCCGCCCCCCTTATGATGAGGCATCGGATTCTTGGTGACGTTGGGCACGCTGTCAGAAAAGTTGATAACCTTGGCGTCCACCAAGTCCTGGACTTTGTGCTTAAAAGCTTTACAATTCTCAACCGTATGGCCAGGTGCCCCCGAGTGAAATTCACAAGTAGCATTATCATCATACCCCGGTGGTGGTGCCCCTGTTAAGGGAGCCATTGTCCTCTTATGAACCAATTGGAGCTGAAGCAACGTTTGCAGAAGCTGTGCATATGACATAGGTGGAGTTTCAAGATGGAGGTTTGCCAGGGGACCCCGATTCTGATATCTCTTATATCCCTGATTATTCTGTTGCTGGGACTGCTGCTGCGGCTGCGGCTGCGGTGGAGCAGCTGGGATATTTATGCTAGCGATCTGAGACTGAGGGCCCTTGCCCTTTCTCCTAGCATTAGTGACAGCACTGGCATCTCCCTCTCGACGCTTGCCAGTATAGGGTTTCTTGCTAGCTCCTCCAGCTGAGGATGATTCGCCCTGAATTTTTCCAATCTTTATACCGTTCTCAACATGCTCGCCCAAAGTGATGAGGGCCGAGAATGTTCCAGACATGCCACTGACCAGCTTTTCATAATAGATTCCAGGAAGGGTAGCCACGAACATTTGTACCAACTCGCGCTCAACCATCGGTGGTTGAACCCGAGCAGCCAATTCACGCCACCGCTGGGCGTACTCTTTGAAGCTTTCATTGTTCCGCTGTGAGAGATTCTGAAGCTGAACCCGGTTGGGAGCCAAGTCGCTATTATATTGATAGTGGAGAACAAACGCTTCTGCAAGATCTTTCCAAGTGCGCACAGCAGCGGGCTCCAAACCCATATACCATTCGAGCGATGGACCAGAAAGACTATCCTGAAAGAAGTGCATCAGCAGCTTCTCATCGTCAGAATAAGCGGACATCTTTCTATAATAAGACCGGAGGTGAACACGGGGACAAGTAGTGCCCCTATACTTCTCAAAGGTGGGCACCTTGAACTTGTGAGGTACTTTAAAGTCAGCAATCAACCCGAGCTTGGACATGTCAACGCCCAATGTGTTCTGATTTTCTATGTCTCTCATCTTATCTTCCAGCGCCTTGAACCTGAGTCGAGCCTCAGTAGTCAACTCTGCCTCTACACCTCTCTGAGAGAATATGTCATCTTGATGGTCCTCCAGCCACGGTTGAGGCACCACCATATTTCCTGCACCAACATTGCCGTTGACCGGCCCTATGTTAACATTGGCTCCCAAACTACCATTGACGGCGCCAGCCGCGTTGAGTCCGAGGTTAGTCATAAGATTGCCGTTAGCACTACCGTTGCCCCCGGCAGCAGGAACAACGTTCTGTGGAGTATCCCCTTGAGGAGGAGTGGGCACGGCCCCGCCGTGAAGTATTCCATTACTGTCAACCCTGGAGATGAGAGGTTGAACCAAAGTACGAAGCTGGTCTTGCCCATTCGCAACTACTTGCATCAGCTCCATAAAACGATCCATCCGTTCACGAAGCTCTTGAACATCTGACTGTACCTGGTCCATGATTCTCGTCTGATTAGCGCGAGTTGAGTAGCGGTGGATGAGTCTTTGATCAATCCTGGAGATCGAAAGCAGCTCGGAACCTGAGTACCTGGAAAACCTGTCAACATCAAAGGTTAGGAAAAGCAGCAGAATGTATGTCATGCAAAGTGCTTTATGCAGATGCATGCGTGTGTCTGTGTGCTTGAGAGATTGTCCCCCGATCCTGGCACCTGTTGACAATAATAAGGAGAGGAATCCAGGCCCAATCATGGAAATAGTATCCTCACATAGCAATAGTCAGATTCGACACATCAAGGACCGAGAACTCGTACGCATCAGTCTTCCTGAGAAAGGCTGCAGTAACGCAATAAGAGGCGAGAGATCCTGGATCGGGGAAACGGTACCTGTCACAGACACACGCCAATGGAATGCTTATGCAAGCTAATGCAAAATGCAGGTATGCAACAATATATCCTGGTGGCTGCTGTGGAGATTTGGTGTCAACAGTCACTGATGAGAGGGAAACCCCGGTGTAAACCCATTGATCTGATCTGCTGTGAATAACCATCTGATAGGATCGAGATCAAAATTCTGCTCTGACAAGAACGAAGGCCTGATAATAAAGACCCCGGATGCAAGATCAAGTAACGTCTGTTGATGAAGTCTTCAGACCCCAAATCAAAAATCTGCTCTACCAAGAACAAACAACAACTGCCGATGAGATCTTCAGACCCCACTCAAAATCTGCCCTATCAAGAACAAACCACTGACGATAATACACTGATCAAAGCCTGCTCTATCGAGAACAGACAAACACCCGACGATAAAATCCTCTGATCAAACCCTCGCTCTATCAAGAACATATCTGCAATTGAGAACCCAACATAACTGATTCACTGTCAAGAAAACCAGGTAGTCTGGAGGTCAAAGTTTCCTGCAATATCCCAACCCCACTCACAGGTATGGACCTAATCCACAGACAAAGGTACGGCATCCTATGCGGTTGTCAGCGTCACAGACTTTCATGAGTGATGATACGATTCCCAGAAGGAGTGGCATCGTCAGGTCATGAAGAGGCCTCTCTTAGCTGACTTCCAAATGATCGGTCCCCAGAGTCGACAATCCTCACGTCTGGACTCCCCTCAGATCCTCAGGACCGGAAAGGAGCACCTCTGCAAGAATCTCGTCTGAGCGCAGATTTTCGTAGGGAACTGTGCCTGCTCAGCAGACAGGTTCGTCTACTACTTCTCCGCAACTATATCTAGGTGTGTACTCAAGCCCGGGTCCGGCTTTTCACTCACAGTAACATCCCTCTCCCATAGCAGCACAGATAATCATATCGAACTGGAAATAAAATGCGGGAAATAAAATGCGGGAAGTAAAAATGCGATAAATAAACGCAACCCAACAAGCAAACACACAAACGATAGGATTGACTCGCGTAGGGGATGGGAAACGGTCCCAGCATAAGGGATAGGAAAAGTCCCTAGATGCCATGAAGTCCCCAGCAGAGTCGCCAGCTGGCGACTCTTCTGTCATGCCGGCACCTTATTTTCGCGCGAGCGACAAGGTGCTAAAAAAAACTCTAAAAGGTGAAGCCTCGCAACTAAGGATCATAGAATTCTAGCAACGTCTGAAGGCCATTCAATTCATCCAGAGAAGGTTTGCAAACAACATTCAAAAGTCTCCCATAAGATTCTCTGAAATCCTCCATAACCTTCTTATCAGCTAGAGAAATCAAACTTCACAGAGTTCTAATATCAGGCGTAGGAAACTTGTAGGACAGGGTCCTCCTCAAGGGCTCCATGTCAACAATAAGGGAACAGAATCACCAGAATCGAAGAGGAAATGTACACCTGCAACATAAACACATGTTAATGAAAATTCAAATGAAAATGCACATGCAGAATGGAAACAGGGGATCAAGACCGCTGTGTTGTCGGTCGAGAAGAACCAGCGCTTCGCTTTAGTACCGACAAATCACTGACATAAGAACCCCTTTGTACCATGAACACAGGTTTACACCGTCAAGAACTGGGTAGTCTGGAGGTCAAAGTTTCCTGCATAACCCACTCACTCACAGGTATGGACCTATCCACTGACAAGGTTCGGCATCCTATGCGTTCATCAGCGTCACAGACTTTCAAGAAATGATGATACGTTCACCATTTTTGGTTTAGCATCTTCATCCCTTGAAGAGGCCTCACTTAGCTGAATCCCAAATGATCGGTCCCCAGAGTCGACAACCCTCAAATCTGAAATCCTCTCGACGGCCCACTGGGCTGGAAAGAAAGTCATCAAAGAGAATCTCGTCTGAGCGCAAATTTCGTGGGAACTGGTGCATGCCTAACATACAGGATCACCACTACTTTTCGCTTCTAATACTAAATTTGCACTCGAGCCCAGGTCCAGCTTATCACTCAATGGAACTTCCCTCCCCATAGCACAACAGTAGTGATACATGATGCGGAAAGTAAAATGCGGAAGTAAATAAAGATAAAGCACAAATATACACACACCCAAAAGAAAACACACAAGCGATAGGATTGACTCGCATAGGGGATATTCCTGTCCCCAGCAGAGTCGCCAGTTGTCGCTACTGCGAAAAAGGAGGCCGGCAATGACTAACAGAGTCGCCACCTATCGTTATTTATCCCAAAGAAGGCAAAGGAAACGATCGGAAAAAACCGGACGAAAACGGGAAAAGACGAGGTCATCGCAACCAAGTCCTAGGTTCGGGAGTCGGTTACGCAAGGGGAAGGTATGAGCACCCCTCACGTCCGTCGTACTCGACGGGATCCACGCATGTGTTGTCTAGCTAAAAGGGTGTGTAAACTATCTACGCTAATGGCTTATGGACAAAAGAAAAAGAAAAGGACTGACTCGGTAGAGCATCGCCACTATGTGCCTACGTACTCCTTCGTGCAATGGGAAAGTCAGAGTCAACGTAGTTCGCCTAACTACGGCTAAAGAAGGGGGAAAGGTTGCTCACTAAGACATCGCGTCTTATGCCTACGTACTTTCATCTGGTATGAAATATCAGAGCAAACGTTGTTCGGGCTAACGAGAACACAGGCTGTTCAAAAGTTTTACCCGAGTAGGGTTAACAGACAGTTCTAGCAGTTGGTGTATGCAGCTTGACCATTGGAGACTTAGGCGTTACCGTTTGCGATAGGACTGAAAGTTAACAACACTCTTGCTTATGAAAAAGGTTTTCCTATTTAAGATCCCGAAGGATAAAAAGGTTTGAAGTGTTTTTGTGTTTTTTAGAGAAGAAGTGTTTTGAACTTGGTTTGTAACTCATGTTGCACTAAAGACTATGATCTAGGAGCGAATGTTTCGGATATCGTCCGAAGGACATACACTAACATTCTAGATAATTGAGAGGCAACCACCCAATCATCATTTCCCAAATGGCTTAAGGCTCGTAGCGTACAACAATTGTCATCCTTTATTAAGTGGATTGAAGTTGTTTGAAGATGAGAAGAGAAGGGGACAAACTAGAGGGGGACTAGACCAAACCCTAAAGTTGTCATGAAAAGTGCACCTAAAGTTGGGATTACAAAAGGGAAAACTCTACCTAATGTTATCATGCATGGTTAGAACCCTAATATCTATCATAACCTCTCTTAAACAAGAGAGGTTAGAAATCCTAAGGGAAGGAAGACAAAAGAAGAAGAAACAATAAAAGAAACAATGCAAATGAAGGATGCAAACACAAATGCACAAGTAAGAACACATAGAATGAAAGGGGGAGGAAAACATGTGTGGGGCAGTAGCCACCACAAGCTCATCTCAACCAAGCATGCACATGAAGATGCAAAGAGGAAAGGGAGAAAGATGCATCAAAAACAAGTAACAAAAGCAATGAGAAAAAGTCCTCATGGATTCATTACTTTAGGTAAGCTTCAAGTTCCTCCTGAGGAGGAACCAAGCAACCTTAAATAACATTCCAAAGTCATAGGACAGAATGGAGGATTAGGAGAGAATGCACAAATGCAAAAGCAAACATAACACAAGAGAAATCAAGCATATGCACAAAGGAAAGGCAAGAAAGCTCCATATAGAAACCCTAAACAAAAGACTCAAAAGATGAACACAAATGAGCAAGTAAAATGAAGTTTCATGATCTAAAATTGAACCAAAAGCATCCTTAACATGTTAGAAACATGAATTACAAGGCATTGCAAGCTCAAAGGATCCAAAAGTATCATATCCAAGTCAAACTAAGTCAAGATGTGTGTGGGAACCTCCCTTGGAGATGACTTGACTTGCAAGTCATCTCAAAATTAGGAAAAAGGCCCAACAAATCTCAAATAAAATGCACAAGACAGCCATACAAGTTGGCAAACAGAAGCCAAAGGCACAAGGTCCATATCCCCTCAAAGCACCATCAAAAGAAAATTAGGTTCAACATGTACCACTTTGAAATGGGAAAATCGAGGGTCAAAAAGAAAGCATCAAAAGTCAAACAAAAATGCAATAAACCAGGGCCAAAATCATCCTATAAGACCCTCCAATTCATCATTCACATGAGAAAAAGGTCTCAATCATTGGAGAAAAAGATTGGTCCACAAACAAAGCAAGAACACAAAAGGAGCAAATAAAATCAATTTAAAACAACTCCAAGCATTTAATTCCATTTTAATTCAAAAATAAATCAAAAATGAAAATAAAAAATAACAAAAAATATTTAACATATTAAAGTGTCTTAAAAGTATTTTTCTAGAATTTTATGATATTTGGAGCTATTTTAAAATGATTAAAAGCAAAACAGAAATAAAATAATAAAAAAAACAATTAAAAGAAACACGGTGCAAATAGAAATAAATGCAGTTCAGAAAATAAATGGGCCAAAAAGGGGGTGTCAAAAGCACTGGGCCCAGGCGCGTCAGAATTCAGAAAAAACAAATAATGAAATCAGGTATGTAAGGTCAACAAGCGTGCACCATGGTCCAACAGCCTGGGGACGTTTGATCAAAAGTAAGATGATCAAGTGGACCACATCGTGCCAGCAAATTAATGAGATTTCAAATGGATTAGGTGCTACACAGTCAAAGAGAGTTCACATGTTTCTTAATCAAATGGACACAAACGCAAGTCAAACAAATCAGATGATCCAGGCATCATCTTCAACCTATGGAAAGGGTAATACGCAGGTGGTGGCCGGAAACAACTCTGTTCATCTTCCCCAAGTTTCCGGCCACCGTGAATAGTAATAGAAACACACCAAACACTATACTCCACCAAATCCAATGAAGTTTATATGGAAACTCATCTACGGATCAAGGGGAATCCAAATCTATCATTGGTTTGGTCTAAAACCTCAAGATGAAAGCAAAACGCAAACAACAAGCTCACAACTCAAAACAACAAAGTTCACGAAACTCAAACAAACTTGCCCAGAAATGTTCTACAACTCACAAGGAGTTTAAATCCACATCTCATTTGCTCTGAAAGCTCAAGGATGAGCCAAAATTCCAACAACAAGAAAAATGCATCATACTGAAAACACACTAAATGCCAGTTCATTTTATCCATTAACGATCTACATTATTCCTATGTCTCAAGAATGCAAAAATGGTGCAGAATCAAGGCTTAAAATGAGAGATATAGTGATTTCGAATTTACCTAGTGGAGCACCTCCACTGGGTCTTGTCTTGAGCTGAAACTCTGAACAAACCACGCAGAATCCTTCCAAATACCTTAAGGAAGCTCTTAATCAACTCAATTTGGCTTGAAAATATGTGTAGATCCAAAAACGATTTTCAATTTGTGCTCTCTCTTTCAACTTTCTATTTTCAGCAAAACCACCACCAAAACGAGCTCCCTAGGTCTAGAAAGTTTCCTTGTGTTTTATATGTTGGGTTTGGATGAAAATGGAGCTCCAATTCAAGTCCTAAAGCCCAATTCACAAATTCATTTTTCCACACTTTTTCAAGTTGCCATACGTGTATTTTCCATTGCACCAGCTTGGATTTTGATTCAAATCAGCTCCAAATGACTTGAGCTGATCAAAGGGTCAAGAATTATACCTTGTTTTTGATCTTATGGTTGATTTCCAACTTGTTACTTCAAGGGGAAGAAACTATGAAAATAGCCAATTTAGAGACCTCAAATTTCCAATATGAAGATGGCAATGTCTTTGAATCATTATTTGCAATCAGAAAATGCACAAATTTGCCTTAGGAAAGTTCAAAATCAATTAAATCTCAATTTCTCATTTTAGGCCTTCTTTATGAGAAATTCAAAACCCAAATCTTCAATCCAAGCCCCCACCATGACAAGAGATGATTTGGTAATGCAAATGGACGTATTTGGAGCAAGTTTCATGTTGGAAAGATTTCCATTTGAAGTACTTAAGTTGGTGAAATGGACCTATAATTTTATGACCTGTAATCTTACTTTCCCAAAATACCCCTGACTTGTAACCCTCATAACTTGAGTTCTAAAAATTAGATGAAAGACTTCTAGTACATTTTGGAAATCTAATACCACGCCCTACAATTTTAATGTCGGCCAAAAGTTGAGAAGAAACATCATTCTAGGTCAAAAATGGCTTGGAAGTTGGTTGACTTTTGTTGACCAAAATCACATCCCTTTAATGACCTGTATTTTGTCTAGATCATAACTTGAGTTATATAAATCCAATCAAGGACTTCTAGTACTCAAACGAAAGCTAAGAACAAGCTCTACAAGTTCCATGTTGGCCAAAAGTTTCATGCACTAAATAGGGATTTTACCCTGAGAACCCTAATTTAGTAACTTCTCACACTCTTGATCCTTGATGAATTGATCTTGAAATAATATATTAAACTTCTCAACACAACATCCCATGACCATAGAGACTTTGAATTGAGTTTCAACCTCCTTCAATTTCACAGTTGACTAAGGATTTACCAGATGAAAACCCTAAATGCCACACTTTTGACTGGGGCTTGTTCCACTTCACATACCAACTTGAATAAGCTCCAAATGGATTTAAAAGCACTCAATGAGCTCTCTCAACATCTCATACCCATAATCATGCCTTCACAAACTCCTGATGCTCTTCAGTTGGCCTCCAAGTTAGGAGCTGACCCACACACATCCATCTATCCTTTCACAAGACATTGACCACTTCAAAATCCTCTGATGACCAATCAAGCTTGAGTAACAACCCTTTCTCAGGCTCAATGCTCTGAGAAGACCTCCCTTGCTATGCACAACCTCTTGATCCCCTGTAAAATGAAATATGCTATGCAATGCAAATGCTAGAACAAAATGAAATGAGATGAAACATAAACTCAGTTAAGAAGAGGTTGAGCAAATTTTGGGGTGCAACAGTAGGCATAGAGCGGCGATGCTCTATCAAGTCACTTTTCTTTTCTTTTGCCCCCGTGAGCCTTTAGCATATATAGTTTTACACCCTTTTAGACTAGACAACAAGAGTAGATCTCGTCGAGTATGACGGACGTGAGGGGTGCTCATACCTTCCCCTTGCGTAACCGACTCCTGAACCCGAGATTTGGTTGCGATGACCTGTCTTATTCCCTTTTCGTAGGTTTTCTCTGATCGTTTCCTTTGCCTCTCTTTGGGATAAATAACGAACGGTGGCAACTCTTCTGTCCTTGCCGGCCCCTCTTCGCAGTGATGCGACAGCTTGCGACTCTGCTGGGGAAATTTCCCATCCCCTATGTGAGTCAATCCTAGCACTCGTGTTCTTTGTCTTTGGGTGTGTATATATGTGTATATGTGTTGCATCTGTACAGTTTTGCATTTGCATTTTATTTCCAGCACTTTATATCATATATCATGTTGTTGTGCTATGGGTGGGTTGTTCCCTTGAGAGATAAGCCAAAACCCAGGCTTGAGGATACACATAGCATTAGAGTGGAAAGTAGTGAGGACCTGTATGTTAGGCATGCACTAGTCCTTGCGAAATCTGCGTTCATACGAGGTTTTCTGTTGAAGACATCCTATTCCGTACATTGGTTGGAAAAGGGTGTTAGATCTGAAAGTTGTCGACTCTGGAGACCGATCACTTGGTAGTCAGCTAAGTGAGGCCGCTTCGTGAGACAATGATGCCAAACCAGAGATGGTGAACATATCATCATTTCTCGAAAGTCTGTGACGCTGATGACTGCATAGGATGCCAGACCTTGTTGGAAATAAGTTCATACCTGTGAGTGGGAGGGTTTGCAGGAAACTTTGACCTTCATCCTACCCGTTTGTCTTATCAGTGTGAACAGTTACAATGGGATCCTTGTGCTAGTGCTGTATTGGTTTTCTCATCAAAGCGAAACACTAGTTCGTCTCCGTCAACAACACAACAACCTTGATCCTGTGTTTGTTGCATTTCATATTGCATTGCATGGCATTTGCATTTCATTTGCATAGCAGGTGTTCGAGACTGGGATTTGTTGTCCTGATCCAGTTTTTCCACTAGAGAGTTTCAGACATCAACTTATAGAGAAGACAGAAGATGACTATGGAGCAAATGCACACGGAGTTGAGGGAAGTCCGAAGCCAGATGGGACAATTCATGGTGGACATGCAAGCTTTGTGTTTGGATCAGAAGATGCTTATGGAAGAAGTTCATCAGCTGAAGACTCGGATGGGCCTGATCACAGAAGTCATAAGAAATGGGTTAAGAAAGGAAGGTGATCAGGTGCCTGAAGTTACAACTGAAATGGTTATTCCACCTTTACCTATGGAACCTCTCCCAAGGCGTGATATGCCTCAAAGATCTTCTGTGCGACCGGAGGTTCCAGAATTTCCCTGTCAGCAGTTACCTTCTGTTGCCAGGATAATGCTAAGAGTAAGATGCTTATTCAGAGGTCGAAGTAGCCTGACAAAATCTTTGACCGGATCCATATGACTTATGCTCAGCTGTTGCAACTCTTGCTTCAACTTTGTTTAGTTAAACTTCGGACTATGTCTCCATTTATTGGTGAGCCACCACGAGGCTATGATGCAAGTGCCCATTGTGATTTCCATTCTGAGGCACCGGGGCATAATATCGAGAACTGCAAAGCTTTTAAGCACAAAGTTCAGGACTTAATTGATTCAAAGGCAGTTGAATTCACGTTGGGCGGCGTAAGTATACCAGGTGGTATTAGTCCATTCACTGCAAGATAGGGTGATTTTCCTATTCTTTCCCCTGAAGATGCATTGGGTCAAGAGTGTGCCTTGCAATCTATGATTTCAGAATCTCCGCGCCCACAGCTATTGCCGGTTCCTGGGCTGAGTCCCAGAATGAAAGTGCTTGAGCATAAGGGATGCCCTAATCAGCACCAACAACCTTATGTTCCTCAGCAGCAAAACTATCGGCGCCAGAATCAGAATAGGCCTCGCAACAATTTTGAAAGAAGGAATGCTCCTCTTCATCCAGTTCATGTGTCGTACAACCAGCTTCTACCATATTTCATTCAAAACTCATTGGTGGAGCCCAAGACTCTCAAGCCGTTGCCAGGGCCATACCTTCCTGGGTATGATCCCAGTGTTCAATGTGGATATCATGGAGGATCCATGGGGCACTCAACTGAAGATTGCAAGGCCTTTCAAGCCAAAGTGCAACAGTTGATTGACAAAGAGTATATCTCCTTTCCCGAAGGGAATTTGGCTGTGCGCGTCAACCTCTCATCCATTTGAGTTCGAAGACTTCAAGGGGTCACGTCCTCCAATAGCAAGTCAAGATTTGAAAGCCCGGTTCCCCGAAGCTGGAAATCTTTGCTTTTATCATGTCATTTCTTTGCATTTGTAGTTTCTTTTCTGTTTAAGTGCAAATTTCATTTGTAAAACGTGTTTGTTTTTGATTGATAATGAAAATGAAATGAATATGCATGTTTTGATTAAATCCATTCGTGTTCACTCAATGCATTTTATTGATATCAAGCGCTTGTTTAAGCGGAATCCGAGGGAGGATGACGAAGTTGAAAAGACGCAAAGCTTCCGATTGTATGCTTTTGAATAAAACCTCTGCTAATGATGTACAGGCATTGTTTCAAATCCCTAAACACCGGAGAGATAAGGAGTTAATCCCTAGTTAACCCCTTTGAGCCTAGTAGTAGGAGTTTCTTTTTGAAAACGAAAAACCCTCAATCTTAACCTGTGGTAGGGTAGGTGTCAGTTAATTTGACCGAGCATCCAAATTGCAGAAGGGAGTGTTCCCGTTCGAGGATCAATCATACCTGTATAGGTCTTACCTAAAGAACCACAGTGGTTATCCAAGGAGTGAGACAGTCACAATTCTTCCAACAAGTCAGACAAGCTGGTGTCACACAATTTGTTCCCGAAAAAATCAATCAAAAGAAAAAGAAAAATAATAAAAATAAAAGCCCGCTAAGTCGATAACTTGAAAACAAGTGGCTTAGGTAAAAATTAGGGCATCCCGCTAGACTTCAAGAGAAGATATACTCTAAAGAGTCAGTCCAGGCAAAAATAGGGAAATCGAAAAAATGACGAAAAAACAAGTCGTGTGACTCCGGGCACCAAAGACAAAAAGCGAGTGTCTGTCACCCCGAAAACTTGTGGTTTCCTGAACCGTCACTCCTGTCATTCAACCTTTGAGAGGTGAGTGCTTGTGTCGAATTAGCTGAATATAGGATTGAAGAACATCAAGGAGAATGGGTGGGTTAAAACAAACTTAGAGCCTTATACCCTTTCTTTCTATAACCGTGAACCTGACCAAGTTACTACCTTCAAAAGTCCTAATTGAAGCAGATTTGGTTCGAAAGCATACTTCGGTAAAGATCACATCGAAACTGACTCCTAAAAGGATTCTTCTTACCTTGTGGGTATTGATATTGACATTCTGATAAGTGATTCATTCACTATGTTACAACTTTTTTCCAGTGAACAGACTTGGATTTCAAAACTGTCATATGCATTGCATTAATATTATCATTTGTAAAACAAATTGTTTTACTTGCGAGTAAGCACTTGACATCAGGAGAGCTCCTACAATGTGAAGTTTGATCAAGATAAGATGCAAAGCGCCTAAGAGCTCCGTCGAGCAGGGGCATGCCAAAAGATCACATAAGAAGAGTAAGTCATTTCAAGATTCAGTTAATCTGGGGCAACCAGGTCGAGATTCATCAAATCTCTTGAAGGCAAGTAAAAGACGCCATTTCCTAAGGTCCGTTAATCTGGGGCAATCAGGTCGAGATTCAATAAATCTCTCAAAGTCAAAGGCACTTCTCCAAATCATCTAGTCAGGGGCAAAGTCATTACAAGGCTGGGGCAAGCTACCCCAATAGCACAACAACTATCCTTATCCAGAAAGGAAATTAACTTGAAGTACCTCTTCGAGGTTCAAAGTACTAAAGCAGTCCATATCAAACCGCCAGGGTACAGAAATTTCAGGTTTTCTTTCGAGGAAGGTTTTATAGAAGTTCAACAGGCTAGGGAAAAATTGGAAGCAAAAGAGATGCATTCCTCTCCATATCTTTAGAGCTTATCAGAGTTATTCAAGCAGGTTCAATCAACCTTCAAGTTCGAGACAAATGTCAGGAAGTCATCCCCTGAACCACATCAAACCTGTATCCAGATAAAGCATTTCTCAACCTCAGTTGTACCTAAAGCCCAATCACGCTTGGCACATCCAGTGGATTTGCTACGTCTATATCCCTACAAAGTTAAGATGTTAGACCAGAAGTATCTCGCCAACGATAATATACAATCAAGATCAGTCTTTCCCTAGCAGGTTGAAACTTCATACAGTCAAGGATATCCTCAGCAGGTCGAGATTGATATCTCCAGCAGAGTAGGATCATCTCCAACAAGTAGGCGTGGGATTATCCCTAGCAGTGGAACAAATTCAGAATTTCGTTTTCCCCACAGAGTCTGAATGACTGGCTCCTTTCCTCTCAGAGTCTAGGTCATTGACTCATTCCTTAAGCGGAAGTTGTTATTGTTGAGTTTATTTCTCATTTCCCCCAAGCAGAGGTCGATGCTGATTCCCTCCTTATCTAATCCCCAGCGAAGTCAGCGAAGTTAATTTTCTTCCCCACAGAGTGGGACTTACTCAGAGATTGTTATTCTCCATCCTCAGCAGAGAGGGAGCTTGGGACGGTTCCCTAGTAGATCTTATTCATAATCCCTAACAGATAGCAAATTAAATATTCAATAGAGCGGAATCTCTGGCAGAATAGAGACATCCCTCAGCAATCTGCCTTGATTCCCCAACAGAGTTGTATGTTCCTCGGAATGTTATATTCTAGCAGACCATCCAGGGCTGATTTCCCCGGTAGAATGGAGTTTTTGTCTCCAGCCGAGTTGTTAGTTCCCCAGAAGAGTTGTATTCTGGTAGGCCATCCGGGACGTTTTCCTCAGCAGAGTTTGATTTTGATCCCCGGCGGAGTGGATTTGTGCTTAGCATAGCAGTTTTACCCAAATGTTTTCTCGGAGGCCATCCAAGGCTTGTATTCCCCAGCATGAGCCCATTTGTACTAGGCGTGTCTAGTCTTTCCCCAAAGGAGTTTGGGTGCCTCTCATTAGCATTTATTTTGCTAAAGTGGTTCTTTTGCATTTGCATTGTGCATAGCATCCTCCCAAATGCGTAGCATTTCCATTTCGTATGGAGAATTACGCCATATTCAAACATATGCATGTGAAACATAAGTCAGGGTGTTGCCTCTCTGTTCTCAGGTGTATTTCCAACAGATGGTTTATTTACTTTGCCCGCGTGGTGTTCAGACCCAACAAGTTTTGACTGATATCTTGTTGCTCGAATGGTATCCAGGCCATGGCAATTTTTGTTAGCCCGCATGGTAACCATGGCAATTTCAGATTTGTTTTTCGTTGAGTATCAAGACTCTGGCTTATTACGTTGAGTATCCAGACTCTGGTTTATTACGTTGAGTATCCAGACTCTGGCTTATTACGTTGAGTATCCAGACTTCGGTTTATTATGTTGGGTATCCAGACTCCGGTTTATTACGTTGAGTATCTAGACTCCGGCTTATTACATTGAGTATCCAGACTCCAGTTTATTACGTTGAGTATCCAGACTCCGGCTTATTACGTTGAGTATCCAGACTCCGGCTTATTACATTGAGTATCCAGACTCCGGTTTATTAGGTTGGGTATCCAGACTCCGGCTTATTATGTTGAGAATCCAGACTCCGACTTATTACGTTGAGTATCCAGACTCCGGCTTATTACATTGAGTATCCAGACTCCGGCTTATTACGTTGAGTATCCAGACTCTGGTTTATTACATTGAGTATCTAGACTCCGACTTATTTTGTTGAGTATCTAGACTCTGGCTTATTACGTTGAGTATCCAGACTCCGAAAATTTGAAATGGAATTCTTAACCCCGTATGGTAGCCAGACCATGGCACAATTTTTGATGGACGAGTTCATCTTATCATATGTTACCCAGCAGAGTCACTTGGTTAAGTTCCTCTTTTATCCCTGACAGAGTTGCTGGGTTAAGTTTTCTTGTCCCAAGCGGAGTATTCTTGTGATTTATCAAGATGTTTATTATCAACCTCGTGTTGATCTGGCCTTCGGGTTCGATGCCTATGGTGTTCAGTTGATGACTGACGGCGAGGTCAGATGTTTTACTTAATATTGATGACTGACGGCGAGGTCAGATGCTCTCACTTGATGTCGATGACTAGCGGCGAGGTCAGATATTTTTATTTAATAGATGCCTGACAGCGAGTCAGAGGTTTCTTCCATCTGCGGGTCGATGCTTTCCAATTGATAACCAATTAGCTTATTGTTGTTGCAACTATCAGATACCATTTTGGCTCCTCGGGATTTATGTTCCATTAAACAAGTTTATTTAGTTTCAGTTTCATTCTGCGGTTGTCAAATTTTCGGGTTCTTTGGTATTCAACTGTCTTTTACCTCGAATGTTTGAAAGTCGTTCGCTTTCCACCCTTCAGGTCCAAACCGCTTGAATAGGGGCAGCTGTTGTACCCCAAAATTTGACCAACCTCTTTTCTTAATCTTTGGCTTATGTTTCATTGCATTTTAGCATCTTGCATTTGCATAGCATAGTTATTACAGGGGATCAAGTGATTGTTTGTGTCCTATCCAAGAGGAGATCCTTATTGACCACAAGCTCAGGCAGAGGCATTGATAGAGGTTGTTGTGTGTATGTCATCATCATGAAGTTATCAGGGCTCCTAGAGAGGAGGGGTGTGCCACATCATTATCAAGTAATCATCAGAAGGTTGTCAAGGGGTTCATGAAGATTTATCATTGGTGTAATCATGAGGTAGAGGCTTGTTGAATCCCTCAGAGGTCATGGCTGAGTGGGAATGGTCACTCAGTTCATCTGCATAATGCTTAGGCAAAAAAGGGTGAAATTAGGGTTGCACTTTTAATCAAGATAAACTTGTTTTTTGGAGCAAAACTTGTTTTCATGGTCTTCCATATGTCCTAAGGTGTTTGGGGATGGGATATTTATCATCAATTTTAATCAGAAGGACTTCAATTGATCAGTCAATTGAAAATTAGGAGATTTGGGGAAAAAGTCAATTGTGCAGTGAAAAAAGTCAACTCCTGACTTTTTGAGGTCAAGATCATGATCCTCAAGTTCAATATGACCAATTGATGGAATTTGATCAAGAAAATTCAAGGGAATCATGAAAAATCAAGAGTTGTTGAAAGTTGCCATTTTGCGATTTAGGGTTTTAGAAACTTTCTATTTTTGGAAAGTTTTATGGTTGAAGCAGCCATCTTCAAATCCATTTTTCTTCATGATCAAGGTTTCAAATGGACTTGGCTCAAACATCAAAGTTGTTCCTTGTATTTCAAGCTTTCTTTTGAGTACCAATTCATAATCATATGATACCTGGAACTCGAGTTATGATCAATCAAAGTTGGGTATTTCAATTACTTCAAAACTGTTAAGTTTGGACAGATTTTTGCACCACTTTGCAAGCTAATTTCCAACAAGTTCTTGATGTCAAATGAGACTATGTCCCAAATTAAAGTTATAGATCATGTTCCAAGCTTTCCAAAAAGTCCTAGAAGTCTTCCATATGATTTGTGAAGCTCAAGTTATGGATGTGCAAAGTTGAGGAAAAATAAGCCAAGCTCAAGTTATGGACAGCTTGCATGGCATGCTTTTCAACATCATTTTTCATGATTTTCCAATGATCAAATGGAACTTCCACCAACATGAATTTTATTCTGCTCTGAAAATTCTGGCCAGCCCACGATGGATGTTCTAACAGAAGTTATAACATCCACTGTGACATTCACTACAGACCTACTATTATGCAGTAATTGTAAAGCAGTAAATAACACAGTTGGTTGTTGACCCAGTTCAGTGCAACACACTTACATCTGGGGGCTACCAAGCCAGGGAGAAATTTCACTATCAGTAGAATTAATTCAGAGTCAAACCTCCAGTTTGCACTTCTCACTTAAGACCTACCCAGTGACAATTTAACCTAGAGACACTCTAGACCTGAGTATACCCACTCACTCCCTACAATCACACAACAGTAATATCCAAAAACACTTTTAGATTAAACAGTAGTATGAAGAGACACTTCAACTACACACACCTTGATCTTGCTTCAAAGCTTTAATCAAGTGACACACTCTTGCCTAACAGCTTTGAGTGGTACACAACCTAGAAACTACCTAACCAATGCAATCAACAGTTGCTTGGATTACAAGTGTTCCTAAGACACAATCGTGAAGGACAACCTCTTCACTTCTAAACCACTATGGTGATTTCTCTGTTTCTTTATCTTCAACAGCTGCCTTCTAGGATTGCTTCTCCTGTTATTTATAGCAACAGATCAGTCCTTGGGCCTGGGCGCATAAACTAGGTTTTATCCATAATAAAACCTCTCTTCAGTATTCTGCACGCTTGCCACTTTAATCAGGTACATATTAGTTCCCCTAGGGCTCCTAAAATGTCTCCTGCATTCAAGCTTGAGCTTCTGATTTATTTCCTGAGTTCTAGCTACCAGAATAACAAACCTCCGCTTGATGTCATACGACCTATGTCATAACATTGAGTATGACATCCAGCTTAACTTATAGTTAGCTTAGTTAACTTACCCTGCACGGTCCATATTATGAATGTATCAACATCAGACATGACATTCATACATGCACTAATATTTTGCCACAAAATGCAGCCAATCAAGAGCACTTTCAAACTCCCCCTTTGGCAAAATTTTGGCTAAAACACTCTGTACTTACACCAAAGATTTACACACAGCAGAAGACTTAACATAGGTCCTGTCATGCAGGTAAGTCATTTGCTGCTCAAGCTCTCAAACTCCTTACAGTTGGCTTTCAGCCCTGTTAACACTCACTTTGTTAGCCACCTGTTAGTTATCACTACATGTGTCATTCTTTGCTGAGTGAGTAACTAAAAGAGTTACTCCCCCTCAACTGATGCACATCAGTTGAACACTTCTCCTGCAAACAGCCTGCAGTCACACATATGAATCCAGCCTGCTCTGGATGTTATGACCTTCAGGATAACATTCTGAAGGCAATACAGTTGTGCTACTCCCCCTGAAGGGATGCACTATGCTATTATTCTGCTCCTGCACATAGTTCCTAGTTCTAGCATACATGGCATACATATCATATCAGTAACAACCTAAATAACTGTTATTACACACACACATCTCATTAGCAGCACCTGCAGTTACCCATGTACATCCTAATCTCATAAGCACCATGGTGCATATGCTCAAGCACAACTCATGGATGTCTTGTTCTTCCACCTGCTGTACCTGTTCATGCTTTTATCTAACACTCTCTCCCCCTTTTTAGCCACAAATTAAGATCCAACCAACACATAGCATAGACCATAAATTATACCAATACATATGAATGTGGTTACATTGCAAAACTGCTCATAGAGAGCCCTACACAACCAGTGCAATTCTTGTTGTCACAGAGGTCTGCCCAACATAACTTAAAACACACACCAATACAATAGTTCACAAAACCAGCTCAATCAACACGAGCTTCACAACATTTAATCAGCACATGTCATCCTTCTTCTTCAGATGCAGAACTGGACCTAGCTTTGTCAGATTCTCCATCACTAGTCTCCTCAGCCTCAGGGGAATCATCTTCATCACTATTCTCTCTTTCTTTCTCTGAATCAGCTTCCTGATGATCACTTTCTTCTGCACCATCATTTTGCCTATCCTCATCAGTGAACTCAGCCTTGTCATTTTTCTCAAGGGTCTTGATTAGTGCTTCAAGAGTTCTTTTCCTCGCGTCCATCTCTTGACATGTTTCTTTTAGCTTAATAATCACTTATGCTTTTGTTGATGTAGTCTGTAATGTCTCAGCTGATGTCGTAACAAGGTCAGGAACATGATTTCCAAGAAACAGCTTGGGATGAAATGATAAGGGGCTTTCTCTTTTGCATGCAACATCAGTCTTTTTGATAATGTTGGGAAACTGTTTCAAGATGATGCCACATATGAGGGAAGGGAATGCAATGGGACCCTTGATGCTATAGTTGCCCGCATGCTTCATAGTTTGATCAAACACATATGTTCCAAAATCAAATTTGGCCTTGGTCCCAATAACGTAGATGATTTTACCAAGACCAGTTGCCACAGTAGATTTATGGTTTGTGGGCACCCAATTGGCTTCTCCAATCTTATGCAACATAGCATATTTGATACTCAATTTGCTGGCAACTAGCTTTCTTTTGGATGGCCATCTTTGTACCTGGTTGCCTATTATCACTTGGCATATTGTGTTTTCTGAACCATTTACATCAGGACGAGCTCCATCTGATCTTCCCAGATATTTATTGATTGTTGATGGAGTGAAACTAACACACTCTCCTCTTACATGGACCTTGCCAAACTCTTTAGATTTCCTGTCAGCACATTCCTCTGAGAGATTAACTATGAATTCCTTGATAAGTAGCTCATAGCATGAAGAGAAGTCACTAACTATTTTAATTAGTCCTGCATCATTAATGAGTCTCATGATTTCTTTACTTTCAAGCATATTTTGTCCCAACTCCCTTTCCACTGCCATCCTTTTCTGAACCACTTACTGCCACCTATTGACACACGAGGGGTAATGAAATGAAATATTGTCAATTGGGACTTCAGGGACCTGTTCATCCAGTTTGCTCTTGGAGGGTTTCTTCTTGTTTTGAATGTCAGTGACATCTTCAGCAACATCAGACTCAGTCTTTGATTCAGTACCAGAGTCATCCTTTCTTTTCTTGGTGACCGCTTTGCTCCAGGCTTTGGGAGGTCCAACTGGTCTTCTTTTAGTCCTAGCCTTCCTTGAGGGAGTATCATGTTCAGCTGTCTTCTTCTCTGTGAGGTTGTCTTGCTCAACAGCATGTCCAACTGCCTTTTTCTTGGGGAGAACTTGTTCAACCATCTTTTTATCTTTCCTTGTCATAAGCCTTTTAGCTATGACCGGATTGATGTTTGCAATTAACTCGTTATCAGAGTATTCATCAAGGTCCACCAACTCAGCATTCTTGGTGTCTTGTACTTCATCACCTCCACCATCCGAGCCTATACCCTTGTTTTTCTCTTCTGAAGTATGGTCTTTCAAGGTTCCAACATTGGGCATAGAATCCCTTTGGTCATGCACAGTTGGACCAGACCCCTCATTGCTGGGTGAAATAGGGATATTCAGAGCCCTAGCTACCATTCCAGCAATGATGTTGTGCATGTTCTTGGCTCCATCATCATTAACATCAGAGTTTGTCCGAGTAGAAGTGTTACCTGAGACGAGGTCCTTGGACCTTCTTGCATGTTGGCTTCTTGGATTTTTTACTAGAACCCCTTCTGGAGTCATCATGCACAGGGGTGCTATTTCAAGCACTGAGTCAGGGTTGCTTGACTCAGTTCCTATCTCAGACTCATTGGTGGGTATGTTCTTGGAGGGAGAGGATTTTGGCGAATGTTGAGACATTGTACAGGACGTTGATCGTGTGAACAAGGGTTTCCGTTTGTTGAAGGCTGTAGGGAAGATGAACAGTTTGATAGTGGACCAAGTTGAGTAGAAGGTTGAGATGGAGAGGCTCACTAGGTGATATAGCAAATGAGGAGGGAACTTAATGTTTTGACCAATCAATAAATGATTGAATTTTAAATTATAATTCCCTATTCCCATTAATTGCTATAACTCACCCTTACTTAAAGGCCTTAATTTCTGTAAATAATTTTTATGGGTCTTGACCCTACATGCACCAATTTCAGTCCTGTTCATTGCATCCTTATCTGGTATTGCACCAATCCCTTGCCTTGTACACGAGTGACCCCTGAACATGCCTCCTTTGGACTCACCAGGACTTGTTTGAATGGTACGTTGGATGTCACATAATAAGGTCATGACATCAGGAGTGACATTGCTTCTTTTCTGCAGGGTAGCTTCCATGGACTCCATCAGGTTCCAATATAGCCTATCTAGCTTTACCTGATGACCAATCTTTGGGTATCCCTTCTTGTCTAGCCTTCCCACCTAACTTTTCTTACAACCTGTTCTTCTTTCTGAAGCATACTTTGAGGATCCTTTTGCTGATGCTTTGGACCTGGTTCTTTTCTCTAGCCCTAGGTGGTCCTTCTTTTCCTCATTAACCAATCCATTTATGTTACTTCTGGGATCCCATAGGTAACAGTTATTCTTGGATCTAGATCCCCTCATTTATTCCTTACCCTCTTCATTGATCACCACACACTTGTCTTTGGAAAAGTGGACTTTTAAACCTTGATCACATAGCTGACTTATGCTTATTAGGTTAACAGTTAGTCCTTTAACTAACAGAACATCCTTTAATTCCGGAGCTTTAGGACTGTCAAGTTGTCCAGCACCTGTAATTTCTCCTCTAGCTCCATCCCCAAAGGTTACATGCCTAGATGAATGAGGTTTGAGTTTGATCAACAGATCCTCAATTCCAGTCATATGCCTGGAGCAGCCACTGTCAAAGTACCAATCTTCATTGGTAGGCAACCTTGGAGAAGTGTGTACTGCTAGTGCAACAGTCTTGGCAATCCATTGATTTTGCTTATTATACACTTCTTTCTTAGCCTGATGTTGCTGTGAGGGCAAGATGTCACACAACATATATTCTCGAGTTTCGATGATGACAAAGTTCAACCTCGGATCAACAAGGAGCTGTCAATTTTGCCCAAAAGACAATTGCAATGTTTTGCAATATTTAACATATCATATCCTTCCTATATTTCTTTTAATTCATCATATAATCATTTGCAAAACACGTGATAAATATTCAGTCGTGACAAAACGCACGAAGCAACAAATGATGATTTTTTGCAGGTTTTACAGCTCTGAGTCGACCATACCAGTCAGCGCACATCCAGTCAAGTTTTCCACTGGTCGGCGCATGGACACCATGAGTCGACCATCATTCGACGCATGAAGCCTTCACAATTCTCACGGGTCAGTGCGCGCCGACCTATGGTCGACGCATACTGTTGAGTTTTTAACATTGCTGAAATATGCAGGTCATGCGTCGATGCATAGACCTGCTATGGTCGACCGTTCGCGCGGAAATGCTGTTTTTAAATGATTCCCACTATTATTTGAAAAGCTGTTATGTCTTTGGTTGGTCTGTTACTATATATACAAGTTCAAGTACTTATGTCAAACAACATTTGATAAAATTGATTCAAGTGTACAAAGAATAAGAAAGAGTGAAATAGGTGTCCAAGATTCATCATCTTCACCTTCAACATCTCACAACACATCAATTACACACAATCATTTTTAAAGTGCCTTGTGAGTGATTAAAGGTGATAAGGTTCGAAGCCAAGATTGGGTAATCTGGTTCGGGTTGAAGCTTGCGACAGGTTATTTCTTGAATAAAACCTTTAGGGTTTTGTCCTCCAAGATTGGTTGATTTTTGGGGTTTTTGGACGAGATTCTTCATCAAGGGTCAGCTGAGCGAAGGTGATTGTGAAGAGGAAGTCTTCATCAATCTAGTAGCGGATTCAGTGATATTGAAGGGAAGATCTCGGGTTCGATTCGTTGTAGTTGAGATCAGCCGGGCGAAGGTTTGAAGAACTGAGGGTTATTCAATAAAGGGGCTGGAATCAGAGGTCTATCAACAACGATCGGAGGACTTGATTCATCTTGAATCAAGGGGCAAAGAGTGGAAGTAACATTCAACGTCTTAAGAATTCTGTTGTAAATTTGTTGTTCAATCCTTGTATAAACTTTTACATTCAACAGGTGATATCTATTTGTTGCACCCTAAAATTTGACCAACCGGGTCCTGTATCTGGCTCTATGTTTCGACGCATGACCGCATTCGCATCCACATATCGCATACAGTGCATTTTTCATTTGTTTTGATTTTATCGGGATCACAGCCCTCGTCTCGCGTCTCAGGTGTTTTTAATCGGTTTAGATAGGTAGAATCGTATTTTCGGGAAGCCGTGCTATTCCCGGTGTTTTCAACTCGCGCTGTTATTTTTAGGGATATTTCGGTGTCTGTTGATTTTTACCGGTTGTCCCGGTGCGCTCTCGTGGTCCTATTTGTCGTTCGGTGCTATTTTTGTTCCCTCGGGAATTATGGTGAATTTTCTGGATTTTTACTGGCTTTTATTAGGGTTTTAATAGATTTTATTCATTTTAGAATATTAATAGCTTTTTTTAAATAGTTTTAATAGGTTTAATCCATTTTTAGAATATATTAGGTATTAAATAGATTTTTTAATCATTTTAATAGAAGAATATAGTTTTTTTTCTTTTATTAATAAGAGGTTTTCTTTTAAATAAATAATATAGATTTTATTTTAGATAATATAGAAATAATATAGTTGTTTTTTAATAGAAGTTTAATGGAATTAATGGGTTTTTAGAATTTAATAGATAGCATAAAATAGATTAATAGATTTTTCTTTTATAGAAATTGGTATAGATTTTATTTCTAGAATTTAATAGATTTTATGTTTTAATATAGGATTTTTTAGATTTAAATAGATGTTAGTTAGATATTAAGTGATTAGTTTAATGGTTTTCTTTTAATAGGATTCATCAGACTAGTTTAATCAATAGTATTAATTAGGGTTAGTTGTTTTAATTAGTCTTTAGCTCATTATCATCTCTTTAATCACGTGTCCATATCATTAGTCCATTGTAATTTTTCCAGAATTTCGTTTGGGCCAGTTATCCAATTAATCTCCGAAGCCCAACTCAGTCTGGGTCCATTTCAATCATTGCCAAGTCTACTATAAAGTCAGCTACACGTGTTGCACAATGGAGGAGTCCACGTTTTCCACTCAGAGAGACCCCACCACACACCTTCACAGCTCCTCAGATCACGCCACGCGTTTTCCACCTTCTCCCTCTCCCATCCACGTGGCCAGCATGCACACAACCCCTCCACTCACTTCACCACGTGTCTGCGTCTGAACCACCACCGGTTGCATGGCCGACGGCCATGCAACCACCACAACCAACTCGCCGGCGATGCCCTAACTTACTCCGGCCACCATCAATCTCGCCGGAGACACCAAAAACACTAAAACATCCAGAAATCGCCAGAATTCCATCTCTTCCGATCAACCTCACCAATAACATTTTCCAGTTTCCGATCATCATCATCTCCTCCGATCAACACTCAACCACCATCAACTTCATCCATATCTCCTCAGAAATTCCGTTGTGTTCTTCGTTTGAAGATTATAGTTGTTCATCACGAGTTTCCTTCCAGAATCATCGTCATCTCCATCAACGCCCTTCAAACCATCAAGAACCGCATGCATCAGTAATCACCAAGATCCAGATTTCGCAAACGATCTTCATAGAATCTTCATGCGTTCATCATCGTTCTTCGCCTTCCAAGAACACCTTCAAGGTTCTTCAGAAAAATCTCCAGAATATTCATCTTCCTCAAACGATCTTTATCAGATCTTTATGAGCATTCCAGATTCTCGTCTTCTTCGTCCAGATCTCCATCCTTCATCACGCGTTCATCGTTCTCCAGACTCGTCAGATCAACAAGATTCCTTCAAACCACATCACCTTCAGATCATCAACGCTTGCCAAGTACGTTCAACACGTTCATCATCGTCCTCAGATCGTCACCAGAGTTCATATCTCCTCATCGTTCAACAACAGTAACTTCGAAAGATCTTCGTTAATTTCATCCTTCATCAAGTTTCTTCCCAGATTCGTTCCATAACCGTCTTCGAGCAAGAAGTGGTATGTCAATCCTCGTCATCTCCAGAGTTGTCACTTGCGAAGGTCAAATGAGGAGGGAATGGTGATGAGGTCTAGTGATTTGAGTGGATACGTTTGAGAAAGATTGAGAGATGAAAGAGAATCTGAGAGGAGAGAGTTGGAGAAGGAGAAGGGGACGGCACCGAGAATGTGAACAGTGCAAGGGGAGAAGGAGGAGAAGAATTAGGGTTTTTTCTGAGAAAGGAGAAGGAGGGTGGATCGTGAGGGTTTGGGCCGGGCCCATTGGTTTTGGGATCATACCCCCTCAATTTCCTATTCCCCCCCCCCCCTCCATGTGTTCGTTGGTGTCAGAAGTGGGCCTGAGCCCAATATTCCACTACCTCCGCCCCGGTCCACTTCCAGCACCCCCTCCCAGTTTTTTTTGTTTTTTTTTGGGCTCCTTATTGGGCTGGACCCAATTCCATGGGTTGTTTACTAATTGCACCCTCCGTTCACTAACTCCCCCCCCATGGTTTCAGTTTTTTTTCTGAACTAATGCTTTGGGCTGGGCCCAGTTCAGAATTGTTTGTTGTTGATACACACCCCCTTTGTATCCTTGTACCCCCCTTCCCTTTTCACATTTTTTTCTTTGTTTATATATGAAAAAAGAATGTTAAGAAAAAAGAAAAAGGAAAAAGAAATGTTGAGAAAAAGAAATATTAAAAAAGAAGAAGAAAAAAAAAATATGTGAAAGAATATTGGAAAAATAGTGAAAAAAATATATAGAAAAATATAAAAAAATATATGAAAAGTATTTAGAAAAAAAGAAAAAGAAAAGAATATTGAGAAAAAGGAAGAAAATAGTTGAAAAAGAATAAGAGAAAAAGAATAGAGAAAAATAGTAAAAAATATTAGTGTAGATTTAATATTTTTTAGAGTACATTTTTTCCATAGAGACTTTTTCACTTTTTAGAGGTAGAATTAGAAGTCCACTTGTTAGGGGACTATTTTCCATTTGATTTTTCCATGATAGATGGATAGAATAGTATTTCCTAGGAGTTTATTTTTCCAGTATTCAATCATTGTAACCATTTTTCAGAATGTTAATAAAATGAGATTTGAGCTGTGGTCCCGAAGTAGCCGAACTACAGCTACTCTGATTCCTCGTACCAGACGAGGATATGTAGGCATAGGATGCGATATCCTAGCGAGCACACTAACAATTAACCTTGTGTTCTCTCGCTGCTGTGCGATCGAGACTTTCCCACTGACGACTGATGTATCCCTTTTTTTCTCTCTTGCCCGAGTGCATTTGAGACCAGACCGTAATTTTTCCCATAGGTTCCCGTACCTTTAAAACCAGTTGGATTTCTCACTGCTGTGTGAGAATACCCAGCCTAGCCGTAGTTAGCCTGAACTACATAAAGCTCTGATCTTCCATGCAGTGTGGAAGTACGTAGGCACAAGACATGAAGTCTTGGCGAGCCAATTTCCCCGTAGTCCCGAACTACGTTGACTCTGACTTTCTTTCTTGAGAATACGTAGGCATAGAGCGCGACGCTCTATCGAGTCAATTCCCTTCCGTTTAGATTTAGCAGCCGTAGATAGATTGTTTTTGCATCCTGTAGACAACCCAAGAAAGCGTGGATCCCATCGAGTACGATGGACGTGAGGGGTGTTAATACCTTCCCCTTGCGTAACCGACTCCCGAACCCAGGTTTTGGTTGCGATGACCATACCTTTTCCCGTTTTTTGCGAGGTTTACTTCGAGCGTTTCCTTTCCCTCCGTTGGGATAAATAACGCACGGTGGCGACTCTTCTGTCAGCCGGCGCTGATTTTCGCAGTAGCGACAGCTGGCGACTCTGCTGGGGATAGACGTCCCCTGGCTGCTAAGGACTGCGATAGTTCCTTATGCATTTGGGATCCAACGTCCCCTAAAGAGAGTCAATCCTAGCGCTTGTTTGCTTGTCTATTGGTGTTTATTTATTGATAGTATCTGTTTCTGTTGGGGTGTGACGGGTGTTCTATGATTGAGAGAAGCTGGACCTGGGCTTGAGTGCACCTTAGACTTAGAGTAGAAATTAGTGGGCGCGCACATGCTTTGCATGTCCTAGTGTCCCGCGAAATCTACACTCAGACGAGGTTCTTCTGGTTGGCCTCTTGTCCCACCCTTTGGGTGGCTCGGGTTGCTGGTTAGTTGGATTGTCGACTCTGGGAACCGATCATTTGGAAGTTAGCTAAGTGAGGCCTCTTCAAGACTTGATGATGCCACTCCTTCTGGGAATCGTATCGTCAGTTTTGAAAGTCTGTGACACTGACGACCGCATAGGATGCCGTACCTTGTCAGATATAGGTCCATACCTGTGAGTGGGGGTTTTTTTTGCAGGAAACTTGACTTCCAACCTACCCGTTATTTTGGTCTTCTCTTCAGAGCAAACGTACTCCGTCAGCAGTGCAGCAGTATTCAGATTGTGTGGGGGCTGTGATCCCGTGTTTGTGGCATTGCATTGCATTTGCATAGGCATCTTCGCATCATATTGCATAGCATTTCTCCAGCTAGCCAGAGTTCTGATCCAGCCTTTGTTTCCTGAAGGTGATTACTCGGAGTGTGGATTGAGCAACTGTTGATTGTCAGAAGACGACCAAGGGGTTGGAGCAGACCTGAGCAGATTTCAGAATCAAGCAGGGTAGTCAGTTACAGGTAATTGGTAGCTATGTCTGAAGGCAATTTCCAGTCTCCTAACACCTTGACAGGGTTTACTATGACGTCGCATCCTCCGTGCGATTCTATGGAAGACTTCCCGCAAGCGAACAACCTGACTGCAGACCAAGTTGTACAGCCTGCTGTTGAGAACCGAGATCGACATGAGCAGTTTGTTGCCCAAAATGAACGTCCTCCTCCTGTTAACAATCAAGGTGCTGTTTTCCTTGAGGGGAATCCACGCAGATATATTCCAGTAGCCAGGACTGTAAACTCAAGAGCTCTTGAAAGTGATAGAAGGTTCCGAGTATTGGAAGAAAGAGTTAAAGCTTTGGAGGTCAAAGATGCTGTTAACCTGAATGCTGCAGACATGTGTTTGGTCCCTGACTTGGTGTTGCCTTATCAGTTCAAAGTGCCGAAATTCGAGAAGTACACGGGAGATAGCTGTCCGAAGCTGCATTTGATGATGTTCTGTCGAAGAATGACTCCGTTCGTGCGAAATGACAAGCTGATGATCCATTGCTTTCAGTATAGCCTGACTGGGGCATCTTTGAGGTGGTATGTGCAGTTAGGGAGTAATCAAATTCAATCATGGGTGGATTTAGCCAGAGCTTTCGTGAAGCAGTACGATTACAACCTGGATATGGCTCCCAGTCTCGTACATCTGCAAGAATTATCTCGAGCGGAGAATGAATCATTCAGAGGGTATGTGCAAAGATGGAAAGAATTGGCTGCTAGTGTTCAACCACCGCTTCAGGAAAGAGAAATGGTTGACATCTTCTTGGGTACTCTGAAAGGCCATTATTATGACAAATTGTTCGGTTGCACAAGCTTTGTGGGCCTGATGAGAATGGGAGAGCTTGTTGAGAGAGGACTCGAGAGTGGAAAGCTTCGAGATGCTCCTTTTATCCCAGTTGATAAGAATGAGTCAGTTGTCGGTTCTCAAGAAGAGTGGGAGGAAGGAAATGACGTCGTCTCAGAATCTCTAGCATCTCAGGATCGGTTTTCAGACACGTCAAGTCGACGGTCATCCTATCGTCGATCGCGTCAGCACGCCCAACAAAGACCAAGGAAACCTGAAAGGCAGTTTACTCAGCTACCGATGTCGTACAGTCAGTTGTTGCCAAAGCTGGTCAGAAGTGGACTGATAGTGCCGAAAGAGACTAATCCAATGATTCCACCATATCCTCCAGGTTTTGACGCCAGCGCCCGCTGTGAGTACCATGTTGGGGCACAGGGGCATTCAACGAATGATTGTAAGGTGCTTAGAAGCCAGGTTCAGGATCTGCTAGACTCTAATCGGATTTTCATCGCGCCCTAGGGTTTTGTTCAGATTAACGATTCTCCGTCGTCCAGTTGTGTGGGTTCGTCAATTAATGTCATGGAAGACTTCACTGGGAGTGTGTGTTCTGAAGAATGTCAAACGGAGAGTTCAGTTGAATATGGGAGAAGTTTCTAGAGGTTTCCGCGCCGGGTGTCGCATCTGTTTTCTCTGCCTAATCCATTTAGCTTTTGCGCACTAGTGTTTGCTGACCACCACCAGGATTGTTGGCTGGGGTCATTGTATTCGTACTCATTTGTGCTTACGTGCTGCTCTTGTTGGTTATACATGTGTGGGAGATGTTTGTCTGAGTGCTTATGGCTTGAGTTTTTCTTTGTCTTGTCATGAATATGTGTTTGCTTTCTGCATTGCGTTATCATTTAACAGGTACATCAGAACCGTGGGTCTTATTTCCTCATCGTCCAGTTTGTCGCAGGAATTCCTTCAGAGATATGGAACAGAATCAGGTTGAATTGAGTGAAGTCCGAAGCCAGCTGGGGCAGATGATGAGAGACAGGCAAGAGATGCGTCTGGAGCAGAAGATCCTCAAAGAAGAAAATAGTCAGCTGAAGACCCAAATGAGCTTGATCATGGAAGTAGTCAAGAATGTGCTTAGGAAAGAGGATGATCAGCTGTTTGAAGCCGCAGTGAAGAAGCTCGTGCCACCTGTGGAACCTGAGCAACAGCAACAGAGGGTGCATCCGGCTCAACGGAGGATTCAGGAGGGAAAGCCAAAGAGGGTATTTGAGGCGCCACCTTCCACGTATGCTGAGCTCTTGCAGACTTTATTGAGGTTCAAAATGGTTGAGAAGAGAACAATGGAACCACTCACAGGAGCGCTTCCTTATGGGCACGATGCCAGTAAGCAATGTGAATTTCATTCTGGGGCACTCAGACACGACATCGAGGGTTGTCATGCTTTTAAGCACAATGTTCAAGACCTGATTGACTCAAAAGATATTGAATTCTCGCCAAGCGGTATAGTTGCACGTACTGGTCCTACCTCCGTTGATGCTAAGATGATGGATGTTTCTAAAGCTGTAGTAGGTCAGAAACGTATCCTAGATTCCATGATGTCAGAATCTCCATGCCCACAACTGTTGCCTATTCCTGGGGCAGATCTGAGAAAGAAAACGGCTAAGCATAAGGAGTGCTTTAATCAGTGCGGTGAAAGTCAAGAAATCGATGTTGTATTTGCTACAAAGGTTGTTCAACAGTCAACTCGATACCAGCGACAACAACAACGATCTCAACAGCGGAAGAGGCAGCAGCATCCCAATCAGCGAGGAGCTCAAAATCAGAGGCCGTTGAGGGTATTTAGTGTGCCTCCGATGCCATATGCCGAACTTCTTCAGGTGTTGCTACGATTGCAGTTGGTTGAGAAGAGGAAGTTAGCCCCGCTGACAGGTACACCTCCAGCAGGTTATGATATCAAAGAGCGCTGTGATTTCCATTCAGGAGCACAGGGGCACAACATTGAAGATTGTCTGGCCTTTAAGCACAAAGTGCAGGATCTACTTGATAGTGCAGCAATCAACTTCGGGCAGGAAGGGCCCAAAATCATCTGAATGAAGAGAAGGGGCTCTATAATTTGGTTGGGTCGCTGAAAGCAAATCAGGACAGCTTCGGGTTGCCTCTAATAATTGATTGTGAAGAGGGCTGGTTCAGCAGCAGGACAGATGTGAAAGCCCGGTTCTAGGAAGCTGGCATTTTTCTTTGTTTTATCTTGTCATTGCTTTACGTTTGTAGTTTCTTTCCTGTTTAAATTGCAATCTTGTTTGTAAAACTTATTGCTTTCATTCAATTGATGATAATGAAATAAATAGGCATGTTTTGATTAAATCCATTTGTGTTCACTAATTGTTTTTACAAATGGCCAACGCTTGGTTAAGAAGAATCTGGGGAGGATGACGAAAATGAACGACAGGCAACTTCCGATATTGTATGCTTTTGAAATAAAACCTGCTGATGATGTACAGGCATTGTTTCAAATCCCTAAACACCGGAGATATAAGGAAGATAATCCCTTGTCAACCCCTTTGAGCCTTGTAGTAGGAGTTTCTTTCCGTGAACGAAAAACCCTCAATCTTAACCTGGGGCAGGGTAGGTGTTAGCTAATTTGACCGAGCGTTCAAGTTGCAAAAGGGAGTGTCCGTTCGAGGATCAATCACACCTCTAGAGGTCGTGCCTAAAAAGCCGCAGTGGTTAAATCAAGAGTGAGACAGTCACATTATTCTCCAATGAGTCAGGCCACCAGTGTCACACGACTTGTTCGAAAAAAGAGAAAGCAAAGAATCAAAAGCCCGCTAAGTCAAAGCTTCAAGACAAATGACTTAGGCAAAAATGGGGGCATCCCGCTGGACTTAAAGAATCAAAAGAAACTCCAAAGAGTCAGTCCAGGCAAAAGTTAGGGATAAGACAAAAGATGAAAAGGATCAAAAGAAAAATCCTCAAATGAGATAAGAGTCGTGTGACCTCAAGTGTTAAAGACGAAGAGTGAGTGGTTGTCACTCCAAAAACTCAAAAGTTTCTCGAACTATCACTCCTATCTTTCAGCCTCTGAGAGGTGAGCGCTAAGGTCGAATTAGCTAAACGTAGGATGGGAGAACATCAAGGAGAATGAGTGGGTTAAAATAAACTTTGAGCTTTTATCCTTTCCTTCAAAACCGTGAACCTGACCACGTTATAACCTTCAAAATTCCTAATTGAAGCAATTTGTTTCGAAAGCATACTTCGGTAAAGGTCGCGTCGATTCTGACTCCTGAAAGGGTTCCTCTTACCATGTTGGTACTGATGTTGATAAATGTTTTGTGCATTATATGCTATAAACTGTTTTTCCCTTTTCCCAGTGAACAGATTGGATGTCAAAACTATCATATGTGTTGCATTAATACGTCTGTTACGCAGAACAACTTGTTTTACTTGCGAGTAAGCGATTGGCAGCAGAAAAGTTTCCTACAATGGAAAGTGTGGTCAGGATAGAATGCAGAACGCCCGAATGCTCCGAGAGCAGGAGCAAGCTATTATCGTGATCCCTAGTCAGGTCAGCCTTTCGAAGTCAGTTATCCTGGGGCAATCAGGGTGAGAATCGGTGAATATCTCGTAGTCTAGGGGGACTACTCTGAATCAGATAATCAGGGGCAAGGTCATTGCAATCAGGGGCAGGCCATCTTAAGAGCGCAGAAGTTCTTTATTCGAGAAACATTTGAGGTGAAGTATCTCTTCGAAGTTCAGAATGCTGGGGCATTTCATATCAGACCGTCAGGGTACGGATTTTCAGACTTCCTTTCGAGGATTATCCCCACAGAGGTCCCGCAGGCAGGGGCATATCAAAAGCGAAGGGATTATTCTTCTCCGTATCATCAGGGTTATTCAGAGTTATTCGAGCAGATTCAGCCAATTTTCAAGTGTGAGACGAATGTCGGGAAGTCGTGTCACTATCCTTTGACTTTTCAACCAGAAGGCTGTGTATTCAGACAGAATGTTTTCCAGCGTCAGTTGTACTTGACCCATCGCAGTTAGCCTAAGGGTCCAAATCCAGGTTGGCGATCACTGTGAGGACCATCCGTGTTGGCGCATTAGTTTCCAGATCCGAGCTTCGTCAGTACGCAGGAAGACTCCGTATATTTTCTCTAGCGAAGTCCAGTTTTTCAGTGGCACGGGTGAGCTATCCCCAGAGGAGTCCAATCATACTTGACACATCTGCTATTCTCCAGCAGAGTTATTTTCCCCAGCAGGGTGTTACTTCAACGAGGTGTTCGGTTAAGTTCCCAAATTCCCCAGCGGAGTTGATTTCACTCTTCCAGCATTTATTTTGCTGGAATAATTCTGTGATATCCGGTTTATCCCCAGCGGAGTTGGCTTCGTCTTCAGCATTTATTTTGCTGAAGTGGTTTTCTGTACCCGACTTTCTCAAGCAGCCCGAGCCTACATTAGCATGTTGCATATCATCATACTTGCATCATACTTGCATTTCAAAATGTGTAGCATTTCCATCCTGAATGGAGCATTACGTCCTAGAAAAATTCAAGCATATGCATATGCATACGAAGCATAAGCCAGGTTTTCTATCAGCCTCGTATGGCGCGTGAACTACTCTATGATCAGTTCAGGGGCTTTCATCCAGCAGCAGTGTTCAAGCAATTCAACAGTTTATTCGTATTTTCAGATCATACAACAGTTATGCTTTGATCAATCAGTCATCTGGTATCGACAGACTTTTCTTCCCGTCTATCAGTAGACGATGTGAAGTGGCAGGTGATTTTTCAGCGGGTTTCTTATCGTCAGATTATACAGATGGTGTGTTTCCCCAGCGAGTCTTCTCCAGCTATCATTAGATGTTGAGGGGGTTCAAAGTGATCTTTCGGATAGTGGTTTTCTTTCTGTTTATTGGATGAGATGACATTTCAAGATGGTTTTCGTGATTGTCGATTCTTATTGACGACGTGGCTCTTTGAAGGTGGTTTTCTTCCCGTTAGTCCTTACTGACGATGTGGTCCCTTTAAGGATATTGTTCTTTCCATCAGCTCCAGTAGACGAAAGGAATCTGAAATTTGATGGGTGGTGGTGAATGGCGTATGGGTGTCTTCCCGTCTATCATTAGACGATGTGAGTATTGAATTTTTTTCCTTCGGGATTATGGGTGTCTTCCCGTCTATCCTTAGATGATGTGAGTATAGATTTTGGGTGTCTTCCCGTCTATCATTAGACGATGTGAGTATTGAATTTTTTTTCCTTCGGGATTATGGGTGTCTTCCCGTCTATCATTAGACGATGTGAGTATTGAATTTTTTTTTTCCTCCGGGATTATGGGTGTCTTCCCGTCTATCATTAGACAATGTGAGTATTGAATTTTTTTCCTTCGGGATTATGGGTATCTTCCTGTCTATCCTTAGACGATGTGAGTATGGATTTTGGGTGTCTTCCCGTCTATCATTAGATGATGTGAGTATTGAATTTTTTTTCCTTCGGGATTATGGGTGTCTTCCCGTCTATCATTAGACGATGTGAGTATTGAATTTTTTTCCTTCGGGATTATGGGTGTCTTCCCGTCTATCATTAGACGATGTGAGTATCGAATTTTGTTCCTTCGGGATTTTGGGTGTCTTTCCGTCTATCTTCAGACGATGTGAGTATATTTCTCTTCCTGTCTATCAGTAGACGATGTGAGAGGATCAGGTGTTTTGTTGCAACCCTCGGGTTTGTTAAATGGGGTATCACGCGGATAACTGGCGTTAAAATCAGGAGTTCTTTATCAGATGATTGATCAGTTTGTTGCCGTGACGGCTGGGTTCGGTTCTGGAGTTTATTCCTCAAGCAGTTTTGCAGTATACTCTCACGGTTGGCAAATTTCAGGGCTTCATTTGTATTCAACCGTCATCTACCTTTGAATGTTTGAAGGCTGGGCGCTCTTCAACCATTCAGGTCCAAGCCGCTTGAATAGGGGCAGCTGTTGCACCCTAAAATTTGACCAACCGGGTCCTGTATCTGGCTCTATGTTTCGACGCATGACCGCATTCGCATCCGCATATCGCATACAGTGCATTTTTCATTTGTTTTGATTTTATCGGGATCACAACCCTCGTCTCGCGTCTCAGGTGTTTTTAATCGGTTTAGATAGGTAGAATCGTATTTTCGGGAAGTCGTGCTATTCCGGTGTTTTCAGCTCGCGCTGTTATTTTTAGGGATATTTCGGTGTCCGTTGATTTTTACCGGTTGTCCCGGTGCGCTCTCGTGGTCCTATTTGTCGTTCGGTGCTATTTTTGTTCCCTCAGGAATTATGGTGAATTTTCTGGATTTTTACTGGCTTTTATTAGGGTTTTAATAGATTTTATTCATTTTAGAATATTAATAGCTTTTTTTAAATAGTTTTAATAGTTTTAATCCATTTTTAGAATATATTAGGTATTAAATAGATTTTTTAATCATTTTAATAGAAGAATATAGTTTTTTTTCTTTTATTAATAAGAGGTTTTCTTTTAAATAAATAATATAGATTTTATTTTAGATAATATAGAAATAATATAGTTGTTTTTTAATAGAAGTTTAATGGAATTAATGGGTTTTTAGAATTTAATAGATAGCATAAAATAGATTAATAGATTTTTCTTTTATAGAAATTGGTATAGATTTTATTTCTAGAATTTAATAGATTTTATGTTTTAATATAGGATTTTTTAGATTTAAATAGATGTTAGTTAGATATTAAGTGATTAGTTTAATGGTTTTCTTTTAATAGGATTCATCAGACTAGTTTAATCAATAGTATTAATTAGGGTTAGTTGTTTTAATTAGTCTTTAGCTCATTATCATCTATTTAATCACGTGTCCATATCATTAGTCCATTGTAATTTTTCCAGAATTTCGTTTGGGCCAGTTATCCAATTAATCTCCGAAGCCCAATTCAGTCTGGGTCCATTTCAATCATTGCCAAGTCCACTATAAATTCAGCTACACGTGTTGCACAATGGAGGAGTCCACGTTTTCCACTCAGAGAGACCCCACCACACACCTTCACAGCTCCTCAGATCACGCCACGCGTTTTCCACCTTCTCCCTCTCCCATCCACGTGGCCAGCATGCACACAACCCCTCCACTCACTTCACCACGTGTCTGCGTCTGAACCACCACGGGTTGCATGGCCGGCGGCCATGCAAACACCGCAACCAACTCGCCGGCGATGCCCTAACTTACTCCGGCCACCATCAATCTCGCCGGAGACACCAAAAACACTAAAACATCCAGAAATCGCCAGAATTCCATCTCTTCCGATCAACCTCACCAATAACATTTTCCAGTTTTCAATCATCATCATCTCCTCCGATCAACACTCAAACACCATCAACTTCATCCATATCTCCTCAGAAATTCCGTTGTGTTCTTCGTTTGAAGATTATAGCTGTTCATCACGAGTTTCTTTCCAGAATCATTGTCATCTCCATCAACGCCCTTCAAACCATCAAGAACCGCATGCATCAGTAATCACCAAGATCCAGATTTCGCAAACGATCTTCATAGAATCTTCATGCGTTCATCATCGTTCTTCGCCTTCCAAGAACACCTTCAAGGTTCTTCAGAAAAATCTCCAGAATATTCATCTTCCTCAAACGATCTTTATCAGATCTTCATGAGCATTCCAGATTCTCGTCTTCTTCGTCCAGATCTCCATCCTTCATCACGCGTTCATCGTTCTCCAGACTCGTCAGATCAACAAGATTCCTTCAAACCACATCACCTTCAGATCATCAACGCTTGCCAAGTACGTTCAACACGTTCATCATCGTCCTCAGATCGTCACCAGAGTTCATATCTCCTCATCGTTCAACAACAGTAACTTCGAAAGATCTTCGTTAATTTCATCCTTCATCAAGTTTCTTCCCAGATTCGTTCCATAACCGTCTTCGAGCAAGAAGTGGTATGTCAATCCTCGTCATCTCCAGAGTTGTCACTTGCGAAGGTCGAATAAGGAGGGAATGGTGATGAGGTCTAGTGATTTGAGTGGATACGTTTGAGAAAGATTGAGAGATGAAAGAGAATCTGAGAGGAGAAAGTTGGAGAAGGAGAAGGGGACGGCGCCGAGAATGTGAACAGTGCAAGGGGAGAAGGAGGAGAAGAATTAGGGTTTTTTCTGAGAAAGGAGAAGGAGGGTGGATCGTGAGGGTTTGGGCCGGGCCCATTGGTTTTGGGATCATACCCCCTCAATTTCCTATTCCCCCCCCCTCCATGTGTTCGTTGGTGTCAGAAGTGGGCCTGAGCCCAATATTCCACTACCTCCGCCCCGGTCCACTTCCAGCACCCCCTCCCAGTTTTTTTTGTTTTTTTTTGGGCTCCTTATTGGGCTGGACCCAATTCCATGGGTTGTTTACTAATTGCACCCTCCGTTCACTAACTCCCCCCCATGGTTTCAGTTTTTTTTTCTGAACTAATGCTTTGGGCTGGGCCCAGTTCAGAATTGTTTGTTGTTGATACACACCCCCTTTGTATCCTTGTACCCCCTTCCCTTTTCACATTTTTTTCTTTGTTTATATATGAAAAAAGAATGTTAAGAAAAAAGAAAAAGGAAAAAGAAATGTTGAGAAAAAGAAATATTAAAAAAGAAGAAGAAAAAAAAATATGTGAAAGAATATTGGAAAAATAGTGAAAAAATATATAGAAAAATATAAAAAAAATATATGAAAAGTATTTTGAAAAAAAGAAAAAGAAAATAATATTGAGAAAAAGGAAGAAAATAGTTGAAAAAGAATAAGAGAAAAAGAATAGAGAAAAATAGTAAAAAATATTAGTGTAGATTTAATATTTTTTAGAGTACATTTTTTCCATAGAGACTTTTTCACTTTTTAAAGGTAGAATTAGAAGTCCACTTGTTAGGGGACTATTTTCCATTTGATTTTTCCATGATAGATGGATAGGATAGTATTTCCTAAGAGTTTATTTTTCCAGTATTCAATCATTGTAACCATTTTTCAGAATGTTAATAAAATGAGATTTGAGCTGTGGTCCCGAAGTAGCCGAACTACAGCTGCTCTGATTCCTCGTACCAGACGAGGATATGTAGGCATAGGATGCGATATCCTAGCGAGGACACTAACAATTAACCTTGTGTTCTCTCGCTGTTGTGCGATCGAGACTTTCCCGCTGACGACTGATGTATCCCTTTTTTTTCTCTCTTGCCCGAGTGCATTTGAGACCAGACCGTAATTTTTCCCATAGGTTCCCGTACCTTTAAAACCAGTTGGATTTCTCACTGCTGTGTGAGAATACCCAGCCTAGCCGTAGTTAGCCTGAACTACGTAAAGCTCTGATCTTCCATGCAGTGTGGAAGTACGTAGGCACAAGACGCGAAGTCTTGGCGAGCCAATTTCCCCGTAGTCCCGAACTACGTTGACTCTGACTTTCTCTCTTGAGAATACGTAGGCATAGATCGCGACGCTCTATCGAGTCAATTCCCTTCCGTTTAGATTTAGCAGCCGTAGATAGATTGTTTTTGCATCCTGTAGACAACCCAAGCAAGCGTGGATCCCATCGAGTACGATGGACGTGAGGGGTGCTAATACCTTCCCCTTGCTAACCGACTCCCGAACCCAGGTTTTGGTTGCGATGACCATACCTTTTCCCGTTTTTTGCGAGGTTTACTTCGAGCGTTTCCTTTCCCTCCGTTGGGATAAATAACGCACGGTGGCGACTCTTCTGTCAGCCGGCGCCGATTTTCGCAGTAGCGACACTATTAAATCAATCTCAATTCTAGTTTTAGAATTAAGGGCAGACGTACCCCGAAGCGAGGATGACGGGGGAACTGCCTCACCAAATCTTTGTCTTCTCTATTTTTCAGCATTTTCGTTTTAGCTTAAAAACAAGTGATTTTCGTATAAGCACTATTGTCAAACTGTGATATCAATTGAGTAAGAGGTTGAAACTCTGTTTTTGAATCCAAATTACAATAAGACATTGTACTAGGCTAGTTGGAATCACTTACTCAACATAAATATCACTTGGAGTGTTTTTGCACACCAAGTGTTCGACACTTTGCCTGAACCGAAATTATCTTATTTGAGTATCTAGTTTTGGTTTGCTCTTTAAATCATTGGAACTAGGAATCCTAACAAGTGAATTAGATCATTGATAAGTGTGACTAGTGTTGTGATTCTTCTTCCATATTGTCATTAATCCATAGGCTTAACGCATATCCGGGTTTCCAATAACCGTTCGTTCTAGACTATATTTTCCTCGGCCGCTTCCGCACTTAAAACAAATTTTCAAAACCAATTTTTTAATTGGTAGTGCCGACTCAATTTTTAATTGTGATCTTTTCAACCCCCCCTTCTAGATCCGTGTCATAGTCTAACAAGTGGTATCAGGAGCTCCGGTTACTCGGTGCTTCAAATACAACGTTGATAGAAAATGGCCAACGAACCTAAAGGGGATTATAATAGAGCTCCTGTTTTCAATGGAAAAAATTATAGTTATTGGAAAGACTGTATGCGGGTGCACATAAACTCCATAGATAGAAAAATATGGAACGATATCCTCAATGCGGATAATGTGCTTGTGCCAAAGCCCGAAGCACAATGGACCGATAACGATGAGAGAAAATACAATTATGATTGGAAAGCAAAAAATATCCTAATCTCCTCATTAGGTGTAGATGAATACTATCGTGTATCCCATTGTCATACTGCTAAGGCCATGTGGGATTCACTACAAATCGCCCATGAGGGGACGAACAATGTTAAGTTGGCTAGAATCAACATATTAACACAAGAGTTTGATCTCTTTTTCATGGAGCAAGGGGAAACCATTGCTGACATGCAAAAGAGATTTACTCATCTCATCAATCGTTTACATTCATTAGGTAGGCCTGTTTCCAATGATGTTGCTACTAATAAGGTCTTGAGATGTCTTAACAGGGAATGGCAACCGAAAGTGAGCGCCATCAAAGAAGTAAATGACCTTACCATATTAGACTTGACAACATTGTTTGGCAAACTACAAGAGCATGAACAGGTACTCTTGAGCCTAGACCAACTTGAAAAGAAAGAAAAGAAGGACAAAACGAAGGTGAGTGAAAAGAAATCTATAGCTCTTAAGACTTCCTCCTCGAAGTCTAAAGCAAAAGAGCAAAGTGATTATTCCTCGAGCGACGAAGAAGAAGAGGACAAGAGCGAAGATATGGGGCTGTTTGTTAAACGTTACAACTGTTATGTGAGAAAGAACGACATCCAACATTCCGAGAAGAACTTGGTAAACTTCCGGAAACAATCGAGGTACTCCAAAGATGATGACTCAAAAGGTAAAAAGACTAGAGGGTCGTGCTATAAGTGTGGGAAGCCCGATCACTACAAACCGGACTGTCCGTTGAATAAAAAGGAAAAGGAAAAGGAATCATCCAAGTCATACAAGAAATCATCAAAGCCAAGGAGAGCGTATATAGCTTGGGAAAGCGATAGCGACTCCTCCTCCTCTGATGAAACCTCTAGTGATGAAGAAGAGTTCGTGAACCTATGCCTTTCCGCACATCAGAAAAGTAAGAAAAAGCAGGTACGTCACTCTAAATATGAGAAGTCCTCAAATATGTCGCATTTAGAATTACAAACCGCATTCAATACTTTACACAATGAAGCAACCGAAGCCTTTAAGAGACTTGCCTCTAATAAAAGAATTTTTACTTACTTAGAGCACAAAATTAAAGAGTCTGAAAGGAAACTCGAGGAACTTAAGGCTTCCATTGTGGAAAGTAATAAATCGAATTGTGAGGACCATAGAAATCCTTTCGACTTTGGATGTGCTACTTGTCATATTTGGCAAGGTGAAGTTAGAAACCTTAAGGCCAAATTAAACAAGGCTCTTGAGCCTAAAATTACATTTGCTATTGATAGAAAGGATTTTAGGAAAAGTATGGTGAACCCATATCAAAATTATGCATATGTAATTAGGGATCAAGAGAGTAAAAGTGATTCTAAAGTCGATTTTGCATGCTTATATTGTTGCAAGAAAGGCCATTCCATTGCTAAATGCCGATTTAGGAGATTTTTGGTTCCTAAAGGCATCTATCAATGGTTGCCCAAATGCAACCACTTTGGCGCTAACATATTAGGACCCAATATGCCATTGGGTACCTCCTTTTGCTAATTATGTTTTAATAGGTACAATGTGTCGAGACCACTGAGAGAAGATGGGTTCTCGACAGTGGATGTTCAAGACACATGTCTGGAGACATATCCCTATTCATAGACTTCGTGGCTAAGAATAAAGGGTATGTAACTTATGGTGATAACAATCGTGGAGCAATACTTGGTAAAGGTAGTGTAGGTAACCCCTCTTCCACTACGATTTCTGACGTGTTGCTAGTCGAGGGCCTTAAACATAATCTGCTTAGCATTAGCCAATTATTCGACAAAGGATACAATGTATCATTTTCAAAAGAGTGTTGCAAAATTGTGCATGATAATGACAAGAAGAATATGTTTAATGGTTTTAGAGTAAACAACGTCTATATGCTTGACTTAAATGAAGTATCGTTAACAAGTGACAAATGCCTCGTAATAATGAGTTAAGACTCATGGCTATGGCATAGGCGTTTAGCACATGTTAATTTTGACTTACTAAATAAAGTAGTCTCAAAAGACTTAGTCTTAGGACTCCCCAAAATAAAGTTCACCAAGGATCACCTTTGTGATGCTTGTCAAAAAGGGAAGCAAACAAGGATCTCATTTAAATCCAAAAAGATCGTTTCAACGACGAGACCTCTCGAACTTCTTCATATGGACTTATTTGGGCCGTCTAGGATTAAAAGTCTAGGAGGAAACTGTTACAGTTTCGTAATAGTGGACGATTTTTCTAGATTTTGTTGGACTATCTTTTTAGTAAGTAAGAGTGATACATTCGCCGCCTTTGAAAGGTTTGCTAAGCTTTCCCAAAATAAGTTAAATACAAACATTGTGTCAATTAGAAGCGACCATGGAGGTGAGTTTGAAAATCACTTATTTGAAGAATATTGCGGTAACCATGGTATAGATCATAACTTCTCCGCTCCATGCACTCCTCAACAAAATGGGGTTGTGGAGCGTAAAAACCGAATTTTAGAAGAATTGGGAAGAACAATGATTAATGAAAGTGGTTTACCGAAATATTTTTAGGCCGATGCCATCAGTACGGCGTGTTATGTTTTGAATAGGGTGCTCATTCGCCCCATTCTAAATAAAACACTGTATGAGCTTTTAAAAGGGGGAAAGCCAAATATTTCTCACTTGCATGTTTTTGGTTGCAAACGTTTTGTATTAAACAATGGAAAGGAAAACTTGGGAAAATTTGATTCCAAGGCCGACGAAGGTATCTTCCTCGGATACTCTCAATCGAGTAAAGCATATAGAATATATAATAAACGATTACTTGCTGTAGAAGAGTCTGTTCATGTTAATTTTGATGAGTCCTATCCGAGAAATGTCGGAAAGGATAGTGTTGTTCATGGTGCAGGTACATCTACGGAAGACATACTCAAAGGGGACGAGCCGGGGATTGATCAACCTGACAAAGCCAAAGTTGAGGAGGATAAAGATGTACACCATGAGTAACCGAGGAAGCTCATCCGCCTACAAACTATGATCTTCCTCAAGCTTGGAATTCTCCCAAAGACCATCCAATTGACAACATTCTCGGAGACATCACAAGGGGTGTAACAACTCGATCGAAGCTAAGTAATTTCTGTTATCACTTCGCATTCGTTTCACAAATGGAACCTAAAAACCCTAAAGAGGCCTTACTCGATGAAAATTGGTTTTTATCAATGCAAGATGAACTTAATCAAATCATGAGAAATGAGGTATGGGACCTTGTCCCTCCTCCGCGAGGACATCGAGTAATTGGCACACGATGGGTGTTTAGAAATAAGTTGGACGAAAATGGAGTAATAACTCGTAACAAGGCGCGTTTAGTCGCGCAAGGGTATAACCAAGAGGAAGGCATCGACTATGAGGAAACTTATGCGCCGGTTGCCCGACTCGAGGCTATACGCCTTTTGCTTGCTTTCGCTTGTGCGAAGGATTTTAAGTTATTTCAAATGGACGTTAAGAGTGCGTTCCTTAGTGGGTACATAAATGAAGAAGTCTATGTTGCGCAACCTCCTGGTTTTGAGTCTCATGAGTATCCTGATCATGTCTACAAACTGAAAAGGACTTTATATGGTCTCAAACAAGCTCCTAGAGCTTGGTATGAGCGACTAAGTAAATTTTTACTTGATCAAGGTTACTCAAGAGGAAAGGTTGACACTACTCTCTTCATTAAACTTCAAGGAAAGCATTTAATTCTTGTACAAATTTATGTTGATGATATTATATTTGGATCTACTAACATGAATCTCGTGAGAGAGTTTTCTGACCTCATGTAGGGTGAATTCGAGATGAGTATGATGGGTGAACTCACATACTTTCTTAGTTTGCAAATCAAGCAACTGAAAGAAGGAACATTCGTGAGCCAGACAAAGTATTGATTGGAGATTCTCAAGAGATTTGACATGGCAAATTTGAAGGCCATTGACACTCCTATGCCTACATGTGTAAACCTGAGTAAATATGAAAGCGGTAAGGACGTTGAGGTAAAAAGGTATAGAGGTATGATTGGCTCTCTTCTCTATCTTAGTGCTTCTCGTCCCGACATTATGTTTAACGTGTGTATGTGCGCAAGATATCAATCATGTCCTAAGGAATCCCATCTAAAATCTGTCAAACGTATACTTCGATACCTATCTGGTACTCCAAAGTATGGACTATGGTATTCCAAAGGTAATGATTGCTCATTGGTAGGTTTCTCCGATTCCGATTTTTCCGGTTGTAAATCGGATAGGAAAAGCACCAGTGATACTTGTCACTTATTTTCAAACTCCTTGGTCAGTTGGCACAATAAGAAACAAGTGTCTGTAGCTTTGTCAACCGCCAAAGCGAAATACGTAGCCGCCGGTAGTTGTTGCGCGCAAGTCCTATGGCTTAAGCAGCAACTATTGGATTTCAATTTAAAACTAGAACGTGTTCCCATATTTTGTGACAATACAAGTGCTATTAATCTCACCAAAAATCCTGTGTTACATTCTCGTACCAAACATATTGAAATTCGACACCATTTTCTGAGGGATCATGTAGAGAAAGGTGACGTTGTCTTTGAACACGTTGACACCAAAAATCAACTAGCGGACATTTTCACAAAGCCGCTAGCCACTGAACCTTTCTTTCATATCCGTCGAGAACTTGGCATTCTCGACATTTCGGATTGGGTATAATGATTACCAGTTTCGAATTACTCTGTTTACAACTATATTCTTGTACTTCTGACAAGTTAAGTTTTGTTGCAAGCACAAGTATGTTGTTATCAAGTGTTGTCGGTATAGAGGTGATGTTGTTTCTTTCTCTCTCTCTCTCTCTCTCTAAATATTCATGAAATTGTAAGTAGGCATCAAATGTGGCATTATATATGACATAAAGTGAAAATCTGCATTTTTGCTCACTATGAGTCGACCAAAACAGGGCAGCGATCGACGCATGTTGTACACTTTTAAAATTGTCAAAAATCACACAGTATGCGTCGACGCATGCAGTGGTACGGTCGACGGCTCGCGTAAAAACCCATATTTTTTTGTTTGAAAACCGTTCCATCTTCCTACACTCTACATTAAATATGCAGTAAACATTAATTGTGCTTTGAAATTGCATTTTCTTGTAACTTGCATCTAGTCATTCCTAGTGTCCCCTTGTCTCCTCCTTCTTACCAAAACCCTAAATCTCCTTCTATAAAAAGGGTTAATCCTCATCTCCTCCAAAATCATCTTCAACTATCCTTTCAAAAGTCATTGCATTCAACCTCTACCAAATCTCCAAAATCAGCATCCTTGGCTTCTCTATTCCGCAAAAATACCGGCAAAAGAACAAGGGCTTCAACATCCGCTTCACTACCCATTACTACTGTATCTCTAGTTCCACCACTTGCTGTTGACATCTTCAACAAAGACATTGGCAAGAGAGCAGTTGTTCTGCAGCATGCATTCTACAAAGCAATAACGGAGCGCATGCATCTCACTCAAATCATGTCACTGCTGGAGTTTCAAGGGTTTGTGAATTTTATGGAGTGCAACACAAAGTACAGTGAAGATTTAGTCTGGGTGTTCTATACTTGCCTGCATGACAAGTTTCAAAGTCAAAATTTCCACACCTCTGTCGGAAATAAACAGGTAAACGTGAATTCTGAAGTCTGGAATAAGTATTTTGATTTGACTGTGGCTGCTGATGCACAACCTCCTCATGAGGTAACTGACTCTCGTACTGTGCCGGGATATGAGTTTAAGAGTGCTCTAAATGATATGCTAAAAAGGCCTTACTCAGATCACATTGTCAATAGTGATGCCTTTCCCAGAACGGTTACGGCAGGTAAACTCCAAACAGGGGAGTGCATCCTTCAATGGATTGTGGCTCGCATCCTGCGGCCGAAGAAAGGTGGCATGTCCCGAGTTGAACAGGCTGAAGTGCATCTTATTTACATTTTGAAAAATAGGATCAAAATCAACTGGCCTTATTATATCGCAAGCAGAATTTTTGCTCTGAGAGATTCAGGCAGAGGAACTGCTCTTGCTTATTATGGGTCCTTTATTTCGGAGGTTCTCACCGCGACAAATTTCGTGTATCCATCATTTCCATCTGTTTCAGTATCCTCCGACAAGGAATTCAGGACTAAAACATTTGCTATGATGGGCTACTTTTGGTGTGATGAATGACAATCCTACAGGTTTGTTTGCAGAGCAAATATTCCTCAGGTTGCTGACGACCCTGATGAAAGTTCTGAATAGGAAGACGAAGAACAAGATGAACAGGGGGATGAAGAAGAAAATGAAGCGGAACAAGTACAAGAACCCGCATATGAGACGCATGAGAACTATCAATCGCCGGACCAACATGAGGTTCCAAATACTGATTGGCTCCATCACACAGCTCCATCTGACGAACAAGAAGAAGGTTACACAAATCAGGGATGGGGTGAGTGGCAGTACACAGGCTGGACCACCCTGGGTAGATACTATGATCCGTACCATGGCTATCCTCAAGATCATCAACCTCCTCAGTATTCATCATCTCCTCCACCATCGGACAACTCTGAAATCCTTAACATGATGCAGTCCATGCAGTTGGACCAACAGACCTTTATGAGAAGTCAAGATACGCGGATGGAACAGATCCGAGCTGAGATTCGTACCCAAAATGACCAATTAAATTCATTTTCCACTAGGATAGATACCCGCTTTGAAGCTCTCGTTGCATCCTGTGAGAGGCAAGACATGGAAATCACTGACAGCCTCCATCATCTCAATATGTCTGTGGAAGCATTTGTGGACTTCTCTAATCCCCACCGCAATCTGGATGTTGCGTATAGGGGGAGGGGCAGGGGCCGTGGCTGGGGATATTAGCTGCATAATTGCATATTCTCATTGTCTATAGTGTGATATTTTGTTATGGTTGTTGGAATATTAAGCCCATTTGGATATTTTTTTCACCCCTTTATCTATTAATTTCATTACTCTTTCATTATCAATTTTATGTGTGAATTTTGGTTCATGACTAGTTATCTCCTGCTAATTGTTTTGTTGTTAATTGATATTCTATCAATCTTTATATGCTCTATCTCTTTTTGATGTTTTCAAAGGGGGAGAAAAGCTAAGTAAGGCCAAGTAGATCACAACAGCTCTTTCACATAATGTACAGGATTACAAAAGAAAGGGGGAGTGTATGCTACTACGTTAAAAATATTGCAATGTTGTTCTCACTAGCTTCGCGCAGGTTGTTATCATCAAAAAGGGGGAGTATGTGAGGGCAAGCAGTCACACAACATATATTCTCGAGTTTCGATGATGACAAAGTTCAACCTCGGATCAACATGGAGCTGTCAATTTTCCCCAAAAGACAATTGCAATATTTTGCAATATTTAACATATCATATTCTTCCTATATTTCTTTTAATTCATCATATAATCATTTGCAAAACACGTGATAAATATCTAGTCGTGACAAAACGCGCGAAGCAACAAATGATGATTTTTTGCAGGTTTTACAGCTCTGAGTCGACCATACCAGTCAGCGCACATCCAGTCGAGTTTTCCACTGGTCAGCGCATGGACACCATGAGTCGACCATCAGTCGACGCATGAAGCCTTCATAATTCTCACGAGTCAGTGCGCGCCGACCTATGGTCGACGCGTACTGTTGAGTTTTTAACATTATATGCAGGTCATGCGTCGACGAATAGACCTGCTATGCTCGACCGTTCGCGCGGAAATGCTGTTTTTAAATGATTCCCACTATTATTTGAAAAGCTGTTATGTCTTTGGTTTGTCTGTTACTATATATACAAGTTCAAGTACTTATGTCAAACAACATTTGATAAAATTGATTCAAGTGTACAAAGAATAAGAAAGAGTGAAATAGGTGTCCAAGATTCATCATCTTCACCTTCAACATCTCACAACACATCAATTACACACAATCATTTTTGAAGTGCCTTGTGAGTGATTAAAGGTGATAAGGTTTGAAGCCGAGATTGGGTAATCTGGTTCGGGTTGAAGCTTGCGACAGGTTATTTCTTGAATAAAACCATTAGGGTTTTGTCCTCCAAGATTGGTTTAATTTTTGGGGTTTTGGACGAGATTCTTCATCAAGGGTCAGCTGAGCGAAGATGATTGTGAAGAGGAAGTCTTCATCAATCTAGTAGCGGATTCAGTGATATTGAAAGGAAGATCTCGGGTTCGATTCGTTGTAGTTAAGATCAGCCAAGCCGAAGGTTTGAAGAACTGAGGGTTATTCAATAAAGTGGCTTGAATCGGAGGTCTATCAACAACGATCGGAGGACTTGATTCATCTTGAATCAAGGGGCAAGGAGTGGAAGCAACATTCAACGTCTTAAGAATTCTGTTGTAAATTTGTTGTTCAATCCTTGTATAAACTGTTACATTCAACAGGTGATATCTATTAAATCAATCTCAATTCTAGTTTTAGAATTAAGGGCAGACGTACCCCGAAGCGAGGACGACGGGGGAACTGCCTCACCAAATCTTTGTCTTCTCTATTTTTCAGCATTTTCGTTTTAGCTTTAAAATAAGTGATTTTCGTATAAGCACTATTGTCAAACTGTGATATCAATTGAGTAAGAGGTTGAAACTCTGTTTTTGAATCCAAAGTACAATAAGACGTTGTACTAGGCTAGTTGGAATCACTTACTCAACATAAATATCACTTGGAGTGTTTTTGCACACCAAGTGTTCGACACTTTGCCTGAACCGAAATTATCTTATTTGTGTATCTAGTTTTGGTTTGCTCTTTAAATCATTGGAACTAGGAATCCTAACAAGTGAATTAGATCATTGATAAGTTTGACTAGTGTTGTGATTCTTCTTTCATATTTTCATTAATCCATAGGCTTAACGCATATCCGGTTTTCCAATAACCGTTCGTTCTAGACTATATTTTCCTCGGCCACTTCTTCACTTAAAACCAATTTTTTAATTGGTAGAGCCGACTCAATTTTTAATTGGGATCTATTCAACCTCCCCCCTTCTAGATTCGTGCCATAGTCTAACAGCTGCCTCTTGCTAGGCCTGGCATGAAGCTGTCTTTTTCCATGTGTATCATGATGTTGTATTTTTCCATACTTACCTTGTTTGGTCTTGCTTTGGCCAGGAAATCCATGCAACCAGAAGCACACAGCTCGAATATTCCCAAGTTTTCCACAGTGGTAGCATCTATGCCTTTGGAATTGTCTCTTGACTTGATTCCAATTTCTGTGTGAAGGATGTTGTAACTTTGGCTGTGACATCCTTTGTAACTTTTGAACCTCAGGCTGCAACCTCTTGAGTTTCAAGACAGGATTTTGTTTCTCAATAAATCCTAGACCAGACCTATTTCCTGCAGTCTGACTACTATGAAGAATCTCCTCTAGGGTGTCAGCTCCAGAGTTGAGCATCCTTATGGATTTTGTCATTTGCTCCTTTTCTCCTTTCAACTCCTTTACCTCTCCTTGGAGTGTGTTTATAGCAGCTAGATGCTCTCTCTTTTCAACTTCTAGCTCTTTGATAAGCTTCTTCTGATGCTCTCCTTGCTGGTACAACTTTGTGCTTCTGATGGACAACTTCTTATATGATTCAGCTAGTTCATCATAAGTTAGCTCCTCTTCACTTGAGTCACCATCAGATACACACACACTGTTGAGAACAGTAACATGTTTGGATGATTATCCTTCTGATCCACTGTCAGAATCTTCATCAGACCAAGTAATTGTTAGACCTTTTCCCTTCTTTTTGAGGTATGTGGGAGTTTCCTTTCTAACATGTCCATATCCCTCACACTCATGGCACTGTACTCCTCTGCTTTGGTTGGCTTTATCTTCAGTTTTTTCTTTGTCAGCAGGCAAGCTTTTGAAATAAGGTTTAGACTTAACATCTATCCTTTTGGCTAGTTTATTGAACTGTCCTCCAAGCATGGCTATTGCCTCTGATAGATCTTCCTCTTTTTCATGATCTGAAGCCTCTGCAGAGTTTGAGACAAGAGCCATACTTTTGCTCTTTTTCTCCACAGCCTGATCACACATCCCCATCTCAAAGGTTTGAAGGGATCCAATGAGTTCATCCACTTTCATGTGGCATATGTCTTGAGCTTCTTCAATGGTTGTTACCTTCATGGCAAACCTTTTAGGTAGTGACCTCAGAATCTTTCTTACAAGTTTCTCTTCAGTCATCTTTTCTCCCAGAGCTCCTGAGGTGTTTGCAAGTTCAAGAACATTCATGTAAAACTCATGAATGGTCTCCTCTTCCTTCATTTTCAGCCCTTCAAATTTGGTGGTCAGCATTTGAAGTCTTGACATTTTGACCTTGGAGGTTCCTTCATGAGTAATTCTGAGAGTGTCCCAAACATCCTTTGCTAGTTCACAGTGGTGGACCAGTCTAAAGATGTTTTTGTCTATACCATTGAAGAGTGCATTCAATGCTTTAGAGTTTCCAAGAGCCAATTCCTCTTGCTCTTTGGTCCATTCTGTTAGACTATGGCACGGATCTAGAAGGGGGGGTTGAATAGATCCCCAACTAAAATTTGAGTCGGCGCTACCAATTTAAAATTGGTTTTAAAAATGTTTTAAGTGCGGAAGCGGCCGAGGAAAAATATAGTCTAAAACGAACGGTTATTGGAAAACCGGATATACGTAAGCCTTTGGATTAATGACAATTTGGAAAACTAGAATCACAACATTAATTCCACTTATCAATTATTTACTTCAGTAGTAAGGATTCCTAGTTCCAATGATTCAAAGTCAAACCAAAACTAGATACACAAGTAAGATAATTTTGATTCAAGCAATATGTCAAACACTTGGTGTGCAACAACACTCCAAGTGATATTTATGTTGAGTAAGTGATTCCAACCAGCCTAGTATAATGTCTTGTTGTACTTTGGAGTCAAAAACATAGTTTTAACCTCTTACTCAATTGATATCACAATTTTGACAATAGAGCTTACACAAAAATTACTTATTTTGAGCTATAACGTAAATGCTGAAAATAGAGAAGACAAGTAATTTGGTGAGGCAGTTCCCCCGTCGTCCTCGCTTCGGGGTACGTCTGCCCTCAATTCTAAAACTAGAATTGAGATATATTTTATAGATATCACCTATTTGAATGAACAGTTTATACAAGGATTGAGCAGCAAATATACAACAGAAATCTCAATGTGTTGAAAGTTTCCTTCACTCCTTGCCCCTTGATTCAAGCTGAATCAAGTTCTTCGATTTGTGTTGATGGACCTCTGACTCCAGCCACCTTATTGAATAACACGTTGTTGTTTAAACCTTTGGCTCCGGCTGATCTCAACAACATCAAATCGAACCCGAGATCTTCCCTTCAAAATCACCGAATCCGCTACTAGACTTGTGAAGACCACCTCTTCACAATCACCTTCGCTCGATTGACCATTGATGAAGAATCTCGTCCCAAAACCCCCAAAATTCGAACCAATCTTGGAGGGTAAAACCCCAATGGTTTTATTCAAGAAAGAACCTGTCACAATCTTCAACCTGAGCTTGATTCTCCAATCTAAGCCTCAAACCTTATCACCTTGAATCTCTCATAAATGCATTTCAAAAATGATTGTGTGTAATTGAAATGTTGTGAGATGTTGAAGATGAAGATGATGAATCTTGGACACCTATTTCACTCTTTCTTGTTTTTGAACACATGAATCAAAAGAATATCAAATGTTAGTAGACACAAGTGTTTAAACAAGTATATATAGTGCCAACATAATTCTGGACATAACGGTATTTCAAATATGAGAGGGAAGTATTTTAAAACAAATTTTCCGCGCGAACGGTCGACCATAACAGGTCTGTGCGTCGACGCATAGCCTGTGCTGTTTTGGAATTCTGGAAATTTCATCAGTGTGCGTCGACCATACAGTCGGCGTGCACTGACCCGTTGAAATCCATTTCCATTATGCACCGACCCTATGGTCGACTCATGCCTTTACCCGCTGACCCGCTGGAAAGTTGTTCCTTCATGCGCCGACCCTATGGTCGACGCATTGCTTTGTGCGCTGACTAGTTCAAATTTTTTTTGATGCATACGCCGACCCTATGGTCGACCCATGTCCTGCAAGCCTGCAAAAATTCATTAGTTTGAAGTTTTTCATGCCTTTGGTCATGATTGCATTTTATCAACACATAGTATATTCATTTTATAAGTTTTAAGACAAGCGTAAAAGGATATGGTGGGTGATACGTTGCATCTGATTTAGTAGATCTAGAGCTCATGATTTCCAATCTATCCAGGGAATTTGTCATCATCGAAACCTGCATTAACCAATGTCTTGCAGACTTGTGTGATATGTGGCGATTTGCCTCCACAATCTCCCCCTTTTTGATGATGACAACCTGTATACAACTAAAACACCAAATATGCAATGTATACACACAAGTATACACAAGCTCCCCCTTTCTTTTGTAATATAAAGCTCCCCCTTTCTTTTGTACTATAAGGCTGTAGAACAAACAACCATCAAATGATGTTAATATCCTGAACTGTTAATATCCTGACTTGGCTTTGGTGTTTGCTTGCTACATTGTCTTCTCCCCCTTTGACACCATCAAAAAGAGAAGGAGAACGCATCAATTAACAGAGAACATACAATAGGTGATAGTTAATTACCAAACTTCACACATAAGCATTATAATGAACAAAAATATCTTAAATTAATAGATAATGACGAAAACATGTAAAGAAGGTGAAAGTTCAGGAACACATAATACAGAGAAAAAATGAAGAGTACACAGACGAAAACACATAAGCAAATATGAAATATGCAACTATGAATCTAATATCCGCGGCCCCGTCCTCGGCCTCTCCCTCGGTATGCAGCATCTGGATTGTGGTAAGGATCCGAGAAGTCCAGAAAGGCTTCTATGGACATGTTGAGGTGACTAAGAGAGTTGGTGATTTCCCAATCTTGCCGCTCATGTGATTCAACCAAAGATTCAATACGGGCGTCCATCCAAGTAGAAAATGAATTGAACCTTTCATTTTGGGCATGGAGCTCAGCTCTAATCTGCTCCATTTGAGTGTCTTGACGCCTCATGAAGTTTTGTTGTTCTAACTGCATTGACTGCATCATATTAATGACTTCAGAGTTGTCCGAAGGCGGAGGAGGTGATGAATGCTGGGAGGGTTGATAGTCTTGAGGGTAGCCGTGATATGGGTCATAGAATCTACCCAGGGTAGTCCAGCCTGTATATTGCCAATCGCCCCATCCTTGATTTGTAGAATCGCCTTCTTGTTCTTCTGATGGATATGAATACTGGACCCAATCGGTATTTGCAGCTGTGTCTTGGACTGGAGATTGATGATAATCTTGAGTCTCATAGATAGGTTCTTGTATCTCTGCATCTGTATTGTCTTCTTCATCGTCTTCTTCACCTTGCTCTTCACTTTCTTCTTCACCTTGTTCTTCACTTTCTTCTTCACCATGCTCTTCACTTTCTTCTTCATCAGAACCGTTACGAGGCACCGGAGGAATATTGGCCCGTCGGACAAATCTGTATGAACGTCGTTCAGCACACCAAAAATACCCCATCATTGCAAGGGTTTTGGTGCTAAATTCTTTATCCGAGGGGACTGAGACACAAGGAAATGTTGGGTATACAACATTTGCAGCAATAAGAATTTCCGAAATGAACGACCCATAGGCTAAAGCAGTGCCTCTACTTGAGTCTCTCAGAGCAAACATCCTGCTAGCAATATAGTATGGCCAGTTTATTTTGATCCTATTTTTCAGTATATAGATGAGATGTACCTCATCTTGTTCGACACGAGAAAGTCCACCCTTTTTCGGTCGTAGTATACGAGCGACGATCCACTGAAGGATGCGCTCCCCTGTATTGAGTTTCCCGGCTGTGACCGATCGAGGAAAAGCATCGCTGTTGACAATTGCATCTGGATAGGGTCGTTTGAGCATGTCATTCAGAGCACTCTTAAATTCATAACCCGGCACCGTACGAGTGTCAGTTACCTCATGAAGAGGTGGTGCATCAGCATCAACAGTCATATCAAAATATTTGTTCCATACTTCAGAATTTATATTAACCAGTCTATTTACTACAGAAGTGTGAAAGTGCTGATATTGAAAGTTACCTCGCAAATTTGTGTAGAACACCCTGACCAAATCCTTACTGTACTTTGTATTGCACTCCAGGAAATTGAAGAACCCTTGGAAGTTCAACAGGGACAGAATTCAGGTGAGATGCAAGCGCTCACCTTTTGCATGGTAGAAAGCATGTTGTGGAACTATGGCCCTTTTGCTGAGACTTTTGTTGAAGTTTTCAACAGCAGGAGGATGAACAAGTGAAACAGCGGTAACAGGACCTGAAGCAGAGGATGATGAGGCTCTTGATCTCTTACCAGTAGTTTTACGGAGAGAGGAAGCCATTGATGATGATTTTGGGAGGAGTTTGTAGAGATTGTAAAAATGAACTTTGAAGAGAGTGATTGGGGATAATGTTGGAGAAGATGAAGACTAGGGCCTTTAATAGAGAGAGGTTTTAGCCTTTTTGGGAAGAGGGAGGAGACAAGAGGACATACTAGTTGTCTAGATGCAATTTACAAGACAAATGCCATATCAAATCATCACAAAAGTTGATTGCACATTAAATGTAGAGTAATGGGAACTTGGAACGTTTTTCAAAAGAGAAAAATTATGGGTTTTTAAGCGAGCCGTCGACCATAGCCCCTGCATGCGTTGACGCATACTGTACAGTTTTTGATAATTTTGAAAGTTTACAGCATGCGTCGACCATTGTCCTGTTTAGGTCGACTCAAACCTTAAAAAAACTCAAAATTTTAAGTTTTATGTTATGCAGAATGTCACACTTGCCTATTTATCATGCCTATTTATCTTTTCACAATATGACATGCATTCAACACACATAGTATCAGCCAACAACAGTCATACACATATATAAGTACCATGATTGTAGAACGATATAGTTATTTTCAAGTCATGAATGTTAAGAGAGAGAGAAGAAAAAGAAGGAGAAATGAGCAGTATCACCTCTATACCGACCACTCTTGTTAATCACAGATTTGTGCTTGCAACAGGCTCAAAAAAAATTGTTAGTGGTACAAAATCATAGTTGTAAATACATTAAATTTGAACGTAGTAATTTTTAAACCCGATCAGAAATATCTAGAATACCAAGTTCTCGACGGATATGAAAGAAGGGCTCATTGGCTAGCGGCTTTGTGAAAATGTCCGCTAGTTTGTTTTTAGTATCAACGTGTTCAAAGACAACGTCACCCTTCTCTACATGGTCCCTAAGAAAATGGTGTCGAATTTCTATGTGTTTGGTACGCGAGTGTAACACCAGATTCTTGGTAAGATTTATAGCACTAGTGTTGTCACAAAATATTGGAACACATTCTAGTTTCAAATTGAAGTCCAATAGTTGTTGTTTAAGCCATAGGACTTGCGCACAACAACTACCGGCGGCTATGTATTCCACTTCGGCGGTTGACAGAGCAACAGATACTTGTTTCTTGCTGTGCCAACTAACCAAGGAATTTGAAAATAAGTGTTACGTACCACTGGTGCTTTTCCTATCCGATTTGCAACTGGCAAAGTCGGAATCGGAGAAGCCTACCAATGAACAATCATTACCCTTAGAATACCACAATCCATACTTCGGAGTACCAGATAGGTATCGAAGTATGCGTTTGACAGATTTCAGGTGGGATTCCTTAGGACATGATTGGTATCTGGCGCACATACACTCGCTAAACATAATGTCGGGACGCGAAGCAGTAAGATAGAGAAGCGAGCCAAACATACCTCTGTACCTTTTTACCTCAACATCTTTGCCACTTTCATCTTTACTCATATTTGCACACGTTGGCATAGGGGTGTCTATGGCTTTTGCATTTGCCATGTCAAATCTCTTGAGAAGATCCAAACAATATTTTGTTTGGGTCACAAATGTTCCTTCCTTCAGTTGCTTAATTTGTAAACCGATAAAATATGTGAGTTCACCCATCATACTCATCTCGATTTCACCCTGCATAAGCTTAGCAAACTCTCTTACGAGATTCATGTTAGTGGATCCAAATATGATATCGTCAACATAAATTTGTACAAGAATTAAGTGTTTTCCTTGACGTTTAATGAAGAGAGTAGTATCAACCTTTCCTCTTGAGTAGCCTTGATCAAGTAAGAATTTGCTTAGTCTCTCATACCAAGCTCTAGGAGCTTGTTTGAGACCGTACAAAGCTCTTTTTAGTTTATAGACATGATCAGGATACTCATGAGACTCAAAACCAAGTGGTTGAGCAACATAGACTTCTTCATTTATAAACTCGTTAAGGAACGCACTTTTGACGTCCATTTGAAATAACTTAAAATCTTTCGCACAAGCGAAAGCAAGTAGAAGGCGTATAGCCTCGAGTCGGGCAACAGGCGCATAAGTTTCCTCATAGTCGATGTCTTCCTCTTGGTTATACCCTTGCGCGACTAAACGCGCTTTGTTGCGAGTTATTACTCCGTTCTCGTCCAGTTTATTTCTAAACACCCATCGGGTGCTGATTACTCGATGACCTCGTGGAGGAGGGACAAGGTCCCAAACCTTATTTCTAGTAAACTGATTCAATTCCTCCTGCATTGACAAATACCAATGTTCATTGAGTAGGGCTTCCTTAGGGTTTTTAGATTCCATCTGTGACACGAAAGCGAAGTGATAACAGAAATTACTTAGCTTAGCTCGACTTGTTACACCCTTTGTGATGTCTCCAATAATGTTTTCAATTGGATGGACTTTAGATGACTTCCACTCTTGAGGAAGATCATCGTTTGAAGGCGGATGAACTTCCTCTGTTGCATCACGGTGTGCATCCTTATCCTCCTCAATTTTGGCTTTGTCAGGTTGATCAATCCCCGTCTCGCCACTTTTGAGTATGTCTTCAGTGGATGTACCTGCACCATGAACAACACTATCCTTTCCGACATTTCTCGGGTAGGACTCATCAAAGGTAACATGCACAGACTCTTCTATAGCAAGTAATCATTTATTATATATTCTATATGCTTTACTCGATTGAGAGTATCCGAGAAAGATACCTTCATCGACTTTGGAATCAAATTTGCCCAAGTTTTCCTTTCCATTGTTTAATACAAAGCATTTGCATCCAAACACGTGCAAGTGAGAAACATTCGGCTTTCGCCCTTTTAAACGTTCGTACGGTGTTTTGTTTAGAATGGGGCGAATAAGCACCCTATTCAAAACATAGCACGCCGTACTAATGGCGTCGGCCCAAAAATATTTAGGTAAACCACTTTCGTTAATCATTGTTCTTCCCAATTCTTCTAAAATACGGTTTTTGCGCTCCACAACCCCGTTTTGTTGAGGAGTGCGTGGAGCGGAGAAGTTATGATCTATACCATGGTTACCACAATATTCTTCAAATAAGTGATTTTTAAACTCACCTCCATGGTCGCTCCTAATGGAAACTATGTTTGTATTTAACTTATTTTGGGAAAGCTTAGCAAAATTTTCAAAAGCGGCGAATGTATCACTTTTACTTACTAAGAAGATGGTCCAACAAAACCTAGAAAAGTCGTCCACTATTACGAACCCGTAATAGTTTCCTCCTAGACTTTTGATCCTAGACGGCCCAAACAAGTCCATGTGTAGAAGTTCAAGAGGTCTCGTTGTTGAAATTATCTTTTTGGACTTAAATGAGATCCTCGTTTGCTTCCCTTTTTGACAAGCATCACAAAGGTGATCCTTGGTGAACTTTATTTTGGGAAGTCCTAAGACTAGGTCTTTTGAGACTACCTTATTGAGTAAGTCAAAATTAACATGCGCTAAACGCCTATGCCATAGCCATGAGTCTTCACTCATAGTTATGAGGCATTTGTCGCTTGTTAATGATACTTCATTTAAGTCAAGCATATATACATTGGTTACTCTAAAACCATTAAACATATTCTTCTTATCATTTTCATGCACAATTTTGCAACAATCTTTTGAAAAGGATACATTGTATCCTTTGTCGCACAATTGGCTAATGCTAAGCAGGTTATGTTTAAGGTTTTCGACAAGCAATACGTCGGAAATCATAGTAGAGGCGGGATTACCTACACTACCTTTACCTAGTATTGCTCCGCGGTTGTTATCACCATAAGTTACATACCCTTTCTTCTTAGCCACAAAGTCTATGAATAAGGATATGTCTCCAGACATGTGTCTTGAGCACCCACTATCGAGAACCCATCTTCTCTCGGTGGTCTCGACACATTTCACCTGTCAAAACATAATTAGCACAAGGAGGTACCCAATGGCATATTGGGTCCTAATAGGTTTGCGACAAAATGGTTGCGTTTGGGCAACCATTGGTAGATGCCTTTAGGAATAAGAAATCTCCTAAATCGGCATTTACCAATGGAGTGGCCTTTCTTGCAACAATATAAGCAAGCAAAATCAACTTTAGAGACACTTTCACTTGCTTGATCCCTAATTACATATGCATATTTTTGGTATGGGTTAATCATACGTTTTCTAAAATCCTTTTTATCAATAGCAAATGTAACTTTAGGCTCAAGTTCCTTGTTTAATTTGGCCTTGAGGTTTCTAACCTCACCTTGCCAAATATGACAAGTATCACACCCGAAGTTGAAAGGATTTCTATTGTCTTTACAACCCGATTCATTTCCTTTCACAATGGAAGCCTTAAGGTCCTCTAATTTCTTTTCGAACTCTTTAACTTTGTGCTGTAAATACGTAAAAAAATTCTTATTAGAAGCAAGTTTCTTGAAGGCTTCAACTGCTTCATTATGTAAGGCATTAAATGCGGTTTGTAATTCTGAATGCGACATATTTGAGGACTTATCATATTTAGAGTGACGTACCTGTTTTTTCTTATTTTTCTGATTGACGGAGAGGCATAGATTCATGGACTCTTCTTCATCACTAGAACTTTCATCAGAGGAGGAAGAATCGCTGTCACTTTCCTACGCTATGTACGCTCTCCTAGGCTTTGATGATTTCTTGTGTGACTTTGATGATTCCTTGTCCTTTCCCTTTTTATTCATCGGACAATCCGGTTTGTAGTGACCGGGCTTTCCACACTTGTAGCACGTCCCTCTAGTCTTTTTACCTTTCGAGTCATCATCCTTAGAGTACCTCGATTGTTTCCGAAAGTTTACCAAGTTCTTCTCGGAATGTTGGATGTCGTTCTTTCTCACGTAACGGTTATACCGTTTAACAAACAACCCCATATCTTCGCTTTTATCCTCTTCTTCGTCGCTTGAGGAATAATCACTTTGCTCTTTTGCTTGAGACTTCGAGGAGGAAGTCTTGAGAGCTATTGATTTCTTTTCACTCACCTTCGTTTTGTCTTTCTTTTCCATCTTTTCGCGTTGGTCTAAGCTCAAGAGTACCTGTTCATGCTCTTGTAGTTTGCCAAACAATGTTGTTAAATCTAATAAGGTAAGATCATGTGCTTCTTTGATGGCAGTCACTTTAGGCTGCCATTCCTTGTTAAGACATCTTAAGATCTTATTAGTAGCAATATCATTGGAAACAGGCCTACCTAATGAATGTAAACGATTGATGAGATGAGTAAATCACTTTTGCATGTCAGCAATGGTTTCCCCTTGCTCCATAAAAAAGAGATCAAACTCTTGTGTTAATGTATTGATTCTAGCCAACTTAACATCGTTTGTCCCCTCATGGGCTATTTGTAGTGAATCCCACATGGCCTTAGCGGTAGGACAATGGGATACACAATAGTATTCATCTACACCTAATGAGGAGATTAAGATGTTTTTAGCTTTCCATAATTGTATTTTTTCTCATCGTCATCGGTCCATTGTGCTTCAAGCTTTGGCACAACTACGTTATCCGCATTGGTCATAGTAATTTCTATTGGACCATTAAGGATAATGTTCCATATTTTTCTGTCTATGGAGTTTATATGCACACGCATACAGTCTTTCCAATAACTATAATTTTCACTGTTGAAAACGGGATCCCTATTGTACGCCCCTTTTGGTTCGTTAGCCATTTTCTATCTACGTTGTATTTGAAGCACCGAATAACCGGAGCTCTGGATACCACTTGTTAGTCTATGGCACGGATCTAGAAGGGGGGGTTGAATAGATCCCCAATTAAAATTTGAGTCGGCGCTACCAATTTAAAATTGGTTTTAAAAATGTTTTAAGTGCGGAAGCGGCCTAGGAAAAATATAGTCTAAAACGAACGGTTATTGGAAAACCGGATATACGTAAGCCTTTGGATTAATGACAATTTGGAAAAATAGAATCACAACACTAATTCCACTTATCAATTATTTACTTCAGTTGTAAGGATTCCTAGTTCCAATGATTCAAAGTCAAACCAAAACTAGATACACAAGTAAGATAATTTTGGTTCAAGCAATATGTCAAACACTTGGTGTGCAACAACACTCCAAGTGATATTTATGTTGAGTAAGTGATTCCAACCAGCCTAGTACAATGTCTTGTTGTACTTTGGAGTCAAAAACAGAGTTTTAACTTCTTACCCAATTGATATCACAATTTTGACAATAGAGCTTACACAAAAATTATTTATTTTGAGCTATAACGTAAATGCTGAAAATAGATAAGACAACTAATTTGGTGAGGCAGTTCCCCCGTCGTCCTCGCTTCGGGGTACGTCTGCCCTCAATTCTAAAACTAGAATTGAGATATATTTTATAGATATCACCTATTTGAATGAACAGTTTATACAAGGATTGAGCAGCAAATATACAACAGAAATCTCAATGTGTTGAAAGTTTCCTTCACTCGTTGCCCCTTGATTCAAGTTGAATCAAGTTCTTCGATTTGTGTTGATGGACCTCCGAATCCAGCCACCTTAATGAATAACACGTTGTTGCTCAAACCTTTGGCTCCGGCTGATCTCAACAGCACCAAATCGAACCCGAGATCTTCCCTTCAAAATCATCGAATCCGCTACTAGACTTGTAAAGACCACCTCTTCACAATCATCTTCGCTCGATTGACCGTTGATGAAGAATCTCGTCCAAAAACCCCCAAAATTCGAACCAATCTTGGAGGGTAAAACCCCAATGGTTTTATTCAAGAAAGAACCTGTCACAATCTTCAACCCGAGCTTGATTCTCCAATCTAAGCCTTGAACGTTATCACCTTGAATCTCTCACAAATGCATTTCAAAAATAATTGTGTGTAATTGAAATGTTGTGAGATGTTGAAGATGAAGATGATGAATCTTGGACACCTATTTCACTCTTTCTTGTTTTTGAACAGATGAATCAAAAGAATATCAAATGTTAGTAGACACAAGTGTTTAAACAAGTATATATAGTGCCAACATAATTCTGGACATAACAGTATTTCAAATATGAGAGGGAAGTATTTTAAAACAGATTTTCCGCGCGAACGGTCGACCATAACAGGTATGCGCGTCGACGCATGGCCTGTGCTGTTTTGGAATTCTGGAAATTTCATCAGTGTGCGTCGACCATACTGTCGGCGTGCACTGACCCGTTGAAATCTATTTCTATTATGCGCCGACCCTATGGTCGACTCATGCCTTTACATGCTGACCCGCTGGAAAGTTATTCCTTCATGCGCCGACCCTATGGTCGACGCATTGCTTTATGTGCTGACTAGTTCAGAATTTTTCTGATGCATACGCCGACCCTATGGTCGACCCATGTCTTGCAAGCCTGCAAAAATTCATTAGTTTGAAGTTTTTCATGCCTTTGGTCATGATTTCATTTTATCAACACATAGTATATTCATTTCAGAAGTTTTAAGATATGCGTAAAAGGATATGGTGGGTGATACGTTGCATCTGATTTAGTAGATATGGAGCTCATGATTTCCAATCTATCCAGGGAACTTGTCATCATCGAAACCTGCATTAACCAATGTCTTGCAGACTTGTGTGATATGTGGCGATTTGCCTCCACACATTCCTCTTCAGAAATTTGCACAGATACTCCATCCTTGTCAGTCTTCACAGGATGTTCCCAGCCAGAGTTTGCAGCTCTCCAGGCCTTGCTGTCTAAGGACCTTAGGAAGGCAATCCTAGGCTTCCAATAGTCATAATTAGAACCATCCAGAATTGAAGGTCTATTTGTGAATCCAATATCTTTATCCATAGTACCTGAATTTAATTTCCCTAGATCTCACCCACTACAGACTGCTCTGATGCCAATTGAAAATTCTGGCCAGCCTACGATGGATGTTCTAACAGAAGTTATAACATCCACTGTGACATTCACTACAGACCTACTATTATGCAGTAATTGTAAAGCAGTAAATAACACAGTTGGTTGTTGACCTAGTTCAGTGCAACACACTTGCATCTGGGGGCTACTGTCGCTACTGCGAAAATTGGCGCCGGCTGAACAGAAGAGTCGCCACCGTGCGTTATTTATCCCACGGGAGGGAAAGGAAACGCTCAGAGTAAACCTCGCACAACACGGGAAAGGTATGGTCGTCGCAACCAAAACCTGGATTCGGGAGTCGGTTACGCAAGGGGAAGGTATTAGCACCCCTCACGTCCGTCGTACTCGACGGGATCCACGCTTGTTTTCGGGTATGGATTGTTATTTTATCTACTCTATAGGTCAAGGGTTAAAAAGAAAATAAAATGGAAATAAAAATGACTCGGCAAAGTATCGCACTTTATGCCTACGTATTCCCGTCTGGAACGAGAAATCAGAGTCAACGTAGTTCGCCTACCTACGGGAAAGGAGGGGAAGGTTGCTCGGTAGGATATCGCATCCTATGCCTACGTACTTCCACACAGCATGGAAGATCAGAGCAAACGTAGTTCGGGCCACGTACGACACAGGCTTGTCTTGGTTGATTTTATTCCTTCTGAAAAAGGTTTTTTCTGATTAGCAGTCCAAGCGGACAAAAATGACGTCTTGATGAGTTCACATTCTTTTACGGAAGAAGTGTCTTTTATTGTGTTTGAAATCTTTATGTGTTTTTCTGTTTGTTTTGAGAAAGAAAGAGACAGAACTCTAACCTATGGTTGTGAAGGGAAACAAACTAACCTAATGTTATCATGCATGGGTTAAGACCTAGTGTCTATCATGCTCCTCTCTTGCGCAGAGAGAAACAGAGATCCTAAGGGATAGGCAGAAACAGAAACAATAACAGATATATACAGTAAAACAGTAAAATGCATGAATGCAACAATACAAGCGAGGCAAGGGAGTCCTACTCAACCTCGAACCTAGAAAACAATAGGCAAAAGTGAACAGGCTTCACTTTCAACCCAACAGGGTAAACGACAAACAATACAGTCCAGAAAACCAATCAATACATCAGCAATGAAATACAACAGCAAAAGAAACAGCATCAGCAGCTCTGAATCAACATCTGGCTTCAAGTAATCTCCAATCAGTTACAGGCTTCAACAAGCATTAATCTCCATCTTCATGACCTTCAGGCAAGGGCTTTGATCATCTGTCTTCTATCTGCAATGGCTTTTCTTCAAGTTCAAACCTCCAGGATGAGGGAGCAGTCACAAGAGTGGATTGGGTGTTAAGCAATCAGTTGACTACCAAAGGTGGTGAACAGACTGCTTCTAACACAAAAGACATTTTCTCTCAAGAGTTCTATCTCTTAGACACTATCACCAAGCCTTCCAAAGGAAGGGGGTGAGTGTCTTAGAGAGACTCTGAATCACAGAGAAGAATGGATGCAGACAAGGCAATCCATGTTTGAGAAACAAGCTTTCTAATCTTGAGCTCTGCCTAGCTCCTAAACCCTAGTCTCCTCAGCATCTGCTAACAAGAATCTCTTCTTCAACTCTGGAAGTTGATTTTCAACATCTGGATCTCCAATGGCTTCATCTCCTCAAATCTTCAGCTCTCCCAAGTCCCCAGACAATCCCAATACCCAGGCAAGCAAGCAATAATCCCCAGAGGGCACACCACACCAGTCAATCAGATATATACAGAGTATTAATAGCAGTAAGGGAATCCTAACTTTTCTAAGGGGATCTAATAACTACCCATAGCCCCTATAGTCCCATAACTAAACTAGTCAAACCCTAAGTCCTAAGGGAAAAGAATCAAATCTCCTAAGTCATCACCTAAAAAACCCTAGTTTTATCCATGTTATTCACACTTACACTAAGCACCTAAATTTAATTTCTAAAAAATGGGAACTAAATTAAATCTACAAGTTCAATGTCTAGCCTAAACAACCTAAAAAGAATGGATGAAAAATATGAAAGTATCTAATAGAACAAAAATTAATAAAATCATGTGTGAAATGAAACCATTTAAAATGTTATTTATTTAGAAAATATGGGAAAAATATCAAATAAAAAATAAAATGCAATTTTTATTTTTTATAATTTTTTAGACATCTTAAAGAAAATAATGCAAAAAGAACGAATTAAAAATGATTATTTTGCTATTTATTATGAATTTTAGAAAATGCATGAAAAAATTAAAGAAAATAAAAGAAAATATAATGAAATAAAATGGAGGGGGTGAGAAAAGCAAGAAAAACAAACTAAGCGCGTTGGGCCTATGAAACTGGGGGGTGTGGATAGCACTCTGAGCCCAACCCCCCAATTAATGAAACGCTGCGTTTCATTTCTTTTGAAATTTCCCTCCGTTCTGAAATTAAATGGGAGCCACACGATGAGATGATTAAGTCAAACATTTTGAACGATCCAACGGCACACAGTCATCGTCCCCAATTGAGCTAGGGTTTGCAGAAAAACCCAGATTCCATGCACAACCTTCAAGCTTCTCATTCTCCCTCCACACGCCATGAAAACGCGCGATGTAAACAGCAAAATTCATCCACTTCTTCCCCTCTACAAGTCTATAACCATAGTTTACCTTAAAACTCATTCTATCAATCAACCCGATGAGAATAACAGTCATGCATCAACATTTTCACCTGCCACCAAGTGCTTCAATTCGTACCAAAACCTATCCTCATCTACTCTACATCTCATACTAGTCATTTTAGGCTATAAAGAGAGGATTATCGTGCTATGTTCCAAGTGTTATGAACCTCAACAGAATTTGTGCACCATGATCAAATCTCTCGAAACTTCCCCAAACTCATCCTATTCAGTCCTCTATCTTATCTTAACCATTCTACACTATCAAAACCCTACCATGCTACCTAAGCCAAGCAAAATGAGCAGAGATACCAACCTGTTAAAAAATGGAGAAACAGCTATGGAGATCTTCGATTCAATGCTTGCAGGGACTGGAAATTAATCTACACACCAACACTTTGATTCTGTATGCAAATATTTGGGCTCAAACTCCTTGCATCATGTGATTCCAATTTCTTGAACCTTGAATGATGAACTTTGTATGGCACTCTCCTTGATTGATTCAGCCAAATGAATGTGTGAATCACAAACTATGGATGATAGTGATGAGATTCAGATCAAGAATGATGAGAATTGGTGAGGGATTGAGGGAGTTTGAGAAGTTTATGCAAGAATGGAAAAATGTGGAAAACTTGAGATTTTGAGCAAATGGGAGCACCAACCCTTGCATGATTCAGCTTGCATGAATATATAGGTTGCATTAGAACCTCCTAGAACATTGGAGAAATTTCCCTTTACACCTTCCCTTTCAATTTGGATTATGTTACTTTTAATTCAAGCAACCATGGATAACTCACAAATCATGACCTAAGCTCAAAATTCCACTTTAGCCAATGTCTTTAGAATGCTTTTTCCATTCAAAATGACCTATAATTTTGCATCATTTGGCCAAGATATGAAAAATACCATTTTTTAAGCCATTTTCCTTCATTAAATTCACCAATTTTGAAATCTTGTGCTATGGACATTTACAATCTCTCATGGTCACTTTTCTAGACTCAAAATGTCATTTGGAGCAAGTTTGATGTTGTAAGTGTTTCCATTTGAGGCCTCCTTGTATGAGTTTTGGACATAGGTTAAAATGACCTGTAATTCACAAATGACCAAAATACCCTTTGCTTGCCAAGACCATAAGTTGAGTTCCACACATCATATGAAGGCATACTATACCATTCTAGAAAGCTAAGACAATGAGGAACAATTCTTATGTTGACCATAAATTCATTTGAAATCTCCTTGACGGGTAAAAATAGCTTGGAAGTCAAGTCACTTTCACAGACAAAATTTCAGATACCTCAGATGACCTGTAACTTGCAAGGACCATAACTTGAGTTCTATAAATCTCCTTGATGTCTTCCACCACTCAAATTAAAGGTCTTGAGATCCTATACAAGTTTCATGTTGGCCAAGAAGCCATTTGAAGCTTTCATTTTGACTTATCTTGCTTGGAAATTTGACCTAAACTTGGGGACCTTACATAGAAACCCTAATTTAGAAACTCCTCCTCTCCTTGACTTTCTCTTGAATTCTTCTTAGCATAACAACATAACCTTATTCTCCATGTCAAATGATGAACCCCACATCTCTCCAATAGCCCTTAATGCCTTTCCATCAGTCAATTGACCTAGGGTTGACCCAGATGAAACCCTAGTTGACTGTCTCCAACTGCAATTCTTGTGATCACCTCAACAACTTATTTTCCTCCCCAAATGACTTTCTAAGCCTCTCATGAAGTCTAGGTGCTCTCCATGCCCTCCATTCACAGCTCACAACCCTCCTGTTGACCCTTAGATGCCCTCAGATAGGGGATAGGCTCAAGGCTTGATCTGCTGAACTCTCTGCTCTCAAATTCTTTTCTGATGACTTGAATGAGATGGAATCAGGATAATAACCTCTTGATAGGCCTCTAGAGATGAGAATAATGATTGGTCCCCTGTTGAATGACTTTCTATGCTTATGCTATGCAGATGGTTAGTCTATGTACATGACTCTATATGCAAATGCTAATGATATTGAAACATAAACCAAGTGAATAAGGTTGAGCAAATTTTAGGGTGCAACAACTTCCCCTATTCAAGCGGCTTGGACCCGATTGGGTGAAAAGCCCGGAGCCTTCAGACATTCGCGGTACGAGACGGTTGAATACTAGGAACCCAGAAATTTGCCAACCGCAGAAATAAACTGCGCCACTGCTTGGGGAACGACATTCACCAGCTGAATTTAACTGTTACGGCAACCCACTGATCTCGTACGACCGTGCTGGGGATTCTTCTCATCATCCTGAAAAAGATTGAATTATCGGAAACTTCGTCCTTTGCTTGTCCATGTCAGGACTCTATCTGCTGTCAACTCGGAAAAACTTCAACAACTTTGCTGGGGACGGCTCGTCTGCCTTCTCGTCAGAGATAAATCGTCCACGTTAGGAATAAACTCTTCTACGTTAGGAATACCACCATCCACGTAAGGAATAACCGTTCCACGTTAGGAATAATACTGTCCACGTTAGGACTCACCTTTCCACGTAAGGAATACATCGCTTTTCCCCGTCAGGGGTGACTTTTCTCTGCTTTGTCAAACTCTTCCACGTAAGGAATACGTCTTCTTTTGCTTTGTCCACGTAAGGACTCTTTCTTTTTCCACGTTAGGAAACACAAATTTTCCACGTAAGGAACCCCAATCTTTCCACGTGAGGAATACTATATCAATCTTTCTTTCCACGTTAGGAATGCTTCTTCTTTCCACGTAAGGAATACCGTTTCTTCTTCTGAATCCGTCCACGTCAGGACTAAATTCCCCACGTAAGGAATCTATCTTCTTCTGAATCCGTCCACGTCAGGACTAAATTCCCCACGTAAGGAATCTATCTTCTTCTGAATCCGTCCACGTCAGGACTAAATTCCCCACGTAAGGAATCTATCTTCTTCTTCCACGTTAGGAATAACTTCTTTGATCTGTCCGCGTCAGGACTAAACTTGATACGTCCGCGTGAGGACTCGATCTTTCCGCGTAAGGAAACCCATTTTTTTCCACGTAAGGAATCTCATCTTTCCACGTAAGGAATAAACTTCTTTTCCGCGTCAGGAATTGACCTCTTTTCCCATGTAAGGAAAAGACTTGTCTACGTCAGGACCCCTCTTTCGTCTTGATTTGTCCACGTCAGGACTCAGGCATCTTCGACCTGCTGAGGGAATAAGACTTGTCCACGTAAGGACTCACGCCCTTGTCTGATCTGTCCGCGTCAGGACCCATGCTTTGCCACCACGAAGAAAGATAACTGCTGAGAGGAACTGGTCCACGTCAGGACACCAACACAAAGAGTGAACACTTTTGTCAACGTCATGACTTCCTATCTCACCAATTTCGAGAACCCGAATCTGCCCACGTTAGGACTAACACACTTCACCATCCCGGGGAAGTAAACTTGTCCACGTTAGGACGCCCACTTCTGAAGAAATCCCGTTAATATAGGAATAAATTGTCCACGTCAGGACTTAGTTCTCCATTGATCCCTACCCACAAACTTCTTAGCACCGACGTGACAGCGACTTTGGGGCGGACTCTACTGGGGACATCTGGGAACCAAACTACCGGACGCCTGTTCTGATAACCGGCGGTGGCCTCTGAAATTCTGATTCATGGAACCCCTGATGACAACTGACTCTGCCTGGGAATAAAGAGAAACTTATCCTGATAACTCTGTGGGGAATACGGCCGAAACTGACATTATCATTGGATGTCCCATGCCGAGATCTTGAACGTTTGGTAGTTCATTTGAGCAAGAGTTCTCTCCACCTGAACTGCTAGAGTACAGGAACTGCTTCAGCAAAATAAATGCTGAAGATAATGCCGACTCCGCCGGGGATAGCCAGATGCTACAGAATTATTCCAGCAAAATAAATGCTGGAAGGGCGAAGTCAACCCTGCTGGGAAATTGGGAACTCAAACCAAGCACCCTGTTGAGGTAACCCCCTGCTGGGGAATATAACTTTGCTGGGGAATAGCAGATGTGCACAGTATGATCGGACTTTCTGCTGGAGAGTGAACTGATATTACACAGTATCCCTGACAAAATAAATGACAGGACCCACCACCAACTCTGCTGGGGAGAGTCTTGATCTTCGAGTTCCACTGGGAGGAAAGAACACTTGCTGAAAGGAGAGAACTCCGCTGGGGGAAACCCACTGACTCTGCTGGGGGGAGAGTGAATGACCCTGCGGGGAAATTTGAACCTGTCTGAATACAGCCTTATGATCTTGGAATCGTCAATCCTTTTGCACACGCTACGACTAGCTGAAGAGTTCGATCCTCCTTCAGGAAGAACCTGCATGACCTGCGTGAAGGCTGAGTCTTTCGTTATTGCAATCTTTCGGTCATCTTCCTCGTACGATTATGAAACCTGCGACAACACAAACAAGACAAGACAAGTCTATGCAACCAAATCAACTCAGGTTAGTGACGTTATTTTCAGTTAATTCAAAGCTTTAGCAACTGTTGGCAAGGGCCAGTGGCGTTATACTCATGCTAGTTTCATCAAACTTGGGCGTTAATCATGCACAAAACAGTAAAGAACAGTGTTAAGTACTGAATAACGTATTTTATTGACTGGGCCCCTGAATAGGCGGAGTTTTGTACACGGGGGGTAACTCCTGAAATGAGGAAGCTACACAAAGCAGATATACAAGTATACAAGTATGCACAAGAAGCATAAATATTGACAACTTAAATTTGTACACATGTCGGCAACGGGATACAAATGAACATCACGACTGATCCTCCCATGACTCGTCCGACCCTGATGCTTTCCCGGTATCCCCACTTCTGAAGAGATTGTATCCGATAACTGGCTCCTCAAATATATTCTCCCGCATTGATGCTCATTGCAATTATCAAATTCGGACCGCAGTCATTTGCTTTTCAAATCCCTAACTTTTGCGTGAACCGCCCTTTACGGGTTTTCAGTTCACCGGGATACCCTTTTTTGCCGGAGCCGCCCAGTGTAGGTTTTCAACTTCGCGGGTGTACATTTTTTTCAATTTTATCCCTGATTTTTGCCCGAACCTTTCATTCTGTTTTTGGTTCGCCAGGATGCCCCATTTTTGCCTGGACTCTTTTTTTCTGTCCAGCGGGTCTATTTTAAGCAAAGTATTTTTTAACTGCGTCCGAATTCACAGGCGACGTGAAGTCTTCTCCGTCCATGGTGGACAACAACAACGCTCCTCCCGAAAATACTTTCCTGACAACGTATGGCCCTTCGTAGTTGGGGGTCCACTTGCCCCTGTGATCTGCTTGCGGCGGGAGAATCCTTTTCAGCACAAGGTCGCCCGTCTGAAAGCTTCGTGGATGTATCTTCTTGTCGTACGCTTTCTTCATTCGGCTCTGGTACAAACGACCGTATGCTAGAGAAGCTAGCCTCTTCTCGTCCATTAAGCTCAGTTGGTTCAATCTATTTGTTACCCATTCTGCCTCGTCTAGCTGAACGTCCCGCAATACCCTCAGAGAAGGGATCTCAACTTCCAATGGTAATACCGCTTCCATTCCGTATACCAACGAGAACGGAGTTGCCCCGGTTGATGTGCGTACCGTCGTACGATAACCGTGCAAAGCAAAAGGTAGCATTTCATGCCAATCCTTATAGGTCACCACCATTTTCTGAACGATCTTCTTGATATTCTTATTGGCCGCCTCAACAGCGCCATTCATCTTGGGTCGGTAAGGGGAAGAGTTGTGATGTTCGATCTTGAAATTCTAACAGAGCTCCTTCATCATTTTGTTGTTCAGATTTGAACCATTATCCGTGATTATCCGCTCGGGAATCCCATATCGGCAAATGATATCTCTCTTGATGAATCTGGCCACCACTTGGTTCGTTACATTTGCGTAAGACGCCGCTTCCACCCACTTGGTGAAATAATCGATTGCTACTAGAATGAACCGGTGCCCATTAGAAGCCGTCGGCTCGATCTTTCCAATCATATCGATTCCCCACATAGAGAATGGCCATGGCGATGACATCACATTTAGAGGACTTGGAGGCACATGGATCTTATCAGCATAGATTTGGCACTTGTGGCACTTCCTCGCAAACTTGAAACAGTTAGTTTCCATAGTCAGCCAAAAATAACCTGCCCGCAGCAGTTTTCTCGTCATAGCATGCCCACCAGCATGCGTACCAAAGGTACCTTCGTGTATTTCCTCCATGAGAAGCTTTGCCTCTTTTTCGTCTACACAACGCAACAGCACCAAATCGTGGTTCCTTCTGTATAAGACGCCATCTGGGTTCAAGTAGAAATTACCCGCTAATCTCCTGAGAGTCTTCTGATCTTGACTGGATGCTCCCGCCGGATACTCTTTATTTTTCAGGAAATTAAGGATATCGAAATACCATGGTTTATCGTCAGATGCTTCGTCAATAGCAAATACATAAGCTGGCCTGTCAAGCCGAGAGATAATGATTCGGGGAGCTTCGTTCCAGAAGTTGACTTTATACATGGAAGACAAAGTGGCCAGGGCGTCAGCCATTTGATTTTCCGCCCGCGGTACATGATGCAATTCAACTTTGTCGAAGAAAGGCAACAATCTCCTTGCATAATTCATGTAGTGTATCAGATTGGGCTGACGTGTCTCCCATTCCCCTTTGATCTGATTCACCACCAGAGCTGAGTCTCCGTATACGTCCAGATGTTTGATTCGCAAATCAATGGCTTCTTCAAGCCCCATTATACAAGCTTTGTATTCGGCCTCATTATTGGTAACAGCAAAGGTCAATCGAGCAGTAAACGGGATGTGCGACCCGTGTGGCGTAGTGATGATTGCCCCTATTCCGCTACCGTAAGCATTCACAGCTCCGTCAAAAATCATCTTCCATTTGGAACCCAACTCTGGTCCCTCGTCTGGTAACGGCTCTTCACAGTCTTTCATCTTTAGATACATGATATCCTCGTCAGGAAAATCAAATCTCATCGATTGGTACTCTTCAATAGGCTGCTCCGCCAGATACTCAGACAGCACACTCCCCTTTATAGCCTTTTGCGAGACGTATTGGATGTCATATTCAGTCAGGACCATCTGCCAACGGGCAATTCTCCCTGACAACGCCTGCTTTTCAAACACATATTTGATAGGATCCATCTTCGAAATGAGCATGGTTGTATGATTCAGCATGTACTGCCTCAAACGCTTGGCGGCCCAGGCTAGCGCGCAACAAGTTTTCTCCAGCATTGAATACCGAGACTCGCAGTCTGTAAACTTCTTACTCAGGTAATAGATTGCATGCTCTTTTCTCCCTGTCTCGTCGTGTTGACCGAGGACACAACCCATGCTTCCCTCAAGAACCGTCAAATACATGATCAAGGGTCTACCTGCCACTGGGGGTATCAAAATAGGAGGCTCCTGCAAATACTGCTTTATTTTATCGAATGCCTTTTGACAATTTTCGTTCCACGTTACAGCTTGATCTTTCTTCAACAGCTTGAATAATGGTTCGCACGTAGCAGTTAGGTGAGATATGAACCGGGCAATGTAATTCAACCTCCCTAAAAACCCGCGCACCTCTTTCTCTGTTTTAGGCGTCGGCATTTCTTGAATTGCTTTTATTTTAGCAGGATCGACCTCTATTCCTCTTTCGCTTACGATAAATCCCAACAGCTTACCCGATCTCACCCCGAAGGTGCATTTGTTAGGGTTCAGTCTCAGCCTGAACTTCCTAAGCCTTTTAAATAACTTCAGCAGATTCACCAGATGCTCTTCCTCCGTCTGGGATTTGGCAATCATATCGTCAACATAAACTTCGATCTCTTTATGCATCATGTCATGGAAAAGAGTCGTCATCGCACGCTAATATGTTGCCCCAGCATTTTTCAAACCGAAGGGCATCACTTTGTAGCAAAATGTTCCTCAAGGCGTTATGAAAGTGGTTTTCTCCATATCCTCTGGCGCCATTTTAATTTGATTATAGCCTGAAAAGCCATCCATGAAGGAGAATACGGAGTATTGAGCAGTATTATCAACTAACACGTCAATGTGAGGAAGTGGAAAGTCGTCTTTTGGGCTTGCTTTATTCAAATCTCTATAATCCACGCACATTCGAACCTTGCCATCTTTCTTTGGCACTGGTACGATGTTAGCAACCCACGAGGGGTATTTCGTCACAGCCAGGAAACCAGCGTCCCACTGTTTTTGAACTTCCTCTTTGATCTTCATTGCCATATCTGGTCGAGTTCTGCGAAGCTTTTGTTTGACTGGCGGGCAATCTTCTTTCAGCGGCAGGCGGTGTACAACCATGTCTGTATCTAGCCCCGGCATATCCTCATACGACCAAGCGAATACATCACTATACTCCTGGAGCATTTCAATCAGTCTTTGCTTGATATCACTCTGCAGTGCGGCTCCGATACGAATATTTTTCTCAACCCCTTCCGACCCCAAGTTGATAATTTCGATAACCTCGTCGTGAGGCAGAATGGCTCTTTCCTCTTGCTTCACTAACCAAGACAGTTCTTCAGGAACGTCGCTATCTTCGACAACCTCTTCTTCGGCCTGGAATACCGGGTGCTCGAAGTCAGGACGAGTCATAGGTGGTTCAAAGATGTCATCTGAAAATGTTATCCTGCAAAAGGAATGGTTAAGTGCTTCAAAATGCGTATAAAGCGAATAACCACGTTGCCATTTTGTTGAAAAATATAAAACAAGAAAGACAGGGATTACAATATTTGCACATGAAAAAACGCCATTTATTTAATGATTGACACGCAATGTTCATAACAACACAGCCCTAAGCAAATCCTGATGCCCCGGGCAAGACATTAGATTATTCAACAATTAATAAAGCAAAGCATTACTGTTTAAAAGTCACAGGAACAAGCTCCTGAATAGACCAGTTGCATAGTCCTTGTCCTGGCGTGCTTGGCTGAATCCAGGCATCCATATCACAGTCGTTGTCTCCTTCATCAGACTCTGAAGCAGCATTGACAGTTTCATGACACACCCCACTGGCAGAGATGGTGATCGGCTTTCTGAAACGGGGTGCCCCCACGGAAGGAGTTGATGACGACGGTTGGTACCCCAGCCCGAACCGGTCCATCTTCACAGGAATGTCCAGCACTTTGCCCCATCCTTTGGCTTCTCCTGCTTCCACTAGAGCTTGAGCTTCTTTATACGATGAGACGGCTATTTCTGGCGCTTTGCTCGGCCCGGGACCCTTGTCCTTGATGCGCAAACCTTCGAATGCCTGGCAGGGCGTTTCGTGGATCTCTCCGTCGACTTCCACATATTTAAATGAAGATAGATGGCTGACCAGGATGTCCTCTTCTCCGCACACGGTGACTACGCTGTCTCCGACCATATATTTTAACTTCTGATGCAGGGTGGACGTGACTGCCCCCGCCCCATGAATCCAGGGTCTTCCAAGCAAGCAACTGTACGCAGGCTGTATGTCCATGATATAAAACTCAGTTGCAAACACCTCCGGCCCCACCTGTAGAGGCAGTGTGATTGATCCAAAGACTGTTCTCCGCGTGCCGTCGAATGCTCTGACTACCAAATCACTGGGTGTACACAAAATTCCTCTAACATCCAGCTTCATCATCGCCTTCTTGGGCAGCACATTCAAAGATGACCCGGTGTCAACCAAGACGTGTGACATTACTGATCCTCTACACTCAACAGATACGTGTAATGCCATATTATGATCTCTCCCTTTCGGAGTCAAGTCAAAATCAGTAAAGCCCAAGCTGTGGCCTGCATTCACATGTGCCAATACTCCTTCTAGCTGGTTCACGGAGACGTCTTGGGGTACAAAAGAAGTGTCCAGGACTTTCAGCAAAGCATTTCTGTGGGCTTCCGAACACAACAGCAATGACAGGATAGATATTTTGGACGGCGTCTGCTGCAGATGCTCCACAATCTTATAATCACTTTTTCGAATCAAGCGCATGAACTCTTCTACGTCTTTCGATGCCGATTCTTTGTCGCTTGCTTGCGCTGGGACATTCTCAACTGCTTTCCCTTTTCCTTTCGCTAGTCTTTCGGCCTCCACTTCAGGGGATATAAAGATCCTACCACTCCTTGTCATGCCTCCCGACCCAACAACATTATCCACAGTCTCGGCTGGCTGTTTATCAACATCAATTTTTATTCCGTCACAATACACCTCTAACCCATATGACCATGGGACTGCTTTTGTGTTCTCATATGGGATCGGCCTGGCCTTAGTTATGGTGATCGGTGGTCGCTGAGCTGGTGCTGCAATAGTGATCGTCTTCCGAGGAATCGTCACAGTGGCCACATCATTCTGATTATCTGCTATTGCCCCTGCGGGCTCTTCAGTGGCTGCTTGATCAAACTGCAATGTACCTTCATCAATTAAAGCCTGGATGCCCTTCTTCAAATCATCACACCCTCCAGGTAGGGTCCAACAGTCTAAGCAATATTCGTTACATCCTGGGTAAACACCCCCTTGTAACAGCCGGCTCTTTATCTTGCTCAGCGGCGTCTTTAAATCTTCAACACTCATAATCAGATTCAACCCTTCCTCAGTTAGAATGGCATTTGCCCCATGATGGGCATGGGTTTCTGCACTATATTCGGACCTGCCGTTCCGAAATTGATAGTCTTATTGTCCAAAAGATCCTGCACAACGTGCTTAAAAGCGTGGCAACCTTCTATATCGTGGCCCGGAGCCCCAGAATGAAACTCGCAGTGCCTGCTTGCATCGTAGCCAAACGGGGGAGCTCCCGTTATTGGTGCCAGAGTTCTTTTCTCCACTAGATTCAATCCCAACAATGTCTGCAACAAATCGGCATAGGTTGAGGGAGGTTTCTCAAACACTCTTCTCGGTTTACTACCCTGGAATCTTCGCGGAGCCTGCTGTGCCCCCTGCTGAGGCTGCTGCTGCTGTGGCATTGGCTGTTGCTGAACCGGTTGTTGTTGCTGGAGTGGTTGTTGTTGATACGGGATAGTAACACTCGCCACTTGCTGCGGCTGACGATATTGACCTCGTCCCCTGCCTCGGCCTCGGCCTCGGCCTCCAAATACTGCACTTGCCTCGCCCTGACGGCGCCCACCATAAGCTTTCCTATTACTGCCAGATGCAGTTGATTCTTCGACTTGGAACTTTCCTTGCTTAATATTACGTTCAATCTTTTCTCCCATCAGAATCAGGTCTGAAAAACTGGCCAGAGACGTGTGAAACAACATGTCATGAAACAAGCCTGTGAATGTGCCGACAAACATGTCATTCATTTCCTTATCTTCTACAGGAGGACGGACCCTGGCAGCCATATCGCGCCATCTTTGCGCGTACTCTTTAAAACTCCCCCCCTTCCTTTGCGACAGCCCGGCCAACTGGACCCGATTGGGTGCCAAGTCGCTGTTATACTTGTAGTGAGCTACAAATGCCTCAGCTAACTGCTTCCACGTCTTGATATCAGTTGGCTCCAACCCCATGTACCACTCTAGGGAAGGGCCCGACAGACTATCCTGAAAGAAATGCATTAGCATCCTTTCGTCAGTTGAGTATGCAGACATCTTTCTGTAATAAGCTCGTACATGCACTTTCGGACATGTGTCTCCTTTATACTTATCAAACGCAGGAGCTTTGAATTTAATTGGCACCCTCAAGCCGGGTACCAGCCCCATTGTTGCCATGTCCAGACCCACAGCACTTTGGTTTAGGACTCCCCTCATCTGCTCTTCCAGCATTCTAATCTTCTGGGAATCATCCATCGGCCCTTCGAAACCTCCTCCAGAGAAGGCGTCCTCCTGCTGATCTTCTTGCCACATACCATTTCCAGCCCCGTACCCATCATATCCATTATTACTTCCAGCTCTGATCTGATTCATCCCCGGACCTCGGCCTCTGTTGCCGTACCCTTGAACACCTCCAGCAGGACCAAAAGCCATAAATCCAGTACCGTTTCCGTTTCCGAAGCCTCCGTAACCCTGGTTGGTCGCGCCATAACCATCCTGCCCAAAGCCTTGAGCATTAAAGCCATACTTCCCAGTGTTATCGAATCCTTGATCGTTGAATCCGAATCCAGCATTGACGAAGCCGTTGCCGCCTAGATTATCACCCAAATTGACATCACCCAGCCCAACATTATGGACAGCAGTCTCATTTCCAACTCCGACGTTACCATTTGCAGCAGCGGTAGCGTTGTTGGCATTAGCAGCGGGTATATTGACTACGGGTGGAGCCACTGGCGTGGGAGTGCCGTCTCCATGAACAGTATCGACCCGTACCGACTGATGATCTTCATTACCATGACCAGTGTTTCGAGCCAACAGAGGCTGAACCATTGCCTGCAAATTCTCCTGCCCTTTTGCTATAGCTTCCATGGTCTGCATGAAGAGAGCGAGCTTCTCGCGCACATCTTGCATCTCGTTCTGCATTTGATCCATGATTCTTCGACAGTTGGTGCGGGTAGAATAGCGGTGCGGGTGCTGACCTGCAATCCTGAAAAGTACCTGTTACAGAGCAGGACATAAGACACTATTCAAAGATTACCTGTAATGCAATATGAGTATGAATGCAATGCAATGTGTCTGTGCATTAAGGAAATTCATTCCCCCAGTTCTAGTGTGAAGGTGTCGGTGCAGTGACAGTGTTGACAATAGGAATATCAGAGCCGAATCATAGAAAGCCTCATATATTGCAGGGAAAATCAATAAGCCGAGAGTACAATATCACTGAGAGTACAATAAGAAGGCATGACCTCAACCAACAATCCTGGTGATGGTCAGCACTATGCAAATAAAGCATACAAACTACTATATGAAATGATCAAATCCTCCCGAAAGTCTGGTACTCTTCTATCAACTTCTTAGTCTCTGGGTGACTTGGTCGATCAAGCAGCCCTTCAACAAGTTGGTTTCTCTTTTTGAGAACACGGCGCACGTCTTCAGTAGTTTCTTCCCATGTTGCTTCTCCGAAGCAATCTTCTAGCTTTCGCTTCTGAGACACCGCTTCATCTCTGGATTTGATTGCCTTGTTCAGTGCATGCTGGACACTGTACCGGGTCATTACTTCCTCCTCACACTTCTTGATGCTAGACTTCAGCTTCTCCTCGAGGTCGGAAATTTGCAGCTTCAGCTTATCTTCCCTCTTCTTATTGTTGGTGAGTGTAGCATTCCAAGTCTTATTGCAAGAGGAGATTTCTCGGTGTGCCGCGTCAAGCGCCTTCTTTTTGGCTTCCAACATGTCATGGGAGCTTCTGAACTCTTGTCCCAAACGTTCGCGCTTCTTCCTCTCCTCAGTCAACTCAGCCCCTAACCTGTTTAACAGCTCGATCTGTTGTTGGAAAGCATATACGGCCTTGTTTTTCTCACTGCGTACTTGAGCTAGCTCTTGCTCTAACCCTTCATTGATCTTCATCAAGGCTTCTTTTTCTTTCACAACTTGCTCATAGACTTCCCTAGAAACAGTAGTTGGCTCTGCTACCGGAATAGGATTAAGAACTGGTGCATCTGGAAATGGCATCCTCAACTGACTAGCTCTTTCCTGAATCCAAACCCTGTAAGGTGCATAGGCCTGGAAATCGTTCTTACCTAACAGTGGCTTCCCCTTGCGGTTAATACGTGTCCAGGCGTGTTGCAACTCAGCTAGCAATTCTCCCTTCAAATCACCTGTGAAGTACAGAGATTCATGTACTTCTTCCTCCTGAGGTGGATTCTTCAGTGCATATCCGAACTGGAGAATGAATAGAGAAGGGTTGTAATTGATACACCCTTTTCTTCCTATCAACGGCACATTAGGGTACCCAGAACAATTGAAGATGAGCTCAGATCCCAACAGGTCTCGATCAAACCACTCCATATCTTCCGACGATAGCCTCATCAGGCGCTCTGGCCAACCAGCTGGGACTGTAGTCTCTGCAACCGATCTTCTCTTAGGAAGGTGACTCTCAAACCACCTACTCAACAAGGGTACACACAGATGAACATTATTCCCTCTTCCCTTCTCATTCTTGTAATGCAGTGAGTGGTAGAGATCTCCGAGTAAGGTAGGTACAGGATTACCAGCGGCAAACAAGTAGAAGGCATCGAAGTCCACAAAATCCGGTATATTGGGGAACAGTACTATGCCATAAATGCACAAGGCCAACACAGCATTGAAAGCAACCCAGCACCTGCTCTTGGCATACTCTTGGGCTTTACCAACTAAGAATTGGAGTGAGAAGCCTGGAACTCCACGGGAAACAGTAGTCACAAGTTCAGAAGCATCAATATGCAAGGCTTTTGCCAAATCCTTCGGCTTGGGCTTGGCGTCATAATGAATGAATGGAACCTGGTTCTGCACGGGCAGCTCAACATACTCAGCGTATTCCTCCAGGGTTGGTCCCATAATAAAGTCAGAGAACGTAAAGCACCTCAAAGCAGGGTCGTAGAATTGCATCAAAGCATACAGCCCATCTAACTCTACCTCTGTAGGTTTGCACACCAATCTCAGTAGTCTACCATAGCTCATCCGGAAGCTCCTACGAACACCCTCATCAGCAAGAGAGATCAACCCAAGTAGAGGAACAATATCAGGCGTAGGCAATTTGTAAGCAACCGTTCTCCTTAAGCTAGTCACGATCAAACACTCAGAAGTCTGGGTACTAGAACTAGGGAAATGCAAATGCGCCTGCAGCACAGACACACGTTAGTGAAATGCAAATGGTAATGGATATGCATTGATGCAATGCAAGTAACATGCAACAGGGACCAAAGCTGTAGCTGAATAGCCTGAACCCAATCAAGAAAGGTCTCAGATAGACCATCCAGAAGTCCTCAAGCCCTGGTCTCAGATATACCTCAAACAAAGCTCCAATATTGGTCTCTGATAGACCCCATAATCATAACCTGAATGGTCTCTGGCAGACCTCAGATCATATCCCCCACTGGTCTCTGACAGACCTCAGAACACATCTCCAAATAGTCTCTGACAGACCTCGGAACACACCAACTGGTCTCTGACAGACCTTAGAACCCTCCATAAATATCCAAGATCCTGATCAAGAAACAAACCGGTGGTCTGAAGGTCTAGTTACCTGCATAACCCTGAATCCCCTCACAGGTGGGTGGCCCTATAACTGGCACAAGATACGGCATCCTATGCGGTCGTCGGCGTCACAGACTTTCAGGGTTAATGATACGATTCCCAGAAGGAGTGGCATCATCAATCCCTGAAGAGGCCTCACTTAGCCAACTTCCAAATGATCGGTCCCCAGAGTCGAAAATCCAACTAACCAGCAACCCACGCCAACCAAAGGAAGGGGCAGGAGGCCAACCAGAGGAACCTCGTCTGAGTGTAGATTTCATGGGACACCAAAGCAAGCAAAGCAAGCGGGCACCCACTAATTTCTACTCTAATTCTAGGTGCACTCAAGCCCAGGTCCGGCTTATCTCTCAATATCAGAACACCCGTCACACCCCAGATACAGCAACAATAATCAATATATAAAGCTGAAAATACAAGGTTAGAAATATAAAATAACTCCATACAAAATCCTCGACGGGAAAACAAGCGTTAGGATTGACTCTCTCAAGGGACGTTGGATCCCAAATGCATAAGAACTGTCACAGTCCTTAGCAGCCAGGGGACGTTGGATCCCCAGCAGAGTCGCCAGCTGTCGCTACTGCGAAAATTGGCGCCGGCTGAACAGAAGAGTCGCCACCGTGCGTTATTTATCCCACGGGAGGGAAAGGAAACGCTCAGAGTAAACCTCGCACAACACGGGAAAGGTATGGTCGTCGCAACCAAAACCTGGATTCGGGAGTCGGTTACGCAAGGGGAAGGTATTAGCACCCCTCACGTCCGTCGTACTCGACGGGATCCACGCTTGTTTTCGGGTATGGATTGTTATTCTATCTACTCTATAGGTCAAGGGTTAAAAAGAAAATAAAATGGAAATAAAAATGACTCGGCAAAGTATCGCACTTTATGCCTACGTATTCCCGTCTGGAACGAGAAATCAGAGTCAACGTAGTTCGCCTACCTACGGGAAAGGAGGGGAAGGTTGCTCGCTAGGATATCGCATCCTATGCCTACGTACTTCCACACAGCATGGAAGATCAGAGCAAACGTAGTTCGGGCCACGTACGACACAGGCTTGTCTTGGTTGATTTTATTCCTTCTGAAAAAGGTTTTTTCTGATTAGAAGTCCAAGCGGAAAAAAATGACGTCTTGATGAGTTCACATTCTTTTACGGAAGAAGTGTCTTTTATTGTGTTTGAAATCTTTATGTGTTTTTCTGTTTGTTTTGAGAAAGAAAGAGACAGAACTCTAACCTATGGTTGCGAAGGGAAACAAACTAACCTAATGTTATCATGCATGGGTTAAGACCTAGTGTCTATCATGCTCCTCTCTTGCGCAGAGAGAAACAGAGATCCTAAGGGATAGGCAGAAACAGAAACAATAACAGATATATACAGTAAAACAGTAAAATGCATGAATGCAACAATACAAGCGAGGCAAGGGAGTCCTACTCAACCTCGAACCTAGAAAACAATAGGCAAAAGTGAACAGGCTTCACTTTCAACCCAACAGGGTAAACGACAAACAATACAGTCCAGAAAACCAATCAATACATCAGCAATGAAATACAACAGCAAAAGAAACAGCATCAGCAGCTCTGAATCAACATCTGGCTTCAAGTAATCTCCAATCAGTTACAGGCTTCAACAAGCATTAATCTCCATCTTCATGACCTTCAGGAAAGGGCTTTGATCATCTGTCTTCTATCTGCAATGGCTTTTCTTCAAGTTCAAACCTCCAGGATGAGGGAGCAGTCACAAGAGTGGATTGGGTGTTAAGCAATCAGTTGACTACCAAAGGTGGTGAACAGACTGCTTCTAACACAAAAGACATTTTCTCTCAAGAGTTCTATCTCTTAGACACTATCACCAAGCCTTCCAAAGGAAGGGGGTGAGTGTCTTAGAGAGACTCTGAATCACAGAGAAGAATGGATGCAGACAAGGCAATCCATGTTTGAGAAACAAGCTTTCTAATCTTGAGCTCTGCCTAGCTCCTAAACCCTAGTCTCCTCAGCATCTGCTAACAAGAATCTCTTCTTCAACTCTGGAAGTTGATTTTCAACATCTGGATCTCCAATGGCTTCATCTCCTCAAATCTTCAGCTCTCCCAAGTCCCCAGACAATCCCAATACCCAGGCAAGCAAGCAATAATCCCCAGAGGGCACACCACACCAGTCAATCAGATATATACAGAGTATTAATAGCAGTAAGGGAATCCTAACTTTTCTAAGGGGATCTAATAACTACCCATAGCCCCTATAGTCCCATAACTAAACTAGTCAAACCCTAAGTCCTAAGGGAAAAGAATCAAATCTCCTAAGTCATCACCTAAAAAACCCTAGTTTTATCCATGTTATTCACACTTACACTATGCACCTAAATTTAATTTCTAAAAAATGGGAACTAAATTAAATCTACAAGTTCAATGTCTAGCCTAAACAACCTAAAAAGAATGGATGAAAAATATGAAAGTATCTAATAGAACAAAAATTAATAAAATCATGTGTGAAATGAAACCATTTAAAATGTTATTTATTTAGAAAATATGGGAAAAATATCAAATAAAAAATAAAATGCAATTTTTATTTTTTATAATTTTCTAGACATCTTAAAGAAAATAATGCAAAAAGAACGAATTAAAAATGATTATTTTGCTATTTATTATGAATTTTAGAAAATGCATGAAAAAATTAAAGAAAATAAAAGAAAATATAATGAAATAAAATGGAGGGGGTGAGAAAAGCAAGAAAAACAAACTAAGCGCGTTGGGCCTATGAAACTGGGGGGTGTGGATAGCGCTCTGAGCCCAACCCCCCAATTAATGAAACGCTGCGTTTCATTTCTTTTGAAATTTCCCTCCGTTCTGAAATTAAATGGGAGCCACACGATGAGATGATTAAGTCAAACATTCTGAACGATCCAACGGCACACAGTCATCGTCCCCAATTGAGCTAGGGTTTGCAGAAAAACCCAGATTCCATGCACAACCTTCAAGCTTCTCATTCTCCCTCCACACGCCATGAAAACGCGCGATGTAAACAGCAAAATTCATCCACTTCTTCCCCTCTACAAGTCTATAACCATAGTTTACCTTAAAACTCATTCTATCAATCAACCCGATGAGAATAACAGTCATGCATCAACATTTTCACCTGCCACCAAGTGCTTCAATTCGTACCAAAACCTATCCTCATCTACTCTACATCTCATACTAGTCATTTTAGGCTATAAAGAGAGGATTATCGTGCTATGTTCCAAGTGTTATGAACCTCAACAGAATTTGTGCACCATGATCAAATCTCTCGAAACTTCCCCAAACTCATCCTATTCAGTCCTCTATCTTATCTTAACCATTCTACACTATCAAAACCCTACCATGCTACCTAAGCCAAGCAAAATGAGCAGAGATACCAACCTGTTAAAAAATGGAGAAACAACTATAGAGATCTTCGATTCAATGCTTGCAGGGACTGGAAATTAATCTACACACCAACACTTTGATTCTGTATGCAAATATTTGGGCTCAAACTCCTTGCATCATGTGATTCCAATTTCTTGAACCTTGAATGATGAACTTTGTATGGCACTCTCCTTGATTGATTCAGCCAAATGAATGTGTGAATCACAAACTATGGATGATAGTGATGAGATTCAGATCAAGAATGATGAGAATTGGTGAGGGATTGAGGGAGTTTGAGAAGTTTATGCAAGAATGGAAAAATGTGGAAAACTTGAGATTTTGAGCAAATGGGAGCACCAACCCTTGCATGATTCAGCTTGCATGAATATATAGGTTGCATTAGAACCTCCTAGAACATTGGAGAAATTTCCCTTTACACCTTCCCTTTCAATTTGGATTATGTTACTTTTAATTCAAGCAACCATGGATAACTCACAAATAATGACCTAAGCTCAAAATTCCACTTTATCCAATGTCTTTAGAATGCTTTTTCCATTCAAAATGACCTATAATTTTGCATCATTTGGCCAAGATATGAAAAATACCATTTTTTAAGCCATTTTCCTTCATTAAATTCACCAATTTTGAAATCTTGTGCTATGGACATTTCCAATCTCTCATGGTCACTTTTCTAGACTCAAAATGTCATTTGGAGCAAGTTTTATGTTGTAAGTTTTTCCATTTGAGGCCTCCTTGTATGAGTTTTGGACATAGGTTAAAATGACCTGTAATTCACAAATTACCAAAATACCCTTTGCTTGCCAAGACCATAAGTTGAGTTCCACACATCATATGAAGGCATACTATACCATTCTAGAAAGCTAAGACAATGAGGAACAATTCTTATGTTGACCAGAAATTCATTTGAAATCTCCTTGAGGGGTAAAAATAGCTTGGAAGTCAAGTCACTTTCACAGACAAAATTTCAGATACCTCAGATGACCTGTAACTTGCAAGGACCATAACTTGAGTTCTATAAATCTCCTTGATGTCTTCCACCACTCAAATTAAAGGTCTTGAGATCCTCTACCAGTTTCATGTTGGCCAAGAAGCCATTTGAAGCTTTCATTTTGACTTATCTTGCTTGGAAATTTGACCTAAACTTGGGGACCTTACATAAAAACCCTAATTTAGAAACTCCTCCTCTCCTTGACTTTCTCTTGAATTCTTCTTAGCATAACAACATAACCTTATTCTCCATGTCAAATGATGAACCCCACATCTCTCCAATAGCCCTTAATGCCTTTCCATCAGTCAATTGACCTAGGGTTGACCTAGGGTTGACCCAGATGAAACCCTAGTTGACTGTCTCCAACTGCAATTCTTGTGATCACCTCAACAACTTATTTTCCTCCCCAAATGACTTTCTAAGCCTCTCATGAAGTCTAGGTGCTCTCCATGCCCTCCATTCACAGCTCACAACCCTCCTGTTGACCCTCAGATGCCCTCAGATAGGGGATAGGCTCAAGGCTTGATCTGCTGAACTCTCTGCTCTCAAATTCTTTTCTGATGACTTGAATGAGATGGAATCAGGATAATAACCTCTTGATAGGCCTCTAGAGATGAGAATAATGATTGGTCCCCTGTTGAATGACTTTCTATGCTTATGCTATGCAGATGGTTAGTCTATGTACATGACTCTATATGCAAATGCTAATGATATTGAAACATAAACCAAGTGAATAAGGTTGAGCAAATTTTAGGGTGCAACAGCTACCAAGCCAGGGAGAAATTTCACTATCAGTAGAATTAATTCAGAGTCAAACCTCCTGTTTGCACTCCTCACTTAAGACCTACCCAATGACAATTTAACCTAGAGACACTCTAGACCTGAGTATACCCACTCACTCCCTACAATCACACAACAGTGATATCCAAAAACACTTTTAGATTAAACAGTAGTATGAAGAGACACTTCAACTACACACACCTTGATCTTGCTTCAAAGCTTTGATCAAGTGACACACACTCTTGCTTAATAGCTTCGAGTGGTACACAACCTAGAAACTACCTAACCAATGCAATCAACAGTTGCTTGGATTACAAGTGTTCCTAAGACACAATCGTGAAGGACAACCTCTTCACTTCTAAACCACTATGGCGATTTCTCTGTTTCTTTATCTTCAACAGCTGCCTTCTAGGATTGCTTCTCCTGTTATTTATAGCAGCAGGTCAGTCCTTGGGCATAGGCGCATAAATTAGGGTTTATCCATAATAAAACCTCTATTCAGTATTCTGCACGCTTGCCACTTTAATCAGGTACATATTAGTTCCCCTAGGGCTCCTAAAATGTCTCATGCATTCCAGCTTGAGCTTCTGATTTTTTTCCTGAGTTCAAGCTACCAGAATAACAAACCTCCGCTTGATGTCATACGACCTATGTCATAACACTGAGTATGACATCTAGCTTAACTTATAGTTAGCTTAGTTAACTTACCCTGCACAGTCCATATTATGAATGTATCAACATCAGACATGACATTCATACATGCACTAATATTTTGCCATAAAATGCAGCCAATCAAGAGCACTTACATGCTCCATGCCCTCTTTCATTTGAGCACAAGATCTAAGCAAATGGAGTTGTGTGCACAAAGTTATCATTGCTCAAAGTTGGTGTGTTGAACACTTTTTCAAAGGATGAAATATGTGATTTTCTGATTTGCTCTTGTTTAACAGCCATATGATCTTATCCCATGCGCATGATACTGATCTTGGAGCACACCAAACATTACCAAAAATGAACCAACACCCAATGTACCTCTTTGCTCCATTTTTGAATCTTTTGCCAAAAATAAGAAAGACCAAAAACTTCCACAAGACAATGCCTCTCTCCATTATGTTGCTAGCAGACACAAAAGCAACTAATATTTGGTCCATTATTGCACAACCCTAACTGCTCATGTACCATTACATCACACACCATTGATGCAAGAAAAAGCATAAAAATGCAAATCTGCCCCTTCATTTTTCACCACAGTAAAACCCTCTCAAACCTCTTTCACACTTCATATTTAAGCTGAAGAGAAGCTTGAGAAAACCCTAGCCACCATTGTTGCAAGAAAAACCAGAGCTTGTGTTTTGAACCCCTCCCAAAAACACCAAAAAACTGTCTCGCGCAAGCTGCATACCAGCAGCCCTTTTAACCATAGAATCACCTCAAAAATAAACCACACAACCTCAAAATCATGTTTAGAAGGTATTATAGCCATTAAACCATCCAAAAACACCATAACCCCAAAAGTCAACTTCCCATACCATGAAAATTGACTTTTCTGCATAAGATGATGAAACACACTGCCTAGACCAGTTCTAAACTCTTTAACACTTTGAACACCACATATTTATGTTGTACCAACTGTCCAAGTCATTAAAAACTAGCTGGAACACCACTTGCTAGAACTGTCATCAAGGATCACTCATTACTTCAAAAGGAGTAACTTCAAGGCTTGCAAAGAATCAACTTGTGGAGGAGCTGTTTTGAAGCTTGCATCAAAAGGTGGATATCTTGCTCAAAGTATTTCTCAGTCAAAGGTACTAGCTCACTTTGAAGGTCTACAAGAGGTATGTGACTTCAAACTCTCTCATTGATATGCATGAGTTAAAATGCCTTGAATCATTAGATCATGCTGAACTTGGTTTGTGTCTGCTGTCATTAAGCTGTGACCATCATGTGAAACATATAATGAATTGATTATTTGATGTTGAGCTTGCATCTGTTTCTATTTGAACTTGGTTTTATGCTAAGATTTGGTTGTGTTTACTATCATGAAGTGGTAACTGTCATTTAAAGCAATATAGTGAATTGATGTTTGATGTTGGCATTGTTATGTCAACCCGCTGTTGTTCCTGTTTTAAACAAGACTGTGTTGATTTTGGTTTATGTTATTGAAAAGCTGTTAATATGAGAGGCCTAGGTTAGTTGTTTAGATTTCAAGCATTTTTATGCTTGTTTGTTTCTCATTAGGGATTCACTTAGTGCATACTTGGACTGGCCTAGATTTTCTGGTGTGTATGGGACTGCTATTAAAGTTTATGCAGAGGGTTGTTTTTGGAATTGGTGTTAGGGTTGAATCTGTTAACTCTTGTTGAATGCTTAGAATTGATGAACTCTTTATGTTGGCTTGTATTCATTAAGGCTTGGCATGGTCATGTCAACGTTTTGTTTCAGTGCCAGTTCCACCCTTGAGTTGTGGCATGCTCAGATTTAGACTACAAGAGGTTGTTAGGTTTATGATGTTGATTTGGAGTAGAGTTGGAGAACCAGGTTTTGGTCATGAGAATTGTGGCTTTCTAGTGCAGATAGTGAGAGGTTAGCTTGAGTGTCTCAGGCCTGCTGAGCTTTGTTTAGTGTTGTAGGCAGGCTGGTTGAGTCTATAGGGATATGATCAGTAGGTGAGCTCTGATGAGAGGAAGACTTTCATCATGAGTCTAGTTGAATTCTTAGCAGAATAGATGATAATTGGTGGACCTATTGCACTGATGCTTAGCTTGTTATCCAAGTTTGTAGAGAGTTTAGTCAGCCTAGATTCCATCAGAATTCTGCTAGTCGGTTGATGCATGATTGTGAGAACACCATGATAGGATCTGTTCAGTTCATGTGATGAACATGACTTTCATTTGATACCAAACTGTTCTAAGCATAACTTGCATGCCCTTGTCATTTGTTTTGAGGATCTGCCATGATGTATTTATTTAACATCTTTGGCCATTTTTATTGGAAGGTTTGTGTCAATATTATGTTGAGAATCAGTTGTCATGGTTTGTTAGCCTCAATCTTGATCCAAGGATTTCTACTAATCATTGAGTATGCACCATTACTGCTTTTGTTTTCCAAACACATAATCATGCCATGTCCCTTTTGTTCTATGATTCTTGCTGTTGGAAGAGGTGCTGGATGTTTTCTATTTTTAAGTTTAAACTGTTGATATCATCAAACTTGTTCTCTATAAGTTGTTACAATGAAGTGTAGAACATCCAGCTTGTGTTAAAGGAATTGGGAGCAGGACTGTCATGGATCTTTGCTTAAGTATTAAGTTCAATAAAACCTCTCTTTTCATCATTTACAACTCAAATGCCATTTCTTGTTCTGATGTGTTTTAAACCAAATTTTCTGTTGACACCTATTCCATAACATACTTGGGACATGCTCAGACCCTTATTTCCTCTCTTTCTTATTTTTAGTGTTTTGTTTATTTTATTTCTTTTATTTTTATTTATTTATTATTTAACTTTTATTTTTTTTAAAAGTAGTTTTAAATATAAAAAAAATCATATTCTCATATTTTAATGTGTGAAATTATTTTTTCATCATTTTTATTTTATTTTCATTTTATTTTATCATTTTATTTTTCATGTGCTTTGTGGCTTATTATTTATTCCAATCAATTTCTTTTCTTTCTCATTTCAATTGGGAATGAATTATTTAGTGTTTACTTGTCCCTGTGCCATGATCCCCCTAGGATTCCTAGTCCCTCCGTTCAGGATGGGACTAGGAGAGACATTAGGTGTTCAATCTTATGCATGACAACATTAGGGTAGTTCTTCCCTTTCATCCCAACTTTAGGAGCATTGTGTATGACAACTTTAGGGATCAGTTTCCCCTTAGTTTGAGTCTTTCTCTTCTCGTCTCTTAAACAATTCAAAACACTTAATAAAGAAAGATCTGTGTCGTACACTACGAGCCTTAAGTACTTGAGGAATGATGGTTGGGTGGACTCCACTCAACTGTCTAGAGTGTTTAGCGTATGCCTTTTGGGCGATATGCGACGCATTCGCTCTCGAGTCATAATCTTTAGTGCGACATGAGTTTCAAACCATAACTCAATTCACTTCTTGTCTTAAAAAAATACAAAAACAAAAACATCAAATCTTTTTATCCTTCGGGATTAATGGAAAATCATTTTCATAAAGTGAGTTTCGTTAACTCTTGGTATTACCGCAAACAGGTAACGCCTAAGTCTCCAATGGTCGAGCTGCATTCACCTAACTGCTAGAACTAAGGTTTAACCCTACTTGGTTTAAAACACTTGAACCAACTTGTGGTCGTGTCATCCCGAACTACGTTTGCTCTGATTTCGCATACCAGATGAGGATACGTAGGCACAAGACGACGATGTCTTGGCGAGCAACCTTCCTCCACCTTCGCCCGTAGTTTCCCGAACTACGTTGATTCTGACTTTCCCATTGCACGGGGGAATACGTAGGCATAGAGAGGCGATGCTTTATCAAGTCACTTTTCTTTTCTTTTGCCCCCGTGAGCCTTTAGCATATATAGTTTTACACCCTTTTAGACTAGACAACAAGCGTGGATCCTGTCGAGTACGATGAGTGTGAGGGGTGCTCATACCTTCCCCTTGTGTAACCGACTCCCGAACCCGAGATTTGGTTGCGATGACCTATCTTATTCCCTTTTCGTAGGTTTTCACTGATTGTTTCCTTTCCCTCTTTTTGGGATAAATAACGAATGGTGGCGACTCTTCTGTCCTTGTCGGCCCCTCTTCGCAGCGATGCGACAAGCTCAACCTTCCCCAATGAAGTGGATGTTTATTTCATCCCCATGAAGTCTCAATTGTGACATCTGCAACTGCGATGTTGATCCAAGCTTCCCTCATTGAAGTGGTTATTTATCTTGTCTCTCGTGAGGCCTCAGCTATGGCATCTCCAACACTTTCATTCAAACTACTTCAGTTCGTAGTGGATATTTATTTATCCCCGTGAAGTCTCTCTAATCATGATTTTGATCCTTTCTCAGTAGATCTTTCTCACCCCCAATGGAGTCACAAGATTCATCTTGACAATCCCCTAAGTGAAGTCATGATGCTATATTCCCAAGTGGAGTACTTTCCTTTCCCCAGAGAAGTTTGAAGCCTTGAAGCAGGACTGTGATTCCATATGTGGCTTCCCATTCATCCTTAGTGATGTTTCTATATTGTGGAGGTTGGCCGAGTATCCTTATCGAGATGTTATTTCATCTCCAGTTTACTTCTTCTTGTTTGCTTTGTCAGCATCAGCATAAAATGACATACATTCATTCATATAGATATACATGGCATATGCGCATTTTACATTTTTGTGATGTTTGTCTAACCATTCACTTTGGTTACGTTTCTCTCCCTAGTAGAATCGTCAGCCTTAAGCAAAAAGTGTACATCCTTTCTAATTCCCCACTGAGTTTGACCCTCGTGAAAGATTTTGCTTCAACTCTCTTTTCGATTTTGGATAAGATAAATCCCAATTGAGTTCGTTCCTCAATGGATAGAGTCTTGCTTGAGATTTTCTCTTCAGTTATCTCCTGGATTGAACTTTGGTCCATAATAATTATGACTTTTGAATCTCTCTAGTCTATTGAACCTAGATTGAGTGTGCATGTATTTTGCACTTTTTCTCCCCAAGATGAATCTATTTGAAGATCACCATTGAAGACAAAATATTTCTCAAGCAGTGTTGTTATAACATTCTCTTAGAATTCATACCTAACAACAAGTGGCAGTCTCTTTATTTGAGCAACTTTTTTTGCTCTTAGGTTTTCTATTTGGATAGAAAATGGTTGTCTCTTTTCAAGACAGTTTGTCCATCCCCAGTAATTATCAAGATTATCAACTTTTCTTCCATCAAATGACATCTCTTCGGAAATCTGTCAGAGAAGTTTGTTGAAGACCTTATAAGTGGTTTTTATCTTTATTTGAGATATCTTGTTACAAGGTTTTTATTTACTTCAATGCAATTTCAAACTACACAATATTGCTCCTCAGTGATGTTCTCCTCAATGAGTCCACTATTCAATTTAATTCCATCGAATGGTATCTCTTCGAGAAGTTTGGTGAAGATTCTTATAGTTGATCTTTCTCTTTATTTGAGAATACATATTTTACAAGTTAACCGTCCTGCATCTATTTTGAAGATCCCCTGTGATGTTTTCTAATCTCTAGTAAGTTATAGATTCCCGCTGAAGTCCTCAATCTCCAATGAAGCTCTAATCTCTTGTGAAAATGTTTTCGCACAAGTATTCACCTTTCTAGGAAGAAAATGAGACCCGTTCGTGGCTTGTGGCCCGAGGCGTGGGGAGGTTTATTGTTTAACCTTTTCAAGTGAAAGACCTTGATCAAAGAAGTAACTGAGATCGGTTAGTGGCTTTTAACCCGAGGCGTGGGGAGGTTTATGTTTACCCTTTTCAAGTAAAAGAAGAAACTGAGACTTGTTCTTGGCTTGTGACCCGAGACGTGGGGAGGTTTATTGTTTACCCTTTTCAAGTGAAATACCTTGATCAAAGTAGAAACTGAGACCCGTTTGTGGCTTTTGACCCGAGGCATGAAGGGGTTTATTATTTACCCTTTTCAAGTGAAAGACCTTGATCAAAGAAGAAAAGGAGACTCGTTCGTGACTTTTGACCCGAGGCGTGGGGGTTTTATTGTTACCCTTTACAAGTGGAATATTTGATTAAAGAAGAAACTGAGACCCGTTCGTGGCTTGTGACCCGAGGCGTGGGGAGGTTTATTGTTACCATTTTCAAGTGGAATACTTGATTAAAGAAGAAACTAAGACCCGTTCGAGGCTTATGACCCAAGGCGATGGGAGGTTTATTATCCTTTTAAAAAAATTATTTGATTATTTGAAGTTGGTTCTATTTCAAAATCTTCGGTTAATCTAGGTAGTAGATTCCCCAATAAATTATTTAAAAAAATAGAATTTTCAGCAGACCTTGGCAGAAGGTATTTTCTTTTCATTTCCTGGCAAGTCTTGGCAGAAGATTTCTAGTAGACCTCGGCATAAGGCATTTTCTTTTAATTTCATGGAAAGTCTCGGCATAAGATTTCCAATAGACCTCGGTAGAAGATTTTTCATTTGTAAATTCTCAGGTTAATCTCGGCAGTAGATCTCTAGCAGATTTCAACAAAAGATGTTTCTTTCTTTCCAAGATCTCGGCAGTAGATTTTCTAGTTAACTTTGATGCTTCTTTAAACTTCAGTAGATAGTTGTTTATTTTCAGAATCTCGGCAGTAGATTCCCTGGTTAATCTCGGCAACAAATTCCCTAGTAAAATTTTAATAGTTGACACATTTTTCAATAAAACCTTAGAAAAAGATATTCGCAAATGAGGTTCTAAGTTTTGACAGTAGACTCCTCCAGATGACATCTCTTGAAATCCCCGCAGTTGACCTCGACAATAGGTTTTACAAGTTGAATTTGTTGAAAGATTTTGTCACAAGTTTATTGTCTTTTCTCTTTTAGAGCTACTATGTGCTTGGTAGTCTCTTTCCCCAGTGGAGTTGAGTCTCATCCCTATTGGAGTTGGATCTTTTCCCCGTGGAGTCTTGCTATACTTGCTAAATTATTCCTCGTTCGGTTTTTCATTCTTTAGTTGTGCTTCTGCAGCATTTCTGTATATAGTTATCCCCTGTGTCATCATTCTCCACAGGATCTTTGTCTTGCATTTCATTCCATATCATATCATATCATAAGCATCTTTGTGGCGTCTTAGGGTCAAAAATTGTGCATGTTTGTATTTAAGTTTCTTCTATCACGTCGAGACGAAGATTTCAATAGAGGCATCTTTCGTACCCTAATTTTTGACCCTAAGATTCTGTATTTTTTGTTTTGCATCATCCGCATAGCATATCATGCATTTCATCTCGCATAATACTTAATTTATCAACTAAAATAAATTTGTTGGAATTACAGCCGAATCGGTTAAAAAATTAAAAGTCAATTGTGTGTAAAAGCAGTGGACGAAAAATTTTGGTATCGAGCCTGCAAACGTCAGTGGTATTAATCTACATGTCGCGTAGTTTAACCTGGCGTCCTCATTTGAATTTTTCAACTGCTTTTCGGTCGCATTTTGATTAGTTTAAGCCATTTAACTGGGTAAAATTTATTTCGGAATTTGACCAAACGCTGTATTTTTCTAACACGTATCTTTGACGTTGATCATTTTGGTACATTCGTTTTATTTTTCTGAGCACTTCAATGCCTATTCGATTTATTGTTTTTTATCGATTTTTATTTTAATTTTAATTAATTGTTTTATTTATTTATTTTATTTATTCAGAATTTTATATATTTAGTTTATTGGTTTGGTTTACTTCAACTTATTATTATTATTATTATTATTATTATTATTATTATTATTATTATTATTATTATTATTTATTATTTATTTTATTTTCTTTTTATATTAAATTTTGTTTTTTTTTTCTGTTTGTAGAAAAATTAGTAACTAAGTTTAGAAAAGTAGCTTTTGTTTTTAACTTTATTTTTGAGATACTTGTACATACCAATACCTGCACACACGAAAGAGAAAAAAGACGTTTCATTCTCTCTCCACGAAACCACCCCACGCCTGTACCTTCCTTTCTCTTTTAATTTAAAGAAAAAATCCTTCATACAAAGGGGGACCTATCTTATTTCCCCTCATGGATATTCTTTTTCATTTTTTGTTTCATTCACAGACCCATACAAACACCCTTTTTAAAAAAAAGCTCATTGTTGAACTCTAGAAAACATACACTCTTCATCAAAACCTCAAAAAACCACATGTGAAACAATCTGTGTTCTCCATAGACCAACTTTCCCTCAACTTCTACAACCCTTCACAATCCATATAATACACTATCCAACACTCCACATACTCCCCCTACTTCATACTGACCACCACCACCACATTAATTTCTTTAATGTCTGCAAATGCTTCACCATCATCCACCGCTTTTGCCGACAAATCAAAACCGACACACTTCTTTCATCTTCAAAAAACTCTCATCACAAAACTACACACACCTTTCATAAACCTCCACTAAACCATCACCATGTCCATCCAAAAAATACCATCAAGCTTCTTCCACCATTTTGTTTCTTTCACATGTGAGCTCTCCCCTTCATATCACTATCACCAACATTTTCCACCACCTTATTTTTCTGCAACACAACGCACCACAGCAGCTCCCGTTTCTCCTTCGTGACAAAACAACAACCACCATACGTACCACTTGCATAACAGACTCTCACACCTCCATTTTCTATCACACCATCCCACCATATCTCCACTAACCGCAAACCAGCCGCTGCTTCACTCTCACCAACACTTTGCACCATGACAAACAACCACTTCGACAAAACCGTGACATTCATCTTCCGCCGAAGCAACGACAACAAAGTAAATGGTTGAGATATCTTTACTCAACTGCGGTTCAGATCGAGCTTTTGAAAATCGGTGCAGCTGAGTTTTGTTAAAGTGTTTTAGTATTGGGCTGGTGCTGATTAAACCCTTGCCACGTAAATATGTTAATTCAAATGGAACCCCTTCAATTCTACAATGGTTCAACCACAAGTTCGATGAAGGTTCGGTAATAAAGATAAATAACTCTAATATGCAAGTTGAGTGGGTTGGCTTTTCCTTTTGTGTAGCATTTCAATTGATATCCATCATTCACCATATCACATCTGCATCACCTCCCTCCAGTCGGAACCGACGTCCGAGACTGAGCCACCATACTTCGACTTCTTCTCCAGCGCGAAATACACAACGTCCACTGCAACAGCTCCGATTTGGACACCACGTCATCGATCCAAAATAGGCACCAGACGAGCTATGTGAGACAGACAGAAAAGAGATTTGCGTGCGGCGTTCAAGCAAAGAAGGTTTGGTCCTCTTTCCACATTTTTCTGATTTTTTTTATCATTTTGACTTTTTCAGTTTTCATTAATATTGTTGTTATTTAATTAATTTATATATTTATTTATTTCTTATTGCAATCCCTTTTTGTAGATTTTTTTATAGTTTAGATTGGGCTGAGCCCATTTATTTTTTTAAAAAAGGACATTTAAGTTTTTCATTATTTAATTTACATATTTTCTTAATTATTTTATTAAATGCTCATTCAATTTTGACTATCTTGGTTTTATTTTGTGATTTTTTTTATAAGAAAAAAACTTTTTCCTTTCCACTGTGTGATTCTTGTTTTCCCTTTAGGTTGATCACTTTAAGTTGTACATACTTAGTTTGTTTATCCTTTAGGCGGATACCATTATGATATTCCAACTTTAGATAACTTACGTTAATTTAGAGAGTTAGACATGAGTCATCTCTAGTTGAGATGTAATTCTCCTACCCCGTGACATAGTTAAGAAAGATGTTGATTTCTTTTCCAGTTGAGAGAGGTATGTGGCATACTTGTCGATTCTATATCCGAGTTGGAGCCCTTCTCACAATATGAAGCAAAGGTCCATCTTCCACATGTTTGTGTTAGATTAGTTGAGTATTCTCCTTAAGATGACAACTTGTCTCTTCTTCTTAAACCATTCAACAAACATTGCTTTTACCCGTGGTTCCACGAACTATGGACGCTCTGATTTTTCAAGCTCCTTTTGAGAATACGTAGGAACAAGGCCAATCCTTAGCGAGCACATTTTTCTTTTTCTTTTTTCCACTCGTAGTGAGGTGAACTACGAGTGCTCTGATTCTATCCTAGTCAGGATACGTAGGCACGAGATGCAATATCTTGACGAGCATACTTAGGAATAGCAACTTAGGTCTCCCCTTTACTTTTCATCTTTAGTAAACAATTAACAAATAACACAATAAGACAAGAGATTCCTATAGAGTACTACAGATACTTAGGATGTTAGCACCTTCCCTAGGTATAACCAACCCTCAAACCTTAGATTCTCTTTTGCATTTGCATTACATTGCATACTTTTGGCGTTATTAGTTTTTTTCCCCTTCCCTTGGATAAATTAAAGATCGGTGGTGAATTATAATTTGTGATTCAAGTTAATTCAATAGCCTGATATTCAATTCTTACCACGACACACATATAGAATTTAAAATTAATAAGTATTATAAAACAAGTTTGAACTTCAATGTTTTTTTAGCAGTGGATTCACATAAGGAAATAACAATTCAAATCATAATCAAAACACAACGTGATTATAAGGAAATATCAAACATCTAAGATTCACATAATAATCTCCGCCAAACATAAACAAAGAAATAAGCGTTCCATCCCCAAGCGTTACATATCAGAGCAGACACCGACTCAACAAAAGCATAAAGGAAGGTAATCCCTTAAACTCACATCCACGCCTCTACTGCGGATTATCTGCATGATGCCCATGTAAAGGCAACATTCAAATACAAGGAGTGAGAATTCACAATTATATAATGAAATTGCATAATAATATGTAGGCACACTATTAACATATGCACACGATCAACATATGCATAATCTCCCATTCCACCACTCACACTCCATATAATCCAAATATATGATATAACATGTATGTAATGCAATGAGACTCAACTCCATGACTCAATGCATGTGGTACCAATAGTGAACTCTCAGGTTCACTCGCTCCCAATTCCCACCATAGGATCAGAGCCCACTAAAAATCATTATCATCACCATAGGTAACACTTCAACGAATCCCACCTAGAACAAGATACTCACACCCAATCCTCACCATAGGATTGAGGCTTACCAAAAGCGGACCACCTTCTAAACACCATGATGCATGATTCGTAAATGACATGTAACAACAACAACATGTACAATGATATTCACCTTAACCAAAGCACTACACCAAAATTGATCACCAAACACCAAAGATATACTACAAGCATTCAACAATAGCATTATAGTAACATGGCAGGTAACAACATACCATTCATACACAATAACACACCATAACATACACACCAATCCAACACCATTGTGTCGCATCGCTGCGAAGAGGGGCCGATAATGACAGAAGAGTCACCACCGTTCGTTATTTATCCCGAAAGAGGGAAAGGAAACGAGCAGAGAAAACCTAACGAAAACGGGAAAAGACAGGTCATCGAAACCATGTCTTGGGTTCGGGAGTCGGTTACGCAAGGGGAAAGTGTTAGCACCCCTCACGTCCGTCGTACTTGACGGGATCCACTCTTTGTTGTCTATCTAAAAGGGTGTTTACTATCTAAGCTACGACTCAGGGACAGAAAAAAAGAACAAAGACTCGATAGAGCATCGCCGCTCTACGCCTACATATTCCCTCATGCAATGGGAAAGTCAGAGTCAACTTAGTTCGACTAACTACGGGTGAAAGTGGGGGAAGGTTGCTCGCCAAGACATCGCCGTCTTGTGCCTACGTATTCTCATCCGGTATGAGAAATCAGAGCAAACGTAGTTCGGGCTAATAAGACCACAGGTTGGTTCAAAATGTTTTAGGCCCGAGTAGGGTTAAAACTTAGTTCTAGCAGTTAGGTTATGCAGCTCGACCATTGGAGACTTAGGCGTTACCTATTTGCGGTAGAACCAAGAGTTAACAACACTGTCCTTATGAAAAAGGTTTTCCAAATTAAGATTCCGAAGGATAAAAAGATTTGAAGTTTGTTTTTGTGTTTTTTAGAGAAGAATTGCATTGATTATTGTTTGTAATTCATGTTGCATTAAAGACTATGACCTAGGAGCGAATGCGTCGCATATCGTCCAAAGGACATACACTAAACACTCTAGATGATTGAGAGAAGGCCCCCCAATCACCATTTCCCAAGTACTTAAGGCTCGTAACGTACAACAATTCTTAACCTTTATTAGATGTTTTGAGAAAGTTTGAAGATGAGAAGAGAGAGACACTCTAAAGGGAGACTAAGACTCAACCTAATGTTCTCATACAAAGTGCACCTATGATTAGGATGAAAGGGAATGCTACCTAATGTTATCATGCATGGGTTCAAGCCTAAGGTCTATCATTATCTCTCTTGAACAAGGGAGATTAGAGGTCCTAAGGGAACATGGCAAAGAAAGACAAAAGAAGAAGAAGAAGAAAGCATAAGGAAAAAAATGCAATATGCAAACGTGTAGTGCACAATTAGAATGAAAGTGAGGGAGGAACAAAGTGTGCGACAACAGCCACCACAAGCACATCTCAACTGAAAGCAATGCAAGCAAAAGCAACAATGCAAATGATCATCACTTTGAACCACATCCATAAGCATGCATTCAAATGGAAATCGAACACGAGTTTCGACAAAGTCATGATTAAACGATCAAGAACAACGACATATATCCAAAACATCTCACTCCTAATGCATCACACTGATCCGTGAAGATTTGAAGTGAAACTATACCAAACAAGCATGAAAAACAACAAAACAGGTCTGCTGGCATAGTCTTAGTCGATTAACACTAGGAGTTAATCAATTAACCAGTCAAAAATGCCTGAAAATTTAAAAATTCGTGTTGGTTAATCGGTTAACACTGTGCCAGAAGCAGAAAAACAGCCAGATAACAACATTTCCAACAAATAAGCACTTATCTGATAATCCGGATAATCACATAATCAATTATGCACGAATTTAAACCAGAAAACAGTGATCCAATCAACATATAAACACATTAAACCAGCAAAATCACAGATCATATGGATTAAACATCAACAAAATCAATAAAAAATGAAGATCAACATGATGATTATGCAAATAAGCTCAAAACAACAATGGATCTAGAATTCCAACCTACGAAGCGGAGAATTGCTTCGGTTAATGTTGATTCAACTCCAATTGAGCAGATCCAAGCTAGAAATCCGGAATTACTTCAAGATCTGAGTGTATTCTTGTAGTAGAAGTGATGATCAACCAAAATTAAGCAAGATCCACTTAAATAAGCTACTCCAAACCAACTCCAAAATTCAGATCCAAACTTGCACAAAAATTGAATGGAAAAATGGAGATGATGATGATGAAGGATGAAGGTTTAGCTCTTAGAAATCAATGATTCCAATGGAGAATCAAAGAATTCAAGGTGAGAAGAGCTTAGGTAAAGGTTTTGGGAGTGAAAAGTTAAGAGCAAATTGAGAGAGTGAGATTGAATTCTGAAGTGAGAATGAAATTATGAGGATTAGATGTGTGACGTTTTGAGTAGATCCTTTAAATACTCCTTAGGTTAGGATCCAAATTAGGGTTGAAGTGTGGTTTGTGAAAAATGGCATGGAATTAGGAATGGGAATTTGGAGGGAAATTGGAATGATTTGAAAGTTAACCAAAATTTGAAATGGTTCTAGATCCTTCCTTTAGTCTAAAATCAACTTCAAGAATGATCAAAATGGACCCCAAAGTGAATTCACTTGAAAATTCACGCGTAGAGCAGAAATTTGCACTGGTTAATCGGTTAAACATATGGTTAATCGATTAACACCCTTGAATTTGACTTGTTTTTGACTTGGTTAATCGGTTAACCAATTGGTTAATTGATTAACACCTTCAAAATTTTGAATTTGGCGCCTTTTGGAGGGAAACCTGCACAATGGTTTGTTTTCAATCGTTTTGAACTCTGTTAAGCCTTTGAAACTTGCTCTTGAATACTGTAATTGTGAGAATGATTGAGATGGCTTGAATGCTGCTTCCCGAACTGAAAATAACCCTGCAAAACAAAATAAAATTGGTCGCTCGACCGCTGGGCAAAATAAATGCCAGAGCCTCTAATGCTCGCTGTTTAGTCTCTCGCACCAAAGAAAACCCTGAGCCACACGAAAACCTTGATCCTCTATCTCAAGAAAAAATGCTATGCTATGCAACAATGCAAAATTGAAATTAAACACAAGCCAAGTACAAGAAAAGGTTGGACAAATTTTGGGGTACAACAGCTGCCCCTATTCAAGCGACTTGGACCTGACTGAGTTAAAAGCAAACGACTTTCAAGCAATCAAGGTAAAAGACGGTTGAATACCAAAGAACCCGGAAATTTGCCAACCGCAAAAAGAAACTGCAAACTCTGATTAGGGATAAGACTCTCCGAAAATAATGAATGACTAGTTGCAACGACAATAAGCTGACTGGCATCGACATGCAGCCGGAAGAGACATCTGCTAACGTGTAGGCATTCGCTAAATAAAAGCGAGCATCAAACCGAAACTGATAAACATCTTGCAAATACTCCGCTGGGCAAGAGAGAAACTTCACCAAGAAACTCTGGCAGGGAGAAAAAGAGAGAAATTTTATGAAGTAACTCTATTGGGGACACCTCTAATAAGATGAACACGTCCATCGGAGATTGCGCCATGGTCTGGATACCATACAGGCTTAAAACACCCAATTCAAATTGCCGGAATCTGCATACTCAACGAAAAAACGAGTCAATGGACTATGCCGAAGTCTGAACACTCGACGTAATAACCGGAGTCTGGATACTCAACGAAAATGACCGGAGCCTGAACTCTCAACGTAATAACCGGAGTCTGGATACTCAATGAAAATGACCAGAGCCTGAATGCTCAACGTAATAACCGGAGTCTGTATACTCAGCGAAAATGACCGGAGCCTAAATGCTCAACGTAATAACCGGAGTCTGGATACTCAACAAAAATGACCAAAGTCTGAACACTCAACGTAATAACTGGAGTCTGGATACTCAACGAAAATGACCGGAGCCTGAACGCTCAACGTAATAACCAGAGTCTGGATACTCAACGAAAATAACCGGACTCTGGATACTAAAAAAAAACAAATCTGAAATTGCCATGGTTATCATGCAGGCTAACAGAAATTGCCATGGCCTGGATACCATTCGGGCGACAAGATATCAGTCAAAATTGTCGGGTCTGAACACCATGCGGGCAAGGTAAATAAATCATCTGTCGGAAATACACTTGAGAACAGAGAAGCAACACCCTGGCTTATGTTTCAAATGCACATGTTTGAAAAATGGCGTAATGCTCCATACGAAATGGAAATGCTACGCGTTTGGAGGATGTTATGCACAGAATGCAAAACGCAACGGTACCAAACGAGCAAAATAAATGCTGAAGAGAAAACCACCCTGCCGGGGAAACGGTTATCACATGCCAATCACAATTGGACTTTAGCTGGGACAAGAGCCCTGAACGGCTGCTTTACTGGGGAACGAAGTTCTTACGAGAACAAGAAATCCAAACTCAGCTGGGGATCAAAACCTGCTGAGGAAAACACCCTGAACGGCCTCCTAGAATACAACTCTTCTAGGGAACAAAAGGGCGGCTCTACTGAGGATAGACAGCCAGACGTTTGAAAACAAATCCACCCTACTGAGGAATCAACAACTCTGCAGGGAACCCCAAATCAACCACTGAGATTCACAACACACCCTGCTGAAGAAAATATCCCCGACTGGGTCACCAATACTCACCTAAAAGTGACGACTTATCGGGGACAAATTCAAAAATCAACCTACCAAGAATTGCTCACCCGAGGCATAAACTATCTCTGCTATAGATCCACTTTGTCAGGGTATCACAAACTTACCGAATTCGCTGGGAAATAGTCTATCTCTGCGGGGAATAGGACTACTTCATGTTGACTTTGCTGAGGATAGCGACAACTCTGCTAACCTGCTAAGGGAAAAGCCAACTGTACTGGGGATCGCCCAATGAGGGAACAACATCGACCTCTGCTTGGGGGTGAGTCAATAACTTGAACTCTGAGGGAATATAAAATTATACGTTCAGACTCAGTGGGGAGAAAAGACCTGACAACGCTTCGCTGCTAAGAAAAGTTCCACACCTTCCCGGTGGAGAGAAACACTTGACTCGCTGGGGAGCAAGTTTATACTTGCAATCCGCAGGGATTAAATGTGCACTGACTAACTTCTGAGGATAAGCGTACATACTTAATATGCACGAGGATATCAATCTCGACCCTCTCTGGAATAACCTTACTCTGCAGGAGACTTCGGCCTCGAACTGCGAAGAGCTAAATGAGTGTCGCAATTGTGAAAAAAAACCGGCGGAAAAACAGAAGAGTCGCCACCTTTCGTTATTTATCCCACAGAGAGGGAAAGGAAACGATCGGAAAAACCTAACGAAAAAGGAAAGACAAGGTCATCGTAACCATGTCCTGGGTTCGGGAGTCGGTTACGCAAGGGGAAGGTATTAGCACCCCTCACGTCCGTTGTACTCTATGGGATCCACGCTTGTTGTCTATCTAAAAGGGTTATTTATCTATCTACACTACAGGCTTCAGGACAAAAAGAAAAGAAAAGAGACTCGGCAGAGCATTGCCGCTATGTGCCTACGTATTCCTTCGTGCAATGGGAAAGTCAGAGTCAACGTAGTTTGGCTAACTACGGGAGAGAAGGGGGAAGGTTGCTCGCCAAGACATCGCGTCTTGTGCCTACGTACTTTCATATGGTATGAAAGATCAGAGCAGACGTAGTTCGGGCGGACACGAAACCACAGGTTGATTAAGTGTTTTAATCGAGTAGAGTTAAACATCCGTTCCAGCAGTTAGGGACTAAGCCTGTTTGTGGTAAAACTGAAGCTTAACAACACTCTTTTAGGCCATTTTTATCACTTTTTGATATGAGCCTTTTCAACATCTCATGATCTTCCTAATAGCCTTAAAACATCATTCTAAGCAAGTTTGATGTTGAAGATTTTTCCATTTGAAGCTTGGAACTAGGAGATATGGCCTTATGCTTGAAATGACCTATAACCTCCAAATGACCAAAATGCCCTTGACTTGTCAAAGCCATAAGTTGAGTTCTACAAATCCTATCAAGGACTTATAGTACTCTCTAGAAATCTAAGAAGATGCTCTTCAACATTCATGTTGACCAAGAATCCATAGGAATCATCCTACTAGGGAAAAAGTTGGATGCAAGTTGGGTGACTTTCAAGGACCCAGATTCACATACCTTAGATGACCTGTAATTTGCCAAAGTCATAACTTGAGCTCTACAAATCCTATCAAGGACTTATACCACTCAAATTAAAGATAAGAACAAGCTTTACAACGTTCATGTTGTGGGGGAGATGAGATGACAATCACATCTTGAGCTAAACTGCCTTGAAGATAGGGATCAAACTAGGGGATTTTACACTGTCAATCCTTAGAAACCCTAGCTTAAAACTTCTCAAACTCCTCAATCATGATGAGTTGGTCTAGGAATCATCCTTATAGCATCTCAATTCATCATTCCATGATCACATGGCTCTTGGATTAGGTCTCAACCCTCTCTAAATCATCAGTTGACCCAAGGTTGACCCAGTCAAACCCTAATTCCACCACTCATGGTTGAGTCTTCTGAATTCTTGTACAATGACCTCTCTAGGCTTCATGATGGCTTTCAAGACATCTCACAAGCTTTCCCAAAGCTTCAAGTCTATCCTCATAGTCTCAGGATCATCTGAGGAGCTCCCACAACTCTCAAGTTATGAGACACACAGCCTTGGTTTCAACCAATCTCTCTGAGGACCTCTTGAGTTCTCTGACAAAGATATCAATCTTTGAACATTTGCATAACCCTCTTGACTATCTTCAAAGTCTCATACAACTCTTGATGGATAAATAAATGTTGGTCAAATTTTAGGGTGCAATAGCTGCCCCTATTCAAACGGCTTGAACCTGACTGGGAGAGGAGCGAACGACTCTCAGCCAATCAAGGTGCGAGACGGTTGAATACCGATAAACCCGGAAATTTGCCAACTGCTCAAGTACATGGTACTCTGGCAGGAACGGATCTTCGAACACTGAAATAATAGCTGCACGGCAACTAGCTGGAGACATACTGATCTGACATCGTCGTCGGACAACCAAAACACCCAACATCGTCGCTGGAGAACCAAAACACCCAACATCGCCGCTGGAGAACTAAAGAATCTGACATCGTCGTCGGACAACAAAACACCCAACATCGCCGCTGGAAAACTGAATCACCTGACATCGCTTCCAGAAACAAACATCCAAAACACCCAACATCGCCGTTGGAACAACAAAGAATCTGACATCGCCGTCGGAAACAAAACACCCAACATCGCCGCTGGAAAACTAAAGAGTCTGACATCGCCGCCAGAAACAAATGTCCAAAAACACCCAACATCGCCGCTGGACAACTAAAGAATCTGACATCACCGTCAGAAATAGACATCGAACCTCGCCGCTGGAAAACTGAAGAATCTGACATCGCCGTTGGACAACCCAAACACCCAACATTGTCGCTGGACCACTAAAGAATCTGACATCGCCGCCAGCCACAAACAGCCAACATCGCCGCTGGGAAACCAAACTATCTGACATCGCCGCCAGAAACAAAACTCTGAGAAACACCTGACATCGTCGTCAAGTAATCATAATCTGACTTCGCCGTCAACTCTCAACATCGTCTGACCTCGCCGTCAGGGTGAAGAAACTTCATTGGGGAATTGGTCACGGTAACCGGTAATGCATAGTCGATCATGCCATCAGGCATTCAAAGAACACTGTCGGGCATCAGCCGGACTTCAACCATCAGGTTGATCATGCCATCAGGCATTCAAAGAAATTGTCGGGCATCAGCCGGACTTCATCAGCAAGTCGGGAATATAATTCTTGGTCAATCATGAGCCAATTGGGAACCCCTAAACCACTGCCATCAGGCACTCTGCGTCAGCTGAGAGGACTGCTTCATTACACGGTCAGACTTCAATCATGGAGTCTTCAAGGGAGATTTCAACTTCGCCGTCAGAAACCTGCTGGGGAGGACGCTTCGCCGCTGGGGAATCTAGAGAACTATCAAGTAACTCCACTCCGGGGGTCCAGAAATCATTCTGGATGAATCAACTCTGCTGAGGACTTCAAGAATCATCTTGGACAAATAACTTCGTCGGGGACTTCAAGAATCATCTTGAACCGGTAACCATTCTGGAGATTTCAGGAATCATCCTGAGCGAACACTCTGTTGGGGATTTCAGGAATCATCCCGGGCAACTCTTGCTGGGGACAAACCAATCATGGCTTGAGCAGCTTCCAAGGGTTCGGCTCTCTTGGGGCTTCACGAATCATCCTGGGCAACCTTCACTGGGGACCCTACTGGGGAGCTTACTGGGGAGCTTAAGAATCATCTTAAGCCAATAGCCCTGCTGAGGAATTCAAGAATCATCTTGAACTGAAGACTTCGCTGGGGATCTCAAGAATCATCTTGAGCAAGCGACTTCGTTGGGGAGAATGTCAGGACTCATCCTGAGCAATCGATTCTGCGGCAGAACATCTGCAAAACAAGAACGGTAACAACCTAGATGATGTTTATTATGCATATGCTTCGGCAACGGTGCAATGCTCCACACGGTGGAAATCCTATGCGTTTATGATAAATGCTATGCAATCATGCACAATGATGCGATCCCGTCAGCAAAATAAATGCCGAAGGGGAAATCCTCCTGTCAAGGGGGAAGAACTAATCAGATACAGGAATCATCCTGCTGAGGAGAACATGGTCACGCCAATCTCAATTGGACTCCGCAGGGAACCCAACTCCAGTTGACTGCTGCGGGGGAAACACTTTCAGTTGACTGCTGCAAGGGAACGAAGCTCTACGAGAACCTGGACCTGCTGAGGGAAAGCGATGTCAATCGCAGGAATAAACTGCGTGGCCTTCGCGGCTACCTCTCTGGAGATGACGACTCTGTGGGGAAACAACTTCAGCTGTTCCACACTCTACTGGGGAAAAACCAATCATGGTCTGCGCAACTTCCAAGGATTCGGCTCTCTTGGTGATCTGCAAACTCGGCTGAGGAAGAAGAAATCATTGTGCTTCGCTGGAGAGAGTACGACTCTGGTGAGGAATTTCAATTTTGCTGGGGAAGAAGGAATCATCCGACTTCGGGAGAGAGTACAACTCTGGTGGGGAATTTCAATTCTGCTGGAGACTTCAGTCTGGCACCATCAGTTGCTGCATACTTCGGCGTACGAAAAGTTTCCTACGAAACCTGCACTTGTGACCCGGTGCTAGGGGATGAACACGCGCGTCAGCGCCTGACTCAGCTGAGGAGGTGACGTTCCTTCAGGACGCATCTGATTGGGGAGAGAATCATCTCTGCCTGGGGAGACATATCAATGCTCATTATCTCGCATTCAGACTCTGCGGGGAGAGGCTACTGAACTCTGCTGGAGAAGGAGGAATCATCCTGCTTCGGGGATGCGCACGTCGCACTGTCTGGAATATGCTACACATGTAACAACACAAACAAACAGACAAGATACCCTTCTCAAAGTAATTAATTGTTTCAACAATCAGTGGCTTAGGCCAGTAAGTTTATGTATGCGCATTTTATCAAAAACATCGGCGTTCTTTTTCGCAAGCAAAACAGGTAAATGCTAAACTGACAAACAGAATTGCTGAATAGTATGCATTTTATTGATAACGAACCCCTGAATGGGTAAAAATGTTTTACAACAGATGCAAGCTCCTGGAATGAGGAAGCCGCAAAAATAAAACATAAATATACATTAGTATATACAAATGTCGGCAACGAGGCGAAGACGAACACCATGAGTTGATCCCTCTATGACCCACTCAACTTCGATACTTCTCCGACGCTTCAGCTTCGGAAGAGATTGATTCAGATAAACGGCCTTCAGGTCCTCCAAACCACTAAACAATGAAAGTCCACACGCGGAACGCAGTCATTTGCTTATTCAAATCCCTAACTTTTGCGTGAACCGCCCTTTACGGGTTTTCAGTTCACCGGGATACCCTTTTTTGCCGAAGCCGCCCAGTGTAGGTTTTCGACTTCGCGGGTGTACATCTTTTCAATATATCCCTAATTTTTGCCCGAACCTTTTTATTCTGTTTTTGGTTCGCCGGGATGCCCTTTTTTTGCCTGGACTCTCTTTTTTTGTCCAGCGGGTCGCTTTCAAGAAAAGTATTTTTTAACTGCGTCCACGTTCACCGGGGATGCAAAATCTTCACCATCCATCGTGGATAACAACAAAGCTCCTCCCGAGAAGACCTTGCTGACGACGTACGGACCTTCATAATTCGGATTCCACTTGCCCCGGTGATCGGAGTGTGGCGGAAGAATCTTCTTCAGGACGAGATCACCCGTCTGAAAGCTTCTAGGATGCACCTTCTTATCATAAGCTTTCTTCATTCGGCTTTGGTACAGACGACCAAACGCAATCGATGCTAACCTCTTCTCGTCCATCAGGCTGAGTTGGTTCAGACGATTCGTAATCCATTCTGCCTCGTCGAGCTTCACATCAACCAAAACTCGCAAAGAAGGGATCTCCACTTCTAACGGTAGGACAGCTTCCATACCGTACACCAAGGAGAAAGGAGTTGCCCCGGTCGACGTACGTACCGTCGTACGATAACCGTGCAATGCGAATGGCAGCATCTCGTGCCAATCTTTGTATGTCACAACCATCTTCTGAACAATCTTCTTTATGTTCTTGTTGGCTGCTTCAACGGTGCCATTCATCTTCGGCCGGTAAGGAGATGAGTTGTGGTGTTCAATCTTGAAACTCTGGCACAGCTCCTTCATCATCTTGTTATTCAGATTCGAACCATTATCAGTAATGATCCGCTCGGGAATTCCGTAACGACAGATGATGTCCCTCTTTATGAATTTAGCCACTACCTGCTTGGTCACATTAGCATACGAGGCTGCCTCCACCCACTTGGTGAAGTAGTCGATAGCTAGTAGAATGAAGCGATGACCGTTAGATGCAGTGGGCTCGATTTTGCCTATCATGTCGATGCCCCACATGGAGAACGGCCACGGGGAGGACATGACATTCAATGGGCACGGCGGTACATGAACTTTATCCGCATAAATCTGGCATTTATGACACCTCTTCGCGAATCTGAAGCAATCAGACTCCATCGTCAGCCAGTAGTATCCTGCTCTCAGGATCTTCCTCGTCATAGCATGCCCGCCGGCGTGCGTACCAAATGTGCCTTCATGGACTTCCTCCATGAGCATACTCGCCTCTTTCTCATCTACACATCTGAGTAGCACGAGATCGTGGTTTCTCTTATACAACACTCCATCAGGATTGAGATAGAAATTTCCAGACAGCCTCCTCAGAGTCTTCTTATCCTGGGTTGACGCACCCGCAGGATACTCCTTAGCCATAAGGAAAGTCTGGATGTCATGGAACCATGGCTTGCCGTCGGCGGCTTCCTCGATTGCAAAGACAAATGCCGGTCTATCCAGACGAGATAGTATAATTCTTGGAGCTTCATTCCAAAAATTGACTTTATACATTGAAGCCAACGTGGCTAAGGCATTAGCCATCTGATTTTCGGCTCTGGGCACATGATGGAGTTCCACTCGATCAAAGAACGGAAGTAGCCTTCTGGCATAATTCATGTATGGCACCAAATTTGATTGACGAGTCTCCCACTCCCCTTTAATTTGGTTGATCACAAGCGCTGAGTCACCATATACGTCTAGGTTCTTGATTCTCAAATCAATTGCCTCTTCTAGACCCATGATGCATGCTTCGTACTCCGCCTCATTGTTGGTGACTGGAAACGTCAGTCTCGCAGTAAACGGGATGTGGGATCCGTGGGAAGTCGTGATGATTGCCCCGATGCCACTTCCATAGGAATTAACCGCCCCATCGAATATCAACTTCCACTGGGATTTCCTATCTGGCCCCTCGTCGGGCAACGGCTCATCGCAATCCTTCGCTTTGAGAAACATAATATCCTCGTCAGGGAATTCAAATTTCATCGGCTGGTAATCCTCGATCGGCTGCTTGGCGAGGTAATCAGACAATACGCTTCCCTTGATGGCCTTCTGGGACACGTACTGAATATCATATTCCGTTAACACCATTTGCCATCTGGAAATCCTGCCCGAAAGAGCCTGCTTCTCGAAGACGTACTTGATCGGATCCATCTTCGAAATTAGCATGGTGGTGTGATTGAGCATGTACTGTCGTAGACGTTTGGCAGCCCAGGCTAGTGCACAACACGTCTTATCCATCATCGAGTATCGAGATTCACAGTCAGTGAACTTTTTACTCAAGTAGTAAATGGCATGCTCCTTTCTGCCCGTCTCGTCGTGCTGACCGAGAACACACCCCATACTGTTCTCAAGAACTGTCAAGTACATGATTAATGGTCGTCCAGCCACTGGGGGTATCAAGATTGGAGGTTCTTGAAGATACTGCTTTATCTTGTCGAATACCTTCTAGCAATCTTCATTCCAAGTAATCGCCTGATCTTTCTTTAAAAGCTTGAACATCGGTTCACAAGCGGCCGTGAGCTGAGAGATAAACCTTGCAATGTAGTTTATTCTGCCCAAGAAACCACGAACTTCTTTTTCTGTTTTCGGCGCTGGCATTTCTTGAATGGCTTTTATTTTCGCAGGATCAACCTCGATGCCTCATTCGCTAACGATAAACCCCAGTAACTTTCCGGACCGCACTCCGAAAGTGCACTTGTTAGGATTCAGCCTCAACCTGAACTTCCTAAGCCTCTCAAAAAGCTTCAATAAGTTGACCAGATGCTCTTCCTCCGTTTGGGACTTCGCAATCATGTCATAAACATAGACTTCAATCTCATGATGAATCATATCATGAAACAAAGTCACCATTGCTCGTTGGTAAGTGGCCCCTGCGTTCTTCAGACCGAAGGGCATTACCTTATAGCAAAACGTTCCCCAGGGGGTGATAAACGTCGTTTTCTCCATGTCCTCCGGCGCCATCTTGATCTGGTTGTAACCGGAGAAGCCGTCCATGAACGAAAACACGGAGAACTGGGCTGTGTTGTCGACCAACACATCGATATGAGGCAACGGGAAATCATCTTTAGGGCTCGCCCTGTTCAAATCCCAATAATCGACGCACATGCGCACCTTACCGTCCTTCTTCTGTACAGGCACTATGTTGGCGACCCACGGAGGGTAAGTGGTGACCGCTAAGAAGCCAGCATCAAGCTGTTTCTGCACTTCTTCTTTGATTTTAACGGCCATATCTGGTCTCGTCCTCCTAAGCTTCTGCTTGACGGGAGGGCAATCTTCTCGCAGCGGCAAGTGGTGGACCACGATGTCCGTGTCAAGTCCGGGCATATCTTCGTATGACCAAGCAAAGACGTCACTATACTCTCGAAGCATCTCGACCAGTCTCTGCTTGACATCACTCTGCAGCGCAGCCCCTATCCTGACGTTTCTGACGAGCTCTTCAGAACCCAGATTTACGATCTCGATTTCCTCCTCATGAGGCAGAATAACCTTTTCCTCTTGTTTTAACAAGCGGGCCAACTCTTCAGGAAGGTCTTCGTCTTCATCAATCTCTTCTTCGGCTTGATAGATCGGGCAATCGAAGTCGAAGTGAGCCGTAGAAGGTCCAGAGTCGATGTCATCTGTTATGTGGATCCGACAATAACAAGGGTTAAGTTTAAAACAAGAATATGCAGGTTAGCACAAACCCCGTTGCCATTTTACTGTTTTTCAAAACAAATATAAAACAGGAATAATAGAGATCACAATATTTGAATACGAAGAAACGCCTTTGATTTATTAACAAAATGCATGTACATAATCCAACAAGGCCCTGACAATATAACCGCTATGCCCCGGGTAGGACATAGGTTTGTACAATGATTGAAAAAAGTAAATCATTACTCTTCACTTGTCATCGGGATGATATCCTTGATGGTCCAATTGTTGAGGCCCTTGCCCGGCTTGCTTGGCTGAATCCAAGAGTCGAGATCACAATTGCTATCCCCGCTGTCTTCAGACGCCGCGTTGATGCTTTCGAAGATCACTCCGCCACTGGTAAATAGGATCGGCCCCTTACCCCGTGACGCACTGCTAGACGAAGAAGACGAAGCTTCAGCTTCAGGAGAATACCCCAACCCAAACTTATCCTGCTTGTTCGGTATCTCCAAAATATGCCCCCAGCCTGGGGTAGATCCAGCTTGGACGACGGCCCGAGCTTCTTTGAATGAGGAGAGATTCATCTCTGGCTTTTCTGTGACTACAGGAGCTACTTCTTTCACTTTGACGGCCTCGAATGCCTGGCAGAGAGTTTCATGGATTTCGCCATCCATTTCAACATACTTAAAGGATGACAAATGGCTCACCATTATGTCCTCCTCGCCGCACACGGTTACTATGCTTCCTCCGACAGCATATTTGAGCTTTTGGTGCAACGTGGAGGTCACGGCACCATCAGCATGGATCCATGGCCGACTTATGGTGAGAAACATTGCTATTTAATCATTGTATGCTATTGGATCCATGCTGATGGTGTCGTGACCTCCACGTTGCACCAAAAGCTCAAATATGTTGTCGGAGGAAGCATAGTAACCGTGTGCGGCGAGGAGGACATAATGGTGAGCCATTTGTCATCCTTTAAGTATGTTGAAATGGATGGCGAAATCCATGAAACTCTCTGCCAGGCATTCGAGGCCGTCAAAGTGAAAGAAGTAGCTCCTGTAGTCACAGAAAAGCCAGAGATGAATCTCTCCTCATTCAAAGAAGCTCGGGCCGTCGTCCAAGCTGGATCTACCCCAGGCTGGGGGCATATTTTGGAGATACCGAACAAGCAGGATAAGTTTGGGTTGGGGTATTCTCCTGAAGCTGAAGCTTCGTCTTCTTCGTCTAGCAGTGCGTCACGGGGTAAGGGGCCGATCCTATTTACCAGTGGCGGAGTGATCTTCGAAAGCATCAACGCAGCGTCTGAAGACAGCGGGGATAGCGATTGTGATCTCGACTCTTGGATTCAGCCAAGCAAGCCGGGAAAGGGCCTCAACAATTGGACCATCAAGGATATCATCCCGATGACAAGTGAAGAGTAATGATTTACTTTTTTCAATCATTGTAAAACACTATGTCCTACCCGGGGCATAGCGGTTTTATTGTCAGGGCCTTGTTGGATTATGTACATGCATTTTGTTAATAAATCAAAGGCGTTTCTTCGTATTCAAATATTGTGATCTCTGTTATTCCTGTTTTATATTTGTTTTGAAAAACAGTAAAATGGCAACAGGGTTTGTGCTAACCTGCATATTCTTGTTTTAAACTTAACCCTTGTTATTGCAGGATCCACATAGCAGATGACATCGACTCTGGACCTTCTACGACTCACTTCGACTTTGATTGCCCGATCTATCAAGCCGAAGAAGAGATTGATGAAGACGAAGACCTTCCTGAAGAGTTGGCCCGCTTGTTAAAACAAGAGGAAAAGGTTATTCTGCCTCATGAGGAGGAAATCGAGATCGTAAATCTGGGTTCTGAAGAGCTCGTCAGAAACGTCAGGATAGGGGCTGCGCTGCAGAGTGATGTCAAGCAGAGACTGGTCGAGATGCTTCGAGAGTATAGTGACGTCTTTGCTTGGTCATACGAAGATATGCCCGGACTTGACATGGACATCGTGGTCCACCACTTGCCGCTGCGAGAAGATTGCCCTCCCGTCAAGCAGAAGCATAGGAGGACGAGACCAGATATGGTCGTCAAAATCAAAGAAGAAGTGCAGAAACAGCTTGATGCTGGCTTCTTAGCGGTCACCACTTACCCTCCGTGGGTCGCCAACATAGTGCCTGTACCAAAGAAGGACGGTAAGGTGCGCATGTGCGTCGATTATCGGGATTTGAACAGGGCGAGCCCTAAAGATGATTTTCCGTTGCCTCACATCGATGTGTTGGTCGACAACACAGCCCAGTTCTCCGTGTTTTCGTTCATGGATGGCTTCTCCGGTTACAACCAGATCAAGATGGCGCCGGAGGACATGGAGAAAACGACGTTTATCACCCCTTGGGGAACGTTTTGCTATAAGGTAATGCCCTTCGGTCTGAAGAACGCAGGGGCCACTTACCAACGAGCAATGGTGACTTTGTTTCATGATATGATTCATCATGAGATTGAAGTCTATGTTTATGACATGATTGCGAAGTCCCAAACGGAGGAAGAGCATCTGGTCAACTTATTGAAGCTTTTTGAGAGGCTTAGGAAGTTCAGGTTGAGGCTGAATCCTAACAAGTGCACTTTCGGAGTGCGGTCCGGAAAGTTACTGGGGTTTATCGTTAGTGAACGAGGCATCGAGGTTGATCCTGCGAAAATAAAAGCCATTCAAGAAATGCCAGCGCCGAAAACAGAAAAAGAAGTTCGTGGTTTCTTGGGCAGAATAAACTACATTGCAAGGTTTATCTCTCAGCTCACGGCCGCTTGTGAACCGATGTTCAAGCTTTTAAAGAAAGATCAGGCGATTACTTGGAATGAAGATTGCCAGAAGGCATTCGACAAGATAAAGCAGTATCTTCAAGAACCTCCAATCTTGATACCCCCAGTGGCTGGACGACCATTAATCATGTACTTGACAGTTCTTGAGAACAGTATGGGGTGTGTTCTCGGTCAGCACGACGAGACGGGCAGAAAGGAGCATGCCATTTATTACTTGAGTAAAAAGTTCACTGACTGTGAATCTCGATACTCGATGCTGGAGAAGACGTGTTGTGCACTAGCCTGGGCTGCCAAATGTCTACGACAGTACATGCTCAATCACACCACCATGCTGATTTCGAAGATGGATCCGATCAAGTACGTCTTCGAGAAGCAGGCTCTTTCGGGCAGGATTGCCAGATGGCAAATGGTGTTAACGGAATATGATATTCAGTACGTGTCCCAAAAGGCCATCAAGGGAAGCGTATTATCTGATTACCTTGCCGAGCAGCCGATCGAGGATTACCAGCCTATGAAATTTGAATTCCCTGACGAGGATATTATATTTCTCAAAGCGAAAGATTGCGATGAGCCGTTGCCCGACGAGGGGCCAGATAGGAAATCCCAGTGGAAATTGATATTCGATGGGGCGGTTAATTCCTATGGAAGTGGCATCGGGGCTATCATCACGACTCCCCACGGATCCCATATCCCGTTTACTGCGAGACTGACGTTTCCAGTTACCAACAATGAGGCGGAGTACGAAGCATGCATCATGGGTCTAGAAGAGGCAATTGATTTGAGAATCAAGAACCTAGACGTATATGGTGACTCAACGCTTTTGATCAATCAAATTAAAGGGGAGTGGGAGACTCGTCAATCAAATTTGGTGCCGTACATGAATTATGCCAGAAGGCTACTTCTGTTCTTTGATCGAGTGGAACTCCATCATGTGCCCAGAGCGGAAAATCAGATGGCTGATGCCTTAGCCACGTTGGCTTCAATGTATAAAGTCAATTTTTGGAATGAGGCTCCAAGAATTGTGCTTTCCCGTCTTGATAGACCGGCATTTGTCTTTGCAATCGAGGCAGCCGCCGACGGCAAGCCATGGTTCCATGACATCCAGACCTTCCTTATGACTAAGGAATATCCTGCGGGTGCGTCAACCCAGGATAAGAAGACTTTGAGGAGGCTATCTGGCAACTTTTATCTCAATCCTGATGGAGTGTTGTATAAGAGAAACCACGATCTCGTGCTACTCAGATGTGTAGATGAGAAAGAGGCGAGTATGCTCATGGAAGAAGTCCATGAAGGCACATTTGGTACGCACGCCGGCGGGCATGCTATGACGAGAAAGATCCTGAGAGCAGGATACTACTGGCTGACGATGGAGTCGGATTGCTTCAGATTCGCGAAGAGATGTCATAAATGCCAGATTTATGCTGATAAAGTTCATGTGCCGCCGTGCCCATTGAATGTCATGTCCTCCCCGTGGCCGTTCTCCATGTGGGGCCTCGACATGATAGGCAAAATCGAGCCCACTGCATCTAATGGTCATCGCTTCATTCTAGTGGCTATCGACTACTTCACCAAGTGGGTGGAGGCAGCCTCGTATGCTAATGTGACCAAGCAGGTAGTGGCTAAATTCATAAAGAGGGACATCATCTGTCGTTACGGAATTCCCGAGCGGATCTTTACTGATAATGGTTCGAATCTGAATAACAAGATGATGAAGGAGCTGTGCCAGAGTTTCAAGATTGAACACCACGACTCATCTCCTTACCGGCCGAAGATGAATGGCGCCGTTGAAGCAGCCAACAAGAACATAAAGAAGATTGTTCAGAAGATGGTTGTGACATACAAAGACTGGCACGAGATGCTGCCATTTGCATTGCACGGTTATCGTACAACGGTACGTACTTCAACCGGGGCAACTCCTTTCTCCTTAGTGTACGGTATGGAAGCAGTCTTACCGTTAGAAGTAGAGATCCCTTCTTTGCGAGTTTTGGTTGATGTGAAACTCGACGAGGCAGAATGGATTACGAATCGTCTGAACCAACTCATCCTGATGGGCGAGAAGAGGTTAGCATCGATTGCATTTGGTCGTCTGTACCAAAGCCGAATGAAGAAAGCTTATGATAAGAAGGTGCGTCCTAGAAGCTTTCAGACGGGTGATCTCGTCCTGAAGAAGATTCTTCCGCCACACTCCGATCACCGGGGCAAGTGGACTCCGAATTACGAAGGTCCATACGTCGTCAGCAAGGTCTTCTCGGGAGGAGCTTTGTTGTTATCCACGATGGATGGTGAAGATTTTGCATCCCCGGTGAACGCGGACGCAGTTAAAAAAATACTTTGCTTGAAAGCGACCCGCTGGACAAAAAAAGAGAGTCCAGGCAAAAAAGGGGCATCCCGGCGAACCAAAAACAGAATAAAAAGGTTCGGGCAAAAATTAGGGATATATTGAAAAGATGTACACCCGCGAAGTCGAAAACCTACACTGGGCGGCTTCGGCAAAAAAGGGTATCCCGGTGAACTGAAAACCCGTAAAGGGCGGTTCACGCAAAAGTTAGGGATTTGAATAAGCAAATGACTGCGTTCCACGTGTGGACTTTCATTGTTTAGTGGTTTGGAGGATCTGAAGGCCGTTTATCTGAATCAATCTCTTCCGAAGCTGAAGCGTCGGAGAAGTATCGAAGTCGAGTGGGTCATAGAGGGATCAACTCATGGTGTTCGTCTACGCCTCGTTGCCGACATTTGTATATACTGATGTATATTTATGTTTTATTTTTGCGGCTTCCTCATTCCAGGAGCTTGCATCTGTTGTAAAACATTTTTACCCATTCAGGGGTTCGTTATCAATAAAATGCATACTATTCAACAATTCTGTTTGTCTGTTTAGCATTTACCTGTTTTGTTTGCGAAAAAGAACGCCGATGTTTTTGATAAAATGCGCATACATAAACTTACTGGCCTAAGCCACTGATTGTTGAAACAATTAATTACTTGGATATTGTCACGAGATAATAACCTTGATAGGTCCCTTTGAGAAGGGTATCTTGTCTGTTTGTTTGTGTTGTTACAGGTGTAGCATATTCCAGACAGTGCGCCGTGCGCATCCCCGAAGCAGGATGATTCCTCATTCTCCAGCAGAGTTCAGTAGCCTCTCCCCGCAGAGTCTGAACGCGAGATAATGAGCATTGATATGTCTCCCCAGGCAGAGATGATTCTCTCCCCAATCAGATGCGTCCTGAAGGAACGTCACCTCCTCAACTGAGCCAGGCGCTGAAGCGCGTGTTCATCCCCCAACACCGGGTCATAAGTGCAGGTTTCGTAGGAAACTTTTCGTACACCGAAGTAGGCAGCAACTGATGGTGCCAGACTGAAGTCTCCAGCGGAATTGAAATTCCCCACCAGAGTTGTACTCTCTCCCGAAGTCGGATGATTCCTTCTTCCCCAGCGGAATTGAAATTCCTCACCAGAGTCGTACTCTCTCCAGCGAAGCAGAATGATTTCTCCTTCCTCACCTGAGTTTGCAGATCCCCAAGAGAGCCGAATCCTTGGAAGTTGATCAAACCATGATTGGTTGTTTTCCCCAGTAGAGTGTTGAACAGCTGAAGTTGTTTCCCCACAGAGCTGTTATCTCCAGAGAAGTAGCCATGAAGGCCACGCAGTTTATTCCCGCGATTGACATCGCTTTCCCTCAGCAGGTCCAAGTTCTCATAGAGCTTCGTCCCCCTGCAGCAATCAACTGAAGTTGTTTCCCCCGCAGCAGTCAACTGAAGTTGTGTCCCCTACGGAGTCCAATTGAGATTGGCGTGCCCATGTTCTCCTCAGCAGGATGATTCCTGCATCTGATTAGTTCTTCCCCCTTGACAGGAGGATTTCCCCTTCGGCATTTATTTTGCTGACGGGATCGCATCATTGTGCATAATTGCATAACATTTATCATAAACGCATAGCATTTCCACCGTGTGGAACATTGCGCCGTTGTTGAAGCATATGCATAATAAACATGATCTAGGTTGTTACCGTTCTTGTTTTGCAGGTGTTCCGCCGCAAAATGGACTGCTCAGGATGATTCCTGACGTTCTCCCCAACGAAGTCGCTTGCTCAAGATGATTCTTGAATTCCCCAGCGAAGTATTCGGTTCAAGATGATGCTTGAATTCCTCAGCAGGACTATTTGCTTAAGATGATTCTTAAGCTCCCCAGTAGGGTCCCCAGTAAAGGTTGCCCAGGATGATTCCTGAAGCCCCAAGAGAGCCGAATCCTTGGAAGCTGCTCAAGCCATGATTGGTTTGTCCCCGACAAGAGTTGCCCAGGACGATTCCTGAAATCCCCAACAGAGTATTCGCTCAGGATGATTCCTGAAATCTCCAGAATGGTTATCGGTTCAAGATGATTCTTGAAGGTCCCCGGCAGAGTTGTTTGTCCAAGATGAGTCTTGAAGTCCTCAGTAGAGTTGATTCATCCAGAATAATTTCTGGACACCCGAAGCGGAGTTACTTGATAGTTCTCCAGATTCCCCAGCGGCGAAGCGTCCTCCCCAGTAGGTTTTCTAACGGCGAAGTTGAAATCTCCCTTGAAGACTCCATGATTGAAGTCTGACCGTGTTGATGAAGCAATTCTCTCAGTTGATGCAGAATGCCTGATGGCAGAGGTTAGATATTCTCAATTGGCTCATGATTGACCAAGAATTCTATTCCCGACTTGCTGATGGAGTCCGGCTGATGCCCGACAGTTTCTTTGAATGCCTGATGGCATGATCAACCTGATGGTTGAAGTCCGGCTGATGCCCGACAAGTTCTTTGAATGCCTGATGGTGTGATCAACCTGATGGTTGAAGTCCGGCTGATGCCCGACAGTGTTCTTTGAATGCCTGATGGCATGATCGACTATGTATTGCCAGTTACCGTATGACCAATTTCCCAATGAAGTTTCTTCACCCTGACGGCGAGGTCAGACGATGTTGAGAGTTGACGGCGAAGTCAGATTATGTTGAGTGCTTGACGGCGATGTCGGGTGTTTCCCAGAGTTATAGTTTGCTTCTGACGGTGATGTCAGATTCCCTGTAATTCTCCAGCGACGATGTTGGACGTTTGTTCTGACGGCGATGTCAGATGAGGCAGTTCCCCAGCGGCGATGTTGGATGTTTGTTTTGACGACGAGGTCAGATTATTTCTAGTTCCCCAACGGCGATGTTGGATGTTTTTTTTGGACGGCGAAGTCAGATTATGTTGAGTACCTGACGGCGATGCCGGGTGTTTCCTAGAGTTATGGTTTGTTTCTGACGGTGATGTCAGATTCTTTGTTGTTCTTCGGCGGCGATGTTGGATGCTTATTTCCGACGGTGATGTCATATTCTTTGATGCTCCAGCGGCGAGGTTGGATGTTTCCGACGGCGATGCCAGATTCTTTAGTTGTCCAGCGGCGACGTTGGGTGTTTTGGATGTTCGTTTCCGACGGCGATGTCAAGTGAGTTAGTTCTTCAGCGGCGATGTTGGGTGTTTGGTTGTCCGACGGCGATGTCAGATGATTTAGTCTTCCGGCGGCGATGTTGGATGTTTTGTTTCTGGCGGCGATGTCAGGTGATTTAGTTTTCCAGCGGCGATGTTGGGTGTTTTGATTGTCCGACGACGATGTCAGTTGATTCAGTTTTCCGGCGGCGATGTTGGATGTTTTGCTTTTGACGGCGATGTCAGTTGATTCAGTTTTCCGGCGGCGATGTTGGATGTTTTGCTTTTGACGGCGATGTCAGATGATTCAGTTTTCCAGCGGCGAGGTTGGGTGTTTTGTTTGGTTGACGGCGATGTCAGATTCTTTTGTTCTCCGGCGGCGATGTTGGATGTTTGTTTCTGGCGGCGATGTCAGGCGATTCAATTTTCCAGCGGCGATGTTGGGTATGTGAGATTCTTTAGTTTTCCAGCGGCGAGGTTGGCTTTTTGTTTCTGGCGGCGATGTCAGGTGGTTTATCTTTCCAGCGGCGATGTTGGGTGGTGTTAGGTGTTTTGGTTGTCTGACGACAAGGTTCAGATCAGTATTTCTCCAGCTAGTTGCCGTGCAGCTATTATTTAAGTGTTCGAAGATTTTTTCCCGCCTGAGTACCGTGTACTTGAGCAGTTGGCAAATTTCCGGGTTTATCGGTATTCAACCGTCTCGCACCTTGATTGGCTGAGAGTCGTTCACTCCTCACCCAGTCAGGTTCAAGCCTTTTGAATAGGGGCAGCTGTTGCACCCCAAAATTTGACCAACATTTATTTACCCATCAAGAGTGATATGAGACTTTGAAGATAGACAAGAAGGTTGTTCAAGTGTTCAAAGATTGATATCTTTGTCAGAGAACTCAAGAGATCCTTAGAGAGATTGGTTGAAACCAAGGTTGTGTGTCTCATAACTTGAGAGTTGTGGGAGCTCCTCAGATGATTCTGAGACTATGAGGATGGACTTGAAGCTTTGAGAAAGCTTATGAGATGTCTTGAAAGCCATCATGAAGCCTAGAGAGGTCATTGTACAAGAATTCAGAAGATTCAACCATGAGTGGTAGAATTAGGGTTTGAGTGGGTCAACCCTAGGTCAACTGATGACTTGGAGAGGGTTGAAACCCAATCCAAGAGCCATGTGATCATGGAATGATGCATTGAGGTGCTATAAGGATGATTCCTAGACCAACTCATCATGATTGAGGAGTTTGAGAAGTTTTAAGCTAGGGTTTCTCAGGATTGACAGTGTAAAATCTCCTAGTTTGATCCCTATCTTCAAGGCAGTTTAGCTCAAGATGTGATTGTCATCTCATCTTCCCCATAACATGAATGTTTTAGAGCTTGTTCTTAGCTTTAATTTGAGTGGTAGAAGTCCTTGATAGGATTTGTATAGCTCAAGTTATGACTTTGGCAAGTTACAGGTCATCTGAGGTATGTGAATCTGGGTCCTTGAAAGTCACCCAACTTGCATCCAACGTTTGCCCTAGTAGGATGATTCCTATGGATTCTTGGTCAACATGAATGTTAAAGATCATCTTCTTAGCTTTCTATAGAGTACTAGAAGTCCTTGATAGGATTTGTAGAACTCAACTTATGGCTTTGACAAGTCAAGGGCATTTTGGTCATTTGGAGGTTATAGGTCATTTCAAGCATAAGGCCATATCTCCTAGTTCCAAGCTTCAAATGGAAAAATCTTCAATATCAAACTTGCTTAGAATTATGTTTTAAGGCTATTAGGGAGATCATGAGATGTTGAAAAGGCTCATATCAAAAAGTGATAAAAATGGCCTAAAATGGAGGCATAAGTTAATTAAGGTGAAATTGAAAATCATAAATCACAAGCTATAAGTCCAAACCATGTCATGTAATAGGTTATTTTGACTCCAAATGACATTCTAAGAACAATGGTTCAGCCACAATTTTGATTTGAGGCTTGGATCATAGGGCTGCTTTGGAATTGGATTACTTGCATATTAAGGTACCAAACCAAAACTCAAAAGAACTCAATAAGCAAGGTGGTTATGCATTGCAACTCATCCTAAATCTCATGTGGGGATAAATTCAAGTCAGAATCAAGGGTTATGAGAAGCTTGGCATGAGATAGCATGTAAGGAGAATGAGAAATCAAAATGTCATGACATGAAAAGTTCAATTTCTCGTTGGATGATCCTAGAGGGTTCTAGATGATTCTAAACCACTCTATATAACAAGTGTAACTTGCTCAGATGCAAGGTTGGTGTGAATTGGTGTAGATAAGAGAGAGTGAAATCCAAATTCTTCCATTGCAAGTCAAGTGCAATTTCTCCATTCTTCTTCATTCCCATCCCTTTTTTCTTCACAAACACTTTCCATAGATCCCTCTGAGTGTGTGCATACTGAATTGAAGTTCCATTGATGGAGGATTGAAGGTGTTCCAATTGGATTTGCAAGAAAGCAACTCATCATCGAATCTTGAAGTGCAAGCTCTCTCCCTTAGAGTTTTTGCAAACAGAAGAAGTTTCATCATCCAAGGATCATTTTTGAAGAGTTTCAAGTGGTGAATTGAAGATCTGCATCATCTGCCATACCAAGAAACCAGGTTTGCAAAATCTCTTTCACCTCATTATTTAGGCATGGTTAGGTTGAATTATTAGTGTAGAATGGCTAGAGACCAATAGGTGATCAATTCTAGAGACTTAGGGAGTAATTGGTGGAGTTTCAGTTATGGACATCATTTCTTGATGGAGCAAGAACTTGTGATATAGTGAGTGATAATGCTAGTCCGATAGCTGGTTTTGATTAGGGAAATGGGGCGATCATTTTGATGCAAAGAAATCCAAGAATTGTTGAAGTCGAGGTTTGAGATTATGTTGAGTTGCACCATCGGGTTTTATGATAGAGGCTCTTTCAATGAAAACCAAGACTAGGATCATGATCAGGGTGAAAAATGGATCAATTTAGTGTTTTAGATTGTTGAATTTGATGCTGATATGAGGTAGCACGAAGGGATGGAAATCTGAGTATGGAGCTGTGTTTTCATGGGGTTTCAGCAAAACCCTAGGTGGGAGGTTGAAGACGATCCCACGACCGTTGGATGAGGAAGCTGACCATTGACTGAGGACTGGATCGGAGGGCCACAATTTGATTTCGTTTTGGGAGGGAAGCTAGAAGTGTGAGACGCACCGTTTCATTAAACGGTGGTTTCTGGGCATGAGTGAATAATTTCTATCCCCACCCCACGCGTGAGGCCCATTGTGATTTGAACTGAAATTCCTTTCTATTTGCACCGCGTCCTTTTCTTTTTTCTTTATGTTTTTTATTGTTTTTCTGATTTAATTGATGGGCCCAGCGCGCTTGCTATCTGAACCCCCCAGTCTGGGCCCAAGCGTGAATTGCATTATATTTGTTTACTGATTGCACCCCATTTTCATATTTTGACTTTATTTTTCTCCATTTTATTTCATACTTTGAAAATTCATATTAAATTGAAAATTAAAGATTTTTTCATGGGAGTTTTTTCTCCTCCTTCATATTTTTGCCAAGAAAAATATAAAATAAAAACATTTCCCTTTCATGCATTTTTAGCATTTTTTGTATATTTTCTACTTTTATTGCATTTTATTTCTTTTATGTTGATACCTGAATTTGTAGAATATACTTTAGGTAGTTCCCTTAGTATTTTTTAGGTCATTCTCTTTAGGATAGTTAGATATATGTTTTAGCTTCTCCTTGGATTTATTCCATATTTTTGTGATGATTTTTAGGATAGTTTTGATTAGATGCCATTAGGTTGTGTAGAATTAGGTCAAACTTCAACATAGGTCCATAATATCACTAGAATTTTGGGTTTTTAGGACAAATTAGACTATGGGGCATATAGGGAATTAAGGGTAGGTATGTAGGATCCCTTAGAAATTATATTAGGATTTAATATAGTAGTATACTATTTTTAGATGATTTTTGTATTGGTTGATTGTTTGTGTTGCCCTTGTGGGTTTGAATTTTTGTTTGCTTTGCTTTGTGGGCTTGGAGAGCTTGGTATTGTTCTAAGGAGCATTGAGGAGCTTGCTAGAAGACTTGAAGATGGATTGAGGAGCTTGAGAGCTTGATTTTATTTGTTTTCATGTTTGTTTTAGGGTTAGGGATTAGGAAGAGTTTAGACTTAGATAACTTCTTTCTTAAACATGGATGGTATCTGTCACCTCCATTCCTCCCTATGATTCAGAGTCCTTCCCTGGTACACACCTCTCTCCTTTGGAGGGATAAGTGAGGTACCTAGGAAGTAGAACTTTTGAGGGAACCATTCCTTTGATGTTGAGCCCTTACAGGTCACCTTTGGTGGTCAATAAGCAGTTCAATATCCCCAGCTTATCCAGTAAGTGATTTTCTCTGGTTTGATTATCTTGAGAGATGCTGAGCTTGAGTCTGAAGATGAAGACTTCATTGAAGAGTGTTGAAGAGGATGAATCCTTGAGTATTGCCATTCCAGCTGAAGCTTGAAGAGCAACAAGAGCAAGTTGATACTTGAAGATCCCTGAAGATTAGGTGAAGCCTGAAGGTGGAGCTGATCAAGAAGCTAAAGCTTAAAGGGAGAAGATAAGTTGAAACTTATGTTGAAGGGTTGAAACCTGGAAAGGAAAATTGATAGTTGTCAAGAGTGATTGAAGTCTGAAGACTGAGTTGCTGTTGGAAGAGCTGAAGCTTGAGGTTGGGAGAGGAGTTGATCTGCTTTCTTCTTTTTCTTTTCTGTATTGCTGTGTTTTGTTTGACTTGCTTGATGCATTAGAATAAGTAGAATCTAAGGGCATGATTGCACTAGAGGTTGAGTTGCTCCCTCTGCTTGTATTGTTACTGTGTGGCTTTGCTTGCGGGTATTCGGTAGAGCACAACTCCTTTGCCCATGTGTTTTTTGTTTGCCTGATGGCATTTTATTTCATTTTCTTTTGTATGATTGCAGTTTACTGTTATTGCTTGATAGCATGTTTATCTTTCAGTATGATTACTGTTATCCATTCTGGCTTGAGGTTGAGATGAGCTTGTGGAGGCTGAAGCCCCACACACATTTCCTCCCTCACTTGCATTGCATGCATTTTATTGTTAAGCTGATGCTTTGTCTGTTTTGGTGTATCATTGACATGATCCCTTAGGACTCTCATTTCCTTTGATAAGGAATTTATGATAGAATTTTAGGTTGAAACCTATGCATGACAACTTCTAGGAGTTCCCTGTTCAAACCTCAACCATAGGATGAATCCTTGGCATGACAACAGTAGGACTTGATAGTCTCCCTCCTAGTTGGGCCTGTTCTCTTCTCATCTCAAAACAGTTTAAGATACAGTAATCATGAATGATTTCTTTCGTACGTTACGAGCCTTAAGCTATCTGAGAAAGGATTGTGGGAGAGTTTCTTTTCCACAGTCTGGATGTTTAGTATGGTACCCTTTGGGTGACATGCCACGCATTCACTCTCAGGTCATAGTCTCTAGTGCGGTTGAAATTGCAAACACAATAAAAAACACTTCTTTCGTAAAAGACAGGAAATAAACTGTAGTTTCCCGAACTACGTAAGCTCTGATCTCTCATACCTGTTGAGAGTACGTAGGCACAAGATGGCGATGTCTTGGCGAGCTACCTTCCCCCATAACCCGTCGTAGGCCGAACTACGTTGACTCTGATTTCTCATTCTCTGATGAGAATACGTAGGCATAAAGTGCGACGCTTTGCCGAGTCATTTTCTTTTCTTTTTCATCCAGCCTTGATAGGTAGATAGAATAAAACCAACCCGCCAAGTAAACACAACAAGCGAGGGGTGCTAATACCTTCCCCTTGCGTAACCGACTCCCGAATCCAGACAACGGTTGCGATGACCTTGTCTTACCTTATTTCGTCAGGTTTTTCCGATCGTTTCCTTTCCCGCTCTGAGGGATAAATAACGAAAGGTGGCGACTCTTCTGGCTCCGACCATGGAGGAATATGCTGAGATCTTGGAGTTGACTATTCAGAACAAGGTGCCCTTCATTCATATGGGTGCTGAGCCCAAACGGGAGGATTTGGCTGCTGCTTTGCACTTAGACCCCTCAGAATTGTTGTTAACCTTGTGGAATGGAGTTTCTGGTTTCTCTCTCAAGTTCTTAGTTGGAAAAGCACAAGAGTATGCCAAGAGTGGTTGTTGGGTTGTGTTTAATGCTATCCTTGCTTTGTGTATCTATGGCATTGTGTTGTTCCCTAATATGCCTGACTTCGTCGATTTGGATGCATTCTATATCTTTGCTTCAGGCAATCCTGTGCCCACCCTAATTGGAGACTTCTATCACTCACTGCATTATAAGAATGAGAATAGGAGGGGCAAGAACGTCTCTTGTTGTGTGCCTTTGCTGTATATGTGGTTTGAGAGTCATCTGCCCAAGAAGGGTATTTTTGCTGAGTCTGCAGCTACGGTGGATTGGTCTGAGCATCTGATGAGACTTTCTTCAGGAGATGTTGTCTGGTTCGACAGAGCTTTATTGGGATCTGAGATTATCTACAGCTGCGCCGAATATCCTAATGTTCCTCTGATTGGGAGGAAAGGGTGCATTAATTACAATCCATCATTATTGATCAGGCAATTCGGTTATGCCCTGAAAAGCCCGCCAAAGGAGGAAGAAATACAGGAATCTCTGTATTTCACGGGTGAACTGAGTGGGGAACTATTGGCCAAGCTTCAGCACGCTTGGAATCATATCTGCAGAAGAGGGAAACCATTGCTAGGCAAGAACGATTGTCAGGCCTATATGCCCTACAAGGTGTGGATTCAGGAGAGGGTAAGACAGGTACAAATGCCTTTTCCAGCAGTATCACGTCCTGTTCCCATTCCAGTGGAAGAACCAACTACTGTAGCTGTTGAGGTCTATGAGCGGGTCGTGAAATAAAAAGAGGACTTGATAAAGATCAATGAAGAGTTAGAGAAGGAACTGGCTCAGATGCGGAGTGAGAAGAACAAAGCTGTGCATTCTTTCCAACAGCAGACTGAGTTAGTAAACAGGCTAGGTGCTGAACTGACCGAAGAGAAAAAAAAGCGTGAACGCCTGGGGAAAGAATTCAGAAGCTCTCATGATATGTTAGAGGCTAAGAAGAAGTCACTCGATGCCGTCCACTGGGAAATCTCTTCTTGCAACAAAACGTGGAATGCTACGCTAACCAACAACAAAAAGAGGGAAGACAAATTGAAGCAGCAAATTGCGGAACTCGAAGATCAGTTGAAGGCTAGCAATAAAAAGTATGAAGAGGAGGTGATGGCAAGATATAGTCTTCAGAACTCATTGAACAAAGCCATTGAATGCAAGAAGGAGGCTGTGTCTTAGAAACGGAAGCTAGAGGATCGCTTCGGAGAAGGGGCACGGGAGGAATCTGCTGGTGATTTACGACGCGTACTCAAGCGAAGAGATCTACTTGTTGAGGGTTTGCTTACCCGACCAAGTCATCCAGAGACTAAGGGGTTATTAGATGAGTACCAGGCGTATGGTCGCACTTGACTATTTCATGTATTGATGTGTATGCTTTATTTGCATTGTGCTAGCCATCGCCAGGATTGTTGGTTGAGGTCATGCCTTCTTATTGTACGCTCATTGATATTGTATTCCTGACTTGGTGGGTTTCTCTGCAATGTATGAGGTGTTTTCTATGATTCGGCCTCTAATTTCGTATTGCTGTCACTGTCACTGCACTGACACATTAGCACTAGAATTGGGGAGTGATATTCCCTAACGCACAGACACATGTTGCATTTGCATACACATTCATACTGCATTACAGGTGATTATCGAACTGTATCTCATTTCCTGCATAATCCAGGTCTTTTCAGGATTGAAAGTCAACGCCCGCACCGATACTCTACTCGTACCAACTGCAAAAGAGTTATGGATCAGATGCAGAACGAAATGCAGGACATGCGTGAGAAGCTGGCATTGTTCATGCTGACGATGGAGACAATCGTGAAAGGCCAGGAAAACTTGCAAGCTTTGGTGCAGCCTTTGCTGGTGAGAAATGCTGGGCACGGAAATGAAGACCATAATTCTGTGCGTGTTGACACCATTCACGGGGATGGTACTCCTACACCAGTAGCTCCACCTGTGACGAACATACCTGCTGTGAATGTGAACAATGGCACTGGCGCTGGGAACGGTAATACAGGAATCGGTAATGAGACTGTCATCAACAACGTGGGATTCGGAGATGCCAATCTGGGCGGTGATAATATTAGAGGTAATGGCTTCGGTAACAACGGATTTGGCTATAACGACCAGGGGTTTGAGTATGCTAATCAAGATGGGAAGTACGGCTTCAACGCTCAGGGCTTCGGGCAGGACGGATTTGGTAATACCAATCAGGGTTATGGCGGATTCGGTAATGGAAATGGTGCTGGAATAATGTCTTTTGGACCTGCCGGAGTCGCTCCAGGGTATGGTAACAGGGGGCGGGGCCCTGTGATGAATCAGACTAGATTTGGTCGTAACAACGGGTATGATGGATACGGAAATGGGAACGGTAATTGGATAGAAGATCAGTAAGAAGATGCTTTCTCCGGTGGGGGTTTTGAAGGTCCTGCAGATAACGCGCAGAGAATCAAGATGCTCGAGGAGCAGATGAAAGGTGTTGTGAATCAAAGTGCTGTTGGTTTAGATATGACCACAATGGGTCTGGTGCCTGGCCTGAGGGTACCGCTAAAATTTATAGCTCCAACATTTGACAAATATAAAGGAGATACTTGTCCAAAGGTGCATGTGCGGTCATACTATAGAAGGATGTCGGCTTATTCAAATGATGAGAGGATGCTGATGCATTTCTTTCAAGACAGCTTGTCTGGTCCTTCCCTTGAATGGTACATGGGATTGGAGCCTACTCAGGTAAAAACTTGGAAGCAGCTGGCTGAAGCGTTTGTGGCTCATTATAAGTACAATAGTGACTTGGCACCCAACCGGGTCCAATTATAGGGGTTGTCCCAGAAGAAAGATGAGAGTTTCAAAGAATATGTACAGAGGTGGCGCGATATGGCCGCACGAGTTCATCCTTCGTTGGATGACAAAGAAATGAATGATATGTTCATAGGAACATTTACTGGTATGTTTTATGATAAGTTGTTTCATACTTCCTTGGGCAGTTTCTCGGACCTAATCTTGATGGGTGATAAAATTGATAGCAATATTAAAATGGGGAGATTCCAAGCTGAGGAATCTACTTCAGCTGGCAGTAACAGAAGAGCTTTCGGTGGTCGCCGTCAAGGTGATGCAAGTGCAGTATTCGGGGGCCGAGGCCGAGGCCGGGGCAGCGGGCGGAATCAGTACAATCATCCGCAACAGGTGGCAAGTGTCACAATTCCATTTCATCAACAACCAATACCACTACAGCAGATACCACCACATCAACAGCAGCCACAACAGAGTTTACATCCTGCCCAACGCAGAGTTCAGGGGGGCAAACCAAGGAGGGTGTTCGAAACACCTCCTTTAACATACGCAGAATTGCTACAGACGCTACTGGGTTTGAACTTGGTGGAAAAGAGGACTATGGCACCCATGACGGGCACTCCTCCGTTCAGTTTTGATGCGAACAAGCACTGCGAGTTCCACTCCGGGGCTCCTGGCTATGACATAGAGACTTGCCACGCGTTCAAGCATGTGGTGCAAGTTCTGTTGGATAGCAAAGCCATAAATTTTGGACAAGCAGGTCCGAACATAGTACAACAGCCCATGCCCAACCATGGGGCAAATGCTATTTTGACCAAGGAGGGTTTGAACTTGATCTTGAATGTTGATGACCTAAAAACACCGTTGTGTGAGATAAAGAGCAGGTTATTGAAAGGAGGTGTGTATCCGGGCTGCGATGAGTTTTGCCTAGAGTGTTGGACCCAAGTTGGGGGTTGTGCTGAATTGAAGAAGGGTATTCAGACCTTGATAGATGAAGGCATGGTGCAATTCGACAAAACGGCAGTTGAGAAACCTACAGAGGTATTAGCGGATGAGCAAAGTGATGTAGCTACAGTGACAATCCCCCGAAAAACAATAACTATAACGGCGCCAGCCAGGCGACTGCCGATCACTATCACCAAGGCAGAGCCAACCCCTTATGAGAGCACTAAGGCGGTACCCTGGACTTATGGGTTGGAAGCATACTGTGATGGGGTGAAGATTGATATCAGTAGACAGCCAGCTGAGGTTGTAGACAATGTCGTCGGGACCGGAGGGATGACGAGAAGTGGGAGAATTTTTATATCGCCTGAGGTAGAGGCTGAACGATTGACGAAAGGAAAAGGAAAAATGAATGAGGATGTCCCTGTGCAGAGGAACGAAAAAGAAACCTCACTGAAAGATGTAGAAGAGTTTATGCGCCTTATTCGTAAGAGTGACTATAAGATTGTTGAGCACCTTCAACAGACGCCATCGAAGATATCCATATTGTCACTGTTATTGTGTTCCGAAGCTCATAGGAATGCATTGTTGAAAATTCTGGACACGTCATTTGTACCCCAAGATGTTTCTGTGAATCAGTTGGAGGGGGTGATGGCGCACGTAAACGCAGGCCATAGCTTGGGATTTACGGATTTTGATTTGACCCCGAGGGGGAGAGAGCATAACATGGCGTTGCATGTCTCAGTTGAATGTAGGGGCTCAGTCATGTCCCACGTACTGGTAGATACCGGATCTTCCTTGAACGTGCTGCCAAAGAAAGCAATGATGAAATTGGACATCAGGGGAATCATTTGTACGCCTAGTGACTTGGTGGTCAGGGCATTTGATGATACACGAAGGTCAGTCTTTGGATCTATAACGTTACCTCTGCAGGTGGGGCCGGAGATTTTCGAAACTGAATTTTACATTATGGACATCCAGCCAGTATATAGCTGCCTTCTCGGACGACCATGGATCCATGGTGTTGGGGCAGTCACATCTACCATGGATCCATGTATTTCAGCTTTTGGTGCAAGGTACATGTGACTGCCCCAGCACCATGGATCCATGGTCGTCCGAGAAGGCAGCTATATGCTGGCTGGATGTCCATAATGTAAAATTTAGTTTCGAAAATCTCCGGCCCCACCTGCAGAGGTAACGTTATAGGTCCAAAGACTGACCTTCGTGTACCATCAAATGCCCTGACCACCAAGTCACTAGGCGTACAAATGATTCCCCTGATGTCCAATTTCATCATTGCTTTCTTTGGCAGCACGTTCAAGGAAGATCCGGTATCTACCAGTACGTGGGACATGACTGAGCCCCTACATTCAACTAAGACATGCGACGCCATGTTATGCTCTCTCCCCCTCGGGATCAAATCAAAATCCGTAAATCCCAAGCTATGGCCTGCGTTCACGTGCGCCATCACCCCCTCCAACTGATTCACAGAAACATCTTGGGGGTATAAATGACGTGTCCAGAATTTTCAACAATGCATTCCTATGAGCTTCGGAACACAATAACAGTGACAATATGGATATCTTCGATGGCGTCTGTTGAAGGTGCTCAACAATCTTATAGTCACTCTTATGAATAAGGCGCATAAACTCTTCTACATCTTTCAGTGAGGTTTCTTTTTCGTTCCTCTGTACAGGGACATCCTCATTCATTTTTCCTTTTCCTTTTGTCAATCGTTCAGCCTCTACCTCAGGCGATATAAAAATTCTCCCACTTCTCATCATCCCTCCGGTCCCGACGACATTGTCTACAACCTCAGCTGGCTGTCTACTTATATCGATCTTCACCCCATCACAGTATGCTTCCAACCCATAAGTCCAGGGTACCGCCTTAGTGCTCTCATAAGGGGTTGGCTCTGCCTTGGTGATAGTGATCGGCGGTCGCCTGGCTGGCGCCGTTATAGTTATTGTTTTTCGGGGGATTGTCACTGTAGCTACATCACTTTGCTCATCCGCTAATACCTCTGTAGGTTTCTCAACTGACGTTCTGTCGAATTGCACTGTGCCTTCATCTATCAAGGTCTGAATACCCTTCTTCAATTCAGCACAACCCCCAGCTTGGGTCCAACACTCTAGGCAAAACTCATCGCAGCCCGGATACACACCTCCTTTCAATAACCTGCTCTTTATCTCACACAACGGTGTGTTTAGGTCATCAACATTCACGATCAAGTTCAAACCCTCCTCGGTCAAAATAGCATTTGCCCCATGGTTGGGCATGGGCTGTTGTACTATGTTCGGACCTGCTTGTCCAAAATTTATGGCTTTGCTATCCAACAGATCTTGCACCACATGCTTGAACGCGTGGCAAGTCTCTATGTCATGGCCAGGAGCCCCGGAGTGGAACTCGCAGTGCTTGTTCGCATCAAAACCGAAAGGAGGAGTGCCCGTCATGGGGGCTATAGTCCTCTTTTCCACCAAGTTCAAACCCAGTAGCGTCTGTAGCAATTCTGCGTACGTTGAAGGAGGCGTTTCGAACACCCTCCTTGGTTTGCCCCCCTGAACTCTGCGTTGGGCAGGATGTAAACTCTGTTGTGGCTGCTGTTGCTGCGGTGGTATCTGCTGTAGTGGTATTGGTTGTTGATGAAATGGAATTGTGACACTTGCCACCTGTTACGGATGATTGTACTGATTCCGCACTCTGCCCCGGCCTCGGCCTCGGCCCCCGAATACTGCACTTGCATCACCTTGACGGCGACCACCGAAAGCTCTTCTGTTACTGCCAGCTGAAGTAGATTCCTCAGCTTGGAATCTCCCTATTTTAATATTGCTTTCAATTTTCTCACCCATCAAGATTAGGTCCGAGAAACTGCCCAAGGAAGTATGAAACAGCTTATCATAAAACATACCAGTAAATGTTCCTATGAACATATCATTCATTTCTTTGTCATCCAACGAAGGATGAACTCGTGCGGCCATATCGCGCCACCTCTGTGCATATTCTTTGAAACTCTCATCTTTCTTCTGGGACAACCCCTATAATTGGACCCGGTTGGGTGCCAAGTCACTATTGTACTTATAATGAGCCACAAACGCTTCAGCCAGCTGCTTCCAAGTTTTTACCTGAGTAGGCTCCAATCCCATGTACCATTCAAGGGAAGGACCAGACAAGCTGTCTTGAAAGAAATGCATCAGCATCCTCTCATCATTTGAATAAGCCGACATCCTTCTATAGTATGACCGCACATGCACCTTTGGACAAGTATCTCCTTTATATTTGTCAAATGTGGGAGCTTTAAATTTTAGCGGTACCCTCAGGCCAGGCACCAGACCCATTGTGGTCATATCTAAACCAACAGCACTTTGATTCACAACACCTTTCATCTGCTCCTCGAGCATCTTGATTCTCTGCGCGTTATCTGCAGGACCTTCAAAACCCCCACCGGAGAAAGCATCTTCTTGCTGATCTTCTATCCAATTACCGTTCCCATTTCCATATCCATCATACCCGTTGTTACGACCAACTCTAGTCTGATTCATCACAGGGCCCCGCCCCCTGTTACCACACCCTGGAGCGACTCCGACAGGTCCAAAAGACATTATTCCAGCACCATTTCCATTACCGAATCCGCCATAACCCTGATTGGTATTACCAAATCCGTCCTGCCCGAAGCCCTGAGCGTTGAAGCCGTACTTCCCATCTTGATTAGCATACTCAAACCCCTGGTCGTTATAGCCAAATCCGTTGTTACCGAAGCCATTACCTCTAATATTATCACCGCCTAGATTGGCATCTCCGAATCCCACGTTGTTGATGACAGTCTCATTACCGATTCCTGTATTACCGTTCCCAGCGCCAGTGCCATTGTTCACATTCACAGCAGGTATGTTCGTCACAGGTGGAGCTACCGGTGTAGGAGTACCATCCCCGTGAATGGTGTCAACACGCACAGAATTGTGGTCTTCATTTCCGTGCCCAGCATTTCTCACCAGCAAAGGCTGCACCAAAGCTTGCAAGTTTTCCTGGCCTTTCACGATTGTCTCCATCGTCTGCATGAACAATGCCAGCTTCTCACGCATGTCTTGCATTTCGTTCTGCATCTGATCCATAACTCTTTTGCAGTTGGTACGAGTAGAGTATCGGTGCGGGCGTTGACTTTCAATCCTGAAAAGACTTGGATTATGCAGGAAATGAGATACAGTTCGATAATCACCTGTAATGCAGTATGAATGTGTATGCAAATGCAACATGTGTCTGTGTGTTAGGGAATATCACTCCCCAATTCTAGTGCTAATGTGTCAGTGCGGTGACAGTGACAGCAATACGAAATTTGGGGCTGAATCATAGAAAACACCTCATACATTGCAGAGAAACCCACCAAGTCAGGAATACAATATCAATGAGCGTACAATAAGAAGGCATGACCTCAACCAATAATCCTGGTGATGGCCAGCACAATGCAAATAAAGCTTACACATCAATACATGAAATAGTCAAGTGCGACCATACGCCTGGTACTCATCTAATAACCCCTTAGTCTCTGGATGACTTGGTCAGGTAAGCAAACCCTCAACAAGTAGATCTCTTCGCTTGAGTACGCGTCGTAAATCACCAGCAGATTCCTCCCGTGCCCCTTCTCCGAAGCGATCCTCTAGCTTCCGTTTCTGAGACACAGCCTCCTTCTTGCATTCAATGGCTTTGTTCAATGAGTTCTGAAGACTATATCTTGCCATCACCTCCTCTTCATACTTTTTATTGCTAGCCTTCAACTGATCTTCGAGTTCCGCAATTTGTTGCTTCAATTTGTCTTCCCTCTTTTTGTTGTTGGTTAGCGTAGCATTCCACGTTTTATTGCAAGAAGAGATTTCCCGGTGGGCGGCATCGAGTGACTTCTTCTTAGCCTCTAACATATCATGAGAGCTTTTGAATTCTTTCCCCAGGCGTTCACGCTTCTTTTTCTCTTCGGTCAGTTCAGCACCTAGCCTGTTTACTAACTCAGTCTGCTGTTGGAAAAAATGCACAACTTTGTTCTTCTCACTCCGCATCTGAGCCAGTTCCTTCTCTAAGTCTTTATTGATTTTTATCAAGTCCTCTTTTTCTTTCACGACCCGCTCATAGACCTCAACAGCTACAGTAGTTGGTTCTTCCACTGGAATGGGAACAGGACGTGATACTGCTGGAAAAGGCATCTGTACCTGTCTTACCCTCTCCTGGATCCACACCTTGTATGGCATATAGGCTTGACAATCATTCTTGCCTAGCAATGGTTTCCCTCTTCTGCAGATATGATTCCAAGCGTGCTGAAGCTTGGCCAGTAAGTCCCCACTCAAGTCACCGGTGAAATACAGAGATTCCTGTATTTCTTCCTCCTTTGGCGGGCTTTTCAGGGCATAACCGAATTGCCTAATCAATAATGATGGATTATAGTTGATGCACCCTTTCCTCCCAATCAGAGGAACATTGGGATATCCGGCGCAGCTGTAAATACTCTCAGATCCCAATAAAGCTCTGTCGAACCAGACAACATCTCCTAAAGAAAGTCTCATCAGATGCTCAGACCAATCCACCGTAGCTGCAGACTCAGCAAAAATACCCTTCTTGGGCAGATAACTCTCAAACCACATATACAACAAAGGCACACAACAAGAGACGTTCTTGCCCCTCCTATTCTCATTCTTATAATGCAGTGAGTGATAGAAGTCTCCAATTAGGGTGGGCACAGGATTGCCTGAACAAAGATATAGAATGCATCCAAATCGATGAAGTCAGGCATATTAGGGAACAACACAATGCCATAGATACACAAAGCAAGGATAGCATTAAACACAACCCAACAACCACTCTTGGCGTACTCTTGTGCTTTTCCTACTAAGAACTTGAGAGAGAAACCAGAAACTCCATTCCACGAGGTTAACAGCAATTCTGAGGGGTCTAAGTGCAAAGCAGCAGCCAAATCCTCCCGTTTGGGCTCAACACCCGTATGAATGAAGGGCACCTTGTTCTGAATAGTCAACTCCAAGATCTCAGCATATTCCTCCATGGTCGGAGCCAGAATGAAGTCAGGGAAAGTAAAACACCTCAGCGGGGGATCATAGAACTGCATCAGTGCGTACAATCTGTTACGCTCATGCATGGATGGTTTATAGACCAGCCTGAGTAGTTTCCCATAACTCTTCCTGAAGCTTCTCTTTACCTCATCATCAGCTAGAGACATCAACCCAAGTAGAGGAGAAACATCGTGAGTAGGCAACTTGTACGCGACAGTCTTCCTCAAAATACTCATGATAACAGATGGAAGTCCGGAGCACTAGAATCGGGAAGTATGAAAATGCACCTGCAACACAGACACACGTTAATGATATGCACATGATGATGCAAACAATGCAATATGCAAGAAATGCAACAAGGGATCACAAGCCCCTGGCTGAGAAGTTCAATTCACAACTTTGGCCTCAAATAGACCCTTAAACTGCTCAAGATCATCCACGATGCTCCAACCTGGTCTCTGACAGACCCAATAACACCGTCCTCAAATATCAACACCCTTGAATCTCAATCAAGATAACCGGTATTCTGGAGGTCAAGTTACCTGCATGTCCCAACCCCTCTCACCGGTAGGTGTCCTAACAACTGACACAAGGTACGGCATCCTATGCGGTCGTCGGCGTCACAGACTTTCAAGACAGATGATACGATACCCAGAAGGTGTGGCATCATCATGTCCTGAAGAGGCCTCACTTAGCCAACTTCCAAATGATCGGTCCCCAGAGTCGACAATCCAACTAACCAACAACCCCCTCAACCCAAAGGGTTGAAAAAGAAGTCAACCAGAAGAACCTCGTCCGAGCGTGGATTTCATGAGACACTAGTACATGCAAAGCATGCCCGCGCCCACTAATTTCCACTCTAATTCTTGGTGCACTCAAGCCCAGGTCCGTCTTATCTCTCAATCATAGAGCCCCCTCATACCCACAATAATAATAACAATAATATAATGCTGAATGTAAAATACAGAAAACGTAAATCCATACAAAACCCACGACGGGAAAACAAGCGCTAGGATTGACTCGCATAGGGAACCGTTGGAGTCCCCAGCAGAGTCGCCAGCTGTCGCTACTGCGAAAATCGGCGCCGGCTGAACAGAAGAGTCGCCACCATGCGTTATTTATCCCAACGGAGGGAAAGGAAACGCTCGAAGTAAACCTACCGCAAAGACGGGAAAGGAATGGTCATCGCAACCAAATCCTGGATTCGGGAGTCGGTTACGCAAGGGGAAGGTATTAGCACCCCTCACGTCCGTCGTACTCGACGAGATCCACGCTTGTTTTCTAGTACGGATTGTTATTCTATCTATTCTACAGGTCTGGGGTTAAAAGAAAATAAACCGACTCGACAAAGTATCGCACTTTATGCCTACGTATTCCCGTCTGGAACGAGAAATCAGAGTCAACGTAGTTCGCCTACCTACGGGAAAGGAGGGGAAGGTTGCTCGCTAGGATATCGCATCCTATGCCTACGTACTTTCATACAGCATGAAAGATCAGAGCAAACGTAGTTCGGGCCACGTACGACACAAGTCTGTCCTGATTGTTTTTATCTCCTTCTGACAAGGTTTTTTCCTGATTAAGAGTCCAAGCGGACAAAAATGATGTTTTTGATTGGTTTACAGTCTTTTACGCAAGAACTGTTTTTTATTGATGTTTGAAATATTTATTGTGTTTTTCTGATTGTTTTGAGAAAGAAGAGATAGAACTCTAGAACCTATGGTTGAAAAGGGAATCAAAATCTAACCTAATGTTGTCATGCATGGGTGAGAACCTAGTGTCTGTCATATCTCTCTCTTACGCAGAGAGAAACAGAGATCCTAAGGGGATAAACGGAAAAGCAACAACATATATACAGTAAAGCGGTAAAATGCATGAATGCAGCAATACAAGCGAGGCAAGGGAGTCCCACTTAACCTCGAACCTAGAAAACAATGGGCAAAGTGAAACAACTTCACTTCAACCTCCAGGGGAAAATTAACAAACAATACAGTCAAGAAACTCAAACAATACATCACCAGCACCAACAACTCCAAACAGCAAAACCTGACAGCACAAGCTCCTTCTTCTATCAGTCTTCAAGGTAATGAACTCTATTCTCAATCTTCAAGGGCTTCTTCAAAGCAAGCTCTCCAGCAGAGAAATGATTATAAGAGGATTTTGCATGTTAAACAGTCTGTTGAACACCAAAGGTGACCTACAGAAAGTTAACATAATACAAACTGTTTCTCTCAAAGTTCTATCTCCTAGATACAGTCACTAATCCTTCCAAAGGAGGGAGGTGAGTATCAAGGAGAGACTTTTAATCATTGAGAAGAATGGAGGCAAAAGAAGCCATCCATATTTGTGAAGAAATTTTCTATTCTAAGGCTCTATCCAGCTCCTATGTCCTAGGTCTTCAAACAGCTTCAAGCAAGCCAAGCATCTTCATCAAGCTTTGATCTTCAGCTTCAACTTTGTCTTCAATATGCTTCATCATCATGCTCTTCAAACCAAGCCCACACCCCAAGCAAAGCCCAATAAGCCCACACAAACAATATAAACCCCAAAAGGGCACACCATACAATCAAACAAAATACAAAATATACTAAAAATATTAATATAATAGGGAAAATTCTAATATTATTTCTAGGGGATCTACTATACCTACCCTTAATACCCTATATGCCTCAAGTCCTAATTCAATCTAAAAAGCCCCAAAAGAAATTGTTTTAATGCACCTAAGTTGTGTATAAACCCTAATCTAACCATCCTAATATTCACTAATCAAAATTATCTAAAAATAATCCTAAAAATTATGGGATAAAATTCAGGGGTACCTAACATGTATATCTAATTATCCTAAAAAAATTGGCCTAAAAAAGTAATGGGAATTACCTAAACAAAAATCTACAAAATCATGGATCAACATAAAAGAAATAAAATGCAATAAAAGTAGAAAATATACAAAAAATACTAAAATGCATGAGATGACAAATATTTTTATTTTATATTTTTCTAGACAAAAATATGAAATGGGAGAAAAAACTCCCATTAAAAAATCATTAATTTTCAATTTAATATGATTTTTCAAAGTTGGAAAAGAAAATGGAGAAAAAATAAAATGAATTATGAAAATGGGGTGCAATCAGTAAGATAATGCAGTTCAATTCACACTTGGGCCCAGAATGGGGGTTTAAAAAGCAAGGCGCGCTGAGCCCATCATTAAATCAAAAAAAAAAATTAATAAATCCAAGAAAAAGAAAAAGATTAGGTGCGAAAAGCAATGCAAATCAGTGTGAATCAGATTGGGCCTCATGAAGGGGGTTCAGATAACAATTGGATCCACTAAGCCCAAAATTTCTTTAATGAAACGCCGTGTTTCGTTGTGGTCTCATATTCTCTTCACACGCGAAATTAAACCCTGGCCTTTGGATCCTCAATCAGTCAACTAGTCCACTCATGATCCAACGGCTTGGTGGTTGTCTTCTTCATTTGAACCCTGAACTTGGAGGGATATCCATGGAAGCTTAACACTAGCAGCTTCATCCTCTCAACTCGCATCTCCTTAAAACATCATCAATTCTTAAAATTCAAGACCCTACTCCACTTGATTTTCAACACTGAGTCTAACCATGACCTCAAATCCTATTGAATTTCACTCAAACTCCAAACACGAATCAATCATCAAGATTTGCTCAGAACTCAAAATTCACCATTCTTGAAATTGTTTACACTAAAATGCTCACCTCTTATCACTGATCAAAATCCACTAAAGAACTAAGGTTATCACTCAAAATTCAGGGAGTTCTTGATCTCAACAGAATTTGTGTCCACATATGAATCATCACCAATTCCTCTCAAACTCTCCAGAAAGCTTCTCCTAACCACATACATTGTTTCTAGACTAGAGATTCTTGCTAATTCTATCTAATTCAAGCCATGGTGAAAAAGTTACTAACCTGTAAAGATGAGTGAAACAGATGAACCAAAGCTCCAAGTCAATGCTTGATAAGTTCCAGAATCGATCAGTGTGATGATTGCTTGCTTCTGTATGCAATAGATCTTCCTCAAATCGCCTGAATCAGTGTAACAAAATTCCAATTGCAGGTGAAGAAGTGAAACTTCAAGAACTCGATTCAGGCTTGGATTCTCTCAGATTTTGATTGGAACACTCTTAGTGATGATTATTGAATTGATTTGGATCAAAAAATTGAAGAAATGATGAAGAATTGGGTGAATTCGAAATTGAATTGCAAGTGAGCAAGATGGATCTCAATCTCTCTTCTCTGCACCAAATGAAGTTCAACCCTAGTTTAGATCACCTCTAATGGTTATATAGGTGATGTTAGAAAGATCTAGAATGCTCTGGATGGCTCCAATGAGATTTTGCAATTCTCATGGCATGATAACTTGAAAATGGCCAATGCAAAAACCAGTTCAGGATTGCCTTGTTGCAGCACTTGAATGAGGCTTGAATTTCTCTCCAAATGAGAAATAGAATGTGTTTGAATGATCCCTTGCATTGCAATGTACTCCTAGCTTGGTTTGGCAAGTGTTACTTAAATGACAAGCAATTGAACATGACTTCATAATTCTGGCCTTAACTCAAAAAAGTAATAATACCATTGATCTCAAAATGCAATTTCCATTCAGTTTTATAGGTCACATGATGTATTTAGGCTTTGGATAAAAAAACCCCAAATTTGGTCACTTGAAAATGAACTTTTACCTTCCATATTTGGTCAATTTTATCATTTTGAGTTTCATGCATTTCCAAGCCATCATGACCTCTTTTCTAGACCCAAAACATCATTTTGAGCAAGTTTGATGTTGAACATTTTTTCATTTGAAGCTTGCAAGTATGAGTTTTAGGCATATGCTTGAAATGACCTATAACCTTACTTTCCCAAAATACCCCTGGCTTGTCAAGATCATAAGTAGAGCTCCACAAATCAGATTGACACATACCATACCTTTCTAGAAAGCTATGATCATGAGGAACAACTTTCATGTTGGCCAAAAATCCACTTGAAAACTCCTTATGGGGTAAAAGTTTCTTGGAAGTCAAGTAACTTTCACAGATAAATTTCAGATGCCTCTGAGGACCCCTAACTTGCAAGAACCATAACTTGAGTTCTATAAATCTCCTTGATGCCTTCCACCACTCAAATTAAAGGTATTGAGATACTATACAAGTTTCATGTTGGCCAAGGATCCATTTGAGACTTGCATTTTGAATTACTTTGCTTGGAAGTTTGACATAAACCAGGGGATTTTACACAGAAACCCTAATTTAGAAACTTCTCTTCTTCTTGATTTCTTTTGATTTCTCCTTGGCACAACACCACATCCATATCCACATATCAAATGATGAACCCCACATCCTTCAAATAGGCCTTGATGCCTTTCAACCAAGCATTTGACTTAGGGTTGACCTAGGGTTGACCCAGATGAAACCCTAGTTGACTGTCTTCAACTGTAGCTCTTGCAACCACACCAATAACTTGTCTTACTTTCAAAATGACCCTCTAGGTCTTCCATGATGTCTACACACATTCCATGCCTCAGTTCCATAGCTCACAACCTCTATGATGATCTTCAAATACCCCCCAGACAGGCTCTAAATCCACTGCTTGATCTATTAGCTTCCCAAAGCTTTACCTTCTTTCTTGGTGACTTGAAGAGGCTTGAATCTTGATAAGAACCTCTTGAATACATTCCTTGAGATGAAAAATAGCACTTGATCCCTTGTTGGATGGCTTGCCCATGCTATGCTATGCAAATGAATGAACTATGTGTATGATCTACTATGCAAATGATAAAGCTATGAAAACACAAATCAGGTAAAATCAGTTGGTCAAATTTTAGGGTGCAACAGCTGCCCCTATTCAAACGACTTGGACCCGACTGGGTGAAACGCCCGGAGCCTTCAGACAATCGAGGTACGAGACTGTTGAATACCAATAAACCCGAAAGTTTGCCGACTGCCCGAAATAAATTGCGAAATAAACTGCACCACTACTTGGGGAACACTATCTACAAATCTGATTTCAACATTATCTTGTCAATACTGGAATAAACTTATTGACTTCACCGGGAGAAGCAATTATGTCTTGTCATACAGGAAAATAACTCCGCCTTTGCTACGGGATGATAACTCTGCCAAATACAGGAAAATAACTCCGCCTTTGCTACGGGTAAACACTCTGCCAAATACAGGAAAATAACTCCGCCTTTGCTACGGGTAAATACTCTGCCAAATACAGGAAAATAACTCCGCCTTTGCTACGGGTAAACACTCTGCCAAATACAGGAAAATAACTCCGCCTATGCTACGGGTAAACACTCTGCCAAATACAGGAAAATAACTCCGCCTTTGCTACGGGATGATAACTCTTCCAAATACAGGAAAATAACTCCGCCTTGGCTACGGGTAAACACTCTACCAAATACAGAAAAATAACTCCGCCTTTGCTATGGGATGATAACTCTGCCAAATACAGGAAAATAACTCCGCCTTTGCTACGGGATGATAACTCTGCCAAATACAGGAATATAACTCCGCCTTTGCTACGGGTAAACACTCTGCCAAATACAGGAAAATAACTCCGCCTTTGCTACGGGTAAACACTCTGTCAAATACAGGAAAATAACTCTGCCTTTGCTACGGGATGATAACTCTGCCAAATACAGGAAAATAACTCCGCCTTTGCTACGGGACGATAACTCTGCCAAATACAGGAAAATAACTCCGCCTTTGCTACGGGTAAACACTCTGCCAAATACAGGAAAATAACTCTGCCTTTGCTACGGGACGATAACTCTGCCAAATACAGGAAAATAACTCCGCCTTTGCTACGGGATGATAACTCTGCCAAATACAGGAAAATAACTCTGCCTTTGCTACGGGTAAACACTCTGCCAAATACAGGAAAATAACTCCGCCTTTGCCACGGGATGATAACTCTGCCAAATACAGGAAAATAACTCCGCCTTTGCTACGGGATGATAACTCTGCCAAATACAGGAAAATAACTCCGCCTTTGCTACGGGTAAACACTCTGGCAAATACAGGAAAATAACTCCGCCTTTGCTACGGGATGATAACTCTGCCAAATACAGGAAAATAACTCCGCCTTTGCTACGGGACGATAACTCTGCCAAATACAGGAAAATAACTCCGCCTTTGCTACGGGTAAACACTCTGCCAAATACAGGAAAATAACTCCGCCTTTGCTACGGGACGATAACTCTGCCAAATACAGGAAAATAACTCCGCCTTTGCTACGGGTAAACACTCTGCCAAATACAGGAAAGTAACTCCTCCTTTTCTACGGGTAAACACTCTGCCAAATACAGGAAAATAACTCCGCCTTTGCTACGGGTAAACACTCTTGAATACAGCTCCTCTGCCTATCTTTGCAGTAGCTAACTCCATCAATCAAATGGGTAAAAAAATATTGGTCCAATCTTCAAACTTTTAGTGCGGACATGGCAGCAAATCTGAGAAGGACTCTACTGGGGATTTTCCGAATCCAAACTGCCAGGCACCTATTTCGACATAGGCGGCAACTTCCAAAAATTGATTCACAAAATCTTTTGATACTGTCATAACAAATTTTGAAGAAGTACTCCGCTGGAGGGGTAAGAGAAACTTAAACAAGCAACTTTGTGGGGAATAATGACAAAACGAATATTATCATTACATGTCTCATGCCGAGACCTTGAATGTTTGGTAATTAATTTGAGCAAGAGCTCCCTCCACCTGCAAGGGAAACAACACTTGAAAACAAAAGGTTAACCAACCTGGCTTATGTTTCAAAATGCATATGTTTGACAATGGCGTAATGTTCCATTCGACATGGAAATGCTACGCGTTTTTCATTTGGTAGATGCAAATATGACACTATATGCCAAGCTTGCTTCCTCAATCTTGGCCGTCGAGGACAAATATCACCCTGCTGGGGAGTGAACGGGTATCACAAAGTATTCCGGCAAAATAAATGCCAGGACACACAACCAACTCTGTCGGGGAGAGCTTTAACCTTTGATTTCCACTGGGAGGAAAGAGAACACTTGCTAAAAAGAGAGAACTCCGCTGAGGACGAAACGACTCTCTTGGGGAAAATCAACTGACTCCGTTGGGGAGAATAAATGACCCTACTGGGAGGGGAATCTCTACTGGGAAGAGTAGACTGTCTGGGTACAACTCACAAGTTGGAAATATTAATCTTCTAAGGCTAAACCACTCTGCTCGGGATGGGGGATCCTTTTGGAGGACACCACACTGTCTGAATGCAGCCTTCGATCTTGGAATCGTCAATTCTGCTGAGGGTAAACGACCTTGCTGGAGAATGTCCTTCGGATAAGCTGCGACTAGCTGGGGAATTTGATCCTTCTTCAATAAGGAACATTGTCATCTCAGCTTCCGGGAATGAAGCACGACCTGCAGGGAGATTCACTTCACATAATGATCAAGTCTTTTGTTACGAGCTTCTGGTTAGGACTGCAATCTTCTGATCGTCCACTTCGTATGGTCAAGAACCCTGCAACACCACAAACGAGACAAGACAAGTCTATACAACCAAATCTATTTAGGTTAGCGTTAGTGGCATCATTTTCAGTCAATTCAAAGTTTTAGCAATTATTGGCAAGGGCCAGCAATGTTATAAACTTGCTAGTTTTATTAAACATTGGCGTTTGCCATGTACAAAACAGTAAAGAACAAGCATCAAATACTGAATAACATGTTTTATTGATTGGGCCCCTGAATGGGCAGAGTTTTGTACATTGGATGTAACTCCTGAAAAGAGGAAGCTACGCACAACAAATATACAAGTATGCACAGGAAGCATATATACAGTGACAAATCAAATTTGCACACATGTCGGCAACGTGATGCAGACGAACATCATGAGCTGATCCTCCTATGACTCGCCTGACTCTAGCGCTTTCCTGGTATTCAAACTTCTGAAGAGATTGTATCTGATAATCGACCTCTCAGGTATATTCTCCCGCACCAATGCGCACCGTAATATCAAATTCGGACCGCAGTCATTTGCTTTTCAAATCCCTAACTTTTGCGTGAACTGCCCTTTACGGGTTTTCAGTTCACCGGGATACCCTTTTTTGCCGAAGCCGCCCAGTGTAGGTTTTCAACTTCGCGGGTGTACATTTTTTCAATTTTATCCCTAATTTTTGCCTGAACCTTTCATTCTGTTTTTGGTTCGCCAGGATGCCCCATTTTTGCCTGGACTCTCTTTTTTTTGTCCAGCGGGTCAATTTCAAGCAAAGTATTTTTTAACTGCGTCTGAATTCACAGGCGACGTAAAGTCTTCACCGTCCATGGTGGACAACAATAAAGCTCCTCCTGAAAAGACTTTTCTGACAACGTATGGCCCTTCGTAGTTGGGGGTCCACTAGCCCCTGTGATCAACCTGTGGCGGGAGAATCCTTTTCAGCACAAGGTCGCCCGTCTGAAAGCTCCGAAGATGTATCTTCTTATCATACGCTTTCTTCATTCAGCTCTGGTACAACCGACCATATGCTAGAGAAGCTAACCTCTTATCATCCATTAAACTCAGCTGGTTCAACCTGTCTTTCACCCATTCTGCCTCGTCCAGTTGGACATCTCGTAATACCCTCAGGGAAGGAATCTCAACCTCCAATGGTAACACTGCTTCCATTCCGTATACCAACGAGAACGGGGTTGCCCCGGTTGATGTGCGTACCGTCGTACGATAACCGTGCAAAGCGAAAGGTAGCATCTCATGCCAGTCCTTATAGGTCACCACCATCTTTTGAAAAATCTTCTTTATGTTCTTATTGGCCGCTTCAACAGCGCCATTCAACTTGGGTCGATAAGGAGAAGAGTTGTGATGCTCAATCTTAAAACTCTGACACAGCTCCTTCAGCATCTTGTTATTTAGGTTCGAACCGTTGTCGGTAATTATCCGCTCGGGGATTCCATATCTGCAAATGATGTCTCGTTTGATAAACCTGGCTACCACCTGCTTGGTCACATTTGCATATGATGCCGCTTCTACCCACTTGGTAAAATAATCAATTGCTACCAAAATGAACTGGTGTCCATTAGATGCCGTCGACTCGATCTTTCCAATCATGTCGATTCCCCACATTGAGAATGGCCACGGTGACGACATCACGTTCAGAGGACTCGGAGGCACATGGATCTTATCTGCATAGATCTGGCACTTATGACACCTCTTCGCAAACTTGAAACAATCAGTTTCCATAGTTAGCCAGTAATAACCTGCCCGCAGCAGCTTCCTCGTCATAGCGTGCCCACCAGCATGTGTACCAAATGTACCCTCATGTATTTCCTCCATGAGCAACTTCGCCTCTTTCTCGTCTACACAACGTAGTAGCACCAAGTCGTGATTTCTCTTGTATAGGACACCGTCCGGATTCAGATAGAAATTACCCGCCAATCTCCTGAGAGTCTTCTGATCGTGACTGGACGCCCCAGCCGGATACTCTTTGTTCTTCAGGAAATTATGGATGTCAAAATACCAGGGTTTATCGTCAGATGCTTCGTCAATGGCAAATACGAAGGCGGGTCTGTCAAGCCGAGAGATAACGATTCTGGGAGCCTCATTCCAGAAGTTGACTTTATACATGGAAGACAATGTGGCCAGGGCGTCAGCCATCTGATTCTCTGCTCGCGGTACATGATGCAACTCGACCTTGTCAAAGAAGGGCAACAATCTCCTTGCGTAATTCATGTATGGTATCAAATTAGGCTGACGTGTCTCCCATTCTCCTTTTATTTGATTCACCACCAGAGTTGAGTCTCCGTATACATCCAGATTTTTGATTCGCAAATCAATGGCTTCTTCAAGCCCCATGATGCAAGCTTCGTATTCGGCTTCGTTATTGGTAACTGGAAAGGTCAATCGAGCGGTAAATGGGATGTGCGACCCATGTGGAGTAGTGATGATTGCCCCTATTCCGCTACCGTAGGCGTTTACAGCTCCGTCGAAGATCAACTGCCATTTGGAACCCAATTCTGGTCCTTCGCCCGGCAACGGTTCTTCACAATCTTTCATCTTTAGGTACATGATATCCTCGTCAGGAAAATCAAACCTCATCAATTGGTAGTCCTCAATAGGCTGCTCAGCAAGATATTCTGATAACACGCTCCCCTTTATAGCCTTCTGTTAGACATACTGGATATCGTATTCGGTCAAAACCATCTGCCAACGGGCAATTCTCCCCGATAGTTCCTGCTTTTCAAATACGTATTTGATAGGATCCATCTTCGAGATGAGCATGGTTGTATGATTCAGCATGTACTGCCTCAAAAGCTTGGCGGCCCAGGCTAGCGCGCAACAAGTTTTTTCGAGCATTGAGTATCGAGATTCACATTCAGTAAACTTCTTACTCAGGTAATATATCGCATGCTCTTTTCTTCTTGTCTCGTCGTGTTGACCGAGAACACAACCCATACTTCCCTCAAGAACCGTCAAATATATAATCAAAGGTCTCCCTGCCACTGGATGTATCAAAATCGGAGGCTCCTGCAAATACTGTTTTATTTTATCGAACGCCTTTTGACAATTTTCATTCCATGTTACAGCCTGGTCTTTTTTCAACAGCTTGAATAATGGCTCACACGTAGCTGTTAGATGAGATATGAACCGAGCGATGTAGTTCAACCTCCCTAAAAACCCGCGCACCTCTTTTTCTATTTTAGGCGTCGGCATCTCTTGTATTGCTTTTATTTTTGCAGGATCAACCTCTATTCCTTTTTCGCTCACGATAAACCCCGGCAGTTTACCCGACCTCACCCCGAAGGTGCACTTGTTAGGGTTCAGTCTCAGCCTGAACTTCCTAAGCCTTTTGAATAACTTAAGCAGATTCACCAAATGCTCTTCCTCCGTCTGGGATTTGGCAATGATATCATCGACATAAACCTCGATCTCTTTATGCATCATGTCATGAAAGAGAGTTGTCATTGCACGCTGATACGTTGCCCCAGCATTCTTTAATCCGAAGGGCATCACTTTATAACAAAATGTTCCCCAAGGCGTAATGAAGGTAGTCTTCTCCATGTCTTCTGGCGCCATTTTGATCTGGTTATAGCCCGAGAAGCCTTCCATGAAGGAGAATACGGAGAATTGAGCAGTATTGTCAACCAGCACGTCGATGTGAGGAAGTGGAAAATCATCTTTCGGACTCGCTTTGTTCAAATCACGGTAATCTACGCACATTCTCACTTTACCGTCTTTCTTTGGCACTGGCACAATATTAGCGACCCATGAGGGATATTTCGTAACAGCTAGGAAACCAGCATCCCACTGCTTTTGAACCTCCTCCTTAATTTTCACTGCCATATCAGGTCTAGTTCTGTGAAGCTTCTGCTTAACTGGCGGGCATTCTTCTTTTAGCGGCAGACGGTGCACAACCATATCCGTATCCAGCCCAAGCATGTCTTCGTACGACCAAGCGAATACATCACTATACTCTCTGAGCATTTCAACCAATCTTCGCTTGACGTCGCTCTGCAGCGCGACTCCTATACAGATGTTCCTTTCAACCCCTTCCGACCCCAGATTAATGATCTCAATGACCTCCTCATGAGGCAGAATGATTCGTTCTTCTTGCTTTACCAACCAAGACAACTCTTCTGGAACGTCACCATCTTCAACCATCTCTTTTTCGGCCTAAAATACCGGGTGCTCAAAGTCGAAGTGAGTCATAGGCGGTTCAATGATGTCATCTGAAAATGTTATCCTACAAAAGGAATGGTTAAATGCTTCAAAATGTGTATAAAGCGGATAACCACGTTGCCATTTTATTGTAAAACACAAAAACAGGAAAAACAGAGATCACAATATTTGTACATGAAAAACGCCTTTTTATTTAATGATTAAACAATGCAATGTACATAACAGAACGACCCTAAGCAAAATCACGATGCCCCGGGTAAGACACCGGATTGTTCAACAATTAATAAAACAAAGTATTATTGTTTGGTAGTCACAGGAACAGTCTCCTGAATAGACCAATTACATAATCCTTGTCCTGGCACGCTCGGCTGGATCCAGGCGTCCATGTCGCAGTCGCTGTCTCCTTCTTCGGAATCTGAAACAGCGTTGATGGCCTCGTGATACACTCCACTAGCCGTGATTGTTATTGGTCCTTTGAAACGAGGTGCCCCAGCAGCAGGCGTTGATGATGACAGTTGATATCCCAGCCCAAATCGGTCCATCTTCACGGGAATATCCAGAACCTTGCCCCAGCCTTTTGTCTCACCAGTCTTCACTAGAGCCTGAGCCTCCTTGTATGACGAGATTGCCACCTCTGATGCTTTACTCGGCCCTGGAACATTGTCTTTGATGCGCAACCCTTCAAAGGCTTGACAGGGTGTTTCATGAATCTCGCCGTCGACTTCTACGTACTTGAATTATGACAGATGGCTGACCAAAATATCTTCTTCTCCACAGACTGTGACCACACTGTCCCCCACCATGTATTTCAGCTTTTGGTGCAAGGTAGATGTGACTGCCCCAGCACCATGGATCCATGGTCGTCCGAGAAGGCAGCTATATGCTGGCTGGATGTCCATAATGTAAAATTCAGTTTCGAAAATCTCCGTCCCCACCTGCAGAGGTAACGTTATAGATCCAAAGATTGACCTTCGTGTACCATCAAATGCCCTGACCACCAAGTCACTAGGCGTACAAATGATTCCCCTGATGTCCAATTTCATCATTGCTTTCTTTGGCAGCACGTTCAAGGAAGATCCGGTATCTACCAGTACGTGGGACATGACTGAGCCCCTACATTCAACTGAGACATGCAACGCCATGTTATGCTCTCTCCCCCTCGGGGTCAAATCAAAATCCGTAAATCCCAAGCTATGGCCTGCGTTCACGTGCGCCATCACCCCCTCCAACTGATTCACAGAAACATCTTGGGGTACAAATGACGTGTCCAAAATTTTCAACAATGCATTCCTATGAGCTTCGGAACACAATAACAGTGACAATATGGATATCTTCGATGGCGTCTGTTGAAGGTGCTCAACAATCTTATAGTCACTCTTACGAATAAGGCGCATAAACTCTTCTACATCTTTTAGTGAGGTTTCTTTTTCGTTCCTCTGCACAGGGACATCCTCATTCATTTTTCCTTTTCCTTTCGTCAATCATTCAGCCTCTACCTCAGGCGATATAAAAATTCTCCCACTTCTCGTCATCCCTCCGGTCCCGACGACATTGTCTACAACCTCAGCTGGCTGTCTACTGATATCGATCTTCACCCCATCACAGTATGCTTCCAACCCATAAGTCCAGGGTACCGCCTTAGTGCTCTTATAAGGGGTTGGCTCTGCCTTGGTGATAGTGATCGGCGGTCGCCTGGCTGGCGCCGTTATAGTTATTGTTTTTCGGGGGATTGTCACTGTAGCTACATCACTTTGCTCATCCACTAATACCTCTGCAGGTTTCTCAACTGCCGTTTTGTCGAATTGCACCGTGCCTTCATCTATCAAGGTCTGAATACCCTTCTTCAATTCAGCACAACCCCCAGCTTGGGTCCAACACTCTAGGCAAAACTCATCGCAGCCCGGATACACACCTTCTTTCAATAACCTGCTCTTTATCTCACACAACGGTGTTTTTAGGTCATCAACATTCACGATCAAGTTCAAACCCTCCTCGGTCAAAATAGCATTTGCCCCATGGTTGGGCATGGGCTGTTGTACTATGTTCGGACCTGCTTGTCCAAAATTTATGGCTTTGCTATCCAACAGATCTTGCACCACATGCTTGAACGCGTGGCAAGTCTCTATGTCATGGCCAGGAGCCCCGGAGTGGAACTCGCAGTGCTTGTTCGCATCAAAACTGAACGGAGGAGTGCCCGTCATGGGCGCCATAGTCCTCTTTTCCACCAAGTAAAAACCCAGTAGCGTCTGTAGCAATTCTGCGTACGTTGAAGGAGGCGTTTCGAACACCCTCCTTGGTTTGCCCCCCTGAACTCTGCGTTGGGCAGGATGTAAACTCTGTTGTGGCTGCTGTTGCTGTGGTGGTATCTGCTGTAGTGGTATTGGTTGTTGATGAAATGGAATTGTGACACTTGCCACCTGTTGCGGATGATTGTACTGATTCCGCCCTCTGCCCCGGCCTCGGCCCCCGAATACTGCACTTGCATCACCTTGACGGCGACCACCGAAAGCTCTTCTGTTACTGCCAGCTGAAGTAGATTCCTCAGCTTGGAATCTCCCCATTTTAATATTGCTTTCAATTTTCTCACCCATCAAGATTAGGTCCGAGAAACCGCCCAAGGAAGTATGAAACAGCTTATCATAAAACATACCAGTAAATGTTCCTATGAACATATCATTCATTTCTTTGTCATCCAACGGAGGATGAACTCGTGCGGCCATATCGCGCCACCTCTACGCATATTCTTTGAAACTCTCATCTTTCTTCTGGGACAACCCTTGTAATTGGACCCGGTTGGGTGCCAAGTCACTATTGTACTTATAATGAGCCACAAACACTTCAGCCAGCTGCTTCCATGTTTTTACCTGAGTAGGCTCCAATCCCATGTACCATTCAAGGGAAGGACCAGACAAGCTGTCTTGAAAGAAATGCATCAGCATCCTCTCATCATTTGAATAAGCCGACATCCTTCTATAGTATGACCGCACATGCACCTTTGGACAAGTATCTCCTTTATATTTGTCAAATGTGGGAGCTATAAATTTTAGCGGTACCCTCAGGCCAGGCACCAGACCCATTGTGGTCATATCTAAACCAACAGCACTTTGATTCACAACACCTTTCATCTGCTCCTCGAGCATCTTGATTCTCTGCGCGTTATCTGCAGGACCTTCAAAACCCCCACCGGAGAAAGCATCTTCTTGCTGATCTTCTATCCAATTACCGTTCCCATTTCCGTATCCATCATACCCGTTGTTACGACCAAATCTAGTCTGATTCATCACAGGGCCCCGCCCCCTGTTACCATACCCTGGAGCGACTCCGGCAGGTCCAAAAGACATTATTCCAGCACCATTTCCATTACCGAATCCGCCATAACCCTGATTGGTATTACCAAATCCGTCCTGCCCGAAGCCCTGAGCGTTGAAGTCGTACTTCCCATCTTGATTAGCATACTTAAACCCCTGGTCATTATAGCCAAATCCGTTGTTACCGAAGCCATTACCTCCAATATTATCACCGCCCAGATTGGCATCTCCGAATCCCACGTTGTTGATGACAGTCTCATTACCGATTCCAGTATTACCATTCCCAGCGCCAGTGCCATTGTTCACATTCACAGCAGGTATGTTCGTCACGTGGAGCTACCGATGTAGGAGTACCATCCTCGTGAATGGTGTCAACACGCACAGAATTGTGGTCTTCATTTCCGTGCCCAGCATTTCTCACTAGCAAAGGCTGCACCAAAGCTTGCAAGTTTTCCTGGCCTTTCACGATTGTCTCCATCGTCTGCATGAACAATTCCAGCTTCTCACGCATGTCCTACATTTTGTTCTACATCTGATCCATAACTCTTTTGCAGTTGGTACGAGTAAAGTATCGGTGCCGGCGTTGACTTTCAATCCTGAAAAGACCTGGATTATGCAGGAAATGAGATACAGTTCGATAATCACCTGTAATGCAGTATGAATGTGTATGCAAATGCAACATGTGTCTGTGCGTTAGGGAATATCACTCCCCAATTCTAGTGCTAATGTGTCAGTGCGGTGACAGTGACAGCAATACGAAATTTGGGGTCGAATCATAGAAAACACCTCATACATTGCAGAGAAACCCACCAAGTCAGGAATACAATATCAATGAGCGTACAATAAGAAGGCATGACCTCAACCAACAATCCTGGCGATGTCCAGCACAATGCAAATAAAGCATACACATCAATACATGAAATAGTCAAGTGCGACCATACGCCTGGTACTCATCTAATAACCCCTTAGTCTCTGGATGACTTGGTCGGGTAAGCAAACCCTCAACAAGTAGATCTCTTCGCTTGAGTACGCGTCTTAAATCACCAGCAGATTCCTCCCATGCCCCTTCTCCGAAGCGATCCTCTAGCTTCCGTTTCTGAGACACAGCCTCCTTCTTGCATTCAATGGCTTTGTTCAATGAGTTCTGAAGACTATATCTTGCCATCACCTCCTCTTCATACTTTTTATTGCTAGCCTTCAACTGATCTTCGAGTTCCGCAATTTGCTGCTTCAATTTGTCTTCCCTCTTTTTGTTGTTGGTTAGCGTAGCATTCCACGTTTTATTGCAAGAAGAGATTTCCCGGTGGGCGGCATCGAGTGACTTCTTCTTGGACTCTAACATATCATGAGAGCTTCTGAATTCTTTCCCCAGGCGTTCACGCTTCTTTTTCTCTTCGGTCAGTTCAGCACCTAGCCTGTTTACTAACTCAGTCTGCTGTTGGAAAGAATGCACAACTTTGTTCTTCTCACTCCGCATCTGAGCCAGTTCCTTCTCTAACTCTTCATTGATCTTCATCAAGTCCTCTTTTTCTTTCACGACCCGCTCATAGACCTCAACAGCTACAGTAGTTGGTTCTTCCACTGGAATGGGAACAGGACGTGATACTACTGGAAAAGGCATCTGTACCTGTCTTACCCTCTCCTGAATCCACACCTTGTAGGGAATATAGGCCTGACAATCGTTCTTGCCTAGCAATGGTTTCCCTCTTCTGCAGATATGATTCCAAGCGTGCTGAAGCTTGGCCAATAGTTCCCCACTCAGTTCACCAGTGAAATACAGAGATTCGTGTATTTCTTCCTCCTTTGGCGGGCTTTTCAGGGCATAACCGAATTGCCTGATCAATAATGATGGATTGTAATTAATGCACCCTTTCCTCCCAATCAGAGGAACATTAGGATATCCGGCGCAGCTGTAGATAATCTCAGATCCCAATAAAGCTCTGTCGAACCAGACAACATCTCCTGAAGAAAGTCCCATCAGATGCTCAGACCAATCCACCGTAGCTGCAGACTCAGCAAAAATACCCTTCTTGGGCAGATGACTCTCAAACCACATATACAGCAAAGGCACACAACAAGAGATGTTCTTGCCCCTCCTATTCTCATTCTTATAATGCAGTGAGTGATAGAATTCTCCAATTACGGTGGGCACAGGATTGCCTGAAGCAAAGATATAGAATGCATCCAAATTGACGAAGTCAGGCATATTAGGGAACAACACAATGCCATAGATACACAAAGCAAGGATAGCATTAAACACAACCCAACAACCACTCTTGGCGTACTCTTGTGCTTTTTCGACTAAGAACTTGAGAGAAAAACCAGAAACTCCATTCCACGAGGTTAACAGCAATTCTGAGGGGTCTAAGTGCAAAGCAAAAGCCAAATCCTCCAGCTTGGGCTCAGCACCCATATGAATGAAGGGCACCTTGTTCTGAATAGTAAACTCCAGGATCTCAGCATATTCCTCCATGGTCGGAGCCAGAATGAAGTCAGGGAAAGTAAAACACCTCAGCGGGGGATCATAGAACTGCATCAGCGCATACAATCTGTTACGCTCATGCATGGATGGTTTATAGACTAGCCTGAGTAGTTTCCCATAACTCTTCCTGAAGCTTCTCTTTACCTCATCATCAGCTAGAGACATCAACCCAAGTAGAGGAGAAACATCGAGAGTAGGCAACTTGTACGCGACAGTCTTCCTCAACATACTCATGATAAGAGATGGAAGTCCGGAGCACTAGAATCGGGAAGTATGAAAATGCACCTGCAGCACAGACACACGTTAATGATATGCACATGATGATGCAAACAATGCAATATGCAAGCAATGCAACAAGGGATCACAAGCCCCTGGCTGAGAAGTTCAATTCACAACTTTGGCCTCAAATAGACCCTTAAACTGCTCAAGATCATCCACGATGCTCCAACCTGGTCTCTGACAGACCCAATAACACCGTCCTCAAATATCAACACCACTGGATCTCAATCAAGATAACCGGTATTCTGGAGGTCAAGTTACCTGCATGCCCAACCCCTCTCACAGGTAGGTGTCCTAACAATTGACACAAGGTACGGCATCCTATGCGGTCGTCGGTGTCACAGACTTTCAAGACAGATGATACGATACCCAGAAGGTGTGGCATCATCATGTCCTGAAGAGGCCTCACTTAGCCAACTTCCAAATGATCGGTCCCCGGAGTCGACAATCCAACTAACCAACAACCCTCTCAACCCAAAGGGTTAAAAAAGAAGTCAACCAGAAGAACCTCGTCCGAGCGTGGATTTCATGAGACACTAGTACATGCAAAGCATGCACGCGCCCACTAATTTCCACTCTAATTCTAGGTGCACTCAAGCCCAGGTCCGACTTATCTCTCAATCATAGAGCCCCCTCATACCCACAGAAATAATAACAATAATATAATGCTGAATGTAAAATACAGAAAACGTAAATCCATACAAAATCCACGATGGGAAAACAAGTGCTAGGATTGACTCGCGTAGGAACCGTTGGAGTCCCCAGCAGAATCGCCAGTTGTCGCTACTGCGAAAATCGGCGCCGGCTGAACAGAAGAGTCGCCACCGTGCATTATTTATCCCAACGGAGGGAAAGGAAACGCTCAAAGTAAACCTACCGCAAAGACGGGAAAGGAATGGTCATCGCAACCAAATCCTGGATTCGGGAGTCGGTTACGCAAGGGGAAGGTATTAGCACCCCTCACGTCCGTCGTACTCGACGGGATCCACGCTTGTTTTCTAGTACGGATTGTTATTCTATCTATTCTGCAGGTCTGGGGTTAAAAGAAAATAAACTGACTCGGCAAAGTATCGCACTTTATGCCTACGTATTCCCGTCTGGAACGAGAAATCAGAGTCAACGTAGTTCGCCTACCTACGGGAAAGGAGGGGAAGGTTGCTCGCTAGGATATCGCATCCTATGCCTACGTACTTTCATACAGCATGAAAGATCAGAGCAAACGTAGTCCGGGCCACGTACGACACAAGTCTGTCTTGATTGTTCTTATCTCCTTCTGACAAGGGTTTTTCTTGATTAAGAGTCCAAGCGGACAAAAATGACGTTTTTGATTGGTTTACAGTCTTTTACGCAAGAACTGTTTTTTATTGATGTTTGAAATATTTATTGTGTTTTTCTGATTGTTTTGAGAAAGAAGAGACAGAACTCTAGAACCTATGGTTGAAAAGGGAATCAAAATCTAACCTAATGTTGTCATGCATGGGTGAGAACCTAGTGTCTGTCATATTTCTCTCTTACGCAGAGAGAAACAGAGATCCTAAGGGGATAAACGGAAAAGCAACAACATATATACAGTAAAGCGGTAAAATGCATGAATGCAGCAATACAAGCGAGGCAAGGGAGTCCCACTCAACCTCGAACCTAGAAAACAATGGGCAAAGTGAAACAACTTCACTTCAACCTCCAGGGGAAAATTAACAAACAATACAGTCAAGAAACTCAAACAATACATCACCAGCACCAACAGCTCCAAACAGCAAAACCTGACAGCACAAGCTCCTTCTTCTATCAGTCTTCAAGGCAATGAACTCTATTCTCAATCTTCAAGGGCTTCTTCAAAGCAAGCTCTCCAGCAGAGAAATGATTATAAGAGGATTTTGCATGTTAAACAGTCTGTTGAACACCAAAGGTGACCTACAGAAAGTTAACATAATACAGACTGTTTCTCTCAAAGTTCTATTTCCTAGATACAGTCACTAATCCTTCCAAAGGAGGGAGGTGAGTATCAAGGAGAGAATTTTAATCATTGAGAAGAATGGAGGCAAAAGAAGCCATCCATATTTGTGAAGAAATTTTCTATTCTAAGGCTCTATCCAGCTCCTATGTCCTAGGTCTTCAAACAGCTTCAAGCAAGCCAAGCATCTTCATCAAGCTTTGATCTTCAGCTTCAACTTTGTCTTCAATATGCTTCATCATCATGCTCTTCAAACCAAGCCCACACCCCAAGCAAAGCCCAATAAGCCCACACAAACAATATAAACCCCAAAAGGGCACACCATACAATCAAACAAAATACAAAATATACTAAAAATATTAATATAATAGGGAAAATTCTAATATTATTTCTAGGGGATCTACTATACCTACCCTTAATACCCTATATGCCCCAAGTCCTAATTCAATCTAAAAAGCCCCAAAAGAAATTGTTTTAATGCACCTAAGTTGTGTATAAACCCTAATCTAACCATCCTAATATTCACTAATCAAAATTATCTAAAAATAATCCTAAAAATTATGGGATAAAATTCAGGGATACCTAACATGTATATCTAATTGTCCTAAAAAGATTGGCCTAAAAAAGTAATGGGAATTACCTAAACAAAAATCTACAAAATCATGGATCAACATAAAAGAAATAAAATGCAATAAAAGTAGAAAATATACAAAAAATACTAAAATGCATAAGATGACAAATATTTTTATTTTATATCTTTCTAGACAAAAATATGAAATGGGAGAAAAAACTCCCATTAAAAAATCATTAATTTTCAATTTAATATGATTTTTCAAAGTTGGAAAAGAAAATGGAGAAAAAATAAAATGAATTATGAAAATGGGGTGCAATCAGGAAGATAATGCAGTTCAATTCACACCTGGGCCCAAAATGGGGGTTTAAAAAGCAAGGCCCGCTGGGCCTATCATTAAATAAAAAAAAACAATTAATAAATCCAAGAAAAAGAAAAAGATTAGGTGCGAAAAGCAATGCAAATCAGTGTGAATCAGATTGGGCCTCATGAAGGGGGTTCAGATAACAATTGGATCCACTAAGCCCAGAATTTCTTTAATGAAACGCCGCGTTTCGTTGTGGTCTCAGATTCTCTTCACACGCGAAATTAAACCCTGGCCTTTGGATCCTCAATCAGTCAACTAGTCCACTCATGATCCAACGACTTGGTGGTTGTCTTCTTCATTTGAACCCTGAACTTGGAGGGAAATCCATGGAAGCTTAACACTAGCAGCTTCATCCTCTTAACTCGCATCTCCTCAAAACTTCATCAATTCTTAAAATTCAAGACCCTAATCCACTTGATTTTCAACACTGAGTCTAACCATGACCTCAAATCCTATTGAATTTCACTCAAACTCCAAACACGAATCAATCCTCAAGATTTGCTCAGAACTCAAAATTCACCATTCTTGAAATTGTTTACACTAAAATGATCACCTCTTATCACTGATCAAAATCCAATAAAGAACTAAGGTTATCACTCAAAATTCAGGGAGTTCTTGATCTCAACAGAATTTGTGTCCACATATGAATCATCACCAATTCCTCTCAAACTCTCAAGAAAGCTTCTCCTAACCACATACATTGTTTCTAGACTAGAGATTCTTGCTAATTCTATCTAATTCAAGCCATGGTGAAAAAGTTACTAACCCGTAAAGATGAGTGAAACAGATGAACCAAAGCTCCAAATCAATGCTTGATAAGTTCCAGAATCGATCAGTGTGATGATTGCTTGCTTCTGTATGCAATAGATCTTCCTCAAATGGCCTGAATCAGTGTAATAGAATTCCAATTGCAGGTGAAGAAGTGAAACTTCAAGAACTCGATTCAGGCTTGGATTCTCTCAGATTTTGATTGGAACACTCTTAGTGATGATTATTGAATTGATTTGGATCAAAAAATTGAAGAAATGATGAAGAATTGGGTGAATTCGAAATTGAATTGCAAGTGAGCAAGATGGATCTCAATCTCTTTTCTCTGCACCAAATGAAGTTCAACCCTAGTTTAGATCATCTCTAATGGTTATATAGGTGATGTTAGAAAGATCTAGAATGCTCTGGATGGCTCCAATGAGATTTTGCAATTCTCATGGCATGATAACTTGAAAATGGCCAATGCAAAAACCAGTTCAGGATTGCCTTGTTGCAGCACTTGAATGAGGCTTGAATTTCTCTCCAAATGAGAAATAGAATGTGTTTGAATGATCCCTTGCATTGCAATGTACTCCTAGCTTGGTTTGGCAAGTGTTACTTAAATGACAAGCAATTGAACATGACTTCATAATTCTGGCCTTAACTCAAAAAAGTAATAATACCATTGATCTCAAAATGCAATTTCCATTCAGTTTGATAGGTCACATGATGTATTTAGGCTTTGGATCAAAAAATCCCAAATTTGGTCACTTGAAAATGAACTTTTACCTTCCATATTTGGTCAATTTTATCATTTTGAGTTCCATGCATTTCCAAACAATCATGACCTCTTTTATAGACCTAAAACATCATTTTGAGCAAGTTTTATGTTGAACATTTTTTCATTTGAAGCTTGCAAGTATGAGTTTTAGGCATATGCTTGAAATGACCTATAACCTTACTTTCCCAAAATACCCCTGGCTTGTCAAGATCATAAGTAGAGCTCCACAAATCAGATTGAGGCATACCATACCTTTCTAGAAATCTAATATCATGAGGAACAACTTTCATGTTGGCCAAATGAAAACTCCTTATGGGGTAAAAGTTGCTTGGAAGTCAAGTAACTTTCACAGATAAATTTCAGATGCCTCTAAGGACCCCTAACTTGCAAGAACCATAACTTGAGTTCTATAAATCTCCTTGATGCCTTCCACCACTCAAATTAAAGTTATTTAGATAATCTACAAGTTTCATGTTGGCCAAGGATCCATTTGAGACTTGAATTTTGAATTACTTTGCTTGGAAGTTTGACCTAAACCAGGGGATTTTACACAGAAACCCTAATTTAGAAACTTCTCTTCTTCTTGATTTCTTTTGATTTCTCCTTGGCACAACACCACATCCATATCCACATATCAAATGATGAACCCCACATCCTTCAAATAGGCCTTGATGCCTTTCAACCAATCATTTGACTTAGGGTTGACCTAGGGTTGACCCAGATGAAACCCTAGTTGACTGTCTTCAACTGTAGCTCTTGCAACCACACCAATAACTTGTCTTACTTTCAAAATGACCCTCTAGGTCTTCCATGATGTCTACACACATTCCATGCCTCAGTTCCACAGCTCACAACCTCTATGATGATCTTCAAATACTCCCCAGACAGGCTCTAAATCCACTGCTTGATCTATTAGCTTCCCAAAGCTTTACCTTCTTTCTTGGTGACTTGAAGAGGCTTGAATCTTGATAAGAACCTCTTGAATACATTCCTTGAGATGAAAAATAGAACTTGATCCCTTGTTGGATGGCTTGCCCATGCTATGCTATGCAAATGAATGAACTATGTGTATGATCTACTATGCAAATGATAAAGCTATGAAAACACAAATCAGGTAAAACCAGTTGGTCAAATTTTAGGGTGCAACACCTACGTACTTTCATATGGTATGAAAGATCATAGCAGACGTAGTTCGGGCGGACACAAAACCACGGGTTGATTAAGTGTTTTAATCGAGTAGAGTTAAACATCCGTTCCAGCAGTTAGGGACTAAGCCTGTTTGTGGTAAAACTGAAGCTTAACAACACTCTTTTCTGAAAAAGAAGTTGATTAATCCTGAAGGAAAAAGGTTTGAATTTGTTTTGTGTTTTTTATCGGAGAAGTGTTTTGAAATTGAGTGTTTATAACGTATGTTGTACTAAAGTCTAAAACCTAGGATCGAATGCATCACATATTGTCCTAAGGACGTATACTAAACACTCTAGGCATTTGAGAGGTAACCCCTCAATCACCATTTCCCAAGTATAAGGCTCATGGCACAATATCCATTATTTTTATTAAGTGTGTTAAGATTGTATGAAGATGAGAAGAGAAGACGCACAAAAGGTCTAAGGGAAACTCGGCCCTAACGTTGTCATGCAAAGTGATCCTAAAGTTTGGATTAAAAGGGGAAACATTTACCCTAATGTGAACATACTTGGATTGAACGCCTAATGTCTCTCCTACTCCCATCCTAAACGGAGGGACTAGGAATCCTATGGGGATAATGGCAAGAAAGCACAAGAAGAACAAAGGAAGAATCAATCACAAGTAGAGAAATGCAAACACGAAAATGCACACTTAGAATGGTGGGAGGCAGGAAAAATGTGTGGGGCAGTAGTCACCACAAGCGCGTCTCGACCTCAACAGCGATGCAAGAATGATGCAAACATGTGGGAACAACAAGAGATGAAAGCAAACGAACATGCAAACGAAACTCGATTCAGACCACATACACGAGCATGCAACAAATGGAAAATGATCATACATGTCAAAAAAATCATGATTAATCAACCACAAACCGTGACAAATATTCAAAACAATTCAATCCTAATGCATCACACTGATCTATGATGATTCGAATCGAATCGGTATGCAAACAAGCAAGCAAAACAACAAATATGACGTTCTGGTACAATGTTAATCGGTTAACACATACTGTTAATCGGTTAACACCTTGAAAATTTGAAGAAAAACTGAAGTTTTGAACAGGTTAATCGGTTAACCCTATGCGTTAACCGATTAACACTGTTAACGTTTAGGAAAATTTTGAAAGTTTGAAATGGTTAACCGATTAACACTGCATAAAAAGTGAAAAACAGCAGCGGGAAAAACACTTAATGCACAAAATCACTTAATCAAGTGATCCAACAGATCATCTTATCAAATAAGCTTGAAATTACACCTGCAAACAGAAAACCAATAGACATGCAAACATGTCTACGCAGCACAATCGCAATTCACACGGATTGAAATCCACCAAAATTCAATCGAATATGAAAATCATCATGGAAATGCAAATAAGCTCAAAAGTGTTATGGATCTAGAATCTCCAACCTTCGAAGCGGAGATTTGCTCCAGTTAGTGTTGATCTTGCTGTAATTGAGTAGATCAAATACTAGAAACCCGTAAAACTTTGAGATCCAAGCCAATTGTGGTTGTACGAACGAAGATCCACCAAATTCGAGTCGAAACGCTTCGAATAATCACTTCCAACTCAAGCTCCAAAATCAGATCTCAATTTGCACGAAAATTGATTATGAAAATGGATCAAAATATGAGGATGGATGAAGGTTTATGCTCAAGAATCCATTGATTTCAATGAAAAATCAATGAATCCTAATGAAAGAGAGCTTTGAGTGAGTTTTGAAAATGGAGAAGTGGAGAGAATTTGAGAGAGAAATCCTGATCAATTCTGAAAAATGAATGTGAGAAATGAGAATTGGCTCTTTTTGGTTTGGAGTAGATCACTTAAATACCATCTAGGTTTGGATCCTAAAGGTGGGATTTGGACTTTGGATTGGAAAGTTGGTTTGAAGCTAGGCATGGGAATTTGGAGGGAAAATTGAAATAACCAACTTTCAAGAACATTCTAGATCCTTCTTTTGGTAAAAATGAGTTTCAAAGTGATCAAAATTGGACCCCAAGTGCAAATGACTTGCAAAATCACGTACAGGGCAAAATCTGTTATGGTTAATCGGTTAACCATATACGTTAATCGGTTAGCGCTGTTAAAATTTCAAATCTGAGCTGATTCACCAATGGTTAATCGGTTAACCATATGTGTTAACCGATTAACACCTTCAAAATTTTGAATTTGGCGCCTTTTGGAGGGAAACCTGCCCGTTTGCCTGTTTCTCGCCGTTTTGAGCTATGCTAAGCTTTTGACACTTGCTCTTGAATACTGTGGCTGTGATAATGCTGGATATATACTGAATGTTGTCTCCTGATCTGAGCATAACTTGCAAAATAAAATCGGCCGCTCGACCGCTGGGCAAAATAAATGTCGTCTCTTCTGATGCTCGCTGCTCAGTTGCTTGCACATGAATGAAACCTGAGCCACGGGAACCTTGATCCCCTGCCTCGAGAACCAATGCTATGCAAAATGCTTATGCCATATGACATGCAATGAAATATAAGCAAGGTAAAGAAATAGGTTGGGCAAATTTTGGGGTGCAACAGCTGCCCCTATTCAAACGACTTGGACCTGACTCTCAACCAATCAAGGTAAAAGACAGTTGTATACCAAAGAAACCCAGAAATTTGCCAACCACAGAATTGAACATGATGAACGTCTCAAACATTCCGTTGGGAAAGAGAGACCTAATCAAGTAACTCTGCTGAGGAACTACACGACACAACTGGTGTCGTGGTTGGAACGCCATAGGGCTGAAGAGTAACATATCAAAATTGTCAGAATCTGGATATTCGATGAACACAACGAATCAGCGAAACCTGTCGGAGCCTAGATACTCAACGAAACGAGGAATACATCATTAATTGGAACGAGTCGGAGTATGAACACTCAACAAGATAAACTTGAACAAACCGGAGCCAAGACACTCACGCGATAAACGAACGAAACAAACCGGAGCCAAGACACTCACGCAATAAACGAACGAAATAAATCGGAGCCAAGGCACTCACGCGAAAGACGAACGAAATGAACCGAAGCCAAGACACTCACGCGATAAACGAACGAACAAACCGGAGCCAAGACACTCAATGCGAGAACGAACGAACAAACCGGAGCCAAGACACTCAACGCGATAAACCAGAGTCGGGGTACTCAATGGAGCAAATTAGAGCCAGAACACTCAATGAAACCAATCAGAGCCGGAACACTCAATGCAACAAATCAGAGGCAGAACCCTCAATGAAACAAATCTTTACTGGGGATTCACCGGAGTCTGGATAATCAACGAATATAGGGATACGTCATGAATTAAACACTCACCGGAATCTAACTATTCAACGAAGCAGAAGTACCATCACAACATTCATCAGGATTAGAATAACCAATCGGAGTCTAGGCACTGCACGGGTAGAACAAAATGTCTCAAATTTAAAATTCACCGGAATCTGTACGTTTAACGGAGAAGTCGGGGCCTGAACGCTCAACGGAAAAGTCAGAGCTTAAAGATCACCTGTAGGAGATAACAATTACCTAAAATCAGAAAGGTAACAATCTAGCTCATGTTTCAAGATGCATATGTTTGAAAATGGCGTAATGCTCCATACGAAATGGAAATGCTACGCATTTGGGTAGATGCTATGCACAATGCAAAATGCAAAGGAACCGCTCCAGCAAAATAAATGCTGGAGAGACGATGCCAACTCCACTGGGGAAAGAACGATCCTGCTGGGAATAGCTTATACATGCCAACGACGATTGGACTTATGCCGAGGATTGAAACTTAACTGGCTAACTCAGTTATGGAAACATTCCCTGAACGACTAACTCAACTGGGGAAACATTCCATCAACGACTTTCCGGAATAAGAACTCTTCTGGGGACATAGACGAGTCCACCGGGGAGACAAAACAGCTTGCTAAACAGCCACTCTCACCTGCTGAAGAGGAACAATACCACGACTGGATTTCCGGGATACGACTTTCTTCTAGGGACATAGATGAATCCACCAGGGAGACAAAATAGCTTGCTAAACAGCCACTCTCACCTGCTGAAGAGGAACAATGCCACGACTGGCTTTCCGGGATACGACTCTCTTCTAGGACATAGACGAATCCATCGGGAAGGCAAAACAGCTTGCTAAACAGCCACTCTCACCTGCTGAAGAGGAACAATGTCACAACTGGCTTTTCGGGATACGACTCTCTTGGGGGATGCAACTTCGGCCGAGGCTAGACAACCATACACGGGAATTGATCTTACCTGTCGGGAAGAATATAACTCTGTCGGAGACCTTGGCCTGCACTACAGACAATCTGCTGGAGAAAACCACGTGCTAACTCACTGCTATGAAAAATGCCACACCTGCCTGGTGGAAGGAACCCTGATCTCGACTTGCTAGGGAGTAAGTATATACCTGCAATCTGTGGGGATTAGCTGTGTACCGACCAACTTCCGGGGACAAAGGGTACATACTCGACTGCTCTTGTTATCTTGTACATAACTCCTACTGGGGGTATGAGGCGCCAACTTCAACTGCTGGGGAATGGCCTCTGGTTGGGGAGAATCTATCTTTGCTTGAGGAAATAAGTCAGTGCTCACGGTCCAACGCTCAGACTCTGTGGGGGAGCACAACTAAATATGCCGAGGAGATTCCACTTCTGCTCGGAAAGAAATCCCACCCTGATTTTCCGGGGAGTGGGTCTCACACCTGCCACTTGTGACTTCGCTAGGGAAATGACGAGGATACATCTCTGACAATGTGCCCCGAGGATCACAATCCTGTAACAAAATGAATAAACAGACAAGATACCCTTCACAAAGGGACCTATCGAGGTTATCATCTGTGACAGTGTTCAGGCAATTCAAAGTTTTAACAATTATTAGCCTAGGCCAACCAATTTATGTATGCGCATTTTAACAAAAACATCAGGCGTTTTTTCGCAAACAAAATAGGTAAAAGCTAAAACACACGAGGTGAACAAAGTATTGAATAGTATGTTTATTGATAAAATGGGCCTGTAAATAGGAAAAATGTTTTACAACAGATGCAAGCTCCTGGAATGAGGAAGCTGCGCAAATACTTTACAGAAATATACAGCAAATATGTACAAATGTCGGCGAGGTGGTGCAGACAAACACCATGAGCTGATCCCTCCATGACTCACTCGACTTCGATTCCTTCCCGACGCTTCGTCTTCAGAAGAGATTGATTTGGGTAAACGGCCCCCAGGTCTCCCCGAACCACTAAGCAATGAAAGTTCACACGTGGACCGCAGTCATTTGCTTTTTTCAATCCCTAACTTTTGCCTGAACCGCCCTTCCGGGTTTTCAATTCACTGGCATATCCTTTTTTTCCAAAGCCTCCCTTTCAGGTTTTCGGCTTTGCGGGTGTACATCTTTTCATTTATATCCCTAAGTTTTTCCCGAACCTTTTATTTTTCTGGTTCGCCGGGATGCCCCATTTTTGCCTGGATATTCTTTTTCTTTTTAGCGGGTCATTTTAAGCAAAGTATTTTTTGACTGCGTCCGCGTTCACAGGGGATGCAAAATCTTCGCTATCCATCGTGGATAATAGTAAGGCTCCTCCCGAGAAGACCTTTCTGACGACATATGGACCTTCGTAGTTGGGTGTCCATTTGCCTCTGTGATCTGAATGTGGCGGGAGAATCTTTTTTAGCACAAGATCACCCGTCTGAAAGCTTCGAGGGCACACCTTCTTCTCGTAAGCTTTCTTCATTCGACTTTGGTACAATCGACCGTATGCAATGGATGTTAACCTCTTCTCATCCATCAGGATGAGTTGATTCAATCTATTCTTTATCCATTCTGCCTCATCGAGCTTCACATTGACCAGAACCCTTAAAGAAGGAATCTCGACTTCTAGCGGTAGGACAGCTTCCATACCGTACACTAGTGAGAAAGGAGTTGCCATGGTTAATGTGCGTACCGTCGTATGATAACCGTGCAAGGCAAAGGGCAACATCTCATGCCAATCTTTGTAAGTGACAACCATCTTTTGCACTATCTTTTTGATGTTTTTGTTGGCCACTTCGACATTGCCATTCATCTTCGGCCGATAGGGCGATGAGTTGTGATGTTTAATCTTGAAGTTCTGGCATAACTCCTTCATCATCTTATTATTCAAATTTGAACCATTGTCAGTAATGATCTGCTCGGGAATTCCATCTCTGCAGATGATGTGCTTCTTTATGAATCTGGCTACCACTTGTTTGGTAACTTTAGCATACGACGTTGCCTCTACCCACATTGTGAAGTGGTCGATGGCCACCAGGATGAAGCGGTGTTCGTTGGATGCAGTGGGCTCTATCATATCGATGCCTCACATGGAGAACGGCCACGGGGACGATATAACATTCAACGGGCACGACGACACATGGATTTTGTTTGCATAAATCTGGCATTTGTGACATCTCTTCGCGAATTTGAAACAATCCGACTCCATCTTCAGCCAGTAATACCCTGCTCGTAATATCTTCCAAGTCATGGCATGCCCGCCGGCGTGTGTACCAAATGTGCCTTCATGGACCTCTTCCATAAGCAACCTTGCTTCTTTTTCGTCCACACATCTGAGTAGCACTAAATCATGATTCCTCCTGTAGAGAACCCCATCCGGGTTGAGGTAGAAATTTCCAGACAACCTCCTAATATTCTTCTTATCCTAGGTCGACCCCCCACCGGATAATCCTTGGTCTTGAGGAAGTTCTGGATATCATAGAACCACGACATGCCATCAGTGTCCTCCTCAATTGCAAATATAAATGCGGGTCTGTCGAGGCGTGAGATGATAATTCTGGGAGCTTCATTCCAAAAATTAACCTTGTACATTGAGGACAAGGTAGCTAAAGCATCAGCCATTTGATTTTCTTCCCTCGGCATATGGTGGAACTCCACACGATCGAAGAAGGGTAGCAGCCTCCTCGCATAATTCATATAAGGGACCAAGTTTGGTTGCCTGGTCTCCCACTCTCCTTTGATCTGGTTAATAAGAGTGATGAGTCACCGTATACATCCAGGTTCTTGATTCTTAAATCAATGGCTTCTTCTAAACCCATGATGCATGCCTCATATTCTGCTTCGTTGTTGGTGACTGGAAAAGTTAATCTGGCAGTGAATGGAATGTGAGATCCCTGGGGAGTCGTAATGATTGCCCCAATCCCACTACCGTAGGAATTAACTGCACCGTCGAATATTAGCTTCCACTGGGAGCCAAGCTCTGGTCCTTCATCGGGCAGTGGTTCATCATAGTCCTTCATCTTGAGGAACATAATATCTTCATCGGGAAATTCGAATTTCATCGGCTGATAGTCTTCGATAGGCTGTTCAACAAGGTACTCTGACAAAACACTTCCTTTGATGGCCTTTTGGGATACATATTGGATATCGTACTCTGTCAATACCATCTGCCACCTGGCAATCCTCCCTGAAAGGGCTTACTTCTCGATGACATACTTGATCGGATCCATCTTGGAAATTAGCTTGGTTGTGTGATTGAGCATATACTGTCTTAAACGCTTGGCTGCCCATGCGAGTGCCCAACACGTTTTCTCCAGCATTGAGTAACGGGACTCAATATCTGTGAACTTTTTACTCAGATAATAAATAGCATGCTCCTTTCTACCAGTCTCGTCGTGTTGACCGAGAATGCAACCCATGCTATTCTCAAGAACCGTCAAATACATGATTAAAGGCCTTCCAGCGACCGAGGGTATTAAAATTGGAGTTTCCTGCAAATATTCTTTTATTTTGTCGAACGCCTTCTGGCAATCTTCATTATCAGATAATCGCCTGATCTTTTTTCAATAGCTTGAACATTGGTTCGCATGTGGCTGTGAGCTGAGATATGAACCGAGCAATATAGTTCAATCTCCCTATGAAACCACAAACTTCTTTTTCAGTTTTAGGCGTTGGCATATCTTGAATGGCCTTGATCTTAGCAGGATCAACCTCGATGCCTTTTTCGCTTACGATAAACCCCAGAAGTTTTCCGGACCGTACTCCGAAGGTACATTTGTTAGGATTTAGCCTCAACCTGAATTTCCTAATCCTCTCAAATAGCTTCAGTAAGTTGACCAGATGTCCCTCCTCCGTTTGGGACTTTGCTATCATGTCATCAACATATACTTCAATCTCCTGATGAATCATATAATGAAATAAAGTGACCATAGCCCACTGGTAAGTTGCCCCTGCGTTTTTCAACCCAAAAGGTATTACCTTGTAGCAGAATGTCCCCCATGGTGTAATGAATGTAGTTTTCTCCATGTCTTCCGGCGCCATTTTAATCTGGTTATAGCCGGAGAAGCCATCCATGAATGAAAATACAGAAAATTGAGCAATATTGTCGACCAATATGTCAATATGAGAGAGCGGGAAATCGTCTTTAGGGCTCGCCTTGTTCAAATCCTGATAATCCACACACATCCGTAACTTACCATCTTTCTTCGGTATCGACACTATGTTGGCGACCCACGTAGGGTAAGTAGTCACGACCAGGAATCCGACATCCAACTGCTTTTGGACTTCCTTCTTGATTTTAACGGCCATGTCTGGTCGTGTCCTTCTAAGCTTCTACTTAACTAGAGGACAATCTTCGCGCAATGGCAAGTGATGAACCACTATGTCAGTGTCAAGTCTGGTCATATCTTCATAGGACCAAGAAAAGATGTCACTATACTCTCGAAGCATCTCGATCAGTCTTTGCTTGATGTCGCTCTGTAACGCATCCCATATTCTAACATTTTTGACCACTTCTTCAGACCCCAAATTAACAATCTCGACAACTTCCTCGTGAGGCAGAATGATCTTGTCTTCTTGTTTCAAAAGCCGAGCCAACTCTTCCGGAAGGTCTTCATCCTCGTCAATCTCTTCTTCAGCTTTATATATCGGGCAATCAAAGTCGAAGTGAGTCATGGAAGGTTTTGGATCGATGTTATCTGTAGTGTGACTCCTGCAGTGAAAATGCTTAAATGCTTAAAAAATAAGGTGCAGGTCAACACAAACCACATTGCCATTTTATTGTTTAACATAACACAAAACAAGAATAACAGAGATTGCAAAATTTAAATGCAAAGAAAACGCCCTTTGATTTATTGATAATATGTACATGCATAAGCAAGCAAGGCCCTGACAATAAAACCTTTATGCCCCGGGTAGGACATAAGGTTGTACTATAATTGGAAAAAGCAAATCATTACTCTTTACTGGTTACTTGGATGAAATCCTGGATGGACCAGTTGCTGAGGCTCTGCCCTGGATTGCACGGCTGGATCCATGCTTCCATATCACAATCATTGCCTCCTTCCCTGTCGGACACAGCATTGACCTGTTCGAATATGACTCCACCCTTAGTGAGCTGAATCAGCCCCTTGTAACGCGGCGCGCTCTGAGAGGATGAAGTAGAAGAAGGATGATACCCCAAGCCAAACTTATCTTGCTTGTTGGTGATGTTCAACACTTTCCCCCAACCTTGAGCTGAACTAGTCTGTACCACAACTTGAGCCTCTTTGAAAGAAGAGAGAGCCACTTCAGGTGCTTTGCTTGAGGTTGGAACCGAATTCTTAACTTTGACAGTTTCGAATGCTTGGCACAACGTCTCATGAATCTCACCGTCCACTTTTACATACTTAAAAGACGACAGATGGCTCACCATAATGTCTTCTTCCCCGCAAACCGTGACGATGCTGCCATCCACAATGTACTTCAATTTCTGTTGTAGCGTAGAGGTCACAACTCCCGTTGAATGGATCCAGGGTCGGCCTAGCAAGCAGCTGTAAGCGGGTTGGATATCCATGATATAAAATACTGCATTGAAGGTTTCTGGCCCCACCTGAATGGGCAATGTTACTTCTCCGAACAGCTGTCGTGGGCTGTTGTGGGGAAGAAGACATTATGGTGAGCCATCTGTCGTCTTTTAAGTATGTAGAAGTGGACGGTGAGATTCACGAGACGTTGTGCCAAGCATTCGAAACTATAAAAGTTAAGGATTCGGTTCCAACCTCAAGCAAAGCACCTGAAGTAGCTCTCTCTTCTTTCAAAGAGGCTCAAGCTGTGGTACAGACTGGTTTAGCTCAAGGCTGGGGGCAGGTGCTGAACATCCCCAACAAGCAATATTAGTTTGGCTTGGGGTATCATCCTTCTTCTGCTTCATCCTCTCAGAATGCGCCGCGTTACAAGGGGCTGATTCAGTTCACTAAGGGTGGAGTCATATTCGAACAAGTCAATGCTGTGTTCGACAGGGAAGGAGAAAGTGATTGTGATATGGATGCATGGATCCAGTCGTGCAAGCCAGGGCAGAGCCTCATCAATTGGTCCATCCAGGATTTCATCCAAGTGACCAGTAAAGAGTAATGATTTGCTTTTTCCAATTATTGTACAACCATATGTCCTACCTGGGGCATAAAGGTTTTATTGTTAGTGCCTTGCTTGCTTATGCATGTCCATATTATCAATAAATCAAAGGGCGTTTTCTTTGCATTCAAATTTTGCGATCTCTGTTATTCTTGTTTTGTTTTAAGAAAACAATAAAATGGCAATATGGTTTGTGCTGACCTGCATATATTTTTAAGCTTAACCATTTTTATTGCAAGATTTGCACTACAGATGACACCGATCCAGAACCTTCTATGACTCACTTCTACTTTGATTGCCTAATATATCAAGCTGAAGAAGGGATTGAGGAGGATGAAGACCTTCCGGAAGAGTTGGCTCGGCTATTGAAACAAGAAGATAAGATCATTCTGCCTCACGAGGAAGTTATCGAGATTGTTAATATGGGGTATGAAGAAGTCGTCAGAAATGTCAGAGTAGAGGCCGCGTTACAGAGTGACATCAAGCAAAGACTGATCGAGATGCTTCGAGAGTATAGTGACATCTTTGCTTGGTCCTATGAAGATATGCCCGGATTTGACACTGACATAGTGGTTCATCACTTGCCATTACGCGAAGATTGTCCTCCAATTAAGCAAAAGCTTAGAAGGACACGACCAGACATGGCCGTTAAAATAAAAGAGGAAGTCCAAAAGCAGTTGGATGCCGGATTCTTGGTCGTGACTACTTACCCTCCGTGGGCCACCAACATAGTACATGTACCGAAGAAAGACGGTAAGGTACCGATGTGTGTGGATTATCGGGATTTGAACAAGGCGAGCACTAAAGACGATTTCCCGCTCCCTCATATTGACATATTGGTCGACAATACTGCTCAATTTTCTGTATTTTAATTCATGGATAGCTTCTCCAACTATAACCAGATTAATATGGCGCTGGAAGACATGGAGAAAACTACATTCATTACACCATGGGGGATGTTCTGCTATAAGGTAATGCCTTTTGGGTTGAAAAACGCAGGGGCAACTTACCAGCGGGCTATGTTCACTTTGTTTCATGATATGATTTATCATGAGATCGAAGTATATGTTGATGACATGATAGAAAAGTACCAAACGGAGGAGGGACATCTGGTCAACTTGCTGAAGCTATTTGAGAGGCTTAGGAAATCCAGGTTGAGGCTGAATCCTAACAAATGTACTTTCGGAGTACGGTCCGGAAAACTTCCGGGGTTTATTCTAAGCGAAAAAGGCATCGAGGTTGATCATGCCAAGATCAAGGCCATTCAAGATATGCCAACGCCTAAAACTGAAAAAGAAGTTCGTGGTTTCCTGGAAAGATTGAACTACATTGCTCGGTTCATATCTCAGCTCACAGCCACATGCGAACCAATGTTCAAACTATTGAAAAAAGATCAGGCGATTATCTGGAATGAAGATTGCTAGAGGGCGTTCCACAAAATAAAACAGTATTTGCAGGAGCCTCCGATTTTGATACCCCCAGTCGCTGGAAGGCCTTTAATCATGTGTTTTACGGTTCTTGAGAATAGCATGGGTTGCATTCTCGGTCAACACGAGGAGACTGGTAGAAAGGAGCATGCCATTTGCTATCTGAGTAAAAAGTACACAAATTGCGAGTTCCGTTACTCAATGCTGGAGAAAACGTGTTGTGTACTCGCATGGGAAGTCAAGCGTTTAAGACAGTATATGCTCAATCACACAACCAAGCTAATTTCGAAGATGGATCCGATCAAATATGTCTTCAAGAAGCAAGCCCTTTCAGGGAGGATTGCCAGGTGGCAGATGGTACTGACAGAGTACGATATCCAATACGTATCCCAAAAGGCCATCATGGGAAGTGTTCTGTCAGAGTACCTTGCCGAACAGCCTATCGAAGACTATCAGCCGATGAAATTCGAGTTTCCCGATGAAGACATTATGTTCCTCAAGATGAAGGACTGTGATGAACCACTGCTCGGTGAAGGGCCAGAGCTTGGCTTCCAGTGGAAGCTAATATTCGATGGTACAGTTAATTCATATGGAAGTGGAATCGGGGCAATCATTACGACTCCCCAGGGATCTCACATTCCATTCACTGCCAGATTAACTTTTCCAGTCACCAACAACGAAGCAGAATATGAGGTATGCATCATGGGTTTAGAAGCCATTGATTTGAGAATCAAGAACCTGGATGTATACGGTGACTCGGCACTTGTTGTTAACCAGATCAAAGGAGAGTGGGAGACCAGGCAACCAAACGTGGTCCCTTACATGAATTACGCGAGGAGGCTGTTGCCATTTTTTGATCGTGTGGAGTTCCACCATGTACCATGGGCAGAAAATCAAATGGCTGACGCTTTAGCAACCTTGTTCTCCATGTACAAGGTCAATTTTTGGAATGAAGCTCCCAGAATTATCATCCCACGCCTCGACAGACCTGCATTTGTATTTGCAATTGAGGAGGACACCGATGGCAAGCCGTGGTTCTATGATATCCATAACTTCCTTAAGACCAAGGAGTATCCGGTGGGGGCGTCGACCCAGGATAAGAAGACTCTTAGGAGGTTGTCTAGAAATTTCTACCTCAACCCGAATGGGGTTCTCTACAGGAGGAACCATGATCTAGTGCTACTCAGATGTGTGGACGAGAAAGAAGAAAGCTTGCTTATGGAAGAGGTCCATGAAGGCACATTTGGTATGCATGCCGGCGGACATGCCATGACTCGAAATATATTACGAGCAGGGTATTACTGGATGACGATGGAGTCAGATTGTTTCAAATTCGCGAAGAAATGTCACAAATGCCATATTTATGCAGACAAAATCCATGCCTCCGTGCCCGTTGAATGTTATGTCATCCCTGTGGGGCATCGATATGATCGGCAAGATCGAGCCCACCGCATCCAACAAACACCGCTTCATCCTCGTGGCCATCGACTACTTCACCAAGTGGGTGGAGGCAGCCTCGTACGCTAATGTGACCAAACAAGTGGTAGCCAGATTCATAAAGAAGGACATCATCTGCAGATATGGAATTCCCGAGCGGATCCTTACTGACAATGGTTCAAATTTGAACAATAAGATGATGAAGGAGTTATGCCAGAACTTCAAGATACATCACAACTCATCGTCGTATCGGCCGAAGATGAATGGCGCTGTCGAAGTGGCCAACAAAAACATCAAAAAGATAGTGCAAAAGATGGTTGTCACTTACAAAGATTGACATGAGATGTTGCCCTTTACCTTGCACGGTTATCGTACGACGGTACACACATCAACCGGGGCAACTCCTTTCTCACTAGTGTATAGTATGGAAGCTGTCCTACCGCTAGAAGTTGAGATTCCTTCTTTAAGAGTTCTGGTCGATGTGAAGCTCGATGAGGTAGAATGGATAAAGAATAGATTTAATCAACTCAGCCTAATGGATGAGAAGAGGTTAGAATCCATCGCATACGGTCGATTGTACCAAAGCTGGATGAAGAAAGCTTATGATAAGGAGGTGCGCCCTCGAAGCTTTCAGACGGGCGATCTTGTGCTGAAAAAAGATTCTTCCGCCACATTCAGATCACATGGGCAAATGGACACCCAACTATGAAGGTCCGTATATCGTTAGAAAGGTCTTATCGGGAGGAGCCTTACTGTTATCCACGATGGATGGTGAAGATTTTGCATCCCATGTGAACGCGGACGCAGTCAAAAAATACTTTGCTTGAAATGACCCGCTGGAAAGAAAAAGAATATCCAGGCAAAAATGGGGCATCCCGGTGAACCAGAAAAATAAAAGGTTTGGGCAAAAATTAGGGATATAAATGAAAATATGTACACCCACAAAGCCGAAAACCTGGGAGGGAGGCTTTGGCAAAAATGCATATCCCGGTGAATCGAAAACCCGAAAGGGTGGTTCAAGCAAAAGTTAGGGATTGAAAAAGCAAATGACTGCGGTCCAAGTGTGAACTTTCATTGCTTAGTGGTTTGGGGAGACTTGAAGGCCGCTCATCCAAGTCAATCTCTTCTGAAGAAGAAGCGTCAGAGAAGTATCGAAGTCGAGTGAGTCATGGAGGGATCAGGTCATGGTGTTCGTCTGCATCACCTGGCCGACATTTGTATATGTTTTGTATATTTCTGTATATATTTGCGCAGCCTCCTCATTCCAGGAGCTTGCATCTGTTGTAAAACATTTTGCCTATTTACAGGCCCATTTTATCAATGAACATACTATTCAGTACTTTGTTCACCTCGTGTTTGTTTTAGCTTTTACCTGTTTTGTTTGCGAAAAAACGCCCGATGTTTTTGTTAAAATGCGCATACATAAACTTGCTGGCCTAGGATAATAATTGTTAAAATTTGAATTGCCTGAACATTATCACAAATGATAACCTCGATAGGTCCCTTTGTGAAGGGTATCTCGTCTGTTTGTTCATTTTGTTGCAGGATTGTGATCCTCGGGGCACGTTGTCAGAGATGTAACCTCGTCATTTCTCTAGCAAAGTCACAAGTGGCATGTGTGAGCCCTACTCCCCGGCAAATCAGGATAGGATTTCTTTCCAAGCAGAAGTGGAATCTCCTTAGCAAATTTAGTTGTGTTCCCCCATAGAGTCTGAGCGTTGAACTGTGAGCACCGACTGGTCTCTCCAAGCAGAGATAGATTCTCCCCCAACCCGAGTCCAGTCCCTAGCAGTTGGAGTTGGCGTCTCTATCCTCAGTAGAGTTATGTGCCAGACAATGAGAGCAGTCAAGTAGGTACCCGTAGTCCCCGACAGTTGGTCGGTACGCATCCAATCCCCACAAATTGCGGGTATATATTTACTCCCCAGCAAGTCGAGATCAGGGTTCCTTCCACCAGGCAGGTGTGGTATTGTTCCCAGCAGCGAGTCAGCACATGGTTTTCTCCAGCAAATTATCTGTAAGTATTCAACTCTCAGCAGTTCAGACCAAGGTCTCCGACAGAGTTGATTTCCTCGCAGATTTATATCCTTCCCGGAAGGTAAGATCAATTCCAGCGTCTGGTTGTCTAGCCTCAGCCGAAGTTGTAGGTCCCTAGAAGAGTTCGTATTCCGGAAAGCCGTTCAGGGAATGTTTCCCCAACTGAGTTAGCCGGTCAGGTTTCGATCCTCAGCATAAGTCTAATCGTTGTTGGCATGTGTAAGCTATTCCCAGCAGGATCGTTTCTTCCCCCAGCGGAGTTGGCTTCGTCTCTCTAGCATTTATTTTGCTGGAGTGGTTCCTTTGCGTTTTGCATCTTGCATAACATCTACCCAAATGCGTAGCATTTCCATTTCATATGGAGCATTACGCCATTTTCAAACATCTGCATCTTGAAACATGAGCTAGGTTGTTACCTTTCTGATTTCAGGTAATTGTTATCTCCTACGGGTGATCTTCAATCTCTGACTTTTCCGTTGAGCGTTCAGGCCCCGACTTCTCTGTTGAACACCAGCTTCCGGTGAATTTTTGATTTGAGACATTTTGTTCTACCAGTGCAGTGCCCAAACTCCGATTGGTTATTTTGACCCAAATGAACTTTGTGATGGTACTTCTGCTCCGTTGAATAGTTAGATTCCGGTGACTGTTCAGTTCATGACATATTCCTGTATTCGTTGACTATCCAGACTCCGGTGAATCCCTAGTAAGGATTTGTTCCATCGAGGGTTTTGCCTCTGATCTTGTTTCACTGAGGGTTCTGCCTATGATTTGTTTCATTGAGGGTTCCGTCTCTGATTTGTTTCATCGAGGGTTCCGCCTCTGATTTGTTTCATCGAGGGTTCCGCCTCTGATTTGTTTCATCGAGGGTTCCGCCTCTGATTTGTTTCATTGAGTGTTCCGCCTCTGATTTTCTCCATTGAGTACCCCGACTCTGGTTTCTCTCGTTGAGCGTCTTGGCTCCGGCGTGTTCGTTCGTTTCTCGTGTGAGCGTCTTGGCTCTGGTTTGTGCATTCGTTCCTCGCGTGAGCGTCTTGGCTCCGGTTTGTGCGTTCGTTCCTCGCGTGAGGGTCTTGGCTCCGGTTTGTTCGTTCGTTCCTCGCGTGAGTGTCTTGGCTCCGGTTTGTTTGTTCGGTTCTCGCGTGAGTGTCTTGGCTCCGATTTGTTCGTTCGGTTCTCGCGTGAGCGTCTTGGCTCCGGTTTGTTCGTTCAGTTATCGCGTGAGCGTCTTGGCTCCGGTTTGTTCGTTCGTTTCTCACGTGAGTATCATGGCTCCGGTTTTTTTCGTCCGTTCCTCGCGTGAGCTTCTTGGCTCCAGTTTGTTTCATCCGTTCCTCGCGTGAGTGTCTTGACTCCAGTTTGTTCGTTCGTTCCTCGTTGAGTGTCTTGGCTCCGGTTTGTTCCAGTTTATCTCGTTGAGTGTTCATACTCCGGCCAGTTCCAATTAATGATGTATTCCTCATTTCGTTGAGTATCTAGGCTCCGAAAAGTTTCACTGATTCATTGTGTTCATCGAATATCCAGATTCTTACAATTTTGATATATTACTCTTCAGACCTATGGTGTTCCAACCACGACACCAGTGGTGTCATGTAGTTCCTCAGCAAAGTTACTTGATTAGGGTTCTCTTCCCCAACGAAATGTTCGAGACGTTCATCATGTTCAATTCTGTGGTTGGAAAATTTCTGGATTTTTTTGGTATTCAACCGTCTTTTACCTTGATTGGTTCAAGGTAAAAGATAGTTGAATACCAAAGTTCGCTTCACACCCTGTATGGTCCAAGTCGTTTGAATAGGGGCAGCTGTTGCACCCCAAAATTTGCCGAACCTATTTCTTTACCTAGCTTATGTTTCATTGCATTTCATATGGCATCAGCATTTTGCATAGCATTGGTTCTCGAGGCAGGGGATCAAGGTTCCGGTGGCTCAGGTTTCATTCCCGTACAAGCAACTGAGCAGCGAGCATCAAAAGACGACATTTATTTTTCCAAGCGGTCGAGCGGCCGATTTTATTTTGCAGGTTATGCTCAGATCAGGAGACAACATTCAGTCTATATTCGGCATTATCACAGTCACAGTATTCAAGAGCAGGTGTCAAAAGCTTAGCAGAGCTCAAAACGGCGAGAAACAGGAAAACATGCAGGTTTCCCTCCAAAAGGCGCCAAGTTCAAATTTTTAAAGGTGTTAATCGGTTAACACATATGGTTAACCGATTAACCAAAGGAAAATCAGTTCAGATATGAAATTTTAACAGTGTTAACCGGTTAACGCTTATGGTTAATCGATTAAGCATAGTAGAACCCAAACATTCCTCACAACTTCCTCAAAACCCAAATTAATAACCTCGGTTTTCTCCTGATGAGGCAGAATAACTTTTTCTTCCTTTCTCAAAAGTCTAGCTAGCTCTTCTGGCAAATCTTCATCTTTATCAATCTCTTATTCGACTTGAAATATCAGATTATCAAAGTCAAAGTGAGCCATAGATGTCTCTGGCGCGGTGTCATCTGCAATGTGAATCCTGCAATGATAATGGTTAAATGCTTAAAATGATATGCAAAACAAGCACAAAGCCACATAGCCATTTTATAGTTAAACATAAAACATGAAAAACAAGGATCACAATATTTGAATGCGGAAAAACGCACTTTGATTAATTGAATAAGATTGTGCAAGCATAAACAGACAGGCCTTGAAGACAAGAACCACTATGCTCCTGGTAGAACATAGGGTTGTACAATAATCAGAAAAACAAAGTATTACTCTTCCGTTGTCACTTGAATGAATTCCTCGATAGACCAGCTGTTAAGGCTTTGTCCTGGAACGCGTGGCCTAATCCACAAGTCCATATCACAGTCGCTATCCCCATCTTCATCTGAAACAACGTTGATTCGCTCGAAGATATCCCCACCTTTGGTAAACCGTACCGACCCTTTCTAGCGCGACGCGCTCTGTGAGGATGACGAAGAAGATGGGCGATATCCCAGACCAAACTTATCCTGCTTATGGGGTATATCCAACACTTGACCCCAACCTGGTGCTGCCCCAGCCTGCACTGCTGCTTGGGCCTCCTTGAAGGATGACATGGCCACTTCCGGCACTTTGCTCAGAACAGACACTTTGTCTTTAATCTGCACCGTCTCAAAGGCTTGACAAAGAGTCTTATGGATTTCACCATCCACCTCAACATACTTAAACAAAGACAAATGACTGATCATTATATCTTCCTCTCTGCATATAGTGACAATGCTGCCACCCACCATGTACTTGAGCTTCTGGTGCAGCGTCGAAGTTACGGCTCCCGCCGAGTGAATCCATGGACGGCCCCACAAATAGCTATAGGTCGGCTGAATGTCCATAATATAGAATACCGCATCAAATACTTCAGGACCCACCAGAATAGGCAATGTCAACTCTCCAAATACAGATCTTCTGGTACCGTCAAAAGCACGTACTACCAAGTCACTTGGCGTACATGTTATACCGCGAGTATCCAATTTCATCAGTGCCTTTTTCGGAAGCACATTCAAAGACGATCATGTATCTACCAGCACATGAGACAGGACGACTCCACGACATTCAATTGAAATGTGTAACGCACAATTATGATTCCTGCCCTTCGAGGTCAAGTCTAAATCCGTGAAACCCAGCCCATTTCATGTGTTGACATGCGCTACAACCCCTTCAAGTTGGTTAACCAATATCTCTTGCGGCACATAAGAAGTATTTAATATCCTCAACAAAGCATTCTGGTGCGCTTCTGAACATAGCAACAACGACAGAATAGAGATTTTAGAGGGAGTCTGTTGCAAGTGATCAACTATCTTGTAAACACTCTTTCTTATCAATCTCACGAACTCCTCCGCTTCCTTCTCCAAAGAACTCTTCTCACCAGCTTGAGAAGTTTCTTCCACCACAACTTTCTTCCCTTTATCAACTCTGTCAGCGACCACTTCAGGTGATGAGAACACTCTATTGCTTCGAGTGATTCCCCCAGCTCCAACTAGATTATCCACAGAATCAGTCGGCAAGCTCTTCAATTCCTGTTTCTGCCCATTACGATATACCTCCGCCCCGTAGTTCCACGAAATTGCTTTGGTACTCTCATACGACACAGGACCAACTTTGGTGATGATAATGGTTGCCGACCTCGGCGCAGAAATAATTATAGTTTTGTATGGAATCGAGATCGTTGCAACCTCATTCCTTTCTTCAACCATTACCTCTTCAGACTTTTTCTCAGCAACTCGGTCAAACTGCAGCATTCCATCATTCATCATACCCTGAATACAACTCTTCAGCTTTCCACATCCCTCGGGTTGACTCAAACATTCAGCACACGATTCATTACAACCCGAGAATATCCCTCCCTTCCATAACCTTTCCTTCACAAAGCCCAACAGCGTCTTCAAATCATTGACATTAGTTATCATATCTAAACTCTTGTCTTCAATGATTGCACTGACTCCGGTTGCCCCATGGTTGGGCATGGGGTTCTGCACGACATTGGGAGCACCGTGAGAAAAGTTTATTGCCTTGCTATCCACCAAATCCTGAACTTTGTGTTTAAAGGCCTTGCAGTTATCGATATTGTGCCCAGGTGCCCCAGAATGGAACTTACAACGAGCATTCGCATCATAACCGGATGGTGGTGGTCCTGTCAGGGGAGCTAAAGTTCTCTTTTGTACTAACTGCAAATGTAACAAGTGCTATAGCAATTGGGAATAAGGCATCAGAGGTGCGTCAAATTGTCTATTTGCTGTCTGACTCCGATCTTGAAACCTTCTATAACGTTGTTGATTCTACTGTTACGGCTGTGGTTGTTGTTGTTGTTGAGGAACAGCTGGAATCGTGATACTAGCAACCTGCTGCTGCTGCTGACGATTTTGCACTGGTCATTGATATCTATTCCTTCGGGAGCTAGACACTGAATTGGAAGGTGCTTCGGAAGGCTAATGAAGAGTTAGAAAAAGAGATCATTCAACTCCAGAGTGAAAAGATTGAAGCAATGTATTCTTCCAAGAGGCAGACTGAGCTTGTGAACAGGTTAGGTACAGATTTGACTATGGAGACTCGTTCCCGTGAACGTTTGGGTTTAGATCTGAAAGCTATCAGTGATGTTCTCGCTTTTAAGAAGAAGGACTTGGATAGGGCTTATCTGGAGATTTCCAAGTTCAATGATCAGTGGAATGCTACTTGTCATACCCCAAATTTTGACCCCTTAGATCTTCATCATCATTTTAGGATCATGTTCATTTGATTATCTAACCTTAACCTGTTTCAAGTTTGTCTTTGCTAAGATACCAAACTCAGGGTTCCCTACAGCCGAGAATTGAGGTTTCGACGGTTAATCAGTCAACGTTTTGGATTGGTTCTCCCTGAAATAAGTCTCCACATCATCAAACATACTCCATTGGATCAAGTATGAATCGAATTTGAGGTTGTCACCCGAGGATCAAGAACATTGCATTTCAGGATACCTGATTAGGGTTTTCAATCAGAAAAAGTCAACTGTGGTTTGACTTTCGATTTAAAAGGTGTTACAATGGTGGAACCATGGTCCATAAAGTTCATATGGCTTGGTAATGAATTTGGGTCTTCTCTTTGCATCAAAGGATGAAATTTATTGTAAACGACAAACTGGTAATTGTGCATGGCGAAGAGGACTTGATGGTGAGTAATTTATCGTCATTCAGGTATATTGAGGTAGATGAGGATGCGTCGGAAACTTCTTTCCAAGCGCTTGAAATAGCTAACGCAGTAATAATAGAAGACACAGTGGCAAAGAGTGGTCCATCTTTTGCATCCGCCCAGAGCATTAAGTCTACATTGGAAGAGGGTACTCCTACAGGGTGGGGAGAGGTTATTGAAGTGAAAGTAAGACTGGGTCGTCAAGGGTTAGGTTACAAACCAACTCATGTCGAAGCATTAACACACACCGAAGGACGTCCGAAGACTATCCAAGAGGTGTTCATCAGTGGAGGATTCCAAGTCAATGCCGTGGGAGAAGATTTTGAAGACGAGGATGTTGAACATTTGGTATATCATTGCGAGACTGCTTTAGGTAATTGGGAGGCTGTTGAGATTCCCGTGATCTTTCTTGTGTCGAAGTAATTTGTTTATTTTCTTTACTTGTTTTTGTTTTATTTTTAAACCTCCATAGCCATGCCCAAGGCTATAGGATATATTTTGTAAGGCCTTGTGCTTTCAAGAATATTATGATTAAATAACTATTTTGTTAAATCCTTCATTGTTGTTTCCTTATTTGTTGTTGCTTCCATTTTAAAAAAGAAGATGGCATTTTTCTAAAAAATCAACAAAACATTTTTCCTGTTGCTGCATTTGTCCTTGTGTGTTTTAATAAATTAAGCCATTCCAACATGCAGTGATACCCCAAAACCTGTTGAATCCAATGACTTTGCTTTCCCTCCTGACTTTGACTCACCAATTTACAAAGCCGAAGATGAGGACGAAGATCTTGAGATCCCTGATGAACTGGTAAAAATGGCATGTTACGTGTACCCAAAGCTTCAACCTCACAAGGAGCAGGTAGATGTTATTAATCTTGGCACCGGAGAAAACAAGAAAGAGGTCAAGATTGGGGCAACGCTTGGGGCAGAAGTCAAACAGCAATTGGTGAAGCTTTTAAAAGAGTATGTGGACGTATTTGCTTGGTCATATCAGGATATGCTAGGATTAGAAACAGACATAGTGGTGCACAAGTTACCGCTCCGACCAGAATGCACACCGGTCAAAAAAATGCTCCGAAGAACTAGACCTGATATGGCTCTTAAGATTTGAGATGAAGTGAAGAAGCAGATTGATGCAGGTTTCTTGGCAGTATCCATGTACCCCGAATGGGTGGCTAATATTGTACTTGTACCGAAGAAAGATGGGAAGGTCAGAATGTGTGTGGATCATAGGGATCTGAACAAGGCCAGTTCAAAAGACGATTTCCCTTTGCCGCATATTGATACATTGGTGGATAATACGGCTCGCTTTGCAGTTTTCTCGTTTATGGACGGTTTCTCCGGATACAACCAAATCAAGATGGATCCAGATGACATGGAAAATACTACTTTCATTACTCCTTGGGGAACTTACTGTTATAAAGTCATGCCTTTCGGTTTGAGGAATGCTGGTGCCACTTATCAAAGAGCCATGGTGACTTTATTTCATGACATGATGCATAAGGAGATAAAAGTGTATGTTGATGACATGATCGCCAAATCTCAGAGTGAGGAAGACCATTTGACTCATCTTTTGAAGTTGTTCGAGAGACTCAGGAAGTATCAGTTGAGAGTAAACCCAACCAAGTGTACTTTTGGAGTGAGATCTGGGAAATTATTCGGCTTCATTGTTAGCTACCGAGGGATTGAGGTAGATCCAGATAAAGTTCGAGCCATTTAAGACATGTCGGCCCCGCAAACTGAGAAACAAGTCAGAGGTTTCCTTGGAAGATTGAACTATATATCCAGATTTATTTCTAATACGACTCTTACTTGCGAGCCCATTTTCAAATTGTTACGCAAAGATCAGACAGTTGTTTGGAACTCAGATTGCCAACAAGCATTTGATAAGATTAAGGGCTATCTTCAAGAGCCTCCAATCTTAATACCTCCCGTTCCGGGAAGACCTCTTTTCATGTACTTAACAGTACTCGAGAATTCAATGGGTTGTGTGTTAGGTCAGCAGGATGAGTCCGGACGAAAGGAACATGCCATCTATTATTTGAGCAAGAAGTTCACCGACTGTGAAAGCCGATATTCACTTTTAAAGAAAACTTGTTGTGCTTTGGCATGGGCTGCCATATGTTTGAGGTAGTACATGATTTGTCATACTACTTTATTGATTTCAAAAATGGACCTGATAAAGTATATTTTTGAGAAGCCCACTCAGACAGGAAGGCTCTCCCGTTGGCATATGTTGTTATCAGAATACGACATCCAGTATGTGGTCCAGAAGTCTATCAAGGGTAGTGTCTTATCATATTATCTTGCAGATCAGCCAGTTGAAGATTACGAGTCTCTCAAGTTTGATTTTCTGGACGAAGATATTACGTTGGGGAAAGATTATAAAGAGCCAGGTCCTGATGAAGGTCCCAAGCCGGGTCTTTGGTGGAAAATGATGTATGATGGTTCCTCAAATTACAGTGGGCATGGCGTAGGTGCCGTTCTGAGGAATCCAAAAGGCGGTTATACCCCATTTATAGCAAGGTTAGACTTTGAATGTACAAACAATGTTGCCGAATATGAAGCATGCATTCTTGGCCTCAAAGCAGCTGTTGACCTAAGAATAAAACTTCTTGAGGTAAGTGGAGATTCAACTTTGGTCATTTATCAAGTTACAGGTGAATGGGAGACCAGACATGAGAAGTTGATCCCTTACAGAGCCTACATCGTTGAAATGATCGAATACTTTGATGAGATCACTTTCAAGCATGTTCCGAGATCTGAGAATCACATTGCCGATGCCCTAGCCATGTTAGCCTCAATGTGGAAAGTCAGGTATTTCAATGATGCTACTCTCATTCGAATTGAACGCAAGACTAAGCCTGCCTACTGTCAGATGGTTGAAGAAGAAATTGATAACAATCCATGGTTCCACGACATAAAGAATTATCTGTTAAAACAAGAATATCCAGTTGATGCTACGTCACTCGACAAGAAAACCTTGAGAAGATTGGCATCTAAGTTCTTTCTCAGTAATGATGTGCTCTATAAAAGAAATCATGACATGGTCCTGCTTAGATGTGTCGAAAGATGAGAAGCAGATTTGTTAATGCAAGATATTCATGAAGGAACATTTGGCACTCACGCCAATGGATATGCCATGTCCAAAAAGATTTTGAGGGCTGGGTATTACTGGTTGACTTTGGAAACTGACTGTATCCAATATGCCAGGAAATGTCACAAATGCCAAATTTATGCGGATAAGATGCATGTACCTCCAACATTGTTAAACGTGTTGACATCGCCATGGTCGTTCTCTATGTGGGGCATTGACATGATTGGAGCAATCGAGCCAAAGGCTTCTAACGGACACCGTTTCATTCTGGTCGCTATTGATTACTTCACAAAGTAGGTTGAAGCCGCATCCTACGTCAATGTTACTCGACAAGTGGTGGCCCGTTTTATCAAAAAGGAGATTATCTGTTGATACAGAATCCCAAGCCGAATCATAACAGATAATGGTACTAATTTGAATAACAAAACCATGAAAGAGTTGTGTGGTGACTTCCAAATTGAACATCACAATTCTTCTCCTTATCGTCCCAAAATGAATGGAGCTGTCGAAGCTGCGAACAAGAACATCAAGAAGATTTTGCAAAAAATGGTGAAAACATATAAGGATTGGCATGAGATGCTGCCATTTGCCTTGCATGGGTATAGAACATCCGTTCGCACTTCAACAGGGGCAACCCCTTTTTCCTTGGTGTATGGGATGGATGCAATACTTCCTATTGAGGTTGAGATACCTTCCTTAAGAGTCATAATGGAAATCGAGCTTGAAGAAGCAGAATGGGTGAGGGAAAGATTTGATCAGTTGAACCTTATTGATGAAAAGAGCATGATTGCGGTATGTCACGGTCAATTATATCAGAAAAGGATCAAGAGAGCTTTTGACAAGAAGGTCCGCATCCGAGAATTCTGAGAAGGGGAGCTTGTACTCAAAAAGATTTTGCCAGTTCACAAAGATGCACGGGGAAAATGGATGCCCAACTATGATGGCCTGTTTGTTGTAAAAACAGTCTTCTCAGGGGGCTCGTTAATTCTCACAACAATGGATGGGGAACAACTTACACATCCGGTGAATTCTGATGCAATACGAAAATATTACGCCTAAAGAACCCGATAAGTCGAAAACCCGCAAGGGCGGCTTATGCAATAATGGGTATCCCGCTGGATCATAACCTATGAAGGAGGTCAAGGAAAAAGTTAGGGATGAGATAAAAAAGAAGAAGTGAGCTTGCTAAGTTGAAAACCCGAAAGGGCGGCTTAGGCAATAAAAAGTGTCCCGGTGGATTGAATACCTGAAAGGGCAATCCAGGCAAAAGTTAGGGACAAAGGCGTTTCACTGCATCAGATGGGTTGTCACCTCTGCAGAAGATTTTACAGGAAGTCCATTTCAACCGTTCTTGTCAGAAGCAAGATTTTGGAAAGTTTTAGTCATTAGAGGTATATTGTCAGTGGATTCAATGTAACCTTTTTCATGTTGTCATTTTTTATTGTAAAAGTTCCATGGAGTTTTGTCATTGATGAGCTTCCATTCTTAAATGAAATCAGTTTTTGGACCATTCTTTTGCAATTTACCATTTTCTTTGTTTCCTTTGTTATGCAAAACATCGTTTATTAATCAATGAGAATTTTGAAAGCACCAGGTTCCAATCTAAAAATAACTTTTGAAAGCTTAACAAAACATAAAATACTTTGGCTCACGAAAAGATTCAGTGGAAATCATACCCCTCGAAAAGTCTTAAATGTGGCAGAAGCTTTGATGTGCAATCTCAATACATCTTCCATTAAACATCAGTTGAATTGATTTGTTAGGTTGCCCATTCGGTCGTGTGTAGTTACCAAGATTGAAGACCATCTCCCCAGGCTTCTTTACGAGATATGTTCTTATGATAGTGGAATCATCCTCAGTGGAAGAATTCAGAGCCTCTATTTAATGTTACGTTGTCATTTCTGGCAAGCTTCCCTGAAGCTTTATTTCCCAAGCGAAGTGGGTTTATTTCCCAAAGAATCTACAGACACCTTTGTTTTAGGAATTTAGTGTGATTCATTGCGTCCCTAGCGAGATAGTTTGACTTATCTATCTTCCCTCTTGAGTCTCCAGATTCTTCTGTCTCTCGTCAGAGTCGGCTCTTGCATATCATTAATCATTGGCATCATGGAATATCATGTGCATCTGTCTTGCCTCAGTTGTCTTTGGATGTTACCTTTTGTCTTGATTGTTTCCTGCTTGTTATCAGTGGTCTTGTTTGTTATTCTTTGGGCATCCTCTGTGTTTTTAGAGTGTTGGTCGTCACCAATTTCTCTACTTCAGTTGTTACTGATTTTTGTTTATGGTTATAGGTCGTCACCTGTACCCCATTTGATTCTAGTCGTTACTAGTACCTTTGGACGTTCCCATTTGTTATTGATATCGTTTGCCTGGTCGTCACCAGTTTCTCTCCTTGAAGTCTAGTCGTTACTAGCAATCCCCATTGTTTAAAGTCCAATGGTAATTGGCAGTTCTTTCGAAAGTCTAGTGGTAACTGGCACTGTTTAAAATCCAATCTTTATTGGTATCTTTGGTTTGGTCGTCACCATCTCTTTTGAAAGTCCAGTGGTAACTGGCATTGTTTAAAATCCAATCGTTATTGGTATCTCTGGTTCGGTCGTCACCATCTCTTTTGAAAGTCCAGTGGTAACTGGCATTGTTTAAAGTCCAATGGTAATTGGCAGTTCTTTCGAAAGACCAGTGGTAACTGGCACTATTTAAAATCCAATCGTTACTTGTATTGTTGGTTTGGTCGTCACCATATCTTTTGAAAGTCCAGTGGTAACTGGCACTAATTAAAATCCAATCGTTAATAGTATCACTGTTTTGGTCGTCATCATCACCCCCCAGTAAGTCTAGTGGAAACTAGCCCCCCCCCCTTTGAAACTGTTTTTGTTTTGGTCGTCATCAGTATTCCCAGCAAAGCGTTGCTTTCCCATTCGAGTCTCGGAGATCTAGCAGATACTAGCATCCCCAGTGCGTCTGGTCTTATTTCAGTTCTTTTCCTGAAGATCCCGTTCGAACTCTTCGTTATAGGAAATTCCTCATTTGGTTATCTCTAGTGAGGTTTGCGTCTCTTTTCTTTCGTTTCCCCGGTGGAGAATTGCCTTATGCCCCCAGCGGAGTGTATGTCTCCTTTTCCCCAATGAAGATTTGTCTTCCCCGATGGAATTTGCGTCCCCTGTGTGAAAGATTCCCTTTGGGCAACATCTTTAGTCTTTGTTTGAACTACTTTTCTTTGTTTTGCCTTGGATCTTTCCCCAAAGTGTTGGATCCCCCATGAGTAGTTACTCGTTGTATTGCCGTTCTTTTATCTTTGCTCGTGTGTCTGCATCTGTCTAGCATTCAAGCATCATAAAACATCATCTAGATTCATGGCATATTCACATTTTTCCTTTTGCATACCATCCGATCTAAGGGACACAATTTTTGGTTTGCTATATTTAAATACCTTTCGCTACGATTCTATGAGGATTATCATCTCTCATTGTCATCTAGTGAAAATATTTAAATAGGGGCAACTGTCATACCCCAAATTTTGACCCCTTAGATCTTCATCATCATTTTAGGATCATGTTCATTTGATTATCTAACCTTAACCTGTTTCAAGTTTGTCTTTGTTAAGAAACCAGACTCAGGGTTCTGTTCAGCCGAGAATCGAGGTTTCGACGGTTAATCAGTCAACATTTTGGATTGGTTCTCCATGAAATAAGTCTCCACATCATCAAACATACTCCATTGGATCAAGTATGAATCCAATTTGAGGTTGTCACCCGAGGATCAAGAACAGTGCATTTCAGGATACCCGATTAGGATTTTCAATTAGGAAAAGTCAACTGTGGTTTGACTTTCGATTTAAAAGGTGTTACAATGGTGGGACCATGGTCCATAAAGTTAATATGGCTTGGTAAAGTATACTCAAGAAGTTTCAAGGCCTCAAAAGACCCGGAGCATCAACATTCGACTCGGTGGTCACCGATCGATCGTTCGGTTGACCGAAAAGTCAACTCTTCACTCATAAGGAATTTGACCTCAAGGTGGGAATCAAAAATGTTCCTAATGACATATTGCACCTACCCATGAAATTTCATGACCATTGGATCAAGGATTGGGGAGTAATCGCAAAAATCGGGAATTAGGGTTTTGAAAGGGGCAAGACCATAACTCCTTAACCACACATCCAATTGAGTTGGTTCAAAGCTCGTTGGAAAGCTCTTGACAAGTCCTACAAAAGTCACACAATGGTCCATGAGCAGAAAATGCATAGATTTGGAGTTATGACCATATTCATTACAAGAGGGAAAAATAACTTAGAAAAATTCTAAGTTATTTCACTTTAGGCATGTTTTTCAGCAACTTTGAGAGGTTTTTTGGCCAAGTTCCTTTTGGATATGAAACTCATGAAAACATGAAAGTTGTAGAGCTACATGAGGGCTTTCCAAAATGTACTTGAACTTCTCCATAGCCCTTATGAGCTGAGAGTTATGAATTCAACAAGATGAGGTTTCAACACTTGAGTCCAACACTTTCAATTTTTCACAAACTCATCCTTTGATCACTTGAGCTATTCTCAGCCCTTGGATCATATTTCTATCTGATATTTAGAGGATATGAGGAGAAGAAATGCAGAAAATGAGGAGGTTTGGTGAATCTTGCAAGTTGGAGGCAAGTGGGATTATTTTAATCAAAGAAAAGGAAGAAAGAGAAACTTTATGGAGATCTTGCAGCAAACAGCCCTCCTACTGCCTAGCCACACTTCAAAAACTATTATGTCATTCATGCCACTTGAGTAATGCATCATCTTGAGCCAAAGACTTTGATTTTGCAGCTGCAACAAATCAAGCAAGATTACTTTTTCATTTTCCCATCAAAAGTCCCAAGTTACCAATCTGCCCCAAGCCTTGCCTTGCTTATAAATAGAGGTTTCCTCTATGTTGAGAGACACACCAGAGCACTCTACAACACAAGAGAAACTCTTTTCTCTCATACTTCCTTGCATTTTCTTACAAGTGAAGAATACCACCTCAAAAAGCCTAAAAAATCTGTCTTGAGCAAAACAGCCACCAAAACCATTTTCACTCAACCAAAATCACCACAAACCATCCACACAATCCACAAATAATGTGTGGGAGGTGTTCAAGCCTTTAAACCAGAAAAAACCCTCATTTTCCCAAAAGTCAACTTTCAACCAAGGAAAGTTTGACTTCATACTCAAAATCTGCCAAAACACATACCAGGCTTGCTTTGATCTTTGAAAACCTCCAAACACCTTAGGTTTATGGTATACCAACTGTCCATAACCTAAAATCTCATCATCATCACTTATTTCAAGTTCTAGTCCAAGATCCACTTGTTTACTTCAAGTGTAAGAAAGGCCACCATTCTCACCAAGGCATTGAATTTGGATTTCATTTGGAGGCTCCAAGGTTTTCCTTCTATATTTGCTTGCTTGGAAGTCTACAAGAGGTTGGTAGTTACTATCTCTTTTCCTAAATGTCATGAACATGTTCAAAAATGCATAATGTTACAATGAGTTTTCAACATAAGTACAGTTCTTGTTGAATCTGTCAGGATTGTTGGTTTTGCTCATCAATGTGTATATTTGTTCTCATGATCATCATACCATGTGTTATGTGGTGTTGCTGTGGTTTGAACTTTAAAACTCTCAAATGGTATTGTATGTCATGTATGTACATGTAAGGATAGTTGCATTGTCATGCCTTAATGTTGTTTGGTTTTGTTTGTGAGAATATGAACTTGCTTCTGTTGTACTATCACTTTTATATCATGATCATGATCATGTTAGTTATCATTTTGATTTAGAAACCCTCATATAGGTGTTTATGTGATGTTTGCACTGTTGAAAACTAGTATGGCTTTTGGTTCTGCAGCAGTCTTGTTCTTACCATTTTCAGCCCATGTTCATTTTCAACTCACAAATCATTTTTGGTTCTACCATCTTTTGAGGTCATATGTGTGTTTAAACTTGCTCTTTAATACATTTTGAACATGCTTGTGAGTGGTTCTGCTTCATTGAACTTGCCAAAGGTTGTTGGAATGACTCATAAGGGTAACGAGGACCAAAACCTATTTTTGATGCCTTGATGCTTGTAATTGTCTTGACATGTGCTTTAAGCTTGATACTTGCCTTTTGATATGTTAAGCATGCCTTCATGTTGCTTTGAACTGTTGCTTTATTTTTGACTTGTGTTTGTTAACTTATGAGTCTTGTAGCCTTGAAATCATGTGTTGGATGTTTGGCACTGTCATAATTACATTAGTTGGTGTTTTCATTAGATTTATATGTTAGGACTGTCATTTTGAGGCATTTTGGTGAAACGGTTTTCAAGCTTGATATGTTGCTGCCTACCATTGTCCTTTGTGGCATATATGTGTTAACATGAAATCTGATACTTTTTGAATCTTGGCATTGTTTCACCCCTTGCATCACCACTGTCATCAATTAGGCACTATGATAGGGCTGTGGTTGTAACTTTGATTTTGTCCACATTTTGTTTACTTTGCCAAAACTGTGATGTGCCTATGTGTCTTATTCTGATGCATTGCAAACTTTTGAAATGAATCTGCCTTGAACTGCTAATCAGCCTCTTTGTTGAATTTCATGAGTACTGGCATCTTTGTGCCTTGTGAACCAACTGCCATGATGACTTTGTTAAAACTTGCAACTGTTGTATGCATTAGGGATTAGGACTGATTTGTTGATTTATGCCAACCTTGCCATTTTGTGAAGTCCATACTTGCTGCCATATGCCTAGGTTCACTTGAAACTGCCATAACACCACTTTTGTTGTAGGCTCATATTTGACCTATGTTTGCAAACTAACTTGTGCATATAGAATTAGGGCCAGCTATTGATCATTGATATTGCCATATGTTGCTGCCAAATGCCTGAATTCATGAACATGATTTTGCTGCTATGCTTTATTCTCAAACTTTGCTGGTCTTGATTTACTTGTAAACATAATTTGTTGTTTGTGATGGTTAGCATGCTAGAACTAGGCTTTTCTGTTGGAACTGGTTTGTATGTTTAGTTTGGTAGACTGTTTTGCTTAAGGCCAAGTTATTCTGTTGTGTATGCATTTGTTTGATATGATGCTAGCTGCTAGGACTGTCTAAAGCCAAATTGCCATTATCTTGCCAAGCTGTTATGTACATTGGGCCATATGTGTATGCATGATGTTTTGATAACCAACTTGTTGTCATGATGTTTGATCTTTTAATCATGTCTTGTATAGTTTGCATTAAGATCAATTTGCTTTGGTATGGATTGTGTGTGTATGCTGTTTTGGTCAAGCTGCTGCCAGTTTCTGTTTTATGCCTTCAATTCATGTGCCATCTGTTTTGGTCTTGCAAGATACTTTGAATACATTGTTTTGACAGTTGAGAATCCTTTAATGTGTGGTGATTGAATTGTGTATGCATGTTGAACTGATTTATTCTTCAAAACCACATATCAAGCATTTTGGTCCATAATTGCAACTTACATGCCAATTTTGGTTTGGAACTGATTTTGATAGACCTAGGCATCTAGGATCATTGGATAACATGTTTAGAAGATGTGCACATCTTCATTTAATCATGATCCCTTCTATTTTGAGCTATGGCCATCATAATGCATTTTCAAGGCAATTTGTGCAACTTGCATATCAATTTTTGATTGGACTTGTTTTGGTATGACTTTTGCATCAAGAATCATTGGTTTATGTATTTTGAAGTTGTGCATACCCTCACCTGTTCATATTTCTTTCTGTTTTGAGTTGTGACCTACAAAATTCACTTCTAAGCTTCACATGACAGTTGCTATCGTGTTTTAAGTTTGATGCATCATCTTGGAAAATTGACATTACCATTGCATTCCTTGTTGAATTTCACTCAAGATAGACCTAAATTTTACTGAATTTGGTTGAGTATTGATTAAGTTATGGTGTTCTCGTTTTCATGTTGTGACTTGTGTTCTTGCTAGCTTGCGTTGCCCAGAAAATCTTGCTTGTTTAGTACATGTTTATTTTGGGGTGGCATAATACTTGGATGTATCGCCACCCCAGTGGTTACTTGCCTTGCCTTTCACTACCATGTCCCTTGTTCGAGCCCAGCTTGGGGCGTTTTGCTGGTTTATTTATTTCTTTTTTCATGTTTTACATTTATTGTTTTTTCCTTTCACTTAACAAGCGCGCGCCTTGGCTCACTTGGTAAAGTTTTCAGTTGGCAGCCATGAGGTGGTGGGTTTAACACCCACCAAGCGCCTCCCCTTTCTTTTTATTGCTTATTCCTTTGTTTTTTTTTAAATTTAATTGTTATTAAATATCTAAAAACCATAACTCCTTCATTTTTTGTCATTTTGGATTGGTTTTTTTTGCATTAGCTTCATATTTGTGCATATTTTCATATGGTACATTAATATTCTAAAAATCTCTTTTTGAAAACAACTTTGCATTGAAAATGTTCATGTTTCTTTTAGGGTTTTTACCCTCCCAATCATTTCAACTTTTGTTTTACTTTTCTTAAGTTGGTTGTTGTGATGTGAGTTCTATGTTTGTCGACCCTTGTGTATGTATTTGCAATTACTTTTGCTTGTGAGCATCATGCCTGTTTTATTTGATTTCCATGTAATATCCCCATAAATTTGACTTATTTGCATTGGTCGTTACCTTCATCTTTGTCAAGATATGTTTAAGTCTTTATCTTTCATTGAGTCTTGTGAGAACTCATCTTTGCTTTCCTATTGTAATACGCTTGCATGCTTTGGTTGTAACCATTCCTCCTATTTGACGTACTTGCTTATTGTAATATGCTTGGTTGTAACCATGTCTCTTGTATTCATCCTGTTTGGTTGTTTATGCTTTGTTAAGTTTATTTTCCCCAAAGTGATGGAACTCTTTAGCCCTCATCCAAGTTGCCTCCCCTTCTATCCTTCCAAAGGAAAGTCTCTCTATTGACCTTTGGGTCATAGATAGCTCATCACCCTCCCTTGACTTTGTTAAGTCATCCATACACTTAGTTAAGTTAGAACCTGTCCTTTAGACTTTGCTTAAGTCTAAGAAGCCTACCCCTTGTTAGGAGTGCTCTTTCAATTAGAACTTAGGATATAGTTTTTTAACTCTATGTAAGAATCATGGAGATGATTGCTTACTTACCTTTCTTGAGTGTTCAACTTAGATCTAGAGAGTTTCCTTAAACTCAACACAAGCATTGTAATGTTTGTTCCCCTTTGAACCTTGATCGTAATCAAGTCTTCTTCAACCCTAGTGAGGTGAACTACGATTGCTCTGATTCTATCCTAGTTAGGATACGTAGGCAGAAGACGCGATGTCTTTGCGAGCAAACTTAGAAACTATCTTTAGGTCTTAATCTACACCTTTTACCCAAACCCAATCCATAGAAAAAATTTAGAAAACTTAGCATACAAACAAACAAAAGGTTCATGTAGAGTACTACAGATGTTTAGGATGTGAAATACCTACCTTATGCATACAGATGTTTTGAAAAATTCTAAGTTATTTCACTTCTTAGGCATGTTTTTCAGCAACTTTGAGAGGTTTTTTGGACAAGTTTCTTTGGGAATATGAAACTCATGAAAACATGAAAGTTGTAGAGCTACATGAGGGCTTTCCAAAATGTACTAGAACTCCTCCATAGCCCTTATGAGCTGAGTGTTATGAATTCAACAAGAGGAGGTTTCAACACTTGGGTCCAACACTTTCAATTTTTCACAAACTCATCCTTTGATCACTTGAGCTATTCTCAGCCCTTGGATCATATTTCTATCTGATATTTAGAGGATATGAGGAGAAGAAATGTAGAACATGAGGAGGTTTGGTGAATCTTGCAAGTTGGAGGCAAGTGGGATTATTTTAATCAAAGAAAAGGAAGAAAGAGAAACTTTATGGAGATCTTGCAGCAAACAGCCCTCCTACTGCCTAGCCACACTTCAAACACTGTTATGTCATTCATGTCACTTAAGTAATGCATTAGCTTGAGCCAAAGACTTTGATTTTGCAGCTGCAACAAATCAAGCAAGATTACTTTTTCATTTTCCCACCAAAAGTGCCAAGTTACCAATCTGCCCCAAGCCTTGCCTTGCTTATAAATAGAGGTTTCCTCTATGTTGAGAGACACACCAGAGCACTCTTAGAACCAAGAGAAAGTCATAGCTCTCCTTCCCTTCTTGCTTGCCTCATTCTCAAATTTCCAAGTTTCATCAAAATCTGCCTTGTGCAGTTGGCTTCCCAAATCCATTTCCACACACTCCAATCCTTCAAAAACCATCTGCACAATCCACAAATGATGTGTGGAAGGTGTTCATACTCTTAAACCACTCAAAAAATCCATTCTCCCAAAATTCAACTTTCAACCAAGCAAAGTTTGACCTCACACACAAAATCAAGCAAACCTCTGTCCAGACCTGTTTTAATCATTCTAACCATCCATACACCTTTAATATATGATGTTCCAACTGTCCACAATATAAAACAACCTCATCCTCATTTATTTTGAGATTTGTCACAAGTTCCTTCAAGTGCAAGCAAGGGTTGTTTTCATCAAAGCAGAGTTGGATAGCAGCTGGAGTTTTCTCAAGGCATTCCATATTGCAACAAGCTTGCTTGGAGGTCTACAAGAGGTTAGTGGTTACTATCCTTTTTATTTCTGTCATAAACATACTTGACATGATTAGTATTTGAATGCAAAATGTAGCTTATGTGCAAATCTGCCAATTTTTGTATCTGCCTTGATCATATCATGTTTAAGTGTTTGTCGGCCATTTCATGATGTATTATTGTACCTATGTCATGTGTGAACTCTAGGGGGTCTTTAATTCATAACTGTTGCTTGAAATTGGATTTGGATGTTGAGCTGTCTTCATGAACATTTTGTTGTTGCTGCTGTTAGGATGTTGATTTGCTTTAGAGCATCTCATCTGTTTGTGTCCAGTATGACCCTGCTCTTGATATGTTTGATCTTTGTTGTTTGAATATAGCATGGAACAATTTCTGTTATGCCTTTTTGCTGCAAGATGTATAATATGCCATGCTGCTACCATCTTCCTTTTTCAACTCTTGTCCATTTTGTTTGCTTGTAAGCATAGAATGTCTTGGATTGTCATGTTTGCATCTGCTGTTGAAAAACTTTGGTGAGGTGTGAATGAATTGCCTTAATTGCATTGGATCTATTTTATCAAACTTCATTGAAAAAACTCTTGCAGCCTAAGTATTGTTTTGAGCTCATGACCTGACTGAAAATGAATCATTGGAAATGTTTGATTGCTTTGAATATGACCTGCTGCATCATAACCTGTTCCAACAGCTTTGCATCTTTCTACCATGTTTGCCATCAGCATGGCTTTTTTTGTTTAAGTAGTATCTGATTGATCTTTGAGTTTGAAATCCATCATTGATATGTTTAGAGTTTGTGTGTGATGATTGCATGAAATGAACCTGCTTAGCTTATGCCATGACTTCCCTTATGCATCACAACTTCACTTTTGCATGTTCCATCGAATTTCACTTTATGTGCATTGTTTTGAAAAACCAAAGGCACCTTTGTAACCCTCATTAAATTTCCAGCATGTTAGGCTTTTATTTTGCAAGAATTGATGAAGTGTTGGTAGAGTTTGAAACCTTCATGCATTGGCCTTGGTTGCTTGTGAGGCCTGGCCTAGATTTATTTGCCTTGTGAAGGTTAAGTGTTTTTAGGGGTGGCTTAATACACGGATGTATTGCCACCCCAGTGGTTGTTACCTGCGCGCTATGTACCTTGTCTGCCTGCATGTCCTGAGTTTGATCCTTGGCGATAAACTCTTTTTGTTGTTTTATTTTGTTTAGCTTGTTCTATTATTTTCTCTCTAATTTCCATTGGATTTACGTGTGCGTGTGTTGGCTGAGTGGTATTATTTTGAGCTTGTGAGCATGAGGGCATGGGTTCAATACCTGCCTTGACCATCCCTTCTTTTTATCACTTGTTTTCTTTTATGATTTCTTCACAAAATTTAAAACTTCATAACTTTCTCATGCTTTATTATTTTTAATCCATTCTTTTTGAAAAATGCTCTTAATGTTGTCTAGTTTCACTTAATGAGAAAACATTTCATAGATGTTCATGTTTGTGATACTTTTTTCCACTTGAAAGTTGCTTATCCTTAAGGTTGTTTACCTTGCTTCTTGTTGAAATTCCTCTTAAGCCATGCTTGAATTATCTTGTAAGATTTGTTTGTGATTGATTCCCTTGTGGTTGTAACCATACCTCTTATATATTAGTCATGTTTGAATGTTTATACTTTGTTAAGTTTGTTTTCCCCAAGTGATGGAACTCTTTAGTTCTCATCCAAGTTGCCTCCCCTTCTATCCTTCCAAAGGAAAGTCTCTCTGTTGACCTTTGGGTCATAGATAGCTCATCTCCCTCCCTCGACTTTGTCAAGTCATCTACACTTAGTTAAGTTAGAACGTATCCATTGGACTTTGCTTAAGCCTAAGAAGCCTACCCCTTGTTAGGAGTGCTCTTTCAATTAGAACTTAGGATAGAGTTTGTTAACTCTATGTAAGAATCATGGAGATGATTACTTACTCCCCTTTCTTGAGTGTTCAACTTAGATCTAGAGAGTTTCCTTAAACTCTACACAAGCATTGTAATGTTTGTTCCCCTTTAAACCTTGATCGTAATCAAGTGTTCTTCAACCCTAGTGAGGTGAACTACGATTTCTCTGATTCTATCCTAGTTAGGATACGTAGGTAGAAGACACGATGTCTTTGCGAGCAAACTTAAAAACTATCTTTAGGTTTTAACCTACACCTTTTACCCAATACATAGTAAACACTTAGCAAGTATTAGCATACAAACAAACAAAAGGTTTCTGTAGAGTACTAAAGATGTTTAGGATGTGAGATACCTACCCTATGCATAACCAACCCCCGATCCCCGAATCTCTTAGCGTTGTTATTACATCGCGCAAAAGGTTCTTTCTTTCTTTAGACCTTTCCTTTGGATAAATTAAAGTCCGGTTGTGAATTCAAATGAATTAAAGATTCAAGTTAATCAATAGCTTGGTATCACGATTCTCACCACAACAGAAATGGCAACTTCACTGGGGAAACCCCATGTACTTGAGGGTTTAGCCTATTTTGTTTGATTATGTGCTATATTTGTGAATATTTGCTTAACATGTATATTTGTCAATATATTTGTTTGATTGTTGGATATTGGGACCTTTGAGTGGTGAGACGGTCCTATACCCGGACTCGAGTGCAATTATGATAGGATGGTGGTATATTCAAGAAGGCTTATAGGGAGTTGATTCCCGACCAAGCTAACTTGAGAAACCACCGCAACACTACTCTTTCCAACAAGGAGCGTGAGGATAAGCTGAAGTAGCAGATTGCTAGACTGAAGACTCAACTCAGGGAAAAGGATGAGAGGATTGCAGCTGAAGCCTCACTCAGACGTGACAGTGATTGCAGACTGAACGAAACTTTGGCAACCTTGGAGGATCACAAGCTGAGGGCTGATTCAAAGAGGTGCAAGCTAGAGGAAGTCTTTGGTGAGGGAGCCTGGGAAGACTATGCTGAGGGGGTACAGACCATTATCAGACAGAGAGAGGCGCTCATTCAGGGGTTACTCGTCAGACCAGACCATCCTAAGACACAGGAGCTGTTGGAGGAGTTTCGTGCTCGTTGCCGTACCTGATGTCTTTCAATTTCTTTGTAGCTTGTTGTTTATGTTTATATTGACCATCACCATACCTGTTGGCTGAGGTCCTTCCGTTGATTCTTTGTACTCAGTTGTATGTTTGTACCTGGCCTGTTGGGCTTTTTCTTGTATGTATGAGGTGTTTGGCTCTATGCTTGGCTATGGTTTCCCTATGTCTCATTGTTCGCGCAGGAACTAGAATAGAGGGGAAACGTCCCTAATGCATATATACATGTCTGCATTTTGCATAACATTTTTTTTACATAGCAGGTACAGCGGAACCATTGATCTTATTCTTGTTGGTTTGTTAGCTTGTTTCAGGATAGACAATCAGACAGTTCATCATTATGCCACTAGAGGGAATCAACACAGAGTTATGGAATAAGTGCAAGTTGAGATGCAAGAGATGAGGGACAGGATGACTCCGTTTATGGAGCTGATGATGGGTGTGACAAATGTCCAGGAGCAACTAAGGACCTTGGTGCAGCCATTGATTGCCAGAGTTGACAATAATGGTGTGCTTCACGGAGGAACTGCTGCTAATCCTCCTCGTGGTGATGGTATGCCACATGCTCACGCTATTCCTACAACAGTTATCCCTCCAGGCGGAGGCAATGTAGGTGGAATCCCTGAAGTAGTGTGTGATATGCATGGCAACAATGTTCCTCAATGGGATGAGGACCAGCAGGAAGACGCATTTTCTATGCGAGATATCGGTGCTGGACTACCATCTGAGGTTGATAAAAGGTTTAGACTGATTGAAGAAAAGATGAGATCTTTTGAAAATCAGAACTCCATGGGGCTAGACATGGCCAATCTGGGGCTGATCCCAGATCTGAAAGTTCTGCTGAAATTCAAAGTCTATGACTTTGACAAGTATAAGGGAACTACTGACCCAAGGGTCCATTTACGTTCTTATTACCGCAAAATGTCTGCTTACTCGGATGACGAAAAGCTACTCATGCACTTTTTTCAAGACATCTTGTCTGGACCTTCACTTGAGTGGTATATGGGACTGGAGCCTGTTAATATCTACAGTTGGAGAGACTTAACTAAAGCCTTCGTGAAGAACTACCAGTATAATAGCGACCTTGCTCCTAACAGGGTCCAACTCCAGAACTTGTCTCAAAAGACTAGTGAATGCTTTAAGGAATACGCCCAGAGGTGGCGTGAACTAGCAGCAAAAGTGCAACCTCCAATGGTGGAGCGTGAATTGATTGATATGTTCGTGGCTACTTTTCCTGGTGTCTATTATGAGAAGCTTATCAATAGCATGTCTGGTAGCTTTTCTGACTTGATTATCACTGGGAGAGAGTAGAAAATGGTATAAAGCTGGGAAAAATCTAATCTGGTGAAGTGTCCTCATCTGGAGGAGGAGGTAAAAAGGTGTTTCGTAATAAGAAGCGTGAAGGCGAGAATAATTCAGTGTCTAGCTCCTGAAGGAATAGATATCAATGACCAGTGCAAAATTGTCAGCAACAGCAGTATGTTGCTAGTATAACGATTCCATCCATTCCTCAACAACAGCAACAACCACAGTCGTAACAGCGGAATCAACAGGGTTATAGAAGGTTTCAAGATCAGAGTCGGACAACAAATAGACAATTTGACGTACCTTCGATGCCTTATTCCCAATTGCTCCAGCACTTGTTACAGTTGCCGTTAGTATAAAAGAGAACTTTAGCTCCCCTGATAGGACCACCACCACCCAGTTATGATGTGAATGCTCGTTGTGAGTTCCATTCCGGGGCACCTGGGCACAATATCGATAATTGCAAAGCCTTTAAACACAAAGTTCAGGATTTGGTGGATAGCAAGGAAATAAATGTTTCTAACGACGTTCCCAACGTCGTGCAAAACCCCATGCACAATCATGGGGCAGCCGGGGTCAATGCTATCATTGAGGATGAGAGTTTGAAGCTGGTGTCAAATGTTAATGATTTGAAGACACCGTTGGGCTTTGTGAATGAAAGGTTATTGAAGGGAGGGATATTCCCGGGCTGTAACAAATTGTGTGCTGAATTTTTGAGTCATCCCGAGGGATGCGCAAAGCTGAAGAGCTGTATTCAGGGTATGATGAATGATGGAATGATGCAATTTGACCATATTGTTGAGAAGAAGTCTGAAGAGGTAATGATTGAAGAACAGAATGAGGTTGCAATGATCTCGATTCCATACAAAACTGTAACTATTTCTACACTGAGGCCACCAACCATTATCATCACCAAAGCTGGTCCTATTCCGTATGAGAGTACTAAAGCAATTCTGTGGAACTACGGGGCGGAGGTATATTGTAATGGGCAGAAATAGGAATTGAAGAGCTTTCCGACTGATTTTATGGATAATCTAGTTGGAGCTAAGGGAATCACTCGAAGCGGAAGAGTGTCTCATCACCTGAAGTGGTCGCTGACAGAGTTGATAAGGGGAAGAAAGTTGTGGTGGAAGAAACTTCTCAAGCTGGTGAGAAGAGTTCTTTGGAGAAGGAAGTGGAGGAGTTCATGAGATTGATAAGAAAAAGTGACTACAAGATAGTTGATCACTTGCAACAGACTCCCTCCAAAATCTCTATTATGTCGTTGTTGTTATGTTCGGAAGTGCGCCGAAATGCTTTGTTGAGGATATTGAATACTACTTACGTGCCGCAAGAGATATCGGTTAACTAACTTGTAGGGGTTGTAGCGCACATCAACGCAGGAAATGGGCTAGGTTTCACGTATTTGGACTTGACCCCGAAGGGCAGGAATCATAATTGTGCGTTGCATATTTCAATTGAATGTCGTGGAGCTGTCCTGTCTCATGTGCTGGTAGATACAGGATTGTCTTTGAATGTGCTTCCAATAAAGGCATTGATGAAATTGGACACTCAGGGCATCATGTGTACACCAAGTGATCTGGTGGTGAGAGCCTTTGACAGTATCAGAAGATCTGTATTTGGAGAGATGACATTGCCTATTCAGGTGGGTCTGAAGTATTTGATGCGGTATTCTATATTATGGACATTCATCCTGCCTATAGTTGTTTGTTGGGCCGTTCATGGATTCACTCGGCGGGAGCCGTAACTTCTACACTGCACCAGAAGCTCAAGTACATGGTGGGTGGCAGCGTTGTCACTATATACGGAGAGGAAGATATAATGATCAGTCATTTGTCTTCGTTTAAATATGTTGAGGTGGATGGTGAAATCTATGAGACTCTTTGTCAAGCTTTTGAGACGGTACAGATTAAAGACAAAGTGCCTGCTGTGAGCAAAGCGCCCGAAGTGGCAATGTCATCCTTCAAGGAGGCCCAAGCAGCAGTGCAAGCTGGGGCAGCACCAGATTGGGGTCAAGTGTTGGATATACCCCATAAGCAGGATACGTTTGGTCTAGGATACCGCCCATCTTCTTCGTCATCCTCACATAGCGCGCCGCGCTACAAAGGGCCGGTACGGTTTACCAAAGATGGGGTTATCTTTGAGCGGATCAACGTTGTTTCAGATGAAGACAGGGATAGCGACTGCGATATGGACTCGTGGATTAGGCCATGCATTCTAGGACAAAACCTTAACAACTGATCTATCGAGGAATTCATTCAAGTGACAACGGAAGAGTAATACTTTGTTTTTCTGATTATTGTACAACCCTATGTTCTACCCGGAGCATAGTGGTTCTTGTCTTCAGGGCCTGTATGTTTATGCTTGCACAATCTTTTTCAATTAATCAAAGGGCGTTTTTCTGCATTCAAATATTGTGATCCTTGTTTTTCATGTTTTATGTTTAACAATAAAACGACAATGTGGCTTTGTGCTTGTTTTGCATATCATTTTAAACATTTAACCATTATCATTGCAGGATTCACATTACATATGACACCGTGCTAGAGACATCTATGACTCGCTTCGACTTTGATAATCCGATATTTCAATGCGAAGAAGAGATTGATGAAGATGAAGATTTTCCAGAAGAGCTAGCTGGACTTTTGAGAAAGGAAGAAAAGGTTATTCTGCCTCATCAGGAGGAAATCGAGGTTATTAATTTGGGTTCTAAAGAAGTTGTGAGGAATGTTTGGATAGGGGCTGCGCTGTAGAATGACATCAAGCAAAGATTGGTCGAGATGCTCCATGAGTATAGTGATATCTTTGCTTGGTCATATGAAGACATGCCTGGGCTTGACACAAACATTGTGGTTCATGGTTTGCCGTTGCGTGAAGAGTGTCCGTCAGTCAAGCAGAAGCTCAGGCGTACGAGACCAGATATGGCTGTGAAAATCAAGGAAGTAGTCCAGAAGCAGTTGGACGTAGGATTTTTAGTCGTTACAACTAAGCCTCCGTGGGTCGCTAACATCGTACATGTACCTTAGAAGGACGGTAAGGTATGGATGTGTGTTGATTACAGAGATTTGAATAAAGCGAGCCCGAAGGACGATTTCCCGCTCCCCCACATTGACGTATTGGTTGATAATATGGCTCAATATTCTGTATTTTCCTTCATGGACGATTTTTCCGGTTATAACCAGATCAAGATGGCACCGGAGGATATGGAGAAAATGACGTTTATCACGCCGTGGGGGACTTTCTGTTATAAGGTAATGCCTTTTGGGTTGAAAAACGCAGGGGCAACCTATCAGCGGGCTATGGTCACTTTGTTTCATGATATGATTCATCATGAGATTGAGGTCTATGTTGATGACATGATAGCAAAGTCACAAACGGAGGAAGAGCATCTAGTCAACCTGTTGAAGCTGTTTGAAAGGCTCAGGAAATTTAGGTTGAGGTTGAATCCTAACAAGTGTACTTTTGGAGTCAGGTCAGGAAAGCTGCTGGGGTTCATTATCAGTGAAAAAGGAATCGAAGTCGATCCTGAAAAAATAAAAGTTATTCAAGATATACCAGTGCCGAAAACGGAAAAAGAGGTTCGTGGTTTCTTGGGGAGATTTAATTACATTGCTCGGTTCATATCTCATCTCACAGCAACGTATGAACCTATGTTCAAATTGCTAAAGAAAGATCAGGCGGTCGTCTGGAATGAAAGTTGCCAAAGAGCATTTGATAAGATAAAAGAATATTTGCAGGAACCTTCGATATTGATACCCTCAGTTGCTGGAAGACCTTTGATAATGTATCTAACGATTCTTGAGAACAACATGGATTGCATTCTCGGTCAGCATGACGAGACTTGAAGAAAAGAGCATGCAATATACTATTTGAGTAAAAAGTTCACAGATTGTGAGTCTCAGTACTCGATGTTGGAGAAAACGTGTTGCGAACTCGTGTGTGCTGCCAAACGTTTGAGACATTGTATGCTTAACCATACAACTATGCTGATTTCGAAGATGGATCCAGTTAAATACGTCTTCGAAAAGCAAGCGCTTTCCAGAAGAATTGCCAGGTGGCTGATGGTACTGACAGAGTACGACATTCAATATGTTTCCCAGAAAGCTATCAAAGGGAGTGTTCTTTCAGAGTATCTCGCCGAACAGCCGATTGAAGACTATCAACCTATGAAATTTGAATTTCCTAACAAAGACATCATGTATCTGAAGACGAAAGATTATGTTGAACCGTTTCCTAACGACGGTCCTGAGCGTGGCTCCCAGTAGCAGATGATATTTGATGGTGTTGTTAACTCATATGGAAGTGGAATTAGGGAAATCATCACGACTCCCCATGGGTCTCATATCCCATTCACTGCCAGGTTGACATTTCCTTGCACCAACAACGAAGTAGAGTATGAAGCGTGCATAATAGGGTTGGAAGAAGCCATTGATCTGAGGATCAAGAACATAGATATGTACGGCGATTCAGCGCTAGTTGTAAATCAAATCAAAGGAGAATGAGAGACCAGACAACCCAATATGATTCCTTACATGAACTATGCAAGGAGGCTGTTGCCATTCTTTGATCGTGTAGAGTTACATCACGTGCCGAGAGCGGAGAACCGGATGGCAGACGCCCTGGCGACGTTATCCTCAATGTACAAGGTGAACTATTGGAATGATGCTCCAAGAATAGTCATCTCGCGCCTTGATAGGCCGGCGTTTGTATTTGCCATTGAGGAAGCCTCTGATGGAAAGCCATGGTTTTATGACATCCAGAACTTTCTTAAGAAACAAGAGTATCCGCCAGGGGCGTCGACCCGGGATAAGAAGACTCTGAGAAGGTTGTCTGGCAACTTTTATATGAACCAAGATGGTGTACTTATCGCAACTGCGAAAAACAACCGGCGGAAAAAATAGAAGAGTCGCCACTTTCGTTATTTATCCCAAAGAGAGGGAAAGGAAACGATCACAAAAACCTAAAGAAAAAGGAAAAGGAAAGGTCATCGCAACCATGTCTGGGTTCGGGAGTCGGTTACGCAAGGGGAAGGTATTAGCACCCCTCACGTCCGTCGTACTCGACGGGATCCACACATTATTGTCTATCTAAAAGGGTGTGTTGACACTATCTAGCTAAAGGCTTAAGGACAAAAGAAAAAGAAAAAAGGGCTGACTCGGCAGAGCATCGCCGCTCGGTGCCTACATACTCCCTCGTGCAATGGGAAAGTCAGAGTCAACGTAGTTCGCCTAACTACGGCTAAAGAAGGGGGGAAGGTTGCTCACCGAGACATCGCGTCTCGTGCCTACGTACTTTCGTCTGGTACGAAAGATCAGAGCAAACGTAGTTCGGGCTCAAAGGACCATAGGTTGGTTCAAAGTTTTTTAGGCCCGAGTAGGGTTAACAGATAGTTCTAGCAGTTGGTGTATGCAGCTCGACGATTGGAGACTTAGGCGTTACCGTTTGCGGTAGAACTAAGAGTTAACGACACTCTTGTTTATGAAAAGATTTTCCTTGATTAAGAACCCGAAAGGATGGAAAAGGGTTTGAATTGTTTTTGGGTTTTTTAAGAGAAGAAGTGTTTTGAATTAGAGTGTTCATAAATGTATGTTGTAACAAAGTCTAGAACCTAGGATTGAATACGTCGCATATCGTCCTAAAGACGTATACTAAACACTCTAGGCAATTGAGAGGTGGCCCCTCAATCACCATTTCCCAAGTATAAGGCTCATGGCACAACATTCATTATCCTTATTAAGTATGTTAAACTTGTTTGAAGAAGAGAAGAGAAGAAGGAACACTAATGGGAAACTAGTCAATCCTAAAAGTTATCATGCAAAGTGGACCTAAAGTTGAGTTTGAAAAGGGAACTACCTAATGTTATCATGCATATGTAGGCACCTAATGTCTATCATAACATTAAGAGGTTAGAGGACTTATGGGGAACCTGGCAAAGAAAAGCTAAAGAAGAAGAAGAAGAAGAAGAAATGCATATGCAAATGAGAATGCAAACAAAATGCAACACATAGAATGATAGTGGGATGAAAATAGTGTGGGGTAGTAGCCACCACAAGCTCATCTCAACCAAGAATGCATATGGAAATGCAAGAAACAAGAAGAATAAGGATAAAGATGCATCACAAACAAACAACAAAGTGACAAACACAAAGAAAGGGTCCTCATGGATTCATCACTTTAGGTAAGCTTCAAATTCCTCCCAAGGAGGCACCAAGCTACCTTAAATGACACTACAAGGTCATTGGACATCAGGGAGATGAAAAGGAAAGAGCTCAAAAGCAATAGCAAAGCAAACCAAAAAGAAATGCAAGCAAAAACATAAAAGATGCAAGCAAACATCACATTGAAGTTCAAGTTGGAAGCACAAAAAGAAAGGCATCAAACAACAAGCAATGAACAATATTTTGACCTAAAAATGAACCTACAGCAAGCTCAACATGTCTAGAATGTGAAAAAAAGAGTTGAGAGATTATTGAATCCACAAAGGTCATTTCCAATCCAAACTAGGTCAAGCACTTGTGTGAGCTGTCCTATGGAATGACTTAACTTGTAAGTCACTTCAAAAATAGGAAAAAGGCTCAAAAAAATCAAATAAAATGAACAAACAAGCTAAACAAGTTGGCAAACAGAGGCCACAAGCACAAGTCAAATATCCCCTCAAAGCACCCTCAAAAGAAAAAATTCATTAGGAGGTACCACTTTGAAATGGGAGAAACAAAGGCAAAAAGAAAAGGCCCAAAAGTCAACAACCAGGGGCAAAATGGTCCTCAAAAATCTCTCAACTCATGATGAACATGAGGATCAATTTTCACTCATTGAACCAAAAAGGAAAGGGAGATACAAAATCAAAAACAAACAAAGTCACAATTTAATTCAATTAAAATATCCCCAATATTTAATTCATTTTAAAATTGAAAATAAATTCAAAAAATAAAATAAAAATATCCAGAAAAAACTAGACATCTCAAAGTTCATAAAAAATATTTTTGTGTATTTTTATGGATATTGGAACTATTTTATTTGGAATTGAATTGAAACAACACTAAAACAAAATAACAAAAGAAAATAACAAATAAATGGCAAACATGTGGTGTGAATAGCAATAAAATGAAGTGCAAAACATGGACTGGGCCTCCCTGGGGGGTGCTAATAGCGCACGGTTCATAGGCCCAATGAGAAAAAAACAAATAAATTCCGAGTAATCAATTGAAGTGGTGTTGACTAAGGTGTACCATGGAAAGTGTTGCACCCCAAAATTTGACCAACATTTCTTTACCTAGCTTATGTTTCATTTCATTCACATTAGCATTATCATTTGCATTTCATTGACATGTATGCAGGAGATCAAGAGGCATGATTACCAATTAAGATCTATACAAGAGTTTGAAGCTAGCTAAGAAGGCTATTCAAGTGTTCAAGGGTTGATATCCTTGTCAGAGAAGTTAAAAGAGCCTCAGAGAAAGTGATTGAAACCAAGAGTGTAGGTCTCCTAACTTGAGAGTTGTGGGAGCTCCTCAGATGATTCTGAAGCCAGGGATATGGACTTGAAGCCTTGGGAGAGCTTATGAGATATCTTGAAAGCCATCATGAAGCCTAGATAGGTCATTGTGCAAGATTAAGAAGACTCAGCCATGAGTGGTGCAGTTAGGGTTTGACTGGGTCAACCCTAGGTCAACTGATGATCTGAACAAAGTTGAGACCTAATTCAAAGGCCATGTGATCATGGAGTGATGCATTGATATGTTATAAGGATGATTCCAAGGTCAACTCACCATGATTGAAGAGTTTGAGAAGTTTCAAGCTAGGGTTTCTAAGGCTTGACAGTGTAAAATCCCCTAGTTTGACCCCTATCTCCAAGGCAGTTTAGCCCAAGATGTGATTGTCATCTCATCTTGCCCCCAACATTAATGTTGTAGAGAATGAGCTTATCTTTCTAGAGAGTACTAGAAGTCCTTGATAGGATTTGTAGAACTCAAGTTATGACTTTGACAAGTTACAGGTCATATGAGGTATGTGAATCTGGGGCCTTGAAAGTTACCCAACTTGCATCGAACTTTTGCCCTAGGAGGGTGACCCCTATGAACTTTTGGTCAACATGAATGTTGTTCCTTATCCTCTTAGCGTTCTAGAGAGTACTAGAAGTCCTTGATAGGATTTGTAGAACTCAAGTTATGGCTTTGACAAGTCAAGGGCATTTTGGTCATTTGGAGATTACAGGTCATTTCAAGTATAAAGCCATAACTCCTATTTCCAAGCTTCAAATGGAAAAATGTTCAATATCAAACTTGTTCAAAATGATGTTTTAAGGCTAGTAAAGAGGTCATGAGATGTTGGAAATGCTTGTAGCTCAAAGTTGCAAAAATGACTTAAAATAAGGGCATAAGTTAAATAAATCAAAGTTGGAAATTGATATTTTCAACCTAAACATCCAAACCTTGGCATATAATATATCATTTTGACTCTAGAAAACATTTTAAGAACATTGGTTTAGCCACATTTTTGAGTTGAGGTCTAATTTGAGGACTTGCTTTGAAAAGTGATTACTTGCATATTAAGTAACATGTGCAAAACATAGAATCAAGGCATGAGCAAGGCCCTTTGCAAGCTAAACACTTTCAAAATGTCACTAGGGGAGAAATTGGAGGTAAATGAGATTGGTTTCAAGCTGTTTGCAGCATTATGCATAGCATGGCATGTGGTTGCAAATCTCATGACATGAGAAGTTGAAACTCTCATTAGAAGGATCTAGAGGGTTCTAGATCACTCATACATCATCTATATATGGAGTAGAGGTGATCCAATGCAGAGGTTGGTGTTGATTGAAGGAGAGAGCATAGATTGAGATTGAGATTTCTTGGATTGCAATTGAATTCGGTTTCACCAAATTCTTCACTTTCCATCAATTTTCTTGATTGAAACTTCTTCCATGGATGCAAGGAATTGATTTCAGATCATAATCCAAGGGAATTTGTGGCTGAATCGTGTATGAGCAATTGAATTTTTCCACCTGCAACTCACCATCGGATTTCAAGATTCAGGAGCTTTCAACCGGTTCTTTTGCATACAGAAGCAAGGATAGGGTTCATTGATCGTGTCTGAAAGATTGGAGAGCTTGAATTGGAGGTTTAGTGCATCTGTTCATCCAAGATTTTCAGGTTGGTAACTTTCTTCCTCTAGCATGAATTAGGTAGAATCAAGATGAATTAAGGTGTTAGTTGCATTGTAGAACGGTGTAGGTAGGTTTTCAGACCATTAATTTGAGAATTAGTGACCAATTTAGGGTATTACAATTTTCGGTTGAGAATGGGATATGGTGAATCTTGAGGATTTAGGTTGAATTAAGGGCATGAATGAGTTCGTGAGGGAATTTGAGATAAGTTTCATGTATTGACCATTTGCAATGGAGGATCCTAGAGAGAATTAGGGTTGAGGAAGATGACCGGAGCACCACTGGTGGTGGCCGGAGCTGGGCGCGATGTTCAGAGGTTCAAAAGGTAGGAGATGACTCTGGGACCATCAGATCTTGGTTTGACTTGGACTATGACCCTCATTCAACGACCACGTTTTGATTTCATTTTGTGAAGGGTCTGAACATTGCAATGTTGCGTTTCATTTAATCAGTGGTTTTGGGCTTAGTGAATAATTGTTATCCACACCCCCCAGCAAGCCCAATCCATTAAATGAACTATGTATCATTGCTATCTGCACCGCGCGTGTGTTGTTTTCTTTTGATTTTCATTTATTTTTTCATTTTATTCATGGTTCTTGGAAAAATCATATAAAATTGAAAATTAATCCAATTAATCCCATTCTTTTTGCATTTTACTCATGATTGAGTCTAGTATTTTTTAGAGAAAAAATATTTTCATTTCATGTATTTTCTGATTTAATGGGAATTTTAGATTTTAATTGATATTAAAATGATTATGTTTCATACCTAATTTTGTGGAATTTTGTGTGATCATGTGGTGATGATTTTGATCCTAATTTTTTGTGTGTGATTAGGTTAGACATGTATGCTCCCATAGTATTTTTCTCACATTTTTGTGATGAAAATAGGTGTGCTTTCTAGATTGATATTTAGGTGCCTCCTTTTAGGGCTTAGGTTTAGTACCTTATAATGTAGAATTTATTTCTAGGTCTAATTTGATGATTTGATCTCTGAAATTAATATGGTAGAGTCATGATTGACCTAGGTTCCCATAGATATTTTTGTAGGATTTTACAATTGAGTTTAGTATTTTAGTTAGGACTAACTTTAGTACTAGGTTTTAGGTGATCCTAACTTACTAATTCAACTAGTTTAACTTCCTTAGTCCCCTTAGATTAGGGTTTTTGCTTGGTTTGCCTTTGGTTGAGATTAAAGACAAGTTGAAGACAAGGTGAGGATGCTTGAAGTTGCTTGAAGTTGCTTGGAGCTTGGATTTGTCTGTGCTTGAAGGTGTCTGATGAAGATTTAGGAGATAGGAGCCATAGGGAGAGCCTTATAATTAGAATGATTTCTTTCACAAATATGGAAAGCATCTTGTGCTTCCATTCCTCCCAATGACTAAAAGTCCTTCTCAGATATTCACATCCCTCCTTTGGAAGGATGAGTGGCTTTATCTGGGAAGTAGAACTTTGAGGGAACCAGTCTCTCATAATGATGAACCCTTACAGGCTTCCTTTGGTTGTCAGTAAGCTGTTTATCATTTCCACTCATCCTGTTAAACCAATTGTCTTCTGGTTTGAGTATCTTGAAAGATGTTGGACTTGAGTTTGAAGATGAGGACTTCATTGAAGAGTGTGGAAGAGGATGATTCCTTGAGCATTGCCATTGCAGCTGAAGCTTGAAGAGCCAGAAGAGCAGGTTGATGCTTGTGAAGAAGATCCAATGGAGATTGAGTGAAGAGCTGAGGCTTAAAGATTGAAGGATGAAGTTGACACCACCATGTGATTGAAGACTACTTTGAGAAGCTGAAGCTTGTAGATGAAGAAGACCAAGTTGATATTGGTAAAGCAAAGAGAGCTGAAGCTTGAAGACCAAGTTGATGCTTATGAAGATGATTCAATTGAGATTGAATGTAAAGCTGAAGCTGAGGAATAAAGGGTGAATAGACACTTACACTGATGCATTGGGAGCCTGAAGGAATCCATTTGATACTTGCAGTTAGGAGTGAAGCCTGAGGGTGGAATTGACTGAGGAGCTGAAGCTTGGAGAAGAGAGAATAAGTTGACACTTATGTTGATGGATTGAAACCTTTAAAGACCAAGTTGATACTTGTTAGTGAAGCTGATAGCCTTGAAGGGTGGTTGAAGTCTGAAGACTGGGTTGTTGTTAAAAGAGCTGAAGCTTGGAATTGAAAGAGGGGTTGATCTGCTTTCTTTCTTGTCTGTTTTCTTTTCTGTATTGATGTGCCTTGTTTGACTTGCTTGATGCATTAGAATAAGTCCATATCTAGACTTACTTTAATCTAGGAGCATGATTGCACTAGAGGTTGAGTTGCTCCCTCTGCTTGTATTGTTACTGTGTGGCTTTGCTTGCGGGTATTCGGTAAAGCCCAGCTCCCTTGCCCATGTGGTTTATTTTTGCTTGATAGAATTTTATTTCCTCTGTATGATTACTGTTATTCATATCTGGCTTGAGGTTGAGATGAGCTTGTGGAGACTGACACCCCACACACATTTCCTCCCTCACTTTCATTGCATGCATTTTACAGTCGTTTACTGTTTACTGTTTAAGCTGATGCTTTATCTGTTTCTGTGTATCATTGACATGATCCCTTAGGAATCTCACTTCCTTTGATAAGGAAGTTATGATTAGAACTTTAGGTTGAAACCTATGCATGATAACTTCTAGGAGTTCCCTGTTTCAAACTTCAACCATAGGATGAATCCTTGGCATGACAACAGTAGGACTTGATAGTCTCCCCTTAGTTGAGCCTCTCTCTTCTCATCTCAAAACAAATTAAAATACAGTAATCATGAATGATTTCTTTCGTACGTTACGAGCCTTAAGCTATAGGAGAAAGGATTGTTGGAGAGTTTCTTTTCAACAGTCTGGATGTTTAGTATGGCACCCTTTGGGTGACATGCGACGCATTCACTCTCAGGTCATAGTCTTTAGTGCAATTGAAATTGCAAACACAATAAAAAACAGTTCTTTCGTAAAAGACAGAAAACAAACTTCAAACCTTTTTGCCCCGTGGGCCCATAATTCAAAGGAAGCTTTTCTGAAGAAAAGAGTGTCGTTAAACTTCAGCGCCAATGCAAACAGGCTTTGTCCTTAACTGCTGGAACTGCTGTTTAACCCTACTCGATAAAACAGATGAATCTGAATCCCCGTAATCCGTATTATCCCGAACTACGTAAGCTCTGATCTCTCATACCTGTTGAGAGTACGTAGGCACAATACTGACGTATTGGCGAGCCACCTTCCCCGTACCCCGTCGTAGGTCGAACTACGTTGACTCTTATTTCTCATTCTCTGATGAGAATACGTAGGCACAAAGCGCGACGCTTTGCCGAGTCATTTTTCTTTTCCGTTTAAGCCAGCCTTGATAGGTAGATAGATAAAACAACTCGTCCAGTAAACACAACAAACGTGGATCCCGTCGAGTACGACGGACGTGAGGGGTTCTAATACCTTCCCCTTGCGTAACCGACTCCCGAACCCAGACAATGGTTGTGATGACCTTGTCTTATACCTTTTTCGTCAGGTTTTTCCGATCGTTTCCTTTCCCGCTCTGAGGGATAAATAACGAAAGGTGGCGACTCTTCTGTTTTGTCGGCACCTTATTTTCGCGGAAGCGACATAAAGCAATCTAGATCACATGATTAAATGGAGTATGTGTTGCACCCCAAAATTTGACCAACATTTATTTACCTAGCTTATGTTCATTAGCATTATCATCTGCTTGTCATTGATATGTGTGCAATAGATCAAGAGGTATGATTACCAATCAAGAGCTATACAAGACTTTGAAGCTAGCCAAGAAGGTTATTCAAGTGTTCAAGGATTTATATCCTTTTCAGAGAAGTTAAGAGATCCTCAGAAAGATTGGTTGAAACCAAGGTTGTGTGCCTCCTAACTTAAGAGTCGTCGGAGCTCCTCAGATGATTCTGAGGCTATGAGGATGGACTTTAAGCTTTAAGTGAGCTTATGAGATGTCTTGAAAGCCATCATGAGGCCTAGAGAGGTCATTGTACAAGTGTAAGAAGACTCAACCATGAGTGGTGTAATTAGGGTTTTACTGGGTCAACCCTAGGTCAACTGATGATTGGGAGAGGGTTGAGACCTAATCCAAGAGCCATGTGATCATGGATGGATGAATTGAGATTCTATAAGGATGATTCCTAGACCAACTCATCATGATTGAGGAGTTTGAGAAGTTTCAAGCTAGGGTTTCTAAGGCTTGACAGTGTAAAATCCCCTAGTTTGATCCCTATCTTCAAGGCAGTTTAGCTCAAGATGTGATTGTCATCTCATCTTACCCCAAACATGAATGTTGTAGAGCTTGTTGTTAGATTTAATTTGAGTACTAGAAGTCCTTGATAGGATTTGTAGAGCTCAAGTTATGACTTTGACAAGTTACAGGTCATCTGAGGTAAGTGAATCTGGGGCCTTGAAAGTCACCCAACTTGCATCCAACTTTTGCCCAAGAAGGATGATTCCTATGAACTTTTGGTCAACATGAATGTTGTTCCTCATCTTCTTAGCTTTCTATTGAGTACTAGAAGTCCTTGATAGGATTTGTAGAACTCAAGTTATGGCTTTGACAAGTCAAGGGCATTTTGGTCATTTAGAGATTACAGGTCATTTCAAGCATAAGGCCATATCTCTTATTTCCAAGCTTCAAATGGAAAAATCTTCAACATCAAACTTGCTTAAAATGATGTTTTAAGGCTAGTAGGGAGGTCATGAGATGTTGAAAAGGCTTGTAGCAAAAAGTGATAAAAATGACCTAAAATGGAGGCATAAGTTAAATAAGTTCAAGTTGGAAATTGAAATTTCCAAGTTACACATCTAAACCATGGCATATAATAGGTCATTTTGACTCTAAAAGACATTCTAAAAAAAATGGTTCAGCCACATTTTTGAATTAAGGCTTAGATCATGGGGTTGCTTTGGAAAATGCTTGCTTGCATAATAAGGCACAAATGCAAAACATAAGGAAACTCAATGTACAAGCTTGCTAAGTATCTTAACACCTCATATATCTCATTTAGGGAGAATTTCAGGTCAGTTACAAGGGCTGCAAGAGGCTTGGCATGAGGTGAGGCATGAGATGAGATGAATCCATAAACTCATGACATGAGAATTCCAATTTCTCATTGGATGGTTCCAGATGGTTCCAGATGGTTCTAGATGAGTCTAAACCACTCTATATATAGTTTAGAACTTGCTCAGATGCAATGTTGGTGAGAGATTTGAGAGAAGGGAGAGATAGCCATTTCACTTGCTTCCATTGCAAGTTGAAATCAAAATCCACATTCTGATCCATTTCCATTCCTTTTTTCAATCTAAACACATTCCTCTGATCATATTGAAGCTGTGCAGACCAAATTGAGAGCAAAACCATGGAGATTTGAGGAGATAGCTTTTAGATTTTGAAGGTTGCAAGTCATAATCGGTTTTGAAGATTCAGGCTTTCTTGGTCCAATCTTTTGCAAACAGTAGCTCTATCATCATTCAAGGATTGATTCTGAAGAGTTTGGGAGCTTGAAGTGAAGGTTTACCCCATCTGTTAATCAAGATTCAACAGGTTAGTAACTTTTCTTCTACACCATGATTTAGGCATAATTAGGTAGAATTGTTAGGTTAGAACGGTTAGAGACCAATAGGAGATGGATTCTGGGAAGTTTGGGATCAATTGGCGAGGTTTCAGTTGATGACACCATTTATGTTTGGACCAAGAACTCAAGATATAGTGAGATATAGCATGAGATTAATATCAAGATTTAACCAGTGTGAGGTGGTGATCATTCTGAGGTAATTAATTTCAAGAATTGTTGAAGTTGATGTTTGAGCATATCTTTGATCTTGGATCGGGTTTAGAGATTTAGGATGATTCAATTGATTTCAAGGCCATGGCTGTGATCAGCATGAAATTCTGGATGGATTAGGGTTTGGAATCTTAATTTTTCATGGAGAATTGAAGTGATACGAGTTTGGTGAAGATGGAGCTTGAAGCTCTGCTTCCATGGATTCTTCAGTTTGAACCCTAGCTGGAGGAAGAAGATGAAGGCGTGGCCATTGGATGAGGCGAAGACCCATTGACTGGAGGGAGATCTCACGGCTGAGATTTAATTTCATTTGGAGAGGGAATTCTGAAGACACCATGAAACGCGTCGTTTCATTAAAAGGGGGATTGGGCTCAGTTGCTAACCACACCCCAGATCATTGCCCATGATTGTTTTGAACTATATTTCTTTACTTTCTGCACCGTTTCTTTTTCATTTTCTTTATATTTTGTTAATTGATTTTCTGATGAAACTGAGCCTAGCGCGCTTTACTAATCCCACCCCCATTTTGAGCCCACCTGGAAAATGAACTGAACATAGTTGCTATTCACACCAAACATTTCATATTTTAATTTCTTTTTCTCCATTCTTCATTAATCTTTGAAAAATCACAATAAATAGAAAATTAATGATTTTTGCATGGGGATTTTTTCTCCCATTTCATGTTCATGTCTAGAAAATTATGAAACCATAATATTTGCATTTCATGCATTTTTAATATTTTTTGTGTATTTTCTCTTTTAATAGCATTTTAATTCTTTTATGTTGATGCATGGTTTTGTAGAATTTTGTTTAGCTAGTTCCCTTCATATTTTTAGGCCATTATTTTTAGGATAGTTATATTAGGACTTTAGCTCCCCTCTGGATTTATTCCATAATTTTGTCATGAATTTTTGATTAGTTTTGCTTAGATGACTTTAGGTTGTGTAGAATTAGGTCAATCCTTAACATAGGTCCACAATAACCTTAGAATTTTGGGTTTCTAGGTCAAGTTAGACATTGGGACATATAGGGTATTAAGGGTAGATATGTAGGATCCCCTAGAAATTATATTAGGTTTTAATATAATAGTATACTATTTTTAGATGATTTTTGTAGTTGATGTTGTTTGTGTTGCCCTTGTGGGCTTGTATTTTTGTTTGCTTTGCTTTGTGGGCTTGGAGAGCTTGGTATTGCTTTGAAGAGAATTGAGGAGCATATTAGAAGACTTGAGGATTGAAGAGAGAGCTTGAGAGCTTGAGAATCTTGTTTGTTTTGTTGTTGTTTTAGGGTTAGGAATTAGGAAGAGTTTAGACCTAGTTAACTTCTTTCTTAAACATGGATGGTATCTTTCACCTCCATTCCTCCCCATGATTCAAGGTCCTCCCATGGTATTCACCTCTCTCCTTTGGAGGGATAAGTGATGGTACCTAGGAAGTAGAACTTTGGAGGGAACCAATCCTTTGATGTTGAACCCTTATAGGTCACCTTTGGTGATCAACAAGCAGTTTAACACCCCAGCTTATCCAATTAAGTGATTTCCTCTGGTTTGAGTATCTTGAGAGATGTTGAGCTTGGGTTTGAAGATGAAGACTTCATTGAAGAGTATGGAAGAGGATGATTCCTTGAGCATTTCCATTCCAGCTGAAGCTTGAAGAGCAACAAGAGCAAGTTGATACTTGAAGACCCAATGGAGATCCAGTAAAGACTGAATGAAGAGCTGAGGCTTAAAGATTGAAGGATGAAGTTGATACTTCTAAGTGATTGAAGGTTACTCTGAGAAGCTGCAGCTTGCAGGAAGAGAAGACCAAGTTGAGACTGGTAAAGCAAGGAGAGCTTGAAAGCTTGAATACTAAGTTGATACTTAGGAAGAGGATTCAATTGAGATTGACTGAAGAGCTGAAGCTTGAAGAACAAAGGAAGTTGATACTTACTTTGATGCTTGGAGATCCTGAAGGAGATCAAGTTGATACTTGTGGTTAATAGTGGAGCCTGAAGGTGGAACTTATTCAGGAGCTGAAGCTTAAGGAAGAGAATAAGTTGAAACTTATATGGAAGGGTTGAAACCTGGAAAAGCAAATTGATATTTGCCAAGAGTGATGGAAGTCTGAAGACTGAGTTGTTGTTGGAAGAGCTGAGGCTTGGAATTGAGAGAGTTGTTGATTTGCTTTCTTATCTGTTTCTCTATATTGATGTGTCTTGTTTGACTTGCTTGATGCATTAGAATAAGTCCACATCTAGACTAGCTTTAATCTAGGAGCATGATTGCACTAGAGGTTGAGCTGCTCCATCTGCTTGTATTGTTACTGTGTGGCTTTGCTTGCGGGTATTCGGTAGAGCCCAGCTCCCTTACCCATGTGGTTTGTTTTGCTTGATAGCATGACTTTATTTCCCCTGTATGATTGCAGTTTACTGTTTTTGCTTGAAAGCATGTTTTATTTCAGTATGATTACTGTTATTCATTCTGGCTTGAGGTTGAGATGAGCTTGTGGAGGCTGATGCCCCACACACATTTCCTCCCTCACTTGCAGTGCATGCATTTTACCGTTTAAGCTGATGCTTTATCTGTTTCTGTGTATCATTGACATGATCCCTTAGGACTCTCATTTCCTTTGATAAGGAATTGATGATAGAACTTTAGGTTGAAACCTATGCATGACAACTTCTAGGAGTTCCCTGTTTCAAACTTCAACCATAGGATGAATCCTTGGCATGACAACAGTAGGACTTGATAGTCTCCCTCCTAGTTGAACCTGTTCTCTTCTCATCTTAAAACAGTTTAAGATACAGTAATCATGAATGATTTCTATCGTACGTTATGAGCCTTAAGCTATCTGAGAAAAGGATTGTGGGAGAGTTTCTTTTCCACAGTCTGGATGTTTAGTATGGTACCCTTTGGGTGACATGCGACGCATTCACTCTCAGGTGATAGTCTCTAGTGCGATTGAGATTGCAAACAGAATGAAAAACACTTCTTCCATAAAAGACAGAAAACAAACTTCAAACCTTTTTGCCCCGTGGGCCCATAATCAAAGGAAGCTTTTCTGAAGAAAAGAGTGTCGTTAAACTTCAGCGCCAACGCAAACAGGCTTTGTCCCTAACTGCTGGAACTGCTGTTTAACCCTACTCGATAAAACAGATGAACCTGAATCCCCGTAATGCGTAGTGTCCCGAACTACGTAAGCTCTGATCTCTCATACCTTTTGAGAGTACGTAGGCACAATACTGATGTATTGGCGAGCTACCTTCCCCATAACCCGTCGTAGGTCGAACTACGTTGACTCTGATTTCTCATTCTCTGATGAGAATACGTAGGCATAAAGTGCGACGCTTTGCCGAGTCATTTTCTTTTCTGTTGTAAGCTAGCCTTGATAGGTAGATAGATAAAACCAACCCGTCCAGTAAACACAACAAGCGTGGATCCCGTCGAGTACGACGGACGTGAGGGGTGCTAATACCTTCCCCTTGCGTAACCGACTCCCGAACCCAGACAATGGTTGCGACGACCTTGTCTTACCCTTTTTTCGTCAGGTTTTTCCGATTGTTTCCTTTCCCGCTCCGAGGGATAAATAACGAAAGGTGGCGACTCTTCTGTTGTGCTGGCACCTTATTTTCACGTAAGCGACAGCATGCACATCAAGTGGCTATTAAAGTGACAACACATTAATGAAAATAAAAGAAATCCAATGCAATTAGTCAAAGATGGAGCATGGAATGTCTTAATCTGGACCGCTCGAAACAAAGTCTAGCGAACAGACGCACCACACGACGACACGTCGTCGTCTTCCTCAAGCAAGTATCCGCCGGCGCCGGAACAGTTCTGGTCATCCCTCCCACGAGGTCCGGCCGCCGTGAGTATGTGAGCACAACATAGCTCTCTCATTTTTTTTACCGTTTTCGATGTTTCTTATATGGAAATTCATCTACTCTTTGCAAGGATCTCATATCTACCATTAGTTTCCATTAATTCCTCATAACAAATTCAGAAAGTAAACAACAAGCTTGGTGCACAAAATTTCGAAGTTCTCAAAACTCAACCAAATTAATCCAAACATCATCTACATGTTATGTAGATCATATATCCACAAAAATCTAAGCAAAACACCTCAAGAATTGATCAAACCGAATCAAACAAGTTTGGAGCTCCACACATCAAACATCATAAACACGGATAATTATTATCCAGAAATGATCTACATCACTCAAGGATCACAATGCAACAAAAATGGCAGAGGATCATGGCATATTGAGAGTGTAAGGTTAAATTCAAGTTACCTAGTGGATAACTTCCACTGAGCCTTCAAATGGAGCTTAAGCTTGCAGAAAATGATGCAAACACGTTCAGTGATCATCAATAAAGCTTTTGCAACTCACAATTTGGCTTGAAACTTGCTAAATCTCTGTCGCTACCGCGAAAATAAGGTGCCGGAAAAACAGGAGAGTCGCCACCTTTCGTTATTTATCCCACAGAAAGGGAAAGGAAACAATCGGAAAAACTTGACAAAAAAGGTATAAGACAAGGTCATCGCAATCAATGTCTGGGTTCGGGAGTCGGTTACGCAAGGGGAAGGTATTATCACCCCTCACGTCCATCGTACTCGATGTGATCCATGCTTGTTGTGTTTATCTGATGGGTTGGTTTATCTATCTACGCTAAGAGTCTGGTCTGAAAAGAAAAGAAAATGACTCGGCAGAACACAGCAGTTCTATGCCTACGTATTCCCGTCTAGAACGAGAAATCAGAGTCAACGTAGTTCGCCTAACTACGGGTTACCGAGGGGAAGGTTTCTCGCCGGGATATCGCATCTCGTGCCTACGTACTTTCACCCGGCGTGAAAGATCAGAGAAAACGTAGTTCGGGACAACAAGAGACACAAGTTTTTTTTTTATCCGAGTAGGGTTAATAGACGGTTCCAGCAGTTGGTGTATGCAGCTCACTCGACGGAGACTTAGGCGTTTACCATTTGCGGTAGAATTGTGAGTTAACGAAACTCTCCTTACGAAAAAAGGGTTTCCAAGGATTAAAGGTCCCAAAGGACAAAAAGATGTTTGATCTTTGTTTTCTGTCTTTTACGGAAGACGTGTTTTTTATGGATGTTTGCAACTAATATCGCATTAGAGACTATGACCTGAGAGTGAATGCGTCGCATGTCACCCAAAGGGTGCCATACTAAACATCCAAGTTGTTGGAAAGAAACTCTCCAACAACCCTTTCTCAAGTAGCTTAAGGCTCGTAGCGTACGACATCAATTAACCTTTATTATTGTATTTTGGTTTGTTTGAAGATGAGAAGAGAAAGGACGCACTAAAGGGGAACTGATCCAATCCTAAAGTTGTCATGCAAAGTTAATCCTATGATTGAGGTTAGGAGGGAACTACCTAATGTTATCATGCATGGTTAGAACCCTAATGTCTGTCATAACTTCTCTTGAACAAGAGAAGTCAGAGTTCCTAGGGGAACATGGCAAAGGAAAGCAACAACAAGAGAAATAAACTATAAAGAAATAACTGTAAATAAAATGCATGCAATGCAACAGACAAGTAGAAGGAGCCAAGCTCAACTTCTAGAGAAAACAAGCCAGAGGCAACACACAACACAGGCAAGGGAGACAGACTAAACCTTAAGCCAGCAAGCAAAGCCAAGCAATAACAGTCAAGCAAAGGGAAACATTCAACCTCTAATGCAGACAAGCAATGGGAGCTCAGCTCAACCTTTAGGATGCTCTTAGGCCTAAATCAACTATATTAAGACCTAGTCTAATGCAACACACCAAACAGTCACACAAGAAACAATCAAGCGATTAGAAAATACAACAAACAAGACAGCAGACAAGCAGCTCAACAGCAGAGCAGTCTAACAGCAAAACAAACAAACAGTCTGCAATCAACTTCAAGTCTAAGCCATCTTCAAGAGAAGGAAGTGAGAGCTCCATCTTCAAGCTTCAAAGGATCCACCAAGATATGATAACATCAAGATTATTGCATGATTATGGGAAGCATGATGGAAACCAAGGGAATCCATCATGGCACTCAACCATACATCTGAGATAGGTATCCTAAAAGGTTCTACCTCTTGTGAAATGCCACACATCCTTCCAAAGGAGGGATGAGGCTTCCACATAGGGACCTTGAATCATGGGATGAGAATGGAAAACACTCAAGGCAATCCATGTTTATTTGAAGAAAGAGAAAACAAAACTAAAGCTCTTCCTAAACGCTAATTCTTACAAGCTTAAAGAAAGCTACTAAAAGGAGGTCTAAACACCAAACCTAAACACCACAATCAAGCAAACAAAAGCCTCTATATGTCTAAAGCACCATCAAAGAAGATTAGAAAACCTATTATAACTAAAGGCCACCATTGGAGTTCAACTAGTGCAAGTGTTATGTTAAAAGCATCTTAAAACTAGCCTAAGTATTAAATCTATTTAAAATACAAAAACTACTTCTAAAATCCTAGAAAATTTTCTAAGGGAACCTACATGGGTTAGGTACCTATGGTACAAAGACCAGGGATTGAAACTATGCTTAAAGGCCCCAAAGAATTCCTACATCACCAAGTATTAAAGGGAAACCCTAAAATGGAAGGTCATGGGAACCTAATCCAAAACAGAACCTAAAGTCATCCAAAAATTATGAAATAATTCCTAAGGGATCATGCATCTCTATGCTAGCAACCAGCAAAAAATCTCACTCAAATTCTATACCAAACAGCCACACAAAAATCAGCAAGAAAATGACGAATTATGCCAAATTTAAGGAATTAAACAAAATGCAAAATATCAAATTAAATTGAAAATTGCATGGAAATAAAATGTAACAGCACCACAAAATCAGAAATAAAATCTAGATCATGCTCATATTTTTATGGTATTTTTCTGATCAAAATTGAAATTATTGTGAATTAAAAATGAAACAAGCAATTAAAATAAAAGGAAAATGAATTAAAGAATAAAAATGCTGGAATTAAATCAGGGGCGTAGGATCAAGTGACTTAGTATGCTAATCTAAAGGCTTAGGTGCTGCCAACACATTAATGATGTGCATCGTTTTGGAGAGTCAAAGTCAATCTCTGAAGTTAAATCGCGCGCGTTGGATGAGAATACAAAGTCTTCGTTTCAAGCAGATCGAATGGCTGAGGGATTGTCTTTCTTATTTGAACTAGAATTGGAGGGAATATGTTCAGATGAACCAGACGGTGGCTTCGGTGGCTGAGCCCCCGTCTTCTCCGGCGAAGAATCAGTTACAGGTCAAGGAAACACAACAAAACCTACATCATTCCACTCAATTTTCCACGCCGAATCCAAATATCATCTCCGTTTCTCCCAATTCCTCATGAATTTTAAAACTCGATCACAAACAGGAAATGCATCAAGTTCCTGACCATCACCAATCTCACAATTAAGGTTATGGATCTCTTCCTCATTCTTCATAGATCATCATGAACTATCTAGATCAAGCTAAAACTCCAAGATCAAAGAGATTCGCATCCAAACAGAAAATTGCTCACACCTTAATTTGTCTCTAAACCCCATAATTGTGATATAAAATCCATCTAATCATCTTCCTAAAGCTTAACCACATGTCAAATCAAGCTAGATCATCCTAGAATCAGTGCAATTTTGAAAGATACATACCTGGTTTGTAGCTTCGAATTGAGGCACTTCCATTGTGATTCAAACTTCTAGATGATGCAGAATCGTTCCTTGATGAAGGATAAAGCTATTGGATATCTTGATTTTCTCTGAAAAGCTCTCAAAATCCAAACACGATTTTCAGTTTTGATCTTGAAATTCCAACTCCAATCTCTGGCTCCAGCTTCAAATGATCACCAACCTTGCACTGAACCTTCTTCTGAAGTTATATAGAATTGGTTTTGATGATTTGGAGGCCCATTGGAGGCCAAAACAGTGAGATCCAACTTTTCACTTTTGCTTGAAAATCCAACCATGGTGTACACGTATTTGCACTAGTTCCTTCTCCAATAAGCTTCAATTGCAATCCTTGTGGACTGTGGAGAGTGTATGGATCAATTTGAGAGCTTAATTCCATCCTATGGCCAAGGTTGGATATGTTTCTACCTCAAGAAGTATCAAAGTAAAACACCATGAATTATGCCTCAAATGGATTTTATAATATAGCCATTATGCTCCAAATGGTATTTCTGATCAAAATGAGCACTCATTTGCATTGGTTTGAACACATATGAATTAATTTGGATTTTTTCACTTAAATGCCTTTAAATTCTCCTTTTGTCAAATTTATCAAACCAAGTCTCACCCTAAGCCAAATTAAATCCTCATGGATACATGGTTGAAGTTAAAATCCCATTTTGAGCACGTTTTGTGTTGGACAAAACTTCATTTGAAGTGTGCAAGATAGTGAAAATGACCTATAATCTCACTTTCCTAAAATACCCCTGACTTGTAAACCTCATAACTTGAGTTCTACAAATTATATGGAAGACTTCTAGTACAATTTGGAAAGCTAAGATCAAGACCTACAACTTTCATGTTAGACAAAATTTGAGGAGAAACATCCTTCTAGGTCAAAAGTTCCTTGGCAGTTGGTTGAATTTTGCAGACAAATTTCACGTTCATCTGATGACCTGTAACTTGTCTGGATCATAACTTGAGTTCTATAAATCCAATGGAGGACTTCTAGTACTAAAATTAAAACTAAGAACATGCTCTAAAAGTTCCATGTTGGCCAAAAGTTGAGATGAAACTTGTATCTTGAGATAAGTGGTCTTGAAGTTGGACACTAAATAGGGGATTTTACCCTGAGAACCCTAGTTTAACAACTCCTCACACTTTGAACTCTTCTTGAATTGATATTGGAATATCACCTCATGTATCTCAATACATACTTCCATGATCACAAAGACTTTGAAATAGGTTTTGATCCCCTTCAATTACACAGTTGACTTAGGGTTACTCAGACAAAAACCCTAATTGCAACACCTTCAACCGTGGCTCTTCACCCTTAGCATAATGACTTGACTGAGCTCTCTCATGACCCTCAAGGCACTCCATGAGCTCTATCCACACTATATCCATGATTAAGGCTTCACAATCCACTGATGGTCTTCAATTGGTCCCCAAATAAGGAGATGAACCACATACAAGCAACCAAACTTCTCAAGACCACAACCCACTTTCTGATGACTTTAGGGACCTCTCGAGCTTGAATAAGACCTCTAGATAGGCTCCTATTGATATAAACCACACTTAATCCCATGCTAAATGAACAATGCTATCCTACGCAAATGCTAGACCAATGATATGCTAAGGCAATGAAACATAAACCAAGTAAGAAAAAGGTTAGACAAATTTTGGGGTACAACAGCTGCCCCTATTCAAGCGACTTAGACCCGACTGGGTGAAAAGCGAACGAATTTCAAACAATCGAGGTAGAAGACGATTGAATACCAAAGAACCCGGAAATTTGCCAATCAAAGAAATAAACTGCGCAAACTGCTCGGGGAACAAAATATCCAGAAAATTGAATCTGGTTGTCACGACAACAACTGATCAATCATTTGATATAGAACCTGATTTCAACATCAACCACCTGTGTGCCGCCACAGGCGTTGAATAAGCATACAATCTTCAGATATATGCTACATTAAGCGAGCACCAAGCCATAGGATCATATCAAAATACCATCCTTGACCTTCCATCTCCGAAGAAACGAGCAGGCACTACGTAAAGCGCGATATCAATATCCTTGATCTTCCATTTCCGCAGAAACGGGCAAGCATTATGTAAAAGTGTGAATCGTCAGTATCTTTGACCTTCCATTTCCGTAGAAACGGGCATACACTAAATAAAAGCGCGGACTTTCAATATCTCTGACCTTCCATTTCCGTAGAAACGAGCATACACTAAATAAAAGTACCGACTGTCAATATCTCTGACCTTCCATTTCCGTAGAAACGGGTGTCGCTTGCGCGAAAATAAGGTGTCGGCATGACAAAAGAGTCGCCACCTTTCGTTATTTATCCCTCAGAGCGGGAAAGGAAACGATCGGAAAAACCTGACGAAAAAAGGGTAAGACAAGGTCATCGCAACCATTGTCTGGGTTCGGGAGTCGGTTACGCAAGGGGAAGGTATTAGCACCCCTCACGTCCGTCGTACTCGACGGGATCCTCGCTTATTTGTTTACTTGGACGGGTTGGTTATAATCTATCTATCTATCAAGGCTGGCTGAGAAAGAAAAGAAAAATGACTCGACAAAGCGTCGCGCTTTATGCCTACGTATTCCCATCAGAGGGTGAGAAATCAGAGTCAACGTAGTTCGGCCTACGAAGGATTATGGGGGAAAGGTTGCTCGCTAGGATATCACATCCTATGCCTACGTACTTTCATCTGGTATGAAAGATCAGAGCAAACGTAGTTCGGCTAACTACGGGTCATCTCCTGAAAGAAGTGTTTTTTATTATGTTTGCGATCTCGACCGCACTAGAGACTATGACCTGAGAGTGAATGCGTCGCATGTCACCCAAAGGGTACCATACTAAACATCCCACCTCAGATGGCTTAAGGCTCGTAACGTACGAAAGAAATCATTCCTGATTACTGTATCTTAAACTGTTTTGAGATGAGAAGAGAACAGGCCCAACTAGGAGGGAGACTATCAAGTCCTACTGTTATCATGCCATGGATTCATCCTATGGTTGAGGTTTGAACAGGGAACTCCTAGAAGTTGTCATGCATAGGTTTCAACCTAAAAGTCTATCATCAAATCCTTATCAAAGGAAATGAGAGTCCTAAGGGATCATGTCAATGATACACCAAAACAGACAAAAGCATCAGCTTTAACAGTAAAATGCATGCAATGCAAGTGAGGGAGGAAATGTGTGTGGGGCTTCAGCCTCCACAAGCTCGTCTCGACCTCAAGCCAGTCATGAAATAACAGTAATCATACTGAAATAAACAACATGCTATCAAGCAATGAACAGATAAAAGAAATGAAATGCCATCAGGCAAACAAAACACACTTGAGAAAGAATCATCTACTCTCTACTCCTAACCCTAACACAGAATCCTGATCAAGTCTAAGCAAAGCCCTAAAGCAAAACCTAACCAAAAGAAATCAATCCCAGTCTTCAAGCTTCAGAACAAGCTTACCAAAGAAAGGGAGCTAAGTAAGCAGACTCATAGTGTCTTCCTCAGGAAAGCACTAGGAGGTGTATACTCAGGAGTCATACCCTATGTGGCTCAACCACTGTGATCAGTTTACATTCCTCCTCAGGAGAAACTAAACTCACAAGTAGGCTCCAACATCACTGGATATTTAGGAAATCCTATCTGAACTAGTGGAACTAAGTGAATAAACTCATAGGACCTTCCTCAGGAAAGTACTAGGAGGCTTCCACTTAGGAGTTGTATCCTATGTGGCTCAACAACTGTGATCAGTTTACATTCCTCCTCAGGAGAATTTAAACTCACAAGTTGGCTCCAACATCATTGGATACTTAAGAAATCATAGATAAACTAATGGAACTAAGTGAATAGACCCATAGGACCTTCCTCAGGAAAGTACTAGGAGGCTTCCACTTAGGAGTTGTATCCCATGTGGCTCAACAACATGTGATCAGTTTACATTCCTCCTCAGGAGAAATTAAACTCACAAGTTGGCTCCAACATCATTGGATACTTAAGAAAGAGGTGAGAAGAAAGAATGAAAGTCATTCATAGTGCCTTCCTCAGGAAAGTACCATGAACTCCCTTCAAACTTCAGGATCTCAAATCTCACAGACAGGGAATAAGCCAAGCTCTGGGTCTCTGAATCTTGATCTACAATCTTCACTTCATCATGCTCTCCAACAAGGTCTTCAAGACAACACAAGCCCCACAACAAATCCCTCAAAACAAACCCCAGAGATGAACAGATAACCACAGGGCAGCCAAAATCAATAGGCAACTTCAGAAAATACCTAAAAATACTAAACCAATGGGGAAAAATCTAACAATTATTCACAAGGGTCTACAATATCTACCCATAACATCCACATATGCCCCTCCCCAAAAATCAAATAAAACTATCTAAAGAAAATGAATTTCCTCACCTATGCACAACATAAACCCTAATTAGGCTATCCTAAGTTCAATTCAACTAAACTAATCAAATTTTAATCTAAAAATCTAGAAATAAATCCAGAGAGTACCACAATGCAATATTAATCACCACAAAAAAGAATGGGCAAAAAATCTATTTCTAAATGCATGAACAAAAATATACAAATCCATGTATGAAATGAATGGTTAAAAAAGTGCATTTATTTGTAAAATATGCAAAAAATACCAATTAAAATATAAAATGCAATTTTTATATTTTGTAATTTTCTAGACATTTTAATGAAAAATGTTAAAAAAAGAATGAGTTAAAAATAATATTTTTTCATTTAGTTATGATTTTTAGAAAATTAACGAGATGTAAATGAAAATTAAATGAAATATAATGTAGAGAGAGGAGGGAGGTGTGATAAGCATGGATGATAGTTCAAAACGGATGAGCCTGGTACAAGGGGGGGTGCAAAAAGCGAAAATCCCAAAGACCCTCATTTAGCAAAACGACGCCGTTTCGGCGGTTTGGGATTCCCTCCATTTTTGCAGTTTTAACCGTGACCCTTTGATCACAAGTCTGGTCAACGAATCCAAGATCATCCAACGGCCACGGTATATCTTCTCCAATGAAACCCTAATCTTCATGAAAAAGCAACTCCATGCAAGTTTCTTCCATGGATCATAGCTCCTTCATTACACCACGAAATCACACGAAATAAAAACCAATTTCGCTCCATTTTCTACCCTCTATCCAGCCATGCCCATAGTTTCTTTTGAATCTTCCTCTATCATCCAAACCGAAAGTACCAACCTTGGGCACCACCATGAATGCATGAACTGCAACCTTTATTAAACCTTGAAATTCTTAATGCTAGCTTGTACTACATGTCACCCTGAGTATACTAAACCATACCACATGCATTAAATCTTCATATATCAAGTTCTTTTGATCTTGCAAGAATGAACACCACATTTCGAAACCCCATGAAATGGTCCTAAACTCATCATAAATGCTCCCTAGCTTGTCTCTATCTCATATAACTTAACAATTGCCCCTAACAATGGCTAATCTTGGTGATTGGAATCAAAACGTATTCTTACCAAATGGATATGGTGATGGTTGCTATCCCTTGTTTCAGCCCTTGCCACTTGTGCCAATTGATCCTTGGATGATGGTGATGATGCTGGTGAAGAGAAATCGTGTTTACACCTCCTGAAAATGCCAATTCGAAGCTTCACGCCACTTGGAGTGATGGAGAAGAACTCATGATCCAGCCACGATTTGAGGTGCCTTTTTCTTGCTTTTCAATCCACAACAATGGAGAATGATGATGATGATGATAGCTAGCACAAACAATGGAGTTTGGGAGAGATGGGAATCAAAATGCAATTTTGGAGTTATGAGATGAAAATATGGTTTGCAAGCAACTCGAATCACCAACCCATGCATGGAGTCACTCTATGGCTTATATAGATGAGAATAGAAATGTGTGGAAGTTTGTAGAACCTTCCATGAAGTTTCTAGAACTTCTCATGCAATGATAATTTGAATTTGTCATCTTTAGTAAATCTCATGCTATATCATGCAATCTCACTCAATTTCTCCTCAAATGATATGGTAAAATGAAAACAAAGCCTTACAAGTCCTTGTGTAGCATTTTCCCATCTTTCCTTTTGATGCCTTAAAGTGCAAGTAACAAATTTACAAAGCAACTCCAATTTTTAAGCCTAAACTCAAAAATGTGGCTAAACCATTGTTTTTAAAATGATGTTTCCAATCAAAATGATATATTGGATGACCCATTTTGGATTCATAGATCTCCCAAACCAATTTTCAACTTCAACTTTTTCAACTTATAAGTCATTTACAAGCCATTTGAACCACTTTTAAAAATCCATGCTATGAGCTTTTCTAACAATTCATGACCTTCTTTCTAGACTTAAAATCCCATTTTGAACAACTTTCATGTTTTAAATTTTAAATTTGAGGCTTGGAAATAGGAGATATGGCCTTTGCTTAAAATGACCTATAACTGACAAATGACCAAAATACCCCTTTCTTGTTCAAACCATAAGTTGAGTTCCACAAATCCTATCAAGGACTTCTACCACTCAAATTAAAGATAAGGAGATGCCCTTCAACATTCATGTTTACCAAGAAATCATAGGAATCATACTACTAGGGCAAAAGTTGTCTGCAAGTTGGGTGACTTTTAAGGACCCAGATTCACACACCTCTGCTGACCTGTAATTTGTCAAAACCATAACTTGAGCTCTGCAACTCCTATCAAGGACTTCCACCACTCAAATTAAAGCTAAGAACAAGCTCTACAACATTCATGTTGTGGGGAAGATGAGATATCAATCACATCTTGAGCTAAAACTGCCTGGAAGATAGGGATTAAATTAGGGTTTTTTCATTGACAATCCTCAGAAACCCTAACTCAAAACTTCTCAAACTCCTCAATCATGATGAGTTGGTCTAGGAATCATCCTTATAACATCTCTATGCATCATTCCATGATCTCATGGCCCCTGGATTAGGTCTCAACCTTCTCCAAATCTTCAGTTATCCTAGGGTTGACCCAGTCAAAAACCCTAATTCTACCATTCATGGTTGAATCTCCTGAATTCTTGCATAATGACCTCTCTGGGCTTCATGATGGCTATCAAGACATCTCATAGGCTTTCTCAAAACATCAAGTTCATTCTCAATGTCTCAGAATCATCTGAGGAGCACCCACAACTCTCAAGCTATGAAGCACACAACCCTGGTTTCAACCCACTCCTCTGAGGATCTCTTGAACTGTCTGATGAAGGTATCCATTTTCAAACACTCAATGAATAAATAATTGTTGGTCAAATTTTGGGGTGCAACAGCTGCCCCTATTCAAACGGCTTGAACCTGACTGGGCGAGAAGCGAATGGCTCTCAACCAATCAAGGTGCGAGACGATTGAATATCGGTAAACCCGAAAATTTGCCAACTGCGCGAGCACACGGTACTCTGCGGGGAACAAATCTTTGAATACTGCAACACTAGCCGCACGACAACTAGCTGGAGAAATATCGATCTGACGTCACCGTCAGTTATCCACATTAAATTCTTCTGATATTGCCTTCAGACAACCACCACACCCAACATCGCCGTTGGAGAAAATACATCTCTGAACAAAGTACCCCGCATCGCTGCTGGAGAAACACATCTGACAGAATACCCCGCATCGCCGCTGGAGAACTGAATTTGACATCGCCGTCGGAAACAAACATCCTCTTAGAGACACTCGACATCACCGTCGCACAAACACTATCTCTACTGGGGATTGAAAAAGTCTGGCCTCGCCGTCAAACCCGGTCCGGGAATCCGAAGTATACATCTCAAAGGTACAAAACCTGAGCTTGGAATCAAACGCATCCAAAGGTACTAAACCTGAGCTTGGAAGCAAACACATCCAAAGGTACTAAACCTGAGCTTGGAAGCAAACACATCCAAAGGTACTAAACCTGAGCTTGGAAGCAAACATACACGCTGCTATTCTCTTGACACCTTGTCAAGTCGTTGCTAAATAAAAGCAAACGCGCCGGGTCACTGGACATAATCATCAAGTTAACAGCTCTGTTGAGGAGAGAGGAATGAGGGTTCACCCAAACAATCCTGACGACTCACTGGGGAAAAGGAAGAAGGGGTCACCCAAACAACCTTTGTAGACTTTGCTGCAGAAAGACGAGAGAGTTCACCCAAACGACTTCAACAACTGCTGCGGAATAACGACAGAGTTCACTCAGACGATTCCTACCAACTTTACTAGGGAGCAAGTACTTCTGCACGGGGAAAGCGATAAATGCCCTGAACGGCTCTCTGAGGAACGACCCTTCTGGGGAACATAGCCTTCAGGCTTCAGGATCCGCTTGGGGAAACATTTTATCTACCACTCATGGTTGTGCTCGGCTGGGGATATCAATCTACCTGCCTGCTGCTGGGGAAAAGCCCTCCACTCTGTTGGGGATTCCAAGAATTATTCTGGGTAACTCTTGCTGGGGACGCTACCGGGAAGCTCAAGACTCATCCTAAGCAAACCACTCGGGAAACTGCGCTGAGGTCTTAAGCAAACGGCCCCGCTGAGGGATTCGAGAATCATCTCGAACTGAAGACTTCGCTGGGGATCTCAAAAAATCATCTTGAGCGAGCGACTGTGGCGATTACACCGGAGTCTTAAGAATCATCTTAAGAAAGCGACCTTGTTGGAGAGAATATCAGGAATCATCCTGAGCAACCGATCCTTCGGTCGAACACCTGTAAGGCAAGAATAATAATGACCTAGATCATGCTTATGATGCATATGCTTCTGCGCTATGCCCCACACGGTGGGAATGACATGCGTTTATGCTAAATGCCATGCAATTATGCACAATGCTATGCAACGTTAAATGCTATGCAGTGTTAAATGCTATGCAGTCATGCCCAATGATGCGATCCCGTCAGCAAAATAAATGCCGGGGGGAGGAAACCCTTTTGTCGAGGAGACCAGAACTCAGGTAGAGGAATCATCCTGCTGAGGAGAACGTGAACACGCCAATATCAATCGGCCTCTGTCTGGGGAACTGATCTTCTGGTTGACTGCTGCAGGGCAAACAACTTCAGCTGACTTCTGCAGGGGAACGAAGCTCTACGAGAACTTGGACCTGCTGATATCAATCGCGAGAATGAACTGCGCGGCCGCCTCGGCTACTCTTTTAGGGAGGATAACTCTGTGGGGAAACAACTTCAGCTGCTCCACACTCCACTGGGGAAAAGCCAATCATGATCTGATCAACTTCCAAGGAACTCGGCTCTCTCGGGCATCTGCACACTCGGCTGGGGAAGGAGAAATCATTCTGCTTCGCAGGAGAGAGTGTGACTCTGGGGAAACACAGCATTAGCTGCCCCACGCTCTGCTGGGGAAAATCGATCATGATCTGATCAACTTCCAAGGATTCTGCTTTTCTGCGGACTCAGCCAGGGAGAGAAATCATTCTACTTCACTGGAGAGCACGACTCTGATGAGGAATTCGATTCCACTGGGGAAGAAAGAATCATCTGACTTCGGGGGGGAGTACAACTCTGCAGGGGAATACAACATCAGTTGTTCCAATACTCTACTGGGGGAGAGGGAATCATCCAACTTCAGGAGAGAGCATGACTCTGGTGGGGAATCTCAATTCCGCTGGAGACTTTACTGGGGAAACACGAGCTTCGGCACCCGAACACCTCTACAAAATCTGCACTTGTGACCCGGTGTTGGGGAAAGACGACATCATTCTTCGGTGCTTGGCTCAGCTGATGAGGTGACGTTCCTTCAGGACGCGTTCGCTTGGGGACGAGAATCCTCTCTGCCTGGGGGAGACATATCAATGCTCAAGGCTTCGCATTCAGCCTCTGCGGAGGAGAGACTACTGAACTCTGCTGGAGAAGGAGGACTCGCCCCGCTTCGGGGATATCAATCCTGGTCTGCTGAGGGTAATCTTGACCCTAATCTGATAAGGGATAAACGCCATCTCAATCTGCTGCAATCTCAAACTGTACAGGGGGGACAACCTCAAACCGTACATCTTTGCTGAGAAACAATCCTGGTTCAACAATGTCGACACAGGGAATACAGGCTACCAATCATGGAGTCAAGTAACAGGTTAGGCTGGAGGATAGCAATCCAATAACCGCAAGGCTTCTTCAGAAGGTTTAGGTTTTGGCGGGGTAATGACACGATTCCCCGATACTCTCTTGCTAGGGTGAACAAACTCATTTGAACAACTTGCCCCCGCGCAACTCAACTTGCCCCAATCCGTCCTTTGGGAATAATTCATTCTGAGCCGAAAACAGCTGGCAACAAGACAATCCTCAGGTGGCTTGCCCCAACATCTGCACAACGGGAGGATTCATCCTCCACTAATCAACTCTCAGCATGGTCGGCTTCAATATCTCTGAAGTAGTTTGCCCCTGAACGAGCGATGAGCGACTCAACATGCTCTGATCGAACACTGGAGGGATCTGCCCTTAAATCGCCAGAATTCTGGATAACTGCCCCTGATTGGGTCTCGAGAAGATTCACTTCCAACCAACTGCTTCTTGCATGAACTGCCCCATAATCAACTGATGCTCTGGGACTTGTCCTCAAACAAACTGATTCCAAACTCGCTGGAAGTCAATGCCCCAGATTCACAGGGCTTCGCAGCATACCATTCTGATCCAGACCTCTGACGATTCAGTCCTGATTGACTATTCCCTGTTTGAGTTCCTTCGTATTAGCTACCAACCTGCAATCAAAATTGTTTATTCACGAATGGTAATTCTAATGCAGTGTTCATGCAAATTTCGAAAAAATGTTGTACTGTCACTCATTTACGTGTCATGCTAGTGAGTGACGAATGAACTCAAGAGTTCAAACGTAGTGCTGATGTAATCGGTGAAAAATGCAATAAGGATATAATTAGCAAATCATGAAGGAGTCAGGTTACTCAACCTTATCGTAATGCGCTCTCAGAATAAACCCTGCCTCAATTAGGTCTTTTAAGGGTTGTATCGTGGTCGGGTTCACGGTTCGTGAAACAAAGGATATTTGGCTCAAATTATGATTTGTACCCACCCCTTCTACGTGATGTTCTCCGATCCTAAAGTTCGGTTAACTTAGCTCGAGCGCCCTCCTCTTCGAGAGGTATGTTGAACATTGGGAACAACTGGTTAAAGAATTCTCAAGGTGTTTCGGAGTGACAGTTACTCCTTTTCGTTTTCGGTGTCTGCATCTACACGACTTTGTCCTTGTTCGGGGATTTTCCTTTTTTATAATCCTTTCTTTTTCATTCTTTTGTTTTGATTCCCTAATTTTTGCCTGGACTGACTCCTTTTAAGTTCTTTTCGATTTTTTCTTTCGAAGTCCAGCGGGATGCCCTGATTTTTGCCTAAGTATTTGCTTTCTAGCTTTTCTTTTTTACTTAGCGGGCTTTCTTATTCCTTTTTTCTTTTGGAACAAGTCGTGCGACACTGGCTGTCTTGATTGCTCTGAAAGGATTGTAACTGTCTCACTCCTGATCGGTGAGGTTTAACCATTGTGGTTGATGAGGTACGACCTCTGGAGAGGAATATGATGTGATTGGTCCTCGAAGGACAACACTCCTCTATAAGACTTGAACGCTCGATCAAGCTAACTGACAACTACCCTGCCCCAGGTTAAGATATGAGGGTTTAAAAATCCGAAAGAAACTCCTACTTCTCGGCTCGAAGTGGTTAACAAGGGATTCTCTTCCTTATCTCTCCGGTGTTTAGGGATTTGAAACAATGCCTTATACGTCATCGGCAAGGTTTTATCTGAACGCAATACGATCATTGGTTATGAGTATTCAGTTTCATCATCCTCCCTCCGCTCATTGCTAATCATAGTAAGAAATCGGAGTAAATAAAATGCAAGTGTCAGTGTAATGCAGTAAATAAGTGACAACGACATAATTAGTTCAGAAAAAATGCATAGTCACTTTATTAACATCACCATTCGAAACATACAATGTTCAACAGCAAGTAGTAACTAACAGAAAAGAAACTACAAATGCAAAATGGTAAAAAGTCCGAGGACTGCCAATGCTGAGGACGTCTGCCTGTCTGGATCACTGGCTTCCGGAAATAACCCTCTGAATCTGCGAGCTCAGACAGCCGAGAGGTTGCCATGCACAACCAAGACTCCTCCTGGACAGGAAATACACCCTTGGTTGATCAATTGTTGCACTTTCGCCTGGAAAGCCTTACAATCTTCAGTTGAATGCCCCGGAGATCCACCACGGTAACCGCACTGAACATGAGGATTGTACCCTGGAGGGTAAGGCTCTGGCACGGGCTTGAGAGCTTTCGGTTCCACCAAGGAATTCTGAACCAACAGCGGAAGAATCTGGCTATACGGCACAGGCACTGGATGGAAAGAAGCATTCCTTTGTTCTAAGTGGTTGCGAGGTCTCTTGTGATCCTGGTGTTGGTATTCTGTCCGCCCAGGAGTAAAAGGTCGTCGTTTCTGAGTGGCAATGGTACCTTGTTTAGGCGCTTACGCCCTTGAGCTTGATCCAGGCAGAAACTGCGAGCGAGGCGATTCAGCCACCAAAGGTTGAGGGACGTATTCAAGATCTTTCTCAGCTTTAGGCAAAGGAGTGGAATCATTCACTTCTCCTACAGGGTACGGGATGAACTTTCCCGATGCTCTTATGCCGCCTGGCACAAGCCTAATCGCCCTTGAGTCGATAAGGTCCTGAATCTTATTCCTGAGAGCCTTGCATGTTTCAACATGGTGCCCCGGTGCTCCTGAGTGGAAATCACAACGCGTGCTGAGATCAACGTCTGGTGACATGTCACCTGGTGGATCCGAGGTCCGAAGCTTAAGAACACGGTTCTGAACCAACAGTGGCAACAACTGGGCATAACTCACAGGTAGTGGGTCCACAGCTCTATCAAGTAGCTTCTTCTTTTGACCATGACCTTCAGGGTTATTCTGAGATGCCTGGCGCGGCTGCTGACGAGACAGGCCTCGAGCTTCATGCTGTGTAGAGGATCCACGAGGTCCATTTGGCTTCAGCACGGGTGGCAATGACGGCAATGGGGGAAGCACTTTGGTCTCCTCCTTGGGTGCTTGACCACTCTCCTTATTCAGCATACTCCTCACCACTCCCATGAGAAAGCTCAACTGATTCTGCAGCTGCTGATTCTCTTCTCTGAGTACTTGCTGGTCCAGACGCACTGCCTGTATGTCATTCATGACCTGCCCCAGCTGGCTTTGGATTTTCCCCAGTTCAGCTTGTATCTGCTCCATTAGTCTGAGCTGCTCGATTCTGAGTCAAACCTGCAAACACAAGGGTTAGAAGACAAGTCCCGGCTTCTGCCATGCAAGATGAATTATGCTAATGTCATGGGTGTCTGTACGTTTAGGAGATCGCCCCTAATTCTGGTGTCAACGTGCCAACATAGTGTCAATGCAGTGATAAGACTGGATCCATTCATGGAAGAAAATATCTCATATTGCTCGGGACACCAGAATCAGGGTACGAAACGCGCCTACAGCACAGACACATGCTAATGAAATGCAAACATGAATATGCGAGCTAATGCAAAATGCAGGCATGCAATAATATATCCAGGTGGCTGCTGTGGAGATTTTGGGTCAATAATCACTGACGAGAAGAAAACCCCGGTATAAAACCACTGATCTGATCTGCTGAGAATAACCATCTGATAGGATCGAGATCAGAATTCTGCCTTGACAAGAATAAGTGCCTGATAATAAGGACCCGGGATGTATGATCAGAAAACGTCCGCTGATGAAGTCTTCAGACCCCAAATCAAAAATCTGCCCTCTCAAGAATAAATGACTTCGGCCGATGAGGTCTTCAGACCTCACTCAAAATCTGCCCTATCCAGAACAAACCACTGATAACAATATCCTGATCGAAACCTGCTCTATCAAGAACAGATAAACACCCGATGATAAGATCCTCTGATCAAACCCTTGCTCTATCAAGAACATATCCGCAACTGAGAACCCAACATAACTGATTCACTGTCAAGAAAACCAGGTAGTCTGGAGGTCAAAGTTTCCTGCAATGTCCCGACCCCACTCACAGGTATGGACCTAATCCACGGACAAAGGTACGGCATCCTATGCGGTCATCAGCGTCACAGACTTTCATGAGTGACAATACGATTCCCAGAAGGAGTGGCATCATCAAGTCATGAAGAGGCCTCACTTAGCTGACTTCCAAATGATCGGTCCCCAGAGTCGACAATCCTCACGTCTGGACTCCCCTCAGATCCTCAGGACCGGAAAGGAGCACCTCTGTAAGAATCTTGTCTGAGCGCAGATTTTCGTAGGGAACTGTGCCTGCTCAGCAGACAGGTTCGTCTACTACTTCTCCGCAACTATATCTAGGTGTGTACTCAAGCCCAGGTCCGGCTTCTCACTCACAGTAACATCCCTCTCCCAAAGCAGCACAGATAATCATATCAAACTGGAAATAAAATGCGGGAAATAAAATGCGGGAAGTAAAAATGCGATAAATAAACGCAACCCAACAAGCAAACACACAAACGATAGGATTGACTCGCGTAGGGGATGGGAAATGGTCCCAGCATAAGGGATGGGAAAAGTCCCTAGATGCTATCGAAGTCCCTAGCAGAGTCGCCAGCTGTCGCTTGCGCGAAAATAAGGTGCCGGCATGACAGAAGAGTCGCCACCTTTCGTTATTTATCCCTCAGAGCGGGAAAGGAAACGATCGGAAAAACCTGACGAAAAAAGGGTAAGACAAGGTCATCGCAACCATTGTCTGGGTTCGGGAGTCGGTTACGCAAGGGGAAGGTATTAGCACCCCTCACGTCCGTCGTACTCGACGGGATCCTCGCTTGTTTGTTTACTTGGACGGGTTGGTTATAATCTATCTATCTATCAAGGCTGGCTGAGAAAGAAAAGAAAAATGACTCGGCAAAGCGTCGCGCTTTATGCCTACGTATTCCCATCAGAGGGTGAGAAATCAGAGTCAACGTAGTTCGGCCTACGAAGGATTATGGGGGAAAGGTTGCTCGCTAGGATATCGCATCCTATGCCTACGTACTTTCATCTGGTATGAAAGATCAGAGCAAACGTAGTTCGGCTAACTACGGGTCATCTCCTGAAAGAAGTGTTTTTTATTATGTTTGCGATCTCGACCGCACTAGAGACTATGACCTGAGAGTGAATGCGTCGCATGTCACCCAAAGGGTACCATACTAAACATCCCACCTCAGATGGCTTAAGGCTCGTAACGTACGAAAGAAATCATTCCTGATTACTGTATCTTAAACTGTTTTGAGATGAGAAGAGAACAGGCCCAACTAGGAGGTTGACTATCAAGTCCTACTGTTATCATGCCATGGATTCATCCTATGGTTGAGGTTTGAACAGGGAACTCCTAGAAGTTGTCATGCATAGGTTTCAACCTAAAAGTCTATCATCAAATCCTTATCAAAGGAAATGAGAGTCCTAAGGGATCATGTCAATGATACACCAAAACAGACAAAAGCATCAGCTTTAACAGTAAAATGCATGCAATGCAAGTGAGGGAGGAAATGTGTGTGGGGCTTCAGCCTCCACAAGCTCGTCTCGACCTCAAGCCAGTCATGAAATAACAGTAATCATACTAAAATAAACAACATGCTATCAAGCAATGAACAGATAAAAGAAATGAAATGCCATCAGGCAAACAAAACACACTTGAGAAAGAATCATCTACTCTCTACTCCTAACCCTAACACAGAATCCTGATCAAGTCTAAGCAAAGCCCTAAAGCAAAACCTAACCAAAAGAAATCAATCCCAGTCTTCAAGCTTCAGAACAAGCTTACCAAAGAAAGGGAGCTAAGTAAGCAGACTCATAGTGTCTTCCTCAGGAAAGCACTAGGAGGTGTATACTCAGGAGTCATACCCTATGTGGCTCAACCACTGTGATCAGTTTACATTCCTCCTCAGGAGAAACTAAACTCACAAGCAGGCTCCAACATCACTGGATATTTAGGAAATCCTATCTGAACTAGTGGAACTAAGTGAATAGACTCATAGGACCTTCCTCAGGAAAGTACTAGGAGGCTTCCACTTAGGAGTTGTATCCTATGTGGCTCAACAACTGTGATCAGTTTACATTCCTCCTCAGGAGAATTTAAACTCACAAGTTGGCTCCAACATCATTGGATACTTAAGAAATCATAGATAAACTAATGGAACTAAGTGAATAGACCCATAGGACCTTCCTCAGGAAAGTACTAGGAGGCTTCCACTTAGGAGTTGTATCCCATGTGGCTCAACAACATGTGATCAGTTTACATTCGTCCTCAGGAGAAATTAAACTCACAAGTTGGCTCCAACATCATTGGATACTTAAGAAAGAGGTGAGAAGAAAGAATGAAAGTCATTCATAGTGCCTTCCTCAGGAAAGTACCATGAACTCCCTTCAAACTTCAGGATCTCAAACCTCACAGACAGGGAATAAGCCAAGCTCTGGGTCTCTGAATCTTGATCTACAATCTTCACTTCATCATGCTCTCCAACAAGGTCTTCAAGAAAACACAAGCCCCACAACAAATCCCTCAAAACAAACCCCAGAGATGAACAGATAACCACAGGGCAGCCAAAATCAATAGGCAACTTCAGAAAATACCTAAAAATACTAAACCAATGGGGAAAAATCTAACAATTAATCACAAGGGTCTACAATATCTACCCATAACATCCACATATGCCCCTCCCCAAAAATCAAACAAAACTATCTAAAGAAAATGAATTTTCTCACCTATGCACAACATAAACCCTAATTAGGCTATCCTAAGTTCAATTCAACTAAACTAATCAAATTTTAATCTAAAAATCTAGAAATAAATCCAGAGAGTACTACAATGCAATATTAATCACCACAAAAAAAATGGGCAAAAGATCTATTTCTAAATGCATGAACAAAAATATACAAATCCATGTATGAAATGAATGGTTAAAAAAGTGCATTTATTTGTAAAATATGCAAAAAATACCAATTAAAATATAAAATGCAATTTTTATATTTTGTAATTTTCTAGACATTTTAATGAAAAATGTTAAAAAAAGAATGAGTTAAAAATAATATTTTTTCATTTAGTTATGATTTTTAGAAAATTAACGAGATGTAAATGAAAATTAAATGAAATATAATGTAGAGAGAGGAGGGAGGTGTGATAAGCATGGATGATAGTTCAAAACGGATGAGCCTGGTACAAGGGGGGGTGCAAAAAGCGAAAATCCCAAAGACCCTCATTTAGCAAAACGACGCCGTTTCGGCGGTTTGGGATTCCCTCCATTTTTGCAGTTTTAACCGTGACCCTTTGATCACAAGTCTGGTCAACGAATCCAAGATCATCCAACGGCCACGGTATATCTTCTCCAATGAAACCCTAATCTTCATGAAAAAGCAACTCCATGCAAGTTTCTTCCATGGATCATAGCTCCTTCATTACACCACGAAATCACACGAAATAAAAACCAATTTCGCTCCATTTTCTACCCTCTATCCAGCCATGCCCATAGTTTCTTTTGAATCTTCCTCTATCATCCAAACCGAAAGTACCAACCTTGGGCACCACCATGAATGCATGAACTGCAACCTTTATTAAACCTTGAAATTCTTAATGCTAGCTTGTACTACATGTCACCCTGAGTATAGTAAACCATACCACATGCATTAAATCTTCATATATCAAGTTCTTTTGATCTTGCAAGAATGAACACCACATTTCGAAACCCCATGAAATGGTCCTAAACTCATCATAAATGCTCCCTAGCTTGTCTCTATCTCATATAACTTAACAATTGCCCCTAACAATGGATAATCTTGGTGATTGGAATCAAAACGTATTCTTACCAAATGGATATGGTGATGGTTGCTATCCCTTGTTTCAGCCCTTGCCACTTGTGCCAATTGATCCTTGGATGATGGTGATGATGCTGGTGAAGAGAAATCGTGTTTACACCTCCTGAAAATGCCAATTCGAAGCTTCACGCCACTTGGAGTGATGGAGAAGAACTCATGATCCAGCCACGATTTGAGGTGCCTTTTTCTTGCTTTTCAATCCACAATAATGGAGAATGATGATGATGATGATAGCTAGCACAAACAATGGAGTTTGGGAGAGATGGGAATCAAAATGCAATTTTGGAGTTATGAGATGAAAATATGGTTTGCAAGCAACTAGAATCACCAACCCATGCATGGAGTCACTCTATGGCTTATATAGATGAGAATAGAAATGTGTGGAAGTTTGTAGAACCTTCCATGAAGTTTCTAGAACTTCTCATGCAATGATAATTTGAATTTGTCATCTTTAGTAAATCTCATGCTATATCATGCAATCTCACTCAATTTCTCCTCAAATGATATGGTAAAATGAAAACAAAGCCTTACAAGTCCTTGTGTAGCATTTTCCCATCTTTCCTTTTGATGCCTTAAAGTGCAAGTAACAAATTTACAAAGCAACTCCAATTTTTAAGCCTAAACTCAAAAATGTGGCTAAACCATTGTTTTTAAAATGATGTTTCCAATCAAAATGATATATTGGATGACCCATTTTGGATTCATAGATCTCCCAAACCAATTTTCAACTTCAACTTTTTCAACTTATAAGCCATTTACAAGCCATTTGAACCACTTTTAAAAATCCATGCTATGAGCTTTTCTAACAATTCATGACCTTCTTTCTAGACTTAAAATCCCATTTTGAACAACTTTCATGTTTTGAGTTTTTCCATTTGAGGCTTGGAAATAGGAGATATGGCCTTTGCTTAAAATGACCTATAACTGACAAATGACCAAAATACCCCTGTCTTGATCAAACCATAAGTTGAGTTCCACAAATCCTATCAAGGACTTCTACCACTAAAATTAAAGCTAAGGAGATGCCCTTCAACATTCATGTTGACCAAGAAATCATAGTAATCATCCTACTAGGGCAAACGTTGTCTGCAAGTTGGGTGACTTTTAAGGACCCAGATTCACACACCTCTGCTGACCTGTAATTTGTCAAAACCATAACTTGAGCTCTGCAACTCCTATCAAGGACTTCCACCACTCAAATTAAAGCTAAGAACAAGCTATAAAACATTCATGTTGTGGGGAAGATGAGATATCAATCACATCTTGAGCTAAAACTGCCTGGAAGATAGGGATCAAATTAGGGTTTTTTCATTGACAATCCTCAGAAACACTAACTCAAAACTTCTCAAACTCCTCAATCATTATGAGTTGGTCTAGGAATCATCCTTATAACATCTCTATGCATCATTCCATGATCTCATGGCCCCTGGATTAGGTCTCAACCTTCTCCAAATCTTCAGTTATCCTAGGGTTGACCCAGTCAAAAACCCTAATTCTACCATTCATGGTTGAATCTCCTGAATTCTTGCATAATGACCTCTCTGGGCTTCATGATGGCTATCAAGACATCTCATAGGCTTTCTCAAAACATCAAGTTCATTCTCAAAGTCTCAGAATCATCTGAGGAGCACCCACAACTCTCAAGCTATGAAGCACACAACCCTGGTTTCAACCCACTCCTCTGAGGATCTCTTGAACTGTCTGATGAAGGTATCCATTTTCAAACACTCAATGAATAAATAATTGTTGGTCAAACTTTGGGGTGCAACAACGGGCATACACTAAATAAAAGTACCACTGTCAATATCTCTGACCTTCCATTTCCGTAGAAACAGGCATACACTAAATAAAAGTGCATACTGTCAATATCTCTGACCTTCCATTTCCGTGGAAACGGGCATATGCTAAATAAAAGTGCGTACTGTCAATATCTCTGACCTTCCATTTCCGCAGAAACGGGCATACACTAAATAAAAGTGCGAACTGTCAATATCTCTGACCTTCCATTTCCGCAGAAACGGGCATACACTAAATAAAAGTGCGTACTGTCAATATCTCTGACCTTCCATTTCCGCAGAAACGGCCATACACTAAAATAAAAGTGCGAACTGAACATCCGAAGACTTGAACAAGCAACTCTGCTTGGAATTTCTGACATCCGCTGCCAGACATCCATCTTGAACAAAAATGGGTAACAACTTCGAAGGCATAATCCACGAGATCTTCTAACACTGACGTAACAGCAATCCGAGGAAAACTCTACTGGGGAAATTCTGGCATCAATTGCCAGACACTTACCTTGGCAACAAGTAATGACTTCAACGGTCTAATCTGTGAAACCTTTCCTTTTACAATGCTGGCGTAACAGCAATCTGAGGAAAACTCCGCTGGGGAAGAAGAGAAACTTAACCAAGCAACTCTGATGAGGGAACACATGATATGACGAACGTTATCATCACATATCTCATGCCAAAAATTCGAATATTCGAAAACCGTCCTGAACAAGTACTCCAATTACCTGCAGGGAACAACACCTGAAAACAAAGAGGTAACCAACCTGGCTTATGTTTCAAAATGCATATGTTTGAAAAATGGTGTAATGCTCCATACGGAATGGAAATGCTACGCGTTTGGGGTAGATTCTATGCACGATGCAATTGCAAAGAGGCGTTCCCCGCAAAATAAATGCCGGAGGAACGAAGCCAAACTTCCACTTGGGGAAGAAACAATCCTGATGGGGGATAGCTCAACAAATCCGGAGTTACGAACTCTGCTGAGGATAAACAGCCTATTGGAGGAAAGACAACCTGCTGGGGAACAGAAAGGACGGTCCTGCGTGGGGATGATCCTTTCAAACCGCTGACAACCTGGTTGTATTCTTTGAGGTCTTCACTGGGGATTAAATGTGCACATGACCACCGTTGGGGATGCACATCACTGCCTGACCGCTTGCTAGCTCGCATCCAACTCTTCTGGGGATAAAAATGTGACTTCCATCTACTGGGGAGGAATAAGGTCACCTAGAGCCTACTCCTACATTAAGGGACTCTGGCTGGGGAACACGATCCCTTGACCGTTTGCTGCGAAGGTAACGACCCTGCAAAATATGAACAAAAACAAGAAATCCTATATAAAAGGAAATATTCAGGTCAATATCCATGATAATTCTTCAGCTTTAACAATTATTGGCCGAGGCCTGCAAGTTTATGCACGTGCAAGTTTATGAAAAACATCGGCATTTTCCACAAACAAAACAGTAACAGTTAAAACAAACATCAAGTACTGAATAGTATGCGTTTATTGATAACGGGCCTGTAAATAGGCAAAGTTTTTTTTACAATGGATATAACTCCTGAAAAGAGGAAGTTATAAAACAAATACAAATATGTACAGAGGTACGAAGAAATTTGTATACATGTCGGCAACGTGGTACAGACAAACACCATGAGTTGATCCTCCTATGACTCGCCTGACTCTGACGCTTCCCCGATACTCCATCCTCGGAAGAGATTGACTTGGATAATCGACCCTCAGGTACTCCCAAACCACTAAGCAATGCAGTATCAAACTTGGACCGCAGTCATTTGCTTTTTCAATCCCTAACTTTTTCCTGAATCGCCCTTTCGGGTTTTCAATTCACCGGGATACCCTTTTTTGCCGAAGTCGCCTTTTCAGGTTTTCGACTTCGCGGGAGTAAATCTTTTCAATTTTATCCCTAATTTTTCCCGAACCCTTTCTCTTTTCTTGGTTCGCCGGGATGCCCCATTTTTTCCTGGACTCTCTTTTTCCTGTCCAGCGGGTCTCTTTAAGCAAAGTATTTTTTAACTGCGTCCGAGTTCACAGGGGATGTAAAATCCTCGCCATCCATGATGGACAACAGTAAGGCTCCTTCGGAGAAGACCTTTCGAACGATATACAAACCTTCATAGTTGGGAGTCCATTTGCCCCTGTGATCCGATTGTGGTGGGAGAATCTTCTTCAGCACAAGATCGCCCGTCTAAAAGCTTCGAGGGTGCACCTTCTTGTCAAAAGCTTTCTTCATCCGGCTCTGGTATAACCGACCATATGCGATAGATGCAAGTCTCTTCTCATCCATCAAACTGAGTTGATTCAGTCTATTCTTTACCCACTCTGCCTCATCAAGTTGGACACCAAGCAAAACCCTCAAGGAAGGAATCTCAACTTCTAATGGTAGGACAACTTCCATACCATACACCAATGAGAAAGGTGTTGCCCCGGTCGACGTGCGTATCGTCGTACGATAACCGCGCAATGCAAAGGGAAACATCTCGTTCCAGTATTTGTATGTTACAACCATCTTCTGAACAATCTTCTTGATGTTCTTATTGGCCGCTTCGATAGCGCCATTCATCTTGGGCCGATAGGGAGATGAGTTATGATGCTCAATCTTGAAATTCTGGCACAATTCCTTCATCATCTTATTATTCAAGTTCGAACCATTGTCAGTAATGATTCTTTCGGGAATGCCGTAACGACAGATGATGTTCTTTTTGATAAACTGGGCTACTACTTGCTTGGTAACATTAGCTTAAGACGCTGCTTCAACCCATTTGGTGAAGTAATCGATAGCTACCAAGATGAACCGGTGTCCATTGGATGTGGTGGGCTCAATTTTGCCAATCATATCGATGCCCCACATGGAGAAAGGCCACAGGGACACCATAACATTCAAAGGGCTTGGCGGCACCTGAATCTTGTCTGCAAAAATCTGGCATTTATGGCATTTCTTTGCAAACTTGAAACAATCTGTTTCCATCGTCAGCCAATAATACCCTTCTCGCAATAACTTTAGAGACATAGCATGTCCGCCGGCGTGCGTGCCGAAGGTATCCTCGTGGACCTCCTCCATAAGCAGACTCACTTCTTTCTCATCCACACATCGCAATAGCACCAAATCATGGTTTCTCCGGTACAGAACACCATCTGGATTCAACTAGAAATTGTCATCCAATCTCCTAAGAGTCTTCTTATCGCGGCTGGATGCCCCAGTCGGATACTCTTGGTTCTTTAGGAAATTCTGGATATCAAAATACCACTGCTTGCCATCGGAAGCTTCCTCAATAACGAATATGAAGACGGGCCTATCGAGGCGAGAGATAACTATTTTGGGAGCCTCATTCCAGAAGTTAACTTTGTACATCGAAGACAATGTCGCAAGAGCGTCGGCCATCTGATTTTTTGCCCGTGGCACATGGTGAAACTCTACTCTGTCAAAGAAAGGCAACAACCTCCTTGCATAATTCATGTACAGTATCAGATTAGGCTGACGAGTCTCCCACTCTCCCTTGATCTGGTTCACGACTAGCGCGGAGTCTCCATACACATCAAGATTTTTAATCCTCAGATCAATAGCCTCCTCGAGACCATGATACACGCCTCATATTCAGCCTCATTGTTGGTAACTGGAAATGTCAATCTGGCAGTGAACAGGATGTGCGTCCCATGGGGAGTCGTAATGATTGCCCCAATTCCACTTCCGTATGAATTAACAGCCCCGTAAAATATTAATTGCCATTGGGAACTCCGTTCAGGACCTTCACCATGCAACGGCTCCTCGCAATCTTTCATCTTGAGGTACATAATATCCTCGTCAGGAAAATCAAACTTCATCGGCGGGTAATCATCGATTGGCTGCACGGCAAGGTACTCTGACAGTACGCTACCCGTGATAGCCTTTTGCGAGACATACTGTATATCGTACTCTGTTAGTACCATCTTCCATCGGGCAACCCTTCCTGAGAGCGCCTTCTTTTTGAAGACATATTTGATTAGATCCATCTTCGAAATCAGCATGGTTGTATGATTCAGCATGTATTATCTAATACGTTTGGCAGCCCAAGCAAGTGCACAACACGTCTTTTCGAGAATTGAGTAACGGGATTCACAATCTGTGAACTTTTTACTCAAGTAATAGATCGCATGCTCTTTTCGTCCAGTCTCGTCATGTTGACCGAGAACACAACCCATACTGTTCTCAAGAACCGTCAAGTACATGATCCGTGGTCTCCCGACTACTGGGGGTATCAATATCGGAGGTTCCTTCAAGTATTCTTTTATTCTTTCAAACGCCTTTTGACAATTTTCATCCCAGACAATTGCCTGATCTTTTTTCAACAGTTTAAACATCGGCTCGTACGTGGCTGTAGGTGAGATATGAACCGGGCAATGTAGTTCAACCTCCCCAAAAAGCCACGAACCTCTTTCTCTATTTTAGGCGTTGGCATTTCCTGTATCGCTTTTATTTTTGCAGGATCAACTTCAATTCCTTTTTCATTAACAATGAACCCCAATAGCTTTCCAGATCTTACCCCGAAGGTGCACTTATTAGGGTTCAGCCTCAGCCTGAATTTCCTCAGCCTCTCAAACAATTTCAGAAGATTCACCAGATGCTCTCCCTCCGTATGGGATTTGGAAATCATATCATCAACATAGACCTTGATCTCTTTATGAATCATGTCATGAAAGAGCGTTGTCATAACACGTTGATATGTTGCCCCAGCGTTCTTCAAACCAAAGTGCATCACTTTGTAGTAGAACTTTCCCCACGGGGTAATGAAAGTTGTTTTCTCCATATCCTCCGGCGCCATGAAGGAAAACACGGAGAATTGAGCAGTCTTGTCGACCAACACGTTAATATGAGGAAGCGGGAAGTCATCCTTAGGGCTCGCCTTATTCAGATCCCGATAGTCAACGCACATCCATATCTTACCATCTTTCTTAGGTACAGGTACTATATTGGCGACCCAAGGAGGGTAAGTTGTAACAGCTAGAAAACCAGCGTCCCACTGTTTATGTACTTCCTCTTTAATCTTTAAGGCCATATCTGGTTTCGTTCTTCTGAGCTTTTGCTTGACCGGCAGACATTCTTCACGCAATAGCAAGCGGTGGACCATAATATCAGTGTCTAACCCAGGCATATCGTCATAAGACCAAGCAAAGATGTCACTATACTCTCGAAGCATCTCGACAAGTCTCTTCTTGATATCGCTTTGCAGCGCAACCCCTATCCGGACATTCCTGACAACTTCTTCGGAACCCAAATTAACGACCTCAATATCCTCTTGATGAGGCATAATGATTTTTTCTTCTTGTCTCAAAAGTCGAGTCAGCTCTTCTGGTAAGTCGTCGTCCTCAACAATCTCTTCCTCGGCTTGGAATATCGGATGCTCAAAGTCGAAGCGAGTCATAGGGAGTTCTTGATCGGTGTCATCTGAAATACGGATCCTGCAAGAGAAAGGGTTAAATGCTTCAAATGATATGCAAATGAAGCATACAACCTCATTGCCATTTTATTGATAAAAATAAAAATAGAAAAACAAGGATCACAAAATTTGCATGAGGAAAACGCCTTTATTTGATAATTAAAGCAAAGCATACACATAAACAAGTAGGCCCTAAAATAAAATCACAATGTCCCGGGTAGGACATATGATTGTACAATAGTAAAAAAAACAAGGCATTACTGTTTCGCTGTCACTTGAATAAAGTCCTGAATAGACCAGTTGCATAGGCTTCATCCTGGCTCGCTGGGCTTGATCCATGAATCCATGTCACAGTCTCTATCTCCATCTTCACTGTCAGACACAACATTAATTCTTTCAAAGCTGACTCCCCCTGGAGTAAACACAATCGGCCCTTTGAACTTTGGCGCGCTCTGTGATGACGATGACAGGTGATATCCTAAGCCAAACTTGTCCTGCTTAACAGGTATCTCCATAACTTGACCCCAACCCTTAGTCTCTCTGGCCTGAACTTCCGCTTGGGCTTCTCTGTACAAAGACATAGCCACCTCTGGCCCATTGCTTATGACAGGAGACTTGTCTCTGATCTGCACTCCTTAAAAAACTTGGCATAATGTCTCGTGGATCTCGCCATCCACTTCGACATATTTGAATGATGACAGGTGACTTACCAGGATATCTTCCTCCCCACACACGATGACAATGCTACCCCGACCATGTATTTGAGCTTTTGGTGCAACGTAGACGTTACAGCCCCTGCAGAGTGAATCCAAGGTCGTCCGAGCAAACAACTATAAGCTGGCTGAATGTCCATAATATAAAACACAGTATCAAACACCTCTGGACCGACCTGGATTAGCAAAGTCAATTCTCCAAACACAGACCTTCTAGTCCCGTCAAAAGCTCTCACTACCAAGTCACTTGGCGTGCATATTATACCTCGGGTATCCAGTTTCAACAGTGCCTTCTTGGGCAGAACATTAAAGGACGAACCAGTGTCAACGAGGACATGAGACATAACAGTGCCCCTACACTCAACTAAAATATGCAACACACTGTTATGGTTGTCGCCCCTGGGTGTTAAATCAAAATCTGTAAAGCCAAGGCCATGCCCCGCGTTCACGTGTGCAATCACTCCTTCGAGCTGATTGACAAATATCTCCTGGGGTACATAAGCCGCGTCAAGAGCTTTCAGCAAAGCATTCCGGTGAGCCTCGGAACATAGCAACAATGACAGAATCGAGATTTTGGAAGGCGTCTGCTACAGATGATCAACAATTTTATAATCACTCTTCCGGATTAATCTCATGAATTCTTCCACATATTTAGTCAATGCCTCTTTTTCCTTCTCTTGAGATGGTCCTCCTTCATCGACTGTACCCTTCCCTCTGGCAATTCTATCAGCTTCTACTTCTGGTGACGCAAAAATTCTACCACTGCGGGTTATGCCCCCTGCCCCCACAAGGTTATCAATTGACCCAACCAGCGGGCTCTCCAGGTTGATCTTTTCCCCATTGCAATAAACTTCCGCCCCATAATTCCAAGGGGTGGCTTTAGTGCTTTCGTATGGAATGGGTCCAGCTTTGGTTATAGTGATGGTAGGCCACTTGGGAGGCGGCGATATCGTGACAGTCTTAAACGGGATCGTAACCGTTGCAACTTCGCGCTGCTTTTCAGCTATTGCCTCAACAGGCTTCTCTTCAGCAGTACGGTCGAATTGCAGCGTTCCTTCGTTAATCAACCCTTTAATACCTCTTATTAAACTATCACAACCCTCAGGCCGAGCTAAAGAGTCAACACAATCTGTATCACAACCAGGGAAGACTCCCCCTTTCAGCAACCTGCTCTTTACACAACCCAGAGGCGTCTTCAAATCATCTACATTCATAACCAAATTCAGACTGGTATCTTCCAATATTGCACCTACCTGTGCAGATCCGTGAGACGGCATCAGATTTTTCTCAATATTGGGTGCTTCATTGCCAAAGTTTATAGCTTTACTATCTATCAAATCCTGCACCTTGTGTTTGAATGCCTGACAATTCTCTATGCTATGACCGGGTGCCCCAGAGTGGAATTCACAGCGTGCATTGGCATCATAACCAAACGGAGGCGTGCCCTTCGGCGGAGCTAGCGTCCTTTTCTCAACAAGCTGCAATTGTAATAGAGTCGGAAGAAGCTGAGCATACGGATGTGGAGGCACATCAAATACTCTTCTCACGGCCCTATCCCGACCTTGGTACCTTTGCTGAGCAGTATTCTGTTGTCCCTGCTGCTATTGTGGCTGTTGTTGTTGCTGTTGGGGTACAAGAATCGTCACACTGGCGACCTGCTGCTTGCGCCAATTCTGACATCTATCCCTTATTCGATCACTACCTATCGAATTAGTGTCTCCCTGCTTTTTATTCCCAAACACTCTTTTACCACCTTCAGCTAAGGCTGATTCTCCTGCTTGAATCTTGCCGATCTTGACGCCGTTCTCTATACGTTCCCCCAGGAGTATCATATCAAAAAAACTAGCCGTCGTACAATTGAGAAGCCTGTCATAGTACAAACCAGAGAAAGTGCCCACAAAGAGATCCATCAACTCACGCTCTACCATGGGTGGGTGCACCCTAGCTGCAAGCTCACGCCACCTCTAGGCGTACTCTTTTAAAATCTCGCCATTCTTCTGAGAAAGATTTTGGAGTTGGACCCTGTTCGGCGCAAGGTCACTGTTATATTGGTAATGCTTCACAAAAGCTTCCGCCAACTCTTTCCAGCTACCAATCTGAGTGGGCTCTAACCCCATATACCACTCCAATGACAGTCCCGACAAGCTATCCTCGAAAAAATGCATCAGCATCTTTTCGTCATCAGAATAGGCAGACATTCTCCGATAATAAGACCGTACATGAACTCTTGGTAAGTATCCCCCTTATACTTGTTGAAAGTAGGCGCTTTGAAATTGAGTGGCACCCTCAAGCCAGGAACCAACCCCATATTAGCCATGTCTAATCCCGAGGAATTCTGATTAGCAAGATTTTTCATTTGTTCCTCCAACAGCTTGAACCTTCGGTCATTGTTTGTGGGCATTTCAAGATCCCTGCCTGACGGAGGGAAAGCATCTTCCTGATGATCCTCACCCCAATAAGAACCCCTATTATCATACCCAGCGTAACCGACATTAGGACCAAAGCCAGTCTGATTAAACCTGGAACCATACCCCACATTACCAAAGCCCTGATTAGCCCTTCCTGGCCCAAAGCGAGCGATGTAGGCACCCATTCCGACACCGTTGTTGCTTGCATTGCCAAAACCTGTGTTACCAAAGCCCTGATTGCCAAAACCCTGGTTGCCATAACCATGGTTGCCAAAACCCCAGTTTCCAAAACCCTGGTTGCTAGCAACAATACCTACGCTAGTGTTTCCAGCAACAACACCAAAACCAGCATTCCCAGCTCCAACATTAAAACCCACGTTTCCAGCTCCGACATTTCCGTTGGTTTCCATATGTCCGTTACCATTACCAGTCACATTCCCATTTCCAGCCCCATTACCGTTCTCAGTAGTATTAAGGACAACCACCGGTACAACATCATCCACTCGGGGAGTCTCGCCATGAGGAGGATCAGTAGTGACCCTGCCATGTAGCACACTGTTACCATCGACTCGTGCAATTAGAGGCTGCACGAGAGTCTGAAGCTGCTCCTGGCCCTTGGCCACAGTTTCCAGAACCTGCATGAACTGCGCCATCCTGTCGTGCATCTTCTGCATCTCAACTTGCGCTTGATCCATAGCTCTCTTGCAATTACCTCTCATAGAGTAGCGATGAATTCGGTGATCGGCAATCCTGAAACCTGCATCAACGGAGGGTTAGGAGACAGTTCAAGGTACCTGTCATGCAAATGATTTATGCAAATGCAAACATGTGTTTCTGCTTTAGGGAGATTTCTCCCCCGATTCTAGTGCCAGAGTGCCAGTGCTGATAATAAGAAGTTCGGATCCAGTCATGGGAATAACATCTCGTATATATATGGCCTAACAAGGCAGCAGTACAATCTCAATGAATACATGGGGAATCAATAGCATGACCTCTGTTGCACCCTTTTTTTTTGCCCTTAAGATTCCATCTCCCTGTGCGTTTTCTTTCATTTTTATCTTTTACGTTCTATACGTGTTTATCAGGACTAACGATTGCGTGCAAGATTTTCTTGGTTTTAAGACATCTTTGACAGGTTTTACGTCGCCTTCCAGTGCAAGATAATGTGGACTCAAGGTTTAGGTTCATTCGTATGCACTTACAATCTAATCAAGTGGTGTTGTTTGAGTTATGGTGGCAAAGTTCAACCCGTATTGCTCTAAAGTCATTTGGCACGTTTCATATGGATTATTTCGAGTTTCGAGGCTTCCGTTCCCCGAATTTTGGTTCATAATTAGTAGGATTCAGATTGGGATTTGTTTTTAATTGGAGGTTCCTCTCTTCTCTTTGAATCTACGATCAGGCTACGAGGGCACCTTTTAAGAGTTCCAGATTCGAACTTGTTGTGGTTGAATGTTTAAACTCCATCCAAACCCGGAAAACCACACCACATATTATTTCATCAAAACAACACATAATGCAAGTTGGGAGTATACACATTAGATTTGATACAAACTAATACGGTATCTCATTTCAAAAAGCTGCAGCATCTACGAGACAAAATGAATGTTTTGGTAACGTGTTTATTTGTTAAAGCAACCTCATTCATATCCATTACAGTTCATCTAATACATGTTACATATGAGAGCATCCAATTATTTATACAGTGGTACTACATTAATTGAAAAGGGAGGACTAAGTCCCATTTATCTCTGTTACATATTTAAAACCAAACAAATACTGTTGCTATTGTTGCTAATTGGAGCCTGCTATGGGGCTAGTAGATCCTGCATCAAGTTAAAGTACAATATTGATACATCTCATTAGTCTACACTACTATAACATTTGACACTACAACAACGCTTTGCCAAGAGAGATAACGGCGCCGAGTTTGATAGGTGTGTCGCATCCTCGAAGATTCTTGATTTCGCTTGCAGACCTGGACAACAGACATAATTCAATCAATTTTCAACCCGCGCTGACCTCAACTTTGGCAACAGCCTAGGACCGGCTCGGCAAATGTCAACCTTGAACTGGCTGTGAATCACGAAGCTCTTGGAAGGACACCAATGCTTTGATTCGTTGGAATACCATCCATTACCTGTCATAGACGATAACAGTGTTAACAGTTAGTGTGTCAGCAACAACTCTTAACCAAGCACCAAGCCATTTTCAAACCCAACAATACAGAGCAGGTGTGCTGGATGACTTTAGAAATCCCCACCTGCAGCAAAACTTTAATCCCCAGAAGCACCAACCAATGATCTCACATTTAGCAAAGAATTTCACAAGCTAATGCAGTTGGAGGCGCAACAAATAATCAACAAGCTGCAAAGGTTATGGCTTCATGACATGTTGCCGGACAAGGAACACATTCTCAACCTGCACTTCAAGACCATTTTCAAGAAACCCTGCATAACAAGAAAACGCCACAGTAGTATCATCACAACAATACACAAGCACAAAGAACAATATCAGGTCATAATCACAATACATGAAGGTTACAAGGACCACATCAGCACTTAATAAGACACGAAGCAATACAAAACCATTGGTTAAGAACTCCCACGAGCAAGGAAAGTAAACCTTGAAATGAGGAGCCTTGTACCTGTTACGCGGAAGGAGGATTGTTGTTTTCAGCAGGAGATGGATAAAGCCAACTTCAGTGTCCAAAACAAGTCAGTATGCCAAGCTCTATGTCATTTTGCTCCACCAAATCTTCATGATTATATTCCTCAGGTTGCTAGTTCCAACCTAAAGCCTTGAGCCAAGATTGTGCCCAATGCCCCATACCAAACACATTGCATACATTAAAGATCAGTGAAGAAATAATTAGTATAGTAAAGTAGTACATGTACAAGTGCAAATCAATTCACAACTTGAAAGAGTTCAAGAACGTAATACCTCCCTTATGTATGCAAACGCCGACACCGAGACGGGACCAAAAAAAAATTGTTGCAAACAAGAGGAAGATGTTAGTAAACTCGGTACCACCCCTAACTCAAGCTAAGGGATAGAATTACCACCTGTCCACCAGCACAACCACATAACAAATCCAAGAGGTAACTAGCCTACTCCATGATGAGGATACTGCAGAAGCCTAATGAACGGGATCCCAACTTGCTACGATGATGAAAGAATTGGATTCGAGAAACTACTGAAACTGGCAGCAGAAGACACTAAGTCTCAAGCTAAATTTTCTTCTGGTAAATTGGTGCACCAAAGACGTTGAGTTATCTACCCTTGCTTCTGGATTCAGTAACACGGCCTGCAATATATTTGATATAAAGGAGCTTTTGTCAAGTACCATATGTTGTTTGAACAATTGAAAACAAAACTTTTTTTCGAGGAAAAGTAGAAAGGAAAACTTATCGATGAAGTTGAAACAGAACAGCTTAAGGATTAGAGTTGGATGAAGCTCATGCAAACATAGAACTGTCAAAGAGGCAAGTTGATGTTGCCCTGGGCTGATAATCCCCCTGGCCCAATATCTTCTGCTATCTACACCTGCTGAAACATAGTGATTGGATTATTAAACCAATCGAAGAATATACCCTATTCAAAATTAAGATCCTATTCAGATCCTATCAAATCCCTCAGCATCAAATAAAGATTCCTCAAATCAAATCACCCATATTGAATTTTCATCAACACCATTTAAACTCATTCGACCCAAAAGGAAGGTTTTGAATCCAATCAACCCAAAAATGGAAGGTTTCAATCACAATTAAATCATGTTTTAAAGGTCCTAAACCCTAGCTCGCCTATATAAGAAGAGTTCCAAATAGAAGGAAAGGAGATTTTTTGAAGAACTCGTGAACACAGCGAAACCCACCATAAAAAAACCCTAAGTAAGTCAAAGTGAGAAGAGAAGGAGAACTTATCTGTTCAACCGTCGGAGCCATCAATCACTGAACTTCCACGCCGCGAAAATCCCGTGTTGAACCCGGCGAAAACCATCGAGCGGTAAAGATTGGGTTAATATTGTTAATTTTGTTTGATTATTTTGTTTATGTTTCAGCTAGAATGAAAAGAAGAAGGAAAGGGATAAACGAAGCAGAAGAGAGAAGCAGATGAGGAAGAGTGGGATCGATGGGAGGAACCGAGCGAATGAATGGATCCGTTAGGGTTTTTCTTTCTTTTTTTCCCGCCGTTTGTGTGTGTTCATCGCGTTTATGCTTGTTTCCACTGTGTTGTAACCTAATAGATTATATGCCTGCACGACCACGGTAGTACCGTGGTCCCTCTCTGTTATCACCACACGATTCACCTATTTCCTTATCACGTGGACCACACTGCACGCCCATGGTAAACCAGTGCACTTTGTAACGCTAGATCTGCGCCTTAACTCTTATTAACAATTAACTAATTTCTTTTAAACTATAATCTGTTTTAAAAAAAACCTAATATTAAATTAACTTAGTTTTATTTAAAATAATAACTAACAATATCTTTTATAATAAACCAATAATTTTAATTAATCCTAATCTTTCTTATTTAATTATTAATGCACCTTTAATGAGTTATTCATTTGGTAAATCAATTTAATCAGCTATTTTAATAAAGCTTTTTTTTCTTAATAGAATTAATCCATGCTTTTTTTATCAACTTAATAGAGCTTTATTTAAATAATATGGTTAATCCCCCAAAAAAAACTTTTAATTGCCATTTGTCTAATTATTAGTAATAAAACCAATCTAGTTTTCTTAGAATAATAAGAACAACCTTTTTTTATAACCAATAATTAATTCTTAAAAAAAATAACCTTGGCTTTTTTTTAAATAATTCTTTTTGAGATAAGAATTTAAAACCATTTAGTATATTAACTTATATCCAATGAATTATATAAAAAATCAATCCTTCCTTAAAAACAATCATTTTTGCCTAAAATGAACCAACATCGTAAAATATAACCTAATCGTGCACGCTTGCGCCTCGCTTTGGTCCGTTCACACACTCACAATCACTCTCACACACTTCAGCGCTTTCATGCATCCGTGTATGCCTTATTCATACGCTTTTACTTTATTCGCAATTTACATTTACCGCGTTTATCTTACCGCATTGCATCCGTCCAAAGGAAAAACCTACACATGAGTCAACACTTGTGTGTAGTGCACATCATTTGCATCATTCTCCCCTATGATCCTTGATCCCATTCAATTCGATCACTTAAGATAGATCCTACCCCATAGAAAGGACCTTTATCTTTTACATCATAGAAACAAACAAAACAAATCATACAAATATTCAAACACAATAGAGAAATATATGTTAATCATCTTAAGCGAGATAGAGTCTCCACCCCATGTTGCACCCCAAAATTTGCCCTCACAATACAAGACTTTGTGTTCCAAGAAGATTCACAAGGTTCACAAAATTCACAATTGGTCAGAAGAGTTGACAATTCCCTCAGACAATGCACCTCCTAAGCAGTGCATCCAAAACTAGGGTTTTGACTTTAATCAGGCTAAATGGACTTCCAAGACTTCAAGTGAGCTTCATAACATCTTATATGTGTATAAGAACCCCCATGTCAAGTTTCAAGACTTTTCTCAAAAGTTTGCTCAGTCAGATGATCAGATAAATCAAAAGCAGTCAATGCAGTTAAAAGGTCAAACTGAGGTCAACTGTGGCCTTCAAAGTCAAATTGTCCCTCACATACCCCTTAACATCCAAAGTAAGGACTACCTACTCCATTATAGTAGGGATAGTCTTACTAAAGGAAAGAATAAAGAATAAGAAAGACCTTTAAACATTATGGTAGGTTACTCCTAGGTGCTTGCTCACTTCAAAACTGTTTCACACTTAAACAAATTTTCAACAAGTTTTCAAACAAGTTCTTAACACATCCTTACATGGATTATTTATTAACTATTCTGAAAATTTTCTATTCACACACTACACTTTCAAAACAATTCAAAAGTGAGCTTAAGTACCTAAGAGCCCATGGATAACCATGGATGAAAAGGGTGCTAACACCTTCCCTTTTCATAACCTACCCCCCGGACCCAAAATATTCTCTAAGGTCTTTCCTGTTCTTTTATAACCTTTCCTTATGGATAAAATAAAAGTCGGTGGCGACTCTTGCTATCCGCAACATTGTTTAAAGTCAGTTCTCCCACCGTGTTACAGAACTGGCGACTCTGCTGGGGATTTATTTAAGAGGGGTACCCTTAGGAATTAAGATCACTTTAAATTGTTTGCCTTGTTTGCTTTATTATTATATTGTTGGGGTGCTCTTATGTGTGAAAGGTCCTAACCCGGATCTAGTGTACCTTAGGTAAATGGCAATAGACCAAGGAAACTGTACGACGTATATCGATACGGTTGATCTGGTGGCCATAGTTAGTGCGACTTCTTGGTTGGTGCTTATATTCCTTAAGTCAAGTTGAGGATAATATTGAGGCTGCCATATGTTGTCAATGCACTAACTGACTTTTAGAACCCTAGTTAACTCATCTTGGCCTTTAGAAAGTAGTGAGGTAACCGGCTTTGGTGCAGACTGAAGTTGGTTGACACTCGATACTACGCTCATTGAGATCTTAAACTTGGAGGGTTTTGGTTGGCAAGTAAATTGCCTTCTGAACAACCACCCTTGTGAAGGATCAATGATATTGAGATCCCTTAGAACCTGGTTACTTTTGTAGGACAGGATGAACCATCTAATTTCAGGGGAGGGTACTTGCCTTTGAACCTCATGCAAGCCTTTAAACCTAAGGCTATGGTGTGACTTGTTTGTGTGTGCCACATGTTTGTGATTGAGCATGACATCATGACATCATCATGCATCATAAGCATATCATTTTCCCTAACCATTTCAAGGACCAAAGGATTTATCTTTGTTCTTTGTTGCAGGTCATGGCTTCTGCTCGTAGAAACACCATCAGGATCAACTTTGTAGGGATACCTGCTAAGCTCAAGGAGTTGGTTTCCCTAGTGCCTGATCATTCCCAGTTCAACAAGAGACATGGTCACTTATTGGATCTAGTTACTTCAGGGTTCAGTGAAGACATGATGAGTGTGCTGTTTCAGTTCTTTGACCCTAAGCACCATTGCTTTACATTTCCTGATTATCAGCTGGTTCCAACCATGGAGGAGTTCTCTAAACTTCTGGGTATACCTGTTCTTGATCAGAAGCCATTCACAGGCTTAGAGAAGGAGCTTAAACCAGAAGTTATTGCTGCAGCTCTACATCTGAAGAAGTCTGACATTGTTCTAGAGACGAGAAGTGGAGTTAAAGGTATTCTTGCCAAGGTATTAGTGGATAAAGCTCAAATGTTCTTGAAGGCTATGAGCTACGATGCTGTTGAGGAGATCTTAGCCTTATTGATTTATGGCTTAGTGTTGTTCCCCAATCCTGATCAGTTCATAGACGTTCATGCCATCAACATATTCCTGAGTCACAATCCAGTGCCTACCTTGCTTGGAGACATCCTACATTCTCTTCACACCCGTACTACAAGGGCAAGAGGAACTTTGATGTGCTGCATACCTTTACTTTCTAGGTGGTTTATTTCTCACCTTCCTCGCTCAGTAATGAAGAATGAGCAAGGGTTCAGATGGTCCAAGAGGATCATGTCACTTTCTCACTCAGACATCCATTGGTGCTCCAGATCTATGGAGAATGTCACCATCATTGACCGTTGTGGGGAGTTTCCTAATGTGCCACTTCTAGGCATAAGAGGAGGCATCACCTACAACCCATCTCTAGCTTTACGACAGTTTGGTTACGCCCAGAGCGATGGTCCACATGACATGTTGATTCAGGGCATTGTGTTTGACTACGACAACGATCTTCAGGGTTACCGCCAGAGATTCATACGAGCTTGGGGAAAGGTAAACAGGATTGACAGCAAGACACTGGAGCCTAAGTACACCATTCCTATGGAGGCTTATCTCAGATGGGTACGATTTCGTGCTCAGACACTCATGATGCCATATCCTGCCATCCTACCAGTTACCATGGAACCTGTTGCTGAAGGAGACACAGCTTATACCATCCTTCACCCAGACATGCCTACTGATATGGAAGACTTGCAGAGATCATGGATCCAACTGAAAGAGCAAAGGGATACTTTCGAGGCTCATTACAAAGCAAGCCAAGCAAGGATCCTAGAGCTAACAAAGCTACTTCATGAGGAACGAAACCTCAACTCATACCTCAACACCAAGAGGAAACGTCCATGGGAGACTTAAAACCCCATCTTTTGTACTTATTTCGTTTTCATTTTTTGTAAGCCTAAAAGGCAAAACAAGTTATTACTAATAAAAAGTTACTTTCTTGTTTGTTTAAGCAAATTTAAATCCTGCGGTCCTTGAAAACATTGCATATGCATTCCCATATCATTGCATCACAGGTTTATAATTGTGCACAGGTTTCTCATCTTCTCGCTGTTTATTTCATCAATGGCTCTTGAACAATCAGTTAAGGATCTCCAGGCACAGAATGCACAGTTCCAAGAGCTGATCCTGAACCTATCCAAGGGGCAGGATGAATTGAAGACACTGCTGGCCAAGAAGACTAAGAAGGCTAGAAGGTCTGCTGGGTTGCTCAACATGGGAAGAAGGTTCAAAGGTCCTGTCAAGACCAAGGAACATGTCGAAGACTATGAATCTGAAGAATCTGAGCAGGAGAGAGGCAGTCTCCACAACACTATGGGGGACTCTGATTCTGAGGCTAACTACTACCATGAGCCTAACGAAGACAAATTCAAGATGCTGGTGGATAGAATGGATGCTATGGAATTACAGAAATCATCTGGGCTGGATTTTGAGGATTTGAGCTTGATATCTGGGGTGGTCATACCCATTGGGTTCAAAGTTCCTACATTTGTTGTCTATGATGGGGTCTCTTGTCCCAAATTGCATCTGAGGTCTTATGTCAGAAGAATGCAACCCCACACTGCTGATAAAAAGTTGTGGATCCATTTTTTTCAAGAGAGTTTATCTGGAGCTCAGCTAGAGTGGTATTATCAGTTGGAGAGTGTCAACATCAGAGATTGGAATGACCTTGCTGAAGCTTTCTACAAGCAGTATCAATACAATGCTGACTTAGCCCCCACTCGCATGCAGCTTCAGAGCATGTCTATGGGTGCCAAAGAAAGCTTTAAGGAGTATGCTCAGAAGTGGAGAGACTTAGCTGGAAGAGTTCAACCCCCTTTGACTGATAGGGAGTTGGTTGATATGTTCATGTGTACGCTGAATGGTCCGTTTTACAGTCATCTCATTGGAAGCTCATCATCTGGCTTCACTGAGTTGATCATGACAGGAGAGCGAGTAGAGAATGGTATCAAGAGTGGTAAGATCCAAGTGGGCACTTCTTCATCAGGTGCTGCAAAGAAGCCTCCCACTGGGAAGAGAGAATCTAATGCTGTGTATGGTCAGCCTGATCGTAACAGAAGGCATCAGTCTGTTAGTGCAGTTCATATTTCAAATCCAACTCCTGCAACAACAGAGCAGCCTCAAGGCAACCAACAGAGGGCTAGAAGACAGTTCACGAAGATCAACATGTCAATGGCTCAGGCATTGCAACACTTGTTGAAAGCTGAACTTATTACCCTGAGGGAGGCTCCTCAGAATCCCAATGTTACCTCTCCCAAGTACAATCCCAATGCACGATGTGCATATCATTCAAACTGTCCAGGACATGATACTAATAACTGCTGGGTCTTGAAGAACAAAATTCAGGATATGATTGATGCTGGAGAAATTGAGTTTGATCCACCAGGTACTCCAAATGTGATTACAGCTCCAATGCCAAATCACGAGAAGACTGTCAACGCCATTGATGAAGATATTGATGAAGATCTGCATGTCTATTCAGTTATGGAGTTGAGCACACCATTGTCTGTTATCAAAAAGAGGTTAGTACAAGCTGGGATCTTTCCAGGTTGTCATGAAGATTGTCTATATTGTACCTATAAGCCGGATAGTTGCTTCATTTTGAGAGATGGGATTCAACGTCTCATGGATAAATATACTATAGTGTTTGAAAGAAGACCAGCATCTGTAGAAAGTATGGTGGATCATCTGACTCGGGGTAAGAAGATTGAAGAAGTTGACATGGTTGACAAAGTACCACTAAGAATCACTTCAAAGGGTCCCATTAAAATCACTCATCAGGGCCCAATCAAGATTACTGCTGAAGGTCCTGTGAAAGTTGTTGCTGAAGCCAGAGTAGCTCCTCTGATCATTACCACTCCTGGTCCTATTCCTTATACATCTGACAAAGCTGTGCCTTGGCACTATGGGTCTGATGTTTACATCCATGGTGTCAAGCAGGAGCCTTTACCTGATATGCCTGTTGACATTGATAATATTGATGGATCTAGCAAGATCACTCGTAGTGGAAGAGTCTTCTCTCCTCCAGTTGCTTCTAAGAGTGCAGTTACTCATGCTGTTACTTCCACCACTGATGCTCGGGGCAAGGGTCCTGTTATTGAGCCTGTATCTACTGATGTGCCAGCTGCTGATGACCTCTCTAAGCAGATGGAAGAAGTATTGAAAATCATTCGCAAGAGTGATTATGATATTGTTGATCAGCTGGGGCATACTCCCTCAAAGATTTCTATGCTCTCCCTGTTATTATGTTCTGAGGCTCATGCCAAGTCATTGATCAAGTTTCTAAAGATGGCTCATGTACCCAGTGCAATTTCTGTGGACCAGTTTGAGAATTGTATGGCTCACCTGACCTATGACAACGGGTTAGGATTTTCTGATGCTGACTTGACCCCTGCCAAGAGGGATCATAACAGGGCCTTGCATATTTCAATTGAATGCAGGGGCACTACCCTGTCTCATGTGCTGATAGACAATGGTTCCTCTCTGAATGTGTTGCCTAAGGAAGTCCTGAACAAGCTGAGTCCTAAAGATACGGTATTGAAGCCCAGTAATATTGTGGTAAAGGCTTTTGATGGTTCTAGAAGAGTAGTGCATGGGGAAATTGATCTTCCAATCAAGGTTGGCTCTCAGGTGTTTACCGCTACATTCTATGTGATGGATATTCGTCCTTCGTACTCATGTCTGCTTGGTCGTCCCTGGATCCATGGGGCAGGTGCTGTGACCTCCACATTACATCAAAAGTTGAGATATCCGGTGAATGGAAAAGTTGTTACTGTCTTTGGAGAGGAAGAATACTTTGTCAGCCATGTAAACACTTTCAAGTATCTGGAAGTAGAAGGTGAATACATTGAAACTCCATGTCAGTCATTTGAAGTGGTTCCCTGGGCTGTTAAGGATTGTGTGACTCCTCCTGCTGTGAAGAAGGTTCCTGTGGTCATCAGAAACCCTCCAACAATGGCAATGGCCTCCCTCAATGATGCAAAAGCTGTGGTGGAAGAAGAGTCCCAGAAGGCTGTCCGTCGTGCTCGTGCTGTTCGTATCACCAATCAAGGGGTTATCAATGCTGTGGGAGATCAAGATGAAGACTACAACTTGGAGGCATGGATTTTTCCTACTGTGGGTGCTGGACTCAATAATTGGAAAGCTGAAGATGTTATCCCTATCTCCTTTAGTCAGGAGTAAATACTATTACTGTATTATGTTTTTAAATTTGTAACTTCTGGAACAATTAAAACTTTCAAGCCATGTGCCTTACCCGGGGCACAATGGTGTGCTTGTTACGGGTTGTCATTTCATTTGCATACTTCATTCAATAAAATCAGTGGACGTTTCGTTTTCGTAAATATTGTGTTCCTTGTCTTTCTTTTTCTTTTACTTTTGCTTTATCAGCTATGTGTTCTTACACACACCCACGTCACTCAAATGCAGATCCTCATCCACTCTGGATCCAGTTGATAACAGTTCTACTATTGCCAATCACAATTTCGAGAATCCGATCTATCAAACTGAAGACGGAAACGAGGACGATTGTGAAATACCTGTAGAGCTTGCTAGGTTGTTACAACAAGAAGAGAAAGCTATACAGCCACATGAAGAGCCAGTCGAAGTTGTGAATCTGGGAACTGAAGAAAACAGAAAAGAGGTCAAGATAGGGGCTGATTTAGAGGACAGTGTCAAGAGCAGGTTGATTCAGATGCTACGTGACTATGTGGAGATCTTTGCTTGGTCTTATGAAGATATGCCAGGGTTGGATACAGACATTGTGGTTCACCGTTTGCCAGTGAAAGAAGATTGTCGTCCAAAGAAGCAGAAGGTTCGCCGTATGTGTCCTGAAATGTCAGAAAAGATCAAAGCAGAGGTAATGAAACAGTTCAATGCAGGGTTCTTGGCCGTAACTTCTTATCCTCAGTGGGTTGCAAATGTGGTACCAGTTCCTAAGAAAGATGGTAAGTTACGTATGTGTGTAGACTACAGAGATCTGAACAAGGCTAGCCCTAAAGATGACTTTCCACTTCCTCATATTGATATTCTGGTAGACAACACTGCTCAGCATAAGGTATTCTCTTTTATGGATGGGTTCTCTGGTTACAATCAAATCAAGATGGCACCTGCAGATATGGAGAAGACTACATTTGTGACACAGTGGGGCACCTTTTGCTATAAGGTAATGCCATTTGGTTTGAAGAATGCAGGGGCAACATATCAGCGTGCTATGGTGGCTTTGTTTCATGATATGATTCATCATGAGATAGAGGTATATGTGGATGATATGATAGCCAGGTCTCAGAATGAAGAACAACATCTTGATCATCTGCACAAGTTGTTTGAGAGGTTGAAGAAATACAGGTTGAGATTAAATCCAAACAAGTGTACTTTTGGAGTTAGATCTGGAAAGCTCCTGGGTTTCATTGTCAGTGGAAAAGGTATTGAAGTGGATCCTGCAAAAGTGAAAGCTATACGAGAGATGCCAGCTCCCCGTACTGAGAAAGAGGTTAGAGGTTTCTTGGGACGATTGAACTACATTGCAAGATTTATTTCCCAATTAACTACCATCTGTGAGCCAATCTTCAAGTTGTTGAAGAAAGATCAGGTGATGGAATGGAATGATGAGTGCCAGACTGCCTTTGATGAAATCAAGAGATATTTGCTAGAACCTCCAATTTTAATGCCACCAGTTGATGGAAGACCCTTGATTATGTATTTAACAGTATTAGACAACTCAATGGGGTGTGTATTGGGGCAACATGACGAGTCTGGTCGAAAAGAGCAGGCAATATACTACCTTAGCAAAAAATTTACCGACTGTGAAACAAGATACTCACTGCTCGAGAAAACTTGCTGCACTTTGGCATGGGCTGCTCGCCGACTAAGACAGTATATGTTGACCCATACTACCTTGTTGATTTCGAAGATGGATCCAATCAAGTACATATTTGAGAAACCTGCTCTCTCCGGAAGAATTGCAAGATGGCAAATGATCTTGACGGAATATGATATACAGTATATTACTCAGAAGGCCATTAAGGGGAGTGTTGTTGCTGATCATTTGGCTCATCAAGCAGTAGGTGATTACCAGTCAATGAATTTTGAGTTCCCTGATGAAGACATTATGTCTGTTACCAAAGAACCTGGACAATATGACGGACCTGAACAAGGATCCCGATGGACTATGGTTTTTGATGGTGCCTCCAATGCACATGGTAATGGTGTTGGTGTTGTGATTAGTTCCCCTGAAGGTTGTCATACCCCGATTACTGCCAGACTTTGTTTCTATTGTACCAATAACATGGCTGAGTATGAGGCATGTATCATGGGTATGCAAGTTGCTATTGATATGAAGATTCAGTTCCTTGAGGTGTATGGAGATTCAGCTCTGGTAGTAAGTCAGATTAAAAGAGATTGGGATACAAAGCATGATAATCTCATTCCTTACAGAGAACATGTGTTGTCTTTGATCCCACATTTCAAAGAGATTACTTTTGGACATATTCCACGAAGAGAGAATCAGTTGGCAGACGCATTGGCCACCATGGCATCTATGTTTGAGATCAGCTGGGATGATGAAGCTCCCAAGATTACCATTGATAGATTTGAGAAGCCTGCATACTGCAATGAGATTGACACTGAAGGGGCAGAGGAGAAGCCTTGGTTCTATGAAGTGAAAAACTATCTTGAAGCTCAGGAGTTCCCTGAAGGGGCATCTGTCAAAGATAGGAAGTTCCTGAGAAGGTTTTCTGCTAAGTTCTTTCTGAGTAATGGCATTCTGTATAAGCGTAATCATGATTCAACTATGCTTCGTTGTGTGGATAAGAAGGAAGCTACAGAAATTATGGAAGAGATGCATGATGGGACCTTTGGCACTCATTCTAGTGGTCATACCATGGCAAAGAAGATTTTGAGAGCAGGTTACTATTGGTCTACCATGGAAGCTGATTGCTATCAACACTCCAGAACATGTCACAAATGCCAAATCTATGCTGATAAAGTACATGTACCTCCATCTCCATTGAATGTGTTGACTGCTCCTTGGCCCTTCGCCATGTGGGGCATTGATATGATTGGTGAGATCAAGCCTACTGCTTCTAATGGGCATCGTTTCATCCTGGTTGCTATTGATTACTTCACGAAGTGGGTAGAGGCAGCTTCATTTGCATCTGTGACTAAGAATGTTGTGGCTCGGTTCATTAAGAATAATCTCATATGTAGGTATGGTATCCCTGAAAGGATTATCACTGACAATGGCTCTAATCTGAACAACACTATGATTACTGATCTCTGTACGCAGTTCAAGATTAAGCATCACAACTCTTCTCCGTATCGTCCAAAGATGAATGGGGCAGTTGAAGCTGCTAATAAGAACATTAAGAAGATTGTACAGAAGATGACTGTTACTTACAAGGATTGGCACGAGATGTTACCATTTGCTCTGCATGGTTATCGTACTACAATACGTACTTCAACAGGGGCAACCCCATTCTCCTTAGTCTATGGTATGGAAGCAGTTCTGCCTATTGAAGTTCAGATCCCCTCCTTGAGAATTATGAAGGATGCAGGCTTGGATGAAGATGAGTGGATTCAGACTCGACTTGACCAGATAAATTTGATTGATGAGAAAAGGTTAGCAGCAGTTTGTCATGGCCAGATGTACCAGAAACGGATGATCAAAGCTTTTAACAAGAAGGTTAAGCCAAAGGTATATCAGGCTGGTGACTTGGTAATCAAGCGTATCATATTACCACAGGGTGATCCTAGGGGCAAGTGGACTCCAACATATGAGGGACCATTTGTAGTCAAGACAGTGTTCTCAGGAGGTGCCATGATACTGACTACAATGGATGGTGAAGACTTCCCACAACCTGTAAACGCAGACATAGTTAAAAAATACTACGCATAAAAAGAGACCCGCTAGGTTGACAGGCCTAGGCAAAAATAAGGGCATCCCGGCAAACCAAAAGGGTTTGGGCAAAAATTAGGGATATATATATAAAAAGATGTACACCCGGCAAGTCGAAAACCTGAAAAGGCGGCTTGGGCAAAAAAGGGTATCCCGGTGGATTGAAAACCTGAAAGGGCAATCCAGGCAAAAGTTAGGGATTAAAGCGTATGACTATGTCTCGTTTGGATCACTCATGAAACTGCAACCAGTTGTACTACTTACTCAAGCTCAAACAGATAAAGCTCAATCCAATCGTTTCCGTCTCAACAGCAAGAAGATGAGATACTTGAGTGGCAATAGTAGAATTGAAACTCAATAGGATTATTTCCCACATAGCTGATTCTTTTTGTAAAACTTCATGACAAAATTCTCTTACTAGGGTTTATGTCTCCTTGTACAAACTTACCCGTGTATGGGTCACTTTTGATATAAATAAATTCCATCTTTTGAATCCAGATTCACTTTTACCCTATTTACATAAGCGAAACGTCCATTGGTTGTGTTTGAATGTATGTATGCCTTTGAATATGATTGATGTTTACCAGAAACGCATGTATGCTTTTAATATGATTGATGTTTACCAGAAATGCATGAAAATGCAGTAATAGTATTTACTAAGGACGAACGAGGGAAGGATTTCAACGAAGCTTCGCCGGTTCATCTTTACAAGACAGTTACAAACCATCAGTAGGACTAATCCATTTTCACAAAGTCTAATCTCCCCTGGAATTTATATCCATCTCTTTTATCCTCATACGGATATACGGGAAATTACTTTCCAATAAGGGCACGATGAACGAAGACGGGATGTTATACTTATCCTACTATCAAACGAAAACGAAGGTTATCTATACCCTACTATCCCCAACAACGGGAGGTTATCTATACCTTGTTATCCCCAACAACGGGAGGTTATCTATACCTTGTTATCCCCAGCAGACGGAGGGTTATATATTCTTCAACAACGAATCAGGATTTATTTTCCTTGGCCAGCAGTTGTTATACAAGGATATCCAGACACTTCCAGCAGTGTCATAGCATACATACATCATTTACATCATACCATAACATATATGTCTATAGTACATTACCTAAGTGCATCATGTCATACATGCATACATAAAGCATAAACTAATGTTGTTATACAGAATGCTACCTTGTTTTCAGGTTAATTATCCAACAAACAATCTTATGATCTTTGGGACTGCTTTATTGTAACCTCAGGGTTACTTTATCCTCCTGATGAGCTTCTTATTACTTTGGGACTGCTTTATTGTAACCTCAGGGTTATTTTATCCTCCTGATAGCCTCTCATGACTTCAAGACTGCTTTAGAGCTACTGATTGCTCTATCCTCCTGAAATCATCCTATTACTTCAAGACTGCTTTAGAGCTATTCATTGCTCTATCCTCATGAGGTCATATTACTACTTCAAGACTGCTTTAGAGCTATTCATTGCTCTATCCTCCTGAAGCCATCTAATTATTTCAAGACTGCTTTAGAGTTATCCATTGCTCTATCCTCCTGAAATTACATTATTATTTCAAGACTGCTTTAGAGCTATCCATTGCTCTATCCTCCTGAAATCATTACTTCAAGACTGCTTTAGAGCTATTGATTGCTCTATCCTCCTGAAGACATATCACATTATTATTTCAAGACTACTTTAGAGCTGTTGATTGCTCTATCCTACTGAAGCCATTCTATTACTTCAAGACTGCTTTAGAGCTATTGATTGCTCTATCCTCCTGAAGCCATTATTACTTCAAGACTGCTTTAGAGCTATTGATTGCTCTATCCTCCTGAGGTCAGATTTATCACTTCAAGACTGCTTTAGGGTTATCATTATTGATTGCTCTATCCTCATGAAGACATGCTGTTACATCAGTATTACTCCAGACTCCTGACAGTTCTCATTATACTACTGAAGAACTTTCCCCTAGTGGCATCTTTAAGCCCACTCAATCATGTTCAACCAACCATCAATATCACTCCATGCACTGGTGAGTGCAAATTTTTGGGCTTTTGTGTTCAATCCCCTTCAACCTTCCAGGTTACGACTGGCAAATATACCAATCTAACCCCTCAGGTTTCAGAAAATTGAACAGGGGCAGCTGTTGCACCCCAAAATTTGCCCTCACAATACAAGACTTTATGTTCCAAGAAGATTCACAAGGTTCACAAAATTCACAATTGGTCAGAAGAGTTGACAATTCCCTCAGACAATGCACCTCCTAAGCAGTGCATCCAAAACTAGGGTTTTGACTTTAATCAGGCTAAATGGACTTCCAAGACTTCAAGTGAGCTTCATAACATCTTATATGTGTATAAGAACCCCCATGTCAAGTTTCAAGACTTTTCTCAAAAGTTTGCTCAGTCAGATGATCAGATAAGTCAAAAGCAGTCAATGCAGTTAAAAGGTCAAACTGAGGTCAACTGTGGCCTTCAAAGTCAAATTGTCCCTCACATACCCCTTAACATCCAAAGTAAGGACTACCTACTCCATTATAGTAGGGATAGTCTTACTAAAGGAAAGAATAAAGAATAAGAAAGACCTTTAAACATTATGGTAGGTTACTCCTAGGTGCTTGCTCACTTCAAAACTGTTTCACACTTAAACAAATTTTCAACAAGTTTTCAAACAAGTTCTTAACACATCCTTACATGGATTATTTATTAACTATTCTGAAAATTTTCTATTCACACACTACACTTTCAAAACAATTCAAAAGTGAGCTTAAGTACCTAAGAGCCCATGGATAACCATGGATGAAAAGGGTGCTAACACCTTCCCTTTTCATAACCTACCCCCCGGACCCAAAATATTCTCTAAGGTCTTTCCTGTTCTTTTATAACCTTTCCTTATGGATAAAATAAAAGTCGGTGGCGACTCTTGCTATCCGCAACATTGTTTAAAGTCAGTTCTCCCACCGTGTTACACCCCACATCAATACAATCAATATGTAGGGACTTTGCCTTAAGAGAGATAGAGGCATACTTGTCGATTAATATCTGAGTACTTAAGCCCTTCTCTTAAGACGGTGCAAAGACTATTTTCCTACAATTTGTGGAGGTTAAATCTCTCTTAAAAGGATAATTCATCTTTTCTCCTAAAATCAATCAACCAACTACCCTAAACCCGTAGGAACTTTGACCACAATCAAAGAACTCCTCAAACCCTTTAGGGGAACTACATATACTCTGATTCCACTCCCGTAAGGATATGTAGGCATAAGATGTGACATCTTATCGAGTATACTTAGAAATAAACCCCCTAGGTCTTTTAAACCATAAGCAAATAAACCTTAGCAATAAACAAACATAAAAACAAGAGGTTCCTGTAGATTACTACAGAAACTTAGGATGCTAGCAGCTTCCCTAAGTTTAACCGATCCCCGAACCTATAACTCTCTAGCTTGCATTTGCATTGTATTGTGGGAATTTCGATCTTTATCCCTTCCTTTGGACAAATCAAAGTTCGGTTGCAAATGAATTAAATATTTAAACTAATCAATAGTTTGGTATCCGATTTTCACCGCGACAGAAATGGCGACTTCACTGGGGACGGATTCTTAGTGGGTTTCCCTAACTTGCTTTTATGTTTGTCTATATTTGCTTATTTGTTTACTTGTTTGTTTATTGCCTTTGGGTTGATACTCTTTGAGTGGTGAGAAAAAGTCCTACACCCGAACTTGAGTGATTTTAAGATAGGATAGTGATATGTTCGATGAGGCTTATAGGGGGTGGAATCCCGATCAAGCTGACTTGAAAATCACGCTCAATTGAGGCCCTCTCGAAAGTTATATTATTGAACGAGTTCTTAATCGTGAAAACATGCACTATATTCGATGTTGGAGCCTATGATATTGAGGACTGTAGTTACCTTAACCCCACTTTGGCCTTTATTAGGATGTAGTGCGGGACTATGAGGGGGTGTCGCTCGCGCGAAAATAAGGTGCCGGCATGACAGAAGAGTCGCCACCTTTCGTTATTTATCCCTCAGAGCGGGAAAGGAAACGATCGGAAAAACCTGACGAATAAGGGCAAGACAAGGTCGTCGCAACCATTGTCTGGGCTCGGGAGTCGGTTACGCAGAGGAAGGTATTAGCATCCCTCACGTCCGCCGTACTCGACGGGATCCTCGCTTGTTTGTTTACTTGGACGGGTTGGTTATAATCTATCTACCTATCAAGGCTGGCTGGAAAAGAAAAGAAAAATGACTCGGCAAAGCGTCGCGCTTTATGCCTACGTATTCCCGTCTGGAACGAGAAATCAGAGTCAACGTAGTTCGGCTAACTACGGGTTAAGATGGGGAAGGTTGCTCGCTAGGACATCGCGTCCTATGCCTACGTACTTTCATCTGGTATGAAAGATCAGAGCAAACGTAGTTCGGGCAACTACGGGTTATCTCCTAAAAGAAGTGTTTTTTATTGTGTTTGCGATTTCAACCGCACTAGAGACTATGACCTGAGAGTGAATGCGTCGCATGTCACCCAAAGGGTACCATACTAAACATCCAGACTGTGGAAAAGAAACTCTCCCACAATCCTTTCTCAGATAGCTTAAGGCTCGTAACGTACGAAAGAAATCATTCATGATTACTGTATCTTAAACTGCTTCGAGATGAGAAGAGAGCAGGCCCAACTAGGAGGGAGACTATCAAGTCCTACTGTTATCATGCCATGGATTCATCCTATGGTTGAGGTTTGAACAGGGAACTCCTAGATGTTGTCATGCATAGGTTTCAACCTAAAAGTCTATCATCAAATCCTCATCAGAGGAAATGAGAGTCCTAAGGGATCATGTCAATGATACACCAAAACAGACAAAAGCATCAGCTTTAACAGTAAAATGCATGCAATGCAAGTGAGGGAGGAAATGTGTGTGGGGCTTCAGCCTCCACAAGCTCGTCTCGACCTCAAGCCAGTCATGAAATAACAGTAATCATACTGAAATAAACATCATGCTATCAAGCAAAATGACAGTAAACTGTAATCATACAGATAAAAGGAAATGAAATGCTATCAAGCAAAATAAACACATGGGCAAGGGAGCTGGGCTCTACCGAATACCCGCAAGCAAAGCCAAGCAATAACAATACAATCAGATGCACTCATGCTCTTAGACTGAACTTATTCTAAATGTTCTTAATCTAATGCAGCAGACAAATCAGACAAAACACACAATACATCAAAGAAAACAGAAGAAAGCCTCAGCTCCTTCAGCAGCAACCCAGTCTTCAGACTTCAGAGATCACTTGCTTTCCAGGTATCAACCCTACAACATGAGTATCAACTCATTTTCTCCCTTGAGCTTCAGCTCCTTTGATCAGCTCTACCTTCAGGCTTCACTATCTTCAGGGATCTTCAGGCATCAATTTGATCTTCACAAAGTCTTCAGACTTCAATAATCTTCAAGGAATCATCCTCTTCAAGGCCTCAGCTTCCATCTTCAAGGGCTCAAATGCTCCAGCAAACAAGATTCAGTCAACAAGATGAGTGGGGATGTTGCAGTACTCACTGACTTCCAAAGGATGCCATTGAGGACTTAACATCAAAGGAAAGGCTCTCTCAAAGTTCTACCTTATGGGGCAAGGTCACTAATCCCTCCAAAGGAGAGAGGTGAATACCCTTAAGGGACTCTATGTCATTGAGAAGAAAGGAGGTGGACAAGACACTCCTTGTTTATTGAACAAAATATTCTATCTAATGCTCTGCCTATGCACCTATAAACCCATAAACAAAACAACAAAAGCTATGCTAAACTCCTCTGCAAGGTCTTCAAAGCTTCCATGATGATCCACAAGGTCTTCAACTCAATCTTCAAAGCTCACACACTCAAAAGGGAAGGAAAGAAAACACAACAATACAACTTATGCCTTTAAGCAACACACATACTATCCATACATTCAAAAATCAATGAAAAATACTAAAACACCATACAATATTCTAGTAAAATTCTAGGGGATTCTATACATACTTACCCTTAACCCATATATTCCCCATACACTAATTTGGCCTAAAAACCCCAAAACAATTTTGTTCAAGTCTACCTATACAACTTAAAACCCTAATTAGAGCACCTAAATGTCTAACAATCAAACTACATCAAATTTTAATCCACAAATCTAGTAATAAATCCAGAGAATACTATAATGCAAAATGAATCACCACAAAAAAGAATGGGCAAAAAATCTATTTCTAAATGCATGAACAAAAATATACAAATCCATGTATGAAATGAATGGTTAAAAAAGTGCATTTATTTGTAAAATATGCAAAAAATACCAATTAAAATATAAAATGCAATTTTTATATTTTTTAATTTTCTAGACATTTTAATGAAAATGTTAAAAAAAGAATGAGTTAAAAATAATATTTTTTCATTTAGTTATGATTTTTAGAAGATTAATGAAATGTGAAGAAAATTGAGAAATAAAAAATACAAGAGAAGGAGAGAGGGGGTGAGAATAGAAATGGATTCAGTTCATTTCAATTGGGCCAACGCGCGTGGGGGTGCGAATAGAACAGCTGGGCCCAGGATCAGCCACTAAACCAAACGGCTGCGTTTTGGTTTTTGAAAATTCCCTCCGTTTTCTGGGCGAATGAAGACCGTTGGATACGATTGGGAGGTCAAATATTCAAAGGAGATGGACGGCTGTGATTACGTCTTCTCCAACGAGCCAAACTAGGGTTTCAGAACCAGCTCCCATGCAAGCAGCTTCTACTCCATGTATCTCCCTCAACTCTCAATCATTCCTCACGATCCAAACATCAAAATTCATCTACTCCTCTCCCTCTACACAACCACGGTGCTAGAATCTTCTAACTCTCCCTCAAGAAGAAGATACGAAGGCTGCAAGTCTTGTCCTCCATTCTTATGCTCTGGTTTGCATGGTTATGAAATGATCTCATATTAATCAGGATTATACCTCATGCTAAGGGGATCATGCTGAGCTAAAAACCTAAGAATATAGTGGCCTAGGGTGCGTGTTCTTGATCTCCAAAGTTTCATGCCAAAACTTCAACCTCCATGAATCATGCTCAAAGTCTCAAGATCTCATTATCTAACTTAGCCTAGCCATTCTATACCTAAATCATGGTATATCTACGCATAATTAAGGTGAAAAGGAGAAGGAAAAGAACCTGTCAAGAATGAGAAGGAGGTGATGCTATGGCACGATTCAAGCCTTGTAACTTCTCCACAGTGATCTTCCAATGGTGCTTTACTTTCTGTATGCAAAATCCTTGAAGATGAGGGCTTGTAGTAGTGACTTTTCTCTTGAAATGCAGTTATGGTACACCTTGAAACCCTAGCTCGAACCTCCTTCTTCTCTCCTCAATTCTTCAACTTTCACCAACCTCTGAACTCTCTTCATGGCCCTCTTTAAATAACAAGTGGTGGAGGAGGCTAGAATCATCTAGATCTTTCTAGAAAGTATTGAAAATATCACCACATGAGAACTTGAAATATCATGATATCTTCTTTCATACCTTGCCAAAATCCCTTGAATATGTCTTTACATGAGATATTAAGTGTGTATGAAGGAAATCAGCCCTTACATTTGGCTTGTGTAAGGTTTTTCAACATTGCCTTATAATGCAAGTAATAGGTTTACAAAGAAAGTCCCTTTTTTAGGCCTCAAATGGAAAATCTATTTGAACCAAAGTTCTCAAAATAATGTTTCCAATCAAAATGATATATTGGATGACCTATTTTGGATTCCTAGATCCTCCAAACCAATTTTCAAATTCAACTTTTCAAACTTATATGCCATTTTTAGTTCATTTTTGACCAATCATGTAACTTCATGCTATGAGCTTTTCCAACAATTTGTGACCTTCTTTCTAGACCTAAAATCACATTTTGAACAACTTTCATGTTTTGAGTTTTTCCATTTGAGGCTTGGAAATAGGAGTTTTAGGCATTGGCTAAAATGACCTATAACTGACAAATGACCAAAATACCCCTGTCTTGTTCAAACCATAAGTTGAGTTCCATAAATCCTATCAAGGACTTCTACCACTCAAATTAAAGCTAAGAAGATGCCCTTCAACATTCATGTTGACCAAGAAATCATAGGAATCATCCTACTAGGGCAAACGTTGTCTGCAAGTTGGGTGACTTTCAAGGACCCAGATTCACATACCTCAGCTGACCTGTAATTTGTCAAAACCATAACTTGAGCTCTGTAACTCCTATCAAGGACTTCCACCACTCAAATTAAAGCTAAGAACAAGCTCTACAACATTCATGTTGTGGGGAAGATGAGATATCAATCACATCTAGAGCTAAAACTGCCTGGAAGATAGGGATCAAACTAGGGTTTTTTCACTGACAATCCTTGGAGACCCTAACTTGAAGCTTCTCAAACTCCTCAATCATGATGAGTTGGTATAGGAATCATCTTTATAACATCTTTATGCATCATTCCATGATCTCATAGCCCTTGGATTAGGTCTCAACCTTCTCCAAATCTTCAGTTATCCTAGGGTTGACTCAGTCAAAACCCTAATTCTACCATTCATGGTTGAATCTTCTGAATTCTTGCCTAATGACCTCTCTGGGCTTCATGGTGGCTATCAAGACATCTCATACACTTTCTCAAAGCATCAAGTTCATTCTCAAAGTCTCAGAATCATCTGAGGAGCACCCACAACTCTCAAGCTATGAAGCACACAACCCTGGTTTCACCCAATTCCTCTGAAGATCTCTTGATGAAGGTATCCATTTTCAAACACTTAATGAATAAATAATTGTTGGTCAAATTTTGGGGTGCAACAGCTGCCCCTATTCAAACGGCTTGAACCTGACTGGGTAAGAAGCGAACGACTCTCAACCAATCAAGGTGCGAGACGATTGAATATCGGTAAACCCGAAAATTTGCCAACTGCACGAGCACACGGTACTCTGCGGGGAACAAATCTTCGAATATTGCAATGCTAGCTGCACGACAACTAGCTGGAGAAATATCGATCTGACATCGCCGCCAGTCATCCTTGTTAACTTCTTCTGATATTGCCTTCAGACAACCACATCATCCAACATTGCCGCTGGAAGACTAAACCACCTGACATTATCGTCAAACAAGATTCTGAGGAACGCCCAACATCGCCGCTGGAACACCAAATCATCTGACATCACCGTCAAGAACAACCATAACTCTGGGAAACAAGCGTCCAACATCGCCGCCGGAGACCTAAACCTGAATCACCAAAATATCCAACATCGCCGCTGGAGAAAATACATCTCTAAACAAAGTACCCCGCATCGCCGCTGAAGAACTAAAGGATCTGCGTCACCTAACATCGCCGTCGGAAGACTGGATCACCTTGACATGCCCAACATCGCCGCTGGAAAACTGAATCTGACATCGCCGTCGGAAACAAATGTCTTTACTGGGGATTTAAAGAGTCTGACCTCGCCATCAAACAAACATTCCACCTCGCCGCTGGACAAATGATGATCTGACCTCGCCGCCAAATCCAAACGTTCAACCTCGCCGTCGAACAAACATCCAACCTCGCCGCTGGACAAAATGGTGATCTGACCTCGCCGTCAAATCCAAACGTTCAACCTCGCCGTCGAACAAACATCCAACCTCGCCGCCGGACAAATCTGCAACCCTGAAAAACTCTGACCTGGGGTTCACCCCTGGTGAATGGAACAAAAGGTACACCTGCGTATTTGAAACTACTCCGCTGGGAATGAGGGACTTAACCGAGCACACTCTGATCTGGGGTTCACCTTCAGAACCATAACGAACATCGGAATACTGCTGCACACTGCCCGCCGTAGAACTTCAATATTAAAGACATATGAAACCCTGGCCCCTGGCCATTTCTAGCTTCAGCTAGAAAAAATCTTCAAGTATTTCTGAAGATAGATGGAACCCTGGCCCCTGGCCACTCCTGATCCGCTGGAGAATCTTCAAGTTCTTCTGAAGATGGATGAAACCCTGCCCGTCGGCGATTCCAGCTTCAGCTAGAAAAGATCTTCAAGTACTTCTGAAGATAAACATCCTTGACCTTCAAAGATGTAAGCTTCGCCCGTCGGCAACTCTGCAGGAGGTATCTTCGACTTCAGTCTGAAGAAATGGTCCTTGGCCTTCAAGGATACATGGATATGCCTTCAGGCAACTCCGCCTCTGCTATAGAGCATCCGAGACTTCAGTCAGGGACATATTTCGGCCTTCAGTCCGAAAAAATGAATCCTAGGTCATTCATGACCTTGGGGATATCCTTGCCCTTAGGCACCTTCGCTTCAGCTTAGGAAATCTGTGACTTCAGTCAGAGAAATGGTATCCTGAGCCATTCATGACTCTACGGGGATTCAAACACTTTGCCTTCAGGCAAAACTCCGCTTCAGCTGGAGAAACATCTTCGACTTCAGTCAGAAGAAAAACTATCCACTTGATCGCAATCAATCATCTCCTCAGGACAACTGACTTGGTCTTCAGACCAACACGGATCATCTTGAATACAAAAATTTGGAACCTTGTCTTCAGCCACACGTTGATTCATCGACAAGGACATCTGAGCTTACAGGAACCTCTGGTATCGCTTTCAGGCACTTACGAGGTCAATCAATGTTGGAGCAGACATATCACGCTGCCAAGGACTTCAAGAATCATCTTGAACAAACAAATCCGTCAGGCACCTTCAAGAATCATCTTGTACTGATAACCATTCTGGAGATTTTATTCTGCTGGGTGTTCCAGGAATCTTCCTGGGCAAACCTTGCTGGGGACGCTACCGGGGAGCTCAAGAATCATCCTAAGCAAACAAATCGGGAACCTGCGCTGGGGTCTTAAGAATCATCTTAAGCAACGGCCTTGCTGAGGAATTCAAGAATTATCTCGAGCTGAAGACCTCGCTGGGGATCTCAAAAATCATCTTGAGCGAGCGTCCGTGGGGATTACACCGGGGTCTTGGGAATCATCTCAAGAAAGCGACCTTGTTGAATCATCCTGAGCAATTGGTCTTTTGGTGAAACGCCTGTCAGACATGAATGATGATGACCTAGGTCATGCTTATGATGCATATGCTTCTGCGCTATGCCCCACACGGTGGGAATGCTATGCGTTTATGCTAAATGCCATACAATCATGCACGATGTTATGCAGTGTTAAATGCTATGCAATCATGCACAATGATGCGATCCCGTCCGCAAAATAAATGCTGGGAGGAGGAAACCCTTTTGTCAAGGAGCCAAGAACTCAGGTAGAGGAATCATCCTGCTGAGGAGAACGTGGACATGCCAATATCAATCGGCCTCCGCCCGGGGAACTGATCTTCCGGTCGACTGCTGCAGGGCCAACAACTTCAGCTGATTTCTGCAGGGGACGAAACGCTACGAGAACCTGGACCTATTGATATCCATCGCGAGAATGAACTGCGCGGCCGTCTCGGCTACTCTTCTGGGGAGGATAACTCTGTGGGGAAACAACTTCAGCTGCTCCACACTCCACTGGGGAAAATCAATCATGATCTGATCAACTTCCAAGGATTCGGCTATTCTTGGATATCTGCAAACTCGGCTGAGGAAGGAGAAATCATTCTGCTTCGCTGGAGAGAGTGCGACTCTGGGGAAACACAACACTAGCTGCCCCACGCTCTGCTGGGGAAAATTGATCATGATTTGATCAACTTCCAAGGATTCTGCTTTTCTGCGGACTCAGCCGGGGAGTGAAATCATTCTACTTCACGGGAGAGTACGACTCTGGTGCGGAATTTCAATTTCGCCGGGGAAGAAAGAATCATCTGACTTCGGGGGAGAGTACAACTCTGCAGGGGAATACAACATCAGCTGCACCAACATTCTACTGGGGAAGAGGGAATCATCCAACTTCAGGAGAGAACATGACTCTGGTAGGGAATCTCAATTCCACTGGAGACTTCAGTCTGATACCATTAGTTACTGCATATTTCGGCGTACGACCAATTCCCTACGAAACCTGCACTTGTGACCCGGTGCTGGGGAGGCACCTACTTCGGCGACTTTGCTGGGGAAAACACGAGCTTCGGCTCCCGAACATTTCTACGAAATCTGCACTTGTGACCCGGTGCTGGGGAAGAATCCTGATCCGGGGGTGCGCTCTGCACATCTTCCGGAAGGTGCTACACCTGCAACAACACAAACAAACAGGACAAGACTCCCTCCTCAAAGGGTCCTATCCAGGCTATTATCTCGTGACAATATTCAGTTAATCAATTGTTTCAACAATCAATGGGCCTAGGCCCGTAAGTTTATGTATGCGCATTTTATCAAAAAACATCGGCGTTTTCATTCGTAAACAAAACAGATAAATGCTGAACAGACAAGTAGAATTGCTGAATAATGTGCATTTTATTGATGATGAACCCCTGAATGGGCAAAAATGTTTTACAACAGAGGCAAACTCCTGGAATGAGGAAGCCGCACGAAAAAAGAAAACATAAATATACATCAGTATATACAAATGTTGGCAATCGAGGCGTAGATGAACACCATGAGTTGATCCCTCTAAGACCCACTCGGCTTTGATACCTCTCCGACGCTTCAGCTTTGGAAGAGATTGATTCAGATAAACGGCCCTCAGGTCTTCCAAACCACCAAACAATGAAAGTCCATACGCGGAACGCAGTCATTTGCTTATTCAAATCCCTAACTTTTGCGTGAACCGCCCTTTCGGGTTTTCAGTTCACCGGGATACCCTTTTTTGCCGAAGCCGCCCAGTGTAGGTTTTCGACTTCGCGGGTGTACATTTTTTCAATATATCCCTAATTTTTGCCCGAACCTTTTATTCTGTTTTTGGTTCGCCGGGATGCCCCTTTTTTGCCTGGACTCTTTCTTTTTTGTCCAGCGGGTCTCTTTCAAGCAAAGTATTTTTTAACTGCGTCCGCGTTCACCGGGGATGCAAAATCTTCACCATCCATCGTGGATAACAACAAAGCTCCTCCGAGAAGACCTTGCTGACGACATACGGCCCTTCGTAATTCGGAGTCCACTTGCCCCGGTGATCGGAGTGTGGCGGAAGGATTTTCTTCAAGACGAGATCACCCGTCTGAAAGCTTCTAGGACGCACCTTCTTATCGTAAGCTTTCTTCATTCGGCTTTGGTACAGACGACCGAATGCAATCGATGCTAACCTCTTCTCGTCCATCAGGCTGAGTTGGTTCAAACGATTCGTAATCCATTCTGCCTCATCGAGTTTTACATCAACCAAAACCCGCAAAGAGGGAATCTCCACTTCTAACGGTAGGACAGCTTCCATACCATACACCAAGGAGAAAGGAGTTGCCCCGGTCGACGTACGCACCGTCGTACGATAACCGTGCAAGGCAAACGGCAGCATCTCGTGCCAATCTTTGTACGTCACAACCATCTTCTGAACAATCTTCTTGATGTTCTTATTGGCCGCTTCAACAGCGCCATTCATCTTCGGCCGGTAAGGAGATGAGTTGTGGTGTTCAATCTTGAAGCTCTGGCACAGCTCCTTCATCATCTTGTTGTTCAAATTCGAACCATTATCAGTAATGATCCGCTCGGGAATTCCGTAGCGACAGATGATGTCCCTCTTTATGAATTTAGCTACCACCTGCTTGGTCACATTAGCGTACGAGGCTGCCTCCACCCACTCGGTGAAGTAGTCGATAGCTACCAGAATGAAACGATGACCATTAGATGCGGTGGGCTCGATCTTGCCTATCATGTCGATGCCCCACATGGAGAACGGCCAAGGGGAGGACATGACATTCAATGGGCACGGCGACACATGAACTTTATCAGCATAAATCTGGCATTTGTGACATTTCCTCGCGAATCTGAAGCAATCCGACTCCATAGTCAGCCAGTAATACCCTGCTCTCAGGATCTTTCTCGTCATGGCGTGCCCGCCGGCGTGCGTACCAAATGTGCCCTCATGGACTTCCTCCATGAGCATACTTGCCTCTTTTTCATCCACACATCTGAGTAGCACGAGATCGTGGTTCCTCTTATACAGCACTCCGTCAGGATTGAGATAAAAGTTTCCAGATAGCCTCCTCAGAGTCTTCTTATCCTGGGTTGACGCACCCGCAGGATACTCCTTAGTCATAAGGAAGGTCTGGATGTCGTGGAACCATGGCTTGCCGTCAGTGGCATCCTCGATTGCAAAGACAAATGCCGGTCTATCAAGACGCGAAAGTACAATTCTTGGAGCCTCATTCCAATAATTGACTTTATACATTGAAGCCAACGTAGCTAAAGCATCAGCCATTTGATTTTCAGCCCTGGGTACATGATGAAGTTCCACCCGGTCGAAGAAAGGAAGCAGCCTCCTGGCATAATTCATGTACGGCACTAAATTCGCTTGACGAGTTTCCCACTCCCCTTTAATCTGATTGATTACAAGCGCTGAGTCACCATATATGTCTAGATTCTTGATTCTCAAATCAATTGCCTCTTCTAGACCCATAATACATGCTTCATACTCTGCTTCGTTGTTGGTAACTGGAAACGTCAGTCTCGCAGTAAAAGGGATGTGGGATTCGTGAGGAGTCGTGATGATAGCCCCGATGCCACTTCCATAGGAATTAACCGCTCCGTCGAATATCAACTTCCACTGAGATTTCCTATCTGGCCCTTCATCGGGCAATGGCTCATCGCAATCCTTCGCCTTGAGAAACATAATGTCCTCGTCAGGGAATTCGAACTTCATCGGCTGGTAGTCTTCGATTGGCTGTTCGGCAAGGTAGTCAGACAATACGCTTCCCTTAATGGCCTTCTGGGAGACATACTGAATATCATATTCTGTTAACACCATTTGCCACCTGGCAATCCTGCCCGAAAGAGCCTGCTTCTCGAAGACGTACTTGATCGGATCCATCTTCGAAATCAGCATAGTGGTGTGATTGAGCATATACTGTCGTAGACGTTTGGCGGCCCAAGCTAGTGCACAACACGTCTTCTCCAGCATCGAGTATCGATATTCACACTCATTGAACTTTTTACTCAAATAGTAAATGGCATGCTCTTTTCTGCCCGTCTCGTCGTGCTGACCGAGAACACACCCCATACTATTCTCTAGAACCGTCAGGTACATGATTAATGGCCGTCCAGCCACTGGGGGTATCAAGATTGGAGGTTCTTGAAGATACTGCTTTATTTTGTCGAATGCCTTCTGGCAATCCTCATTCCAAGTAATCGCCTGATCTTTCTTTAAAAGCTTGAACATCGGTTCACAAGTGGCCGTGAGCTGAGAGATAAACCTCGCAATGTAGTTTATTCTGCCCAAGAAACCACGAACTTCTTTTTCTGTTTTCGGCGCTGGCATTTCTTGGATAGCTTTTATTTTCGCAGGATCAACTTCAATACCTCGTTCACTAACGATAAACCCCAGTAACTTTCCAGACCGCACTCCAAAAGTGCATTTGTTAGGATTCAGCCTCAGCCTGAACTTCCTAAGCCTTTCAAACAGCTTCAACAGATTGACCAGATGCTCTTCCTACGTTTGGGACTTTGCAATCATGTCATCAACATAGACCTCGATCTCATGATGAATCATATCATGAAACAAAGTTACCATTGCTCGCTGGTAAGTGGCCCCTGCGTTCTTCAGACCGAAGGGCATTACCTTATAGCAAAATGTTCCCCAGGGGGTAATGAACGTCGTTTTCTCCATGTCCTCCGGTGCCATCTTAATCTGATTGTAACCGGAGAAGCCATCCATGAACGAAAACACGGAAAACTGGGCTGTATTGTCGACCAACACATCGATATGAGGCAACGGGAAATCATCCTTAGGGCTCGCCCTGTTCAAATCCCGATAATCGACGCACATGCGTACCTTACCGTCCTTCTTTGGTACAGGCACTATGTTGGCGACCCACGGAGGGTAAGTGGTAACGGCTAGAAATCCTGCGTCCAACTGCTTCTGGACTTCTTCTTTGATTTTTACAGCCATGTCTGGTCTCGTCCTCCTGAGCTTCTGCTTGACTGGAGGGCAATCCTCTCGCAACGGCAAGCGATGAACCATGATATCAGTGTCGAGTCCGGGCATATCCTCATATGACCAAGCAAAGACGTCACTATACTCTCGAAGCATCTCGACCAGCTTATGCTTGACATCCTTCTGCAGCGCAGCCCCAACTCGGACATTTCTGACGAGCTCCTCAGAACCCAGATTTACAATCTCAATATCCTCCTCGTGAGGCAGAATAACCTTCTCCTCTTGTCTCAACAAGCGGGCCAATTCTTCCGGAAGGTCTTCGTCTTCATCAATCTCATCCTCGGCTTGATAGATCGGGCAATCAAAGTCGTAGTGAGCCGTAGAAGGTCCAGAGTCGATGTCGTCTGTTACGTGGATCCTGCAATAACAAGGGTTAAGTTTAAAGCAGGAATATGCAGGTTAGCACGAATCCCGTTGCCATTTTGCTGTTTTTTCGAAATAAACATAAAATAGGAATAACAGAGAACACAATATTTGATTACGAAGAAAACGCCTTTTATTTATTAACAAAATGCATACACATAATCCAACAAGGCCCTGACAGTAAAACTACTATGCCCCGGGCAGGACATAGGGTTGTACAAAGATTGTAAAAAGCAAATCATTACTCTTCACTTGTCAGCTTGATAATCTCCTTGATGGTCCAATTGTGGAGGTGCTCGCCCGGCTTGCTCGGTTGAATCCAGGCGTCAAGATCGCAATCACTGTCTCCGCTGTCCTCCGACGCAGCATTGATACTCTCGAAGATTACTCCCCCCTTGGTGAATAGGATCGGCCCTTTCCCACGAGACGAGCTACCAGAAGAAGATGAAGCTTCAGCTTGCGGAGAATATCCCAATCCAAACTTATCCTGTTTGATTGGTATATCCAAAACGTGCCCCCAGCCTGGGGTGGAACCAGCTTCGACAACGGCTCTAGCTTCCTTAAACGAGGAGAGGTTCAACTCTTGCTTCTCTGCGACAATGGGAGCCACCTCCTTCACTCTGACGGTTTCAAAAGCCTGGCAAAGAGTCTCATGGATCTCACCATCCATTTCAACGTACTTGAAGGACGACAGGTGGCTTACCATGATGTCCTCCTCTCCACAGACTGTCACTATGCTGCCCCCAACAGCATATTTAAGCTTCTGATGCAGCGTGGACGTCACGGCACCAGCAGAATGGATCCATGGCCGACCTAAGAGGCAACTATAGGCGGGCATGATATCCATGATATAGAAAACCGCATTGAACGTCTCTGGACCAACTTGAATTGGCAGGGTCAGCTCTCCGAAGACGTGGCGCTTGGTTCCGTCAAAGGCTTTCACGACCAGATCACTGGGCGTGCACAGCAGTCCACGGGTATCCAACTTCATCAGTGCCTTCTTCGGAAGCACGTTAAGCGAGGAACCCGTATCCACCAGGACATGTGACATAATCGTGCCTCTGCACTCTATTGAGACGTGCAAGGCGCTGTTGTGATCTCTTCCCTTAGGAGTCAGCTCCAGATCTGTAAATCCCAGCCCATTACCAGCATTGACATGGGCTACTACTTCCTCGAGTTGATTCACTGATATCTCCTGCGGCACGTATGCAGCATTCAATACCTTCAGCAATGCGTTGCGGTGCGCCTCGGAGCACAACAACAAGTTAAGAATCGAGATCTTTGACGGAGTCTGGTGAAGATGATCTACAATCTTGTAGTCACTTTTCTTGATTAGTCGCATGAACTCTTCAGCATCTTTAACCAGCAAGTCCTTCTCTGCCCCTGCAGGGACCTCTTCAACAGCTTTACCTTTACCCTTATCCACAGCGTCAGCTTGGACCACTTTCTCTGCTGCAACCTCCGCTGGTGCGAACACTCTACCGCTCCGAGTGATGCCACTGACTTCAGTAAGATTCTGCACAGTCGATCCACACGGCTCAAGCTCTATCTTCTGACCATTACAATAAACTTCGGCGCCATAATGCCATGGAACGGCATTGGTGCTCTCGAACGGGATTGGTCCGGCCCTGGTGATGGTAATAGTAGGCGGACGAGGCGCAGAAATAGTAATAGGGTGGCGAGGAATGGTAATGGTAGCAACTTCGTCTGCCTGCTTCAGCACCACTTCTCCTGATGTGCTCTCAACGCTCCGGCTGAACTGTAAAATACCCTCGGACATCAGACTTTGGATACCTTCGATCAGCTGCTCACACCCATCAGGAAGTGTAGCACAAGCCATACATAATTCTCCACATCCAGGAAAGAAGCCCTTCTTCAGCAACTTAGCCTTGACAAAACTCAACGGCGTCTTCAAATCCTTGACATCAGTCAGCAAGCCCGCACTCTCCTCGGTGATGACAGCATTCACCCCGCCCCCCTTATGATGAGGCATCGGATTCTTGGTGACGTTGGGCACGTTGTCAGAAATGTTGATAACCTTGGCGTCCACCAAGTCCTAGACTTTGTGCTTAAAAGCTTTACAATTCTCAATCGTATGGCCAGGTGCCCCAGTATGGAATTCACAAGTAGCACTGGCATCATATCCCGGGGGTGGCGCCCCTGTTAAGGGAGCCAGCGTCCTCTTTTGAACTAGCTGAAGCTGCAGCAAGGTTTGCAGAAGCTGCGCATATGACATAGGTGGAGTATCAAACTGACGGCTTGCCATAGGAGCCCGATTCTGATATCTTTTATACCCCTGATTATTCTGCTGCTGAGGTTGCTGCGGCTGCGGCGGAGCTGCCGGAATGTTTATGCTAGCAATCTGAGGCTGAGGGCCCTTGCCCTTTCTCCTAGCGTTAGTGACAGCACTGGCATCTCCCTCTCGACGCTTGCCAGTATAGGGTTTCTTGCTACCTCCTCCAGCTGAGGATGATTCGCCCTGAATTTTTCCGATCTTTATACCGTTCTCAACATGCTCGCCCAAAGTGATGAGAGCCGAGAATGTTCCCGACATGCCACTGACCAGCTTTTCATAGTAGATTCCGGGAAGGGTAGCCACGAACATTTGTACCAACTCACGCTCAACCATCGGCGGTTGAACCCGAGCAGCCAATTCACGCCACCGCTGGGCGTATTCTTTGAAGCTTTCATTGTTCCGCTGTGAGAGATTCTGAAGCTGAACCCGGTTGGGAGCCAAGTCGCTATTATATTGGTAGTGGAGGACAAACGCTTCTGCAAGATCTTTCCAGGTGCGCACAGCAGCGGGCTCCAAGCCCATATACCATTCGAGTGATGGACCAGAAAGACTATCCTGAAAGAAGTGCATCAGCAACTTCTCATCGTCAGAATAAGCGGACATCTTTCTATAATAAGATCGGAGGTGGACTCGGGGGCAAGTAGTACCCTTATACTTCTCAAAGGTAGGCACCTTGAACTTGTGGGGTACTTTAAAGTCAGCAATCAACCCGAGGTTGGACATGTCAACGCCCAATGTGTTCTGATTTTCTATGCTTCTCATCTTGTCTTCCAGCGCCTTGAACCTGAGTCGAGCCTCGGAATTCAACTCTGCTTCTATACCTCTCTGAGAGAATATATCATCCTGATGGTCCTCCAGCCACGGTTGAGGCACCACCAAATTTCCTGCACCAGTATTGCCGTTGACCGGCCCCATGTTAACATTGGCTCCCAAACTACCATTGACGGCGCCAGCCGCGTTGAGTCCGAGATTAGTCATCAGATTGCCGTTAGCACTGCCGTTGCCCCCGGCAGCAGGAACAACGTTTTGTGGAGTATCGCCTTGAGGAGGGGTAGGCACGACCCCTCCGTGAAGTATGCCATTACTGTCAACCCTGGAGATCAGAGGTTGAACCAGAGTACGAAGCTGATCTTGACCATTCGCGACCACCTGCATCAGCTCCATAAAACGATCCATCCGCTCACGGAGCTCTTGAACATCTGACTGTACCTGGTCCATAATTCTCGTCTGATTAGCGCGAGTTGAGTAGCGGTGGATGGGTCTTTGATCAATCCTGGAGATCGAAAGCAGCGCGGAATCCTGTCAAACCTGTCAAGAATAAAGGTTAGGAAAAGCAATAAGATATACACCATGCAAATATGCTTCATGCAGATGCATGCGTGTGTCTGTGTGCGTGGGAGATTTTTCCCCGATCCTAGTGCCTTAGTGACGGTGTTGATAATAACAAGAGGAAGAAGAAATCCGAGCCCAATCATGGAAACATCAATCTCATATATATATGGAAAGGCCTGTCAAGGCTGTACACAGTATCAGCGAGTACAAGTCAACAGCATAACCTCAGCCAACAAGTCTGGTGATGGTCAGCATACATCAAAGATCAAAAACAACAGGGATATAACTAGTCAAGTACGGCCACGGGCGCGATACTCTGCTAATAACTCCTTTGTCTCTGAGTGATCTGGCGAAGTGAGCAATCCCTCGACGAGTAGTTCCCTCTGCCTGATAGTATGCTGAAGCCCCTGAACTGAACTCTCCCAAGCGCCTTCGCCAAAGCAATCTTCCAGCTTCCGCTTCTTAGACTCAAACATCAGCTCGTGCTCCTTCAGGCTAGCAATAGCTTTGTTGAGACGGGCTTCAGCGGAGTACCTGCGGGCGGTCTCTTCGTCAAACCTCCGTTCACTGTCCTTCACTTCAGTCTCTAGCTTAGAAATCTGCAGTATCAGCTTGTCTTCTCGCTCCTTCCTGGTGGCCATGGAAGTCTTCCAATGCTGGTCGAACTTGGATATTCTCCGGTATGCTTCCTCCAGATGCGTCTTCTTCGTAGCCAACACATCATTAGCAGCTCTGAAGTCTTGACCTAAGCGTTCCCGATCAGCAATCTGCTTTGCCAAGTCTGCACTCAGCTGGCTCACCGACTCTGCTTGCTTTTTGAGAGCATGCACGGCTTCGTTCCTCTCACTTCGAAGCTGAGCTAACTCCTTCTCTAATTCTGCATTTTCCCTCTTCAATTCATCACGCTCGGCTAATACCTGGTTGTGCTGATGAATAGACACAGTGGTAGGCTCTTCGACTGGTGGAGGACTCTCTGGTCTGACATGAGGGAATGGCATCCCTATAGCGCTGGCTCTGGCTCTGATCCAATCTGAATAAGGAGGATAAGCTTGGTTGTCGCTCTTCCCCAACAAAGACTTTCCTCTCGTGCTGATATTGTTCCACGCATACTGAAGCTTGGACAACAACTCCCCCTCTAGAATACCCGTGAGGTACAGAGATTCCCGTACCTCTTCTTCCTTCGGTGGATTCCTCAAAGCATATGCAAACTGACGAACTAGCAATGATGGGTTGTAGTTGATGCAACCCTTCCTACCTATCAGAGGTACGTTAGGAAACCCACTACAACTGAAGATCATCTCGGTGCCTAACCTGCTTCTGTCAACGAACCAAACAACGTCTTCTGCCGACAAGCTCATCAGACGCTCAGGCCACTCAACTGTGGCTGCAGACAAGACAGAAGAACCCCTCTTGGGCAAATGACTATCAAACCACTTGTACAACAACGGTACGCAGCATGAAACATTCTTCCCTCTCCGGTTCTCATTCTTGTAATGCACTGAATGGTAAACGTCTCCGATCAGAGTAGGGACTGGATTCCCTGAGGCAAAGATATGGAACGCATCAAAATCTACGAAATCAGGCATGCTGGGAAATAGGATGATGCCATATATGCATAAAGCAAGGATGGCGCTGAAGGCGTCCCAACATTTGTCCTTAGCACACTGCTGAGCCTTAGCTATCAGAAACTGCAGAGAGAACCCTGGGACCTTGTTCCAACTCGTCACCACTAACTCAGAAGCGCTCAAATGGAGTGAGGAAGCCAAGCTAACCAGATCAGGCTCGGCATCCATGTGGACAAAAGGCATCTGCCTTTTGATAGGCACACCCAACATGTCAGCATACTCTTCCAATGTCGGCGCGAGAACGAAGTCATGAAAAGTGAAACACTTCAAGGGAGGATCATAAAACTGCAGCAGAGCATGTAACCCATTCAACTCAGACGCGGAAGGTTTGTAGACCAGACTAAGCAACTTGCCATAAGACGTCCTGAACCTATCCTTCACAGAATGCCCTGCCAGGGCTATCAAACCAGTCAGCTTCGACACATCGGGGGTCGGGAATTTGTACGCAACAGTCTTCCTGAGAGAAGCCATAACAACAGTAGGAGACGGGAAATCCTGGATCGGGGAAACGGTACCTGCAACACAGACACACGTTAATGGAATGCAGATGAATGCGTAAACTAATGCAAGATGCAGGTATGCAATAATATATCCAGGTGGCTGCTGTGGAGATTCGGTATCAACAGTCACTGATGAGGACGAAACCCCGGTGTAAAACCACTGATCTGATCTGCTAAGAATAACCATCTGATAGGATCGAGATCAAAATTCTGTTCTGACAAGAGTAAGTGACTGATAATAAGGACCCGGGCGCAAGATCAAGGAACATCTGTTGAAGTCTTCAGACCCCAAATCAAAATCTGCCCTATCAAGAACAAACACACAGCTGCTGATGAGATCTTCAGACCTCACTCAAAATCTGCCCTATCAAGAACAAATAACATTTGCCGATGAGGTCTTCAGACCTCACTCAAAATCTGCTCCATCCAGAACAAACCACCGATGATAACATACTGATCAAAGCCTGCTCTATCAAGAACAGACAAACACCTGGCGACAAAATCCTCTGATCAAAAACCTCTTGCTCTATCAAGAACATGTCTGCAACTGAGAACCCAACATAACTGATTCACTGTCAAGAAAACCAGGTAGTCTGAAGGTCTAAGTTTCCTGCAATAAACCCAGTCCCGCTCACAGGTATGGACCTAGACTGACTCAAGGTATGGCATCCTATGCGTTCATCAGCGTCACAGACTTTCAAAACTGATGATACGATTCCCAGAAGGAGTGGCATCATCAAGTCCTGAAGAGGCCTCACTTAGCTGAATCACAAATGATCGGTCCCCAGAGTCGACAATCCACCAAACCAGCAACCGTCTCAACCCAAAGGGTTGAAAGTGAAGCCAACCGGATGAACCTCGTCTGAGCGTGGATTTCATGAGACACTAGTGCTTGCAAAGCAAGCACGCGCCCACTAATTTCCACTCTAAGTCTATGGTGCACTCAAGCCTGGGTCTGGCTTCTCACTCAATCAGAACTCCCATCCCACAACAGCACAAATAATCATATTTTACTGAATATAAAATGCGGGAAATAAAGTGCGAGAAGTAAAAATGCGGTAAATAAACGCAACCCAACAAGCAAACATACAAACGATAGGATTGACTCTCTTAAGGGACGTTGGATCCCAAAACTGACTCGCTTTCGGGACGTTGGATCCCTAGGAAACTATGAAGTCCCCAGCAGAGTCGCCAGCTGTCGCTCGCGCGAAAATAAGGTGTCGGCATGACAGAAGAGTCGCCACCTTTCGTTATTTATCCCTCAGAGCGGGAAAGGAAACGATCGGAAAAACCTGACGAATAAGGGCAAGACAAGGTCGTCGCAACCATTGTCTGGGCTCGGGAGTCGGTTACGCAAGGGGAAGGTATTAGCATCCCTCACGTCCGCCGTACTCCACGGGATCCTCGCTTGTTTGTTTACTTGGACGGGTTGGTTATAATCTATCTACCTATCAAGGCTGGCTGGAAAAGAAAAGAAAAATGACTCGGCAAAGCGTCGCGCTTTATGCCTACGTATTCCCGTCTGGAACGAGAAATCAGAGTCAACGTAGTTCGGCTAACTACGGGTTAAGATGGTATGAAAGATCAGAGCAAACGTAGTTTGGGCAACTACGGGTTATCTCCTAAAAGAAGTGTTTTTTATTGTGTTTGCGATTTCAACCGCACTAGAGACTATGACCTGAGAGTGAATGCGTCGCATGTCACCCAAAGGGTACCATACTAAACATCCAGACTGTGGAAAAGAAACTCTCCCACAATCCTTTCTCAGATAGCTTAAGGCTCGTAACGTACGAAAGAAATCATTCATGATTACTGTATCTTAAACTGCTTCGAGATGAGAAGAGAGCAGGCCCAACTAGGAGGGAGACTATCAAGTCCTACTGTTATCATGCCATGGATTCATCCTATGGTTGAGGTTTGAACAGGGAACTCCTAGATGTTGTCATGCATAGGTTTCAACCTAAAAGTCTATCATCAAATCCTCATCAGAGGAAATGAGAGTCCTAAGGGATCATGTCAATGATACACCAAAACAGACAAAAGCATCAGCTTTAACAGTAAAATGCATGCAATGCAAGTGAGGGAGGAAATGTGTGTGGGGCTTCAGCCTCCACAAGCTCGTCTCGACCTCAAGCCAGTCATGAAATAACAGTAATTATACTGAAATAAACATCATGCTATCAAGCAAAATGACAGTAAACTGTAATCATACAGATAAAAGGAAATGAAATGCTATCAAGCAAAATAAACACATGGGCAAGGGAGCTGGGCTCTACCGAATACCCGCAAGCAAAGCCAAGCAATAACAATACAATCAGATGCACTCATGCTCTTAGACTGAACTTATTCTAAATGTTCTTAATCTAATGCAGCAGACAAATCAGACAAAACACACAATACATCAAAGAAAACAGAAGAAAGCCTCAGCTCCTTCAGCAGCAACCCAGTCTTCAGACTTCAGAGATCACTTGCTTTCCAGGTATCAACCCTACAACATGAGTATCAACTCATTTTCTCCCTTGAGCTTCAGCTCCTTTGATCAGCTCTACCTTCAGGCTTCACTATCTTCAGGGATCTTCAGGCATCAATTTGATCTTCACAAAGTCTTCAGACTTCAATAATCTTCAAGGCCTCAGCTTCCATCTTCAAGGGCTCAAATGCTCCAGCAAACAAGATTCAGTCAACAAGATGAGTGGGGATGTTGCAGTACTCACTGACTTCCAAAGGATGCCATTGAGGACTTAACATCAAAGGAAAGGCTCTCTCAAAGTTCTACCTTATGGGGCAAGGTCACTAATCCCTCCAAAGGAGAGAGGTGAATACCCTTAAGGGACTCTATGTCATTGAGAAGAAAGGAGGTGGACAAGACACTCCTTGTTTATTGAACAAAATATTCTATCTAATGCTCTGCCTATGCACCTATAAACCCATAAACAAAACAACAAAAGCTATGCTAAACTCCTCTGCAAGGTCTTCAAAGCTTCCATGATGATCCACAAGGTCTTCAACTCAATCTTCAAAGCTCACACACTCAAAAGGGAAGGAAAGAAAACACAACAATACAACTTATGCCTTTAAGCAACACACATACTATCCATACATTCAAAAATCAATGAAAAATACTAAAACACCATACAATATTCTAGTAAAATTCTAGGGGATTCTATACATACTTACCCTTAACCCATATATTCCCCATACACTAATTTGGCCTAAAAACCCCAAAACAATTTTGTTCAAGTCTACCTATACAACTTAAAACCCTAATTAGAGCACCTAAATGTCTAACAATCAAACTACATCAAATTTTAATCCACAAATCTAGTAATAAATCCAGAGAATACTATAATGCAATATGAATCACCACAAAAAAGAATGGGCAAAAAATCTATTTCTAAATGCATGAACAAAAATATACAAATCCATGTATGAAATGAATGGTTAAAAAAGTGCATTTATTTGTAAAATATGCAAAAAATACCAATTAAAATATAAAATGCAATTTTTATATTTTTTAATTTTCTAGACATTTTAATGAAAATGTTAAAAAAAGAATGAGTTAAAAATAATATTTTTTCATTTAGTTATGATTTTTAGAAGATTAATGAAATGTGAAGAAAATTGAGAAATAAAAAATACAAGAGAAGGAGAGAGGGGGTGAGAATAGAAATGGATTCAGTTCATTTCAATTGGGCCAACGCGCGGGGGGGGGGGGGGGGGGGGGTGCGAATAGAACAGCTGGGCCCAGGATCAGCCACTAAACCAAACGGCTGCATTTTGGTTTTTGAAAATTCCCTCCGTTTTCTGGGCGAATGAGGACCGTTGGATACGATTGGGAGGTCAAATATTCAAAGGAGATGGACGGCTGTGATTACGTCTTCTCCAACGAGCCAAACTAGGGTTTCAGAACCAGCTCCCATGCAAGCAGCTTCTACTCCATGTATCTCCCTCAACTCTCAATCATTCCTCACGATCCAAACATCAAAATTCATCTACTCCTCTCCCTCTACACAACCACGGTGCTAGAATCTTCTAACTCTCCCTCAAGAAGAAGATACGAAGGCTGCAAGTCTTGTCCTCCATTCTTATGCTCTGGTTTGCATGGTTATGAAATGATCTCATATTAATCAGGATTATACCTCATGCTAAGGGGATCATGCTGAGCTAAAAACCTAAGAATATAGTGGCCTAGGGTGCGTGTTCTTGATCTCCAAAGTTTCATGCCAAAACTTCAACCTCCATGAATCATGCTCAAAGTCTCAAGATCTCATTATCTAACTTAGCCTAGCCATTCTATACCTAAATCATGGTATATCTACGCATAATTAAGGTGAAAAGGAGAAGGAAAAGAACCTGTCAAGAATGAGAAGGAGGTGATGCTATGGCACGATTCAAGCCTTGTAACTTCTCCACAGTGATCTTCCAATGGTGCTTTACTTTCTGTATGCAAAATCCTTGAAGATGAGGGCTTGTAGTAGTGACTTTTCTCTTGAAATGCAGTTATGGTACACCTTGAAACCCTAGCTCGAACCTCCTTCTTCTCTCCTCAATTCTTCAACTTTCACCAACCTCTGAACTCTCTTCATGGCCCTCTTTAAATAACAAGTGGTGGAGGAGGCTAGAATCATCTAGATCTTTCTAGAAAGTATTGAAAATATCACCACATGAGAACTTGAAATATCATGATATCTTCTTTCATACCTTGCCAAAATCCCTTGAATATGTCTTTACATGAGATATTAAGTGTGTATGAAGGAAATCAGCCCTTACATTTGGCTTGTGTAAGGTTTTTCAACATTGCCTTATAATGCAAGTAATAGGTTTACAAAGAAAGTCCCTTTTTTAGGCCTCAAATGGAAAATCTATTTGAACCAAAGTTCTCAAAATAATGTTTCCAATCAAAATGATATATTGGATGACCTATTTTGGATTCCTAGATCCTCCAAACCAATTTTCAAATTCAACTTTTCAAACTTATATGCCATTTTTAGTTCATTTTTGACCAATCATGTAACTTCATGCTATGAGCTTTTCCAACAATTTGTGACCTTCTTTCTAGACCTAAAATCACATTTTGAACAACTTTCATGTTTTGAGTTTTTCCATTTGAGGCTTGGAAATAGGAGTTTTAGGCATTGGCTAAAATGACCTATAACTGACAAATGACCAAAATACCCCTGTCTTGTTCAAACCATAAGTTGAGTTCCATAAATCCTATCAAGGACTTCTACCACTAAAATTAAATCTAAGAAGATGCCCTTCAACATTCATGTTGACCAAGAAATCATAGGAATCATCCTACTAGGGCAAAAGTTGTCTGCAAGTTGGGTGACTTTCAAGGACCCAGATTCACATACCTCAGCTGACCTGTAATTTGTCAAAACCATAACTTGAGCTCTGTAACTCCTATCAAGGACTTCCACCACTCAAATTAAATCTAAGAACAATCTCTACAACATTCATGTTGTGGGGAAGATGAGATATCAATCACATCTAGAGCTAAAACTGCCTGGAAGATAGGGATCAAACTAGGGTTTTTTCACTGACAATCCTTGGAGACCCTAACTTGAAGCTTCTCAAACTCCTCAATCATGATGAGTTGGTATAGGAATCATCTTTATAACATCTTTATGCATCATTCCATGATCTCATAGCCCTTGGATTAGGTCTCAACCTTCTCCAAATCTTCAGTTATCCTAGGGTTGACTCAGTCAAAACCCTAATTCTACCATTCATGGTTGAATCTTCTGAATTCTTGCCTAATGACCTCTCTGGGCTTCATGGTGGCTATCAAGACATCTCATACACTTTCTCAAAGCATCAAGTTCATTCTCAAAGTCTCAGAATCATCTGAGGAGCACCCACAACTCTCAAGCTATGAAGCACACAACCCTGGTTTCACCCAATTCCTCTGAAGATCTCTTGATGAAGGTATCCATTTTCAAACACTTAATGAATAAATAATTGTTGGTCAAATTTTGGGGTGCAACAGGGGGTACCCCCCGAAATAGTGCTACGCGATGCTAAACTCAAAAGAAGTTCTCTTGAGAATATTATTAACCACCGAGTACTTGGGAATTTGATAATATCCGAAAGATGGGCTAATGACTTTGGGAACCTCTTTAGAACCTTGTTCTGCAGGTACAATCAACCTTTAGTCCATGTCCCTTGGGAATGGGTATACCCTTTGACTCCATGCTCGTTGCAAACCTAGGGTTCCCCTTTGTTTGTTTATCTTCGTGCATCTGTGTGTTTACTTGTGTTTGTCGCATTCATAAAACATCATACCACATTGGACTTCATGGGATTTACTTTTGTTTATGAACATTGTAGGTCACTATGGATCCCAACAGAAGACACACTTTGAAATACACTTTTAAAATTCCCAAATTGGATGACCTAAAGGAGTTGGTGACCTTGATTGAAGACCAAGGGAAGTTCAAGAGCAAGTATGGGAAGCTGATATCTTTATTGAGTCGCCAAGTAGACGAAGGACTTCTTTCCACTTTATTGCAGTTCTATGATCCGCTATATCACTGCTTTACGTTTTCAGACTTTCATTTATTGCCTACATTGGAAGAATACTCCTTTTTGGTTGGTCTACCTATCTTAGAAGAATCTCCCTTCCCTTTCTTGGAGAAGGACCCCGAGGAAAGAGATATTGCTAAGGCTCTTTATCTAAAGGTATCCGATGTCAAAGGAAACTTAATTATTAAAGGTGGTATTTTTGGTTTGACTACGAAGTTCCTAATCAGTAAAGCTATGTTCTATGCTGATTATATAAACAAGACTCCGTTCGAGGCAATCTTCGCCTTACTTATTTATGGAGTATTCTTGTTCCCAAGTTTTGAAGGGTTCGTCGATCTTAATGCGATTAAGATCTTTTTGAAGAATAATCCAGTGCCAACTCTTTTGGGTAATGCATATCACTCTGTGCATCTCCGAAATTTCTATGGTGGGGGATTGATCACCTCTTGCGTGCCCTTACTCTACAAGTGGTTTATTTCACACTTGCCAAGGTCTACTTTCTTTTTGAATCTCGATAGAGGGCTTTGGTCACCGAGAGTTATGGCATTGACCCACTCAGACATTGTGTTGTACAACCGAGCATATGATGGGACTTTTATTATTGATGGTTGTGGTGATTTTGCTAATGTACCGTTACTTAGTTTTAATGGAGGGATCAGTTACAATCTAGTCTTAGCTCGTCGACAGTGGGGATTTCCGTTGAAGGAACCGCCTAAGAGTGTTCAAGTGGAAAGCATCTTCTTTAGGGATGACAAGGAACTCCGAGACAAGATTTTGGCTGCATGGGACCATTTGCACAAGAAAAGGAAGAAAAGCCTTGGGAAACTTAATTGTGTGTCCTTGGGGCCCTACCTTCAGTGGGTCAGAGAGAGAGCAATCAAACTGAAAATGCCCTATTCTCGTTAAGATCCTATGTCTCCGAGGAGAGAGCCCACTTATGTCTTTATGTCTGAAGCTGAGAAATTAGAGGTTGCCTTGAGGAAATCGCAATGTGAGTTAGAGTCATGGAAGAACAAGTATCAAGTATCGGTTGCAGAGAACGATGAACTTCAGAAGTAGCTAAAGTTGAAGGATGAAGAGTTACTTCCCCACAAGAAGAGGAAAGTCATGGAGGATTTATTTTTCTCCGATCCATAATGTACTATTTGGAAGCTGATTGTGGACAACCTTATCCGTGAGAAGACTCAGTTGGAAGAAGAGCTCAAGCAGCGGAATTCAAAACTTCTTTAGGGCTTTCATTAACTTTTATTTAGCTATTTATTTGGGACTTTTAAAAGCAATTATTCGTAATCCGTTTCATTTAATAAAATGTTTTTTCTTTTACCGTAATGTTTATAAATAATTGGGATCCCATGAAGTCCTATTCATCTTGCATTGCATTCTTTCCTTATTCACTTCAAGAAACCCAATTTTATTTCACCGGTATTGTAACCATGGGCTTCAAGAGAGAAGCATTGGAGTACACTTTTCAGAGTCCTAACATTGAAAGCTTAAGAGAGCTGGCATATCTCATCGAAAACCGTCACGCTTTCGCAATTGAATATGGAGAAGTCTTCCGTTTTCTCAAACTCAAGATGAAAGGAGGGCTGTTGGAGACCCTTGTTCAGTTTTATGACCCGTTGTACCATTGTTTCACTTTTCCAGATTACCAGTTGATGCCGAATCTGGAAGAGTATTCTGATTTATTGAGGATGCATGTGACGGCCCGAACTATATTCACCGGCCAGGATGAGATACCCAGTCACCAAGAAATTGTAAATGCTACTCACCTCAGCCTAGCAGATGTTCAGGCGCACTTAACCACCAAGGAAGGAGTCCTTGGATTCTCAGCTGATTTCTTGATTGGAAAATTTTATTACCATGCCCAAAGAAAAGAGGTCCTTATCTTGGAAGCTACCTTTGCTTTGTTGGTCTATGGGATTTTCTGGTTCCTAAAGATCGATGATTTCCTTGATATGGATGCGATTAAATTGTTCATACTCAAGAACCCAATCCCTACCTTGTTAGCTGACACATACTATTCAATCCACTCGAAGAATGCTGAAGGAGGATGACATATTGTTTGTTGTACCACTCTGCTGTATTCATGGTTCATCGCTCGCCTAACTTGGCATCCGTCTATTTGGGATGGGGTAGAAACACCTCATTGGTCCGAGATAGTTATGACCCTTACTCACTCTGACATTGTGTGGTATGACCCTACTTATGGAGGTATATGTATGATTCCTAGCATCGGAGGATTTACTAACGTACCACTTATTGGGAGAGAAGGATGCATAAGTTACAACCCTGCTTTGGCCCGCCTCCAATTTGGGCATCCTATGATCGAAGTACCTGACCAAGCTCTGCTAGAGGAGATCTTTCTCAAGGAAGGAGAAGATCCAGACCTGAAGACCATCATAATTTACGCATGGGGATACGTCAATAAGGAAGGAAAGACTACTTTAGGATACCCCAATTGTGCTGTCTCTGAAGAATATCTATATTGGGTGCGAGAAAGAGCTCTCGACCTCAAAATGTCGTTCCCTTTTCATGAACCTATAATATTGGCTCTTCATGATCCTGATTGGTTTGATGTGATTGAAGAAGATCAGTTAAAGGCTGCTTTGGATGAGGCTCGGAAACTAAAAGCCGCTTGGAGGAACAAGTTTTTCACCCTCAAAGTAGAGAAAGAAAAGTCCCAGAAGCTGCCAGAGATAGAATTTGCAAAGAAGAGAAAGGCGCGAGAAGATTTACTTTCATCTCACACCTCTTCCGAAACTGTCGCCAGAGATGATCTTCCCCCAGCTGCTATGGCTTGGAAAGAATGTGTCGATCGACTCAACAATGAGAAGACCGAGTTACAAGAACTTGTCAGCCAGTTAGAAGAAGAACTTTGTGCACGGAAGGAGCATAAGGAGTAGATCTCCGAGTTCTCTTTTGCTTTTGGTTCAATGTAATAAACTCTTAAAAGAGTACTTCGCTTTTGTAATGCTTCGAATATCAAAATAAAATAAGTTTGTCTCCAACGTTACAATATCGGAAAATAATTTGAGTTTCTTGAAGTTTCATACTCATTTGCATTTTGCATAAGCATAGCATTGTTTGCATTCCAGATTCTCACTCTTGTTTCATCTTCACAGACAAGCTGAATCACCGATACAACACTCGAGCTAATAAACGCCAAAAGATGGACCAACTTGAACAAGAAAACAGAGTGCTCTGTGACGAAGTTGTAGTTCTGAAAGAAAGTTTGGAGAGGTTGAATGGTCTAGTGGAACCTTTGTCCAATCAAGCCACACTCAACAACCAAGATGTTCCGAGAACTGTGATCTCTGAAGTAACACCAACACTGATCCCAATGGTGTCTTCTGTTGCCGAAGTGACCTACAACATGCCTCAAGGTTTTCCGTGGGGGTTGTCTCCCAATTTCTTTTCGATCGGCTATCGTCCGTCTGTGTCTGAGATTCCTGCTATGACCACTGTCCAGGCTACCCCTGTAGTCTCTATTGTGATGACCACTGCATCTCCACATGTGAATGTTGTTCCGTATATTCTGGATGAGGCAATTTTACAAGGGTCACCGACCAAAACTGTGGGTTTGGAAGAGAGGATGAATGGTTTTCAGGACCAATTTTCTGAGATGCAAAAGGAATTGAAGGCCCTTCGTGGGAAGGATTTGTTTGGAAAGAGCGCTTCTGAGTTGTGCTTGGTCCCAAATGTCAAGGTTCCACCGAAGTTCAAGGTCCCTGATTTCGGGAAGTACAAGGGGAATACTTGCCCTCAAATTCATCTTATTATGTATGCTAGAAAGATGCCTGCCTAAACTAACAATGATCAACTGCTCATTCACTACTTCCAAGACAGTTTGACAAGTGTTGCGCTCAAGTGGTACATGGGATTGGATAGTACAAAGATTCGGACTTTCAATGATCTAGGAGGAGCCTTTGTCAAGCAGTATAAATATAATGTGGATATGGCACCTGACCATGATCAATTGAGGGCTATGACACAGAAAGATAAGGAGAATTTTAAGGAGTATGCCCAACGTTGGCACGATTTGGCCGCGCAAGTCACACCACCGTTAGAGGAAAAATAGATGACCAAGTTTTTTCTGAAGACCCTTGGTCCTTTCTTTTATGAGAATATGGTAGCCAGTGCACCCAGTGACTTTACTAAAATGGTTAACATGGGAATGCGTTTAGAAGAAGGTGTCTGTGAAGGAAGATTGGCTAATGAAGAGAATGATCCTAAGAAGTATGGGAGCGGTTTTGTGAAGAAAAAGGAGCAAGGTGTAAACGCCATTCAAAATGGATAATTTAGAAAAAGGTATTCGCCATCACACCAAGTTGCAGCAGTATCACCAGTGTTTAATGCTCCAACTTATCAGCTACAGTCTCCGCAACCGAGTCAGCAGTCTCAATCCCCCAATGATCAACAGTCACAGCCTCAGCAAAATCCGCAATATCCTCAGCAGAATCGGCCATTCAACAATCAGGGTCGTGTGTATAGAAAGATAAATTTTGAGCCCATTCCTATGAAATATGCTGATTTGTTTCCAGCTCTGATTCAGAAGGGCCATATTCAAACAAAAGCTCCACCTACGGTTCCCGCAAATCCACCTCCTTCTTATAGAGCTGACAAGTTTTGTCCCTACCATCAGGGTGCTCCAGGTCACGATATTGAGAGTTGTTTTGGTATGAAAACAGATGTCTAGAGGCTCATTAAGTGCGGAATTTTGTCCTTCAAGGATTCTGACCTAAATGTGCAGGTTAATCCGTTACCTCTGCATGGTTCACCCTCTGTCAACATGATTCAAGACTAATTGGCAGATAATGATCAGGAAGTTTCAAATGAAAGGGCCGAAGAGGTTTGTGTAATAGTGCCTCACTTTAAGGAAGTGGAGCGTATCGAAATTGTTTATAATAGCAGAAAGCCGGTTGTTACTCCTTTGGTAATTAACGTGCTTGGACTCGTCCCTTACACTTCTAGTAAGGCTATCCCATATAGATATAATTCCACAATGTTGGAAGATGGAAAGGAAGTGCCTTTGCCCACTATACCTTCAGTAGTTAACATCGCAGATGTCAGCAGAGTAACAAGGAGTGGTCGAGTTTACCCAACTATACCACCGAAAGAAAAGGAGGTCTCATTGGAACAACCAGGCTCAAGAGATCCAATTGTGGGGAAATCTAGTGGATCCAATTTGTCCAATTCAGATGAATGTCTAAAGGTGATCAAGAGAAGTGAATATAAGGTTGTAGATCAGCTCCTGAAAACCCCGTCGAAGATCTCTGTGTTGCAACTGTTGATGAGTTCTGAGGCTCATAGAGAAGCGCTCCAAAAGATTCTAGAGCAAGCATATGTTGAACAAGATGTGACCATGGAGCAGTTTGACAACATCATTGGCAACATTACTTCGTGTGACAATCTGGGTTTTAATGAGGACGACCTCCCAGAGGAGGGGGAGAAACATAACATGGCCATACATATTTCTGTGAAATGCGGAAATGATTCTCTGTCTAGTGTGTTAGTTGATACTGGATCTTCTCTAAATGTGATGCCCAAAACTACTCTATCTAAGCTATCCTATCAGAGACCGCCGATGAGGCCAAGTCATATTATCGTCAAAGCTTTTGATGGGTCTAGGAAGACAGTGATTGGCGAGGTGGATTTGCCGATGACTATCGGATTGCAGACTTTTATGATCACATTTCAGGTCATGGACATTCGTGCCGCCTATAGCTGTTTGCTAGGGAGGCCATGGATACATGAGGCTGGGGCAGTTACTTCTACCCTGCACCAGAAGTTGAAATATGTTTTTGAAGGGAAAACAGTTACAGTTTGTGGGGAACGAGCCTTAGTGGTGAGCCATTTGTCATCATTCTCGTATGTTGAAGCTGAGGAAGAAGTTGGTATGCAATTTCAAGCTTTGTCTATCGTGGGCGAGGGTGTCCAGAAATGTCAGGCATCTATATCATCATTTAAGGACGCGCAGCGAGTAGTGAACAATGGTCATCAGACAATTTGGGGCAAGGTGTTGCCTTTGCTAGAGAACAGAAATAAAGAAGGTCTTGGTTTCACCAACAGTTCTGCTCAACAAACTACTAAAAATCAAGGGTTTCCGCTAATTAATGAAGTGTTCCGTAGTGGAGGGGTCGTCCATCATCCTCAGGTTAATATTGTGTCAGAGGATGGGCTTGAAGGCTACATATAAGATGGTTCTTCAAGGTCCTCCATTCCTTACGAAGATTATGAGCCCTATATGGAAGACCCAGGTTATGTCTCAGATGAGTTTGACTATAGCTTTGGAGTTTATGCTGTTACCGAGGAAGATTCAGATGGGGATGTTCCAGACTTTGTAACCCCAGGCGTTTTGATTAAGAACTGGAGTGTGGTTGAAGCCCCTGCTGTCGTTCATATATCTAAGTAAAGCATCTGTTTTTAAATTTTCGCTCTGCCCAAGGCGAAACTGCATTATTAGGGCTTACTTTCAAATAACTCCCTTTGCTCTGCCCAAGGCAAAGGTGACTTTGTTGGGCGTGTCTCTTTGGTTTTTCTATCATCAATAAATCACTTTCATTTTCATTTGTGTTTTTACATATTTATTTACGATGTTGAAAAATAATAAGTAGCATCTCACATACACACACTTTCCACTTTACGAAAACTTATTAAAAATCATATCACTTGCGCAGATTGCTACATAAATTACATCCTGGGAATAATGATTCGCTGCCTTCTCCGAATTTCGAGTTTCCTGTGTACGAGGCCGAGGACGAAGAATATGATATCCCAGAAGAGATTTCCAGACTGCTTGAGAAAGAAGAGAAAGCTATCCAACCTCATCAAGAGCCAGTGGAAGTAATCAATTTGGGAATAGAAGAGATCCGTAGGGAAGTGAAAATTGGAGCTTTGCTCAAGCCTGAGGTAAAGAAACAGTTGATTGTTTTGCTCAGAGAGTTTGTTGATGTGTTTGCCTGTTCATATCAAGATATGCCTAGATTAGACACCGCCATAGTTGAACATTGTCTACCTTTGAAGCCAGAGTGCCCGCCAATAAAGCAGAAGCTCAGAAGAACTCGACCCGACATTGCTCTGAAGATTAAGGAAGAGGTACATAAAAAAATTGATGCAGGTTTCCTTGTTACTGTCGAGTATCTACTCTGGTTGGCTAATATTGTACCCGTGCTGAAGAAGGATGGTAAGGTTCGCATGTGTGTAGATTACAGGGATTTGAACAAGGCCAGTCCGAAAGATGACTTTCCGTTACCTCACATTGACATTTTGGTTGATAGTACCGCAAGATATGAGGTTTTCTCCTTTATGGACGGTTTTTCAGATTACAATCAGATTATAATGGCTCCCGAAGACAGAGAAAAGACGTCATTCATCACGTCCTGGGGCACCTTTTGTTACAGAGTTATGCCGTTTGGATTAAAGAATGCAGGGGCAACATATCAGAGAGCTATGACTACTTTGTTCCATGATATGATGCACAAGGAGATCGAGGTTTATGTGGATGATATGATAGCTAAGTCAAAGACTGAGGATGATCATGTTAAACATTTGGCTAAGCTGTTTGGCCGTTTGAGGGAATACAAGCTCCGCCTGAACCCTAACAAATGCACATTTGGAGTACGATCAGGGAAACTTTTGGGATTTATTGTCAGCCAAAGAGGGATTGAAGTGGACCCCGACAAAGTGAAAGTTATCCGGGAAATGCCAACTCCTACCACCGAGAAACAAGTTAGAGGATTTTTGGGACGTTTGAACTATATCTCTAGGTTTATATCCAACATGACTGCTACATGTAAACCTATTTTCAAGCTTCTGAGGAAAGAACAAGGGTATGTTTGGACTGAATACTGTCAGAATGCTTTTGATAGTATCAAAGAGTATTTGCTTGAACCACCTATCCTGATACCGCCAATTGAAGGCCGACCTTTGATTATGTATTTGACTGTTTTGGAAGATTCGATGGGTTGTGTACTCGGTCAGCGAGATGAAACAGGAAAGCAAGATCATGTCACTTACTACCTAAGTAAGAAATTTACTGATTATGAAACAAGATACACTATGTTAGAGAAGACCTGTTGTGCTTTGGCGTGGGCCGCCATGCGTTTGCGCCAGTATATGTTGAATCACACCACTTGGTTAGTTTTGAAGATGGATCCTATCGAGTATATTTTTGAGAAGTCCGCTTTGACTGGGAGAATTGCTAGATGGCAAATGTTGTTGTCTAAATATGATATCGAGTATCATACTCAGAAAGCTGTTAGAGGAAGTGTTTTGGCGGATCATTTGGCTCACCAGCCTATTTTGGATTATCAACCTCCAAACGATGATTTTCCCGACGAGGATGTTATGTTTCTAAAGATGAAAGATTGTGAGGAACCTTTGCATGGTGAAGGACCGGAACCCGGATCTCAATGGGGTTTATTTTTTGATGGAGCTGTCAACGCTCATGGAAAAGGGATAAGTGCTGTTATTGTAACTCCTCAAGGGTCCCACATCCCGTTTACTTCCAGATTAACCTTCAAGTGTACCAATAATGAGGCTGAGTATGAAGCGTGCATTATGGGTCTTGAGGAAGCGATAGATTTGAGAATTAAGAATTTGGATGTGTTTGGTGATTCTGCAGTGGTGATTAACCAAATCACTAGAGAGTGGGTAACTCGACATGATAATTTAGTCCCGTACAGAGATTATGCTAGAAGATTGTTACCGTTCTTTGATAGGGTCGAGTTTCACCATATTCCTTGTGATGAGAACAGAATGGCAGATGCATTGGCAACTTTGGCCTCAATGATTGTGGTGAACTTTTGGAACGAGTGTCCTCGGATTGAAGTAAAACATCTTGATAGACCCGCCTACATCTTTGTCATCGAGGAAGTTGAAGATGGCAAACCCTAGTACCATGACATTGAAGTATTCCTTAAAACTCAAGAATATCCTTTGGGAGCTTCCAACAAAGATAAGAAAACTTTGAGAAGGTTGGCCGGGAGTTTTCTTTTGAGTAATAATGTGTTATACAAGCAAAATTTTGACATGGTCTTGCTGAGATGCGTTGACAAACAAGAAGCAGATATGTTAATGACGGAAATTCACGAAGGATCCTTCGGCACCCATGCCAATGGACATGCCATGGCCAAGAAACTTTTAAGAGCTGGTTATTATTGGATCACGATGGAATCAGATTGTTACAAGTTTGCTAGAAAATGTCACAAGTGTCAGATTTACGCAGATAAAATTCATGTGCCTCCGACTTTGTTGAATGTTATTTCATCCCCGTGGCCGTTCTCTATGTGGGGAATTGATATGATTGGTATGATAGAGCCGAAAGCATCTAATAGGCACCGATTCATCTTAGTAGCCATTGATTATTTTACCAAATGGGTCGAAGCAGCTTCTTACGCTAATGTAACGCGACATGTGGTTGTCAAATTTATCAAGAATCAGCTTATCTGCCGATACGTTGTGCCAAGCAGGATTATTACAGATAATGGTTCCAATTTGAATAACAGGATGATGAAAGAATTGTGTGAAGAATTCAAGATTGAACATCAAAATTCTTCTCCTTACAGACCAAAGATAAATGGGGCCGTTGAAGCCGCCAACAAGAATATCAAGAAGATCATTCAGAAAATGGTCGTTACTTAAAAGGACTGGCATGAAATGCTCTCGTTCGCCTTACATGATATATACTTCTACAACTACAACAAAGGTACTCCCAGGAATGTATTCCCCAGTGGGTTCACTGCACAAGATTAATCCCATCAAGTGACATCTCCCCAGAGAAATCGAGGAAGTTTATCACATTAGTCTCTCTTTATTTTAGAAGACATACTTTACAGATCAGCCGGCTTACATCTCTTCCAAAGATTCCCGGTGAAGTTTTACAATCTCCAATATATTATAAATTACAATCTACAAAATTCTACAATTTACAACACATTATGGCTCACAGCCAAGAAGTTCTACAACGTCTATAATTACATCTACAACTACAATGATTCTACAAACTACAAAATTTGCAACCCCGTGAAGATGCCCGCATGAGTTTTCATCATTTTGGACAGAGATTGAGACCAGCTCATGATTCCCATACCAGGACGCTCGGGGAGGTTCTACATCAGAGACTGAGACCAGCTCATGGTTCCCATACCAGGACGCTCGGGGAGGTTCTACATCAGAGACTGAGACCAGCTCATGGTTCCCATACCAGGACGCTCGGGGAGGTTCTACATCAGAGACTGAGACCAGCTCATGGTTCCCATACCAGGACGCTTGAGGAGGTTCTACATCAGAGACTAAGACCAGCTCATGGTTCCCATACCAGGACGCTCAGGGAGGTTCTACATCAGAGACTGAGACCAGCTCATAGTTCCCATACCAGAAGGCTCGGGGAGGTTCTACATCAGAGACTGAGACCAGCTCATGGTTCCCATACCAGGACGCTCGGGGAGGTTCTACATCAGAGACTGAGACCAGCTCATGGTTCCCATACCAGGATGCTCGGGGAGGTTCTACATCAGAGACTGAGACCAGCTCATGGTTCCCATACCAGGACGCTCGGGAAGGTTCTACATCAGAGACTGAGAACAGTTCAGGTTCCCATACCAGGACACTCGGGGAGGTTCTACAACAGAGACTGAGACCAGCTCATGGTTCCCATACCAGGACGCTCGGGGAAGTTTTACATTTTACTACTTCCAGTTGGATTTCAAAAAAAATAGAAGAAAAGAATACGAAACAAAACGGAATTGTGTCCCAATCAAGAAATTCATTTGGATTATTACCGACCACCATATTATGGTAGTAAATCTATCCTTCGATTACAAGTTTCTCTCCTATTCTCTAAATCACCATATCCTTGGTGTATGAGTTACTATTATACTTCTGGAGATTTCCCATTGGTGGTTGTTTCCTGTCCCCGTGGAGTCTCCTTTTTGTCGAGCCTGTTCTTCCCGTGTTTTATATCTGGTTTCTCCCCTGTGATATCTTTTCCTCACAGGACTGTCTGTCTCGCATCTTCATATCTTTACATATCATTTGCATTCGGTGGCTTCTTAAGGCCAAAAAATTCGCGCAATGTTTGTATTTAAGTCCCTCCTATCACGTCGAGACGGAGATTTCAATCTCCGTACCTCCGGATAGAAGTAACTTAAATAGGGGCATCTGTTGCACCCTTTTTGTTTTGCCCTTAAGATTCCATCTCCCTGTGCGTTTTCTTTCATTTTTATCTTTTATGTTCTATACGTGTTTATCAGGAATAACGATTGCGTGCAAGATTTTCTTGGTTTTAAGACATCTTTGACAGGTTTTACGTCGCCTTCCAGTGCAAGATAATGTGGACTCAAGGTTCAGGTTCACTCGTATGCACTTAAAATCTAATCAAGTGGTGTTATTTGAGTTATGGTGGCAAAGTTCAACCCGTATTGCTCTAAAGTCATTTGGCACGTTTCATATGGATTATTTCGAGTTTCGAGGCTTCCGTTCCCCGAATTTTGGTTCATAATTAGTAGGATTCAGATTGGGATTTGTTTTTAATTGGAGCTTCCTCTCTTCTCTTTGAATCTACGATCAGGCTACGAGGGCACCTTTTAAGAGTTCGAGATTCGAACTTGTTGTGGTTGAATGTTTAAACTCCATCCAAACCCGTAAAACCTCACCGCATATTATTTCATCAAAACAACACATAATGCAAGTTGGGAGTATACACGTTGGATTTGATACAAAGTAATACGGTATCTCATTTCAAAAAGGTGCAGCATCTACGAGACAAAATGAATGTTTTGGTAACGTGTTTATTTGGCAAAGCAACCTCATCCATATCCATTACAGTTCATCTAATACATGTTACATATGAGAGCATCCAATTATTTATACAGTGGTACTACATTAATTGAAAAGGGAGGACTAAGTCCCATTTATCTCTGTTACATATTTAAAACCAAACAAATATTGTTGCTATTGTTGCTAATTGGAGCCTGCTATGGGGCTAGTAGATCCCACATCAAGTTAAAGTACAATACTGATACATTTCATTAGTCTACACTACTATAACATTTGACACTACAACAACGCATTACCAAGAGAGATAACAGCGCCGAGTTTGATAGCTGCGTCACATCCTCGAAGATTCCTGATTTCGCTTGCAGACCTGGACACGTGACATAATTCAATCAATTTTCAACCCGCGCTGACCTCAACTTTGGCAACAGCCTACGACCGGCTCGGCAAACTTCAACCTTGAACTGGCTGTGAATCACGAAGCTCTTGGAAGGACACCAATGCTTTGATTCATTGGAATACCAGCCATTACCTGTCATAGACTATAACGGTGTTAATAGTTAGTGTGTCAGAAAAAACTCTTAACCAAGTACCAAGGCATTTGCAAACCCAACAATACAGAGCAGGTGTGCTGGATGACTTTAGGAATCCCCACCTCCAGCAAAGCTTTAATCCCCAGACGCACCAACCAATGATCTCACATTTAGCAAAGAATTTCACAAGCTAATGCAGCTGGAGGCGCAACAAATAATCAACAAGCTGTAAAGGTTATGGCTTCATCACATGTTGCCGGACAAGGAACACATTCTCAACCTGCACTTCAAGACCATTTTCAAGAAACCCTGCATAACAAGAAAACGCCACAGTAGTATCATCACAACAATACACAAGCACAAAGAACAATATCAGGTCATAATCACAATACATGAAGGTTACAAGGACCACATCAGCACTTAATAAGACACGAAGCAATACAAAACCATTGGTTACGAACTCCCACGAGCAAGGAAAGTAAACCTTGAAATGAGGAGCCTTGTACTTGTTACGCGGAGGGAGGATTGTTGTTTTCAGCAGGAGATGGATAAAGCCAACTTCAGTGTCCAAAACAAGTCAGTATTCCAAGCTCTATGTCATTTTGCTCCACCAAATCTTCATGATTATATCCCTCAGGTTGCTAATTCCAACCTAAAGCCTTGAGCCAAGATTGTGCCCAATGCCCCATACCAAACACATTGCATACATTAAAGATCAGTGAAGAAATAATTAGTACAGTAAAGTAGTACATGTACAAGTGCAAATCAATTCACAACTTGAAAGAGTTCAAGAACGTAATACCTCCCTTATGTATGCAAACGCCGACACCGAGACGGGACCAAAAAAAAAGTTGCAAACAAGAGGAAGATGTTAGTAAACTCGGTACCACCCCTAACTCAAGCCCGAGGATAGAATTACCACTTGTCCACCAGCACAACCACAAGACAAATCCAAGAGGTAACTAGCCTACTCCATGATGAGGATACTGCAGAAGCCTAATGAATGGGATCCTAACTTGCTACGATGATGAAAGAATTGGATTCGAGAAACTACTGAAACTGGCAGCAGAAGACACTAAGTCTCAAGCTAAATTTTCTTCTGGTAAATTGGTGCACCAAAGACATTGAGTTATCTGACCTTGCTTCTGGATTCAGTAACATGGCCTGCAATATATTTGATATAAATGAGCTTTTGTCAAGTACCATATGTTGTTTGAATAATTGAAAACAAAACTTTTTTTTGAGGAAAAGTAGAAAGGAAAACTTATCGATGAAGTTGAAACAGAACAACTTAAGGATTAGAGTTGGATGAAGCTCGCGCAAACATAGAACTGTCAAAGAGGCAAGTTGATGTTGCCCTGGGCTGATAATCCCCCTGGCCCAATATCTTCTACTATCTACACCTGCTGAAACATAGTGATTGGATTAGTAAACCAATCGAAGAATATACCCTATTCAAAATTAAGATCCTATTCAGATCCTATCAAATCCCTCAGCATCAAATAAAGATTCCTCAAATCAAATCACCCATATTGAATTTTCGTTAACACCATTTAAACTCATTCGACCCAAAAGGAAGGTTTTGAATCCAATCAACCCAAAAATGGAAGGTTTCAATCACAATTAAATCATGTTTTAAAGGTCCTAAACCCTAGCTCGCCTATATAAGAAGGGTTCCAAATAGAAGGAAAGGAGATTTTTTGAAGAACTCGTGAACACAGCGAAACCCACCATAAAAAAACCCTAAGTAAGTCAAAGTGAGAAGAGAAGGAGAACTTATCTGTTCAACCGTCGGAGCCATCAATCGCCGAACTTCCATGCCGCAAAAATCCTGTATTTAACCCGGCGAAAAGCATCGAGCGGTAAAGATTGGGTTGATATTGTTAATTTTGTTTGATTATTTTGTTTATGTTTTAGCTAGAATGAAAAGAAGAAGGAAAGGGATAAACGAAGCGGAAGAGAGAAGTAGATGAGAGAGAGTGGGATCGAGGGGAGGAACCGAGCGAATGAATGGATCCACTAGGGTTTTTCTTTCTTTTTTCCGCCGTTTGTGTGTGTTCATCGCGTTTCTGCTTGTTTCCACTGTGTTGTAACCTAATAGATTATATTCCTGCACGACCACGGTAGTACCGTGGTCCCTCACTGTTATCACCACACGATTCACCTATTTCCTTATCACGTGGACCACACTGCACGCCCATGGTAAACCAGTGCACAGGGTAATGCTAGATCTGCGGCTTAATTCTTATTAACAGTTAACAAATTTGTTTTAAGAAAAACCTAATATTAAATTAACTTTGTTTTATTTAAAATAATAACTAACAATATCTTTTATAATAAACCAATAATTTTAATTAATCCTAATCTTTCTTATTTAATTATTAATGCACCTTTAATGAGTTATTCATTTGGTAAATCAATTTAATCACCTATTTTAATAAAGCTTTTTTTTTCTTAATAGAATTAATCCATGCTTTTTTTATCAACTTAATAGAGCTTTATTTAAATATTATGGTTAATCACCCAAAAAAAAACTTTTATTTGCCATTTGTCTAATTATTAGTAATAAAACCAATCTAGTTTTCTTAGAATAATAAGAACAACCTTTTTTTATAACCAATAATTAATTCTTAAAAAAATAACCTTGGCTTTTTTTAAAATAATTCTTTTTGAGATAAGAATTTAAAACTATTTAGTATATTAACTTCTATCCAATGAATTATATAAAATATCAATCCTTCCTTAAAAACAATCATTTTTACCTAAAATGAACCAACATCGTAAAATATAACCTAATCGTGCACGCTTGCGCCTCGCTTTGCTCCGTTCACACACTCACATTCACTCTCACACACTTCAGCGCTTTCATGCGTCCGTGTGTGCCTTATTCATACGCTTTTACTTTATTCGCAATTTACATTTACCGCGTTTATCTTACCGCATTGCATCCGTCCAAAGGAAAAACCTACACGTGAGTCAACACTTGTGTGTAGTGCACATCGTTTGCATCATTCTCCCCTATGATCCTTGATCCCATTCAAGTCGATCACTTAAGATAGATCCTACCCCATAGGAAGGACCTTTATCTTTTACAACATAGAAACCAACAAAACAACTCATACAAATATTCAAACACAATAGAGAAATAGATGTTAATCATCTTAAGCGAGATAGAATCTCCACCCCACATCAATACAATCAATATGTAGGGACTTTGCCTTAAGAGAGATATAGTCGTACTTGTCGATCAATATCCGAGTACTTGAGTCCTTCTCTTAAGACGATGCAAAGACTATTTTCCTACAATTTGTGGCAGTTAAATCTCTCTTAAAAGGATAACTCGTCTTTTCTCCTAAAATCAATCAACCAACTACCCTAAACCCGTAGGAACTTTGACCACAGTCAAAGAACTCCTCAAACCCTTTAGGGGAACTAAAGATACTCTTCCACTCCCGTAAGAATATGTAGGCATAAGATGTGACATTTTATCGAGTATACTTAGAAATAAACCCCCTTGGTCTTTTAAACCTTAAGCAGATAAACCTTAGCAATAAACAAACATAAAAACAAGAGGTTCCTGTAGAGTACTACAGAAACTTAGGATGCTAGCACCTTCCCTAAGTTTAACTGACCCCCGAACCTATAACTCTCTAGCTTGCATTTGCATTACATTGTGGGAATTTCGATCTTTATCCCTTCCTTTGGACAAATCAAAGTTCGGTTGCAAATGAATTAAAGATTCAAACTAATAAATAGTTTGGTATCCGATTTTCACCGTGACAACCTCGACCAACAAGCCTGGTGATGGTCAGCCTACATCAAAGATTAGAAAATACAAAGGGGTTATAAAGGTAGTCAAGTGCGACAGCGGGCGCGAAGCTCTTCTAGCAACTCCTTTGTTTTGGGATGATCAGGCTGAGTGAGCAACCCTTTAACAAGCAACTCCCTCTGCATAATAGTGCACTGGAGACCTTCAACAGAGTCTTCCCACGCTCCCTGGCCAAAACAATCTTCTAACCTTCGCTTCTTAGACTCAAACATCTACTTGCGATCTTTCAGGTTAGCGATAGCTTTGTTTAGCATGTCTTTTGTGGCATACCTACGAGCAGTTTCCTCATCAAACTTCTTCTCGCCGGCCTTCACTTGAGCCTTCAATTTGGAGATCTGCTGTTTCAGTTTGTCTTCCCGCTCTTTGTTGCTGGCTATAGTGGCATCCCACTGCTAGTTGAACTTGGAGATTCTCCGGTATGCCTCATCCATGTTCTGCTTCTTAGTGGCAAGCACATCGTTGACAGATTTGAAGCCCAAACCCAAACGTTCACGGTCAGCTATTTGTTTGGTCAAGTCCGGGCCTAACCGATTCACCAGTTCTGTTTTCTTTTTGAAGGAGTGGACGACTTTGTTTCTCTCGCTTCTGAGCTGTACCAGTTCTTTCTCCACTCCTCGTTGGCCTTTTTCAGCTCTTCCTTCTCAGCTAACACCTGACTATACTGCTGAATAGACACGGTAGTAGGCTCTTCAACCACTAGAGGGCACTCTTGCTTAGCAGGTGGGAAAGGCATCCCTATTGTCTCTGCCCTGGTCTTGATCCAAGTTACATAAGGAGCATAAGTTTGGCTATTGCTCTTACCAAACAAAGATTTTCCTCGTTTGCTGATATCATTCCAAGCATGCTGAAGCTTGGCTAACATCTCCCCCTCTAGGAGCCCTGTTAGGTACAGAGATTCCGACACCTCTTGATCTTTTGGTGAACCCCTCAAAGCATATGCAAACTGTCTGACAAGTAGAGAGGGATTGTAGTTGATGCACCCTTTTCTTCCAATCAAAGGCACATTCGGAAAACCACTGCAACTGAATATGACTTCGGTTCCCAACATATCCCGATCAAACCAAACAATGCTCTCTGCTGATAAACCCATCAAGCGCTCAAACCACTCAGTTGTGGCTGCAGATGAAGCAAAGAGACCCTTCTTGGGCATGTGACTATCAAACCATCTACAGAGTAAGGGCACACAACACGATACATTCTTACCCCTTCTATTTTCGTTCTTATAAGGGACGGAATGATACACATCACCAATCAAGGTAGGAACTGGATTCCCTGATGCAAAGATCTGGAAGGCATCCAAGTCTACAAAATCAGGCATGTTGGGAAACAAGATGATGCCATATATGCAGAGGGCGAGAATGGCGTTGAATACGATCCAACAACCGTCTTTAGCACACTGTTGGGCTTTCTCAACTAGAAACTGCAAAGAAAATCCAGGAACCCCATTCCAACTGGACAGAAGCAACTCAGAAGAATCCAGATGAACAGCAAGAGCTAAGTTAGCCAGATTAGGCTTGGCATCCATGTGAACAAACGACATCTGACTCTTAATAGGCACACCCAACAACTCAGCATACTCCTCTAATGTAGGTGCAAGAATGAAATCCTAAAAAGTGAAGCATCTTAATGGAGGTTCATAGAACTGTAGCAAGGCATACAACCCATTCAACTCATATACCAAAGGTTTACGAACCAGACTGAGCAGCTTCCCATAAGATTTCCTGAATTCCCCCTTCATTGTATCATCTGCCAAGGCAATCAAACTAGACAGTAGAGCAACATCTGGGGTAGGGAGCTTGTAGGTCCCATTCTTCTTCAGAGATCCCATGCTAGCACAACAGAAGGCAAGAATTACCGGAACCAAGGGATAATATATGCACCTGCAACACAGACACACGTTAATGATATGCAAATGAGTATGCAAAATGCAAAATGAAATCATGCGACAAGGGATCAAGATTGTGCTGCTGAGGAGACCGAGGCTCTGTTCCAACACAATTACAACACTACTCTGATAATACAACCCTGAAGAGGACCAATAATTAGGCACTGTCAAGGACAGACACATCTTTGATGATAAGAACCCTCTGAACCCAACAATACTGATTCACTATCAAGAAAACCAGGTAATCTGAAGGTTAAGGTTTCCTGGAATAACCCGACCCTGCTCACAGGTATGGACCTAGTCACTGATAAGGTACGACATCTTATGCAAACGATGATACGATACCCAGAAGGTGTGGCATCATCATCTCTTGAAGTGGACTCACTCAGCTGAGTCACAAATGATCGGTCCCCAGAGTCGACAATCCTCCAAACCAACAACCCCTCAAGCCCAATGGGCCGGAAAAGAAGTCAACCGGGAGAATCTCGTCTGAGCGTGGATTTCGTGAGACACTAGTACCTGCAAAGCAAGCACGCACCCACTACTTTCCACAACTAATGCTAGGTATACACTCAAGCCTGGGTCTGGCTTATCACTCCTCAGAGCCCCTTCCCACAACAACACAATAATGATATCATACTGAAAATAAATTGCGGAAAGTAAAGTGCGATAAATAAAACCCAACAGGTAAACACACAAGCGCTAGGAGTGACTCGCATAAGGGATGGGAAACGGTCCCAGCATAGGGGATGGGAGAAGTCCCCAGCGGCTGTTTATCCCCAACAGAGTCACCAGCTGTCACTACCGCGAAAATAAGGTGCCGGAAAAACAGGAGAGTCGCCATCTTTCATTATTTATCCCATAGAAAGGGAAAGGAAACGATCGGAAAAACCTGACGAAAAAGGTATAAGACAAGGTCATCGCAACCAATGTTTGGGTTCGGGAGTCGGTTACGCAAGGGGAAGGTATTAGCACCCCTCACGTCCATCGTACTTGATGGGATCCACGCTTGTTGTGTTTATCTGACGGGTTGGTTTATCTATCTACGCTAAGAGTCTGGTCTGAAAAGAAAAGAAAATGACTCGGCAGAACACAACAGTTCTATGCCTACGTATTCCTGTCTGGAACGAGAAATCAGAGTCAACGTAGTTCGCCTAACTACGGGTTACCGGGGGGAAGGTTGCTCGCCGGGATATCACATCTCATGCCTAGGTACTTTCACACGGCATGAAAGATTAGAGAAAACGTAGTTCGGGACAACAAGAGACATAAGTTTGTCTTTTTTTATCCGAGTAGGGTTAATAGACAGTTCCAGCAGTTGGTCTATGCATCTCGTTCGACGGAGACTTAGGCGTTTACGGTTTGCGGTAGAACCGAGAGTTAACAAAACTCTCCTTACGAAAAAAAGGGTTTCCAAGGATTAAAGGTCCCAGAGGATAAAAAGATGTTTGATCTTTGTTTTCTGTCTTTTACGGAAGAACTGTTTTTTATGGATGTTTGCAACTAATATCGCACTAGAGACTATGACCTGAGAATGAATGCGTCGCATGTCACCCAAAGAGTGCCATACTAAACATCCAAGTTATTGGAAAGAAACTATCCAACAACCCTTTCTCAAGTAGCTTAAGGCTTGTAGCATACGACATCAAATAACCTATATTACTGTATTTTGATTTGTTTGAAGATAAGAAGAGAAAGGACGCACTAAAAGGGAACTGATCCAATCCTAAAGTTATCATGCAAAGTTAATCCTATGATTGAGGTTAGGAGGGAACTACCTAATGTTATCATGCATGGTTAGAATCCTAATGTCTGTCATAACTTCTCTTGAACAAGAGAAGTCAGAGTTCCTAGGGGAACATGGCAAACAAAAGCAACAACAACAGAAATAAACTGTAAAGAAATAACTATAAATAAAATGCATGCAATGCAAAAGACAAGCAAAAGGAGCCAAGCTCAACTTCTAGAGCAAACAAGCCAGAGGAAACACACAACAAAGGCAAGGGAGACAGACTCAACCTTAAGCCAGCAAGCAAAGCCAAGCAATAACAGTCAAGCAGAGAGAAACAATCAACCTCTAATGCAGACAAGCAAAGGGAGCTCAGCTCAACCTTTAGGATGCTCTTAGGCCTAAATCAACTATATGGAGACCTAGTCTAATGCAACACACCAAACAGTCACACAAGCAACAATCAAGCAATCAGAAAATACAGCAAACAAGACAGCAGCCAAGCAGCTCAGCAGCAGAGCAGTCTAACAGCAAAACAAACAAACAGTCTGCAGTCAACTTCAAGTCTAAGCCGTCTTCAAGAGAATGAAGTGAAAGCTCCATCTTCAAGCTTTAAAGGATCCACCAAGAGATGATAACATCAAGATTATTGCATGATGATGGGAAGTATGATGGAAACCAAGGGAATCTATCATGGCACTCAACCATACATCTGAGATAGACATCCTCAAATAGACATCCTCAATGGTTCTACCTCTTGTGAAATTCCACACATCCTTCAAAAGGAGGGATGAGGCTTCCACATAGGGACCTTGAATCATGAGATGAGAATGGAAAGCAATCAAGGCAATCCATGTTTATTTGAAGAAAGAGAAAACAAAACTAAAGCTCTTCCTAAACCCTAATTCTTACAAGCTTAAAGAAAGCTACTAAAAGGATGTCTAAACACCAAAAACAAACACCACAATCAAGCAAACAAAAGCCTCTATATGTCTAAAGCACCATCAAAGAAGATTAGCAAACCTATTATGACTAAAGGCCACCATTGGAGTTCAACTAGTGGAAGTGTTATGTTAAAAGCATCTTAAAACTAGCCTAAGTATTAAATCTATTTAAAATACCAAAACTACTTCTAAAAGCCTAGAAAATTTTCTAAGGGAACCTACATGGGTTAGAGACCTATGGCACAAAATCCAGGGATTGAAACTATGATTAAAGGCCCCAAAGAATTCCTACATCACCATGTATTAAAGGGAAACCCTAAAATGGAAGGTCATGGGAACCTAATCCAAAACAAAACCTAAAATCATATAAAAATTATGAAATAATTCCTAAGGGATCATGCATCTTTATACTAGTAACCAACAAAAAATCTCACTCAAATTCTATACCAAACAGCCACACAAAAATCAGCAAGAAAATGAAGAATTATGCCAAATTTAAGGAATTAAACAAAACGCAAAATATCAAATTAAATTTAAAATTGCATGGAAATAAAATGTAACAGCACCAGAAAATCAGAAATAAAATCTAGATCATGCTCATATTTTTATGGTATTTTTCTTATCAAAATTGAAATTATTGTGAATTAAAAATGAAACAAGCAATTAAAATAAAAGGAAAATGAGTTAAAGAATAAAAATGCTGGAATTAAATCAGGGGCGTAGGATCAAGTGACTTAGTATGCTAATCTAAAGGCTCAGGTGCTTCCAGCGCATTAATGATGTGCAGCGTTTTGGAGAGTCAAACTCAATCTCTGAAGTTAAATCGCGCGCGTTGGATGAGAATACAAAGTCTTCGTTTCAAGCAGATCCAATGGCTGAGGGATTTTCTTCCTTGTTTGAACTGGAATTGGAGGGAATATGTTCAGATGAACGAGACGGTGGCTCCGGTGGCTGAGCCCCCGTATTCTCCGGCGAAGCATCGGTTACAGGTCAAGGAAACACAACAAAACCTACATCATTCCACTCAATTTTCCACGCTGAATCCAAATATCATCTCCGTTTCTCCCAATTCCTCATGAATTTTAAAACACAATCACCAACAGAAAATGCATCAAGTTCTTTACCATCACCAATCTCATAATTAAGGTTATGGATCTCTTCCTCATTCTTCATAGATCATCATGAACTATCTAGATCAAGCCAAAACTCCAAGATCAAAGAGATTTGCATCCAAACAGAAAATTGCTCACACCTTAATTTGTCTCTAAACTCCACAATTGTGATCTAAAATCCATCTAATCATCTTCCTAAAGCTTAACCACATGTCAAATTAAGCTAGATCATCCTAGAATCAGTGCAATTTTGAAGGAAACATACCTGGTTTGTAGCTTCGAATTGAGGCACTTCTACTGTGATTCAAACTTCCAGATGATGCAGAATCGTTCCTTGATGAAGGATAAAGCTATTGGATATCTTGATTTGCTCTAAAAAGCTCTCAAACTCCAAACACAATTTTTAGTTTTGATCTTGAAATTCCAACTCCAATCTCTGGCTCCAGCTTCAAATGATCACCAACCTTGCACTGAACCTTCTTCTGAACTTATATAGAATTGGTTTTGATGATTTGGACGCTCATTGGAGGCCCAAACAGCGAGATCCAACTTTTCACTTTTGCTTGAAAATCCAACTATGGTGTACACGTATTTGCACTAGTTCCTTCTCCAAGAAGCTTCAATTGCAATCCTTGTGGACTGTGGAGAGTGTATGGATCAATTTGAGAGCTTAATTCCATCCTATGGCCAAGGTTGGATATGTTTCTTCCTCATGAAGTATCAAAGTAAAAGACCATGAATTATGCCTCAAATGGATTTTCTAATATTGCCATTGTGCTCCAAATGGTATTTCTGATCAAAATGAGCACTCATTTGCATTGGTTTGAACACATATGAATTAATTTGGATTTTTTCACTTAAATGCCTTTAAATTCTCCTTTTGTCAAATTTCTCAAACCAAGTCTCACCCTAAGCCAAATCAAAGCCTCATGGATACATGGTTGAAGTTAAAATCCCATTTTGAGCAAGTTTCATGTTGGACAAAACTTCATTTGAAGTGTGCAAGATAGTGAAAATGACCTATAATGCCAAATGACCTATAATCTCACTTTCCCAAAATACCCCTGACTTCTAAACCTCATAACATGAGTTCTACAAATCAGATGGAAGACTTCTAGTACAATTTGGAAAGCTAAGATCAATACCTACAACTTTCATGTTGGCCAAAAGTTTAGGAGAAACATCCTTCTAGGTCAAAAGGTCCTTGGAAGTTGGTTGACTTTTGAGGACAAATTTCACATTCATCTGATGACCTATAACTTGTCTGGATCATAACTTGAGTACTATAAATCCAATGGAGGACTTCTAGTACTTAAATTAAAGCTAAGAACATGCTCTACAAGTTCCATGTTGGCCAAAAGTTGAGATGAAACTTGTATCTTGAGATAAGTGGTCTTGAAGTTGGACACTAAATAAGGGATTTTACCCTGAGAACCATAGTTTAGCAACTCCTCACACTTTGAACTCTTCTTGAATTGATCTTGTAATATCACCTCATGTATCTCAACACATCCTTCCATGGTCACAAATACTTATAAATAGGTTTTGATCCCCTTCAATTACACATTTGACTTAGGGTTACTCAGACAAAAACCCTAATTGCAACAACTTCAACTCTATCTCTTCACCCTTAGCATAATGACTTGACTGAGCTCTCTCATGACCCTCAAGGCACTCCATGAGCTCTATCCACACTATATCCATGATAAAGGCTTCACAATCCACTGATGGTCTTCAATTGGTCCCCAAATTAGGAGATGAACCACATACAAGCAATCAAACTTCTCAAGACCACAACCCACTTTCTGATGACTTTGGTGACCTCTCGAGCTTGAATAAGACCTCTAGATAGGCTCCTCTTGATATAAACCACACTTGATCCCCTGATAAATGAAAAATGCTATGCTACACAAATGCTAGACCAATGATATGCTAATGCAATGAAACATAAACCAAGTAAGAAAAAGGTCAGGCAAATTTTGGGGTACAACAATATCCAAATTCGAAATTTGAAATTCCACCACTTTTTCAAAGTTGTTCTTGATCAATTTGGCTCCAATTTCGAAATTTTATCATTTGTGAAGGTTGGAAATGTTATATGTGGTAGATCTTGATCATAATTGAGCCCAATCTCAGTCCATAAAGCCCAAATGAATTTTCACATTTTCTCCACTTTTCACCCATGGAAGGTACACGAATTTCGCTCCAAGAACCCTCCAAAATGATTCAAATCAACTACTAGGAGTGTTTGGAGTGTGAATGGCTGAGATTTGGTCCTTGTTTCCATCTCAATGGTTGATTTTAAATGTGTTGCTTCAACATGAAGTAACCTTGAAAATGGCTTGTTTAAACACGTCAACTTCAAATTGTAAAATTGCCAATGTTCTTGAAATGTTGTTTGCACTAAAAAATGCACCTATTTGCATCAAAATGATTAAAAATGAAATAATTCACATTTTCACCTTTTTAACCTTTTTCCATGAAAATTCAAATATCAAAACCTCAAACCAAGCCAATTCCTTAACTTCTCTACGCTTGATTAAGCAAATAACACCATTTGGAGCAAGTTTGATATTGGAAAATTTTTCATTTGAAGTGTGCAAGTTGGTGAAATGGACCTATAATTTTATGACCTGTAATCTTACTTTCCCAAAATACCCCTAACTTGTAAACCTCATAACTTGAGTTCTACAAATCAGATGAAATACTTCTAGTACAACTTGGAAATCTAAGATCAAGACCTACAACTTTCATGTTGGCCAAAAGTTGAGGAGAAACATCCTTCTAGGTCAAAAATGGCTTGGAAGTTGGTTGACTTTTGTTGACCAAAATCACATCCCTCAGATGACCTGTAACTTGTCTGGACCATAACTTGAGTTCTATAAATCCAATCAAGGACTTCTAGTACTCAAATTAAAGCTAAGAACATGCTCTACAAGTTCCATGTTGATCAAAAGTTGATATGAAACTTGTATCTTGAGATAGGTGGTGTTGAAGTTCGGCACTAAATAGGGAATTTTACCCTGAGAACCCTAATTTAGTAACTTCTCACACACTTAACCCTTGATGAATTGAACTTGAGATGATGTCTCATATGTCTTAACACAACATCCCATGACCATAGAGACTTTGAATTGATTTTTAATCTCCTTCCATTGTACAGTTGATTGAGGACTAGCCAAATGAAAACCCTAATTGCAACACCTTCAACTGTACCTCTTCACACTGGGCACAAATACTTGGATGAGCTCCACAATGACCCTCAAGGCACTCAATAAGCTCTATCAACACCTTATATCCATAACCATGACTTTACAATCCCCTGATGCTCTTGAACTGGCCTCCAAGTTAGGAGTTGACCCACATACATCCATCTTCTCTTTCATAAGACCAATGTCCATCCCTGATGACTTGGTTACCATCCAAACTTGAGTAGAACCCCTTGCTTAGGCTCAACCCTCTGAGGAAACTCCTCTTGATATGTACAAACTCTTGATCCCCTGTTCAATGTAACATGTTATGCAATGCAAATGCCAGAAAGAAATGAAATGAAACATAAACCAAGTTAAGAAAAGGTTGGGCAAATTTTGGGGTGCAATAGCTGCCCCTATTCAAACGACTTGGACCTGAAGGGATGAAAAGAGAAAGGCTTTCAAACAATCAAGGTAGAAGACGGTTGAATACCAAAGAACCCATAAATTTGCCAACTGTAGAAAATAAATCTGCAAACCCTCCTGGGGTCACTGCTCTAATTACAAACACATTGAGTGAAAAGAGAAACTTAACGAGTAACTCTGCTTGGGGAAAACCAATAATGACACACAGTCTGAAAAGCATATGACCTCGCTGTCAATTATCTGCATTAAGTTCTTTCGACATTGCTGTCAGGCACCTGTCCTCACCGTCATTCATGGACATTAAGTCTATAATAACAGTTGACATCGCTGTCAAGCTTCTACTTCAAGTCGGTAGAATAACTAACATCGCCGCTAGTCCTCTGTTAGATAAAACAGGTATAGAATCCTAAGACACATCTCTCTGACATCGCCGCCAGTCATTCAAAGAAATCCAACTAGTACATCACACCTGACCTCGCCGTCAGTTAAAATAAAGTGTCTGACATCGCCATCTGACCATCATACAGTTGATTAAACTATTGACATCGCCGTCAATGACCAACACATCTGACATCGCCGCCAGAAACACATATCCAACATCGCAGCTGGGAAAACATTCAACATCGCCGTTGATAAACTATAACATCTGACATCGCTACCAGAAACCAACACATCTGACATCGCCGTCAGAAACAAATATCCAACATCGCCGCTGGGAAAACATTCAACATCGCTGCCAGAAACCAACACATCTGACATCGCCACCAGAAACACAAATCCAACATCGCCGCTGGGAAAACATTCAACACCTGACATCACCGTCAGAACCAAATATCACCTGGCATCGCCGCCAGTAAGACACAAACTTCCAACATCGCCGCTGGAAAACTGGTAATACCTGACATCACCATCAGAAACACAGAACCTCCAACATCGCCGCTGGAAAACCAATAATACCTAACACCACTGTCGGTAACAAACATCCAACATCGTTGCTGGTAAACTCAAAGATATCATCTGACATCGCCGTCATAAATAAACTTCCAACATCGCTGCTGGTAAACTCAAAGATATCATCTGACATCGCCGTCATAAATAAACTTCCAACATCGCCGCTGGAAAAACAAAATACCTGACATTGCCGTCAGAAAGCAACATGACCTGACATCGCCGTCAGAAACAAGACATACAACATCGCCGCTGGAGGACCAAAATCAACTGACATCACCGTCAGTAACAACACAAACCTAGTAAGCAAAACCAGACATCGCCGTCAGCAACCCTAACTCCAATAAACACCTGACATCGCCGCCAGCTAAATACCACCTGATAAGATAATCTGACCTCGCCGCCAGCTAAATACCACCTGATAAGATAATCTGACCTCGCCGCCAGCTAAAAATAGTTCTGAGAAACACCCGACATCGCCGTCGAATACATGTGAGCATAAAGAATTCTGACATTGCCGCCAGACAACCCCGGTGATGATAAACATCTGACATCTCCACCAGACAAACATAAGATCGATAAATATCCAACATCGTCGTCGGATAACCATATATCTGGGAAACTTCTGACATCGCCGACAGACCTTCGCTAAATAAAAGCGAGCAACAAAATCCACAGGAAATTAAGATCACCCACTGATAATGATCACATAGAAACTCCGTTGAGGAAATAGCATGAGTTAAGGTTTAGCCACCACGCGGGCAAAGACCCATCACCTGAGAGATACACCTGAAACAAAGAGATAACAACCTGGCTTATGTTTCACATGCGTATGTTTTAAAATGACGTAATGCTCCATACGAAATGGAAATGCTACGTGTTTGGGGTGATGCTATGCACGCATGCAGATGCATCAGAACTGAATCAGCAAAACAAATGCTAGATACACAGAAACCATCCTACTAGGATAACAAAAATAACCCTGTTGAGGGAAACAACAATTCTGTCGGGGAAAGAGCGCCAACTGGCTCATACCAACAACCATAGGACTTATGCAGAGAAACGGGCTTCACTGGCCTTCTGCAAGGAATATACTAACGTGACAACATTCTTCTATCCTGCTGAGGAAGAGCGAACATACTGCTGGGGAAACCAACTCTTCAATCTGTTGGGGATTGCTCTACCAGGTAGTGGATCTAACCAGGCTTCAAAATACTCTGCGGGGAGAAAAATCCAAACACGGCTTGCTGGGGAGTGCCTACAAGCATGCACCTTGCGGGGATTATATATGCAACAACTCTACTGGGGATAGAGATGCGAACTTCACTAATCTGGGAAGTAAATCTCTAGGGATATGACAGACTTCATTTGCACCTTTGCCCCAAGGGTAACGACCCTGCAAAACTGAACAAACTGACAAGATATCCTACGCAACAGGATCATCTTAGTCATCATTCGTGACGTTGCTCAATTAATTCAAAGTTTTAACAATTATTGGCCAAGGGCTGCAAGTTTATGTTAGCATAAGTTCATCACAACATTGGGAGTTTTCACAAACAAAACAGTAAAAGTTAAAACAAAGCACACAGATCAAGTACTGAATAGTATATGTTTATTGATGAAGGGCATGTAAATAGGCAAAGTTTTACACAAATGCAACTCCTGAAAAGAGGAAGATGCGCAAAACAAAATACAGATATGCACAGAGATATACAAGAATGTACAAACATGTTGACAACGTGGCACAGACAAACACCATGAGCTGATCCCTCTATGACTCGCCTGACTCTGACGCTTTCCCAACGCTTCGTCTTTAGAAGAGATTTATTCGGATGAAAATAACCCTCAGGTTCTCCCAATCCACTAAGTAATGAGGTTCACACGCAGACCGCAGTCATTTGCTTTTCAATCCCTAACTTTTGCCTGAACCGCCTTTTTTGGGTTTTCAATTCATTGGGATACCCTTTTTTGCCAAAGTCTCCTTTCCTGGTTTTCGACTTTGCGGGTTTACATCTTTTCATTTTTATCCCTAATTTTTGCCCGAACCTATTTTTCTTTTTTATGGTTCGCCGGGACGCCCCATTTTTCTTGGACGTTTCTTTTTGTGTCCAGCGGGTCTCTTTTAAGCAAAGTATTTTTTAACCGCGTCTGCGTTCACAGGGGATGTGAAATCTTCACCATCCATGGTGGCTAACAACAAGGCTCCTCCAGAGAAAACCTTTCGAACGACATATGGACCTTCATAATTGGGAGTCCATTTGCCCCTGTGATCTGACTGCGGTGGGAGAATCTTTTTCAGCACAATATCGCCCGTCTGAAAGCTTCGAGGGCGCACCTTCTTATTGAAAGCTTTCTTCATTCGGCTCTGGTACAAACGACCATATACGATGGATGCCAACCTCTTTTCATCCATCAGACTAAGTTGATTCAAACGATTCTTAATCCATTCTGCCTCATCAAGTTTCACATCGACCAAAACTCTCAAAGAAAGAATCTCAACTTCTAGCGGTAGGACAACTTCCATACCGTACACTAGTGAGAAAGGAGTTGCCCCGGTTAATGTGCGTACCGTCGTACGATAACCGTGCAAGGCGAAAGGCAACATCTCATGCCAATCTTTGTAAGTGACAACCATCTTTTGCACTATCTTTTTGATGTTCTTATTGGCCGCCTCAACAGCGCCATTCATCTTCAGCCGATAGGGCGATGAGTTGTGATGTTCAATTTTGAAGTTCTGGCATAACTCCTTCATCATTTTGTTTTTCAGATTCGAACCATTATCAGTAATGATTCGTTCGGGAATTCCATATCTGCAAATGATGTCCTTCTTTATGAACCTTTCTACCACTTGTTTGGTCACATTGGCGTACGAAGCTGCTTCAACCCACTTGGTGAAGTAATCGGTGGCTACCAAGATGAAACGGTGACCGTTGGATGCGGTGGGTTCAATCTTGCCAATCATATCAATGCCCCGCATGGAGAAAGGCCATGGGGACGCCATTACATTCAATGGGCACGACGACACATGTATCTTTTCAGCATAAATCTGGCATTTATGGCATCTCTTCACGAATTTGAAACAATCCGACTCCATTGTTAGCCAAAAATAACCAGCTCGTAAGAGTTTCCGAGACATGGCATGTCCGCCGGCATGCATACCGAAAGTACCCTCGTGGACTTCTTCCATAAGCAACGATGCTTCTTTCTCATCCACACATCTCAACAACACTAAATCATGGTTCCTTCTGTACAATACACCATCTAGGTTTAGATAGAAGTTGCCAGACAACCTCCTCAGCGTCTTCTTATCCTGAGTCAAAGCTCCTGGCGGATACTCTTGCCTCTTGAGGAAGTTCTGTATATCGTAAAACCATGCCTTGCCATCAGCAGCTTCTTCAATGGCAAATACGAAAGCGGGTCTATCCAAGCGAGAAATGACAATTCTGGGAGCCTCATTCCAGAATTGACCTTGTATATCGAAGATAGTGTTGCCAAAGCATCAGCCATCTGATTCTCCGCTCTTGGCACATGATGGAAGTCAATACGATCGAAGAATGGTAACAACCTTCTTGCATAATCTCTGTAAGGAATCAGATTCGGTTGACGCATTTCCCATTCTCCTTCTATCTGATTAACAACCAGCGTTGAATCGCCATATACATCCAAGTTCTTGATTCGCAAATCAATGGCTTCTTCTAGACCCATGATACATGCTTCGTATTCAGCTTCATTATTGGTGACTGGGAATGTCAATCTGGCAGTGAACGGGATGTGGGTATCATGAGGAGTGGTAATAATTGCCCCAATTCCGCTACCATAAGAGTTGAGAGCACCATCGAATATCATTTGCCACTGGGAATCCTTCGCTGGACCTTCACCGCACAGTGGTTTTTCACAATCTTTTGCTTTGAGAAACATGACATCCTCGTCAGGAAATTCAAACTTCATCGGTTGATAATCTTTGATAGGCTTCTCAGCAAGGTATTCTGACAGAACACTTCCTTTGACGGCTTTCTGAGAAACATACTGTATATCGTACTCTGTCAGTACCATTTGCCATCTAGCAATTCTTCCTGAAAGCGCCTGCTTCTCGAAGACATACTTGATCGGATCCATATTTGAAATTAACATGGTTGTGTGATTGAGCATATACTGCCTCAAACGTTTGGCAGCCCAAGAAAATGCATAACACGTTTTTTTGAGCGTTGAGTAACGGGACTCACAATCTGTGAACTTTTTACTCAAGTAATAAATCGCATGCTCCTTTCTTCCAGTCTCGCCGTGTTGACCGAGAACACAACCCATGGAATTCTCAAGAACCGTCAGGTACATGATTAATAGCCTTCCAACTACTGGGGGTATCAATATTGGAGGCTCCTGCAAATACTGTTTTATTTTATCAAAGGCTTTTTGACAATTTTCATTCTAGACAACCGCCTGATCTTTCTTTAACTGCTTAAACATTGGCTCACACGTGGTCGTGAGATGAGATATGAACCGAGCTATGTAGTTCAATCTCCCAAGGAAACCACGTACTTCTTTTTCTGTTTTTGGCACTGGCATGTCTTGTATTGCTATTATCTTTGCAGGATCTACCTCAATCCCTTTTTCGCTGACAATAAACCCCAATAACTTTCCGGACTGAACTCTGAAAGTACACTTATTTGGATTCAACCTCAGTCTGAACTTTCTAAGCCTCTCAAACAACTTCAACAGATTAACCAAATGCTCCTCCTCCGTTTGGGATTTAGCAATCATATCGTCAACATAAACCTCGATCTCTTTATGCATCATGTCATGAAAGAGCGTTGTCATAGCACGCTGATATGTTGCTCCGGCATTCTTCAAGCCGAAAGGCATTACCTTGAAGCAAAACGTTCCCCACGGTGTTATGAATGTAGTTTTCTCCATGTCCTCTGGTGCCATCTTTATCTGATTATACCCCGAGAAACCATCCATGAAGGAAAACACCAAAAATTGAGTCGTATTATCGACTAACACGTCAATATGAGGGAGCAGAAAATCATCTTTAGGGCTCGCCTTGTTCAAATCCAGATAATCAACACACATACGCACCTTACCGTCTTTCTTCGGTACAGGCACTATGTTAGCGACCCACGGAGGGTAGGTAGTCACAGCTAAGAATTCAGCATCCCACTGCTTTTGGACCTCTTCTTTAATTTTGACTTCCATATCTGGTCTCGTTCTTCTCATTTTCTGCTTGACCGGCGAACACTCCCCGCGCAACGGTAAGCGATGAACCACTATGTCGGTATCGAGCCCAGGAATATCCTCATACGACCAAGCAAATATGTCACTATACTCTCGAAGCATCTCGATTAGTCTCTGCTTGACGTCGCTCTATAGCGCAACTCCTATCCGTACATTTCTGACCACTTCTTCAGAACCCAGATTAATGACCTCAATTTCCTCCTGATGAGGCAGAATGATTTTCTCTTCTTGTTTCAAAAGTATGGCTAATTCCTCAGGCAAGTCTTCATCCTCATCAATCACTTCTTCAGCTTGATAGATCGGTTGATCGAAGTCGAAGTGAGTCATAGAAGGTTCTGGATCGGTGTCATCTGCAATAGGAATCCTGCAATGAAAATGGTTAAGTTTTTCAAACAATTTGCAAACAAATATAAACCACGTTGCCATTTTATTGGGAAAAGCAAAAATAAGAAAAACAGATATCACAAAATTTGCATGAGAAAATGCCTTTTGATTAATTGATAAACAGTGTTCAGACATAAACAAGTATGACCCTAAAATAAAGTACCACTATGCCCCGGGTAGGACATAGGGTAATACAATAATTGGAAAAACAAAGCATTACTGTTCGGTCGTCACTTGAATGACTTCTTCAATTGACCAGTTGCGTAGGCTCTATCCCGAAATACATGGCTTGATCCAGGCATCCATGTTGCAGTCATTGTCCCCAGCTTCATCATCAGAAATGGCAATGATCGCTCAAAGAAGACACCTCCGCTAGTAAACCTGACTGGCCCCTTGAACTTCGGCTTGCTTTGTGAAGACTACGGGCGGTACCCTAGACTGAATTTGTCATGCTTCTGCGGTATATCAATCACCTGCCCCTAGCCTTGGGCTGAACCAGCTTACACCACAGCTTGTGCTTCTTTGAAGGAAGACATAGCCACCTCAGGCTCTTTACTCACAACAGGAGTCTTGTCTTTGATCTTTATTGTCTTGAAGGCCTGGCAAAGAGTTTCATGGATCTCTCCATCCACTTCAACATACTTGAAAGAAGACAGGTGACTAACCATGATGTCTTCTTCTCCACATACTATCACGACGCTTCCGCCAACCATGTATTTCAGCTTCTGATGCAGAGTTCATGTGACACCCTCAGTTGAATGAATCCAAGGGCGACCTAGTAGACAACTGTAGGCCGGCCGAATATCCATGATATAAAACACAACATCAAAGACTTCAGGTCCAACCTGAATCGACAAAGTTACCTCCCCAAACATGGATCCTTGGGTTCCATCAAACGCACGCACCACCAAGTCACTTGGCGTGCAGATCAACCCCTTCATATCTAGCTTCATCAAAGCTTTCTTCGGGAGTACGTTTAAAGAAGATCCCATATCTACAAGTACGTGAGACATGACAGTCCCTCGGCATTCCAAATATATGTGCAACGCACAATTATGATTTCTGCCTCTGGGTGTCAAATCCAGGTCCGTAAAGCCTAAGCCATTGCATGCGTTTACGTGAGCCACCACTCCTTCAAGTTGATTGACTGAAATTTCCTGTGGCACGTATGTAGTGTTCAGTATCTTCAGCAAAGCATTCATGTGCGCCTCAAAGAAAAGAAGCATTCATTTCCGTATCAGCCTCATGAATTCCTCCGCATCTTTCAACAAAGATTCTCTCTCCCCAGATTGAGAGGTCACTCCCACTACCGGTCTTTTCCCCTTATCCACTTTATCAACAATTACCTCAGGCGATGAAAAGACTCGGCCACTGTGAGTAAAACATCCGACACCCACTAAATTGTCAACGGAACTTGCAGGAGTATCATTCAAGTTTATCTTCTGCCCATTACAATACACTTCGGCTCCGTAGTTCCACGGAACTGTCGTAGTGCTCTCAAATGGCATAGGACCTGCTTTGGTGATAATTATTGTTGGCGGTTTCGGTGCATAGATAGTGACAGTCTTATAAGGGATGGAGATTGTCGCAATCTCATCCTTCTCTTCAGCCACTACATCCTTAGATTTTCTTCCAACAGAACGTTCAAATTGCAAAACCCCGTCATCAATCATCTTCTGAATACAGTTTCTCAACAATCCACATCCTTTTTCTGGATCAACAGAACAATCGACACAACCTTCAACACAACCCGGGAAAACACCTCCCTGTAGCAGTCTGGCTTTCACAAAGCTTAAGGGTGTTTTCAGCTCATCAACATTGGTCACCAAATTCAACACTTCATCCTCTACAACTGCATCAACCCCAGCCTGCCCGTGATTTGGCATGGGATTCTGCACCACATTGGGAGCATCATTAGAAAAATTGATAGCCTTACTGTCGATCATATCTTGTATTTTATGTTTGAAGGCTTTACGATTGTCTATATTATGTCCTGGAGCACCCGAATGGAATTCACAGTGGGCATTTGCATCGTACCCAGGTGGAGGTTGTCCGGTCAAAGGAGCCATATTTCTTTTCTGAATCAACTGAAGTTGTAGCAACGCTTGCAATAACTGTGAACATGGCATAGGAAGGGCATCAAAATGTATGTTCCCTACTGGCCGACCTCTATCCTGGTATCTGCCATTCCCCTGCTGATTCTGCTCCGGTCGTTGTTGTTGTTGTTGCTGTAATGCCCATTTTAATTATTTTTAGTTTCCAGTGTTATTTCATTTTCGGCGTGTTTTGTGTAGAAATTGTGGTGGAAATGAAGAACACGATATTAATATTATATAATGGATAATGATAATAATTAATATTAATATTGATATTATTATTATTATTATTATTATTATTATTATTATTAATATTAATATTGTGAGAATTAATATTGTTTTGGAATTAAAAGTGAATTATTTAGATTTTTGGAATAAAGAGAAATAAGAGCTATATTATATTTGGAATTAAGGGCAAAGTGGGGAATATTGGCAAAAGGGGGAAGAACACAAACACAGTTAAAGGAGAAGAACACGATCAAGGAGGTGGAAGCAACCAAGAGCAAGCTTGAGCAGAAGCACTTTTGGGCTATCAATTCGTGTAGATTCTTGAAGCTTTATCATCATCAAGCTGCAATTGAGGTAAGGGGGGGGGGGGGGGGAATGATCGGTACAATGGGTAATTTGCATGAATAATTGGTAGAGGGGAATTCCCTAACCCCATGATTTTGATGATTTGATTTAATGATGAAATGGCATGATGATTGTATGTAGTGATTCTGTTTGTGATTGTGGATGTTGTACTAAAACTTATTGCATGCAATGTTTGGTAATGGTTTGAGGAATTGAGGGTTTTGGAGTAGGTTGCAATTTAAGCCGGAAGTGGAATAATCGGAGGGATTCGACGTTTTATCGGATGATGTAGGATTTAGTTGGGTAGGATATCGGTAGAATGTTTAGCCGATGTTGCTGGTGTGATTTGGGTGAGGAATTGGTGATTAGGGCTGCTGCTGAATTCTGGGCAGCAGTATTATTTTTCAGAATTCGCAGACACTCGCTAGCCCAACGCTAGGCGAGTGCATAGAGAGACTTCGCTGGCAGCTCGCGTAGCGAGCATGTAGCGAGCCTTGACAGTGGCTGTTTTTCTGTACTCGCTAGCAAGTTCGCTAAGCGAGGTAGTGGCGAGCACTTCCAGTAGCTCAGAAGTGTGGTTCGCGAGGGGGTTCGCTAGGAGAACGTGTAGCGAACACTCGCTAGGAGCTCGTGTTGCGAGCAGGTAGCGAGTGTAGCAGGATTTGGTTTTTGAGTGTTGTGTGCAGCTGATGATGCCGAGGGCGATCGAGTTGATGTGCAGTGATGATATATGAGGGTTGAGAAAATGTTGAGGGTTATAAGGGTCGTGTGGCCGGCGTCTATCGCATCTGACATAATCGATGGATTATGTGTTAAGTGTAGATATGTATGGATGCGTATGTGTTATGTATGCACGATGTGCTAGGTGTGAGATATGTGGATCCGTAGGATCGATACGCTTCATATGCGTTGCGTTATATGCTGTTGTAAGGAGTGGATCCGTAGGATAGATACGCCTTAAGTGCGTTGTGTTTGTTTGTTGTTTGTTGGATGTGATTAGTAGGATCGATATGCCTTATGTGCATGGTGTGTGATATGTTGTTGTGATGGGATCAGTAGGATCGATTCACTTTGTGTGCTTGTGTGTATATGCATTATATGATGCGATGGATCAGTAGGATCGTGGGCACCGTAAGTGTCATGTGATTATGCATAGTGTCTTGTATAGCATGTGGGCGTGGTGAATCATGTCTCGGTGGAGTGTATGTGTTTCAAACACGTGCTCCAAGTGGGGAGCATGGATGTGAAGTATGATTTACTCACGTGCTCCAAGTGGGGAGTGTGGACACGGTGTACGATTCACTCGCGTGCTCCAAGGGTGGAGCGTGGACGAGATTTGAATCATTGCTCGGATGGAGTGTATGCGACCACCTGTGTCCCGAGTGGGGGGACGTTGATGATTTGAGTATATGGGCTCAGAAGGAGCGTGGTAGGGATAGATCGTTGCTCAGATGGAGTGTATGCGATCTATCCTGAGTTGAGTCGGTACCGCATATTTTTGGGTCGTGTTGCATGCGTTGCATGGGTTATATGTGTGTTGTGATTGAGGATGGGACAGTAGGTCCGAATATGATGTATATGAAATGATGTTATGTGTTTCTACCTTTTATTTCATGTGCATTTATACCGTTATTATTTCATCGTGATTTCTCACTCCTTTTGTTGTTGCTATGGTATGTGCTTCTTTGGAAGTACAGGCAATCCAGGTGCTTAGCTAGCTTGGATTGTGGCGAGTCGTAGGAATTGCTCTGATACGTAACACCGGATATTTTGGAAGTTTTCATGTTTATTGATGATTTTGTATGCCCCTGTGGCGTATCTTGTTGTGTATAATATGATGATGATATTTTGTACATTTTGGGCAGATGACCGACTTGTTGTGCATATGATGATGTTGATGATGTATATATACGTATTATGTGTTTATGACAGACTTCTTTTTCCGCTGCAATTTTGCTGAATATTATTTTGAAAAATGAGTTGTGGAATTTTGTTGGAAAATGTGACATCCCGTTTTTGAGGGAAAAACTCTGATATGTATTTATTTTATTTGTTTTATTTTATTTTTGGGAACAGGGTGTTACAAGTTGGTATCAGAGCAGGTCCGTCCGTCCGGCCAGTGTAGTGTTTTGAGTCTGTCTGTAGGATAGAGTTGGTTGTTTCCTGTTAACTTGGATTGTTGTTGTTGAGCAGTATGGCTGGGAGGAATGATGCGGCGTTGGCTGCGGCTATGCAGGCTATGGCACAAGTGATGGCCAATCAGAATCTGGCTGCGGGTGCTCAGTTCAGAGACTTGACGCAGTTCCAAAGCAACAAGCCACCGAAGTTTGAAGGTGGGATTCTGGATCCAGTAGCTGCACATAAATGGTTGAAAGCAATAAAGAAGATCTTCAGAACCATGGGGTAAAGCGATTAGCAGAAAGTGAGATTTGGCACTCACATGTTAGAGGGAGAAGCCGAGGCTTGGTGGGACAATTGTCGTTAGAGGATGGAGGCTTCGGGGACTCCGATTACTTGGGAAGTGGTTCGATCTGGATTTTTGGAGAAGTATTTTCCAGAAGATATCAGAAGTGCTAAAGAGGTTGAATTTTTAGAGTTGAAGCAGGGCAGTATATCGGTAGTCGAGTATGCGGCTAAGTTTGAGGAATTGGCTCATTATTGTCCCCATTACAATACTGAGGAGGCTATGACTTCTAAATACTTTAAATTTGAGAATGGGCTGAGGCCGGAGATCAAGATGGGGATCGCGTGTCAGAAAATCAGGAGCTATCCTGAGTTGGTGAGTAGAAGTCGGATTTATGACAATGATAATCGTGCGAGGATCGCACATTACAATGCGGTGAATGACCGCAAGGGTAAGCAGAGGTTCGGTGGTACACCTTATAGTGTACCGACAAATAAGGGAAAGCAGAAGGCTATGGCTGATAGGAGGCTCCGAGAGAGGAAGGCATCGGCGGATTTGAAATGTTATCAGTGTGGTGTCGCGGGGCATCGTGCTAGTGATTGTCCTCAAGAGACGAAGAAGTGCTACAAGTGTGGGAAGTCGGGCCATCTGATGGCGGATTGCAGGACCAATATGATTACTTGCTATAACTGCAGCGAGAAAGGCCATATTAGCACTCATTGTGAGAAGCTAAGGAGGCCTCAGGCGCCTCAGGTCACCGGTAAAGTGTTTGCGGTAGTGGGAACTCAGTCGGCGGACGAGGAGTGTTCGATCAAAGGTACTTGTTTTATCAATAACATTCCTTTGACTGCTAAGATTGACACGGGTGCGACCCACTCGTTTATCTCTGTTGATTGTGTGAAGAGGTTAGGTTTAGTGTCGTCTACTCTTGAGCGGCGAATGACTATTGAGACTCCCTCTATTGGTTCAGTGACTACTTTGTTAGTGTGTTTGAAGTGTCCACTAACTATTTTTGGCCGAGATTTCGGTGTGGATTTGATTTGCTTGCCACTTGGTGGTTTGGATGTTATTCTGGGTATGAACTGTTGGAGTTCAATCGAGTATACATCGATTGTTTTTGGAAGGTGTTATTGTTTTTTACTCCAAAAGAGGAAGCTTTGGCAGATTCCTTGTCTAGTAAGGAATTGAGAAATTTATTGGAAGATGAAGCTAAGGTGTTTTCTTTATTTGCATTGTTGTCGGTTGACAGCAAGGCATTGTTGGATGAGTTGGCAGTGGTGAATGAATTCCCGGAGGTGTTCCCGGTTGATATTACAGAGTTGCCTCCGAAGAGAGAAGTTGAGTTTAGCATTGATCTTATCCCTGGTACGAGGCCTATTTCTATGGAGCCGTATAGGATGTCGGCAGTGGAGTTGGCCGAGTTGAAATCTCAGATTGGAGAATTGCTGGATAGAAAGTTTATCAGACCAAGTGTGTCGTCGTTGGGAGCTCCAGTGTTGTTAGTGAAGAAGAAGGACGGTAGCATGCGGTTGTGCATCGATTACCGCCAGTTGAACAAAGTGACCATCAAGAACAAATATCCTCTTCCCAGGATTGATGATTTGATGGATCAGTTGGTGGGAGCTCGTGTGTTCAGTAAGATTGACTTGAGGTCGGGTTATCATCAGATCAAAGTGAAGGAAGGAGATATTCAGAAGACGGTGTTTAGGACTCAATATGGACATTACGAGTATGCGGTAATACCTTTCGGAGTGTCTAATGCGCCAGCAGTGTTCATGGAGTATATGAACCGTATCTTCCATTCTTATTTGGATCAGTTTATTGTTGTGCTCATTGATGATATACTAATTTATTCCAAGTCTGAGGAAGAGCATGCGGAACATCTGAGGATTGCTTTGCAAGTGTTGAAAGATAACAAGTTATTTGTTAAGTTATCGAAGTGTGAGTTCTGGTTGATGACGGTGAGTTTCTTGAGGTATGTTATTTCTGGTGATGGTGTTTCGGTAGACCCATCTAAGTTGAGTGTGGTGTTACAGTGGGAACCGCCAAAGACGGTAACAGAGGTTAGAAGCTTCTTGGGTTTAGCCGGTTATTTCCGAATATTTATTGAAGTTTTTTCCAGGTTGGAGTTGCCATTGACACAGTTAACGAGGAAAGATCAAGTATTTGTGTGGGATGCTGCTTGTGAAGAGAGTTTTATGGAGCTGAAAACGAGATTGACTTCAGCGCCGGTGTTGGTATTATCGAATCCAAGTGAGCCTTTATGGTGTATTGTGATGCATCTAAGATGGGGTTGGGCGGAGTTCTTATGCATAATGGAAAAGTGGTAGCTTATGGTTCGCGGAAATTGAGGGTGCATGAACGGAATTATCATACTCATGACCTTGAATTGGCTGCGGTGGTTTTTGTTTTAAAGATTTGGGGACACTATTTATATGGTTCGAGGTTTGAGGTGTTCAGTGATCATAAACGTTTGAAGTACCTGTTTGATCAGAAAGAGTTGAATATGTGGCAAAGAAGGTGGTTAGAATTCCTGAAAGATTATGATTTCAGTTTGAGTTGTCACCCAGGGAAAGCGAATGTTGTTGCGGATGCGTTGAGCAGGAAGACAATTCATATGTAGGCTTTGATGGTGAGAGAAATGGAGCTTATTGAGCAATTATGAGATTTAAGTATGGTTTGTGAGTTTACTACAGATGGTGTGATGTTGGGTAAATTGCAAGTGAAGAACGATTTATTGGATATGATAAGAGAACATTAGAAGTCGGATGTGAAACTTGTGGATTTGATGCAAGGAGCCGGAAGTGACTCCGGTGGGGATTTCAAGTTGGATGATGCGGGTGTGTTGAGGTTTCGGGGCAAAATTTGTGTGCCGGAAAATGATGAGTTGAAGAGGTCAATTTTGGACGAAGGACATCGTAGTAGCCTGAGTATTCATCCAGGAGCTACGAAGATGTATTAGGACATGAAAAAGTTATTTTGGTGGTCGAGTATGAAGAAGGATATTGCTCGTTATGTTTATGCTTGTTTGGTATGTCAGAAATCGAAGGTGGAGCATCAGAGACCTTCTGGGATGATGCAATCGTTAGAGATTCCGGTTTGGAAGTGGGATTGTATCGCCATGGATTTTGTTACAGGATTGCCGAATACGGCGAGAGGATTTGATGCGATTTGGGTGATTGTGGATCGGCTTACGAAATTTGCATATTTTGTGCCGATTAGTATCAGTTTTCCGTTGGAAAAGCTGGCAGAGATTTATATTCGGGTGATTGTAAAGCTGCATGGTGTGCCTTTGAGTATTGTGTCAGATAGAGATCTGAGGTTCACTTCAGTATTTTGGAAGAGTTTGCAGGAAGCTTTGGGTACCGAGTTGAAGCTGAGTTCGACTTATCATCCACAGACAGATGGACAGTCAGAGAGGACTATTTAGACTTTAGAGGATTTGTTGCGGGCTTGTGTGTTGGAAAGAGGTGGTACGTGGGATACTCAATTGCCTTTGATAGAGTTCACGTACAACAACAGTTACCATTCCAATATTGGGATGGCACCGTTTGAAGCTCTTTATGGTAGGAGGTGTAGGACTCCTCTGTGTTGGTATGAGTCGGGTGAGAGTGTTGTGTTGGGACCAGAGTTGGTGCAGCAGACTACTGAGACGGTGCAGATGATCCGTGAGAAGATGAAAGCATCTCAGGATCGGCAGAAGAGTTATTATGACAACCGAAGGAAAGAGTCGGAATTCAGTGAGGGTGACCATGTATTTTTGAGGGTTAACCCAGTGACTGGTGTTGGACGTGCATTGAAGTCTAAGAAGTTGGATCCGAAGTTTATCGGGCCGTATCAGATTTTACAGAGAATTGGCGCTGTTGCGTATAGGGTGGCGTTGCCGCTGGAGCTTTCGAACTTGCATGACGTGTTTCATCTGTCGCAACTTCGGAAGTATGTACCCGATCCGTCTCATGTGATTCAGAGGGATGAAGTCCAAGTTAGAGAGAATTTAACTGTGGAGACATTGCCGTTGAGGATCAAGGATCGCAAGATGAAGCGACTCAGAGGGAAAGAGATACCTTTGGTGAGAGTGGCGTGGGAAGGTGCAACATGAGGCAGTGTGACCTGGGAATTGGAAAATAGGATGCGGGAAGCGTATCCAGAGTTATTTCCATCAGGTATTTTCGAGGACGAAAATAATTAAAGTGAGGGAGAGTTGTAACGCCCATTTTAATTATTTTTAGTTTCCAATGTTATTTCGTTTTCGGCGTGTTTTGTGTAGAAATTGTGGAGGAAATGAAGAACACGATATTAATATTATATAATGGATAATGATAATAATTAATATTAATATTGATATTAGTATTATTATTATTGTTATTATTATTAATATTAATATTGTGAGAATTAATATTGTTTTGGAATTAATAGTGAATTATTTAGATTTTTGGAATAAAGAGAAATAAGAGCTATATTATATTTGGAATTAAGGGCAAAGTGGGGAATATTGGCAAAAGGTGGAAGAACACAAACACAGTTGAAGGAGAAGAACACGATCAAGGAGGTGGAAGCAACCAAGAGCAAGCTTGAGTAGAAGCACGTTTGGGCTGTCAATTCGTGTGGATTCTTGAAGCTTTGTCATCATCAAGCTGCAATTGAGGTAGGGGAATGATCGGTACAATGGGTAATTTGCAGGAATAATTGGTAGAGGGGAATTCCCTATCCCCATGATTTTGATGATTTGATATGATGATGAAATGGCATGATGATTGTATGTAGTGATCCTGTTATTGATTGTGGATGTTGTACTGAAAATTATTGCATGCAATGTTTGGTAATGGTTTGAGGAATTGAGGGTTTCAGAGTAGGTTGCAATTTAAGCCGGAAGTGGAATAATCGGCGGGATTCGATGTTTTATCGGATGATGTAGGATTTAGTTGGGTAAGATATCAGTAGAATGTTTAGCCGATGTTGCTGGTGTGATTTGGGTGAGGAATTGGTGATTAGGGCTGCTGCTGAATTCTGGGCAGCAGTATTATTTTTCAGAATTCGCAGACACTCGCTAGCCCAACGCTAGGTAAGTTCATAGCGAGACTTCATTGGCAGCTCGCGTAGCGAGCCTTGACAATGGCTGTTTTTCTGTACTCGCTAGCAAGTTCGTTGAGCGAGGTAGTGGCGAGCACTTCCAGTAGCTCAGAAGTGTGGTTCGCGAGGGGGTTCGCTAGGCGAACGTGTAGCGAACACTCGTTAGGAGCTCGCATAGCGAGCAGGTAGCAAGTGTAGCAGGATTTGGTTTTTGAGGGCTATGTGCAGCTGATGATGCCGAGGGCGATCAGGTTGATATGCAGTGATGATATATGAGGGTTGAGAATATGTTGAGGGTTATAAGGGTCGTGTCGCTGGTGTCTATCGCATCTGACATAATCGGTGGATTATGTGTTAAGTATAGATATGTATGGATGCGTATGTTTTATGTATGCACGATGTGCTAGGTGTGAGATATGTGGATCCGTAGGATTGATACGCTTCATATGCATTACGTTATATGTTGTTGTGAGGAGTGGATCCGTATGATCGATACGCCTTAAGTGCGTTGTGTTTGTCTGTTGTTTGTTGGATTGGATCAGTAGGATCGATATGCCTTATGTGCATGGTGTGTGATATGCTGTAGTGGTGGGATCAGTAGGATCGATGCACTTTATGTGATTGTGTGTATATGCATTATATGATGCGATGGATCAGTAGGATCGTGGGCACCGTAAGTGTCGTGTGGTTATGAATAGTGTCTTGCATAGCATGTGGGTGTGGTGAATCATGGCTCGGTGAAGTGTATGTGATTCACACACGTGCTCCAAGTGGGGAGCGTGGACGTGAGGTATGATTTACTCACGTGCTCCAAGTGGGGAGCATGGATGCGGTGTACGATTCACTCGCGTGCTCCAAGGGGGGAGCGTGGACGGGATTTGGATCATTGCTCGGATGGAGTGTATGCGACCACCCGTGTCCCGGGTGGGGGGACGTTGATGATTTGAGTATATGGGCTCAGAAGGAGCGTGGTAGGGATAGATCGTTGCTCAGATGGAGTGTATGTGATCTATCCTAAGTTGAGTCGGTACCGCATATTGTTGGGTCGTGTTGCATGCGTTGCATGGGTTATATGTGTGTTGTGATTCATGATGGGACAGTTGGTCCGAATATGATGTATATGAAATGATGTTATGTGTTTCTACCTTTTATTTCATGTGCATTTATAACGTTAATATTTGATCGTGATTTCTCACTCCTTTTGTTGTTGTTATGGTCTGTGCTTCTTTGGAAGTACAGACAATCCAAGTGCTTAGCTAGCTCGGATTGTGGCGAGTCATAGGAATTGCTCTGATACGTAACACCGGGGCTTTTGGGAGTTTTCATGTTTATTGGTGATTTTGTATGCCCCTGTGGCGTATCTTGTTGTGTTGAATATGATGATGATGTTTGGTACATTTTGGGCAGATGGTCGACTTGTTGTACATATGATGATGTTGATGATGTATATATACGTATTATGTGTTTATGACAGACTTCTTTTTCCGCTGCAATTTTGCGGAATATTATTTTGAAAAATGAGTTGTGGAATTTTGTTGGAAAATGTGACATCCCGTTTTTGAGGGAAAAACTCTGATATGTATTTATTTTATTTGTTTTATTTTATTTTTGGGAACGAGGTGTTACAGTTGCTGACGCTGTTGTTGCTGTGGTTGTTGAACTGCCGGAATAGTGATGCTAGCAATCTGCTGATTCTGTAGACTCCGCCCTCTATTTCTTCGCCATGAACTGGATACAACGTTAGTGTCTCCCTCTCTCTTTTTATTTCCAAACACTTTCTTGTTTCCTCCTCTAGATGAGGATCCTTCGCCAGCATTGATCTTTCCAATCTTAATTCCATTCTCCACCCGTTCACCGGTGATTATCAGATCAGAAAAGCTTCCAGACATATTGCCGATGAGTTTCTCATAGTACACTCCTAGCAAAGTAGCAACAAACATATCCACAAGTTCTCGTCCTACCATCGGTGGTTGCACCCTAGCAGCAAGATCTCGCCACCTCTGGGCATATTCTTTAAAGCATTCACCGCTCTTCTGAGAGAGATTCTGCAGCTGGACTCTATTCGGAGCAAGGTCACTGTTTTACTAATAGTGCCTTAAAAAAGCTTCGGCTAGTTCTTTCTAGCTACGGACATTAGCGGGCTCTAAGCTCATATACCATTCCAGCGATGGTCCGGATAAGTTATCCTGGAAAAAGTGCATCAAGAGTTTCTCATCCTCAGAATGTGCAGACATCTTGCAATAATAAGACCTCAGATGGACCCTAGGGCAAGTGGTACCCTTGTACTTATCGAAATCCGGGACCTTAAACTTTGTAGGCACCCTCAAGCTTGGAATCAACCCCAGATTAGACATATCCAGCCCCATAGAGTTTTGGCATTCCAGCGACCTCATCTTCTCCTCGATCATCTTAATTCTTCTGTCAGCCTCAGAAGGTATTTTAACATTTACAAACCTGGGAGTGAACACATCCTCCTGCCTATCCTCATTCCGTGTGTGGTCCAGACTACCATGTAGGGCACCTGTAGTATCGAGACCATAGCCAAAACCATTTCCATTACCATTACCACCATTAGCAAAACTGTTACCTCCATTGGCAAAACCAGCATTAAAACCTATCTCATTTCCAGCACCAGCACCGTGACCACCCCCTCCAGCAGTAGGGATGACTAAAGTTGGTATTGAATTGCCCGCCTGAGGAGTTTCATGATGAGGATGGTTAAAAGCAGTCCCACCGTGTAGCACGCCATCACTATCAACCCACGCAATCAGAGGTTGCACCAAAGTCTAAAGTTGAGCCTGACCACTAGCAACCCCTTGCATCATCTCCATCAGCTGTGCTATACGATCTCTCATCTCTTGCATTTCTATCTGCATCTGATCCATCAGCATTTTCTGGTTTCCTCTAGTACCGTACCGATGAGTTGTCACGTCAGCAATCCTGAAACACTAGTACCACAAGAGAAAATAAGGTTAATTGTTCCAATGCACCTGCAAATGCGTGAAAAATGCTAAAATGCAGACATGTATTTATGCAATAGGGATATTTCCCCCTCGATTCCAGTTTCCAGGAACAACATAACAATGGAGAACCTGGGGACAAGCATAGAATAGCAATTCCTCATATATAGATCAAAAGAGCCATCAGGAAAAGTACAAACTCTAACTGAGTATAAATAAGGAAGTGACCTCGACCAACAAGCCTGGAGATGGTCAAATACAACAGATAAACAACAAAAACTACAACAGAAATAGACAAAACAGGTCAAGCAGGATGATGTGATCGGAAACCCTCTAACAGCCTCAATGTCTCTGGATGATCCGGCCTGGCAAGCAACCCCTGGATAAACAAATCCTGCTGGCTCATAGTATGCTATAGGCTATCAACGTGATCCTCCAAAGCTCTCTCTCCAAAACATGCCTCAAGTCGGCGCCTCTTGGAACCAGCTCTTAGCTTGAGGTCCTTCAAGCTCGTGATCGCCTCATTCAGCCTGCACTCGCTATCTCGTCTACGTGATGATTCCGCTGCAATCTCTTCATTTTGGCATCAAGCTGAGCCTTCAGCTTGCTGATCTGAAGTTTTAACTTGTCCTCACACTCCTTGTTGTTGGTAAGCGTGGCATTCCATATCGACTCAAACTTGGAGATCCTCGTGTAAGCCTTATCCAACTCTTCCTTCTTCGTGGCAAGAGTACTATAAGTGGCATTCAAGTCCCGGCCTGTGCGCTCTCTATCCTTAGTCTCTTTAGTCAGATCAATACCCAACTTGTTCACAAGCTCGGTTTGTCTCCTGAAAGCATGAACTGCATCTATCTTCTCATTACGAAGCTGGATAATCTCTTTCTCCAATTCTTCATTTGCTTTCCTCAACTCTTCCTTCTCTGCCAAAACCTGATTGTATTTCTGGATATCTACAGTAGTGGGTTCCTCGATCATAAGAGGTTACAATGGTGCAACTGAAGGATATGGCATCAAAAACTTCAAAGCCCTAGCACGAATCCAAGTCAAGTAAGGGTCATACGCTCGGCTGTTACTCTTCCCCAAAGCTAACTTCCCTTTCCGACAAACATTATTCCATGCATGCTCAAGTCTTCCCAGAGCCTCGTCCTGCAATAAGCCAGTAAGATACAGAGATTCATGTATCTCCTCTTCTCTCGGAGGCTCTCTCAATGCATACCCGAACTGTCTCACCAATAAAGAAGGATTGTAGTTGATGCAGCATTTCCTTCCAATCAAAGGAACGTTAGGAAATCCTCCACAACTATAAACAATATCCTTACCCAGCAAGTCTCGATCAAACCACACAATATTCTCCACAGATAATCCCATCAATCTCTCTGACCAATCTGAAGTACTGGCAGTGGCAACAAATGGACCCGTTTGAGGTAGATGACTACTGAACCAAGCAAACAGCAGAGGAACATAACAGGCTACGTTCTTACCCCTTCGTTTTTCATTCTTATAATGCACGAAATGATAAACGTCTCCAAGTAAGGTAGGCACTGGGTTGCCTGAGGCTAAGATATAGAATGCATCAACATCCACAAAGTCTGGAAGATGAGGAAACAGAACAATCCCATATACACGCAAAGCCAAGATGGCGCTAAATGCAATCCAACCTCCATCTTTAGCGCACTTCTGAGCTTTCTCTATCAAGCAAGGCAACGGAAAACCATACATCCCAAGTCTCCGAATCATCTTCCCATCCAACTCTGAAGCTTCAAGGTGCACAATAGCGGCAAGCTTGGCCAAATCAGGTTTAGTATTAACATGAACAACCGGCATCCGATTCATAATGGGTACTCTTAACAACTCAGAATACTCCTCTAATGTAGGACCCAAGACATAATCAGGAAATACGAAGCACCTCAACTGGGCATCATAAAACTGTAAGAGAGCATAGACACCACTAATCTCATACTCGGAGGGCTTGCGGACATATCTCAACAATCTCCCATAAGACTTCCTGAACTCTTCCATTACTGCTTTCTCACCCAAGGCAATCAGACTCAGCAAAGTACTAACATCCGGAACTAGAATCTTGTAGGCTACTGTACTCTTCAGGGACTCCATAACAGCAATGTGGGAGAAGATCACTAGAATCAAAGGAGAAATATACACCTACAACACAAATACATGTTAATGAGATGTAGATGAAAATGCAAATGCAAAATGCAAAACAAGGGATCAAGACTGATGTGCCGTCGGTTGAGAAAACCAGAGCTTCTCCTTAGCAAGAACAAAGTACCGACAGTAGGATCCACTGATATCATGAACACAGATTCACACTTGCAAAGAACCGGGTAATCTGAAGGCTAAGGTTTCTTGCACAACCCAATCCCCCTCACAGGTGTGGACCTATCCACTGACAAGGTTCGGCATCCTATGCGTTCGTCAGCATCACAGACTTTCAAGAAATGATGATACATTCACCAGTTCTGGTTTGGCATCATTATCTCCTGAAGAGGCTGCACTTAGCTGACTCACAAATGATCGGGTCCCAGAATCGACAATTCTCAAATCCAAAATCCCAACCGATCATAAGGATCTGAAGGAAGATCATCAAAGAAAATCTCGTCTGAGTGTGAATTTCGTAGGGAACTGTATCTGCTAAGCAAATAGGCCCCCCACTAGTCTCCACTCTAATACTAGGTTTGTGCTCAAGCCCGGGTCCGGCTTATCACACAGTGAAACTTCCTACCCCACAGCACAACAGTAATGATATATGATGCAAAAAATAAATACGGGAAAGTAAATAAAGCACATATATATAACACTCAAAGATAAACACACAAGCGCTAGGATTGACTCGCATAGGGAACCAGAGTTCCCCAGCAGAGTCGCCAGTTGTCCCGGCTGCGAAAAACAACTGGCGGAAAAAACAGAAGAGTCGCAACTTTCGTTATTTATCCCAAAGAGAGGGAAACGAAAGGATCACAAAAACCTAAAGAAAAAGGAAAAGACAAGGTCATCGCAACCATGTCTGGGTTTGGGAGTTGGTTACGTAAAGGGAAGGTATTAGCACCCCTCACATCCGTCGTACTCGACGGGATCCACACATTGTTGTCTATCTAAAAGGGTGTGATGATACTATCTAGCTAAAGGCTTAAGGACAAAAGAAAAAGAAAAAGGGCTGACTCGGTAGAGCATCGCCGCTCCGTGCCTACGTACTTCCTCGTGCAATGGGAAAGTTTCGCACCTCGAAAAATACGATCCTCGCGATGGCCGCGGAAAATACTGTTCGAAACAGAGTCGCCACCGAACTTTATTCATTCCAAGGAAGGAATAGGAAAATATCGATAAAACCTTTAAGAGGGATAAGAACATGGTCATCGCAATCTATATTCTAGGTTCAGGAGTCGATTACGCAGAGGGAAGGTATTAGCACCCTCTACGTCCGTTGTACTCAACGAGAACCTCTTGATCGATTCGAGAGTAAAGTTAACTACGCTTATTTGTTTTCTTCTAAGGTTTCTCCTATAGGGGAAAGAGTGGTTTTAAGATAGGGTGCTCGCCAAGGATTGGGGCCCTTGTGCCTACATATCTTCACTTGTAAGAAGTGGAAAATCAGAGCATTCGTAGTTCGTGGGACTACGGGAAAAAGAGGGAGGATTGTGCTCGCCAAGATCATCGCAATCTTGTGCCTACGTATTCTCATTGGGGAATGAGAAATCAGAGCAGCCGTAGTTCAGCTAACTACGGTAAAAGGGTTGTGTTTGGAATGAACGAGAGTTTAAGTCGCATTCTAAGTGCTAAACGTTGGCTTGTGTGCTCGCTAGGGGAGGCTGAAGCACTAGTTTGCTATGCGCGGAAGAAGGGAATAAACAATGTTCTTGGGTAAAAGGTATTTAGGTTGGAGATCGCACGAGGGCGAGGGATTTAGTGTTTATCGTATTGGATGTTTTGGTTAGAGGATATATTTGAATAGGTTTAAGGTTTCGATCGCACGGGGGCGAGAAAGAGGAGTTTGGTTAAGTTATTTGATAGAGAATAACGACTATTCGATAAACGAGACGTCGGCCTCGCAGTCAATTAATCGGGATATTATTGGAATGCTGGATCCCAATAACACGTTTTCATTCGAAATATGTTTGATGGATAGTTTAGACGCGTAAGAGTTTGAATTGAAAGAGATTTTTGATTCAATCACACGAGGGTGAGAAACGAGGTTATGCAGATTGAAAACTTATGAGGAATGACGACTACTCGATAAACGAGACGTCGGCCTCGTAATCAATTAGTCGGGATATTGTTGGAATGCTAGATCCCAACGACAACCTTTTTCATCCCATTAATTATAAAACAGTGTTTGTTGGACAGTGAATACTTTGTCCAAATAATTAAAGAAGGTATTTTAGAAACGAAAGTTTGAACGACACGCCATTCAAGGCGTACGCCTCAATGGTAGTCACTCTCGAATTCGAGGAATGCGCGACTCCAAGAACTCGACTCTTTCGTGATTTGATTTAGAAAATATTTTGAATAGTTTAGCATACTTGGACTAGGCGCGTCAGGTATTCTGGAAATGTAAGATGCAAAGGGGCACGACTCGAGGTGTGCACCTCGAAAGCCGTCGCTTAGAAAATTCAAGGAAGGCGAGATCCAAGAATTTAATTGTTTTGAAATTTACTTAAAAAAAAGTTTAATTTAATTAAGAAAAATAGTCTTAATTTTTATAAAATTAATTAATCAATTGTAAAGTTTTGATTTGGGAAAAGTTTAACATTTTTAGAAAAGTTTCAATTTAATTAACAAAGTGTAGCTTTTCAATTCTTGAAATATTATTATAATTAATTGAGAAAAAGAAAAAAAAATTTAATGTCTTTAAGAAGGGATAAGTTTTAAATAAAATATTTTTGAAAAGTTTAATATTTAAAATATTAATTTGATAATAATTTTAAAATACATATATATTTCCCATGAATAATTAGAATTTTATAAAAATATCTAATAAAATTTATTTTTAAAAAAAAAATCTTTTGTAAATCTCAATAAATTTGGGTGAAAAAAAAGTTTTGAAGAACGAAAGACGGAACAACCACCACTCAAAGGCGTGCGCCTCGAGAGTGATCATTCAAGGATTCAAGGAGTGTTAGACTCCAAGAACCCACTACTTCCAATTAAAAGAGAAAAGATTTTTATTTACCTCTAAACAAATAAAAGATTTTGAATTTGGTAAGAGAAAAAAAAAGTTTGATAAATTAAATAAATTTTAAACAAATCAAATTTAAAACAAATATCAAATAAAAAAAAGACTAATAATATTATTAATACTGTCAACATTACTAATTATGTTATTAATAAACCCTTTTCAACTTCCATTAGGTCTTAATTAAATCACAAACCAATATAATATTACTAGCAAAAACTTCATGCATCAAATGAAACCTAATAATAACCTAAATTAAATAAATCAGCCACCAAAAGGTCAACTCAAGCGTTATCCCCCTTCCCCCCACACGTGACGAGCTCGGGAAACCCAATCCCCTCGCAGCCCACAGAAACCAAAGGACATGGAAACTCAAAAGTCACGCGGAAAGAAATTAATTGGGAAAAGGGAAAGAAAAAACTACAGCCACAAATGTGGCCCTGGGGAAGATAAACGGCCAGCCACGATGACGATATCCCATCCCCTTCACTAACTGAGTTTTTTAGCGTGGATCAGCTTCGCTTACCTGCCTTCGAGTTCTAATCTCATCTTAAAATACCATCTCAGTTTCTCTTCCCCTAACCATGAACTCACAAAGAACGACCTCCTTCTTCTACTTAAAACCCCAAATAGCAGATATCAAAACCCTAATCCATCTATTAAATAAATCAAACAATACATAGAGAACTTATTCGGTTATTCATGGTGTACGAATTAATAACGAGGAAACGATGAAGAAGAGTCAGGGTTTTACCTATCAGAAACGGTCCTTTGATTCTAACAAGGTAATCAGCTTCTGATCTTTTCGTTCGTTGAGTTCTATCTTCTCACTTTTATTTGCTTGTATATTGATTACGCCGTGTATGCGAGTGGCTATGTTCTAGTTGATTAGAGCTTCGATATGGAGCTCTATCAATCTTCAGAAAGAACTTTGAAAATCTCTTTAGGTAGGATGTATTGAATTTCGTAGAGGTATGCTAGGGTTTTTCCTTGGCCGCCCTTTCTCAAACGTGAAGCATCCAATATATAGGGGCTCAATGCTATGTGATTAGGGTTTTTCTCCCAGCAAGATGTGAGTTTTTGGGTGGAAATTGGAGTTCCTTTCGGACTCTTTTTTATGATTTCTGTTTGTTATTTGTTTTTGGAAATACCTGTTTTTTTACCCTGATTTTTTACTGCGAAAACATAAAATTTTTACCCTAATTTTCACTGCGAGAACTTAAGTTTTTAGTGCTATAAACCTGTTGATGTGAAGCTTGGCTAATTTTAGACAACACCTGATATTCACTTGCTTGCTTTCTCTCCTTTCTCATTGTGCTAAATGTTCTATGAAAATCTCATCACTTGAATTTACTTTTTATAGGGTATACTTGTTGGTGTTGGATGCGGGCGCTGTTGGTTGAAGGACAAGGTTTTTGAGTTCAGAAAAACCATCATTCACCATCTTCTCTCTTTTTTATGCGCATTGGATTAGCAGGATAGAATGCCAAAATGTTGCTTGGCCATACATTGGCGGGAGACTTAAACTAGCCAGCGTGAATTGGTTAACACACTCTTAACCCAATCTTCAGACGCAACTGCTTCAGTAACAATAATCTCATCAATGTATTATGTTTCAGGTACAAACACTTCCTTAAGGTTGTGCCGTTTTTCGACCAACTGATCTAGTTTGTATTTCTGATATAACTCATTAATCCTTCTTGTTATATGTACTGAGTGTGAGCCTGCTGATGGCATATGAAGAACGAAAGTTGGAGGTCACAACTTGGTAATGCTTTCAGGATTTTCATCATCCTATCCTTCTACCTTCATCCTGCACCACTAGTCTCTGATCTCCTCAATCCTTTTCTTGTGCAGCTTGTAGATATGGGGCAAGTATAGTCTTCTAAGCGTTAAATTGATTATTGGATCATTTGTGCTTCCTTATTTTGCATTTTCTCATAACTCAATCAATTTAAAATTTTCCAGGTTTTGGTCACAGGATGGCAGAACAGGAAGTTTGAAGGTTGTATGCCTTGTCGGTAGGCTTTGTTATACGGTACCTTAAATGTGAATTATTGAACTTAAACTAATCCCTCACGTCTCTTCATTTCGCATGTACTCAGTGCGGGTTATTGAAGGACGACACACGCGAGAGCTTATTTGGCCATGACGGCGGATGTTCTGCTGGTTGTGGTAAGCAAGCTAAAAAATTTTAATCTCAGTCCAAAGGATGCATAGTACATATGGTAGCAGTGCCACCATCAATTCATTCACGCTAATCATGAGTTTTTCTTTGAACTTTGTATACACTACTCATGTCCCTTTTACTTTGGTCTCAGGCATGATGAGGATGATATACTTGAAGTAGCGGTGAAAAGTTTAGACACAAAGCTCGTGTTAATGAAGAGCTCAACAATGGCGGCCTGGGCTGATCATGAATTAGCACCAGACTTGGTGTAACGCTGCAGTGACGAAAGCATAGAAGAAACACATTCATGATACTTCAGTAGCATAACCATAAGAACCAGAAAACCACTTGTTGTAGATCCTGATTTGTGAGGCTTCCTTGAACCTCTCTTGTTCTCTCATCGTCTCAATGCATGGTATGATGGTAAACATATTAACAATGTTAGTAATATCATTATTTATGAACTAATCGCATCCTGTTTTGATTCCTGCTTGGTTTTGAAGTATATGTTCATCTTTGAAAACCATGCCTGAAATGTTCCTTGCCTTGTTTTTCTTGTTGCTTTCTATGTAGTTATCTCGTCATGCTGCCGGTTTTGACGGATTGACGAAAGTAACCATCAACCAGGGTAAGCACGCCTTCTTATGACCTTCTCTTTGGTGATATTTGATCCGCTAGTTTCCTTTCATAACATTCTGTATATGCTTTTGAATGTTTCGATATACGACACGTATGAGCAAAGTCCACTGAAACTAATCTCTATGTAATTTGCTTAGAAGACCAATCTCTTAATCATTCTTGATTTATTTTGTAGGTTTACATGATCACACGATATTGAAGATTCCATGAAGATAAGGGAGTCCCGTTCTCGCTGGAAAATTATAGTTGCATTTGCAAAATACCATTACCAAACAAAAATGTAACATGTATCTAATGCCTTTCAACATAATAATTACTGTTTAGAACTGTACAAAGTTCATAATAAAAAAGTTGTCCCAATTGACACAGGATCTAATTTTGCTCACAACTCATTTTTCACAACATTGAAATACAGTGCATAGGTTTTGTATGATATAATATGTGATGGCGACCAAAAAGAAAGGTGTAGCATACTGCATACATCAACGGTGAACTGCGTTGTTTAGGAAATTTGTCGTGGAGGGTCTTCAGTTCCCAACTGAAAGATGTGTGGGCAAGCAGGATCTTGCAATAAGTCAAAATGATGTCAGCTGGGATCTCAAAAAACATCAGCCATTTATGAAACTGTTATCCCGTAACTAATAGAAGTAATATAGAGGTTCTTTGCCCATTTTTCTTTAACATGAGTACTTGGAAAATCAGACGTGCGAAGCGTTTCTTGTGTTTCATCAGTTGGTTTTCTTCTAGGGACACTTAAAAATAAAAGCAGCCTGATCAGGCGTCGCAGCAGTTGAGGTGATGCGGTAATTGTTTTCCCCCTTTTGATGAATACCTTCACTAGGGTACAGGAAATCAAGTTCCACAACCTGGTCTGAAAATCCACCTCCACGAGACATAACAATAGCCCATCTAGTGCCAGCAGTGGCCATAGCAGTGACGAAAAATCCTTCTTTCCTTTTTTGTTGATCCACTTAAATGGAAATGAGTCGCTGACTTTATAGGATTGTTGCATGTATTGGGTCCCTTTTGATATTACAACCAATGAGAACCTATTACAAGCTCCAGCTATGGCACTGATGTAGTAATTATTATCCCACTGCTCCATAATCCATTCCTTGTGAAGAAAACTGGAAGACAGTTCATAAATTTGTGCTGTGAAACCAATGCCAGCATCCATAATAAGAGCCCAAAGACTAGCACAAGAAGCCACGCTACTGATAAACAAACCATCTTCATTCCCTTTTTCAATATGTTGGGAGAGCCGCTCATTGGCCACATTGTAATGATACCTTTGTTTCATTGGTCTCCGAGCATTGTAAACACTAATCCACTGTGTTGCTGGCGTTCCCATTCGGACCCTCTTCTTTGGCTGTTCATTGTCATCCTCTTCCATGGTGAAGCGTCCTCTCTTTTGTCCAACTTGGCATACAAGCTTCTGTGTCTCTCACTTTTTCAAAACCATTTAATCACAAGTTATGATTTGAAACGTAATGGATTTATGAAGTTACCACTTTAAGATAACATGCAAAGTCATGAGGTAAAGTTTGCAATTGCTTGTGAAATAACTTTAACCACACGGCCCATCAGCAAACCAAATACTCATTGTAAATGCCTTTCTTTGACTTAGCTAGGAAATCAAACATTCATTTCTGCCTACAGGCATCGTAGCTGGAAACACCAACAACTTCTTGCTTTAAACATCCAAAATATCCATGTTGATGAGATTGGCCTTGAAGCTAATGGATTTGTACAATATAGGCGGTCCATTCCTCAAATGTAGCTTGTATGGTTATGAACTGATGCATTATACCATAAGCCTTTGAGATGAATCGAAATATTTTGGGATGTTGCATCCAAAGCCTAATTATGACCTGAAATTCGTAAGTCAAATTTAAGTTTGTCACAAACCGATGACTTGGAATTTGCTAGCTAAATCTAAGTTTGTCACAAACTGACTTTCTAATTCAATTATGTTTTGGAATTGGCAAGCTAAATCTAAGTTCGTCACAAACTGATTTAGAATCCAAATATAGCTCGATGTTTGCAATCAACTCGAACAAAGTCTGAGGCTAAATCGACTGTATGAAGTACCTTTGGATAACTTGAGCTAAAGTACCTTTGGATAACTTGAGCTAAATGTGCATACAAGCAATTTATTTAAAGAGAAATCTTGGAGAGTCGTGGCCAGAAGTCATGAAGTAGTAAGACATTCATTAAACATCGAAGTAGGACAAATTTGGGGTATGACAGATGCCCCTATCTAATTGCCTTAAACCTGAGCGGATGAACTGCCGCATGGCGTTCATTTTAAGGTGGAAGTCAATTAGATACAAGAAGACCCCAAAATTTGTCCGGTAGAGGAGTGAAAAGTTCCATGAACAAGATAACCTGATATTCTCTGGGTGGTCGAAGCAGTCCCTCATTCGTTAAGGTCCTTCGCGATACCAAAGTGGTATAAACGAACCCCTTTGGGTGGTCGAAGCAGTCCCTCATTCGTTAAGGTCCTTCGATGATACCAAAGTGGTATAAGCAATCCTCCTTGGGTGGTCGAAGCGGCCCCTCATTCGTTAAGGTCCTTCGATGATACCAAAGTAGGTATAAATGAACCCCTTTTGGTGGTCGAAGCAGTCCCTCATTCGTTAAGGTCCTTCGCGATACCAAAGTGGTATAAACGAACCTCTTTGGGTGGTCGAAGCAGTTCCTCATTCGTTAAGGTCCTTCGATGATACCAAAGCAGTATCTCCGATCAAAACTTGAGATTCTTCGGGTGGTCGAAGCAGTCCCTTATCCATTAAGGCTCTTCGATGATACCAAAGCAGTATCTCCGATCAAAACTTGAGATTCTTTAGGTGGTCGAAGCAGTCCCTTTCAATAAGGTCCTCCGATGATACCAAAGCAGTATCTCCGATCATAACTTGAGATTCTTCGGGTGGTCGAAGCAGTCCCTTATCCATTAAGGCTCTTCGATGATACCAAAGCAGTATCTCCGATCAAAACTTGAGATTCTTCGGGTGATCGAAGCAGTCCCTTCCAATAAGGTCCTCCGATGATACCAAAGCAGTATCTCCGATAAAAACTTGAGATTCTTCGGGTGGTCGAAGCAGTCCCTTATCCATTAAGGCTCTTCGATGATACCAAAGCAGTATCTCTGATCAAAACTTGAGATTCTTCGGGTGGTCAAAGCAGTCCCTTCCAATAAGGTCCTCCGATGATACCAAAGCAGTATCTCCGATCAAAACATGAGATTCTTCGGGTGGTCGAAGCAGTCCCTTATCAATTAAGGCTCTTCGATGATACCAAAGCAGTATCTCTGATCAAAACTTGAGATTCTTCGGGTGGTCGAAGCAGTCCCTTCCAATAAGGTCCTCCGATGATACCAAAGCAGTATCTCTGATCAAAACTTGAGATTCTTCGGGTGGTCGAAGCAGTCCCTTATCCATTAAGGCTCTTCGATGATACCAAAGCAGTATCTCCAATCAAAACTTGAGATTCTTCGGGTGGTCGAAGCAGTCCCTTATCCATTAAGGCTCTTCGATGATACCAAAGCAATATCTCCGATCAAAACTTGAGATTCTTCGGGTGGTCGAAGCAGTCCCTTATCCATTAAGGCTCTTCGATGATACCAAAGCAGTATCTCCGATCAAAACTTGAGATTCTTCGGGTGGTCGAAGCAGTCCCTTATCCATTAAGGCTCTTCGATGATACCAAAGCAGTATCTCTGATCAAAACTTGAGATTCTTCGGGTGGTCGAAGCAGTCCCTTATCCATTAAGGCTCTTCGATGATACCAAAGCAGTATCTCTGATCAAAACTTGAGATTCTTCGGGTGGTCGAAGCAGTCCCTTCCAATAAGGTCCTCCGATGATACCAAAGCAGTATCTCCGATCAAAACTTGAGATTCTTCGGGTGGTCGAAGCAGTCCCTTACCCATTAAGGCTCTTCGATGATACCAAAGCAGTATCTCGAGTGATAATTTTGCTGAGGAATAGCTGAGCTAAAATTCCTATTAGAGGAGCAACCTTGTGCAGAACTCTGCAGGGGAGAAATCTTCAATAAACTCTCTAAGATAACCTCTGCTTGGGGAGCCAATAGTTGCTGGGGATTATCATCATCAACTGCATGGTTGAAAAGTGACTTGCTGGGGAGTAGAATTCCCTGAACTCGTGAGGTATTAAATCTTTTCAGAGTCATACTGCCAACTTCATTAGAGGACTGACCAAGATCCTCGTGAACTGATCCTGGATCCAGCCATATTGCTATGTAATGCAATGTTTTATGATGCCCAAACATGCAACTAAGGTGCAACTGCAAGGGAGTGCACGATGCGAATGCGAAGGATATGTTAATGCTTGATATAATTATGATATGAAGCTGTATGTCGTGCTTATGATAATGCAGCGACCAGGTATGCAGGGGATGAAATCCTGTCGGGGACATCACCAGGGATTGGATTCGGTAGTTGCCAAATGGTTTTGACTTTGGTTATTGGGGATGCCAACGAGGGTGGACTTTTAGTGGTTGTCAATGAAGACTGGACTTTTAGGGTGAATTTTAAGGCGCCAAGTGGCTTTTTTTGATGTTGCCAATAAAAGATTGGGCTTTCTGGGAGGTAGTGAGAGGATTAGACTACTCGACATACCAAATTTAGATACTCCATGACGACCGGGGGAATTGATTGCCCCAGTCTAGTTCTTGAACTCGACGCTGAGGGAGCCACCTCATATAAACCCTATAGAAAGGCAAGACTTTTCATGATGACAAGCCTGGATAGCTGACGCCGTTTTCAAAACTTCTACCTGTTGACATTTTTCTTGGAGACCATCTATTTTCCCCAATATCTTTGAACATCAAAGCAAGCTCCCTACCTTGTCAAAAGTTATATTTTATTTTTATTGTTATTTTTTATTATCACATTTTTTAGCTGAAGTTTCGAACATAAATTATCAAAAATAAAAATTAATTTGCAAACAATCGAATAAAGTAAAAGAGTGAGCACAATTTAATTGAGAAATCTCTCTTTATATTGATTTGTCCCTTGAATGGGTGAGTATACAGAGATGTAATCCCTTAATGAGGTGATTACAGTGCAAGAAAAAACATAATGGCAAAAATCAAAGTTCCTTTGAGCTTCAACACTGCTATAATCCCCATGGCTTTGGAAGTCTTCAACACCTTGCTTCATAAAAAGACGGTCGGACCAATTATGTCTCTTGATTAGGTACTAGGGTCGAGCGATCATGCATAATGGATACTTTGCCTTGGAATTTTGCCCCTAACTTTTGCCTGGATCGCCCTTTCGGGTTTTCAATCCACCGGGACGCCCTTTTTTGCCTGAGCCGCCCTTTCGGGTTTTCAACTCAGCGGGCCTATTCTTATTTTATCCCTAATTTTTGCCTGAACCGCCCTTTCGGGTTTTCGGTTCACCGGGATAGCCAATTTTGCCTATGTCGCCCTTTCGGGTTTTCGACTTAGCGGCTTTATTATTCCACTTTTTTAGGCAAAGTATCGTTTGACCAAATCTGCATTCACTGGATAAGGTAACTCCTCCCCATCCATGGTTGCGAGCTTTAGGGCACCACCATAGAATGCCTCTGTTACCACATATGGGCCTTCATAGTTTGGCGTCCATTTGCCCCTAGATTCATTATACATAGCCATGATCCTCTTGAGTACTAAGTCTCCTTGCGCGAATGTCCTGGAATGCACTCTTTTGTCGAAGGCTCTCTTCATTCTTCTTTGGTAAAGCTGGCCATGGCATATGGCTGTCAAGCGCTTTTCCTCAATGAGATTAAGTTCTTCAAACCTCGTTTTTACCCATTCGGCTTCATCAAGTTGAGCTTCCATTAAAACCCTCAGAGAAGGGATTTCAACCTCTATTGGAAGAACTGCCTCCATGCCATAAACCAATGAGTAGGGAGTTGCCCCTGTCGAAGTTCGTACGGAAGTACGGTAGCCGTGTAATGCAAAAGGTAACATCTCGTGCCAATCTTTGTATGTGACCACCATCTTCTGGATGATTTTCTTGATATTTTTATTGGCTGCTTCTACGGCTCCATTCATTTTGGGTCTATATGGTGTCGAGTTATGGTGTTCTATTTTAAAACTGGCGCACAACTCGTCCATCATTTTGTTGTTGAGATTCGACCCATTGTCAGTGATGATGCGACTGGGCATTCCATATCTGCATATGATGTTGTGTTTCAAGAAGCGAGCGACTACTTGCTTAGTAACGTTGGTATACGAAGCAGCTTCAACCCACTTGGTGAAATAGTCTATAGCCACAAGTATGAAGCGATGTCCGTTTGAAGCTCTTGGTTCAATCATCCCAATCATGTCTATTCCCCACATGGAGAAGGGCCATGGTGAGGTTAAGACGTTCAATGGATTGGTGGGTACATGAATCTTATCAGAGTATATTTGGCACTTGTGACAAGTTCGGGCATGATGGTAACAATCTGCTTCCATGGTAAGCCAATAATAGCCCGCCCTCAATATTTTCTTTGCCATGGTATGTCCATTCGCATGAGTTCCAAAGCAGCCCTCATGAATGCCCTTTAGAATCTGTTCAGCTTCGCGTTTCTCCAAACATCTAAGCAAAACAGTGTCATGGTTGCGCTTGTACAATACATTTCCGTTGAGGAAGAAGTTGGATGCCAATCTTCGCAAAGTTCTTTTGTCGATACCCAGGGCTCCTTCAGGATATTCGTGCTTTTCAAGATATCGCTTTATATCATAAAACCACGGCTTTTCATTTGCGTCTTTATCAGCAGTCCGACAATGCGCGGGCTCTTCAAAGCGTCGCAAATCAATAGATGGTCTATGATTTAGCCATATCAACTTGTACATGGATGCCAGAGTTGCCAAAGCGTCAGCCATTTGATTCTCTTCTCGAGGTATGTGAGCAAAAGTGATATCATCGAATCGGGGAAGCAATTTGGCCACATAATCCCGGTATGGAATTAGATTTTCATGCTTGGTATCCCAATCGCCTCTTATCTGGTAAATTACTAAAGCAGAATCCCCAAACACATCGAGAGTTTTGATTCTCAAGTCAATGGCTTCTTCTAGCCCTAGTATACATGCCTCGTACTCTGCTATATTGTTAGTGCACGGGAAGCAGAGTTTGGCCGTAAACGGCAAGTGAAAATTTTTGGGAGATGTAATCACTGCCCCAATTCCATGTCCATAAGAGTTAGAAGCACCATCGAACATAAGAGTCCATCGCTCCCCTGGTTCTGGCCCTTCATCTGGCCCTGGCTCTTCGCAATCTATTGCCATCATAATATCCTCATCCAGAAAGTCAAATCTCAAAGGTTGGTACTCTTCCACCGGCTGATGGGCCAAATGACCTGCTAACACACTGCCCTTTATAGCTTTCTGAGTGGTGTATTGGATGTCATATTCAGATAGAAGCATTTGCCACCGGGCTATCCTACCGGTGAGAGCAGGTTTCTCGAAGATGTATTTGATTGGATCCATCTTGGAGATTAAGTATGTGGTGTGCGTCAACATATATTGTCTGAGTCGTCTAGCAGCCCATGCAAGTGCACAACAAGTCTTCTCAAGTAAAGAGTATCTAGTCTCACAGTCGTTAAACTTTTTGCTGAGATAGTATATAGCATGTTATTTCTTGCACGTATCATCTTGTTGTCCTAATACGCAACCCATGGACTCTTCTAGCACAGTTAAGTACATAATGAGCGGCCTTCCAGGAACTGGTGGTATCAAGGTCGGTGGTTCTTGCAAATATTCTTTGATTGCATCAAATGCCCCTTGGCACTCATCATTCCACACAACCGGCTGATCTTTCCTAAGTAATTTAAAAGTTGGCTTGCAAGTGGCTGTGAGATGTGAAATAAATCTTGCGATATAATTCAACCTTCCTAGAAATCCACGGACCTCCTTTTCGGTCTTTGGTGCAGGCATGTCCTGAATCGCCCTTACTTTATCAGGATCCACCTCAATCCCTTTCTGGCTTACGATAAAGCCCAACAGCTTTCCAGACCGCACCCTGAATGTACATTTGTTGGGATTAAGTCTCAACTTGAACTTCCTCAGTCTGGCGAACAACTTTTCCAGATTACCCACATGATCCTCTTCAGTCTGGGACTTAGCAATCATGTCATCAACGTACACTTCGATCTCTTTGTGAATCATATCGTGAAAGAGTGTTACCATCACACGTTGGTATGTTGCCCCATCGTTCTTTAACCCAAATGGCATTACCTTGTAACAGAATGTGCCCCATGGTGTAATGAACATGGTTTTTTCCATGTCATCTGGATCCATCTTAATTTGATTGTAACCATAGAATCCATCCATGAAGGAAAAAACAGAGAACTGTGTCGTATTATCTACCAACACATCAATGTGAGGCAATGTAAAATTGTCTTTAGGACTTGCTCTGTTTAAGTCACGGTAATCCACACACATACGGACCTTTCCATCTTTTTTCGGTACGGGAACGATATTTGCAACCCATTGTGGGTATTTGGCCACTGCTAAGAACCCTGCACCGAATTGTTTTTGGACCTCATCGCGGATTTTCAGAGCCATATCAGGGCGAGTTCTTCTCAACTTCTGCTTGACGGCATGACACCCTTCTTTGAGCGGCAACTTGTGTACAACAATGTTTGTATCTAGACCAGGCATGTCCTGATACGACCATGCAAATACATCAGCATATTCTCGGAGGAGCCCTACCAACTTTGCCTTGACAGTATCTTGAAGAGACGCTCCAACCTTTATCTCCCTTTTATTTTCTTCTGAACCTAGGTTGATAACCTCGACATCCTCTTTATGCGGCATAATGACCTTCTCCTCTTGCTGCAGCAACCTAGCCAATTCGTTGGGGAGCTCATTCTCGTCTTCCTCATCCGCTCGGTATATTGGACAATCAAAATCATAAAGGCCTACAGCAGTGTCGATGTCAAGGATCTCGGTAGTGTCTCTGCATGTTTATGATTTATGCAGCTTATTTAGGAAAGTGAGTGCGCGAAAGAAATGCCATTAATTATGAAAAAATAGAAAAGAAAATGAGCAAGAATTGAATGCAAATCAAAATTTATTCATGTTAAACATGTTTCGAAACATCAGGGGGCCCGATACAAAGCTCCACTACGCCTTGGGCAGAGCGTAGGGTTTTTGAAAATTAATTAAAACTTTACTTTTGAGGAGGGAAAAACTGGGGTATTTCGATGGTCTTCCAATTCTTCAATTCTTCACCAGGTTTGGCCTGTCGGATCCAGCTTGCGGAGGCTTCTTTGTCATCCACCCCATCTTCAATTACCATGGCGGAGGTATGGTCGAAGATATGCCCAGCGCTCTTGAAGACTTCTGCTACTGGAGGAATCTGCTTCTTGCCATATGCAATTGTCACAGTGTTGGATGAAGGATGGTACCCTAGCCCAAATTTGTCGAACTTTTCAGCCACTTCCACCATTTTGCCCCAGCCTTGGGTGTTTCCTTTGTCTACAACCATCTTAGCTTCTTCATAAGAGGCTATTGCTGATCTTGAACTCTGACCCTCTGAAATTCGCTGCACCGCTAATGTATTCACCATTTCAAAAGATTGAAAAGGCGTTTCCACCATTTCTCCTTCAACTTCAATGTACCTGAAGGATGTTAAGTGGCTAACCAAGATATCCTCCTCTCCTCCAATCTGAACTACTTTGTCATTACTGACAAATTTTAGCTTCTGGTGAAGGGTAGAGGTAACAGCTCCTGCATAATGAATCCAAGGTCTTCCTAATAGACAGATGTACCCTGGATAAATATCCATTACTTGGAATGTGATAGTGAAGACAGTTGGCCCGATTTTTATTGGCAAGTCCACATCGCCAATCACAGCACGCCTGGAACCATCAAAAGCTTTGACTACCAGAGCACTTGGCTTCATGCTAACTCCTTTTACTGGCATTCTCTCCAGGGTGACCTTGGGAAGCACGTTCAAAGAAGAACCTGTATCCACTAAGACTCGGGATATCAATGTGTCTTGGCACTTGATAGAAATATAGAGAGCTTTATTGTGGTTTCTCTTCTCTGCAGTCAAGTCATCATCATTAAACCCAAGAAAGTTTCCGGTTGTTACGCTAGCTATCACATCATCGAACTGGGCTACGGTGATGTCTTTAGCAATATGCGCAGCGCTCAACACCTTCATCAAAGATAACCTGTGGGACTCTGAATTAAGTAACAACGAGAGCATGGAAATTCTGGCTGGAGTCTGGTTTAGTTGATCAATCACTTTGTAATCACTTTTTCTGATGATCTTCAAAAACTCCTCAGCTTCTTTTGGTGTTACTGCTGCTTTTGGTGATGACACCTCAACAGGTGGCTCAACACTTGGTGGTTCAATTGTAGCTTTTTCTTTATTTCTAGCTGGCACTTCCACTGGTTTGGCGGCAAATAAATGACCGCTACGGGTCATCCCGCTAGGCCCCACAACTGCATCGCATTTGGCAGCGTCATACTCAATCACTAGTCTCTCTGGCCTCTGTTTAAAAACTTTGGGCTCAGATTCATTGACAGAATATTCTATTACCACCGGAGTTGGTCGCGCTGCTCTTTGTCTATTGACGTCATCTTCATCATACTGCATAACTACGGGTGCTGGTCGGGCGGGCCTCTGTTGAAAGGCTTCCGAAGGATCATACTGTAGGACTACTGGTGCTGGTCGAAGTCGCCTTGTCGGATAAGCACTTGTTTCATCATACTGAATATCAATAGCAGACACGTTCGAATCTCTTTGTTCTATTTGTATTATCCCATGCTCTAAGAACCTATGCAGATGTTTCTTTACCACTTCGTCAGTCAAATTCTCCCCTTCTTCTTGGGGAATCATCCCACTTTTCTTCAATTGTCTTTCGATAACGGCCATCGGAGTACGAACATCTTCAACATTCGTAATTAGCCTCAAACCACTGTTTTCTTCCACAACATTGACAGAAGGACCTCCATGTTTATGCAACGGATCCTTCGTAATGTTGGCACCTCTAGGTGTAAAAGTGAGATCTTTGGACTCTATCAAGCCTTGCACCCTATTTTGAAACGCATAGCAGTTGTCTATGGAGTGTCCAGGGGCTCCCTTATGAAACTCGCAATGGGCATTCGCATCGTACCCAGGGGGGTATGGAAAGGTTGCTGGACGTAAATCTCGCAACGTTAAGTGTCCACTCTGATTTAGGTGAGAAAAGATCTGCCCATATGACATAGGCAGTGGGTCAAGTTGTCTTCTTGGCTGTCTCGGCCTTTGTTGTCTTTGAGCCGGGGCATTCTGATATTGCGGTGGAGGAACTCTCTGATAATTCTGCTGTTGATTCTGCTGTTGAGCTGGTTGTTGATAAGGAGTATGGGCTACTGTAGCTACCTGCAGATATTGGATGTTCACCGAAGCTCTATCTCCTCGTCCTCTCATCACGGTGTTAGTTTCATCCTCCCTTTTCTTCACAAAAGGCTTCTTTCCTCCATTCACCGGGATCGCGGCCTTGTTCTTTTTCAAAGTGCTCTCGATTCTTTCACCTACTGACACCACTTCAGCAAAGTTAGGGAAACTGGACCCAAGCATGCGGTCTAGGTACTTCGGTTGTAGAGTTCCCATAAACATGTCAGTTAACTCCTTGGTCAGCAATGGTGGTTGAACACGGGCAGCCAACTCTCTCCACCTTTGGGCATACTCCTTAAATGACTCGTTGTTACGTTGAGTCATATTTTGCAACTGCGTGCGATTTGGTGCTAAATCAGTATTATACTGATAATGTTGTAAAAACGCATCTGCTAGATCTCTCCACGTGCTGATTTGTCCTTTTTCTAACTGCATATACCATTCCAATGATGCCCCACTGAGGCTATCTTGGAAATAGTGTATTAAGATCAAGTCGTTATCAATGTGAGCCGCCATCTTGCGACAGTACGCTCTGAGATGGGTTTTGGGGCAGCTGACCCCCTTGTACTTCTCAAAGTCTGGGACTTTGAATTTCTTCGGTATCACTAGTCCCGGGACTAGGCACATGTCAACAGCATCCAACCCTGGAGTCTTCTTGATTTCCAATGACTTGATTTTCTCTTCAACAGTTCGTAGTCTATCTGCAGAAAAGTCATTAGTAGCCCCCATATTGTGTTGAGGAGGAGGTGGTGGAGGTTGGTAGAAGGCATCGTATTGTTCGTCCATGTCTGCTTCAGAACCCTGACGCGCGGATATGGAACGGTCAACAAGGTCTATGTGGGGGTTTTTAACAATCCCCGAAGTTCCTATGTTGTCGGCCGCCTTCTTGGCATCAGCAAAAGTCTCAGCATTGTTTTCCTTTTGGGCTAACGTCAGCATTGTCTCCAGCAGCTGGTCCATCTTCATCTTGAGAGCGTCGATGTCACCTCTCATAGTGTTCTGAGTCTCTTCCATCTGTTCAAGCGTCATTTGAAAGTTGCGCCTGGTCTCGTAGCGATGTCGAATAGTCAGCTTTCAAAGTCTGAAGGTAGAAGGGAAAAGTCCAATGAGTTGTACTGTCGGGTGAAGATGCAAAGATGCTCATGTTTATGCTTATGATTATGATTTTTTCCATATATATTTTTTAGGGAAGCATTTATACCAACGGTTATTTATTAATCATTCAAACAGCACAAGAACAAATAATCAAAAAACTACTCCTCATTCATTTAAACTTGTTCCAACATAAACAGAGTACAGTCCATCCAGGAATATATAAAGTTTGCACAAAATAATAGAAAAACAAAGAAAACTTCAAGCTTCATTTCTTCTTGCTTCACGCTCTTTGAGCTCCTCCTTGAATCTTGCCAACATTTCTTTGCACACATATATGAACTCATAAATAGCCGGAGCAGTAGAATCATCTATGGCTTCCATAGCATCACGATGTTTCCATATCAGATCTTGGGCCAGCCAGTTACAAAATTCCACCAACCCATTTAACTTGTTGCGGTATGCATCTCGGTTATCCTTCATGATGTGAATGGTTTGCTCATATGCTGCAACATCATGAGCCAACTGGTCTCTTGCAGCAGACCAAATTGCTTGGTCTTCCTTAATAGCTCCTATCTGATTCTCTTGATACTTAACAAACTTCTTGAGCTCATCCAGATCAATACACATCTTACACAAGTCTTCTGGCTTAACCCAAGATGAGTTTAGGGCTTCTTCCTTGAGTTGACGTTCTCTATCTGTGTCAGCTCTTGACTGACGTAGTGCAGCATCGAGTGTCTTGATTTCCGCTCCTAATGTTTCTCTGATCTCCTTATTCTGTTTAGTGGCTAGAAGGTACCACTGTTCATTCTCTCGCCATTTTCTATGAGCGTAGTCCAGTTGCTCTTTGAGGGATTCTAAGCAACTATCAGTCTGGTTAATACATGCTTTGGTCCTTTTCCTTTTACCCTTTTCTTCATTAATCTTGCTTCCCATTTCTTCAATTCGCTTATCCTTTCTCTCGATCTCATACTTCATGTGATTCCTTTCATTAATCACATTTTGAAGCTTGACTTGTAAATCTTCGTTTTCTTTCCCTAGCTGGGCTATCTTGATTCTCATCTCTTCTGCTTCTTCGACTGATACAGGTACCGGTTGCGGGGTGATGGGTTTAGGAGGTGCCTCAATAGAAAAGGGGAGCTTAACTATTTTGACCCTCTCTAGAACCCACTGCCGAAAAGGCATCCTGGTCACACCATCCTTTCTTCTCAAATCTGATCCTCTAGTATGAACTTTCTGCCAAGATCGTACAATCTGACAGAGAAGTGAGGGATCTTTGGCACCTCTCTCATGGAGGATCATTTCTTCTAGTTCTTTGTCTTCAGGTTTCCCTAACATTGGGTACTCAAATTGTCGTATAGCTAGTATAGGGTTATAGCTTATACAACCTTTTGATCCGATCAACGGTACGTTGCAAAAACTACCACAGCTCATGATGATTTCACTTACTTCCAACTTGTTCGGGTACCAGGTAATGTTCTTTTCAGAGATAGATACTAGAAATTGGGCCCATTCTCCACTGCTCAAAGTTGGGACACTGGCGTGACGTTTGAGTATGTGAGAAGTGAGCCATTTGTAGAGGATAGGGAGACAAAATGTCAATACTGAACCCTTTTTTTCATGGCGAAGGTGTAAAGTGTAAAAAACATCAGCCAGGAGAGGGTGTGCCGGGCTATGATCCTTCTTCCAAACGGCCCAAAATACGCTGACAACTGCAGAATCAACAAAATCTTCGAAAGTGGGAAACAATACTAGCCCATAGATGAGGAGAGCCAATACATTCACCAAAGCATCCCATTGTTTGTTCTTTAACATCTTGATTGCTTCTTTCTCTAGTACAATGCTTCTAAAACCAAAGAAATCTTCTCTTTTCTTCCAACCGGCTTTGGCTATTGAAATCGATATTTTGAGAGCATCGGCCAATTCTTCCACTTCTGGAGTCTGCCCTATCATAGTATAAGGTGCCCTACCCTTGACCGGGAAACCTAGGAACCCCTCAAACTCTTCGATAGCAGGTGTTAAGTAGAAATCTTGAAATAAGAAGCTTCTCATTTGCGGATCATAAAATTGTGCTAACGCCGTAATAGCAGGGACCTGTACTTTAATCATTAGCAGATCAGTCACCTGGCCAAACCTTCCTATCAGAGTCTTCTTGAAGATGGTAGGCATTTCTTTCAAACAATTCATGATCACACCAACATCAGGTTTGAGTGCCTTAAGCTGAATAGTCTTTCTCTTTTCTGAACTTGCGGCCATTTTGTGAATGTATTTCAACCTGTCAATATAAATGCTTCCCTGGAAAAAAAAATGAGTGTGAGTTATGATGCATATGTAAATGTTTATGAATGCAACAATGCGGGATCCTGGCTATCACAAGTATCTCTCACCCTCCTAATAGGTATAAAGATAGTTTTAAATTCTTTACCCAAAATGACCCACTCACGGGATAGTTTCTACGTGGACAAACGAGGTTCTCAAGGTCATAGATACCAATGATACCATCATCATGCAACAGGCGAGCTGTATTATGACGGTAATACCAAAAGATCTCTCTCGAGAGGAGTCTTCATGTCAGGCTCACGAGAAGCGAGTCCTCGGGGACCAACACTACACGACTACCAATATAGAAACTGGTTCTAAGAGCGGTTCCCAGACTCATGGACCCTTCATGAATCAAATCGTGCAACAGGCTAGCCGTGTTACGATAATATCTACGAAAAAGGTCTATTCTGGAGGAGCTTTCATGCTAGGCACACAAGGAGCGAGTCCCTGGGGACTAACACTAATCACTACCAATTCTAAGCTATGTTTTCTCTCTTCTTTTTCCAAAGCTCGGGTGTAGAGCTTTACTTGTGATACTTTCCCAGAATCCAACAAGCAAATATAATATATTACACATAATAGCAAGAAAGAAGTAATAAACAAACAAACAGGAGAATATAAGCACAAAGAAAAAAAACAATAAGCACACAAAAATCGGTTAAGAAAAAGGTCAACACTCTCAAATCGAGTCAAGTTAGGCTTGACTCTCTCTTTCATAGGGCAATGCACAGTTCCCCAGCAGAGTCGCCATCTGTCGCACCTCGAAAAATACGATCCTCGCGATGGCCGCGGAAAATACTGTTCGAAACAGAGTCGTCACCGAACTTTATTCATTCCAAGGAAGGAATAGGAAAATATCGATAAAACCTTTAAGAGGGATAAGAACATGGTCATCGCAATCTATATTCTAGGTTCGGGAGTCGATTACGCAGAGGGAAGGTATTAGCACCCTGTAATACCCTAATTTTTACCCCTAAGATCCCACATTGCATTTTCATTTTTGCATACACAAACAAGACCATACTTTTTGGTTCTCTCAGCGCATTTGTGTTTTCTACTTGCTTTATGTTTATTTCTGTTTACTAACCTCTAACCAAAATACCAAAAATATTTTTCAATTTGTTTGTTTCTTCTTCTTCTCTGTGTGTTTAGGGTTTTGCAAGGAGATTGATGACAAAGACATTCATTCAAGTTTAAATCAGATGGACGTTTGACCTCATCTTGGTCAAACTATCAAGAGTTTCCTTCAACTATAAGTTACCCGTGGTGGTGGGTTATTTTCTCAGGAAATGAGATTGTTCAAGGTCAAATTGTCTTGTATTGAAATCCAGTGGTTTATCAAGCAGTGTTCTATGAGAAGTTTGGTCCATGACTATTATGATCAAGGTTCATCAGTCCAGGTTGTGTTCATCTATGGATTTATTTTCCCAGAGATTAATTCAGATAAATTCAAAGAGATTCAGTTTTAACCGAAGATTCAGAGTTTTGTCTGTACAAGTCAAGTTTGGTGGATGTTCAATCAAGATGTTTGTTTTGGGATGCAAATCCAAAATGAACTCATATTCACCTGTATAGATAATACATGCCAATCTTTCCTTGTTACGATTGAGACGTTATCACCAGTTCTGGATGCCTCGGAGGATATGCTCAATATTCTTGTTTGTCAAGTAGAATTACTCCTCCTGTTGACTAGAATTGTTTGCAAAGGATTATCCACAGACATATCATTACTTGTTATGAAATGTGCAAGTTCAGGTCTAAAACTGTTGAGTGAACTTAAGTTGTTACCTTCCAAAGCCAATTTGATCATGAAATTATTACTCACACTGCTGCTTTTGGTGCTTCAGTCCAACTCCCTCTATTTGAATTTTGATGCGGCGGCAGACGAAGGTTCTGGTAAGGATTTCTCAAAGGTTTTAAACGCCCCACCATTCTTATTGCTAACCATTTGATTCATATGTATTTCTGTGGCGGGGATTATGTTCATGCACGCAAGGTGTTTGATAAAATAGAGGTTGTAAGATTTGATCAGTTTCAAGGGATTTTTCTGGACGATGCAAGTTCTAATCCTGTTGAAAAGCCAGCTTCATAATTTCATAGGACATACAGGCGCTGTACTTTGTTTGGCAGCACATCATATGACATGTAGTTCAAAATGTTGCACCTTTAATAGAGTTTTGATTTCTGGCAGTATGGATTGCACAATTCACATATGGGATCTTGACACTGGCAGTCTTATTAAGGTAATGCATCATCATGTGGCCGCAGTGCGTCAAATTATTCTTCCCCCATCTTTGACCGGACATCCTTGGAGTGACTGTTTTCTTTCAGTTGGATAGGATGCATGTATTGCCCTTGTTTCTCTTGATACTCTGCAGGTGGAAAGAATGCTTCCTGGACATATGAACTATCCTTCAAAAGTTTTATGGGATGGAGCAAGAGGTTATATTGCATGTCTCTGTCAAACACATTACGGAACTTCTGACGGTGATGTATTATACATTCGGGATGTAAAGACAGGCTCCCGTGAGGGACTCATATGTGGGACAGCTGCACATTCTATGTTTGATCATTTCTGTATAAGTATCTGTATGAATTCTATATCTGGCTCAGTGCTGAATGGAAATACATCAGTATCTTCATTACTTCTTCCAATAGTTGATGATGCAAAGCTCTCTAACTCTCCCTTAAGTCATACAGGGAACTTGCTTACTTCTTCGAAGTCATCGCCAAGTATTTTAAGTACACCCGGGCTGAATTCTTCCAAACCAAAGGCAGGTAAAGGAAATCCAGCAAAGCTAAATTCATCTTCTTTGTTTGGTCTTTTGAGTAACAACCTTCCTATCAAATGCTCTTGCCCATTCCCTGGTATTGTGTCTATGAGTTTTGATCTTGCTTCGTTGATGTTCTCTTTTCAAAAGAATGACACCATGGAGAATGGTGATGGGAAGCCTGTGAATATCAACTTAAAGCATAAGGGCGTTCAAGAGCAAAATCCGGCCTGCCATAATCCTGAAACTTCAGAGGGGCACAATTGGGTTGGCTTTGAAGAATACTTACTGCGATACAGTTTGTCATTTTTACATTTGTGGAACGTAAACAGTCAGCTTGATAATTTGCTGATAAGTGATATGAAACTGACGAGACCAGGAAATTTTATAGTAGCTTCGGGTCTGCAGGGAGATAAAGGTTCATTGACATTGTCATTTCCTGGTCAGAGTGCTACTCTTGAGCTGTGGAAATCATCATCCGAGTTTTCTGCAATGAGACCACAGAGATAGGTTTTGAAGACATTGTAAGACGGTTTGCAATTCATCATGTTAATGTCAGTTTCTTCTTGTGGAAAGTACGAAGCTGTTGAAGCAGGTGATGTCGAGATTCGGTGACGATAATGTTGATACTGAACAATTAGCATCTCTGGATGAACACTCAAAAATTAATAATATGTGGTTCTGAGTATGGAGCCATCATTGGGAGGTCAAGCAACTGATGCACGATTGACACGACAATCCGAACTAAAGCAGGTCGACATGCCATCATTCCCAACTTCCTGCGTGCAGTATGACCATACTTGCTGCAAAACAAACAAAAAAACTAGTCATTCGAAAAGATGCAGCTCTATGTTGTTGCAAATTAATTGTTGTTTTTTTTCTCTGGTATTGCGAGCGCACATTTTGGTTCTAACAGGCTGTCTCGATCAGGAGGGAAGCACCGCCGTCTTGTTGAAGAGCTTGTGGAGAAGCTTCTCATTTCTGCTGTTGCTGACAGAGGTTTCACGCATATCAGAGGTGATCATCACTCAAGGATATAATGAGGAAGGAATCTACAGTGTTCGCTTTTGTGTTCAGGGTGAGTGGATTCCCGTTGTTGTTGATGATTGGATTCCATGTGAATTACCGGGTAAACCAACATTTGCTACAAGTAAGAAGGGTTATGAGCTTTAGGTCTCTCTATTTGAGAAGGCATATACCAAGTTGCATGGCTCTTATGAAGCACTAGAAGGTGGGCTTGTTCAGGAGGCTCTGGATCTCCTTATGCTGGGGCGCTCGACAATAATAATTGCTCAAGGCTTAGTCTCATAAAGAACGCTGTTTATATAGCAGTTATGGAGGAAGGTCAACTTGTTGAAATCGGTACTCATGATGAATTATTGACCCTGGGTGGCTTATACGCAGAGCTTCTTCGATGTGAAGAGGCCAAAAAACTTCTCAAGTGGATGCCTGCTCGAAACTACAAGGAGAATGCAACATTACAAATTGAGAAGGATTCTTCAGCGAGCCATAGCTTCAACGAATCGTCATCCCCCAAAATGGCAAAGTCACTCCTCGCCGATGCTCTCTCTTCTTCTCGCGCCTCGTACTTCTATTTTGACGTTACCGATAAACACCGCGTCACCAAAGTTCTTGAAGGTTCTTCGGTTGTTTTTTATATGGATGTTGATGGCATCAATTATGACAATGATTTCTACAGCTTCTATAAGCTGATAGTTCAAGGTGCAAAGAATGTGATCACTGCTTGCAGAGAGTGTAAAGTGAAACACTTAATATACAACAGTTCTACAGATGTTGTATTTAATGATTTGCGTAATACAGTTAAATCATCGGCATATCAGTGGAAAGTTGATAACATGTTGATTGACCTTAAGGCTCATGCAGAAGCTTTGATCTTGGATGCTAATGATATTAATGGAGTCTTGACATGCTCACTTCGTCCTAGTAATGTCTTTGGTCCTGGTGACACAGAAATTGTGCCGTATTTTCTAAAGCTAGCAAGATATGGTTTCACAAAGTTTATTATAGGGACTGGTGATAATCGATCAGACTTCACCTTTTATGAGAATGTTGCTCATGCTCATATCTGTGCAGAAGAAGCCTTAAATTTCCAAACAGTTTATGTGGCTGGAAAGGCATTTTTCATCACGAATCTTGAGCCTATGAAATTCTGAGAATTTCTCTCACTTTTATTGGAAGGTCTTGGATATCAAAGGCCATTCATCAAACTTCCTGCCAATTTGGTGCAATACATTGTCCCGGGTTCAACTACTGCAAAAGATGATGACGGTGTCGATGATGAAAAACGTTGCTACTGCTCCATGTGAAAAAGTAGTTAGCCAGGATGATTGTCCTCTAATTATGATTTTCAAAGAGATAGAGATATGCGGTGTCATAATTCTGGCAGCAATATTGACCATCCGTTTCCTCTTCCATGCAATCAAGTTGAAACTATTAGCATCCTTAACGGTACGTAGGTGACGGCTTCTGTTATCATTTGCTTTACTTCATCTGGAAGGGCTGCAAGATTGATAGCAAAGTACAGGCCAACGATGTCGGTTCTCTCCGTTGTGATACCCAGGCTTAAGACAAATCAGCTAAAATGGAGCTTTAGTGGAGCTTTTGAGGCAAGGCAGTCACTCATTGTAAGAGGTCTCTTTCCCATGCTTGCTGATCCTCGACATCCTGCTGAATCAACAAGTGCCAGTAATGAGTCTATTCTGAAGGTAGCACTTGATCATGGAAAAACATCAGGTGATCACTGCCAGTTCAAGTAGAAAACGAGACTCTCATGAGAGGAGCTTGAACACGGATATTCTGATCAGGATGCTCTTGCGCGTAATTCAGGAACTCGCCTTTCAGTTTCTGCATACAAATGCAGTCTCCAAATCATTTGAAAAAAAAAACAGAGTAATATTACATTTGGAGATACTTATTCAAGCCAGTCAAAACGTACCCATGAGAAGCTTCATATTAAGCCATATTTCCAAGCCATGTTAATATAATTCCAGCTGTGACACTCCAAGCTGACCCCACAAGCTTTTAAAGCTGTTTCTAAGCCATGAGCCAATTGCAAAAAGTGAATAACACGTGAGCTACAAAGAGAAATAGCAAAACGAAATTAAAAAAGGGAGTAACAGCAAGTCACGCAAAAAAACCAAAACGCGGCAAGTATCAATGAAACGCAAGCTTCACGCAGCCCTCACCAATTCTCACTCAAATTTCATCTTCATTCATCTATAAATACAACTCATACCTCACTCTATTTTTCAAGCTTGAAGAGCCAAAATCCTGCTGCCAAAATCTCCATAAACACTTATTCAAAACTTCAACCAAGTCATCCTCAAAGCTTCAAACGAACCTTCAATCACCTTCAAGCTTCATTCAATTAAACTTCACTATCCTTGAAAATTCATCAACATTGCCCTTCAATTTTTCTTTAACCATTACCATCAAAACCACATCTCATTTTCGCATCTCACAAATCGCAGAAAATCTTCATCAATACAACAAATCTTCAGAAACGTGAAGTAGAAGAGAAATCCAACTGTAACTCACGTAAATTCGAAGGTAGTTACCGGTTTCGTCGAGGTCTTATGTTCTAAATTTGATTCTGAAGTTCAGCTTCGTTCGAAATTGTTGGCGTATTTAGAATCTGCTGTTGATTTCGAACCTAACCGTGTTGGTTTCGCATTCCGCCGCTCCAATTCATGGAGAGCTTTGAACAACATCCATGGCTTGGTGAACAGTAGTTGTGACACATCATTGAAGAAGATAAAGAAGTTCTACAGCTTCTGATTCCATTTACTTTACTTTTGTTTTATTTTAATTTTTTTCTTTAAAAAAATAAATAAATAAATAGATTTTGGGCCGTGTGGCCTTTTACCATTACCGTCACCATGTTTTGTTTATAAACCTCCCTTTTCTTTTTGTTTATGTTTCTTTTTTTGAATTCTTGTTGGTTGATTTGGTTGGATCTTGAATTTTGAATATGATCTTGTTAATCTCAATGGACCTTGGGCGTTGATAGGATAAATTTCAAATCCGCCAAGAGAGGTGATTGATATTAATGACGATTTAATCGAATTAAGGTTCATTTTAATTTTTTTTCTTCTTCTTTTTATTTTTGATCGATGAAATCTATGGATCATAGATTGTTGATTATCAAGGTTGTTTAATCTTCATTATTTCAAATCTATGGATGAATAATCATTGAGATAATTCTCCGTACTTTGGAATAGTGATAGATTACCTTTGATTAATTGATTAAAAATCTTGATTATGATGAGATCACTACCTCTTTTCTTTTTGTGTGGCATGTTTTAGGAGAGTGATTTACATATCGCTTCTCTAACATGTGTTAACACTAACATTATTATTGACCGGCCTCAGATAGTCGTGGTTTCTACATAAACCCGATTACGATTGCTTAACATAGTGCTAAAGTGTCCCTTAATCGGAAAATGATCATTCGTGGCTCAAACTTACTTTTAAAAGTCCAAGTATGTTTAGTTGCTTGTCTTAAGTCCAATACCTATGAAAATCATTGTTAGGAGGCTTTGATTCTATCAATCCTCTAATGAGTTTTCATTAACCTTGGTCTAAAGTACAAGAATTAATCATCATTGATCATATGTTCTAACCACTAATTACTAATTCACTAACATTATCTTTGTTTAATTTTGTTTATATTCTCTTCTTACTCCTTATTTCTTACTTTTATGCTTCCATATTATCATTTCATATCATATCTTTGTTTGTGTTTATGTCATTTCTCTTTTGTCCACTTGGACCATACCTTGTTCAAAACACTAATAAAGGATAAAAAATCTCTAAAAAAAAAACTTGGTGTTGTTAACTTTGTGGTTATGCTCTTGGACTACTCTTAGACCTTGGACTTCTTGGACCTTTGGACTTAGAATTAGGGCTCTCATTCCTATGCTTGGAGTATTGTGGATCTTAGCCTTTATTTGGCTCGCTCATTAGCTTATGCTTTAAATCGGATGGAATTCTTTTTGCTTGCTATGGAGTGTGCTACAAGTCGGTTAGATCTTTCTTACCTCTAGCTCTTATTTTGGTTTCTAGGATAGTCAGTTCATCTCCTCCCCTTCTTAAATTTTCAAAACTTTCTCCCTCTTTCAAAACCTTCTTGGTTTCAAACTTCAAAACCGCTTTCGCAATAAAACCTTGACTTTTGTCAAGTGATTTTCAAACTTTGTTTTTCTCAATAAAAATCAATCAATGTTAATCATGCTTTGACCAATTTCAAAATACATAAAAAATACAAAAACTCATCAACTCTTTTTGTGCCTTTATGCACTTTTTCACTTTAAAACTTTTCATAAAGTTTAGACATGATTCATTTCTATAGTTGAGATGTAAATCTCCTATTCCCCATATTATTAAGACTTTGACATTTTCCACGTTGATGTTGAGTGATAGTCTTGTTGATAATCCAAGCAAATCCTCCATCTTTATGTGACGCAGATGTTGTCTTAATACTCGTGGGTGGATAGTCGCAGTTTTCTCCTTGAAATGACGACTTGTCTTTACATCTAAAATCAATCAAAACCAACAAATTATTGTCATTTGTACCACGAACTATGGGGTTTTGATCCCATATTGCACTTTGTGGGTACGTAGGCATGAGGCGATAAGTCTCTCCAAACACAAAAATCTAAAAAAATAATTCTCTTCTCATCTCCCCAATCTCTTTTCAAACAAACCATTTTCAAACCAAAAAACGTAAATATTTCAAAGGGCTCCTATAGAGTACTATAGACGTTTTGGGTGCTAACACCTTCCCATTGTGTAACCAACCCCCTTACCCCGATCTCTGTCTCTTGTTCTTATTTTAGAACTCTTTGGTTTTGTTCGCTCTTTTTCCTTTCCTTTTTGGGATAAAATAAAAGTACGGTGGCGAATCTTGTTTTCTTTGAGTTAAGTTAATCAATAACTTACACTCACGATTTTTACCGCTACAGAAAAGTGGCGACTCTGCTGGGGACTCCAACGGTTCTTAGTGGGTTTCGCCTACTTTGATTTATTTATCGCTTTTTGTTTGACTTGTTTGTTATTGATTATTCTGTTTTGGTGCCCGGTAATCTGTGTGGTGAGATAAGTCCTATGCCCGGACTTGAGTTCACTTATGATAGGAGGGTGGTATAGTCTTGTTGGCTTACGTGGAGTAGTCCTTACTAAGCTGACTTGAGATCCCCCGCTCAGTGGAGGCCCCTTTGGAATTACTGATGTCTTACGAGTAGTCGTAATTGATATTACTTTTTTCGACTGGGAGCCTGAGAAGCTGAGGACCTTAGAACCCTTTAACCCATCTTGGCCTTATTAGGACGTGGTGCGGTGGCTGTTCAGGTGTAGACTTGAATTAGTCGTTACGCGATACCACACTCAGACGAGTTTCTCTTGAGAATATTGTTGGCCGACGAGTAGTCGTTTAAGCCGATAATATCCAAAAGATGGAATTATGATTCTGGGAACTTTTTAGAACCTTGTTCTACAGGTGATGATATAACCATAGTACATACCATTGTGGGTTGGTTGGTTCTTACCTTTGGCTCCATGCTCGTGCCGAACCTTTGAACCTGTGTGCTTTGTATGTCTTGTTTGTGGGTGTTGCATCTTGCACTCATGCATTCATGAGCATTATGTTTCAGTCGGTTTTTAAGGAACCCAGAGATTTCTTTTTGCAAATATCGCAAAAAAATTTTTTAGAACCATGGATATTGAAAGAAGTAACACTAAGAAGTATACTTTCGCGAGTTTTGACTTACAAGAGTTGAGAAATGCTGTTTAGGAAACTGTTGATTACTCTGAGGACTGATGCTGAAAAAGGGATTCTTAATACCTTGGTCCAGTTCTATGATATGTTGCATCGTTGATTTACTTTCCCAGATTATCATCTATTTCCAACCTTAGAGGAGTATGCCTATCTTATGGGTGTACAAGTCTTCATTGAGTTTCTTGAGCGACGTGTCATGAAGAGATCAAGGATCCAGAGGATTTATTTTCCTCTAGCATATCATCATCTGCTCATCTTCCTACCTTCGGTTCTTGGAAGGGTATTGTGAGTCGACTCGTGAAAGAGAAAGACACCATGAAGATCAGCTATGTAAGATAAATCAAGAGGCTTCACAAGAAGTATCAGCTCAGAGTTGGGTCGTTTTCAGACACGATTCCTTAGAACTAGATTTCATTCTCTCTTGTGTTGTAAGATTGATGAAACTGTACTTCAAAGCTGTAATTCTTTCAATATTAATGAAATGAGATTTTTGGTATATTCAGTGCGTTATCTTAATGTATTGTTTGCAAACTGCTTTATAGTTCCTTGAAAACTTGCATTTGCATTTGCACATCAAGCATCATTCTGCATTGTATCTTGCCTTTCCCGGGTGTCTTATTTACTTCCCGTTCTTGGTCTTTGTTCAGACAAGTTGTCGCATCACTACAATACTCGAGCTAAAGATGGATCAGTTGCAACGAGAGAACCGCGAGCTTCGCGAGGAATTGGCTACTTTGAGGGATGGTATGGAAAGGATCTCTACTTTGGTTGAAACTCTGGTTATTGCTCAGAATCAACTTTCTCCTCATGTTTCTCAGACTCCACTACAAAAGACTGTGATTTCTGAAATCATTTCAACACTCATTTCTGTGGCTCCCATTAGCGCTTCCAGTCATGTTACCGAGATGTGTCTCGAAGAAGGTGTCCAGAAAGGATGGTTGACCAAAGGAAATGGTTCTTCTAGCAATTCTAAGAAGTATGGAAATGGTTTTTCCAAAGAGAAAGAATATGTTGCTAATGCTATTTTGCAAGGAAAGCGTAGAAGATCTCATAACAAAAGTAAGCAACAACATACACAACAAAAGATTGATCAGCAAAGTTGTGTTCAAAAGCTAATGCAGTTTGATCCAATTCCGATGTCGTATGCAGAATTATTTCCTGTCTTAATACAGAAGAATCTTGTGAAGACCAGGTCTCCTCCTGCTGTTCCAAAAGATATTCCATGGTGGTATAAACCAGAGACTCGTTGTGCTTTCCATCAGGGTGCACCAAGGCACGGTCTTGAAGATTGTTTTCCTTTGAAACATGAAGTGCAAAGACTAGTGCGAAAAGGAATTTTGTTTCTCAAAGGCACAAACGTCCAAGTCAATATGCTGCCTAAACATGGTAACACCACTGTAGTTGAGACGCATGCCACAATTCTGAATCATTTCAAAGAAACTCAAGTTCGTCCGCCACTTTTTGAGAAAGAATTTTTCAAAATCCAAGATGGTTCGAATGGCCAAACTAGTGGAGAAAATTTTGTTAGTGATTCCCAAGTAGGAGAAAATGTTGAGGTTGATGCAATTCAGAGTTCTCCTCAGATTCTGCAAAATCCAGTCCTGAATAAGCCAAAAGGAGAAACTCGCCCGTTTGATCCAATCCCAATGACTTACAGTCAATTACGGTCTTATTTTTCCCGAAACTCGGTAGTGACACCCAGAAAGACCAGGGTCATGAAATCTTGTCCTTATTGGTACAATCCAAATATCAGTTGTGAGTTTCATGATGGGGTAATGTGGCATCCGATTGAGGAGTGCAAGGTTTTCCAAGAAATGGTTCAAGAGATGATTGACGATGGGGTGTTGACTTTCGAAGGAGGAAGCCCATTTTTGAATGGAACGCCTTTATGTTGATAAATCTAAAACTCGAGGAAATTCATATTGCCAGTGTTAGTGGAGTGACCTGTAGCGGTCGTGCATTTGCTTTTGTTTCTCCAAAGAAAGTTGAGGATGTTCTTTCAAGCTCAGATTGAGATAGTCTCCTCAGATCATTAGTTCATTTACTGCAATTTTATTTGTAATCTCTCATGTTTGTTAATGCTCTGTTTGCTTGTAGAAACTTGTTTGATTTTGAATATTAATCAAAATACAATGAGTATGTTTGTCTTGAAGAAATCCATTCGCATTCGCTCATAAATTGTTTTCCTGCATTTGCAATACCAACTTCTTGTTTGAACTCTTGGAGGGAGGATGATGAGGTGAAAACGCAAAATTTCTGGTTATATGCTTTTGAATAAAACCCTGTTGATGATGTAAGGCATTGTTTCAAATTCCCAAACACCGAAGATATAAGGAAGATAATCCCTTGTTAACCCTTTTGAGCCTCGAAGTAGGAGTTTTCCTTTCTAAATGAAAAAACCCTTACATTTTAACCTGGGGCAGGGTAGTCTTCAGTTAAATTGACCAAGTGTTCAAATTTCCAAAAGGAGTGTGTATTTAAGGACCAACCATGATGGTTATCCCTCATTCCAAAAGAAAGAGACAATCACAACCCTTTTAACAAGTCAGATAAGCCAATGTCACATGATTTGTTCAAAAGAAAAATAAAAATCCCGCTAAGTCGTACAACTTGAAAACAAGTGACTTAGGCAAAAGTTAGGGCATCCCGCTGGACATCAAAAATTCAAAAGAATTGGTCCAGGCAAAAATTAGGAAAAAAAAAACGCGAAAAGCGAAAAGAAAGGATTACAATGAAAAATCCTGAACAAATCTATGTGACTACAAAAGAAGGGGGGGTGACTGTTATTCCCTGAAAAGCCTTATTGGCTCTTAAACCATCATTTTTCATCAGTTCCTCAACCATCAAAATCCTTTGAGGGATGAACAGTTGTGTCTAATTAGCTGAATGTAGGACTGAAGAACATCACGGAGAATGGGTGGGTACAAATAAACTTTGAGCCTAAATATCCTTTTTTTTCTGAAAACCGTGAACCAGACCACATTATAACCCTCGAAAAACCTAATTGAAGCAGGGTTTATTTTGAAAGCATACTTTAACGAGATAGCGTTCCTGACTCCCATGAGTTATGCTAAAAGACCTTTGTTGGTATTTCATGTGCATTCAAAAATCATTGTCACATCTTAACTAGTGATCCGTTCACAAGTTTTTTGCGACATGTTTTCAGTAAAAAAAACTTCAAGATAAACATATGTAATTGCATTAGAATTATCATTCTCAGAATTAATCATTTTTCTGCTTACATACATTATTTGACATCATGGAAGCTTACATATGCGTATCAGTGATGAACATTTTTTTTTTGAAGCCTGAAAATCTGATGAGTAATTGGCAAATCGTTTCAAGGAATGATCATATCCAGGGGCATGTTTCTTGAAGACTTCGTTGAGCTTGAGCAAGTTTGTTTTCCCAGTTGATGCTTTCACAGGGGAAAAGCTTGAATTCTCCATCAGTAAAGAATATACCGACTACAGTTAATCTGGGGCAGTTACGTCGAGATTCGACGAATCTCTCAGAGTTTGAAGATCTGGGACAGATTATCTCAAGTCCTTATGAACTCGAAATTATCCTAATTAGGGTTTGTCCTTGTTGATGTTCTCCTCGATAGAATCTGTTGACAATCTCTCAAGAAAAGTTTGGTCTTATTGATGCATTTCTCAGTTGGGCACTAGTTCAAGCATTTTAAACTTGGATTCCCCCTGCGAAGTCTTGATTCAGATTTCCTCAGCCGAGCATGGTTCTTCTTCCCTAACCTGTTTATGATCAAGCATATTTAAGTGTGAATGTGATTGTTGGATCCCATCATGTTCTATGGTAAAATTTGATGAGGAATCTCTGGCAGGTTTCTACCTCCTCCGTTATGATTCTTTGCTATTATGGCCAATTTGAACCATATTTCCTTTCTAAGAAGTATTGATATAGCAGTCACCTGTCGGGTTTTCTCTTACCTTGTGATTGGGTGTTGATTTAAAATCCCCCACAGTTTGACTTTTTGCTATGATGTTAACTTCTTATTCCCCAGGAAGAGTTGGAAAATTTGTGTTGCTTTGTTTTCTCCAACAGTTTTTTCCTCAAAGCGGAGTTCATATTGTTGAATTATTGATGGTTGAAGATTGATCTTTGGGGTGTCCTCCCCAAGCGGTATCTCCATTTCCTCAGCGAGGTTTGAGCCTTGTAGTAGGATTTATTTTCCTTTGATGGCTCTTGTGTATCTCTTGCAGGGTTTCTGTTGATGATATCTCTAACTTGCGAAGATTAGTCGAGTATTTTAGTGGTGTTGTGATGTTTTGTTCACCCTCTGTTTGCCTTTTTTGTCTGTTTTGTCAGCATATTCATACTCATATGCATTGCATGCGCATTCATTTTGGTTGAGCATAGCATGTTTTTGTTGCATTGTGCATCTTGCATTTTTTGGTGTTTCCCTTTCGCTGGTGTTGTTATCCCCGCGGAGTGCGTGTGTCCTCTCTCCATTAGAGTGTCCACCCTTAAGCAAAAAATACCTATCCTTTCTAATTCCCCACTGAGTTTATGCCTCGTGGAAGATGTTTGTTTAGCTTTCCTCCCCAGCTTTTATCTGGATGGAATTGTTCCCCATTTGAGTTATTTCCTCATGGGGTCGAGTCTTGTTTGACCGTTTCTCTCCAGTTTGTTCCTGGATTGAACTTTGGTCTCTTGCAGCGGTTATTTTGGTTTTCCCTGGGCTGTGAAACCTGGATGTCGAAAAGGTAGTCTTGAGGATTTATTTTCCTCAGCAGGAATCTGTTATTGATTCCCATCAGAAGATGAAGATTTGATTTCCCCAGCGGTGTTTTGATAACACTCTCTTGGTGATTGCTTGTGCGACTTCATGTGACAGTCTCTTTATTTGAGCAACTTGTATGTCTCCAGCAAGATAATCCTCACCCCAACAAATGGTTGTATCTTTATTTTAGAAGTTTGTTGTGTGATTTGAGCTGCCCATTGACCGGTAGCAGGTATCCCTTGTGAGTTCATTACCCAAATTTTTCTACCTAGTACTGGGTATCCGGTAATGTTTCTTCACCTTTCGAGTATATTACCTCTATTGACTGGTAATATTTCTCACCCCTTTTTGGTTGGTTATGCTTTACCCATTTGACCGGTAAAAGATAATCCTTACTCCCGAGCTTGTTGCCTTTATTTTCTGCCTAGTGATAGGTAGTAGGTAGCATTTGTCTCCTCCTTTTGGTCAGTTATCGACATATATTTCTACCCAGTAATCGGTAGTCGGTAATCTTTCCTTGTGAGTTCATTACCCAAAATTTTCTACCTAGTACTGGGTATTCGGTAATGTTTCTTCACCCTTTTGAGTATTTTGCTCATCCTTTTTGGTCAGTTATCGACATATATTTCTACCCAGTAATCGGTAGTCGGTAATCTTTCCTTGTGAGTTCATTACCCAAAATTTTTTACCTAGTACTGGGTATCCGGTAATGTTTCTTCACCCTTTTGAGTATTTTGCTCATCCTTTTTGGTCAGTTATCGACATATTTTTCTACCCAGTAATCGGTAGTCGGTAATCTTTCCTTGTGAGTTTGTTACCCAAATTTTTATACCTAGTACTGGGTGTCCGGTAATGTTTCTTCACCTTTTGAGTATATTGCATTTATTGTGCTATCTATTGATTGGTAGTCGGTAATATTCTCACCCCCTTTGGTTTATTACGCTTATTTTCTACTCAGTAACCAGTAGAAGCATTTTACCTGTTCTCTTTGGATCGACTATATTCGCCTAGTAACTGGAAATTGGTATCTCTTTTCCCGTTGAGTCGTTTCCTTTCCTTTATCGGAATAGGATCTTGCTCTTTTGTTTTCCCTTGTGGAGTCTCTTTTCTTCTTTTTCTCCTGAGTTTTTTTTTTGTCTCCTGTGGCATTTTCTCCCCACAAAGGTCTTGTGTTTGCATACCATTAGCATAATCATATCATTTTGTGGTCTCTTAGGGCCAAAAATTGGGTTTATTGTTATATTTAAGTCTCTTCTATCTAGTCGAGACAAAGATGTCAATCTTCATATCTCCGGATAGAAGAATCTTAAATAGGGGCAGCTGTAATACCCTAATTTTTACCCCTAAGATCCCACATTGCATTTTCATTTTTGCATACACAAACAAGACCATACTTTTTGGTTCTCTCAGCGCATTTGTGTTTTCTACTTGCTTTATGTTTATTTCTGTTTACTAACCTCTAACCAAAATACCAAAAATATTTTTCAATTTGTTTGTTTCTTCTTCTTCTCTGTGTGTTTAGGGTTTTGCAAGGAGATTGATGACAAAGACATTCATTCAAGTTTAAATCAGATGGACGTTTGACCTCATCTTGGTCAAACTATCAAGAGTTTGCTTCAACTATAAGTTACTCGTGGTGGTGGGTTATTTTCTCAGGAAATGAGATTGTTCAAGGTCAAATTGTCTTGTATTGAAATCCAGTGGTTTATCAAGCAGTGTTCTATGAGAAGTTTGGTCCATGACTATTATGATCAAGGTTCATCAGTCCAGGTTGTGTTCATCTATGGATTTATTTTCCCAGAGATTAATTCAGATAAATTCAAAGAGATTCAGTTTTAACCGAAGATTCAGAGTTTTGTCTGTACAAGTCAAGTTTTGTGGATGTTCAACCAAGATGTTTGTTTTGGGATGCAAATCCAAAATGAACTCATATTCACCTGTATAGATAATACATGCCAATATTTCCTTGTCACGATTGAGACGTTATCACCAGTTCTGGATGCCTCGGAGGATATGCTCAATATTCTTGTTTGTCAAGTAGAATTACTCCTCCTGTTGACTAGAATTGTTTGCAAAGGATTATCCACAGACATATCATTACTTGTTATGAAATGTGCAAGTTCAGGTCTAAAACTGTTGAGTGAACTTAAGCTGTTACCTTCTAAAGCCAATTTGATCATGAACTTATTACTCACACTGCTGCTTTTGGTGCTTCAGTCCAACTCCCTCTATTTGAATTTTGATGCGGCGGCAGACGAAGGTTCTGGTAAGGATTTCTCAAAGGTTTTAAACGCCCCACCATTCTTATTGCTAACCATTTGATTCATATGTATTTCTGTGGCGGGGATTATGTTCATGCACGCAAGGTGTTTGATAAAATAGAGGTTGTAAGATTTGATCAGTTTCAAGGGATTTTTCTGGACGATGCAAGTTTTAATCCTGTTGAAAAGCCAGCTTCATAATTTCATAGGACATACAGGCGTTGTACTTTGTTTGGCAGCACATCATATGACATGTAGTTCAAAATGTTGCACCTTTAATAGAGTTTTGATTTCTGGCAGTATGGATTGCACAATTCACATATGGGATCTTGACACTGGCAGTCTTATTAAGGTAATGCACCATCATGTGGCCGCAGTGCGTCAAATTATTCTTCCCCCATCTTTGACCGGACATCCTTGGAGTGGCTGTTTTCTTTCAGTTGGAGAGGATGCATGTATTGCCCTTGTTTCTCTTGATACTCTACAGGTGGAAAGAATGCTTCCTGGACATATGAACTATCCTTCAAAAGTTTTATGGGATGGAGCAAGAGGTTATATTGCATGTCTCTGTCAAACACATTACGGAACTTCTGACGGTGATGTATTATACATTTGGGATGTAAAGACAGGCTCCCGTGAGAGAATCATACGTGGGACAGCTGCACATTCTATGTTTGATCATTTCTGTATAAGTATCTGTATGATTCTGTATCTGTCTCAGTGCTGAATGAAAATACATCAGTATCTTCATTACTTCTTCCAATAGTTGATGATGCAAAGATCTCTAACTCTCCCTTAAGTCATACAGGGAACTTGCTTACTTCTTCGAAGTCATCGCCAAGTATTTTAAGTACAGCCGGGCTGAATTCTTCCAAACCAAAGGCAGGTAAAGGAAATTCAGCAAAGCCAAATTCATCTTATTTGTTTGGTCTTTTGAGTAACAACCTTCCTATCAAATGCTCTTGCCCATTCCCTGGTATTGTGTCTATGAGTTTTGATCTTGCTTCGTTGATGTTCTCTTTTCAAAAGAATGACACCATGGAGAATGGTGATGGGAAGCCTGTGAATATCAACTTAAAGCATAAGGGCGTTCAAGAGCAAAATCCGGCCTGCCATAATCCTGAAACTTCAGAGGGGCACAATTGGGTTGGCTTTGAAGAATACTTACTGCGATACAGTTTGTCATTTTTACATTTGTGGAACGTAAACAGTCAGCTTGATAATTTGCTGATAAGTGATATGAAACTGACGAGACCAGGAAATTTTATAGTAGCTTCGGGTCTGCAGGGAGATAAAGGTTCATTGACATTGTCATTTCCTGGTCAGAGTACTACTCTTGAGCTATGGAAATCATCATCCGATTTTTCTGCAATGAGACCACTGAGATAGGTTTTGAAGACATTGTAAGACGGTTTGCAACTCATCATGTTAATGTCAGTTTCTTCTTGCGGAAAGTACGAAGTTGTTGAAGCAGGTGATGTCGAGATTCGGTGACGATAATGTTGATACTGAACAATTAGCATCTCTGGATGAACACTCAAATTGTAATAATATGTGGTTCTGAGTATGGAGCCATCATTGGGAGGTCAAGCAACTGATGCACGATTGACACGACAATCCGAACTAAAGCAGGTCGACATGCCATCATTCCCAACTTCCTGCGTGCAGTATGACCATACTTGCTGCAAAACAAAAAAAAAAACTAGTCATTCGAAAAGATGCAGCTCTATGTTGTTGCAAATTAATTGCTGTTTTTCTTCTCTGGTATTGCGAGCGCACATTTTGGTTCTAACAGGCTGTCTCGATCAGGAGGGAAGCGCCGCCGTCTTATTGAAGAGCTTGTGGAGAAGCTTCTCATTTCTGCTGTTGCTGACAGAGGTTTCAGGCATATCAGAGGTGATCATCACTCAAGGATATAATGAGGAAGGAATCTACACTGTTCGCTTTTGTGTTCAGGGTGAGTGGATTCCCGTTGTTGTTGATGATTGGATTCCATGTGAATTACCGGGTAAACCAGCATTTGCTACAAGTAAGAAGGGTTATGAGCTTTGGGTCTCTCTATTGGAGAAGGCATATACCAAGTTGCATGGCTCTTATGAAGCACTAGAAGGTGGGCTTGTTCAGGAGGCTCTGGATCTCCTTATGCTGGGGCGCTCGACAATAATAATTTCTCAAGGCTTAGTCTCATAAAGAACGCTGTTTATATAGCAGTTATGGAGGAAGGTCAACTTGTTGAAATCGGTACTCATGATGAATTATTGACCCTGGGTGGCTTATACGCAGAGCTTCTTCGATGTGAAGAGGCCACAAAACTTCTCAAGCGGATGCCTGCTCGAAACTACAAGGAGAATGCAACATTACAAATTGAGAAGGATTCTTCAGCGAGCCATAGCTTCAACGAATCGTCATCCCCCAAAATGGCAAAGTCACTCCTCGCCGATGCTCTCTCTTCTTCTCGCGCCTCGTACTTCTATTTTGATGTTACCGATAAACACCGCGTCACCAAAGTTCTTGAAGGTTCTTCGGTTGTTTTTTATATGGATGTTGATGGCATCAATTATGACAATGATTTCTACAGCTGCTATAAGCTGATAGTTCAAGGTGCGAAGAATGTGATCACTGCTTGCAGAGAGTGTAAAGTGAAACGCTTAATATACAACAGTTCTACAGATGTTGTATTTAATGATTTGCGTAATAGAGTTAAATCGTCGGCATATCAGTGGAAAGTTGATAACATGTTGATTGACCTTAAGGCTCATGCAGAAGCTTTGATCTTGGATGCTAATGATTTTAATGGAGTCTTGACATGCTCACTTCGTCCTAGTAATGTCTTTGGTCCTGGTGACACAGAAATTGTGCCGTATTTGCTAAAGATAGCAAGATATGGTTTCACAAAGTTTATTATAGGGACTGGTGATAATCGATCAGACTTCACCTTTTATGAGAATGTTGCTCATGCTCATATCTGTGCAGAAGAAGCCTTAAATTTCCAAACAGTTTCTGTGGCTGGAAAGGCATTTTTCATCACGAATCTTGAGCCTATGAAGTTCTGAGAATTTCTCTCACTTTTATTGGAAGGTCTTGGATATCAAAGGCCATTCATCATACTTCCTGCCAATTTGGTGCAATACATTGTCCCGGGTTCAACTGCTGCAAAAGATGATGACGGTGTCGATGATGGAAAACGCTGCTACTGCTCCATGTGAAAAAGTAGTTAGCCAGGATGATTGTCCTCTAATTATGATTTTCAAAGAGATAGAGATATGCGGTGTCATAATTCTGGCAGCAATATTGACCATCTGTTTCCTCTTCCATGCAATCAAGTTGAAACTATTAGCATCCTCAACGGTACGTAGGTGACGGCTTCTGTTATCATTTGCTTTTCTTCATCTGGAAGGGCTGCAAGATTGATAGCAAAGTACAGGCCAACGATGTCGGTTCTCTCCGTTGTGATACCCAGGCTTAAGACAAATCAGCTAAAATGGAGCTTTAGTGGAGCTTTTGAGGCAAGGAAGTCACTCATTGTAAGAGGTCTCCTTCCCATGCTTGCTGATCCTCGACATCCTGCTGAATCAACAAGTGCCAGTAATGAGTCTATTCTGAAGGTAGCACTTGATCATGGAAAAACATCAGGTGATCACTGCCAGTTCAAGTATAAAACGAGACTCTCATGAGAGGAGCTTGAACACGGATATTCTGATCGGGATGCTCTCGCGCGTAATTCAGGAACTCGCCTTTCAGTTTTTGCATACAAATGCAGTCTCCAAATCATTTGAAAAAAGAACAGAGTAATATTACAACTGGAGATACTTATTCAATCCAGTCAAAACGTACCCATGAGAAGCTTCATATTAAGCCATATTTCTAAGCCATTTTAATATAATTCCAGCTGTGACACTCCAAGCTGACCCCACAAGCTTTTAAAGTTGTTTCTAAGCCATGAGCCAATTGCAAAAAGTGAATAACACGAAATTAAAAAAGGGAGTAACAGCAAGTCACGCAAAAAAACCAAAACGCGGCAAGTATCAATGAAACGCAAGCTTCACGCAGCCCTCACCAATTCTCACTCAAATTTTATCTTCATTCATCTATAAATACAACTCATACCTCACTCTATTTTTCAAGCTTGAAGAGCCAAAATCCTGCTGCCAAAATCTCCATAAACACTTATTCAAAACATCAACCAAGTCATCCTCAAAGCTTCAAACGAACCTTCAATCACCTTCAAGCTTCATTCAATTAAACTTCACTATCCTTGAAAATTCATCAACATTGCCCTTCAATTTTTCTTTAACCATTACCATCAAAACCACATCTCATTTTCGCATCTCACAAATCGCAGAAAATCTTCATCAATACAACAAATCTTCAAAAACGTGAAGGAGAAGAGAAATCCAACTGTTACTCACGTAAATTCGAAGGTAGTTACCGGTTTCGTCGAGGTCTTGTGTTCTAAATTTGATTCTGAAGTTGAGCTTCGTTCGAAATTGTTGGCGTATTTAGAATCTGCTGTTGATTTCGAACCTAACCGTGTTGGTTTCGCATTCCGCCGCTCCAATTCATGGAGAGCTTCGAACAACATCCATGGCTTGGTGAACAGTAGTATGACACATCATTGAAGAAGATAAAGAAGTTCTACAGCTTCTGATTCCATTTACTTTACTTTTGTTTTATTTTAATTTTTTTCTTTAAAAATAAATAAATAAATAGATTTTGGGCCGTGTGGCCTTTTACCATTACCATCACCATGTTTTGTTTATAAACCTCCCTTTTCTTTTTGTTTATGTTTCTTTTTTTGAATTCTTGTTGGTTGATTTGGTTGGATCTTGAATTTTGAATATGATCTTGTTAATCTCAATGGACCTTGGGCGTTGATAGGATAAATTTCAAATCCTCCAAGAGAGGTGATTGATATTAATGACGATTTAATCGAATTAAGGTTCATTTTAATTTTCTTTCTTCTTCTTTTTATTTTTGATCGATGAAATCTATGGATCATAGATTGTTGATTATCAAGGTTGTTTAATCTTCATTATTTCAAATCTATGGATGAATAATCATTGAGATAATTCTCCGTACTTTGGAATAGTGATAGATTACCTTTGATTAATTGATTAAAAATCTTGATTATGATGAGATCACTACCTCTTTTCTTTTTGTGTGGCATGTTTTAGGAGAGTGATTTACATATCGCTTCTCTAACATGTGTTAACACTAACATTATTATTGACCGGCCTCAGATAGTCGTGGTTTCTACATAAACCCGATTACGATTGCTTAACATAGCGCTAAAGTGTCCCTTAATCGGAAAATGATCATTCGTGGCTCAAACTTACGTTTAAAAGTCCAAGTATGTTTAGTTGCTTGTCTTAAGTCCAATACCTATGAAAATCATTGTTAGGAGGCTTTGATTCTATCAATCCTCTAATGAGTTTTCATTAACCTTGGTCTAAAGTGCAAGAATTAATCATCATTGATCATATGTTCTAACCACTAATTACTAATTCACTAACATTATCTTTGTTTAATTTTGTTTATATTCTCTTCTTACTCCTTATTTCTTACTTTTATGCTTCCACATTATCATTTCATATCATATCTTTGTTTATGTTTATGTCATTTCTCTTTTGTCCACTTGGACCATACCTTGTTCAAAACACTAATAAAGGATAAAAAATCTCTAAAAAAAAACTTGGTGTTGTTAACTTTGTGGTTATGCTCTTGGACTACTCTTAGACCTTGGACTTCTTGGACCTTTGGACTTAGAATTAGGGCTCTCATTCCTATGCTTGGAGTATTGTGGATCTTAGCCTTTATTTGGCTCGCTCATTAGCTTATGCTTTAAATCGGATGGAATTCTTTTTGCTTGCTATGGAGTGTGCTACAAGTCGGTTAGATCTTTCTTACCTCTAGCTCTTATTTTGGTTTCTAGGATAGTCACTTCATCTCCTCCCCTTCTTAAATTTTCAAAACTTTCTCCCTCTTTCAAAACCTTCTTGGTTTCAAACTTCAAAACCGCTTTCGCAATAAAACCTTGACTTTTGTCAAGTGATTTTCAAACTTTGTTCTTCTCAATAAAAATCAATCAATGTTAATCATGCTTTGACCAATTTCAAAAGACATAAAAAATACAAAAACTCATCAACTCTTTTTGTGCCTTTATGCACTTTTTCACTTTAAAACTTTTCATAAAGTTTAGACATGATTCATTTCTATAGTTGAGATGTAAATCTCCTATTCCCCATATTATTAAGACTTTGACATTTTCCACGTTGATGTTGAATGAAGTCTTGTTGATAATCCAAGCAAATCCTCCATCTTTATGTGACGCAGATGTTGTCTTAATACTCGTGGGTGGATAGTCGCAGTTTTCTCCTTGAAATGATGACTTGTCTTTACATCTAAAATCAATCAAAACCAACAAATGTTTGTCATTTGTACCACGAACTACGGGGTTTTGATCCCATATTGCACTTTGTGGGTACGTAGGCATGAGGCGATAAGTCTCTCCAAACACAAAAATCTAAAAAAATAATTCTCTTCTCATCTCCCCAATCTCTTTTCAAACAAACCATTTTCAAACCAAAAAATGTAAATATTTCAAAGGGCTCCTATAGAGTACTATAGACGTTTTGGGTGCTAACACCTTCCCATTGCGTAACCAACCCCCTTACCCCGATCTCTGTCTCTTGTTCTTATTTTAGAACTCTTTGGTTTTGTTCGCTCTTTTTCCTTTCCTTTTTGGGATAAAATAAAAGTGCGGTGGCGACTCTTGTTTTCTTTGAGTTAAGTTAATCAATAACTTACACTCACGATTTTTACCGCTACACACCCTCTACGTCCGTTGTACTCAACGGGAACCTCTTGATCGATTCGAGAGTAAAGTTAACTACGCTTATTTGTTTTCTTCTAAGGTTTCTCCTATAGGGGAAAGAGTGGTTTTAAGATAGGGTGCTCGCCAAGGATTGGGGCCCTTGTGCCTACGTATCTTCACTTGTAAGAAGTGGAAAATCAGAGCATTCATAGTTCGTGGGACTACGGGAAAAAGAGGGAGGATTGTGCTCGCCAAGATCATCGCAATCTTGTGCCTACGTATTCTCATTGGGGAATGAGAAATCAGAGCAGCCGTAGTTCGGCTAACTACGGTAAAAGGGTTGTGTTTGGAATGAACGAGAGTTTAAGTCGCATTCTAACTGCTAAACGTTGGCTTGTCCGCTTTCTAGGGGAGGTTGAAGCACTAGTTTGTTATGCGCAGAAGAAGGGAATAAACAATGTTCTTGGGTAAAAGGTATTTAGGTTGGAGATCTCACGAGGGCGAGGGATTTAGTGTTTATCGTATTGGATGTTTTGGTTAGAGGATATATTTGAATAGGTTTAAGGTTTCGATCGCACGGGAGCGAGAAAGAGGAGTTTGGTTAAGTTATTTGATAGAGAATGACGACTATTTGATAAACGAGACGTCGGCCTCGTGTCGCTTGCGCGAAAATAAGGTGCCGGCACAACAGAAGAGTCGCCACCTTTCGTTATTTATCCCTCAGAGCGGGAAAGGAAACGATCGGAAAAAACCTAACGAAAAAGGGTAAGACAAGGTCGTCGCAACCATTGTCTGGGTTCGGGAGTCGGTTACGCAAGGGGAATGTATTATCACCCCTCACGTCCGTCGTACTCGACGGGATCCACGCTTGTTAGTTTACTTGGGTGGGTTGGTTTTATTCTATCTACCTATCAAGGCTGGCTGAAAAAGAAAAGAAAAATGACTCGGCAAAGCGTCGCACTTTATGCTTACATATTCTCATCAGATAATGAGAAATCAGAGTCAACGTAGTTCGGCCTACGAAGGATTGTGGGGGAAGGTAGCTCGCCAAGACTTCGCCATCTTGTGCCTACGTACTTTCAACAGGCATGAGAGATCAGAGCTCACGTAGTTCGGGAAACTACGGTTTATTTCCTGTTTTGAAAGAAGTGTTTTTATTGTGTTTGCGATTTCAACCGCACTAGAGACTATGACCTGAGAGTGAATGCGTCGCATGTCACCCAAAGGGTACCATACTAAACATCCAGACTGTGGAAAAGGAACTCTCCCACAATCCTTTCTCAGATAGCTTAAGGCTCGTAACGTACGAAAGAAACCATTCATGATTACTGTATCTTAAACTGTTTTGAGATGAGAAGAGAACAGGCCCAACTAGGAGGGAGACTATCAAGTCCTACTGTTATCATGCCATGGATTCATCCTATGGTTGAGGTTTGAACAGGGAACTCCTAGAAGTTGTCATGCATAGGTTTCAACCTAAAAGTCTATCATCAAATCCTTATCAAAGGAAATGAGAGTCCTAAGGGATCATGTCAATGATACACCAAAACAGACAAAGCATCAGCTTTAAACGGTAAAATGCATGCAATGCAAGTGAGGGAGGAAATGTGTGTGGGGCTTCAGCCTCCACAAGCTCGTCTCGACCTCAAGCCAGTCATGAAATAACAGTAATCATACTGAAAAATAAACAACATGCTATCAAGCAATAAACAGTAAACTGCAGTCATACAGATAAAAGAAATGAAATACCATCCATGCTTGAGAAAGAAATTATCTACATCTAATCCCTCCCTAATCCTAACCCTAAAACAAAACCCTAATCTACCTCTAAGCAAAGCCCTAAAGCAAAACCCTAATCAAAAGAAATCAATCCCAGTCTTCAAGCTTCAAAACAAGCTTACCAAAGAAAGGGAGCTAAGTAGGCAGACTCATAGTGCCTTCCTCAGGAAAGCACTAGGAGGCTTATACTCAGGAATCATATCCTGTGTGGCTCAACAACTGTGATCAGTTTACATTCCTCCTCAGGAGAAACTAAACTCACATGAAGGCTCCAACATCATTGGATACTTGATAAATCCTACATGAACTAAGGGAACTAAGTGAACAGACCCATAGTGCCTTCCTCAGGAAAGTACTAGGGGGCTTCCAATTAGGAATTATATCCCATGTGGCTCAACAACTGTGATCAGTTTACATTCCTCCTCAGGAGAAACTAAACTCACATGAAGGCTCCAACATCATTGGATACTTGAGAAATCCTACATGAACTAAGGGAACTAAGTGAACAGACCCATAGTGCCTTCCTCAGGAAAGTACTAGGGGGCTTCCACTTTGGAATCATATCCCATGTGGCTCAACACCTGTGATCAGTTTACATTCCTCCTCAGGAGAAACTAAACTCACATGAAGGCTCTGACATCATTGGATACTTGGGAAAGAGGTGAGAAGAAAGAATGAAAGACATCCATAGTGCCTTCCTCAGGAAAGTACCATGAATTTCCCTCAAACTTCAGGATCTCAAACCTCACAAACAGAGAACAAGCTCCTAGACTAGGACCTCAATCCATGCACCCTTGCAAGCTCTAACCTCTCAACCTATGGGTCTTGATCTTCAATCTTCTCCTTCATCAAGGTCCTCAAAGAAAACCAAGCCCCACAACAATTCCCCAAAGATAAACCCCAAAGATAGACAATCAACACAAAACATGCCACACAAACAGTCCATTCAGAAAATACTCTGAAAATACTAAAGTCACAGGGAAAAATCTAATATTTATTCACAAGGGTCTATTACACCTACCCATAATAGCCCTATAGTCCCATACCCAAAATCAAACTAAAACTCCTAAAAGAAATGATTTACTTCACCTATGTTAAACCTAAACCCTAATTTGGTTATGCTAATGCTAGCCTAAACAAACTAATCAAATTTTAACCTAAAATTCATGAAATAAATCCAGAGGGAACTAAGGCTCAATATATAATCATATTAAAAAGAATGGACCAAAAAGATTAAGGGAATGTCCTAAACTAAATTCTACAAAATGAAGTATACACCTAAACCTCCTAAAAGGCTAATTAAAATAATAATATTCTAAAAATACTAAACTAAAAATAAAATGGAATTTTATTATTTACTAATTTTCTAGACAGGAATATAAACCTATAGAAAAAACAAGAAATGAAAAATATTAACTTTCTGATTTTATATGATTTTTTAAAGATGCAAGAAAATTAAAGAAAATAAAATCAAAGAATTAAAAGGAAATGGGGGAGGGGGTGCGTTTAGAAGATGCGCCTAATGTTAATTCTGATGGGCCAGGAAACTGGGGTGCAATTAGTAAGCATGTCTGGGCCCATGTGCTATCAGAATTCAATTGAAAAATTAAAAGAAAAATTGATACGAGAACGGTATGAATAGCAACAATTTAAAGTGTATCACTGATTGGGCCTGGCCTGGGGGGTTTGGATAGCAAGATTATACTAAAGCCCATGAGAGCGTTTAATGAAACGCCTCGTTTCATGCTCTCAGACTATTCCCTCTAAAAATCGCTTGAATGTTGCCCGTTAGATCAAAGCTTCAGTCAACAGTCAATGGATGATCCCACGACCCTGGTGTTATCTTCAACCTCTCCTCTAGGGTTTGCATTGAACTTCCATGCATGAAGCTTTCTCACAGCCTCACTCCTTCCCCCTCGTACTCCTTCATTTCTCAATGAAAAACAAAACTATAAAGAGAAAAAATGCTCTACTTCCCACGCTGAGTACAACCATGGTGTTGGTTCTCACTGAAACCCCCTGGAATTAGAAACCCGATAATGACCTCACCATGAATACTCAAACCTCCACTCATATTTCTCCAATTTCTTGATACTAATGTGCTCACCTCGTGTCCCTGATTAATCTAAGCTAAAACACATGAATTAACACTCCAAATTAAATGAGTTCTTGCTCAATGAAAGAATCGTGTCACCATGTCAAACTTCATAGAATGTGCTCTAAGCTTCTGGATCTGATCCCTATTGATCTCTAATCACTTTTATCCTAACCATTCAATCTAAAATAGAATAAATAAGAAGGTAGAAGAGGTTTTGCAAACCTGGTGCTTGATGATGGCAGAGCAGGTTCTACTCCACTTTAGGCCTTGAGACTTGCCAAGATTGATCCCTAGTGGATGATAAGAGTTCTGTTTGCAAAATACTTGATGTTACAAGCTTGTATCTTGATCTTGAGAGCAATATGCATTCTTGGCAATTTTGATGTTACACCCTCAATCTTCCATGGGTGAGGCTTCAGAATGGTATGCAGGTGCTCATGGTAATCAGAAGGAAAGGTTTGTGTAGAAGAATGAAGTTGGAATGGAGAGTTATGGCAGATTGATATTGAATTGCAAAAATGGAAGGAATTGCATCTCACTCTCTCTTTTGCCCTAGCACTAACCAATAATCACCAACCTTCTAACAAACCATCTCTACTCAACATATAGGACGCAATGGAAGGCTCTAGAAGCTGCTGGAATGTGCTTATGAGAATTCCAACTTATCATGTCATGAACTTATGGATTCATCTCATATCTCATGCCATCTCATGACAAGCTTGGTACAGCCCCTCAATTACATGTAAAAATCTCCTCTCATGAGATATTGGAGGGATATGAATTCTTATCATGCTTGTATGTTCAACTATTTTGAGTTTCTCATAGTTGCCTTATGATGCAAGTAATAGGATTACAAAGCAACCCCCATTTTTAGACCTCAAATCAAAAATGTGTTTAAACCATTGTTTCCAAAATGTTGTTTAGATTCAAAATGACATATTACATGACCTATTTTGGATTTGTAGATCTCTCAAACCATTTTCCAATTTGAACTTATTTAACTTATATGCCATTTTTAGGTTATTTTCACCCATTCTTGTCAATTCTTGCTACAAGCTTTTCCAACAACTCATGACCACTTTTCTAGGCTTAAAATGTCATTTTGAACAACTTTGATGTTTTGAGTTTTTTCATTTGAGGCTTGGAAATAGGAGATATGGCCTTTGCTTAAAATGACCTATAACTTCCAAATGACCAAAATACCCTTGTCTTGTACAAACCATAAGTTGAGTTCCACAAATCCTATCATGGACTTCTAGTACTCTCTAGAAAGCTAAGAAGATGATCTTCAACATTCATGTTGACCAAGAGATCATAGGAATCATCCTACTAGGGCAAAAGTTGTCTGCAAGTTGGGTGACTTTCAAGGACCCAGATTCACATACCTCAGATGACCTGCAATTTGTCAAAACCATAACTTGAGCTCTGCAAATCCTATCAAGGACTTCTACCACTCAAATTAAATCTAAGAATAAGCTCTACAACATTCATGTTGTGGGGAAGATGAGATAACAATCACATCTTGAGCTAAAACTACCTGGAAGATAGGGATCAAACTAGGGTTTTTACACTGACAATCCTTAGAGACCCTAGCTTAAAACTTCTCAAACTCCTCACTCATGATGATTTGGTCTAGGAATCATCCTTATAACATCTCAATACATCACTCCATGATCACATGGCCCTTGGATTAGGTCTCAACCTTCTCCAAATCATCAGTTGACCTAGGGTTGACCCAGTCAGAACCCTAATTCTACCATTCATGGCTGAATCTTCTGAATTCTTGCACAATGACCTCTCTGGGTTTCATGATGGCTTTCAAGACATCTCATAGGCTTTCTCAAAGCTTCAAGTTCACTCTCATAGTCTCAGAATCATCTGAGGGGCTCCCACAACTCTCAAATTATGGGACACACAACCCTGGTTTCAACCAATTCCTCTGAGGATCTCTTGAACTTTCTGATGAAGGTATCAACCTTCAAACACTTGATGGATAAATAAATGTTGTTCAAATTTTGGGGTGCAACACCTCGCAGTCAATTAATCGGGATATTATTGGAATGCTGGATCCCAATAACACGTTTTCATTCGAAATATGTTTGATGGATAGTTTAGACGCGTAAGAGTTTGAATTGAAAGAGATTTTTGATTCAATCACACGAGGGTGAGAAACGAGGTTATGCAGATTGAAAACTTATGAGGAATGACGACTACTCGATAAACGAGACGTCGGCCTCGTAATCAATTAGTCGGGATATTGTTGGAATGCTAGATCCCAACGACAACCTTTTTCATCCCATTAATTATAAAACAGTGTTTGTTGGACAGTGAATACTTTGTCCAAATAATTAAAGAAGGTATTTTAGAAACGAAAGTTTGAACGACACGCCATTCAAGGCGTACGCCTCAATGGTAGTCACTCTCGAATTCGAGGAATGCGCGACTCCAAGAACTCGACTCTTTCGTGATTTGATTTAGAAAATATTTTGAATAGTTTAGCATACTTGGACTAGGCGCGTTAGGTATTCTGGAAATGTAAGATGCAAAGGGGCACGACTCAAGGTGTGCACCTCGAAAGCCGTCGCTTAGAAAATTCAAGGAAGGCGAGATCCAAGAATTTAATTGTTTTGAAATTTACTTAAAAAAAGTTTAATTTAATTAAGAAAAATAGTCTTAATTTTTATAAAATTAATTAATCAATTGTAAAGTTTTGATTTGGGAAAAGTTTAACATTTTTAGAAAAGTTTCAATTTAATTAACAAAGTGTAGCTTTTCAATTCTTGAAATATTATTATAATTAATTGAGAAAAAGAAAAAAAATTTAATGTCTTTAAGAAGGGATAAGTTTTAAATAAAATATTTTTGAAAAGTTTAATATTTAAAATATTAATTTGATAATAATTTTAAAATACATATATATTTCCCATGAATAATTAGAATTTTATAAAAATATCTAATAAAATTTATTTTTAAAAAAAAAAATCTTTTGTAAATCTCAATAAATTTGGGTGAAAAAAAAGTTTTGAAGAACGAAAGACGGAACAACCACAACTCAAAGGCGTGCGCCTCGAGAGTGATCATTCAAGGATTCAAGGAGTGTTAGACTCCAAGAACCCACTACTTCCAATTAAAAGAGAAAAGATTTTTATTTACCTCTAAACAAATAAAAGATTTTGAATTTGGTAAGAGAAAAAAAAAGTTTGATAAATTAAATAAATTTTAAACAAATCAAATTTAAAACAAATATCAAATAAAAAAAAGACTAATAATATTATTAATACTGTCAACATTACTAATTATGTTATTAATAAACCCTTTTCAACTTCCATTAGGTCTTAATTAAATCACAAACCAATATAATATTACTAGCAAAAACTTCATGCATCAAATGAAACCTAATAATAACCTAAATTAAATAAATCAGCCACCAAAAGGTCAACTCAAGCGTTATCCCCCTTCCCCCCACACGTGACGAGCTCGGGAAACCCAATCCCCTCGCAGCCCACAGAAACCAAAGGACATGGAAACTCAAAAGTCACGTGGAAAGAAATTAATTGGGAAAAGGGAAAGAAAAAACTACAGCCACAAATGTGGCCCTGGGGAAGATAAACGGCCAGCCACGATGACGGTATCCCATCCCCTTCACTAACTGAGTTTTTTAGCGTGGATCATCTTCGCTTACCAGCCTTCGAGTTCTAATCTCATCTTAAAATACCATCTCAGTTTCTCTTCCCCTAACCATGAACTCATAAACAACGACCTCCTTCTTCTACTTAAAACCCCAAATAGCAGATATCAAAACCCTAATCCCTCTATTAAATAAATCAAACAATACATAGAAAACTTATTCGGTTATTCATGGTGTACGAATTAATAACGAGGAAACGATGAAGAAGAGTCAGGGTTTTACCTATCAGAAACGGTCCTTTGATTCTAACAAGGTAATCAGCTTCTGATCTTTTCGTTCGTTGAGTTCTATCTTCTCACTTTTATCTGCTTGTATATTGATTACGCCGTGTATGCGAGTGGCTATGTTCTAGTTGATTAGAGCTTCGATATGGAGCTCTATCAATCTTCAGAAAGAACTTTGAAAATCTCTTTAGGTAGGATGGATTGAATTTCGTAGAGGTATGTTAGGGTTTTTCCTTGGCCGCCCTTTCTCAAACGTGAAGCATCCAATATATAGGGGCTCAATGCTATGTGATTAGGGTTTTTCTCCCAGCAACATGTGAGTTTTTGGGTGGAAATTGGAGTTCCTTTCGCACTCTTTTTTATGATTTCTGTTTGTTATTTGTTTTTGGAAATACCTGTTTTTTTACCCTGATTTTTTACTGCGAAAACATAAAATTTTTACCCTAATTTTCACTGCGAGAACTTAAGTTTTTAGCGCTATAAACCTGTTGATGTGAAGCTTGGCTAATTTTAGACAACACCTGATATTCACTTGCTTGCTTTCTCTCCTTTCTCATTGTGCTAAATGTTCTATGAAAATCTCATCACTTGAATTTACTTTTTATAGGGTATACTTGTTGGTGTTGGATGCGGGCGCTGTTGGTTGAAGGACAAGGTTTTGGAGTTCAGAAAAACCATCATTCACCATCTTCTCTCTTTTTTATGCGCATTGGATTAGCAGGATAGAATGCCAAAATGTTGCTTGGCCATACATTGGCGGGAGACTTAAACTAGCCAGCGTGAATTGGTTAACACACTCTTAACCCAATCTTCAGACGCAACTGCTTCAGTAACAATAATCTCATCAATGTATTATGTTTCAGGTACAAACACTTCCTTAAGGTTGTGCCGTTTTTCGACCAACTAATCTAATTTGTATTTCTGATATAACTCATTAATCCTTCTTGTTATATGTACTGAGTGTGAGCCTGCTGATGGCATATGAAGAACGAAAGTTGGAGGTCACAACTTGGTAATGCTTTCAGGATTTTCATCATCCTATCCTTCTACCTTCATCCTGCACCACTAGTCTCTGATTTCCTCAATCCTTTTCTTGTGCAGCTTGTAGATATGGGGCAAGTATAGTCTTCTAAGCGTTAAATTGATTATTGGATCATTCGTGCTTCCTTATTTTGCATTTTCTCATAACTCAATCAATTTAAAATTTTCCAGGTTTTGGTCACAGGATGGCAGAACAGGAAGTTTGAAGGTTGTATGCCTTGTCGGTAGGCTTTGTTATACGGTACCTTAAATGTGAATTATTGAACTTAAACTAATCCCTCACGTCTCTTCATTTCGCATGTACTCAGCGCGGGTTATTGAAGGACGACACACGCGAGAGCTTATTTGGCCGTGACGGCGGATGTTCTGCTGGTTGTGGTAAGCAAGCTAAAAAATTTTAATCTCAGTCCAAATGATGCATAGTACATATGGTAGCAGTGCCACCATCAATTCATTCACGCTAATCATGAGTTTTTCTTTGAACTTTGTATACACTACTCATGTCCCTTTTACTTTGGTCTCAGGCATGATGAGGATGATATACTTGAAGTAGCGGTGAAAAGTTTAGACGCGAAGCTCGTGTTAATGAAGAGCTCAACAATGGCGGCCTGGGCTGATCATGAATTAGCACCAGACTTGGCATAACGCTGTAGTGACGAAAGCATAGAAGAAACACATTCATGATACTTCAGTATCATAACCATAAGAACTAGAAAACCACTTGTTGTAGATCCTGATTTGCGAGGCTTCCTTGAACCTCTCTTGTTCTCCCATCGTCTCAATGCATGGTATGATGGTAAACATATTAACAATGTTAGTAATATCATTATTTATGAACTAATCGCATCCTGTTTTGATTCCTGCTTGGTTTTGAAGTATATGTTCATCTTTGAAAACCATACGTGAAATGTTCCTTGCCTTGTTTTTCTTGATGCTTTCTATGTAGTTATCTCGTCGTATTCACATTGTGAACTAAGTGCAACTTATCTTGTTGGATGCGAGGTACATACAGCTGCTGTCAGTTGGTGGACGAAGCTGTCGCCGGTTGATCGAAAAACGTTGAAGAATGGGCAAGATCGTAGATGACTGGCGTCATTCATAAGAAAAGGTTGATAAGTTGTTTGTTCAGTAACATGGTATGCGATATATTTAGACAAATCTATTGCATCCCTTTATTTCGTATGTAATTGGAGCGGAATCTTGAAGGATGGAGAATGCAAGGTTGGACATCTTCACGGTAATGCCGCATTTGGAGACTCTTGATGATGTTAGAATGATGCAGGGCGCCATTGTTGAATCACGGTGATAACTTAAGCACAAAACTTTTGCAAATTCGTCCATAGGTTGTGACAAAGTCATGCTGCCAGTTTTGACGGATTGACGAAAGTAACCATCAACCAGGGTAAGCACGTCTTCTTATGACCTTCTCTTTGGTGATATTTGATCCGCTAGTTTCCTTTCAAAACATTCTGTATATGCTTTTGAAAGTTTCGATATACGACACGTATGAGCAAAGTCCACTGAAACTGATCTCTATGTAATTTGCTTAGAAGACCAATCTCTTAATCATTCTTGATTTATTTTGTAGGTTTACATGATCACACGATATTGAAGATTCCATGAAGATAAGGGAGTCCCGTTCTCGCTGGAAAATTATAGTTGCATTTGCAAAATACCATTACCAAACAAAAATGTAACCTGTATCTAATGCCTTTCAACATAATAATTACTGTTTAGAACTGTACAAAGTTCATAATAAAAAAGTTGTCCCAATTGACACAGGATCTAATTTTGCTCACAACTCATTTTTCACAACATTGAGATACAGTGCATAGGTTTTGTATGATATAATATGTGATGGCGACCAAAAAGAAAGGTGTAGCATACTGCATACATCAACGGTGAACTGCGTTGTTCAGGAAATTTGTCGTGGAGGGTCTTCAGTTCACAACTGAAAGATGTGTGGGCAAGCAGGATCTTGCAATAAGTCAAAATGATGTCAGCTGGGATCTCAAAAAACATCAGCCATTTATGAAACTGTTCTCCCGTAACTAATAGAAGTAATATAGAGGTTCTTTGCCCATTTTTCTTTAACATGAGTACTTGGAAAATCAGACGTGCGAAGCGTTTCTTGTGTTTCATCAGTTGGTTTTCTTCTAGGGACACTTAAAAATAAAAGCAGCCTGATCAGGCGTCGCAGCAGTTGCGGTGATGCGGTAATTGTTTTCCCCCTTTCGATGAATACCTTCACTAGGGTACAGGAAATCAAGTTCCACAACCTGGTCTGAAAATCCACCTCCACGAGACATAACAATTGCCCATCTAGTGCCAGCAGTGGCCATAGCAGTGACGAAAAATCCTTCTTTCCTTTTTTGTTGATCCACTTAAATGGAAATGAGTCGCTGACTTTATAGGATTGTTGCATGTATTGGGTCCCTTTTGATATTACAACCAATGAGGACCTATTACAAGCTCCAGTTATGGCACTGATGTAGTAATTATTATCCCACTGCTCCATAATCCATTCCTTGTGAAGAAAACTGGAAGACAGTTCATAAATTTGTGCTGTGAAACCAATGCCAGCATCCATAATAAGAGCCCAAAGACTAGCACAAGAAGCCACGCTACTGATAAACAAACCATCTTCATTCCCTTTTTCAATATGTTGGGAGAGCCGCTCATCGGCCACATTGTAATGATACCTTTGTTTCATTGGTCTCCGAGCATTGTAAACACTAATCCACTGTGTTGCTGGCGTTCCCATTCAGACCCTCTTCTTTGGCTGTTCATTGTCATCCTCTTCCATGGTGAAGCGTCCTCTCTTTTGTCCAACTTGGCATACAAGCTTCTGGGTCTCTCGCTTTTTCAAAACCATTTAATCACAAGTTATGATTTGAAACGTAATGGATTTATGAAGTTACCACTTTAAGATAACATGCAAAGTAATGAGGTAAAGTTTGCAATTGCTTGTGAAATAACTTTAACCACACGGCCCATCACCAAACCAAATACTCATTGTAAATGCCTTTCTTTGACTTAGCTAGGAAATCAAACATTCATTTCTGCCTACAGGCATCGTAGCTCGAAACACCAACAACTTCTTGCTTTAAACATCCAAAATATCCATGTTGATGAGATTGGCCTTGAAGCTAATGGATTTGTACAATATAGGCGGTCCATTCCTCAAATGTAGCTTGTATGGTTATGAACTGATGCATTATACCATAAGCCTTTGAGATGAATCAAAATATTTTGGGATGATTGCATCCAAAGCCTAATTATGACCTGAAATTCGTAAGTCAAATTTAAGTTTGTCACAAACCGATGACTTGGAATTTGCTAGCTAAATCTAAGTTTGTCACAAACTGACTTTCTAATTCAATTATGTTTTGGAATTGGCAAGCTAAATCTAAGTTCGTCACAAACTGATTTAGAATCCAAATATAGCTCGATGTTTGCAATCAACTCGAACAAAGTCTGAGGCTAAATCGACTGTATGAAGTACCTTTGGATAACTTGAGCTAAAGTACCTTTGGATAACTTGAGCTAAATGTGCATACAAGCAATTTATTTAAAGAGAAATCTTGGAGAGTCGTGGCCAGAAGTCATGAAGTAGTAAGACATTCATTAAATATCGAAGTAAGACAAATTTGGGGTATGACAGATGCCCCTATCTAATTGCCTTAAACCTGAGCGGATGAACTGCCGCATGGCGTTCATTTTAAGGTGGAAGTCAATTAGATACAAGAAGACCCCAAAATTTGTCCGGTAGAGGAGTGAAAAGTGCCATGAACAAGATAACCTGATATTCTCTGGGTGGTCGAAGCAGTCCCTCATTCGTTAAGGTCCTTCGCGATACCAAAGTGGTATAAACGAACCCCTTTGGGTGGTCGAAGCAGTCCCTCATTCGTTAAGGTCCTTCGATGATACCAAAGTGGTATAAGCAATCCTCCTTGGGTGGTCGAAGCGGCCCCTCGTTCGTTAAGGTCCTTCGATGATACCAAAGTAGGTATAAATGAACCCCTTTGGGTGGTCGAAGCAGTCCCTCATTCGTTAAGGTCCTTCGCGATACCAAAGTGGTATAAACGAACCTCTTTGGGTGATCGAAGCAGTTCCTCATTCGTTAAGGTCCTTCGATGATACCAAAGCAGTATCTCCGATCAAAACTTGAGATTCTTCGGGTGGTCGAAGCAATCCCTTATCCATTAAGCCTCTTCGATGATACCAAAGCAGTATCTCTGATCAAAACTTGAGATTCTTCAGGTGGTCGAAGCAGTCCCTTCCAATAAGGTCCTCCGATGATACCAAAGCAGTATCTCCGATCATAACTTGAGATTCTTTGGGTGGTCGAAGCAGTCCCTTATCCATTAAGGCTCTTCGATGATACCAAAGCAGTATCTCCGATCAAAACTTGAGATTCTTCGGGTGGTCGAAGCAGTCCCTTCCAATAAGGTCCTCCGATGATACCAAAGCAGTATCTCCGATCAAAACTTGAGATTCTTCGGGTGGTCGAAGCAGTCCCTTATCCATTAAGGCTCTTCGATGATACCAAAGCAGTATCTCTGATCAAAACTTGAGATTCTTCGGGTGGTCGAAGCAGTCCCTTCCAATAAGGTCCTCCGATGATACCAAAGCAGTATCTCCGATCAAAACTTGAGATTCTTCGGGTGGTCGAAGCAGTCCCTTATCCATTAAGGCTCTTCGATGATACCAAAGCAGTATTTCCACCTTAATCACACACCACGGGAAACACATCAATTTCCACCTTGCTCCTAACCGACGACGATGCAAACAAGTCAAACAACTGAGCTTCGTCCGCTAAAAATTCTTCAACTCTTTAGTGGATAGAAAACTCTCACTTCTATCATCTTCCAAAGAAGGAAACTCTACCAACTTGTGACAACAATCTAAATGAACTCTATTAGATTGCAACCGATTCATACCGAAGATCGCATCCAAACCGTCCAACGGTAAACACACTAAATCCATAACGAAGTCCTTACCACACATGGTCGACGGACGACTTATGCATATCAAAGAAGTAGATACTGACCTCGAAGCGGGCGTCTCAATAACCATATTATCATCACAAGTAAATATACACAAATCCAATCGCTTAGCGCACTCAAAAGAAATGAACGAATGAGTCGCTCCGGTATCAATAATAGCAACTAAAAGCATATTATTAATAAAGCATGTACCTTTAATCAAACGGTCCGCATTAGTAGCGTCGGAGCCTGCTAATGCAAATACCTTCCCACTCGTTGGAGCTTGCATAGGTTTAGGACACTTAGCACTGATGTGTCCTACTTCTCCATAATTGTAGCACTTCACTACACCCATTCTACAATCCGTAGCATCATGTCCAAGAACTCCACAACTAGAGCACTTAACTTTGGGCTTCCTACACATAAAAGACTTGTGACCCATCTCGCCACACTTGTAGCACTTAATGGGACCCGAACATCCACCTCCGGACCTCTTAACAAAGTGTTCCCTATGCTTGCCTTTATCAGCAGGCGCCACATAAGGCCCACTCCTTACCGGTTGCTTTCCTCTCTTCTCATTCAAACTTTTGTAATGAGCGAAACGAACCTTGCTATCTTCCTCGAAGATTCTACAACACTCCGTAAAATCCGAAAACCTTCTTATCATCTGATATCCCATCGCTTGCCTAATCTCAGGACACAAGTCATTCTCATACTTAATACACTTTGCGAACTCAGCCGTAGCCGCATCATAGTGAGGATGAAATTGAACCAATTCCATAAACTTAGCAGTATAGTCCACCACGGACATACTACTTTGTTTCAACTCAAGGAACTCCATCTCCTTCTTCCTGAACTCATCAGTCGCATTCACAATCAGCGCATCTCGCACCGTCCTAACCATTTCTTCCAAAGCAGCAGCCACCGCATCGCCGTTATGACCATCCATTCTAACCATTACCAAAAATATCAACAAGGTTAAACAACTGTTCAACCAACACAACGACAAGACAGACACAACTGACTCAACACTGGCTCTGATACCACTTAATATAACACCCCCTTCCTATACCCCAAAATAATTGAATAAATCATTTAGGCGCTCAATATAAATTTCATCAGAGTTTATTTTAAACATGGTATAAAAGAGGTGCATCACATTATCATGAAATTAAACACATACAACACCTGCTCAAGTAGATATGCAACAATGGGCAAGTCATAACAAAGAAATCTTAGTCCTAAAACCCACATCTCAACATTTAGAATAAAAGCGGAAACATCTAAACATTGAATCAATTCATTCATATAAACATATATACATCATTCAGTTAATTCATGTTTACAAATCATCCATAAGAAGATACATACACAGATGTATCACAAAAGAATCAAAACACTTGTATCTCCAAAAAGAGCCAAAGGCTTCCTAACTACCCAGATGTTACATATCAGAGCCAACGACCAAAAACAATGAAGACTCGCTTCACAAAAAGGACCTCCAGCAACCTACTCTGCAATGCCTCATAGAGCATTATAAAACAGCAGAAGGTGAGAAACAATATCATAACAGTCAATGCATAAAATTATATATTATACAAATTACACATACTTCACATTCTCACCACGATTCATTATATAAACCTCAATGCACATTTCATAACTGGGCATATTCGCCAATCATACTTCTACACATACACATTATTTCCACATAACATTTACAATATAACACCAAGCATATACAATATGCGTCAACTAGGGGTGGCAAAATGGATGGATTGGATAGATATGGATTGGATTGCTAATGGATGGATTAAAACAATCCATTAGTCCATTAAAATCCACTAAAATTTTATTAAAGTTATCCAATCCGATCCATCCATTAAGAATAAAATTCATCCAATCCATCCATTAACATATTTTTAATGGATGGATATCCATCCATCCAACTTTTTTTTTATTTCGTAAAAATAAATATTTTTTTTTCCAAAAACAAATCAGTTTTTTATTCTGAAAAAAAAAAACCGATTTTTTTCCAAAAAAAAAAAGTCGGTTTTTTTTTCGAGAAAAATTTTTATTTTTTTTCGAAAAACAAATCAGTTTTTTATTCTGAAAAAAAAAACCGATTTTTCAAAAAAAAATTGATTTTTTTCCAAAAAAAAAGTCGGAGTTGAATTGTCGAAAAACAAATCAGTTTTTTATTCTGAAAAAAAATTGATTTGGTAGATTAATCACATAAAAGAATCCTTGAGACGATATCCGAGTTGAATTGTCGCTGTATTACGTTTTCATCAAAAACACTCGTTTTGATCCGCAAGCGACAACTAATCAATGAGCTAGGCCCTCCACGACGGAGAGATGGATTGGGCAGACCCCGTGTGATGAGCGGGACAGAGCAATATATATATATATATATATATATATATATATATATATATATATATATATATATATATATATATATATATATATATATATATATATATATATATATATATATATATATATATATATATCTTCAAGCATACCAATCATTCCAATCATCCACAATTCACATAAACATTTACACTTATGTTCATTCACCATACATCATGCAAGATGTCAACATGCAACTCATAGAGACCGACTCACAACTCTATGCAGATGCAAATGCGGTACCGACTCATTTCAACAGGTTCAATTGAAGAACCAAATGGAATCATTGCTCGTTACCGAAGTAACTCCCCGTCGGGCCTACTGTGTTCACCCATCGCTCACACCCCACATGGGCACACGAAGTTTTAGGATTACTCACACCCCACACGGGCACACAATCCAATTGCTCACATCCCACACGGACACACAATCGTTCTGTAGATTCACTACGGAATCAAGAAATAACCATCGCTCACACCCCACATGGGCACGCGAGGTTTTGGAGATTCACTAAGGAATCAATCAACACAAGAATGCACAGCATGATGCTTCACATGCAACATGACTCATGACACTCTTGAAATGCACACATGTTTACAAACACACTCATGCATTCTTCACATTTATCGCATATATTCATTTATGCATTCAAAATATATGTATCACAAAACATATATATTCATCATTCATTCACACCATTCAAACATGGCTCACATTCACAATCAATTCCTCATGCATTTCTGTTCAAACTAAGCAAATGCACAAAATTGCCAACCGGCCACAATTATGCTTCACAAACCATAAACTAGGATTCACGCCATACGGCTACCTACAACACATCACAAATTAGCACACAAGCTATTAAACCAAAGAAGGGTCGATCGCCACCAAAACCCAAGCCACAACAGCACACAGCAGCAGGGAAAACCCATCCTGCTACGTTCGCTACACGCTCGCCTAGCGAGCTACTAGCGAGCGTTTGCCACTTGCTCGCCTAGCAAACTGCTAGCGAGCACAAACAGAAGCCTCAGACTTTGTTCGCTACCTCATTCGCCACAGCGAACCTCTAGCGAGCTCCTCGCTACTCCCTTCGCTGCAAGAGAAGGACATCAAAACTATTATGTCCCAAGTCTGGGACCGTTCACTGCGCACTCGCCTAGCGAACTGCCAGCGAACACTCGCGACCTGCTCGCCTAACGAGCTGCTAGCGAGCGTCTGCGATTTCCACTTCTCCCCACTGTTCAGAATCCAAAACCACCGATAAAATCACCCGATGAACTCCAACTCATATCCAGTAGCCTTAGTCTAACATATATCGACTAATCTACATCATCTAATCACGATTCTAATTGTTAAACAACGATTTCTATCGATTAAACCAATTTCGACCTAAAATGGAAAGTGTAGAAAACTACCAATCAATCCAAAACAATCCAACAAAAATCATACATGATTATACACATTGATATAATAATAAGGTTTCACACCCTTACCCGATTGATTGAAGCTTGGAAGTTGTTTCTTGATGAATTTCTAGGTTTTTCTCCATTTCTCCTCTTTCTCTTCTCCTTTCTTCTTTCCTTCCTTTTTCTTTCTATCTCCTTTCTTTTCTCTCTAATTCTCACTTATACCTCTTTCTATTCTATTCTATTTCTCCTCAAAATACCTCTTAAAACATTTTCTCACAAAATACCCCACTTAATATAAAATACTAAATGTCTAAAATACCCTTTAATCTATTTTCCCCAAAAACTCTCCGATTCGGTAAAATAGCACAAAAAGCAATTAAACGTATCGACACATAAATTCCATAATTAAAATAACATTCATCCAAATAAATCAAAAAGGACTCAAACAAATTGGGAAATTCAGAATCGGGGCGTTACATAGTTCGGGCTCAAAGGACCACAGGTTGGTTCAAAGTTTTTTAGGCCCGAGTAGGGTTAACAAATAGTTCTAGCAGTTGGTGTATGTAGCTCGACCTTTGGAGACTTAGGCGTTACAGTTTGCGGTAGAACTAAAAGTTAACAACACTCTTATGAAAATATTTTCCTTGATTAAGAACCCGAAAGGGTGGAAAAGGGTTTGAATTTTTTTTTTGTTTTTTAAGAGAAGAATTGTTTTGAATTAGAGTGTTCATAAATGTATGTTGTAACAAAGTCTAGAACCTAGGATCGAATGCGTCGCATATCGTCCTAAGGACGTATACTAAACACTCTAGGAAATTGAGAGGTGGCCCCTCAATCACAATTTCCCAAGTATAAGGCTCATGGCACAACATTCATTATCCTTATTAAGTATGTTAAATTTGTTTGAAGATGAGAAGAGAAGAAGGAACACTAATGGGAAACTAGTCAATCCTAAAAGTTATCATGCAAAGTGGACCTAAAGTTGAGTTTGAAAAGGGAACTACCTAATGTTATCATGCATAGTTAGGCACCTAATGTCTATCATAACCTCAAGAGGTTAGAGGACTTATGGGGAACATGGCAAAGAAAAGCTAAAGAAGAAGAAGAAGAAGAAGAAATGCATATGCAAATGAGAATGCAAATAAAATGCAACGCATAGAATGATAGTGGGAGGAAAATAGTGTGGGTAAGTAGGCACCACAAGCTCATCTCAACCAAGAATGCATATGGAAATGCAAGAAACAAGAAGAAGAATGAGAAAGATGTATCACAAACAAACAACAAAGTGACAAACACAAAGAAAGGGTTCTCATGGATTCATCACTTTAGGTAAGCTTCAAATTCCTCCCAAGGAGGCACCAAGCTACCTTAAATGACACTCCAAGGTCATTGGACAGAAGGGAGATGAAAAGGAAAGAGCTCAAAAGCAATAGCAAAGCAAACCAAAAAGAAATGCAAGCAAAAACATAAAAGATGCAAGCAAACATCACATTGAAGTTCAAGTTGGAAGCACAAAAAGAAAGGCATCAAACAACAAGCAATGAACAATATTTTGACCTAAAAATGAACCTACAGCAAGCTCAACATATCTAGAATGTGAAACAAAAATAGTTGAGAGCTTATTGGACCCACAAAGGTCATCTCCAATCCAAACTAGGTCAAGCACTTGTGTGAGCTGTCCTATGGAATGACTTAACTTGTAAGTCACTTCAAAAATAGGAAAAAGGCTAAAAAAAATCAAATAAAATGCACAAACAAGCTAAACAAGTTGGCAAAAAGGGGCCACAAGCATAAGTCAAATATCCCCTCAAAGCACCCTCAAAAGAAAAAATTCATTAGGAGGTACCACTTTGAAATGGGAGAAACAAAGGCAAAAAGAAAAGGCCCAAAAGTCAACAACCAGGGGCAAAATGGTTCTCAAAAATCTCTCAACTCATGATGAACATGAGGATCAATTTTCACTCATTGAACCAAAAAAGAAAGGGAGATACAAAATCAAAAACAAACAAAGTCACAATTTAATTCAATTAAAACAGCCCCAATATTTAATTCATTTTAAAATTGAAAATAAAATCAAAAAATAAAATAAAAATATCCAAAAAAACTAGACATCTCAAAGTTCACAAAATATATTTTTGTGTATTTTTATGGATATTGGAACTATTTTATTTGGAATTAAATTGAAACAGCACTAAAAAAAAATAACAAAAGAAAATAACAAATAAATGGCAAACATGTGGTGTTAATAGCAATAAAATGAAGTGCAAAACATGGATTGGGCCTCCCTGGGGGGGGTGCTAATAGTGCACGGTTCATAGGCTCAATGAGAAAAAAACAAATACATTCTGAGTAATTCAATGAAGTGATGTTGACTAAGGTGTACCATGGAAAGCAATCTAGATCACATGATTAAATGGAGTATGCACATCAAGTGGCTATTAAAGTGACAACACATTAATGAAAATAAAAGAAATCCAATGCAATTAGTCAAAGATGGAGCATGGAATGTCTTAATCTGCATCGCTCGAAACAAAGTCAAACAAACAGACACACCACACAACGACACGTCGTCGTCTTCCTCAAGCAAGCATCCGTCGGCGCCGGAATAGTTCCGGTCATCCCTCCCACGAGGTCCGGCCGCCGCGAGTATGTGAGCACAACATAGCTCTCTCATTTTTTACCATTTTCGACATTTCTTATATGGAAATTCATCTACTCTTCGCAAGGATATCATATCTACCTTTAGTTTCCATTAATTCCTCATAACAAATTCAGAAAGTAAACAACAAGCTTGGTGCACAAAATTTCGATGTTCTCAGAACTCAACCAAATTAATCCAAACATCATCTACATGTTATGTAGATCATAGATCCACAAAAATATAAGCAAAACACCTCAAGAATTGATCAAACCGAATCAAACAAGTTTGGAGCTCCACACATCAAACATCATAAACACGAACAATTATTATCCAGAAACGATCTACATCACTCAAGGATCACAATGCAACAAAAATGGCAGAGAATCATGGCATATTGAGAGTGTAAGGTTGAATTCAAGTTACCTAGTGGAGAACTTCCACTGAGCCTTCAAATGGAGCTTAAGCTTATAGAAAATGATCCAAACACGTTCAGTGATCCTCAATAAAGCTTTTGCAACTCACAATTTGGGTTTAAACTTGCTAAATCTCCAAATTCGAAATTTGAAATTCCACCATTTTTTCAAAGTTGTTCTTGATCAATTTGGCACCAATTTCGAAATCTGATCATTTGTAAAGGTTGGAAATGTTATATGTGATGGATCTTGATCACAATTGAGCCCAATCTCAGTCCATAAAGCCCAAATGAATTTTCACATTTTCTCCACTTTTCACCCATGGAAGGTACACAAATTTGGCTCCAAGAACCCTCCAAAATGATTCAAATCAACTACTGGGAGTGTTTGGAGTGTGAATGGATGAGATTTGGTCCTTGTTTCCATCTCAATGGTTGATTTTAAATGTGTTGCTTCAACATGAAGAAACCTTGAAAATGGCTTGTTTAAACACTTCAACTTCAAATTGTAAAATTGCCAATGTTCTTGAAATGTTGTTTGCACTCAAAAATTGCACCTATTTGCATCAAAATGATTAAAAATGAATTAATTCACATTTTCACCTTTTTAACCTTTTTCCATGAAAATTCAAATATCAAAACCTCAAACCAAGCCAATTCCTTAACTTCTCGATGCTTGACTAAGCAAATACCACCATTTGGAGCAAGTTTAATGTTGGAAAAATCTTCATTTGAAGTGTGCAAGTTGGTGAAATGGACCTATAATTTTATGACCTGTAATCTTACTTTCCCAAAATACCACTAACTTGTAAACCTCATAACTTGAGTTCTACAAATCAAATAAAAGACTTCTAGTACAATATGGAAAGATAAGATCAATACCTACAACTTTCATGTTGGCCAAAAGTTGAGGAGAAACATCCTTCTAGGTCCAAAATGGCTTGGAAGTTGGTTGACTTTTGTTGACCAAAATCACATCCCTCAGATGACCTGTAACTTGTCTGGACCATAACTTGAGTTATATAAATCCAATCAAGGACTTCTAGTACTCAAATTAAAGCTAAGAACATTCTCTACAAGTTCCAGGTTGATAAAAAGTTTAGATGAAACTTGTATCTTGAGATAGGTGGTCTTGAAGTCAGGCACTAAATAGGGTATTTTACCCTGAGAACCCTAATTTAGTAACTTCTCACACACTTAACCCTTGATGAATTGAACTTGAAATGATGTCTCATATGTCTTAACACAACATCCCATGACCATAGAGACTTTGAATTGAGTTTTAATCTCCTTCCATTGTACAGTTGATTGAGGACTAGCCAGATGAAAACCCTAATTGCAACACCTTCAATTGTACCTCTTCACACTGGGCACAAACACTTGTATGAGCTCCACAATGACCCTCAAGGCACTCAATGAGCTCTCTCAACACCTTATATCCATAACCATGAATTTACAATCCCCTGATGCTCTTGAACTGGCCTCAAAGTTAGGAGGTGACCCACACACGTCCATCTTCTCTTTCATAAGACCAATGTCCATCCCTGATGACTTGGTTACCATCCAAACTTGAGTAGAAACCCTTGCTTAGGCTCAACCCTCTGAGGAAACTCCTCTTGATATGTATAAACTCTTGATCCCCTGTTCAATGCAACATGCTATGCAATGCAAATGCTAGAAAGAAATGAAATGAAACATAAACCAAGTTAAGAAAAGGTTGGGAAAATTTTGGCGTGCAACAGTACTCTATAAGAGGAATTATGATTTGGTGTTATTAAGGTGCGTGGACGAGAAAGAAGCAAGCTTGCTTATGGAAGAGGTCCCTGAAGGAGCCTTTGGTACGCATGCCGGCGGACACGCCATGTCTCGAAAGTTGTTGCGAGCAGGGTATTATTGGCTGACGGTGGAATCTGATTATTTCAAATACGCGAAGAAATGCCATAAATGCCAGATTTATGCAGACAAGATTCATGTGTCGCCGTGTCCTCTGAACGTCATGGCGTCTCCTTGGCCCTTTTCCATGTGGGGCATTGACATGATTAGTAAGATTGAGCCAACCACATCCAATGGACACTGTTTCATCTTGGTCGCAATTGACTACTTGACCAAGTGGGTGGAAGCAGCCTCCTATGCGAATGTCACGAAGCAAGTTGTAGCCAGATTTATCAAAAAGGACATCATCTGCAGATACGGAGTGCCTGAAAGAATCATTACTGATAATGGTTCGAACTTCAATAATAAGATGATGAAGGAACTGTGCCAGAGTTTCAAAATCGAGCATCACAACTCATCGCCCTATCATCCAAAGATGAACGACGATGTCAAGGCGGCTAACAAAAATATCAAGAAGATAGTGCAGAAGATGGTTGTAACCTATAAGGATTGGCATGAGATGTTGCCCTTTGCTTTGCAAGGATATCGAACTATGGTACGCACTTCAACTGGGGCCACTCCTTTCTCGTTGGTGTATGGTATGGAAGTTGTCCTACCATTAGAAGTTGAGATTCCTTCTTTGAGATTTCTGGTCGATGTTAAGCTCGATGAGGCAGAATAGGTAAAGAACATATTGAATCAGCTTAGCCTGATGGATGAGAAAAGGCTAGCGTCTATTGCATATGGTCGGTTGTACCAGAGTCGGATGAAGAAAGCTTTCGACAAGAAGGTGCACCCTCGAAGCTTTTAGATGGACGATCTTGTGCTGAAAAAGATTCTCCCTCCACAAACAGATCACACGGGCAAATGGGCTCCTAACTATGAAGGTCCATACATCGCGCAAAAGGTCTTCTCCGGAGGAGCCTTGCTGTTATCCACCATGGATGGTGAGGATTTTTCATCCCTTGTGAACGCATATGCAGTTAAAAGATACTTTGCTTAAAGAGACCCGCTGGAAAGAAAAAAGACTATCCATGAAAAAATGGGGCATCCCGGCGAACCATAAAAAGAATGGGTTCGGGCAAAAGTTAGGGATATAAAAGAAAAAAATGTAAACCTGCAAAGTTGAAAACCTGAAGAGGCGACTTTGGCAAAAATGGGTATCCCGGTGAATTGAAAACCCGCAAGGGCGATTCAGGCAAAAGTTAGGGATTTAAAAAAGCAAATGACTGCGGTCTGCGTGTGATCTTCAGAGCTTAGTAGATTGAGGGAGGGCCTGAGGGCCGTTTATCTGAATCAATCTCTTCTGAACACGAAGCGTCAGTGAAGCATCAAAGTCATGCAGGTCATAGATGGATCAACTTATGGTGTTTGTCTGTGCCACATTGTCGACATTCTGTATATTTCTGTGCATTTCTGTATATTTTTGCGCAGCTTCCTCTTTTCAGGGGTTGCATCTGTTGTAAAATCTTGCCTATTTACAGGCCCATCTGTCAATAAAACATATATTATTCAGTAATTGTTTGTTTTGCTTTAGCCTTATTATTTTGTTTGCAAAAAAACGCCCGATGTTTTTGATAAACTGTGCATACGTAAACTTGCAGGCTTTGCCAATAATCGTTAAAACTTTGAGTTATTTGAACAACGTCACAGATGATGATTGAGATAGTTCCTTTGTACAGGATATCTTGTCTGTTTTTTCATTTTTATAGGGTCGTTACCCTTGGGGCAATTCGTCAGAGGTGTATCTCCGGTATGATCACCATTTCCCCCACAGCTATTGAAGTTTGAACATCTCTATCCCCGGTAGAGTTGTATGTAGGTGGATCAAGCAGTTAAGTGTGTATGCTTATCCCCAGAAGTTGGTTGGTACTCATTTAGCTCTTCGCAGTCCGAGAACGAAGTCTCCAGCAGAGTAAGGTTATTCCAGAGAGGGTCGAGATTGATATCCTCGTGCATATTAAGTGTGTACGCTTATCCTCAGTAGTTAATCAGTGCATATTTAATACTTGTCGATTGCAAGTATACACTTGCTCCCCAACGAGTCAGGTGTTTCTCTCCACCGGGCAGGTGTGGAACTTTTCTTAGCAGCGGAGCGTTGTCAGATTTTGTCTTCCCACTGAGTCAAAATGTATAACTTTATATCCCTAGTAGAGTCGCTAGTTGTCGCATCGCTGCGAAGAGGGGCCGGAAAAGAAAGAAGATTCACCACCGTTCATTATTTATCCTGAAAGATGGAAAGGAAATGATCAGAGAAAACCTAACGAAAACGGGAAAAGACAGGTCATCACAACCATGTCTCGGGTTCGAGAGTCTGTTACACAAGGGGAAGGTGTTAGCACCCCTCACGTCCATCATACTCGACAGGATCCACGCTTTGTTGTCTATCTAAAAGGGTGTTTACTATCTAAGCTATTGCTCAGGGACAGAAGAAAAGAAAAGAGACTTGGTAGAGCATTGCCGCTCTATGCCTACGTATTCCCTCGTGGAATGGGAAAGTCAGAGTCAATGTAGTTCGGCTAACTACGGGTGAAAGTGTGGGAAGGTTTCTCGCCAAGACATCGCCTTCATGTGCCTACATATTCTCATCTGGTATGATAAATTAGAGCAAGCGTAGTTCGGGCTAACAAGAATACCGGTTGGTTCAAAATTTTTTTAGGCTGAGTAGGGTTAAAACTTAGTTCTAGCAGTTACGTGTATGCAGCTCGACCATTGGAGACTTAGGCGTTACCTGTTTGCAGTAGAACCAAGAGTTAACAAAACTCTCCTTATGAAAAAGGTTTTCCAAATTAAGACCCCGAAGGATAAAAAGATTTGACCCCTGTTTTTGCGTTGCATATCGTCCAAAGGACATACGCTAAACACTCTAGATGATTGAGAGGAGGCCCCCTAATCACCATTTCCCAAGTACTTAAGGCTCATAACGTACAACAATCCTTAACCTTTATTAGATGTTTTGAGAAAGTTTGAAGATGAGAAGAGAGAGACACTCTAAAGGGAGACTAAGAATCAACCTAATGTTCTCATACAAAGTGCACTTATGATTCGGATGAAAGGGAACGCTACCTAATGTTATCATGCATGGGTTCAAGCCTAAGGTCTATCATTATCTCTCTTGAACAAGGGAGATCAGAGGTCCTAAGGGAACATGGCAAAGAAAGACAAAAGAAGAAGAAGAAGAAGAAAGTATAAGGAAAAAAATGCAATATGCAAACATGTAATGCACAATTAGAATGAAAGTGAGGGAGCAACAAAGTGTAGGACAATAGCCACCACAAGCACATCTCAACCGAAAGCAATGCAAGCAAAAGCAACAATGCAAATGATCATCACTTTGAACCACATCCATAAGCATGCATTCAAGTGGAAATCGAACACGAGTGTTGACAAAGTCATGATTAAATGATCAAGAACAACGAAATATATCCAAAACATCTCACTCCTAATGCATCACACTGATCCGTGAAGATTCGAAGTGAAACTATACCAAACAAGCATGAAAAACAGCAAAACAGACCTGCTGACACAATGTTAGTCGATTAACACTAGGGGTTAATTAACCAGTCAAAAATGTCTGAAAGTTTAAAAATCTGTGTTGGTTAATCGGTTAAATTGTGCCAGAAGCAGAAAAACAACCAGATAACAACATTTCCAGCAAATAAGCACTTATCCGATAATTCGGATAATCACATAATCAATTATGCACGAATTTAAACCAGAAAACAGTGATCCAATCAACATATAAACACATTAAACCAGCAAGATCACAGATCATATGGATCAAACATCAACGAAATTAATCAAAAATGAAGATCAACATGATGATTATGCAAATAAGCTCAAAACAACAATGGATCTAGAATTCCAACCTACGAAGCGGAGAATTGCTTCGGTTAATGTTGATTCAACTCCAATTGAGCAGATCCAAGCTAGAAATCTAGAATTCCTTCAAGATCCCAGTGTATTCTTGTAGTAGAAGTGATGATCAACCAAAATTAAGCAAGATCCACTCAAATAAGCTACTCCAAACCAACTCCAAAATTCAGATACAAACTTGCACGAAAATTGAATGGAAAAATGGAGATGATGATGATGATGAAGGATGAAGGTTTAGCTCTTAGAAATCAATGATTCCAATGGAGAATCAAAGAATTCAAGGTGAGAATAGCTTTGGTAGAGGTTTTGGGAGTGAAAAGTTAAGAGCAAATTAAGAGAATAAGATTGAATTCTGAAGTGAGAATAAAATTATGAGGATTAGATGTGTGAGGTTTGGAGTAGATCGTTTAAATACCCCTTAGGTTAGGATACAAATGAGGTTTGGAGTGTGGTTGTGAAAAATGGCATGGAATTAGGAATGGGAAATTAGAGGCAACTTGAAATGATTTGAAAGTTAACCAAAATTTGAAATGGTTCTAGATCCTTCCTTTAGTCTTCAAGAATGATCAAAATGGACCCCAAAGTGAATTCACTTGAAAATTCACGTGCAGAGCAGAAATTTGCACTGGTTAATCGGTTAACCATATGGCTAATCGATTAACACCTATGAGTATTTGAATTTGACCTGTTTTTGACTTGGTTAATCGGTTAACCAATTGGTTAATTGATTAACACCTTCAAAATTTTGAATTTGGCACCTTTTGGAGGGAAACCTGCACAATGGTCTGTTTCAATCGTTTTGAGCTCTGTTAAGCCTCTGAAACTTGCTCTTGAATACTGTAACTGTGAGAATGATTGAGATGGCTTGAACGCTGCTTCCCGAATTGAAAATAACCCTTCAAAACAAAATAAAATCGTCTGCTTGACCGCTGGGCAAAATAAATGCCAGAGCCTCTAATGCTCGCTGTTTAGTCTCTCGCACCAAAAAAAACCCTGAGCCACACGAAAACCTTGATCCCCTGTCTCAAGAACAAATGTTATGCTATGCAATAATGCAAAAATGAAATGAAACACAAGCCAAGTACAAGAAAAGGTTGGGAAAATTTTGGGGTACAACACATTGCACACCATTTAAAATCATTTCCAGGTACTTAAACTATTTTTAAATTAAAGTACATTGTGTCAGCTTTCCAACTCTTTGTTAGATGTAAATCTTGCCTTAATTTAATCATGTATGTTTGGCATTTTTCAAACTCTTTTGTGTTGATTTGTTGATATTGATACTTGAAAGTTGCCAATCTTTAATTACTTGAAAATCTACCTTTGATTTGTGTGTTATTATGCAGAAAATAGGCATTAAGTCATCAAAGTGTGAGACACAAGGAAAGTGAACAAAGTTTCCAAAGGAAAAGAAGAAGAAAAGAAAGTTCGCTGGACGAACATGGTAGCGAACATTAGATTTGCGAATAACTAGAGAAGAACCAGCGAATGCTCCCAAATTTAAGGCAGTAGCAAAAAACATGTAAGTTCGCAGTGCGAACAAGCCAGCAAAGGTTTGTTGTGGCAACGCTTCAGCGAAGAGCTAGAAAAGCACTCCAGACTTGAGGCAATAGCTAAAGAGGTATAACTTCGATGTGCGAACTTGTAGGCGAAGTAGTTCGCAAGGCGAATAAGCATTAGCACAGAGGCACATCAGGTGCCTAATTTGATGTTCGCTAGGCGAATAATCTGTTCGCAGTGCGAACATGACAGATTTTGGTTGTACTTTATAAGTACTTTTTGACCAATTTTGGGGATCATAACCCCATTTTAAACCCCAAAACCTATTTTTCTGAGTTTTCTTCCCCAAAGAGTGAGATTTTACACATAGAAGCTGGATTCACATCCAAGTTCGATTCTTCGACGTGGATGCTCATTCATCTCCTCCCGAAACTTATGAAGCAAGTGAGTTGTCAGTTGTCGCTACTGCGAAAATCGGCGCCGGCTATGACAGAAGAGTCGCCACCGTGCGTTATTTATCCCACAAGAGGGAAAGGAAACACTCAGAGTAAACCTGACGTAAAGAGGGAAAGGAATGGTCATCGCAATCAAATCCTGGATTCGGGAGTCGGTTACGCAAGGGGAAGGTATTAGCACCCCTCACGTCCGTCGTACTCGACGGGATCCACACTTGTTTTCTATCTAAGGGTGTGTTATTCTATCTACTCTACAGGTCTGGGTTAAAAAAGAAAAGAAAATGACTCGGCAAAGTATCTCACTTTATGCCTACGTATTCTCGTCTGAAACGAGAAATCAGAGTCAACGTAGTTCGCCTACCTACGGGAAAGGAGGGGGAGATTGCTCGCTAGGATGTCGCATCATATGCCTACGTACTTTCATACAGCATGAAAGATCAGAGCAAACGTAGTTCGGGCTACGGAAGACACAAGCTTGTCTGACAGTTTTTTATCTCCTTAAGAAAGGGTTTTCCTGATTAAGGGTCCAAGCGGACAAAAAGGATTTGAATGTTTGTTTTTTAAGTCTTTTACGGAAAGAAGTGAATTGAGTTCTGTTCGTAACTCGTGTTGCACTAAAGACTTGGACTTGAGAGTGAATGCGTCGCATGTCACCCAAAGGGTACCACACTAAACAGTTAGATTACTGAAGAGTGACCCTCCAACAACCTTTTCTCAAATAGCTTAAGGCTCGTAGCGTACAGCACGCATTATCTTTATTATTGTGTTTTTGACTTGTTTTGAGATAAGAAGAGAAAGACCATAAAACTATGGTTGAAAGGGGAACTAACCTAATATTGTCATGCATGGTTTACAAACCTAATGTCTATCATAATTTCCTCTTGCACAGAGGAAATCAGAGATCCTAGGGGATAAACAGCAAAAGAAAGCAAGCAAATACAGTAAACAATAAACATGTATGCAATGCAGCAATACCAATAAGGCAGAAGAGAAAACAATAGGAAAGAGGAGACAAGCTCCACCTCAAACTTAGAGGTAATTAGCATAATTAAACAGATAATACAGAGAAAAACAAAAGACTCAGGGGAGGCAGCTCAGGCAGCAATACCAGACTCCTACAGCAACAACAACAGCAAGCTCTAAACAACAAAGTTGAAAAGACAGCAAAGTTTACAGCAAGGGCTTCATCTCCAAGCAAGCTTCTATCTTCAAGCTTCATCAAGCACACTCCAAGAGGAGGATTAAACATCAAGATCAAGTTATAATGTTAAGAAACTTAATGACAACCAAAGGAAATCACTAAGAAATCAACATTGCAAATGAAAGGTATCCTCAAAGTTCTACTCACTTGGGCATACCACTCATCCCTCCTAAGGAGAGATGGAGCTTCCCAATGAGGACATTGTGTCATTAGATAGAATAGGGGCAAACAATGCCCTCTATGTTTGAAGAAAGAATCAAAACTAAGTCTAAGGCACCTCCTACAACCCTAATTTCCTAAGCTCCTAAAAAAAAGCTCCACAAGAGGAAAAGTCCTTCAACTCTAAGCTCCAATCTTCAATCCCAAGCATTTTCAATGAATCCAGAAGCTCCAACAAAAATAACCCAAGCTCAAACCAACTCCAAGGCAGCCAACCAAGCCAAATAAACCAAACCACTCAAGAGAGGAATCATAAACACAAGCCATTTGCAAAATATAACTAAAATAGAAAATCAAGTTGTAAAATTCTAATAAAATTCCTAGGGGAACATACATGTCTACCCTAACACATATTAAAAAATCAAAGCCAAACTCTAAACCAATTGGGAGAATTAAATTCAGCAAAACAGAGGGAAGAATTACGAAAAAAGAAGAGAAAACAAGCAACATGCAAATGCAAACATGCGAGTGGAAAATGCACACAAAATCATGATTAAACAGCCAAAAACAGTGACAAACATTCAAAATAATTCAATGCTAATGCAACACAGTGATCTATGATGATTCGGATCGAACCGGCACGCGAACAAGCAAGCAAAACAGCAAAACAAGCCCTCTGTTACACTGTTAATCGATTAACGCTAGGGGTTAATCGGTTAACCATTGAAAAACGCTTGAAAATTTGAATATTTGAGTTGGTTAATCGATTAACCACATAGGTTAATCGATTAACACTGTGCCAGAGGTGAAAAACAGCAGTTCAGAATCACTTTTCAGCAGCTTATCACTTAAGCAAACACTCCAATTATCATGTGATTGATCATGCACGAAATTAAACCAGCAAACATTAATTTAAACAACATGTAAACACAATAACACAACAAGATCATGGATCAAAATCAACATATTCAATCAAATGCAAAGATCCACATGCAAATTGTGCAAATAAGTTCGAAAACAAAATCGGATCAGAATTCCAACCTTCTGATCGGAGACTTGATCCGGTAATTGTTGATTCAACTGTAAATGAGTAGATCTAAGCAAAGAAAACTATAATTCTTCAAGATCCACACCAATTCTTGTAGTAGCAATGTAGATTTGTCGCTACTGCGAAAATCGGCGTCGGCTATGACAGAAGAGTCGCCACTGTGCGTTATTTATCCCACAAGAGGGAAAGGAAACGCTCAGAGTAAACCTAATGCAAAGAGGGAAAGGAATGGTCATCGCAACCAAATCCTGGATTCGGGAGTCGGTTACGCAAGGGGAAGGTATTAGCACCCCTCACGTCCGTCGTACTCGACGGGATCCACGCTTGTTTTCTATCTAAGGGTGTGTTTTTCTATCTACTCTACAGGTCTGGGTTAAAAAGAAAAGAAAATGACTCGGCAAAGTATCGCACTTTATGCCTACGTATTCCCGTCTGAAACGAGAAATCAGAGTCAACGTAGTTCGCCTAACTACAGGTTAAGGGGGGAAGGTTGCTCTCTAGGATACGACATCCTATTCCTACGTACTTTCATACAGCATGAAAGATCAGAGCAAACGTAGTTCGGGCTACAGAAGACACAAGCTTGTCTGATTGTTTTGATTACCTTCAAAAAGGGTTTTCCTTGATTAAGAGTCCAAGCGGACAAAAATGACACTTTGATGTTTGTTTTGAATCTTTTACGAAAGAAATGTTTTTTAGTCTGTTTGCAACTTGTACTGCACTAAAGACTTATGATCCGAGAGTGACTACGTCGCATGTCACCCTAAGGGTACCATACTAAGCAGCCAGATTACTGAAGAGTGACCCTCCAGCAACCTTTTCCCAAATAGCTTAAGGCTCGTAGCGTACAACACGCGTTATCTTTACTACTGTGTTTTTTGAAGTGTTTTGAGGTAAGAAGAGAAAGACCCTAACACTATGGTTGCAAGGGAAACTAACCTAAAGTTGTCATGCATGGATAAGAATCCTAATGTCTGTCATAATTTCCTCTTGCACAGGGGAAATCAGAGATCTTAGGGGATAAAAAGAAAGCAATTTAAATGACCAAAATTGGACCCCAAAAGTGGTTGGACTTGAAAATTCACGTGCAAGGCAAAACCTGTTGTGGTTAATCGATTAACCATATAGGTTAACCGATTAACACTGTTAAAAATTCAAATCTGGAATGATTTTCAAATGGTTAATCGATTAACCCTATGTGTTAATCGATTAACACATTCAAAAATTTGAATTTGGCGCCTTTTGGAAGGAAACCTGCCCCTTTGCTCGTTTCCTGCCGTTCTGAACTTTGTTTAGCTGCTGAAAGCCATTCTTGATTGCTCTGACCATGGGAACACTGTACATAACCTGAATGCTGCTTCTGACATGAAAAATGCCCCTACAAAATAAAATAAAATTGGTCGCTCGATTGCTGGGCAAAACAAGTGTTGAAGCCTCTGATGCTTGTTGTTTAGCCTCTTGCACTGAAATTTGCACCTGGAGCCACCTGAATGCCTTTATCCCCTGCCATGAGAATAAATGTTATGCAATGCAAATGCTAGAACAATGCAAATGATAATGCAATGAAACATAAACCAGGTAAAAGATGTCGAGCAAATTTTGGGGTGCAACAGCTGCCCCTATTCAAACGGCTTGGACCCGACTGGGTGAAGAGCGAATGACCTTCAAACAATTGAGGTAGAAGACGGTTGAATACCAAGAAACCCGAAAATTTGCCAACTGTAGAAATACATAGCAAAAACTGCTCGGGGAACAACATCCGTGGTGCTGAACCCAGTTGTTACGACAACAACTGATTAATCATCTGATAAAACTTGGGATTTCAACATTAACCCCCTGTGTGACGCCACAGGCACCGAATTAACTTTGCAAGAAACAACTCTATCCACACGAGGAGAGACTCCATCAATCATGGGTACAATTCCGTCTATAATTGGAATAACGATTTCTATCAGTCACAGGTAACAACTCCACTGAGGATAATCCATCGATTACGTATAATAACTCCGTCCACACGGGTAGCAATCACTGTCAACACATGTGCAAATCACTGTCAATCACAGGTAACAATCTCTGTCAACACAGGCGCAATCTCTGTCCATTACAGGTAACAATCTTTTCTGGCGCTTTTACTGGGGAAACAACTCTGCCAACAACACAGGGACTAACTTTGGTGACTTCCAATGAGGAAATAGTTTTATCAACAAATAAGAAATAACTCTGCCAACAACACAGGAAAATGACTTCGTCACCGCTATGGGAAATAACTCTGTCTGATACAGGAAAGTAACTCCGTAATCACTACGGGAAATAACTCTGTCCGAATACAGGAAATCACTCTGCCAAATACAGGAAAATACTCCGTCACCACTACGGGAAATAACTCTATCCAATACAGGAAAATAACTCCGTCACCACTACGGGAAATAACTATGCCAGATAGTACAGGAAAATAACTCTGTCACCACTACGGGAAATAACTCTGCCAATACAGGAAAATAACTCTGTCACCACTACGGGAAATGACTCTGCCGAATACAGGAAAATAACTCCGTCACCACTACGGGAAATGACTCTGCCAAATACAGGGAAATAACTTCGTCACCACTACGGGAAATAACTCTGCCGAATAAAGGAAAATAACTTCGTCACCACTACGGGAAATAACTCTGCCGAATACAGGAAAATAACTCCGTCACCATTACGGGAAATAACTCTTCCGAATACAGGAAAATAACTCCGCCACCACTATGGGAAAATAACTCTGTCTGATACAGGAACATAACTCCGTCACCATTACGGGAAATAACTCTGCCGAATACAGGAAAATAACTCTGTCACCATTACGGGAAATAACTCTGTCGAATACAGGAAAATAACTCTGTCACCACTACGGGCCATACTCTGTCATCACTACAGGAAAATAACTCTGTCATCACTACGGGAAATAATCTGTCATCACTACAGGAAAATAACTCCGTCATCACTATGGGAAATACTCTGTCATCACTACAGGAAAATAACTCCGTCATCACTACGGGAAATACTCTGTCATCACTACAGGAAAATAACTCCGTCATCACTACGGTAAATACTTTGTCATCGCTACAGGAAAATAACTCCGTCATCACTATGGGAAATATTCTGTCATCACTACAGGAAAATAACTCCGTCATCACTACGGGAAATACTCTGTCATCACTACAGAAAAATAACTCCGCCATCACTACGGGAAATACTCTGTCATCACTACAGGAAAATAACTCCGTCATCACTACGGGAAATACTCTGTCATCACTACAGGAAAATAACTCCGTCATCACTACGGTAAATACTCTGTCATCACTACAGGAAAATAACTCCGTCATCACTACAGGAAATACTCTGTCATCACTACAGGAAAATAACTCCGTCATCACTACGGGAAATACTCTGTCATCACTACAAGAAAATAACTCCGTCATCACTACGGGAAATACTCTTTCATCACTACAGGAAAATGACTCCGTCACTGCTACGGGAAATAACTCTGTCCGATACAGGAAAATAACTCCGTCACCTCTACGGGAAATAACTCTGCCCGATACAGGAAAATAACTCTGTTGAATACAGGGAAATAACTCTGAATACAGCTTCTCTGCCTATCTTTGCAGTAGCTAACTCCATCAATCAAATGGGTAACAAAATACTGGTCCGATCTTCAAACTTTTAGCGCGGACATGGCAGCAAATCTGAGAAGGACTCTACTGGGGATTTTCTGAACCCAAACTGCCAGACACCTACTTCGACATAGGCGGCAACTTCCAAACAAATGATTCACAGAATCTTTTGATACTGTCATAGCAACAATTTTGAAGAAATACTCCGCTGGAGGGGTAAGAGAAACTAATCCAAGCAACTCTGTGGGGAATAATGACAAAACGAACATTATCATTACACGTCTCACGCAGAGACCTTGCTTATCTGGTAATTAATCTGAGCAAGAGCTCCCTCCACCTGCAGGGACAACATCACTCGAAAAAAGAAGGTTAACCAACCTGGCTTATGTTTCAAAATGCGTATGTTTGACAATGGCGTAATGCTCCATTCGACCTGGAAATGCTACGCGTTTGGGTAGATGCAAATATGATGATATATGCAAATGCTAATGCAGGCTCAAACTGCTGAGAAACACTCTGGTATGAAATGGCTAAGAGCAAAACCAACTCCGCTGGGGATGAACGGGTATCACAAAGTATTCCGGCAAAATACATGCCGGAAACAACAAACAACTCTGCTGGGGAGAGATCAGACCCTTCTGGGGGAAGAACTACACTGTCGGGACACAGTCTTCAAACTCGAAGCTACAAACTCTGCTGAGGATAACCATCCTGACGAAAGAATGACGACCTGCAGGGAAAGGGAATAACCATCCTCTGGGGAGGCGTCCTCTGCCGGGGATATTGATTTTGACCTGCTGGGAATATCCTATGGACAACTTCCATGAGGATACTCTTCAGGCGACATTCCTGGTGATACTCTCTCGGGGAGGACAATTCCATATTTGGTAGGAATAAGCGCCGTCTCCACTTTCTGGGGATAAGATACGACTTGCTAAAGAACACCATCAGTTGAAGTCAAGCCCTACGTCAAGAGACTTTGGCTGGGGAATACAATTCCTGACCGTTTGTTTCAAAGGTAAGGACCCTGCAAAACACAAACGAGACAAAACAAATCTACACAACAAAATCTATCCGAGTTAATATCCGTGACGTTCATTCAGTCAATTCGAAGTTTTAGCAATTATTGGCAAGGGCCAGCAAGTTTATGCAAGTGCAAGTTCATCAAAAACATCGGCGTTTCTCACAAACAAAACAGTAAAGGACAAACATCAAGTACTGAATAACATGCTTTATTGAATGGGCCTGTAAATAGGCAAGGCTTTGTACACTGGATGTAACTCCTGAAAAGAGGAAGTTACGCACAAGCAAAATACACTATATGCACAAGAAGCACAAAGAAAGATACAAAACAAATTTGATATACATGTCGGCAACGTGGTACAGACAAACACCATGAGCTGATTCTCCTATGACTCGCCCGACTCTGGCACTTTCCCGATATTCGATCTTCGGAAGAGATTGTCTTGGATACACGATCCTCAGGTACTCTTACACCACCAAGCAATGCAGTATCAAACTCGGACAATAGTCATTTGCTTTTGCAATCCCTAACTTTTGCGTGAATCGCCCTTTGCGGGTTTTCAATTCACCGGGATACCCTTTTTTTTGCCGAAGTTGCCCTTTTCAGGTTTTCGACTTTGCGGGTGTGCATCTTTTCAATTTTATCCCTAATTTTTTCCCGAACCTTTTATTCCTTTTTTACAGTTCGCCGGGATGCCCCATTTTTGCCTGGACTCTCTTTTTTCTGTCCAGCGGGTCACTTTAAGCAAAGTATTTTTTAACTGCGTCCGAATTCACAGGAGACGTAAAGTCCTCACCATCCATGGTGGATAACAACAAGGCTCCTCCAGAGAAAACCTTTCTGACAACATATGGACCCTCGTAGTTGGGAGTCCATTTGCCCCTGTGATTCGATTGTGGTGGAAGAATCTTTTTCAACACAAGATCGCCCGTCTGAAAGCTTCGAGGACATACCTTCTTATCGTAAGCTTTCTTCATCCGGCTCTGATACAACCGACCATATGCGAGAGAAGCCAGTCTCTTATCATCCATTAAACTGAGCTGGTTCAGTCTATCTTTTACCCATTCTGCCTCATCAAGTTGGACATCGCGTAAAACCCTCAAAGAAGGAATCTCAACCTCCAATGGTAACACTGCCTCCATGCCATACTCCAATGAGAAAGGGGTTGCCCCGGTTGATGTGCGTACCGTCGTACGATAACCATGCAAAGCAAAAGGCAACATCTCATGCCAGTCCTTATAGGTCACAACCATCTTCTGAACAATCTTCTTTATGTTCTTATTGGCCGCTTCGACAGCGCCATTCATTTTGGGCCGATAAGGAGAAGAGTTGTGATGCTCGATCTTGAAATTCTGACACAGCTCTTTCATCATCTTGTTATTCAAGTTTTAGCCATTGTCGGTGATGATCCGCTCCGGGATTCCATATCTGCAGATAATATCTCTTTTGACAAATCTGGCTACCACTTGTTTGGTGACATTAGCATATGACACTGCTTCCACCCATTTTGTAAAATAATCAATAGCTACCAAAATGAACTGGTGTTCGTTTGATGCCGTGGGCTCAATCTTGCCAATCATATCAATTCCCCACATCGAGAAAGGCCACGGTGATGACATAACATTCAAAGGGCTCAGAGGAACATGAATTTTGTCCGCATAAATTTGACATTTATGGCACCGCTTCGCAAACTTGAAACAATCTGTTTCCATCGTTAGCCAATAGTAACCTGCCCGCAACAGTTTTCTCGTCCTTGCATGTCCGTCGACATGCATGCCAAATGTACCTTCATGGATCTCTTCCATGAGCAACTTAGCCTCTTTCTCGTCCACACATCGCAACAACACCAAGTCGTGGTTTCTCTTGTACAGGACGCCATCCGGATTCAAATAAAAATTGCCAGCCAATCTCCTAAGAGTCTTCTGATCTCGACTGGACGCCCCAGTCGGATACTCTTTGGTCTTCAGGAAATGCTGGATATCAAAATACCACGATTTGCCATCAGATGCTTCCTGAATGGCGAATATGAAGGCGGGCCTATCAAGGCGAGAGATAACAATCCTGGGAGCCTCATTTCAGAAGTTAACCTTATACATCGAAGACAAAGTCGCGAGAGCGTCTGCCATCTGATTTTCTGCTCGTGGTACATGGTGCAGTTCTACCTTGCCAAAGAAAGGCAACAATCTCCTTGCATAATTCATATAGGGTATCAGATTGGGCTGCCGCGTCTCCCATTCTCCTTTAATTTGGTTGACCACTAGAGCAGAGTCCCCGTATACATCAAGATATTTGATTCTCAAATCAATAGCCTCCTCGAGACCCATAATGCACGCCTCATATTCAGCCTCATTATTGGTAACTGGAAAGGTTAATCTGGCAGTAAAGGGAATGTGCGTCCCTTGAGGAGTAGTGATAATTGCCCATATTCCACTACCGTAGGAGTTAACAGCGCCGTCAAATATCAACTGCCATTTGGAACCTAACTCTGGACCTTCATCCGGCAACGGCTCATCACAATCTTTCATTTTCAAGTACATGATATCCTCGTCAGTAAAATCAAACCTCATTGGTTGGTAATCTTCAATCGGCTGCTCCGCTAGGTACTCTGACAGAACACTACCTTTGATAGCCTTTTGAGAAACATATTGAATATCATATTCTGTCAGCACCATCTTCCATCGAGCAATCCTCCCGGAAAGTGCTTGCTTTTCAAATACGTATTTGATCGGATCCATCTTTGAAATTATCATGGTTGTATGGTTTAACATGTATTGTCTCAAACGTTTGGCAGCCCAGGCTAGCGCACAACACGTCTTTTCAAGCATTGAGTAACGAGATTCACAATCTGTAAACTTTTTACTCAAGTAGTAAATCGCATGCTCTTTACGTCCAGTCTCGTCATGTTGACCGAGAACACAACCCATACTTTCCTCAAGAACCGTCAAATACATAATCAATGGTCTCCCGGCTACTGGGGGTATCAGTATTGGAGGTTCCTGCAAATATTCTTTTATTGTTTCAAACGCCCTTTGACAATCTTCATTCCAGGTCACAGCCTGATTCTTTTTCAACAATTTGAATAATGGCTCGCATGTAGCGGTTAGGTGAGATATGAACCGAGCAATGTAGTTCAACCTCCCTAAAAACCCACGCACTTCTTTTTCTGTTTTAGGCGTTGGCATTTCTTGTATTGCTTTTATCTTAGCAAGATCAACCTCAATTCCTTTTTCGCTCACAATAAACCCCAATAGTTTACCGGATCTCACCCTGAAGGTGCACTTGTTAGGATTCAGCCTTAGCCTGAATTTCCTAAGCCTCTTGAACAATTTAAGCAGATTAACCAAATGCTCTTCCTCCGTCTGGGATTTGGCAATCATATCATCAACATAAACCTCGATCTCTTTATGCATCATGTCATGAAAGAGCGTCGTCATAGCACGTTGATATGTTGCCCCAACGTTCTTCAAACCAAAGGGCATCACTTTGTAGCAAAATGTTCCCCATGGGGTAATGAAGGTTGTTTTCTCCATGTCTTCTGGCGCCATTTTTATCTGATTGTAACCCGAGAAGCCATCCATGAAGGAGAACACGGAGAATTGAGCAGTGTTATCGACCAGCACATCGATATGAGGAAGCGGAAAGTCGTTCTTTGGGCTCGCCCTATTCAAATCACGATAGTCTACGCACATCCGCACCTTACCGTCTTTCTTTGGTACCGGTACTATATTGGCGACCCATGATGGATAAGTTGTAACAGCAAGGAAGCCAGCATCCCACTGTTTCTGAACTTCCTCCTTAATCTTCATAGACATATCTGGTCTAGTTCTTCCGAGTTTCTGCTTAACAGGCGGACATTCTTCTCGCAATGGCAGACGATGAACAACCATGTCAGCATCCAATCCTGGCATATCCTCATACGACCAAGCAAAGATATCACTGTACTCTTGCAACATCTCAATCAGACCTTGCTTGATGTCGCTTTGCAGCGCAGCCCCTATTCGAATGTTCCTGACAACTCCCTCAGACCCCACGTTGATAATCTCAATCTCTTCTTGATGAGGCAGAATGATTCTTTCTTCCTGTTTCAACAGTCGAGTCAGCTCTTCTAGCAAGTCGCTATCCTCAACAATCTCTTCCTCAACTTGAAATACCGGGTGCTCGAAGTCAAAGCGAGTCATAGGAATTTCGTGTTCAGTGTTATCTGAAATATGAATCCTGCAAAGGAAATGGTTAAATGCTTCAAATGAGTGCAAACAAAGCTCATAACCACATTGCCATTTATTGTTAAAATAAAAACAGGAAAAACAGGGAACACAAAATTTGTATGAGAAAAACGCCTTTATTTAATGATTAAACAGTGCATACACATAAGTAGGTGGCCCTAAAACAAAATCACTATGCCCCGGGTAGGACACAAGATTATACAATAATCAAGAAAACAAATCATTACTGTTTTGTAGTCACTGGGACAATTTCCCGGATGGACCAGTTGCAAAGACTTTGTCCTGGAACGCTAGGCTTGATCCACGCGTCCATGTCGCAATCACTACCTCCGTCTTCAGAGTCGAAAACAACATTAATCGTCTCAAAGTAGACTCCCTTTAGAGTAATCACCACCGGTCCTTTGAACTTGGGTGCTTTCTGTGGAGAAGATGCTGATGTAGGGCGATACCCTAGTCCAAACTTATCCATCTTGACAGGAATTTCCAGCACTTGACCCCAACCCTTGGTCTCACCAGTCTGAACCAACGCTTGAGCATCTTTGTACGAAGCCACAGCAACCTCTGGCACTTTGCTGGGAACACTGGCCTTGTCTTTGATTTGCAACCCTTCGAAGGCTTAGCAGGGCGTTTCGTGGATTTCTCCATCCACTTCAACATACTTGATGAGAGATGACTGACCAAGATGTCCTCTTCCCACAAATAGTAACAATGCCACCACCGGCTTCAAACTTAAGCTTCTGATGCAGCGTGGACGTCACAGCCCCTGCGGAGTGTATCCATGGACTCCCCAGTAAACAGCTATAAGCTGGATGAATATCCATGATATAAAATTCAGTGTCGAATATTTCCGGCCCGACTTGCAACGACAACCTTATCGATCCAAACACCGACCTTCTCGTTCCATCAAACGCCCTCACAACCAAGTCACTTGGCGTGCAAATAATTCCCCAGATATCCAACTTCATCATTGCCTTCTTAGGCAATACATTCAGATATGATCCAGTATCCACAAGGACATGCGACATTACGGTGCCCCGGCATTCCACCGATATGTGCAAAGCCATATTATGCTCTCGACCTCTAGGTGTTAGATCAAAATCAGTGAAACCCAAACTATGTCCAGCATTGACATGTGCCAGTACCCCCTCTAGCTGGTTGACAGAAACCTCCTGAGGTACAAATGTCGTGTCCAATATCTTCAACAAAGCGTTCCGATGAGCCACAGAACAAAGTAACAAAGATAGGATTGAAATTTTTGAGGGTGTCTGTTGTAAGTGCTCAACAATCTTATAATCGTTCTTGCGAATTAGCCTCATGAACTCTTCTACGTCCTTGAGCGATGTGTCTTTCTCTTTCAACTGGGATGGTCCACTTTCATTCACCTTAGCCTTGCCTCTAGCAATCCTCTCTGCTTCAACTTCAGGTGCGGTGAATATTCTTCCACTACGAGTCATACCTCCCGTTCCAACAACATTGTCAACTGCCCCTACCGGCTGACTATTCACCTCAATCTTTTCTCCATTACAGTACGCTTCTAACCCATATGTCCATGGAACAGCTTTTGTACTCTCAAAAGGAACAGGTCCTGCTTTTGTTATTGTGATAGTCGGCCGCTTGGCGGGCGCCGATATCATAATAGTCTTCCTTGGGATCGTAACAGTTGCAATCTCATTCTGCTTTTCAAACAATGCCTCAACAGGCTTTTCAACAACAGTCCGATCAAATTGCAAAATCCCCTCATCTATCATGGCTTGGATACCTCTTTTCAAATCAGAGCAACCATCTGGTTGGGTCTAGCAATCCAGACAATATTCGTCACATCCAGGGAATACACCCCCTTTCAACAGTCTACTTTTAACACAACTCAACGGTGTCTTTAATTCATTCACATTCATAACCGAATTCAAATTCTCTTCCGTTATGATAACATTCACTCCATGATTCGCCATGGGTTGTTGTACAATATTGGGACCATCCTGACCAAATTTAATAGCCTTACTATCAAGCAAATCTTGAACCTTATGTTTGAAAGCATGGCAACCTTCAATATCATGTCCGGGCGCCCCGGAATGAAAATCACAATGTTTACCAGCGTCAAAACCAAATGGAGGAGTGCCCGTCAACGGGGCCATCGTTCTTTTTTCAACCAAATTCAAACCCAACAGCGTTTGAAGCAGTTCAGCATAAGTTGAAGGAGGTGCTTCAAATACTCTCTTTGGCCTACCCTCTTGAATTCTACGCTGAGCAGGGTGCATTCTTTGTTGCTGCGGCTGTTGTTGTCGTTGCTGTTGTTGTTGCTGAGGTATCGGGATAGTAACGCTAGCAACTTGCTGTGGCTGATACTGATTCCTACCTCTTCCACGACCTCGACCAGCATATACCGCATTGGCGTCGCCTTGCCTCCTTCCACCAAAGGCTTTCCTTGCACCTCCAGCTGAAGTGGATTCACCTGCCTGAATCTTCCCAATCTTAATTTCGTTTTCAATCCGTTCTCCCATGAGAATCATGTCGGAAAAACTACCCATCGAGATATTAAGCAATTTGTCGTAATACATTCCAGAGAACGTTCCAATAAACATATCAATCAACTCTCTTTCAACCAAAGGGGGATGAACCCTAGCCGCAATATCACGCCAGCGCTGCGCATACTCCTTGAAACTCTCACCATTCTTTTGAGACAAACTCTGTAGCTGAACCCTGTTTGGCGCCAAGTCACTATTATATTGGTAATGTTTAACAAAAGCATCAGCCAACTCTTTCCAACTTCTGATTTGGGTGGGCTCCAGCCCCATATTCCATTCCAGCGATGGTCCCGATAAATTGTCTTGAAAGAAATGCATAAGCATCTTCTCGTCGTCAGAGTATGCAGACATTCTTCTGTAATAAGAACGCACATGAACTCTAGGGCATGTATCCCCCTTATACTTGTCAAATGTTGGAGCTTTGAATTTCAAAGGCACCCTTAGCCCAGGCACTAGTCACATGGTTGCCATATCCAACCCAGCACAGTTTTGATTGGCTATCCCTTTGATCTGCTCTTCCAGCATTTTGAACCTCCTATCATTATCATTAGGCCTTTCAAATCCCACGCCTTGCCCGGAGAAAACGTCTTCCTGGCGATCCTCGCCCCAGTTCAGATTCCCATTGCCATATCCCTCGTAACCAGCGTTACAGCCATATACCTGTTGATTGAAAATAGGATCCCGTCCTCTGTTACCGAATCCTTGGTTGGCCCCACCTAGTCCATAACCAGTGTTGAAAGCCACCATCCCAGCACCATTGTTGTTCATGTTACCAAAGCCAACATCACCGTTTCCATACCCTTGATTGTTGTTACCATAGCCATCGTAGCCAAAGCCTTGATTGTTGAAACCGAAATTACCATCATGATTACCAATGCCAAACCCTTGGTTATTGTTTCCAAAACTAGTGTTGTCACCGAACCCTTGATTAGCATCTCCAGCATTGCCAGTATCGTTAACAACATTCCCATCACCATTTCCAGCATTTCCAGTACCAGTGTTACCAATACCAGTGTTACCATTACCAGCACCAGCACCAGTATTTGCATTGCCATTGCCATCACCGGCACCAACTCCACCACTTGTGGGAACGACCACTGTAGGTATCCCATCCTCCCTATGAGGAGTTCCAACAGGGTGGTAATCAGTATTTCCATTCGCCCGCACCAGCAGCGGTTGCACCAGAGTCTGGAGATTCTCCTGGCCCTTGACCATAATTTCCATTGCTTGCATGAAAAGTGCCAACTTCTCTCAAATTTCCTGCATCTCGACTTGAACTTGATCCATGATTCTCTTGCAGTTGTTCCTGGTAGAATAACGGTGTGTTCTCTGGTTGTCAATCCTGAAACCTGTGAGATGCAGGAAATAAGATACAGATTCAAAAAAAAACTGGTCATGCAATATAAGTATGCAGATGCAAATGTATAAGTATGCTATAGGTTACATTCCCCCCGATTCTAGTTTCAGAGAGAAGGCCATCACGACAATAGAGTCCCAATAAAGCAAGCAAGGAATCAGAAAATCCTCATACATAGACAAATGCCAAGAGGCAAAGTACCAGAATACAACTGAATACACCTGAAAAGACCTCGGCCAACAAGCCTGGTGATGGTCAAAATACAAGTACAGATAACAAAAGCAGAGCAAAGATAAATCAGGCCAAATGGCGCGCTCTGACATCTTCCAAAATCCTCAACGTCTCCGAATGACCTAGTCTGGAGATTAGCTCCTGTATCAGTAATGCATGTTGCTCAACAGTGGATCTCAGCTTTTTGGCGTCTTCCTTGCAGGTTCCTTCTCCAAAACACTCGTCGAGTCTGCATCTCTGGAAGCCAGCCTTCAATTCACAACCTCTCAACTCCTTGCCAAGGTCACTCACCCTAAGCTCAACAGCGCTCCTAAGTGATGTCTCTTCAGCAATCTTTGCATCCTGGGCTCTAATCTGTGCCTCTAGCGTGGCAATCTGCAGCTTCATCTCATCTTCACGCTCCTTCCGCTTAGTAAGCGTGATATTCCACAATGTTTCCCACTTGCCGAGTCGGGAATAAGCTTTGTTTAAGAGTTCCTTCTTGGAAGCAAGCACCTTGCTAACACCGTTCAAGGCTACTCCCACTTTTTCCCTCTTGTTGGTCTCTTCAGTCAAATCTGAACCCAACCTATTAATCAACTCAGTCTGCTCCTTCACAGTGAAGGTAGCTTCATTCTTCTCATGACGCAATCGGAAGATCTCCTTCTCTAACCCATCATTGGCTTTCTTCAATTCTTCATTTTCAGCCAACAATTTGTTATACTTCTTAATCTCTACCGAAGTAGGTACCTCAATCACGGGAAGATACAGAGGTTCCACAGCAGGATATGGCATCAAGGAAATACTAGCTCTCTCGTGGATCCAAGCCAAATAAGGATCATAAGCTTTGCTATTGCTCTTACCTAACAAAGTTTTCCCTCTCCTATGGATGTTAGCCCATGCATGTCTCAACCTGATCAAAACAGCCTCGTCTAATAAGCCCGTAAGATACAGAGATTCCTGTATCTCAACCTCAATAGGAGCATCTCTCAAGGCATAACCAAACTGTCTCACCAGCAGAGAAGGGTTATAGTTGATACAACCTTTTCGTCCAATCAAAGGGACATTCGGAAAGCCACTGCAACTATATATAATATCAGGGCCAAGCATACTCCGATCAAACCAAATGATGTTCTCAGCAGACAGCCCCATCAACCGGGAAGACCAATCCAAAGTATCAACAGCATCAACAAAAGGCCTTGCCTTTGGAAGATGTCCCTGGAACCACCTGTACAAAAGAGGAAGACAGCAGGAGACATTCTTGCCACGACGTTTCTCATTCTAATAGTGAATAGAATGATAAACATCGCCCAAGAGAGTAGGAACTGGATTCTTCGAGGCAAGAATCAAGAAAGCATCTGAGTCAACAAAATCTGGCACATTGGGAAACAAGACAATCCCATAGATGTAGACAACTTGAATGACACTGAAGGCAACCCAACATCCACTCTTCGTGCACTGTGTAGCCTTCTCAACCAGGACAGACAGGTGAAAACCATAAGCTCCGTTCAGCTTGACCAAACCTCCAGGGAACTCAGAAACGTCTAAACTGACAATCTCAGCAAGTTTAGCCATCTCAGGCTCAACATCAACATGTATAAAGGGCATCTGGTCTAACACAGGAACTCCCAACATAGTAGAATACTCCTCCAAAGTGGGCGCCAGAGTATAGTCGGGGAACAGGAAGCATCTTAGCTGAGGCTCATAAAACTGCATCAAAGTATACACCCCAGTCGTCTCAAATGCTGAAGGCCTGTACAACAAACTAAGCAATCTCCCATAAGATACTCTGAACTCAGCCCTCACTCTCTCATCTGCTAGAGCAACTAATCCCAGCAAGGAACTGATATCTGGCGAATGCAACCGGTAATCAACTGTCCTCTTCATGGACTCCATGTCTGGCCAGAAGATACACTAGAATCAGAGGGGAATGATCACACCTGCAACATAAATACACGTTAATGAAATGCAAACATGAAAATGCACATGCATATGCAAACAGGAGATCAAGTGCAATGCTGATGAACTGTGCTCTGCTTTGTACTGAAGCTTGAGAACCATCAAATCTTCGCCTTAAACCAAACCAACCACTCAAATGAACCCGGTAACCACATCTCACTGACAGAGATAAACCAGGTACTCTGAGGTCAAAGGTTTCCTGCAAACAGACCTACCTACCCCTTGTTGCACCCTAAAATTTGACCAACCGGTCCTCATATCTGGTTTATGTTTCGACACATTTTGCATTCGCATTCGCATACGACATGCATTGCATTTTTATCATTCAGATTGGTTTTTATCGGGATTATAGCCCCTGGCGTTTCAGGCAGTTCAGGCCGGTTGGAATAAAAGTCTGTTGAGAATTGGTGCTCGTTCCTGGTGTTTTCAGGCCATCTCGGTGCCCGGGTTTCGCTACGGTTGTGTAATTGGGTTTTAATCGGTATAATCGGCTTCCTGGCATTTTTAGGATTTTTCTGTCTTTTTTTTTCTTCTGGATTTTAATGCATTTAATTGAATTTTTCTGGATTTAATAGGGTTTTTATAATTTTTAGAATTTTAAATAAATTTTCTTTTCCCTTTTAGAAAATTAATAGATTTTAAAGAATTTTTAGATATTAGATATTAATTTTCTTTTATTAGTTTAATAGATAAATAGATCTTTTTCTTTTAAAAGAGTAGAGAAAAAATAGATAGTATGGTTTTTTAGATTTTTTAGTAGAGTTAATTGTTTTTTTTCAGGTTTTTAAATAGGGTTTAATTGTTTTTAGATTAGATTTTATTTGTTTTTAAAAGATGTTAACAGTTTAGATTTCAAAAAAGAAAAAGGATTAAAATGTTTAGATTTTTAGATTTTTTCAGAATTAATTAGGGTTTTTTAAAAAATAATTTTTTTAGATATCAAATAATAGTTTTAGATTTTTTTTTTCTCATTAATTAGGAGTTTTATAGGTTAATGAGGATTAGGTTGTTTAGGGTTAATTGGGTTTTTCTTTTATTAATTTTCGGTTGGTTTAATTAGAGGTGGTTAACAGGCTGATTAGGTATTAGTCATGTTGTTTTAGGGATTAATTAGGTCTAATCTGAGTCATTAGTCTGAGTGTAGTCCATTGGGCCATTATCCAAGTCGTTTAAGCCCAGTTCATGAGTCCAATCCATGCCATGTGTCAGTATAAAACGCGTGCCACACGTAGGACCCAGCCTCTTCCACCTCACTCTCTCTCTCGCTCTGCATGGACCCCACGTGTCCTTCCCTTCTCTCTCTCCCCCACCACGCGTCTCCCTTTCCTTCTCCCACTCCCACACGTGGCTCGCCCTCACCACTCCTCATGCCACCTGCCCCCTTCGTCGGAACCTTCACCGCCGGCCATGCAAAGACCGGCGGCCACCGCTCCAACTAACTCCGACCGCCACAACTAACCGCTGATGACCACAACACTCACTGGAATCTGCAAAACCCCAAATTTCCAGAAAAATTCTTCCAACTTCATCTTCCTCACTGAGTAATCTCCAACCATCTTCATCAACCGTCGCCTGAAACCGCCGAAGACGCCGGAATCTTCATCTTCTCCGATTCAATCTTCATCGTCCCCATTGTTTTTTTTCAGAAATCTTTGATTCTCCTCAAGAACGTTCAACAACCTTCAACGGAGTTTGTCCAGATCCATTCATCGTCCTTCAAACTCTCTTCAAGAACATTCATCGGCCCGATTGTGTTTTTCCAGATTTCTTCATCAAACCTGTGTTCATCCTCCTTCGTCCACTCTCCAAGAAACTCCGCCATGAATCTTCAACGAACCTTATCCAATTTCCAGAAATCTTCAAGAACGCCATGGTGTTCTTCGTGAGCTCTCCAGATCCGTGAATCTTCTTCCAACGCGATTAGCAAAAGATCCATTCAGCACCTTCAACCGAAGCTTCATCACCGAGTTCATCATCAGATTTTCCAAGTGCCTCCAGGTTTCTATTCTGAACTCATCATCTATCATTTTCTTGTGTTAGCTGGAGATTTTAGCGTAGATGATGTTAGGGCGAAGGTTGGTTTAGGGTTCAATCTAGGATCAGAAGCTGAAGCATTAGTTTGTGTTTGTGAGCGAATGGGTGAGGTTGATGAACAAGTTCATGAGGATGAGAGATTGTTGAGGGTTTTTTCTGGAACGTTGCAGAAGGAGAGGGAGATGTTGAGCGCCGTTTAGGGTTTGCAATGGAGAGGGTGAACAATGATCTTAGGATTGAAGGATCAGAAGAGTTTTTGTTATGGTTTACAAGGGCTGAATATGTGGGCTCGGACGCTAGGCCCAATCGCTAGTTGCTGACCATACTCCCTTATTGCGCGTGAAACCCCCCCTCTCCCTAGAATGAATTTCGTTGGGCCTAACCCAACTGCTGCTAGCACCCCCAGTTTGGGGCCCATCAGAAAAATAACAAGCAAAGCATGGCTATTCGTACCCCCCCTGGGTTTTTTTTTTTATTTTTTGTTGTTTTCTGAATAAGACCTGGGCCCAGCGTTTCGCTAGCTGCACCCCTCCATCCTGGGCCCAATGTTTCTGAATGTAATAAACTGCTTTCGCCACCCCCCCCTGCCATGTCAATTTTAATTGAATTGTTTAATTTTCTTCATTTGTATAAAATTCACCAAATAAATCATAAAAAATACAAAAGTGGTTGTTTTAACATGGGACTTTTCCCCACATTTTGGTCATGGTTTCAAGAAAATTATAAGAAAATAAAAATTTTATTTTAGGTTTTTTTCCATTTATGGTGAATTTTTACATTTTAATTGCTTTTATTTTCATATTGTTCATACATACATTTTGTTGAATTTTGTTTAGGCATTTCTTTCCACATTTTGATTCCACTCTTTTTGTGGTAGTTAGATTAGAGCATTAAGTTCCCTTAGAGATTTATTTCACATTTTTGTGATTAAATTTTGATTAGTTTTCATTAAAAAAACATTAGGTTAGTATAATTAGGGTTCAAACTCAACATAGGTGCATTCTAACATTTTATTTTGGGGTTTTTTTAGCATGAATTAGGGTATGGGACATATAGGGTATGCAGGGTAGATATAGAATTCCCCTTAGAATAAATCTTAGGTTTTTAAATACTATTTTACTATTTTTAGTATATTTTGCAAATTGGGTGATGGTTTGGTGTTCCCATTTGGGGTTTTATCTGCTTGCTTGGGCTTTTTGGGCTTTTTATTTAGGGTGTGGGCTTGGTTTGAGCTTATGTGGAGGATGATAATCAAAGGTTGATGCATGAAGATTGCTTGGATTGAAGATGCTGGTTGAATGCATAGGAAATAATAGGAATAAGCAGAGCCTTAGAATAGACTGAATTTTTTTTTCACAAACATGGATAGCTTCCTGTGCTTCCATTCCTCTCTATGACATAAAGTCCCTCTATGGTATTCACCTCCTTCCTTTGGAGGGATAAGTGGCCTTGCCTTAGAGGTAGAACTTTGAGGGAAACGGTCTGTTACAATGTCAACTGTTTATAGGCTTCCTTTGGTTGTCAATGAACTGTTTGACATTCAATTTATCCTGATAAATCAATTCTCATCTGGGAGAGCTTGTCTTGAAGAAAGAAGCCATTGAAGATAGAGATGAAGATCAAAGATTGACAAAGGTGAAGATTGTTCATGTCAAAGCTGTGCAACTGTTAAAGCTAGGGTTTACTGCTGTCTGGAGCTATCTGTTGTCTGATGCTGTCAACTGGTTAACGTTCTGTGCTTGCTTGAGCTGGGTGATTTCTTGGAAATAGAAGCTTGTTGTAGCTTTGGGTACCATTGGAGTTTGATTTCAGAAGTTCAACTGGAGCTGGGGTGCTATCAGGGCTGGTTTTGGAGTTTATTTTCTTTGCTGTATTGTTTGGTAATTTCCCTTTAGGGTTGAAGTGAAGTTGTTTCACTTTGCCTATTGTTTTCTAGGTTCGAGGTTGAGTGGGACTCCCTTGCCTCGCTTGTACTGCTGCATTCATGCATTTTACTGCTTTACTGTATATATGTTGTTTCTTTTCCGTTTATCCCCTTAGGATCTCTGTTTCTCTCTGCGCAAGAGAGAAATATGACAGACATTAGGTTCTCATCCATGCATGCCAATATTAGGGTAGATTTTGATTCCCTTTTTCACCCATAGGTTTTAGAGTTCTGTCTCTTCTTTCTCAAAACAATCAAAAATACAATAAAAGGATAAACATCAATAAAAAAATAGTTCTTGCGTAAAAGACTGTAAACCAATCAAAGAGTCATTTTTGTCCTCTTGGACGCGTAATCAGGAGAAAACCTTTTTCAGAAGGATAAAAACAATCTAGACAGACTTGTGTCTTCCGTAGCCCGAACTACGTTTGCTCTGATCTTTCATGCTGTGTGAAAGTACGTAGGCATAGGATGCGATATCCTAGCGAGCAACCTTCCCCTCCTTTCCCGTAGGTAGGCGAACTACGTTGACTCTGATTTCTCGTTCCAGACGGGAATACGTAGGCATAAAGTGCGATACTTTGCCGAGTCATTTTATTTTCTTTTAACCCTAGAGCTGTAGAGTAGTTAGAATAACAATCCGTACTAGAAAACAAGCGTGGATCCCGTCGAGTACGACGGACGTGAGGGGTGCTAATACCTTCCCCTTGCGTAACCGACTCCCGAATCCAGGATTTGGTTGCGATGACCATTCCTTTCCCGTCTTTGCGGTAGGTTTACTCTGAGCGTTTCCTTTCCCTCTGTTGGGATAAATAACGCACGGTGGCGACTCTTCTGTTCAGCCGGCGCCGATTTTCGCAGTAGCGACAGCTGGCGACTCTGCTGGGGACTCCAACGTTTCCCTATGCGAGTCAATCCTAGCGCTTGTTTTCCCGTCGAGGATTTTGTATGGATTTACGTTTCTGTGTTTTACATTCAGCATTATATTTTTGTTATTATTGCTGTGGGTATGAGGGGGTTCTATGATTGAGAGAAAAGCCGGACCTGGGCTTGAGTGCACCTAGAATTAGAGTGGAAATTAGTGGGCGCGTGCTTGCTTTGCACGCACTAGTGTCTCATGAAATCCATGCTCGGACGAGGTTCTTCTGGTTGACTTCTTTTTCAACCCTTTGGGTTGAGGGGGTTTTTGGTTAGTTGGCTAAGTGAGGCCTCTTCAGGACATGATGATTCCACACCTTCTGGGTATCGTATCATCAGTCTTGAAAGTCTGTGACGCTAACGACCGCATAGGATGCCGTACCTTGTGTCAGTTACTAGGACACCTACCTGTGAGAGGGATTGGGGCATGCAGGTAACTTGGCCTCCAGATTACCGGTTTTTTCTTGATTGAGATTCAGTGGCGCTGATATTTGAGGACAACTTTATAGGGTCTGTTGGAGACCAGGTTCGAGTACCATTTTGGTTTGCTGAGACCAGGTTCGAGCAGTGTTATGGGCCTGGTTAAGACCAGTATGGTGAATTCTTCTCGGCCAGGGGCACTTGGTCCCTTGTGTGTGCATTTTGCATTTTGCATGACTGTTTGCATTTTCATTTCATTTTGCATATTCATCCTCAGCCGGAACAGGGAGCTTACCCGTTTTTGTCCGCTTCATCAGTTGATTTCCCGACATTCGTATTGGACTTGAGTTAGCATCTGAAAAGATCATGGCTTCAAGAGAGCAGAATTTGATTGTTACTCGGGCAGAGTTTGAATTGTTGAAGTACCAGATGAGTCAGGTCATGGAAGCCATAACAGCTATAAGTGGAGGAGGAAACAATGGTCAAAGAGCTTAGATGAACAATGTTGCTCAGCCAGTGCAAACCCCTGTCAGAGGTCCATATTCTTTCAATGACGCAGAGTGTCACAATTCCACTTTCTCTACGCCAGATTCTCCAAGGATTGTTCCATCTCCAAGAGTTGTTCCACAGGTTAATATTCAGGACCTAAGGACTGCTGAGGATATGAGAAGACTTCAGACGTTGGAAGATCAGATTGATGCCCTGGTGAATAAGAATACTCTTGATCTAAATGCTGCGAGCATGTGTTTGGTGCCAGGTCTTGTATTGCCTCCAAAGTTCAAAATGCCCAATTTCGAGAAGTACAAAGGGGATAGTTGTCCGAAGCTACATTTGGTTATGTTCTGCAGAAAAATGACTCCGCATATCACCAATGACAAGCTCATGATTCACTGTTTTCAAGATAGTTTGATCGGAGCATCTTTGGACTGGTACATGCACTTTCCGAGTGATAGTATTAAATCATGGTCGGACTTAGCCAATGCCTTCGTGAAGCAGTATGACTACAACCTGGAAATAGCTCCTTTTCGCGTGCAGTTGCAAGAATTATCTCGTGCGGAGAATGAATCCTTTAGGGGGTATGTGCAAAGATGGAGAGAATTGGCGGCTCGTGTTCAACCACCGATTCAGGAGAGAGAAATGGTTAGTCTCTTTCTGGATACTCTGAAGGGCCGTTATTATGACATGATGTTCACTTGTACAAGCTTTGAAGGCCTGATGAGAATGGGAGAGCTTGTTGAGAGAGGGCTCAAGAATGGAAAACTTCGAGAGGCTCCTTATATCCCAGTTGATAAGAATGAATCAGTTATCAGTTCTCAGGAGGAGTGGGAAGAAGGAAGCGATGTTGTCTCAGAACCTCTAGCGCCTCAGGCTCAGTTTTCGGACACTTCAAACCAGCAGTCATATTATCGTCAGTCACGTCGTCACGCCCGACAAAGACCAAGGAAACCTGAAAGGCAGTTTACTCAGCTACCGGTGTCATACAGTCAATTATTGCCAGATTTGGTCGAAAGTGGATTAATAGTGCCGAAAGAGACTAATCCAATGATCCCGCCTTATCCTTCAGGTTCCAATGCCAGCGCCCGCTGTGAGTATCATGTTGGGGTACAGGGGCATTCGACAGATGATTGTAAGGTGCTTAGAAGCCAAGTTCAGAATCTGCTAGACTCTAACAAGATCTTCATCACGCCTCAGGGTTTTGTTCGGATTATTGATTATCCTTCATCCAGTTGTGTGGGTTCGTCAGTCAATGTCATGGAATACTCTACTGAGAGTGTGTGGTCGGGAGAATGTCCAGCTGAGAGCTCAGTTGAATATGGGGAAAGTTACTAGAGGTTTCTGCGCCGGGTGTCGCATCTGTTTTCTCTGCTGATTGTTTAGCTTTCGTGCATTGTTGTTTGCTGACCACCACCAGGCTTGTTGGCTGGGGTCATTGTATTTTGTACTTGGGTGTGCTTGTTTGCTGCTCTAGTTTGCTTTGCATAGTGGTATGAGGCGTTTATATATGTGCTTACAGCTTGGGGTTTACTTGTCTTGTCTTGAATATGTGTTGATTTCTGCATTGCATTCTCACATAACAGGTACATCAGAACCGTGGGTCTTATTTCATATCTCCAGTTTGTTGCAGGAATTCCCTCAGAGATATGGATCAGAATCAGGCTGAATTGATTGAAGTCCGAAGCCATCTAGGGCAGATGATGAAAGACATGCAAGAGTTGCGTCTAGATTAGAAGATACTCAAAGAGGAAAATAATCACCTGAAGACCCAAATGAGCTTGATCATGGAAGTAGTCAAGAACATGATTAGAAAAGAGGATGATCAGCTATCTGAAGCCGCAGTGAAGGAGTTTGTTCCACCTGTGCCTGTGGAGCTCGTGCCTGTGGAACCTGAGCTTAAAAGACGTGTTGATCGACACCAACAACAACAACAAAAGATTCGGCAAAGGCCAAGGAGGATATTTGAGGCGCCGCCTTCAACATATGCTAAGCTCTTTCAGACTTTATTGAGTTTGAAGCTGGTTGAAGAAAGAACATTGGAACCTCCCAAGGGAATGATACTTCCTTATGGGTATGATACCAGTAAGCACTGTGAATTTCATTCCGGGGCGCCCGGACATGATATCGAGAGTTGTCATACTTTCAAGCACAACGTTCAGGACTTGATTGACGCAAAAGTTATTGAGCTCACGCCGGGCGGCGTAATTGTCCCTAATGGTCTTACCCCAGTTGGTGCTAAAATGATGGATGTTCCCGAAGCTGCCGTAGATCAGAAGTATATTCTGCAATCATTGGTGTCAGAATCCCCTTGCCCTCAGTTGCTGCCTAGACCAAGCCTGAGGATGAAAGCGCTGGAACAAAAGGAGTCCCTGATAATTCAGACTCGACCTCCCAATGGTTCGACTGATCAAAGTCAACAATCTGTTCGGTCTTTGCAACAGACATCAACTCCTTTCCAGAGTCAGCAGCCTTATCGTTATCGGTCAAACCTGTGTGCTAGACAGAGCCCAATGAAGTCAGAAAGGCAATTCACCCGGCATCTGTGTTAAGCGGTATGGTTTCAATAGGCAACTTTGAAGATGGCTGGTTCAGTAGCAAGTCAGATGTGAAAGCCCGGTTCTCGGAAGCTGACGTTTTCCTGTGTTTCATCTTGTCATTTCTTTATGTTTGTAGTTTCTTTCTTGTTAAATTGCAATCTTGTTTGTAAAACTTGTTGTTTTCATTCAATTGATGATAATGAAATGAATATGCATGTTTTGATTAAATCCATTCGTGTTCACTAATTGATTTTTACAGATATCCAACGCTTGGTTAAGCGGAATCCGGGGAGGATGACAAAAACGAACGACATGCAAGCTTCCGATATTATATGCCTTTGAAATAAAACCTGCTGATGATGTACAGGCATTGCTTCAAATCCATAAACACCGGAGACATAAGGAAGATAATCCCTTGATAACCCCTTTGAGCCTAGTTGTAAGAGTTTCTTTCTAAAAGTGAAAAACCCTCAATCTTAACTTGGGGCAGGGTAGGTGTTAGCTAATTTGACCGAGCGTCCAAATTACAAAAGGAGTATCCATTCGAGGATCAATCACACCTCTATAGGTCGTGCCTAAAAAACCACAAGGGTTAAATTGCAAAAGTGAACCAGTCACATTATTCCCCAAAGAGTCAGACAACCAGTGTCACACGACTTGTTCGAAAAAAAACGAAAAGCGAAAAGAATCGAAACCCCGCTAAGTCAAAACTTGAAAATAAACGACTTAGGCAGAAATAGGGGCATCCCGCTGGACTGGAAAATCAAAAGAAACTCAAAAGAGTCAGTCCAGGCAAAAGTTAGGGAAAGAAAAGAAAAAAAATGAAAAGGATTACAACAGAAAAGTACTCAAATGAAATATGAGTCGTGTGACCCCGAGTGTCAAAGACGAAGAGTGAGTGGCTGTCACTCCAAAAGCTCATAGTTCCTCGAACTATCACTCCTATATTTCAGCCTCCCAGAGGTGAGCTCTAAGGTCAAATTAGCTGAACGTAGGATCGGAGAACATCAAGGAGAATGGGTGGGTTAAAATTAGACTTTGAGCCTTTATCCTTTCTTTCAAAACCGTGAACCTGACCACGTTACAACCTTCAAAAGTCCTAATTGAAGCAGGGATGTTTCGAAGGCATACATCGGTAAAGATCGCGTCGAAGCTGACTCCTAAAAGGGTTCTTCTTACCATGTTGGTGCTGATGTTGATATTTTAATAAATGATTTGTGCTTTGTATGCCATAACTGGTTTTCCATTTTTCCAGTGAACAGATTGGATGTTAAAACTGTCATATGCATCGCATTAACATATCTTTTATGCAGAACAACTAGTTTTACTTATGAGTAAGCACTTGACAATAGGAAAGTTTCCTACATTGGAAAGTCTGATCAGGATAGAATGCGGGATGCCCGAATGTTCCGAGAGCAGGGGCAAGCTATTATCAAGTGGTCCCCAGTGAGGTCAGCCATCCAAAGCAGTTATTCTGGGGCAATCAGGTCGAGATTCGGTAAATCTCTCGTAGCAGGAGTCACTATATCGAATCAGTCAATCAGGGGCAAAGTCGTTGCAGACAGGAGCAGGCCATCCTAAGAGCGCAAAATTTATTTTTTCATTCAAGAGGCATTTGATTTGAAGTTTTGTCGAGGTTCAGAATGCTGGGGCATTTCATATCAGACCGTCAGGGTACAAATTTTCAGATTTCCTTTTGAGGAGTATCCCCGCAGAGGTCCCACAAGCTGGGGCATATCAGAAGCGAAGGATTTGTTCTTCCCCGTGTCATCAGAGTTACTCAGAGCTACTCAGAGCTATTCGAGCAGATTCAGCTAATCTCCAAGTGTGAGTTGAATGTCGGGAAGTCGTGCTACCGTCTATTGACCCTTCAATCAGAAACTGTGAATCCAGACAGGATATTGTTCCAGTGTCAATCATACATGACCCATCATGGATAGCCTAAAGCCCAATTCTTATTGGCAATTTTCAAAAAGCCCAATCCATATTGGCAATCATTGTAAGGCCCATCCAGGGTGGCGCATCATTTCAAAATCCAATCTTCATTGGTACGCAGGAAGACTCCGTCTGTTTTCCCCAGCAAAAGCCCAATTTTCATTGGCACGGGTAAGCTATCCCTGACAGAAGTCCAATCATGATTGGCGCATTTAGTTATTCCTCAACAAAATTGGCTTCACTTTTCCAGCATTTATTTTGCTGGAATAATTCTGTGATGCCTGGTTATCCCCAGCGGAGTTGGCGTTGTCTTCAACATTTATTTTGCTGAAGCGGTTTTCTGTATCCGGCGACCCGAGTCTGCATTTTCATTTGCATGTAGCATCATACTTGCATTTCATCCTCAAATGCGTAGCATTTCCATCCTATATGGAGCATTACGCCATAGAAAAATTCAAACATACGCATATGCATACGAAGCATAAGCCAGTTTTTCTATCAGCCTTCAGTGGCAACATGAAGTACTCTGTAATCAGTTCAGAGGCATTTATCCAGCAGCTTTATTCAGACAACTCTTTGGTATTCGATTCTCAGATCATGCAACGGTTATGCTTTATTCAACGATCGGTTGGTATTGGCAGACTTCTCTTCCCGTCAGTTCACATTGACGATGGGTTTCCCCTAGCGGGCCTTCTCCGTCTATCATGAGACATCAGGAGTTGGATATGGTTTTCTCCGTCTATCCTTAGACGTTGAGGGGTTTCAAGGCAATCTTTCAGATATTGGCGTTCTTTCGGTTTATTGGACGAGATGGCATTTCAAGAAGGTTTTTCTGACCGTTGATTCTTATTGACGTCAAGGCTCTTCGAAGAATGTTTGGTTTTCCTAGTTGTTGATCCTTATCAACGGTATGGCTCTTTGGAGATGGGTTTTTCTGTCAATTCTTATTGATGATGTGGCCCCTTTGAAGATATTGTTCTTTCCATCAATTCCTGTAGACGAAAGGATTCTGAAATTTGATGGACGATGAAAATATGGGTATGGTTTTCCTCCGGTGGACGGTGTAAATAAGGGTATGGTTTTCCTTCGGGATGGTGTCTTTCTGTCTATCCTTAGACAATGTGAGTATTGGATATTGGTTTTCCTTCGGGAAGGGTGCCTTTCTGTCTATCCTTAGACAATGTGAGTATTGGATATTGGTGTTCCTTCGGGATGGTGCCTTTCTGTCTATCTTTAGACAATGTGAGTATGGATATTGGTTTTCCTTCAGGAAGGGGTCTTCCTGTCTATCTGTAGACGATGTAAATATGGGTATGATTTTCCTTCGGTGGACGATGTAAATATGGGTATGGTTTTTCCTTCGGTGGATGGTGTAAATGTGGATATGATTTTCCTTCGGGATGGTGCCTTTCTGTATATCCTTAGACAATGTGAGTAATGGATATGGTGTTCCTTCGGGAAGGGGTTTTGCTGTCTATCTATAGACAATGTAAGTATGGATAATGGTTTTCCTTCGGGATGGTGTCTCCGTCTATCATTAGTCGAGGAGAGTATTGGATCATGGTTTTCCTTCGGGATGGTGCCTTTCTGTCTATCCTTAGACAATGTGAGTATGGATATGGTGTTCCTTTGGGATGGGGCCTTTCTGTCTATCTGTAGACGATGTAAATATCAGATATTGGAGTTCCTTCGGGATGGTGTTTCTGTCTATCTGTAGACAATATAAATATGGTTATGGTTTTCCTTCGGGATGGTGTCTCCGTCTATCAGTAGACGATGGAAAGTGATCAAGTGCATGTTGATCCAACCTTCAGGTTTTGTTATATGTGGTGTCACACAAGTAACTGGTGTTAAAGTCAAATCCCTTTATCAGATGATCGATTGGTTTGTTGCCATAATAATTGGATTCAGTTCTATGGATGGTGTTTCCCAAGCATGGTGCTGTTTATTTCTGCGGTTGGCAAATTTTCGGGTTTATTTTGTATTCAACCGTCTCGTACCTCGAATGTTTGAAGGTTGTTCGCTCTTCAAACCTTCAGGTCCAAGCCGCTTGAATAGGGGCAGCTGTTGCACCCTAAAATTTTACCAACCGGTCCTCATATCTAGTTTATGTTTCAACATATTTTGCATTCGCATTCGCATACGACATGCATTGCATTTTTATCATTCAGATTGATTTTTATCGGGATTATAGCCCCTGGTGTTTCAGGCAGTTCATGCCGGTTGGAATAAAATTCTGTTGAGAATTGGTGCTCGTTCCTGGTGTTTTCAGGCCATCTCGGTGCCCGGGTTTTGCTACGGTTGCGTAATTGGGTTTTAATCGGTTTAATCGGCTTCCTGGCATTTTTAGGATTTTTCTGTCTTTTTTTTCTTCTGGATTTTAATGCATTTAATTGGATTTTTCTGGATTTAATAGGGTTTTTATAATTTTTAGAATTTTAAATAAATTTTTCTTTTCCCTTTTAGAAAATTAATAGATTTTAAAGAATTTTTAGATATTAGATATTAATTTTCTTTTATTAGTTTAATAGATAAATAGATCTTTTTCTTTTAAAAGAGTAGAGAAAAAATAGATAGTATGGTTTTTTAGATTTTTTAGTAGAGTTAATTGTTTTTTTCCAGGTTTTTAAATAGGGTTTAATTGTTTTTAGATTAGATTTTATTTGTTTTTAAAAGATGTTAACAGTTTAGATTTCAAAAAAGAAAAAGGATTAAAATGTTTAGATTTTTAGATTTTTTCAGAATTAATTAGGGTTTTTTAAAAAATAATTTTTTTAGATTTCAAATAATAGTTTTAGATTTTTTTTTCTGATTAATTAGGAGTTTTATAGGTTAATGAGGATTAGGTTGTTTAGGGTTAATTGGGTTTTTCTTTTATTAATTTTCGGTTGGTTTAATTAGAGGTGGTTAACAGGCTGATTAGGTATTAGTCATGTTGTTTTAGGGATTAATTAGGTCTAATCTGAGTCATTAGTCTGAGTGTAGTCCATTGGGCCATTATCCAAGTCGTTTAAGCCCAGTTCATGAGTCCAATCCATGCCATGTGTCAGTATAAAACGCGTGCCACGCGTAGGACCCAGCCTCTTCCACCTCACTCTCTCTCTCTCGCTCTGCATGGACCCCACGTGTCCTTCCCTTCTCTCTCTCCCCCACCACGCGTCTCCCTTTCCTTCTCCCACTCCCACACGTGGCTCGCCCTCACGACTCCTCATGCCACCTGCCCCCTTCGCCGGAACCTTCACCGCCGGCCATGCAAAGACCGGCGGCCACCGCTCCAACTAACTCCGACCGCCACAACTAACCGCCGGTGACCACAACACTCACAGGAATCTGCAAAACCCCAAATTTCCAGAAAAATTCTTCCAACTTCATCTTCCTCACTGAGTAATCTCCAACCATCTTCATCAACCGTCGCCTGAAACCGCCGAAGAAGCCGGAATCTTCATCTTCTCCGATTCAATCTTCATCGTCCCCATTGTTTTTTTCCAGAAATCTTTGATTCTCCTCAAGAACGTTCAACAACCTTCAACGGAGTTTGTCCAGATCCATTCATCGTCCTTCAAACTCTCTTCAAGAACATTCATCGGCCCGATTGTGTTTTTCCAGATTTCTTCATCAAACCTGTGTTCATCCTCCTTCATCCAATCTCCAAGAACCTCTGCCATGAATCTTCAACGAACCTTATCCAATTTCCAGAAATCTTCAAGAACGCCATGGTGTTCTTCGTGAGCTCTCCAGATCCGTGAATCTTCTTCCAACGCGATTAGCAAAAGATCCATTCAGCACCTTCAACCGAAGCTTCATCACCGAGTTCATCATCAAATTTTCCAAGCGCCTCCAGGTTTCTATTCTGAACTCATCATCTATCATTTTCTTGTGTTAGCTGTAGATTTTAGCGTAGATGATGTTAGGGCGAAGGTTGGTTTAGGGTTCATTCTAGGATCAGAAGCTGAAGCATTGGTTTGTGTTTGTGAGCGAATGGGTGAGGTTGATGAACAAGTTCATGAGGATAAGAGATTGTTGAGGTTTTTTCTGGAACGTTGCAGAAGGAGAGGGAGATGTTGAGCGCCGTTTAGGGTTTGCAATGGAGAGGGTGAACAGTGATCTTGGGATTGAAGGATCAGAAGAGTTTTTGTTAGGGTTTACTAGGGCTGAATATGTGGGCTCGGACGCTAGGCCCAATCGCTAGTTGCTGACCATACTCCCTTATTGCGCGTGAAACCCCCCCTCTCCCTAGAATGAATTTCGTTGGGCCTAACCCAACTGCTGCTAGCACCCCCAGTTTGGGGCCCATCAGAAAAATAACAAGCAAAGCATGGCTATTCGTACCCCCCTGGGTTTTTTTTATTTTTTGTTGTTTTCTGAATAAGACCTGGGCCCAGCGTTTCGCTAGCTGCACCCCCCCCCCCCATCCTGGGCCCAATGTTTCTGAATGTAATAAACTGCTTTCGCCACCCCCCTGCCATGTCAATTTTAATTGAATTGTTTAATTTTCTTCATTTGTATAAAATTCACCAAATAAATCATAAAAAATACAAAAGTGGTTGTTTTAACATGGGACTTTTTCCCACATTTTGGTCATGGTTTCAAGAAAATTATAAGAAAATAAAAATTTTATTTTAGGTTTTTTTCCATTTATGGTGAATTTTTACATTTTAATTGCTTTTATTTTCATATTGTTCATACATACATTTTGTTGAATTTTGTTTAGGAATTTCTTTCCACATTTTGATTCCACTCTTTTTGTGGTAGTTAGATTAGAGCATTAAGTTCCCTTAGAGATTTATTTCACATTTTTGTGATTAAATTTTGATTAGTTTTCATTAGAAAACATTAGGTTAGTATAATTAGGGTTCAAACTCAACATAGGTGCATTCTAACATTTTATTTTGGGTTTTTTTTAGCATGAATTAGGGTATAGGACATATAGGGTATGTAGGGTAGATATAGAATTCCCCTTAGAATAAATCTTAGGTTTTTAAATACTATTTTACTATTTTTAGTATATTTTGCAAATTGGGTGATTGTTTGGTGTTCCCATTTGGGGTTTTATCTGCTTGCTTGGGCTTTTTGGGCTTTTTATTTGTGGTGTGGGCTTGGTTTGAGCTTATGTGGAGGATGATAATCAAAGGTTGATGCATGAAGATTGCTTGGATTGAAGATGCTGGTTGAATGCATAGGAAATAATAGGAATAAGCAGAGCCTTAGAATAGACTGAATTTTTTTTTCACAAACATGGATAGCTTCCTGTGCTTCCATTCCTCTCTATGACATAAAGTCCCTCTATGGTATTCACCTCCTTCCTTTGGAGGGATAAGTGGCCTTGCCTTAGAGGTAGAACTTTGAGGGAAACGGTCTGTTACAATGTCAACTGTTTATAGGCTTCCTTTGGTTGTCAATGAACTGTTTGACATTCAATTTATCCTGATAAATCAATTCTCATCTGGGAGAGCTTGTCTTGAAGAAAGAAGCCATTGACGATAGAGATGAAGATCAAAGATTGACAAAGCTGAAGATTGTTCATGTCAAAGCTGTGCAACTGTTAAAGCTAGGGTTTACTGCTGTCTGGAGCTATCTGTTGTCTGATGCTGTCAACTGGTTAAGGTTCTGTTCTTGCTTGAGCTGGGTGATTTCTTGGAAGTAGAAGCTTGTTGTAGCTTTGGGTACCATTGGAGTTTGATTTCAGAAGTTCAACTGGAGCTGGGGTGCTGTCAGGGCTGGTTTTGGAGTTTATTTTCTTTGCTGTATTGTTTGTTAATTTCCCTTTAGGGTTGAAGTGAAGTTGTTTCACTTTGCCTACTGTTTTCTAGGTTCGAGGTTGAGTGGGACTCCCTTGCCTCGCTTGTACTGCTGCATTCATGCATTTTACTGCTTTATTGTATATATGTTGTTTCTTATCCGTTTATCCCCTTAGGATCTCTTTTTCTCTCTGCGCAAGAGAGAAATATGACAGACATTAGGTTCTCATCCATGCATGCCAACATTAGGGTAAATTTTGATTCCCTTTTTCAACCATAGGTTTTAGAGTTCTGTCTCTTCTTTCTCAAAACAATCAAAAATACAATAAAAGGATGAACATCAATAAAAAAACAGTTCTTGCGTAAAAGACTGTAAACCAATCAAAGAGTCATTCTTGTCCGCTTGAACGCGTAATCAGGAGAAAACCGTTTTCAGAAGGATAAAAACAATCAAGACAAACTTGTGTCTTCCGTAGCCCGAACTACGTTTGCTCTGATCTTTCATGCTGTATGAAAGTACGTAGGCATAGGATGCGATATCCTAGCGAGCAACCTTCCCCTCCTTTCCCGTAGGTAGGCAAACTACGTTGACTCTGATTTCTCGTTCCAGACGGGAATACGTAGGCATAAAGTGCGATACTTTGCCGAGTCATTTTATTTTCTTTTAACCCTAAAGCTGTAGAGTAGTTAGAATAACAATTCGTACTAGAAAACAAGCGTGGATCCCGTCGAGTATGACGGACGTGAGGGGTGCTAATACCTTCCCCTTGCGTAACCGACTCCCGAATCCAGGATTTGGTTGCAATGACCATTCCTTTCCCGTCTTTGCGGTAGGTTTACTCTGAGCGTTTCCTTTCCCTCTGTTGGGATAAATAACGCACGGTGGCGACTCTTCTGTTCAGCCGGCGCCGATTTTCGCAGTAGCGACACCCCTCACAGGTATGTACTTAACTCGTAGACGAGGTACGGCATCCTATGCGGATTCAACGTCACAGACTTTCAAGAGCGATGATACGTACCCAGAAGGTGTGGCATCATCATCCCTTGAAGCGGCCTCACTTAGCTGAATCCCAATTGATAGGTCCCCAGAGTCGACAATCCTCGGGTCAGACAAACGTTTCGAGCCCTAAGGGCCAGGCAAGAAGCATCAAAGAGAATCTCGTCCGAGCGCAGATTTCGCGGCTAGCTGGTGCGAGCTAAGCAAACAGGCTAACCACTACTCTCTACTTCTAAGTCTATGTGCAAACTCAAGCCCAGGTTCGGCTTATCTCTCAATCTAACCCTCTTCCCAGCACAACAACAATAATAGAGTACTGAAAGTAAAGGCAGAAAGGTAAATACATACAACACCCCAGACGGGAAAACAAGCGCTAGGAATGACTCGCATAGGGAACCGGTCTCCCCAGCAGATTCGCCAGCTGAGTCGCCAGTTGTCGCTACTGCGAAAATCGGCGCCGGCTATGACAGAAGATTCGCCACTGTGCGTTATTTAACCCACAAGAGGGAAAGGAAATGCTCAGAGTAAACCTGACGCAAAGAGGGAAAGGAATGGTCATCGCAACCAAATCCTGGATTCGGGAGTCGGTTACGCAAGGGGAAGGTATTAGCACCCCTCACGTCCGTCGTACTCGACGGGATCCACGCTTGTTTTCTATCTAAGGGTGTGTTATTCTATCTACTCTATAGGTTTGGGTTTAAAAAGAAAAGAAAATGACTCGGCAAAGTATCACACTTTATGCCTACGTATTCTCGTCTGAAACGAGAAATCAGAGTCAACGTAGTTCGCCTACCTACGGGAAAGGAGGGGGAGGTTGCTCGCTAGGATGTCGCATCCTATGCCTACGTACTTTCATACAGCATGAAAGATCAGAGCAAACGTAGTTCGGGCTACGAAAGACACAAGCTTGTCTGACAGTTTTTTATCTCCTTAAGAAAGGGTTTTCCTGATTAAGGGTCCAAGCAGACAAAAAGGATTTGAATGTTTGTTTTTTAAGTCTTTTACGGAAAGAAGTGAATTGAGTTTTGTTCGTAACTCGTGTTGCACTTAAGACTTGGACTTAAGAGTGAATGCGTCGCATGTCACCCAAAGGGTACCACACTAAACAGTTAGATTACTGAAGAGTGACCCTCCAACAACCTTTTCTCAAATAGCTTAAGGCTCGTAGCATACAACACGCGTTATCTTTATTATTGTGTTTTTGACTTGTTTTGAGATATGAAGAGAAAGACCCTAAAACTATGGTTGAAAGGGGAACTAACCTAATGTTGTCATGCATGGTTTACAAACCTAATGTCTGTCATAATTTCCTCTTGCACAGAGGATATCAGAGATCCTAGGGGATAAACAGCAAAAGAAGCAAGCAAATACAGTAAACAGTAAACATGTATGCAATGCAGCAATACCAATAAGGCAGGAGAGAAAACAATAGGCAAGAGGAGACAAGCTCCACCTCAAACCTAGAGGTAATCAGCACAATTAAACAGATAATACAGAGAAAAACAAAAGACTCAGGGGAGGCAGCTCAGGCAGCAATACCAGACTCCTACAGCAACAGCAACAACAAGCTCTAAACAACAAAGTTGAAAAGACAGCAAAGTTCACAGCAAGGGCTTCATCTCCAAGCAAGCTTCTATCTTCAAGCTTCATCAAGCACACTCCAAGAGGAGGATTAAAGATCAAGATCAAGTTATAATGTTAAGAAACTTAATGACAACCAAAGGAAATTACTAAGAAATCAACATTGCAAATGAAAGGTATCCTCAAAGTTCTACTCACTTGGGCATACCACTCATCCCTCCTAAGGAGAGATGGAGCTTCCCAAGGAGGACTTTGTGTCATTGTATGGAATAGAGGCTAACAATGCCCTCTATGTTTGAAGAAAGAATCAAAACTAAGTCTAAGGCACCTCCTACAACCCTAATTTCCTAAGCTCCTAAAAAAAAGCTCCACAAGAGGAAAAAGCCTTCAACTCCAAGCTACAATATTCAATCCCAAGCATCTTCAATGAATCCAGAAGCTCCAACAAAAAGAACCCAAGCTCAAACCAACTCCAAGGCAGCCAACCAAGCCAAACAAACCAAAGCACTCAAGAGAGGAATCATAAACACAAGCCATTTGCAAAATACAACTAAAAGAGAAAATCAAGTTGTAAAATTCTAATAAAATTCCTAGGGGAACATACATGTCTACCCTAACACATATTAAAAAATCAAAGCCAAACTCTAAACCAATTGGGAGAATTAAATTCAGCAAAACAGAGGGAAGAATTACGAAAAAAGAAGAGAAAACAAGCAACATGCAAATGCAAACATGCGAGTGGAAAATGCACACAAGATCATGATTAAACACCTAAAAACAGTGACAAACATCCAAAATAATTCAATCCTAATGCAACACAGTGATCTATGATGATTCGGATCGAACCGACACGCGAACAAGCAAGTAAAACAGCAAAACAGGCCCTCTGTTACAGTGTTAATCGATTAACGTCAGGGGTTAATCGGTTAACCATTGAAAAACGCTTGAAAATTTGAATATTTGAGTTGGTTAATCGATTAACACTGTGCCAGAGGTAAAAAGCAGTAGTTCAGAATCACTTTTCAGCAGCTTATCACTTAAGCAAACACTCCAATTATCATGTGATTGATCATGCACGAAATTAAACCAGCAAACATTGATTTAAACAACATGTAAACACAATAACACAACAAGATCATGGATCAAAATCAACATATTCAATCAAATGCAAAGATCCACATGCAAATTGTGCAAATAAGTTCGAAAACAAAATCGGATCAGAATTCCAACCTTCGGATCGGAGACTTGATCCGGTAATTGTTGATTCAACTGTAAATGAGTATATCTAAGCAAAGAAAACCAGAATTCTTCAAGATCCACACCAATTCTTGTAGTAGCAATGTAGATCTGTCGCTACTGCGAAAATCGGCGCCGACTATGACAGAAGAGTCGCCACCGTGCATTATTTATCCCACAAGAGGGAAAGGAAACGCTCAGAGTAAACCTAACGCAAAGAGGGAAAGGAATGGTCATCGCAACCAAATCCTGGATTTGGGAGTCGGTTACGCAAGGGGAAGGTATTAGCACCCCTCACGTCTGTCGTACTCGACGGGATCCACGCTTGTTTTCTATCTAAGGGTGCGTTATTCTATCTACTCTACAGGTCTGGGTTAAAAAGAAAAGAAAATGACTCGGCAAAGTATCGCACTTTATGCCTACGTATTCCCGTCTGAAACGAGAAATCAGAGTCAACGTAGTTTGCCTAACGTAGTTCGTCTGAAACGGGAAATCAGAGTCAACATTATTCTATCTACTCTACAGGTCTGTGTTTTTTGAAGTGTTTTGAGGTAAGAAGAGAAAGACCCTAGCATTATGGTTGCAAGGGAAACTAACCTAAAGTTGTCATGCATGGATAAGAATCTTAATGTCTGTCATAATTTCCTCTTGCACATGGGAAATCAGAGATCTTAGGGGATAAAAAGAAAGCAAGCAAATACAGTAAAATGCATGCAATGCAGCAATACAAGCGAGGCAAGGGAGTCCCACTCAAGCTCGAACCTAGGGAAACAATAGGCAAAGTGAATCAACATTCACCTCAAACCTAGGGGGCAAGCTACAACAACCAACAAACAAATACAGAAAAACCAAAATAAACAGAGGAGGCAGCCCAAGCAGCAGCACCAAACTCCTACAACAAACAGCAGCTCTGACAGCAGCAGATGATTAACCAGCAAAAATTTGACAGCAACAACCCTCATCTTCATGAATAACTCCCATCTTCAAACTTCAATAAACTTTCAATCTTCATCAAGCACCAGGCTTCAACAAGCTCCCAGCTTAAGCAAGCTTAAACCCCAACCAGTAAACAGCTTCAACCAGCTCCTGACCTCAACCAGCTCCTAGCTTCAACAAGCAAACTAAACCCTAGCTTCAACAAGCTACCTCATCTCTTCCTTACCAAGCTTCAACAAGCACCTCCAAGGTAGAATCATTCAACAAGATCAAGGTGAAATGTTAAGAGGCTCAATGACAACCAAGGGAAGTCACTAGGAACTCAACATTATGAGAGACAAGCATCCTCAAAGTTCTACTCTTAAAGCATGCCATTCATCCCTCCTAAGGAGATATGTGACTTCTTTAAAAGGACTTTATGTCATTGGATTGAATGGAGATGAACAACATACTCCATGTTTGAAGAACGAAACAAAACTAGTCTAATGCTCTTTCTAAACCCTAGTTTTCCTAAGCTCCTGACAAGCACTTCACCAGATGAGAAATCTTCAACTCCAAGCTCATCTAAGCTCTCCAAAGCACCTTCAATTGGTCTTCATGATCATCCAAGCTCAAAAGTAACACCACCCTAGTCTAAGGGGACTTATTGAATCAGACTAGTCAAATTAGTTCATCAGAAATACCTAGAAGTTAGCCTTAAAACTAATTCTACTTAAAATACCAAAAGTGATTATAAAATCCTATAAAAAATTCTAAGGGTTCCTAAACCTCTTAAGAATATCTCATACAAAAACCAGGGGGTTAACCATTCATTTGGACCTAAAACTATGCCCTAAACCTAAAGGTATCATCTTAAAACCCTAATTCTAAACCACCTAATGTTCAACGCTCAAACTAGCCTAAAATTCTCTCACAAAAATATGATGAAATTACTATGGGTACATGCATATCTAAGCTAACTAGATCAAAACGAATCAACTCAAAATTCATCACCAATCATTCACAATAAAATCAGCAAAATCACATGTCAACCATATCAAAATAAAAACCAAGTAAAAATACAAAAATGCAAATAAAATGTAAAATGCATGAATTAAACATTTTTCAATCCTATTAAATTCTACACATTCTAAGGAATTCAGGAAAAAAAATCTAGCTTAAAAAGATTAATTTTTCTATTTATTATGGATTTATTTCTAAACAATGTGAAAAATATGAAATTAAAACAAAATAAAGAAAATTAATAAGGGCGCGTGACAAATAGCAATTTAATTCAGTTGAAATCCAAACTTTGGCCAAAAGGGGGTGCGTATAGCAAGGCGTGACAAAGGCCCAAAAAAACATTAAAACAACTCATAAAATCAAATGGAAAATGGAAAAAACCTGTGTCAAATAGCAATTTAATCACGTTATAATTTCCAATTGGGCCCAAGGTGGGGTGTGAAGAGCAAGAAGTCACTAAGCCCATCCAGTTCAGCTTTAATGAAACGGGGCGTTTTGATAAAATTCATTCCCTTCAGAATTTGAAACGCAATCGTGGCCATCAGATGGAGTCTCCAGTCAAAGTCAAGGCGTGATCTGAGGGTTGGGAGTCATCGTCCCCAAAACATTTGAAACTGAGGGGGAAAACTCAGACGGTGGCCTAAGCTCTGCGCCACCGTCTTCTCTGGTGAAGACACCCCAAAACCTTATCAATCCTTGCAACTAGATACCCTATGCCACCTAGTTTTTCACCCTGATCATGAATACGACCTCCATTTCCATTGATTCTAGCCCTAACTCAAAACCCGATAGAAGTTGCAGAAAAATCACCCAATCTCGATCAACTCAATTCTTTAAATTAAAGCTCCTAGAATGAACTACAAGCTTCCCTGATCAATTCTCACGATTCAATCACCATTAAAACTTCAAGAACAAGGAGATATGAGCTTCAACAGAAAATGGCATCACACTAATTTGGTCTCTAATTATCAATCTTTTGCACTAAAATCCACCCTAACATCAATACTAACCTAACCATGCATCAAATGCTGATCAATTCACTACAAATTATGCTGAATTTTGAAGAATGCAAACCTGATAAAAATGGATGAACAAATGAGGTTATGGCACGATTCACCCTCTAATCTCTTGCAGAATCACTCAAGAACCACTTCTAAAGCTTCTCCAATGGAAAATTTGCTTTGAATCCTCTTCAATTCCAAAACTCGATTCTTGATGCAGCTTGAGAAATTTCAATGGCTTGCTCTGGTTCCTTGCTCAATTCCTCCCAAAAAACTATCTGAACCCAATGCATATGTTATATAGAAGCTAATAGAACCCTCTAGAAACTTCTGTAACAACCATAATGAGATTTTGAATTTCTCATATCCCTTGAAAATATCATATGTGGAAATCATGCCCTGCCCTGTTCTAGCTCTCATACTCACTTGAATTTCTTTCCTTGTGATATTTTGAACTGAATTGGATGTGCATTCTCCTTGTTTTTGATCTTATGGAGTGTGATGGTTATGTTACTTCCTTCTTAAGTAACAAAAAGGAACCATGTGAAAATGACCTCAAATACAAAATGTGGTATTGTCATCATCTTTAAAATGTATTTTTTGATCAAATTGGTATATAACATTGCTTGGTTTGGCCATGAAATCAAGAAATCACATTTTTGCCTTTTAAATGACTTTAATTTCTTCATTTGAAAACCATTTCAAACCAATTTCTCCTATGAGACAATTCAAAGCCTCCTTGATGCATGATCAAGTTTAAAACCCTATTTTGAGCAACTTTCTAGTTGAACAATTTTCCATTTGAGGCCTCTAAGTTGGAGATTTGGACCCATGATCACAAATGACTTATAATCACCAATACCCAAAATACCCCTGGATTGCCAAGATCATAACTTGAGTTCTATACATCCCCTTGAGGACTTATAGTACTCTATGGAAAGCTAGGATCAAGATCTACAACTATTATGTTGTCAAAGAATCCATTTGAAAACTCCTTGAAGGGAAAAAGTTGCTTGGAAGTCAAGTGACTTTCATAGATAAATTCCAGTGTCCTCTGATGACCTGTAATTTGCAAAGACCATAACTTGAGTTCTACAAATCCCCTTGAAGACTTCTAGTACTAAAATTAAAGGTATTGAGAAGCTCTACAAGTTTGATGTTTTCCAAAGATCCATTTGAAACTTGTATTTTGACTTATGTGGCTTTGAAGTTAGGCACTAAATAGAGGATTTTACACTGAAACCCTAATTTAGCAACTTCCCACATTCTTGATTCTTCTTTGCTTAATCTTGGCACAACACCACACATGTGTCAACATAACAATCCATGCATCCCATGACCTCAAGGTAGGCTTTGATGCTCTCCAATTACTCAATTGAATTAGGGTTGACCCAGATGAAACCCTAGTTGACTGCACCTCAACTATGGCTCTCATACTTGAATCAATGACTTGCCTCAGCTTCAATAAGGCCCTCTAGACATCCCATGAGATTCATACACACCTCACATTCACATCCCATGCTTCTCATCCCACTGGTGATTCTTAATATTCTTCAGGATAGGAGCAAAACCCACATGTAGGCACTCAAACTTCTCAAGACTTCAAGTCACTTCTTGATGGCTTGGATGACTTTCCCACTAGAATAAGACCTCTTGCTAGGCTCTTCTCTTGATATACACCCTTTATCCCTTATTGGAGGCATGCTATGCTATGATATGCCAATGATTGAACTATGTACATGATGTAACTATGCAAATGAAATGCAATGAAACATAAATCAGGCAAGAAAAGGTTGAGAAAATTTTGGGGTGCAACAGCTGCCCCCATTCAAACGGCTTGGACCCGACTGGGTGAAGAGCGAACGGCCTTCAAACAATCGAGGTACGAGACGGTTGAATACCAAGGAACCCGGAAATTTGCCAACCGCAGAAATAAACTGCACTGCTTGGGGAACGGCATCCACCAACTGATTCTGGTTGCTACGGCGATAACTGCTCCAACATCTGATAATAATTCTGATTTCAACTTCCACGACCTGTGTAACGCCACAGGTACCGAACAACTTTTGCAAAACACCTTCGTCCACAACTGGACCAACCTTGTCAACACAAAAGAGAAACAAAGTCGTCAACACGAATAGAGATTCTGTCGTCACAGGAGTAACCTTGTCCACATCTGGACCCAAATTTCGTCAAATCACGAATAAGTACACATATGTCCACGTCAGGACTCACACTTCGTCGACCCGAAGAAATCTCAACAACACAGGAATAGAACTTTGTCCACGTTAGGACACTTGTTTCGTCAACACGAAGAAATCCCAACTTAAACTTGTCCACGTCAGGACTCCAATTCCGTCAACACGGAGAGATCCCGGCGACTTCGCTGGGGATGAATCGTCTGCATTTCGTCAGCACGAGGGGATCCTATCAACATAGGAATAAATTGTCCATATTAGGAATAAAATGTCCATGTTAGGAGTACACTGTCCATGTTAGGAATAAACCGTCCACATTAGGAATAAACTTTCCATGTTAGGAATAAACAGTCCACGTTAGGAATAAACTATCCACGTTAGGAATAAACTTTCCACGTTAGGAATAAATTGTCCACGTTAGGAATAAACTGTCCACGTTAGGAATAAACTTTCCACGTTAGGAATAAACTGTGCACGTTAGGACTCACATCTCGTCGACCCGCAGAAATATAAATTCGTCCACGTCAGGACTCGCGCATCTTTGACCGGATGAGGAAATAAAACCTGTCCACGTTAGGACTCGCGCCTCGCCAACACGAAGAAAGATAAATTTGTCCACGTCAGTGTAATACCCTAATTTTTACCCCTAAGATCCCACCTTTCGTTTGCATATCATTCCACAAACAAGATCATACTTTTGGGCTTTCTCACCCTTATTTGTTTTTTACTTGCTTTTTGATTGTTTATGTTTACTAACCTCTAACCCAAATACCAAAAAAAAATAATATATATTTTGCAATTTGTTTGTTTCTTTTTATTCTATGTGTTTAGGATTTTGCAAGGAGATTGATGCCAAGGACATTCATTCAAGTATAAATCAGATGGAAGTTTGACCTCATCTTGGTCAAACTATCAAGAGTTTGCTTCAATTTGTTCTATGAGAAATTTGGTCCAAAGATCCGAGAATCATGTCAAAGATCAAAATTAAAGGTTTAAGGCCAATATATGCCGTTGCTAATAGGCTTTCTACAATGTGTGTCTTACCGCTTTGGTTAGCCGGTGTTTTGAGTGCTCCTGGAAAACATGGACAGTTAGAAGGATATTTAAAGAAGCTGCTTCAAGAAGATAGTTCCATGCAAAACCGGTCAACCAAGCACACTCCTGAGATTATTATTGCTATCCACTTCATCTGCACACGTGAAGAAAACCAAGGCACATTAATTTTGCTCACAGTGCTTGGTGCAATCAAACTACTCGGTTTTCAAGGACAATTGATCAATATTCATTTGATTCACCAAGACATGTTTAGTCAACTCTTAATAATTTTGTTGCTGTGATTAAAATAAAACATGATGACATCATTACAATCCTTGTCTGAGATGCCTGTCCTTAGAAATTAAGCTCCACATGATCAATTGAAGACTGCAAATATTGAAACTAATGACTTGATAGCAAGATCACATCATCATTTGGACCAAATCAATGGAACTTCTAAGCTGAGTCAGACTGAAAATTTGCAGCAACTTACTCCTGATAGCATGAGCCACAAAAGTGTGAATTCTCTATTTTTTAGAGATGATTTAACTGGCAGAGAACCTGGCATGAAACTGTATCAAGCGAATACCACACAGCTAGCTGCTACAGCAATAATTACACCATCTAGCAACAATCTAATTAGTACTACAGAGCTTGTTTTGGTTTCAGATCCTCCAATTCATTCATTGCCTCTATGATTAGATTCTCCCAAAATCTTCTAGTCAGAAGATATTCACCTCAAAGCCAAAAATAGTGAAACTATATGACAAGCTTGGATATTGTCATTCAAAAATGATTGAATTGCTAAGTTTGAATGAGATGGTTTCTGTTATTGGCAGACAACTAGAAAATTTGCAGAAGGAGGTAACAGAGAGGGCGGTGCTATTTGAGCAAGGCTGGCATACTATTATTGATGAGATTGGTTGCGAAGTTGAATGAATATATTAGGGAAAAAATATAATGCATGGCACATTGCGTTGGCTTTGCTGGAAAGGCATGTTATGCTGCTTCCGAATGATTCCGAATGTTGTGAGTCTCTGGCTGAGCTCTATCGATTGCTAAATGAAGAAGATATGAGATGTGTCTATGAGAAGAGCAATGTGTATTTTGTGCCAGTCAACTTGGTCCATGGAATAACATGATTGTTTAGTATGATTTCCCGCAGTGAAGGAATGATACATACAACTCTGTCATCAAAGCTTTCAAAGATTTTAGCACCACTTTTTGATGCATGTGCTAGTTGGTGGACTCAAGGACCTGATGCTATATTGCAGGCTGAGCTTGCTAAGAGAGAAAAGAAACCAAGTGACTTCAATGTTGCAGATTCTAGTAAGCAAAATATCAATGAGCCCACCGAGATAGGTTTTGAAGACATTGTAAGACGGTATGCAATTCATCATATTAAGGTCAGTTTCTCTTGCGGAAAGCACGAAGCCGTTGAAGCGGATGTTCACGCCATGTCCATATCTCCAAGGTGTGATTTACCATAACAGTTCATGGGGATCCTTCGGGGCTGGAAAGATTGCGTTAGCTGATAATATATTCAATTTCATGTTGACATTGTTGTTATTTCAATGGACAATTACAATAATTCTAGTTGAATTTTCAATGGAAACTTTGATGATCCATGATTAATAGACTGTGAAGTGTTGCTTCAAAATGAGATTTAAAGGTAGGAAGCCAGCAGACTTCGTTGATTCAAGCTTTTGCTGCTAGGCCGCCGCACATCCGCATTATAGTTTAGAGCTACAAGCTGTAGCTTACAACTCCATTATGTGGCAAACCATGTCATGCTGGCATCACACAAAACAAATACCAAACTTTTAAATACGGCGCGTGAGAAAGCTTTCGTGCATGAGGAGGTTATCGGTCGTATTTTTTCTTACTTGCTGCTGATTGATCCACGCGGGAGAGGACTTCTGATGTAGGTGGTTCTGCTTTAGAACTACTTACAAAGGCATTGTCAAAGAGCTTATACTCAGAAAGATTGCTCCAAGTGAAGGCTCTGCTCAATATTTGGTTTTTTTGTTGGTTGGTCATTTGAGACAAGAAAACTTGGTATTAAGTACTGCTATAACAGGCCTTGTTCAATATATGTTGTTAAAGCAGCGCACGAGTCAAAAACCAATGAAAATGAGATCCACTCAACTGAAAATGCTCAGGCGTTTAACCTAACTCAAACCATAAGTAGTGCTTTCCTTCCACGGTTCAGCCCAGATGGAAAGTTTCTCGTATTTTTATCTGCAAGAAGTTCAGTTGATTCTGGGGCCCATTCTGCTACAAATTCACTTCATAGAATTGATTGGGCCAAGTATATAAAATTCCATCAATCTGCAAAAGTTCATGATGTTATACCAGTTGTGCTATGTGCTGAGGATGATGGCTTTCCCGGGCTTTACTTTTCAACTATCCTTAGTGATCCATGGCTTTTTGATGGCCATACTTTGGTTATTCCCTCTGTCTGGCACAGCAGTCAAGTTTTACTGTCTGTCAATGTGTTAAGTGGACAAGTAAAGCGAATCACACCCGAGGGCTACAAATTACATGGTGGGATATGGAAACAATTTCCCTCAAAGAGTTCACCACAGAGGTTCATCCATTGTTTCAATCAAGGCCAACCCTTCATTTGTCAGCTGTATGGGAGGTTATGATACTTGGTTTAGCAGCAAAAGGAGCAACACCAATATACTAACTGGTGCTATTGTTGGTGGACCTTATGCGTACGATGACTTCGCTGATGAAGAAAGAACTTATGAACAATGACCTGCACTTTTCTCGTCAGATATTCAACAGGTCTGGAGTAAGCTTCAAGATGTTAGTAAAGAGATTTCTGCTCTTTCTAAGAGCCTCTCCAACATGTCAACAACTTTCTATTCTGAGCTGGTTGGAATTTTAGCGCAGAGCACATTTGAAGGTGAAAAACAAGTGGAATCAGACTCGAATGTGAAACCCGAGCAGATGGAAGAATGCACTACCTATAAAATTTGCTGTTGCAGTTGTTGCGGAGAAAGGGCAGATGGCCCAGACTGTTTGGTGTGCGATTCATGTGAGAAGGTGTACCATTTGTCCTGTATTGAGCCTGCAGTGAAAGAAATACCTCACAAAAGCTGGTATTGTGCTAATCGCACCACTAGTAGCTTTGGATCTCCCCATGAGAATTGTGTAGTATGTATGAGGTTGAATCACCGAATGACTCCGAAGAAAATAGCTGGTGATGAAAGCCTCACTATAAATGAGAAAACTCAACCAATCATCCATGCCTTGCAAAACTGTAAGCTCCCTACTTTTACCGATGATTTATCTTGGTTGGCCAGAGGTTCGAAAGTTGGGCAGGAGATCGAGAATCAGAGGACACAGCTTGAGAATTGCTTGATCCAGTACCTGACTCATACTAGTAACATGATGGGAATTTCATTGGCAGCAAAAGAGGCATGTGTCATAACACAAACATGTGCTAAACTTGAGTTGTGTGGTTCAAGTTACCGTGTAGTTCCACATTGGGGTTTGATATTTCGTCGAATTTTTAACTGGCGATTGATAGGTTTATCTAGCAGGGAAATTTTCACGGCCTACATCTTAGAACGACATCATAATGTTGATCTTAAAAATGTGGGCTTTTCAGCATGTTTATCCTTCAAACATCCGATACAATTGCCAAATTTCAGAGCTACCCGTGCCGGCAGAGATTTCCAAAAAGAAATTAAAATAGGAGCAAAATTTTCTGAGGAGTGTTGTATATATGAAGCAGAGCGAAAACGGCTCGAAATTGAGGTTGAGCTGAGAAAATAATTCATCACTTATCCAAGCCATATTGCAAGCCATGTGAATATAATCTCAGCCATGTTGCACTCCAAGCTGACCCCACAAACCTTCCACGTCACCTAAGTGAGATGAAAGAAAAAAATCAAAACGACATGAAAAAAAAGCTTCTCCACAGGTCACGCATAACTTGAGTGACCAAAACGCAGAAAAATCCCAAAACGGAAAAACTTTTCACTCACTCTCAATCTATAAATACCACACATACCTCATTCATTTCTGGAAGCTTTTCAAACCAATTAATCCCTGCAGAATTTTCATCATAACTCCTCAATTTTCCTTCAAATTTCACTTTCAAAAAATCACCCTCAACCGTTCTTCAAATTTCATCAGATTCAACTCTCTTTTCATTCACAACCTTTCCACATAAAAACTCACCATACTTCAACTTCTTCAACACAACAATCAGAATTTCGCAGTCCAGAAGAAGAAGAAAGAAGAAGAGAGTTTCGATTTTATCATTCACCTGAGTTTGAAGGTAGATTGAGCTTCACCGTCAGTTTCGATCCGTTACTTTTTGTTGTGTTTCTTTGAATTGTTGGTACCATTGTGAAGAGCTCTTGATTTCGATTGCAACCGCGTATTTTTTCGTGTCCCGCCGTTGTGATTTAAGCGAGCATCCATGGCTGTGAACGTTTTCGCATGTGAGAGCTAGAAGAAGACGATGTGTTTCTGTTTCTTTCTGATTTCTATTTCTTTTTTTTCTTTCACTTTTTTATTATATTTTTATTTTTTTAATTTTTTTATTCTTTTTCTTAAAGATTTGGGCCGTATGGGCCTGTTAACTTTTTTTCTTGTTAATAGTTTTATATTTTAAAGAAAACTCTTAAAAAAAATTGATAACAAAAATATATACTAATTTGGATTAATTGTAATTTTGGTTTTGGATCTTAAATTTTGATAGGATCTCATCAATATCAATGGACTTTGAGTGTTGATTTTATCCATTAAAAGAGGTGATTGATATTGATGATGATTTAATCGATTTAAGATTCAAATTGAAATTTCTTTTCATTTTAATTCTTTTTCTTCTTCTTTTTATTTTTGATCGATGAAATCCATGGATCATAGATTGTTGATTATCAAGGTTGTTTAATCTTCATTATTTCAAATCTATGGACGAATAATCATTGAGATAAATCTCCTTACTTTGGAATAGTGATAGATTACCTTTGATTAATTAATTAAAAATCTTGATTGTGATGAGATCACTACCTCTTTTCTTTTTGTGTGGCATGTTTTAGGAGAGTGATTTACATATCACTTCTCTAACATGTATTAACACTAACATTTTATTGACCGGCCTCAGATAGTCGTGGTTTCTACATAAACCCGATTACGATTGCTTAACATAGCGCTAAAGTGTCCCTTAATCGGAAAATGATCATTCGTGGCTCAAACTTACGTTTAAAAGTCCAAGTATGTTTAGTTGCTTGTCTTAAGTCCAATACCTATGAAAATCATTGTTAGGAGGCTTTGATTCTATCAATCCTCTAATGAGTTTTCATTAACCTTGGTCTAAAGTGCAAGAATTAATCATCATTGATCATATGTTCTAACCACTAACCACTAATTCACTAACATTATCTTTGTTTAATTTTGTTTATATTCTCTTCTTACTCCTTATTTCTTACTTTTATGCTTCCATATTATCATTTCATATCATATCTTTGTTTATGTTTATGTCATTTTCTCTTTGTCCACTTGGACCATACTTTGTTCAAAACACAAATAAAGGATAAAACATCTAAAAAATTTGGTGCTATTAACTTTGTGGTTATGCTCTTGGACTACTCTTAGACCTTGGACTTTATGGACCTTTGGACTTAGAATTAGGGCTCTCATTCCTATGCTTGGAGTATTGTGGATCTTAGCCTTTATTTGGCTCGCTCATTAGCTTATGCTTTAAATCGGTTGGAATTCTTTTTTGCTTGCTATGGAGTGTGCTACAAGTCGGTTAGATCTTTCTTACCTCTAGCTCTTATTTTGGTTTCTAGGATAGTCACTTCATCTCCTCCCCTTCTTAAATTTTCAAAACATTCTCCCTCTTTCAAAACCTTCTTGGTTTCAAACTTCAAAACCGCTTTCGCAATAAAACCTTGACTTTCGTCAAGTGATTTTTTAAACTTTGTTTTTTTTTTCTTAATAAAAGTCAATCAATGTTAATCATGTTTTGACCAATTTCAAAAGACATAAAAAATACAAAAAACTCATCAACTCTTTTTGTGCCTTTATGCACTTTTTCACTTTAAAACTTTTCATAAAGTTTATACATGATTCATTTCTATAGTTGAGATGTAAATCTCATATTCCCCATATTATTAAGACTTTGACATTTTCCATGTTGATGTTGAGTGATAGTCTTGTTGATAATCCAAGCAAATCCTCCATCTTTATGTGACGCAAATGTTGTCTTAATACTCGTGGGTGGATAGTCGCAGTTTTCTCCTTGAAATGACGACTTGTCTTTACATCTAAAATCAATCAAAACCAACAAATTTTTGTCATTTGTACCACGAACTACGGGGTTTTGATTCCATATTGCACTTTATGGGTACGTAGGCATGAGACGATAAGTCTCTCCAAACACAAAAATCTAAAAAAATAATTCTCTTCTCATCTCCCCAATCTCTTTTCAAACAAACCATTTTCAAACCAAAAAGCGTAAATATTTCAAAGGGCTCCTATAGAGTACTATAGACGTTTTGGGTGCTAACATCTTCCCATTGCGTAACCAACCCCCTTACCCCGATCTCTGTCTCGTGTTCTTATTTTAGAACTCTTTGGTTTTGTTCGCTCTTTTTCCTTTCCTTTATTTGGATAAAATAAAAGTGCGGTGGCGACTCTTGTTTTTTTTGAGTTAAGTTAATTAATAACTTACGCTCACGATTTTTACCGCTACAGAAAAGTGGCGACTCTGCTGGGGACTCCAACGGTTCCTAGTGGGTTTCGCCTACTTTGATTTATTTATCGCTTTCTGTTTGACTTGTTTGTTATTGATTGTTCTGTTTTGGTGCCTGGTAATTTGTGTGGTGAGATAAGTCCTAACCCGGACTTGAGTGCACTTATGATAGGAGGGTGGTATAGTCTTGTTGGCTTACGTGGAGTAGTCCTTACTAAGCTGACTTGAGATCCCCCGCTCAATGGAGGCCCCTTTGGAAATTACTGATGTCTTACGAGTAGTCGTAATTGATATTACTTTTTTCCGACTGGGAGCCTGAGAAGCTGAGGACCTTAGAACCTTTTAACCCATCTTGGCCTTATTAGGACGTGGTGCGGTGGCTGTTCAGGTGTAGACTTGAATTAGTCGTTACGCGATACCACACTCAGATGAGTTTCTCTTGAGAATATTGTTGGCCGACGAGTAGTCGTTTAAGCTGATAATATCCAAAAGATGGAATTATGATTCTGGGAACTTTTTTAGAACCTTGTTCTACAGGTGATGATATAACCATAGTACATACCATTGTGGGTTGGTTGTTTCTTACCTTTGGCTCCATGCTCGTGCCGAACCTTTGAACCTGTGTGCTTTGTATGTCTTGTTTGTGGGTGTTGCATCTTGCACTCATGCATTCATGAGCATTGTGTTTCAGCTGGTTTTTAAGGATCTCAGAGATTTTCTTTTGCAAACATCGCAGATATTGTTGATTATGGACATTGGAAGGAGAAACACTCAGAAGTACAGTTTTCGGGCTCCTGATCTTACAGAGTTGAGAAAGCTAGTGTCCTTGGTAGATGATCGTTCAGGCTTCTTATCTCGTTATGGGAGACTTTTATTTGTTCTTTCTACCAACATTAAAAACGGAATTCTGAATACCCTTATGCAGTTCTATGATCCTATTTACCGATGCTTCACTTTTCCCGATTATCAGCTCATGCCGACCTTGGAAGAATATGCTTATTTGTTGGGTGTACCGGTTTCTGATAAAGTTCCGTATACTGGTTTGGAGGAAGCTCTTAAGCCTCAAGATATTGCTGTAGCTACCCATTTAACGAAGTCGGATATTGATGCAAATCTAAAGACTAAGGGAGGCCTCAAGGGTTTGACTGTTAAGTTCTTGATTGAGAAGGCCACTTTATTTGCTGACATTGGTCGCACATTGGCGTTTGAGGCTATATTTGCTTTACTCATCTATGGACTAGTCTTGTTTCCTAATATTGATAATTTTGTGAACGTTAATGCTATTAGGATTTTCTTGATTGGGAATCCTGTTCCAACTTTGCTTGGTGACACTTATTTCTCCATCCATAGTAGGACTTCTAAGGGAAACGGTGCCATTGTTTGCTGTCTACCTCTGCTGTATAATTGGTTCGTTTCACACTTACCCCAGACATCTGCTTTTAGGAAAAACAAGGATTGCTTAAGGTGGTCTCAAAGGATTATGTCTCTTACGCATGTTGATATCACTTGGTCTTCTTCGGTTTACGATAATGTCCAGATTATTGATAGTTGTGGAGAATTCGCCAATGTTCCTCTTCTTGGAATACAAGGCGGAATTAACTACAACCCGAGTCTAGCTCGCCGTCAGCTGGGTTATATGCTGAAGGATAGGCCTAAGAATATTTTATTAGAGGGTTTATTCTTTCAAGGAGGGGATGATTCTCTTGGTTTGAGAAGAAAAATGGCTCATGCCTGGACTAAGATTCACAGGTTGGATAGAGGGGAGCTTGGAAGACAAGTTTGCATTGCCTTGGAACCTTATACGCTTTGGGTAAAGAAGAGGGCTATGGAGCTTAAGATGCCTTACCCTATTGAAAAACCTCTGACTACTGTGATCTCTACGCCACTCCCTGTTTCTTCTGATGATGTGAAGACACTTCAAGATGCTTTGGCTAAGATGAAGGAAGAGAAAGAGATGTGGGAAAGTAAGTTTCAAGCTTCTGACAAAGAGAAGATGGAATTGCAAAAACAGATGAAGGAGAAAGATGACTTGATAGAGTTACTTGAGCGATGCGCTGTGAAGAGGCATGCAGAGGATTTATTTTCCTCTACTACTCCATCATCACATCCTCCTACTTCTGGTGCTTGGAAGGGTATTTTGGATCAGCTTGTGCTAGAGAAGATCACCATGAAGCACAACTATGAGAAAGAGATTAAGAGACTCCGAAGGAAGTATCAGCTTGGATCGTCATCAGATGTTCCTTAGGACCTAGCTTTTTCTTATTTTGATATTATTGTATTTTGTACTTCCAAGTGTAACTCTTTCCAATATTCAATGAAATGAGATGTTTATCATTATTTCAAGAAGTGTTATTTTTCTTTATGATGTTTGTAATTGCTTTATATCTTAAAGATCCTTGAAAACTGGTTGAAACACCTGCATTTTGCATTTGCATTCGCATCATCGTGCATTGTGTGTTGTCTTTTCCAGATGTCTTATTTGTTTCTTTTGGCCTTCCTTCAGTCAAGCTGTCGCATCACTACAACACTCGGGCTAACTCTAAGAAAAAGATGGATCAGTTGCAACAAGAGAACCGCGAGCTCCTTGAAGAGGTATCAACTCTGAAAGATGGTTTGGAGAGACTGACTGCCGCGATGGAAGCTCTGGTGGCTGCTCAGAATCAGCCACCACTACCTCCTCCTTCTCCTGTCTAAAGAACTGTGATTTCTGAGATCGGATCAACGCCCATTTCTGTGGCCCCGATTAATACTTCTCAATATCAAATGCCTGTTGGTTTCCCTTGGGGCATGCCTCCCAATTATGTGCCAGAGGGATATCGACCTCCTGTTCCCGAAGGTTCTAGACTCCCTGCTGTCATGGTTGTACCACCTCCTGTGGTTAATGTTGTTCCTAATGCTGAAGTTCCAGTTGTTCCTACTGTCATACCTGTGCCACCGCCTGTAACTCACGCTATGCCTTATACTGAAGAACAAATCTTCCACACTGCTCCAAGCGAGAGCTTAGATGTTATGGATCGAATAGATGACTTTCAAGATCAGTTTGCTGAAATGCAAAGTGAAATCAGGGCTTTAAGGGGAAAGGAGTTATTTGGAAAGAATGCTCATGAGCTTTGCCTTGTTCCAAATGTGAAGATTCCCGCCAAGTTTAAAGTTCCGGATTTTGAAAAATACAAAGGGAACACTTGTCCGCAAAGTCACTTGATCATGTATGCTAGAAAGATGTCTACCTATACTGACAACCATCAGTTGTTGATCCACTATTTTCAAGATAGTCTTACTGGTGCTGCGCTGAAATGGTATATGGGACTCGATATTACACAAATCAAGACATTCAACGATCTTTGTGAAGCTTTTGTTCGTCAGTATAAGTATAATCTCGATATGGCGCCAGACCGTGATCAGCTTCGCGCAATGTCTCAAAAAGAGAAAGAAACTTTTAAAGAATATGCGCAAAGATGGCGTGAGATTGCGGCTCAGATAAGCCCTCCGCTTGAAGAGAAAGAAATGACCAAGATTTTTCTGAAGACTCTGGGTTCATTTTACTATGAAAGGATGGTTGCGAGCGCTCCTAGTGATTTCACGGAAATGGTTAATATGGGGATGAGATTAGAGGAAGCTGTCCGTGAGGGACGTCTGATAAAAGAAGGAAATTCTGGAAGTACAAAAAAGCCTGGTGTTGGGTTCCCTAAGAAAAAAGAGGTAGAAGCTAATGCTATATCTCAGGAAAGGTCTAGAAGACGCAGAGTTGTGAACAACAATGGTAGTCGTCGTCAGCAACAAGTAGCATCTGTTACGCCTGTTATCAGTAACACCCCTACCGCTCAAGCTACTGCAAGTTATCAACCACGTTTCCAAGAGAAGACAACTCAACAAGGTCGTACACAGAGGAAAACACAATTTGATCCCATTCCAATGACGTATACTGAGCTATTTTCGGCTTTAATAAAGAAGAATTTGGTTCAACCTCGTGATCCGCCGGCTGTTCCAACTGAAATTCCATGGTCGTATAAGCCAGATGCTCATTGCGCATTTCATCAAGGTGCCCCTGGACACGATATCGAAAATTGCTATCCTCTGAAGCATGAAGTTGCAAAGCTCGTAAAAAGCGGTATTCTGTCTTTTGAAGATACCAACCCTAATGTGCAATCAAATCCGTTTCCTAAACATGGTAATGCAACTGTCAATATGGTATATGGTTGTCCTGGTACATACCGTATTTTCGATATTCGCTGGATTCGGAGATCGCTTGTTGAAATGCATGCTACTTTGAGTGAGTTCCATGATATTGAGCATGATTATGCCGCCTGTTGTATTTGTTCTGTGAACCCTCGAGGGTGTGTGATTGTAAAAAGGGACATACAAAAGATGATGGATGAGAATTTAATTCAGGTTACTGCAAACAGAAATGAAGTGGAGAACGAAGTGAATGTCATAGTCCCACGTTTCAATATTCCTGAACGAGTTGTAATTTCTTACAATAGTCAGAAATCTGCTGTGACGCCTTTGGTTATCCGTTTGCCTGGCCCGACACCATATGAATTCGATAAAGTTGTTCCCTACAAATACAATGCTACTATGTTGGAGGATGGAAAGGAGGTTCCCATTCCTTCTCTTCCCTCAGTTGTGACTATTGCTGATGTCGGACGTGTAACTAGAAGTGGTCGAGTATTTGATAATGTGCCTTCAAAGATAAATGAAGATACTGTGGGTAAGCAAATTCAGTTGAAGACTTCTGTGGAGTCTGGTCAATCAAGTGATGTAAATCAGAAGTCAGATAATGATGAGGTATTGAAATTGATCAAGAAGAGTGAATATAATGTGGTGGATCAACTGTTACATACACCGTCAAAAATATCTGTTTTATCTCTGTTAATGAGCTCTGAGGCTCATCGTGAATCGTTGCAGAAAGTATTGGAACAAGCTTATGTAGATCATGATGTGACTGTTAACCAGTTTGATAGCATTGTTGCCAATATCACTGCGTGTAATAATCTGAGTTTTTGTGATGAAGAGTTGACCGAACATGGAAGAAATCATAATTTGGCTCTCCATATTTCCATGAATTGCTAGGAAGACGCTCTATCCAATGTGCTGGTTGATACTGGGTCACCGTTGAATGTGATGCCAAAATCTACTTTGTCCAGATTATCTTATCAAGGTACTCCTATGAGGTTCAGTGGGGTCATTGTGAAAGCCTTTGATGGATCGAGGAAAACCGTGATTGGAGAGGTTGATCTCCCTATCAAGATTGGTCCGTGTTTTTTCCAGATCACTTTTCAAGTCATGGATATTCGTCCTGCTTACAGTTGTCTTCTAGGACGCCCATGGATCCATGAAGCTGGAGATGTTACTTCGACACTGCATCAAAAGTTAAAATTCGTGCAGAATGGTAAACTTGTCGTTGTTGGTGGAGAACAGGCTATGTTGGTAAGCAGTTTGTCGTCTTTTTCTTATATCGATGCGGAAGAGGATGTTGGAACTCCGTTTCAGGCTCTTTCTGTGGTTGATAAAGCTGTTAAGAAGGATGGGGTGTCCATGTCTTCTCTAAAAGATGCACAACATGTAGTGGATAATGGCCAAGCTCATGGATGGGGCCGAATCATTGAAGTTGCTGAGAAAAAAGATAGAGCTGGTTTGGGTTTTACATCAGGTTCAACCCAAAATGAGTTGAAGAGTATTCATGAAGTTTTTCGAAGTGCTGGGTTCATCCATTGCAAAGATCATTCTACAGCTGCAATTCTTGAAGATGACCAAGAGGAAGAAATGCCCAACTTTGTGACACGTGGATTGATATGCCAGAATTGGATTGCTGTTGATGTTCCTACTGTTGTTCATGTTTTAAAGTAATTTGTTTTTGTTTCTTTCAAAAATCCTTTCACTCTGCCCAAGGTGAAAGTGAATTTGTGAGGGCTTTGTTTCAATTTTTATCATCATCAATAAAATGTTCTTCTATTTATCCATATGTTGTTTTCCTTTTTTGCTTTACTTCTGAAAAATGGTAACATAAAAAACCGAAAAAAAATATAATAATGTTATAATCACTCTTATCTGCATAATATTTTCATTTTTTTTGTTCATATTCTAAAATCAAACATAAAATCATTGTGCAGATTGATTGTTAAACCCATTGGAAATAATGACCATATGCCCTCTCCCAACTTTGAGTTCCCTGTGTTTGAAGCGGAAGAGGAGGATATTAAAGAAATTCCTGATGAGATTTCTCGATTGCTTGAGCACGAGGAAAAGGCCATTCAGCCTCATGAAGAGCCGGTGGAATTGGTTAATCTGGGTTCCGATGATGATAAGAAAGAAGTCAAGATTGGGGCACTTCTTCAGTCAGATGTTAAGAAGAGGATGGTAGAGCTTCTTAGAGAATATGTTGACGTGTTTGCTTGGTCATATCAAGACATGCCTGGTCTTGATACTGGTATTGTGGAGCACCATTTGCCGTTAAAGCCTGAATGTTCACCCGTGAAGCAGAAATTGAGAAGAACTCATCCTAACATGGCCGTGAAGATTAAAGAAGAGGTTCAAAAGCAGATTGATGTTGGTTTTCTTGTGACCGTCGAATATCCTCAATGGGTGGCCAATATTGTGCCCGTTCCAAAGAAAGACGGAAAAGTCCGAATGTGCGTTGACTATAGAGATTTGAATAAAGCAAGTCCAAAAGATGATTTTCCACTACCACACATTGATTTGTTGGTAGATAATACTACTAAGTTCAATATCTTTTCATTTATGGATGGATTTTCAGGTTATAATCAAATAAAGATGGCACTTGAGGATATGGAAAAAACAACATTCATTACACCCTGGGGAACATTCTGTTATAGAGTGATGCCCTTCGGTCTAAAAAATGCTGGTGCAACGTACCAGAGAGCTATGACCACTCTGTTCCATGATATGATGCATAAAGAAATTGAGGTCTATGTGGATGATATGATTTGTAAGTCGAAGACTGAAGAAGATCATATTAAAAATTTATTGAAGTTGTTTCAACGTTTGAGAAAGTTTAAGCTCCGTCTGAATCCTAATAAATGCACTTTTGGTGTTCGTTCTGGAAAATTGTTAGGCTTTATTGTCAGTCAAAAAGGCATTGAAGTTGATCCTGGTAAAGTTAAAGCTATCCAGGAGATGCCTGCACCCAGAACAGAAAAACAAGTAAGAGGATTCTTGGGACGTTTGAACTATATCTCTCGATTTATATCCAATATGACTGCCACATGTGCACCGATTTTCAAACTTCTCCACAAAGATCAGGGTTGTGTCTGGACAGAAGATTTTCAGAAAGCTTTCAAAAGAATTAAAGAGTATCTTCTTGAACCTCCTATTTTGTTTCCTCCCGTAGAAGGAAGACCTTTGATCATGTATTTGACCGTGCTAGAAGAGTCTATGGGTTGTGTTCTGGGTCAACAAGATGAATCCGGGAGAAAAGAATTTGCCATTTATTATTTAAGCAAGAAATTCACTGATTGTGAGTCTCGGTACACGATGCTTGAAAAGACATGTTGTGCTCTAGCTTGGGTTGCCAAGCGCCTCCGTCAGTATATGTTGAATTGTACAACTTGGTTGATATCTAAAATGGATCCAATCAAGTATATCTTTGAAAAGCCTGCTTTAACTGGGAGGATTGCTCGTTGGCAAATGTTGTTATCAGAATATGATATCGAGTACCGAACTCAAAAGGCGATAAAAGGAAGTGTTTTGGCTGATCATTTGGCACACCAGCCAATTGATGATTATCAACCTATTCAGTTTGACTTTCCTGATGAGGATGTGATGTATCTAAAGGTTAAAGATTGTGAGGAACCATTACATGAAGAAGGACCTGAGCCTGCATCCCGTTGGGGTTTGATTTTTGATGGGGCGGTTAATGAATATGGCAAAGGTATTGGTGAAATTATTGTTACTCCTCATGGTTCTCATATTCCTTTCACTGCAAGGTTGGTTTTCAATTGCACAAATAATGCGGCTGAGTATGAAGCGTGTATTATGGGCTTGGAAGAAGCTATTGATTTAAGAATCAAGATTCTTGATGTGTATGGAGATTCAGCTTTAGTGATTAATCAGATTAAAGGGAAGTGGGAGACACGTCAACCTGATTTGATTCCTTATCGTGATTATGCAAGAAGATTGTCAACTTTCTTCAATAAAGTTGAGTTTCACCATATACCAAGAGCAGAGAATCGAATGGCGGATGCTTTAGCGACTTTATCCTCCATGATTGTGGTAAATCATTGGAATGATGTGCCAAAGATTAGTGTGATGCGTCTTGATAGACCAGCTCATGTCTTTGTAGTTGAAGAGGTTGTTGATGATAAACCATGGTATTATGATATTAAATGCTTTCTTCAGAATCAAGAGTACCCACTTGGGGCATCCAAGAAGGATAAGAAAACTTTGAGAAGATTGGCTGGTAGTTTCTTCTTGAATGATGATGTGATGTATAAGAGAAATTATGACATGATCTTGCTCAGATGCGTGGATAGACACGAAGCAGATATGTTGATGAAAGAAATCCATGAAGGATCCTTTGGCCCCCATGCCAATGGACATGCTATGGCTAAGAAGATGTTAAGGGCAGGTTACTATTGGCTAACAATGGAATCTGACTGTTGTAAATATGTGAAAAAGTGTCATAAATGCCAGATTTATGCTGACAAGATTCATGTGCCTCCAACTCCTCTCAATGTTATCTCTTCTCCATGGCCTTTTTCAATGTGGGTCATTGATATGATTGGAATGATTGAGCCTAAAGCGTCGAACGGACACCGTTTCATATTGGTGGCTATTGACTATTTTACCAAATGGGTTGAAGCGGCATCATATGCAAATGTGACTAAGCAAGTAGTGGTCCGGTTTATCAAGAATCAAATCATCTGTCGGTATGGTGTTCCGAGCAAGATCATCACTGATAATGGGTCGAATTTAAATAACAAGATGATGAAGGAATTATGTGATGAGTTTAAGATTGAGCATCATAATTCTTCTCCTTATAGACCCAAGATGAATGGGGCTGTTGAAGCTGCTAATAAGAACATTAAGAAGATTATTCAAAAGATGGTTGTTACATACAAGGATTGGCATGATATGCTTCCTTTCGCTCTGCATGGGTATCGTACATCCGTTCGCACTTCAACAGGGGCAACCCCTTTTTCTCTTGTTTATGGCATGGAAGCAGTGCTCCCGATAGAGGTTGAAATCCCTTCTATGAGAGTTTTGATGGAAACTGAATTGTCCGAGGCTGAATAGTGTCAAAGTAGATACGACCAGTTGAATCTGATTGAAGAGAAAAGAATGACGGCTTTGTGTCATGGCCAATTATATCAACAAAGAATGAAGAAAGCATTTGATAAGAAGGTTCAACCCCGTGTGTTCAGAGAAGGTGACCTCGTGCTCAAAAAGATCTCGACTTTTACTACTGATTCTAGGGGAAAGTGGACTCCTAATTATGAAGGCCCATATGTTGTTAAGAGAGCCTTCTCTGGTGGTGCATTAATTCTTACAACTATGGATGGAGAAGAGTTCACTCGTCCTGTGAATGCCAATGCAGTCAAGAAATACTTCGCCTAAAAAATAAAAGAACAGCTCGCTAAGTTGAAAACCGGAAAGGGCGGCTTAGGCAAAAATGAGCCTCTCGGTGGATTGAAAACCCGAAAGGGCGGTCCAGGCAAAAATTAGAGACAAAACAGAAATAATTATCCCGATAGATTGAAAACCCGAGAGGGCAATCTAGGCAAAAGTTAGGGATCATGGCAAGTAACTGCATCTGGCCAGTCTTGATCGTTTGAAGCAACATTTCCTATCAAAGGTTTTACTTCAGATATTTTCCGCTGAAGTCTCAAGCACAGTTGGAATTCAAAGTTGTTAGGGAGAATAATGGTCATTGTATTTCAATGTAGAACTTTCCATTGTACTTACCATTTTTCAAACTTTGTAATGATCCATGGAGTTACGCCATTTGCGGACTACCATTCTATCAATAGAATTTGGGCCTTTGTCCCTTTGTTTGCAATTCTTATTTTGTTTCTGTTTACAGAATTTCATTTTATTTTTGATGATGATTTTTGAAACAAATGTGAATAATTGATTTAAATTTTGAAAATTATAAAAGCATTTTTCTTTGATTTGTGAAAATAAAAGAAAGGATGTCAACAGTAATCCCAAGAATGGTAGAATCTTGAAGCGAAAAGCGTAAGTGTTCTCTTCAGCAGGGTTCTTTCTTGCCTCTCTGGTAGAATTTATTGGTAGCTCCCCAGTAGAGTTGTGTTGATGTTTCCCCATTTGAGCTATATTGAGGTCTCTTCAGTAGAGTTTGCTGATATTCCCTTAGCAAAGTTTTGTTTCTTTGGATAAACCCGACGAGTGTTGAACAGTTTTCCACAGCAAAGTCTTGATTCAAATGATCGGACAGTTGAGAAATTTGAAGACCACTTCTCCTTGATGTTTTGCCCAGGCGGAGATTTGTCTTTGATGATTCCTAGCAGAGGGTATGCATATTTGCTTTGGATTATTCCCTAAGTAGAGAACCATGTTGAGAAGTGTTGACATAGCAGTCACCTGTCGGGTTTTCTCTCACCTTGTGATTAGGTGTTGATTTAAAATCCCCCATAGTTTGACTTTTTGCTATGATGTTAACTTCTTATTCCCCTGGCAGGGTTGGAAGATTTGTGTTGCTTTGTTTTCTCCAACAGTTTTTTTTTCTCAAAGCGGAGTTCATATTGTTGTTCCCTTTTGTTGAATTATTGATGGTTGAAGATTTTCTGTTGCTGATCCCCAGCACGATCTCCAAGGATATCTCTAACTCGCAGAGATTAGCCGAGTATTTCAGTGGTGTTGTGGTGTTTTGTTCACCCTCTGTTTGCCCTTTTTGTCTAATTTGTCAGCATATTAATACTCATTGCATGCGCATTCATTTTGGTTGACATAGCATGATTTTGTTGCATTGTGCATCCTGCATTTTTTGTTGGTATTTCCCTTTTCCCGATGTTGTTATCTCGCAGAATGCGTATGTCCTCTCTTCATTAGAATGTCGACCTCTAAGCAGAAAATACCTATCATTTTTAATTCCCCACTGAGTTTATGCCTCGTGGAAGATGCTTTGTTTAGCTTTCCTCCCCAGCTTTTATCTGGATGGAATTGTTCCCCAGTTGAGTTATTTCCTCATTGGGTCGAGTCTTGTTTGACCGTTTCTTTCCAGTTTGTTCCTGGATTGAACTTTGGTCTCTTGCAGCAGTTACTTTGGTTTTCCCTGGGCTGTGAAACCGGGATGACGAGAAGGTAGTTTTGAGGATTTATTTTCCTCGGCAGAATCTGTTATTGATCCCTATCAGAAGATGAAGATTTGATTTCCCCAATAGTGTTTTGATAACACTCTCTTGGTAATTACTTATGCAACTTCATGTGGAAGCCTCTTTATTTGAGCAGCTTGTGTAATCTCCAGAAATTTACCTTCTCAATAAATAACATTTATCTGGATCATCCTCAACAGAGAAGTTTATTGTGAAGTGATGGATCCTTATCTGACCAGCTTTTCTGTCAATTGGAATTTCTGTGGAATAACTCCCGATAAGAATTCTATTGCATGGTTCAACCTGCTTGTATCTCTTTTAAAGATCCCCGACAGAGTTGTTAATATCTTTTTCCAACAAATGGTTGTCTATTTATTTGAGAAGTTTGTTGTGTGTTTGGAGCTGCTCAGTAACAAGTAGCTGATGATATATCTCTTTCTCCTACCCAGTGACAGGTAGTCGAGTATGTTTGTCCTACCCAGTGTCAGGTAGTTGACCTTTTATCTTTTTCTCCTACCCAGTAACAGGTAGTCGAGTCTGTCCTACCCAGTGTCAGGTAGTTGACATGTTGTTTACCCTATCCAGTAACCGATAGTTGGTAACCCCTTTTATTCAAGTTTATTATTCCCTCTAAACTACTCAGTAACCAGTACTTAGCGTTGCTTCTTTTCCTACCCAGTAACAGGTAGTTGATTATATTTCAATGAGTGGATTACTTTTTACCCAGTAACTGGTAATAAGTAATATATCTCTGTTTTCTACCCAGTAACAGGTAGTTGATTATATTTCAACGAGTGGATTACTTTTTACCCAGTAACTGGTAATAAGTAATACATTTCTTTGTTTTCTACCCAGTAACTGGTAGATAACAATTCTCTTGTGTTTTTTGCATTTATTTTTTACTCAGTAACCAGTAGAAGCATTTTACCTGTTCTCTTTGGATTGACTATATTTGCCCAGTAACTGGCAGTTGGTGTCTCTTTCCCTGTTGAGTCGTTTCCTTTCCTTTATCGGAATAGGATCTTGCTCTGTTGTTTTCCCCTGCGGAGTCTCTCTTTTTCTCCCAAACTTTTGTTTGTCTCCTGTGGCATTTTCTCCCACAGAGGTCTTGTGTTTGCATACCATTAGCATAACTATATCATTTTGTGGTCTCTTAGGGCCAAAAAATTGGGTTAATTGTTATATTTAAGTCTCTTTTATCTAATCGAGACAAAGATGTCAATCTTCATATCTCCGGATAGAAGAATCTTAAATAGGGGCAGCTGTAATACCCTAATTTTTACCCCTAAGATCCCACCTTTCGTTTGCATATCATTCCACAAACAAGATCATACTTTTGGGCTTTCTCACCCTTATTTGTTTTTTACTTGATTTTTGATTGTTTATGTTTACTAACCTCTAGCCAAAATACCAAAAAAAAAATAATATATATTTTGCAATTTGTTTGTTTCTTTTTATTCTATGTGTTTAGGATTTTGCAAGGAGATTGATGGCAAGGACATTTATTCAAGTATAAATCAGATTGAAGTTTGACCTCATCTTGGTCAAACTATCAAGAGTTTGCTTCAATTTGTTCTATGAGAAATTTGGTCCAGAGATCCGAGAATCATGTCAAAGATCAAAATTAAAGGTTTAAGGCCAATATATGCCGTTGCTAATAGGCTTTCTACAATGTGTGTCTTACCGCTTCGGTTAGCCGGTGTTTTGAGTGCTCCTGGAAAGCATGGACAGTTAGAAGGATATTTAAAGAAGCTGCTTCAAGAAGATAGTTCCATGCAAAACCGGTCAACCAAGCACACTCCTGAGATTATTATTGCTATCCACTTCATCTGCACACGTGAAGAAAACCAAGGCACATTAATTTTGCTCACAGTGCTTGGTGCAATCAAACTACTCGGTTTTCAAGGACAATTGATCAATATTCATTTGATTCACCAAGACATGTTTAGTCAACACTTAACAATTTTGTTGATGTGATTAAAATAAAACATGATGACATCATTACAAGCCTTGTCTGAGATGCCTGTCCTTAGAAATCAAGCTCCACATGATCAATTGAAGACTGCAAATATTGAAACTAATGACTTGATAGCAAGATCACATCATCATTTGGACCAAATCAATGGAACTTCTAAGCTGAGTCAGACTGAAAATTTGCAGCAACTTACTCCTGATAGCATGAGCCACAAAAGTGTGAATTCTCTATTTTTTAGAGATGATTTAACTGGCAGAGAACCTGGCATGAAACTGTATCAAGAGAATACCACACAGCTAGCTGCTACAGCAATAATTACACCATCTAGCAACAATCTAATTAGTACTACAGAGCTTGTTTTGGTTTCAGATCCTCCAATTCATTCATTGCCTCTATGATTAGATTCTCCCAAAATCATCTAGTCAGAAGATATTCACCTCAAAGCCAAAAATAGTGAAACTATATGACAAGCTTGGATATTGTCATTCAAAAATGATTGAATTGCTAAGTTTGAATGAGATGGTTTCTGTTATTGGCAGACAACTAGAAAATTTGCAAAAGGAGGTGACAGAGAGGGCGGTGCTATTTGAGCAAGGATGGCATACTATTATTGATGAGATTGGTTGCGAAGTTGAATGAATATATTGGGAAAACATATAATGCATGGCACATTGCGTTGGCTTTGCTGGAAAGGCATGTTATGCTGCTTCCGAATGATTCCGAATGTTGTGAGTCTCTGGCTGAGCTCTATCGATTGCTAAATGAAGAAGATATGAGATGTGTCTATGAGAAGAGCAATGTGTATGTTGTGCCAGTCAACTTGGTCCATGGGATAACATGATTGTTTGGTATGATTTGCCGCAGTGAAGGAATGATACATACAACTCTGTCATCAAAGCTTTCAAAGATTTTAGCACCACTTTTTGATGCATGTCCTAGTTGGTGGACTCAAGGACCTGATGCTATATTGCAGGCTGAGCTTGCTAAGAGAGAAAAGAAACCAAGTGACTTCAATGTTGCAGATTCTAGTGAGCAAAATATCAATGAGCCCACCGAGATAGGTTTTGAAGACATTGTAAGACGGTTTGCAATTCATCATATTAAGGTCAGTTTCTCTTGCGGAAAGCACGAAGCCGTTGAAGCGGATGTTCACGCCATGTCCATATCTCCAAGGTGTGATTTACCAGAACAGTTCATGGGGATCCTTCGGGGCTGGAAAGATTGCGTTAGCTGATAAGATATTCAATTTCATGCCGACATTGTTGTTATTTCAATGGACAATTACAATAATTCTAGTTGAATTTTCAATGGAAAATTTGATGATCCATGATTAATAGACTGTGAAGTGTTGCTTCAAAATGAGATTTAAAGGTAGGAAGCCAGCAGACTTCGTTGATTCAAGCTTTTGCTGCTAGGCCGCCGCACATCCGCATTATAGTTTAGAGCTACAAGCTGTAGCTTACAACTCCATTATGTGGCAAACCATGTCATGCTGGCATCACACAAAACAAATACCAAACTTTTAAATGCGGCGCGTGAGAAAGCTTTCTTGCATGAGGAGGTTACCGGTCGTATTTTTTCTTACTTGCTGCTGATTGATCCACGCGGGAGAGGACTTCTGATGCAGGTGGTTCTGCTTTAGAACTACTTACAAAGGCATTGTCAAAGAGCTTATACTCAGAAAGATTGCTCCAAGTGAAGGCTCTGCTCAATATTTGGTTTTTTTGTTGGTTGGTCATTTGAGACAAGAAAACTTGGTATTAAGTACTGCTATAACAGGCCTTGTTCAATATATGTTGTTAAAGCACCGCACGAGTCAAAAACCAATGAAAATGAGATCCACTCAACTGAGAATGCTCAGGCGTTTAACCTAACTCAAACCATAAGTAGTGCTTTCCTTCCACGGTTCAGCCCAGATGGAAAGTTTCTCGTATTTTTATCTGCAAGAAGTTCAGTTGATTCTGGGGCCCATTCTGCTACAAATTCACTTCATAGAATTGATTGGGCCAAGGATATAAAATTCCATCAATCTGCAAAAGTTCATGATGTTATACCAGTTGTGATATGTGCTAAGGATGATGGCTTTCCCGGGCTTTACTTTTCAACTATCCTTAGTGATCCATGGCTTTCTGATGGCCATACTTTGGTTATTCCCTCTGTCTGGCACAGCAGTCAAGTTTTACTGTCTGTCAATGTGTTAAGTGGACAAGTAAAGCGAATCACACCCGAGGGCTACAAATTACATGGTGGGATATGGAAACAATTTCCCTCAAAGAGTTCACCACAGAGGTTCATCCATTGTTTCAATCAAGGCCAACCCTTCATTTGTCAGCTGTATGGGAGGTTATGATACTTGGTTTAATAGCAAAAGGAGCAACACCAATATACTAACTAGTGCTATTGTTGGTGGACCTGATGTGTACGATGACTTCGCTGATGAAAGAAAGAACTTATGAACAATCACCTGCACTTTTCTCGTCAGATATTCAACAGGTCTGGAGTAAGCTTCAAGATGTTAGTAAAGAGATTTTTGCTCTTTCTAAGAGCCTCTCCAACATGTCAAAAACTTTCTATTCTGAGCTGGTTGGAATTTTAGCGCAGAGCACATTTGAAGGTGAAAAACAAGTGGAATCGGACTCGAATGTGAAACCCGAGCAGATGGAAGAATGCACTACCTATAAAATTTGCTGTTGCAGTTGTTGCGGAGAAAGGGCAGATGGCACAGACTGTTTGGTGTGCGATTCATGTGAGAAGGTGTACCATTTGTCCTGTATTGAGCCTGCAGTGAAAGAAATACCTCACAAAAGCTGGTATTGTGCTAATCGCACCACTAGTAGCTTTGGATCTCCCCATGAGAATTGTGTAGTATGTACGAGGTTGAATCACCGAATGACTCTGAAGAAAATAGCTGGTGATGAAAGCCTCACTATAAATGAGAAAACTCAACCAATCATCCATGCCTTGCAAAACTGTAAGCTCCCTACTTTTACTGATGATTTATCTTGGTTGGCCAGAGGTTCGAAAGTTGGGCAGGAGATCGAGAATCAAAGGACACAGCTTGAGAATTGCTTGATCCAGTACCTGACTCATACTAGTAACATGATGGGAATTTCATTGGCAGCAAAAGAGGCATGTGTCATAACACAAACATGTGCTAAACTTGAGTTGTGTGGTTCAAGTTACCGTGTAGTTCCACATTGGGGTTTGATATTTCGTCGAATTTTTAACTGGCGATTGACAGGTTTATCTAGCAGGGAAATTTTCACGGCCTACATCTTAGAACGACATCATAATGTTGATCTTCAAAATGTGGGCTTTTCAGCATGTTTATCCTTCAAACATCCGATACAATTGCCAAATTTCAGAGCTACCAGTGCCGGCAGAGATTTCCAAAAAGAAATTAAAATAGGAGCAAAATTTTCTGAGGAGTGTTGTATATATGAAGCAGAGCGAAAACGGCTCGAAATTGAGGTTGAGCTGAGAAAATAATTCATCACTTATCCAAGCCATATTGCAAGCCATGTGAATATAATCTCAGCCATGTTGCACTCCAAGCTGACCCCACAAACCTTCCACGTCACCTAAGTGAGCTGAAAGAAAAAAATCAAAACGACATGAAAAAAAAGCTTCTCCACAGGTCACGCATAACTTGAGTGACCAAAACGCAGAAAAATCCCAAAACGGCAAATCTTTTCACTCACTCTCAATCTATAAATACCACACATACCTCATTCATTTCTTGAAACTTTTCAAGCCAATTAATCCCTGCAGAATTTTCATCATAACTCCTCAATTTTCCTTCAAATTTCACTTTCAAAAAATCACCCTCAACCGTTCTTCAAATTTCATCAGATTCAACTCTCTTTTCATTCACAACCTTTCCATATAAAAACTCACCATACTTCAACTTCTTCAACACAACAATCAGAATTTCGCAGTCCAGAAGAAGAAGAAAGAAGAAGAGAGTTTTGATTTCATCATTCACCTGAGTTTGAAGGTAGATTGAGCTTCACCGTCAGTTTCGATTTGTTACTTTTTGTTGTGTTTCTTTGAATTGTTGGTACCATTGTGAAGAGCTCTTGATTTCGATTGCAACCGCGTATTTTTTCACATCCCGCCGTTGTGATTTAAGCGAGCATCCATGGCTGTGAATTTTTTCACGTGTGAGAGCTAGAAGAAGACGATGTGTTTCTGTTTCTTTCTGATTTCTATTTCTTTTTTTTCTTTCACTTGTTTTATTATATTTTTATTTTTTTAATTTTTTTTATTCTTTTTCTTAAAGATTTGGGCCGTATGGGCCTGTTAACTTTTTTTCTTGTTAATAGTTTTATATTTTAAAGAAAACTCTTAAAAAAAATTGATAAAAAAAATATATACTAATTTGGATTAATTGTAATTTTGGTTTTGGATCTTAAATTTTGATAGGATCTCATCAATATCAATGGACTTTGAGTGTTGATTTTATCCATTAAAAGAGGTGATTGATATTGATGATGATTTAATCGATTTAAGATTCAAATTGAAATTTCTTTTCATTTTAATTCTTTTTCTTCTTCTTTTTATTTTTGATCGATGAAATCCATGGATCATAGATTGTTGATTATCAAGGTTGTTTAATCTTCATTATTTCAAATCTATGGACGAATAATCATTGAGATAATTCTCCTTACTTTGGAATAGTGATAGATTACCTTTGATTAATTAATTAAAAATCTTGATTGTGATGAGATCACTACCTCTTTTCTTTTTGTGTGGCATGTTTTAGGAGAGTGATTTACATATCACTTCTCTAACATGTATTAACACTAACATTTTATTGACCGACCTCAGATAGTCGTGGTTTCTACATAAACCCGATTACGATTGCTTAACATAGCGCTAAAGTGTCCCTCAATCGGAAAATGATCATCCGTGGCTCAAACTTACGTTTAAAAGTCCAAGTATGTTTAGTTGCTTGTCTTAAGTCCAATACCTATGAAAATCATTGTTAGGAGGCTTTGATTCTATCAATCCTCTAATGAGTTTTCATTAACCTTGGTCTAAAGTGCAAGAATTAATCATCATTGATCATATGTTCTAAACACTAACCACTAATTCACTAACATTATCTTTGTTTAATTTTGTTTATATTCTCTTCTTACTCCTTATTTCTTACTTTTATGCTTCCATATTATCATTTCATATCATATCTTTGTTTATGTTTATGTCATTTTCTCTTTGTCCACTTGGACCATACTTTGTTCAAAACACAAATAAAGGATAAAACATCTAAAAAATTTGGTGCTATTAACTTTGTGGTTATGCTCTTGGACTACTCTTAGACCTTGGACTTTATGGACCTTTGGACTTAGAATTAGGGCTCTCATTCCTATGCTTGGAGTATTGTGGATCTTAGCCTTTATTTGGCTCGCTCATTAGCTTATGCTTTAAATCGGATGGAATTCTTTTTTGCTTGCTATGGAGTGTGCTACAAGTCGGTTAGATCTTTCTTACCTCTAGCTCTTATTTTGGTTTCTAGGATAGTCACTTCATCTCCTCCCCTTCTTAAATTTTCAAAACATTCTCCCTCTTTCAAAACCTTCTTGGTTTCAAACTTCAAAACCGCTTTCGCAATAAAACCTTGACTTTCGTCAAGTGATTTTTTAAACTTTATTTTTTTTTTCTTAATAAAAGTCAATCAATGTTAATCATGTTTTGACCAATTTCAAAAGACATAAAAAATACAAAAAACTCATCAACTCTTTTTGTGCCTTTATGCACTTTTTCACTTTAAAACTTTTCATAAAGTTTAGACATGATTCATTTCTATAGTTGAGATGTAAATCTCCTATTCCCCATATTATTAAGACTTTGACATTTTCCACGTTGATGTTGAGTGATAGTCTTGTTGATAATCCAAGCAAATCCTCCATCTTTATGTGACGCAGATGTTGTCTTAATACTCGTGGGTGGATAGTCGCAGTTTTCTCCTTGAAATGACGACTTGTCTTTACATCTAAAATCAATCAAAACCAACAAATTTTTGTCATTTGTACCACGAAATACGGGGTTTTGATTCCATATTGCACTTTATGGGTACGTAGGCATGAGACGATAAGTCTCTCCAAACACAAAAATCTAAAAAAATAATTCTCTTCTCATCTCCCCAATCTCTTTTCAAACAAACCATTTTCAAACCAAAAAGCGTAAATATTTCAAAGGGCTCCTATAGAGTACTATAGACGTTTTGGGTGCTAACACCTTCCCATTGCATAACCAACCCCCTTACCCCGATCTCTGTCTCATGTTCTTATTTTAGAACTCTTTGGTTTTGTTCGCTCTTTTTCCTTTCCTTTATTTGGATAAAATAAAAGTGCGATGGCGACTCTTGTTTTTTTTTAGTTAAGTTAATTAATAACTTACGCTCACGATTTTTATCGCTACAGTCAGGACTCGCGCATCTTGTTGTCACGAAGAACTATAAACTCGTCCACGTCAGGACACACATTTTGCCGATACGAAGGAAGATATCCGCTGGGGATAAATGGTCCACGAAGAGTAATCAATTTTTTCCACGTCAGGACTTCACATTCCATCAATACGGAGAAATCGAATCTGTCCACATTAGGACTAGCACATCTCGTCAACCCGAGGAAATAAATTTGTCCACGCCAGGACACCCACTTCACTAGCACGAAGAAATCCCGTCAATATAGGAATAAATTGTCCACGTCAGGACTCATATTTCGTCAACACGAGGAACTCCTACCAGCATATGCAATAAAATTCTGGTGACTTCCGGGGAAGTACCTCTGTCAACCAGTAGGAACATACATTCGTTTATCCATACAGGAAGAAACTCGGAATACAGTTTCTTCGCTTACCTCTACAGTAGCTAACTCCATTGATCCCAACCCACAAATCTTTTGGTGCTGACGTGACAACGGCTTTGAGGAGGACTCTACTGGGGATATTTGGAAACCAAACTGTCGGACGCCCGTTTCGATAACCGGCGGCAGCTTCTGAAATTTGATTCATGGAACCCTTTGATGTTGATGTAACAACAAATTAGAAGAAAATAATCCGCTGGCCGGATAAGAAAAACTTCAACAAGCAACTCTGGCGGGGGAACAAGAGAAATTTAAGCAAATAACTCTGCTCGGGGACAAAGAGAAACTCAACCAAGTAACTCTGTGGGGAAAATAGTAAGATCACACGTCTCACGACGATACCTCGAATGTCTGGTCATAGATCTGAGCTAGAACTCCACACACCTGCTGAGCAAAATACACCTGAAAGCACAAAGGTTAACCAACTTGATTTATGTTTCAAAATGCGTATGTTTGAAAATGGCGTAATGCTCCGTACGGCACGGAAATGCTACGCGTTTGAGTAGATGCAAATATGATGATATATGCAAATGTAAATGCAGGCTCAGCTGTCGGGGCCACTCTGGCAATGATATCTCAACAACATGAATGCTGAGGGTAACGCCAACTCCGCTGGGGAGAACAAGTATCACAAAATATCCTGGCGAAATAAACGCCAGAAACACACCCATCTCTACCGGGGAGAGATTAAACACCAATTTACACTGGGAGGGAAGAAACACCTTGCTGGTGAACAAACTTAGCTGGGGGAGAAGCGACGCTTTTGGGCAAAGCACACTATCTGGGCACAGTTTACATATTTAGAGTTACGGACTCTGCTGAGGATCAACATCCTTTCAATGGCAAGACGACCTGTGGGAAGCAAGAAAACCATCCTTCGTGGATATAAACCTTTCGAACCAACAACTCGGTTAGTTATTGCGGGAATCTCCCCTGCTGGAGATTGAACGTGCACATCTTCGATTCGCTAAGGAGCGCCACCTCTGCAGGGGACATTGATTTTGACTTGCTGGGACTACTCCTATGAACGGCTTCCATGAGGACACTCTCCTGGGGAAAATAACTCCCTCCTTCGGGAAGGGATGGATGTCATTTCAAATCTCGGGGGATAAGCTACGACTAGCTGAGGAATGACATCAACTAGAATCAGGTCTTACGTCGAGCAACCTTGGCTGGGGAATACAATTCCTGATCATTTGTTCCAAAGGTAAGAACCCTGCAAAACACAAACGAGACAAAACAGGCCTATACAACAGAATCTATCTGGGTTAGCATCTGTGACATTACTTCAGTCAATTCGAAGTTTTAGCAATTATTGGCAAGGGCCAGCAAGATTATGTAAGTGCAAGTTTATAAAAAACATTGGCGTCTTTCACAAACAAAACAGTAAAAGAACAAGCATCAAGTACTGAATAACATGTTTTATTGATAATGGGCCTCTGAATAGGCAAAATTTTGTACACTGGATGCAACTCCTGAAAAGAGAAAGTTACGCACAAACATACATACATATATGCACAAGAAGCATAAAGAAAAATACAAAACAATATTTGTATACATGTCGGCAACGTGGTACAGAGAAACACCATGAGTTGATCCTCCTCTGACTCGCCCGACTCTGCGCTTTCCCAGTACTCGATCTTCGGAAGAGATTGTTTTTGGATAGACGGCCCCCAGGTACACCCAAACCACTAAGCAATGTCGTATCAAATCCGGACCGCAGTCATTTGCTTTTTCAATCCCTAACTTTTGCGTGAATCGCCCTTTGCGGGTTTTCAATTCACCGGGATACCTTTTTTTGCCGAAGTCGCCCTTTTCAGGTTTTCGACTTCGCGGGTGTACATCTTTTCAATTTTATCCCTAACTTTTGCCCGAACCTTTTATTCATTTTTTATGGTTCGCTGGGATGCCTCATTTTTGCCTGGACTCTCTTTTTACTGTCCAGCGGGTCACTTTCAAGCAAAGTATTTTTTAACTGCGTTCGAATTCACAGGAGACGTAAAGTCTTCACCATCCATGGTGGATAGTAACAAGGCTCCTCCAGAGAATACTTTTCTGACAACATAGGGACCTTCTTAATTGGGGGTCCACTTGCCCTTGTGATCTGTTTGTGGTGGGAGAATCTTTTTCAAAACAAGATCGCCCGTCTAAAAGCTTCGAGGGCATACCTTCTTGTCGTAAGCTTTCTTCATCCGGCTCTGATATAACCGACTGTAGGCTAAAGAAGCCAGTCTCTTCTCATCCATTAAACTAAGCTGATTCAGTCTATCTTTAACCCATTCTGCCTCGTCAAGTTGGGCATCATGTAAAACCCTCAGGGAAGGAATCTCGACCTCCAACGGTAACACTGCCTCCATCCCGTATACCATTGAAAAAGGGGTTGCCCTGGTTGATGTGCGTACCGTCGTACGATAACTGTGCAAAGCAAAAGGTAGCATCTCGTTCCAGTCCTTATACGTCACAACCATCTTCTAAACAATCTTCTTTATGTTCTTATTGGCCGCCTCAACAGCATCGTTCATCTTGGGCCGGTAAGGAGAAGAGTCGTGGTGCTCAATCTTAAAATTCTGACACAGCTCTTTCATCATTTTATTATTCAAATTTGGACCGTTGTCGGTGATAATCCGCTCAGGGATCCCATATCTGCAGATAATATCTCGTTTGATAAATCTGGCTACCACTTGCTTGGTCACGTTGGCATATGATGTTTCTTCCACCCACTTGGTGAAGTAATCAATTGCCACCAAAATGAACCGGTGTTCGTTTGATGCTGTAGGCTCAATCTTGCCAATCATATCAATCCCCCACATCGAGAAAGGCCACGGTGATGACATCACATTCAGAGGACTTGTAGGCACATGGATCTTATCCGCTTAAATCTGGCATTTATGACACCTTTTTGCAAACTTGAAACAGTCTGTTTCCATAGTTAGCCAATAATAACCTGCCCGCAGCAGTTTTCTTGTCATAGCATGCCCTCCAGCATGTGTACCAAATGTACCCTCATGTATCTCTTCCATGAGCAACTTCGCCTCTTTCTCGTCTACACAGCGTAGCAACACCAAATCGTGGTTCCTCTTATACAAGACCCCGTCCGGGTTCAAGTAGAAATTCCCAACCAACCTCCTGAGAGTCTTCTGATCTCGACTGGATGCGCCAGCCGGATACTCCTTGTTCTTCAGGAAATTCTGGATGTCAAAGTACCAGGGTTTACCATCGGAAGCCTCGTCAATGGCAAATATGAATGCAGGCCTATCGAGCTGAGAGATAACAATCCGGGGAGCCTCGTTCCAGAAGTTAACTTTATACATTGAAGACAATGTCGCCAGGGCGTCAGCCATTTGATTTTCTGCTCGTGGCACGTGATGCAATTCCACCTTGTCAAAGAAAGGCAACAATCTCCTTGCATAATTCATATAGGGTATCAAATTGGGCTGACGTGTCTCCCATTCTCCTTTAATCTGATTCACCACTAGAGCTGAGTCTCCGTAGACATCCAGGTTCTTGATTCGCAAATCAATGGCTTCTTCCAGACCCATGATGCAAGCCTCATATTCAGCCTCGTTGTTGGTAACAGGAAAAGTCAATCGGGTAGTAAATGGGATGTGTGACCCCTGAGGAGTGGTGATAATTGCCTCTATTCCGCTACTATAGGAATTCACAACTCCGTCAAATATCAATTGCCATTTGGAACCCAACTCTGGTCCTTCGTCCAGCAACGGTTCTTCACAATCTTTCATCTTCAGGTACATGATATCCTCGTCAAGAAAATCAAACCTCATCGATTGGTAGTCCTCAACTGGCTGCTCAGCGAGGTACTCTGACAGAACGCTACCTTTAATAGCCTTTTGCGAGACATATTGGATATCGTATTCTGTTAACACCATCTGCCATCGGGAAATTCTTCCGGAGAGTGCTTGCTTCTCAAACACATATTTGATTGGATCCATCTTTGAAGTTAGCATGGTTGTATGATTCAGAATGTACTGCCTCAAACGTTTGGCGGCCCAGGCTAGCGCGCAACACGTCTTCTCGAGCATTGAGTATCTGGACTCACAGTCGGTAAACTTCTTACTCAAATAATAGATCGCATGCTCTTTATGTCCGGTCTCATCGTGTTGACCGAGAACACAACCCATACTTTCCTCAAGAACCGTCAAATACATAATCAAAGGTCTCCCGGCCACTGGGGGTATCAAAATAGGAGGTTTCTACAAGTATTCTTTTATCTTGTCGAACGCCTTTTGACAATTTTCATTCCAGGTCAACACCTGATCCTTTTTCAGCAACTTGAATAACGGCTCGCATGTCGCAGTTAGGTGAGATATGAACCGAGCAATGTAGTTCAACCTCCCTAAAAACCCACGCACTTCTTTTTCTGTTTTCGGCGTCGGCATTTCTTGTATAGCTTTTATCTTTATAGGGTCAACCTCTATTCCATTTTTGCTCACAATAAACCCCAGCAGCTTACCTGATCTCACCTCGAAGGTGCACTTATTAGGGTTCAGTCTCAACCTGAACTTCCTAAGTCTTTTGAACAGTTTCAGCAGATTAACCAAATGCTCGTCCTCCGTCTGGGATTTGGTAATCATATCATCAACATAAACCTCGACCTCTTTGTGCATCATGTCGTGAAAGAGAGTCGTCATAGCATGTTGATATGTTGCCCCAGCATTCTTCAGTCCGAAGGGCATCAGTTTGTAGCAAAATGTTCCCCAAGGAGTAATGAAGGTAGTCTTCTCCATGTCTTCTAGTGCCATTTTGATCTGATTATAGCCTGAGAAGCCATCCATGAAGGAGAATACAGAGAACTGAGCAATGTTATCAACCAGCACATCAATGTGAGGAAGTGGAAAGTCGTCTTTCGGGCTCTGCCTATTCAGATCACGGTAGTCTACACACATTCGCACTTTACCGTCTTTCTTCGGCACTGGTACTATATTAGCGACCCATGACGGATAAGTTGTAACGGCTAGGAAACCAGCATCCCACTGTTTTTGCACTTCCTCCTTGATTTTCACAGCCATGTCTGGTCTGGTTCTTCTGAGTTTCTGCTTAACAGGCGGACATTCCTCTCGCAACGGAAGACGGTGCACAACCATGTCCGTATCTAACCCAGGCATATCCTCGTACGACCAAGCAAATATATCACTATACTTTCGCAGTATCTCAATCAGCCTTTGCTTGATGTCGCTCTGCAGCGCAGCCCCTATACGGATATTTCTCACAACTTCTTCCGACCCTAAGTTGATGATCTCAATTTCCTCCTGGTGAGGCAGAATGATTCTCTCTTCCTGTTTCAACAAACGAGTCAGCTCCTCTGGCAGGTCGCTATCCTCAACAATCTCTTCCTCTGCTTGGAATACAGGATGCTCGAAGTCGAAACGAGTCATAGGCGGTTCGTAGGAGATGTCATCTGAAATATTAGTCCTGCAAAGGAAATGGTTAAACGCTTCAACACGCAAACAAAGCAAATAACCACGTTGCCATTTATTGTTAAAGTAAAAACAAGAAAAACAGGGATCACAACATTTGAATATGAAAAACGCCTTTATTTCATGATTAAACAGTGCAATACACATAATCAAGTAGCCCTAATGTAACATCACTATGCCCCAGGTAGGACATAGGATTATTCAACAATTGATAAAACAAATCATTACTGTTTAAAGGTCACTGGGACAGTTTCCCGGAGGGACCAGTTGTAGAGACTTTGTCCTGGCACGCTTGGCTTGATCCACGCGTCCATATCGCAGTCGCTATCTCCGTCTTCGGCATCGAAAGTAGCGCTGCTAGTCTCGAAGCACACCCCGCTTGGCGTAATCGTGACCGGTCCCTTGAACCTGGGCGCTCCTGAAGATGACGCTGACGACGTCGGTCGATACCCTAGCCCAAACTTGTCATTCTTCACGGGAATCTCCAGTACCTGCCCCCAGCCTTTAGTCTCACCAGTCTGCACTAAAGCCTGAGCCTCTTTGTAAGATGACACTGCCACATCTGATATTTTGCTAGAACCCGGAGCCTTGTCTTTAATTCGCAACCCTTCGAAGGCTTGACAAGGTGTCTCATGTATTTCTCCGTCGACCTCCACATATCTGAATGATGACAGGTGACTGACCAAAATATCCTCCTCCCCGCAAACGGTAACAACACTATCACCCACCATATACTTCAACTTCTGATGCAGTGTGGACGTTACGGCCCCTGCAGCGTGGATCCATGGTCATCCAAGAAGGCAGCTATAAGCTGGATGGATATCCATGATGTAGAATTCGGTATCAAAAATTTCCGGCCCCACCTGAAGCGGTAATGTTATTGATCCAAACACTGATTTTTTCGTCCCGTCAAACGCCCTCACAACCAAATCGCTGGGCGTGGAAATAATTCCCTGTATGTCCAATTTCATCATGGCTTTCTTTGGCAATACGTTCAACGACGATCCAGTATCCACCAATACACCCGACAGTACGGTGCCCTGGCATTCCACCGATATATGCAAGGCCATGTTGTGCTCTCGACCCCTGGGCGTTAGGTCAAAATCTGTGAAACCCAGGCTATGTCCAGCGTTGACATGTGCCATTACCCCCTCCAACTGATTTACAGAAACTTCTTGAGGCACAAATGACGTATCCAGTATCTTCAGCAAGGCGTTCCTGTGGGCTTCGAAACATAACAACAACAACAAGATAGAAATCTTCGACGGCGTCTGCTGTAGGTGTTCAACAATTTTGTAGTCGCTTTTACGAATCAGTCTCATGAACTCCTTTACGTCCTTGAGCGATGTATCCTTTTCGTTCGACTGAGTAGGTCCGCTTTCATTTACTTTGGCTTTGCCTTGGGCCAATCTCTCTGCTTCTATTTCAGGTGAGGTAAAGATCCTTCCGCTACGGGTCATGCCCCCCGTTCCAACGACATTATCAACAGCCCCAGCTGGCTGGCTATTCACCACAATCTTTTCAGCGTTGCAATATGCTTCTAATCCGTATGTCCACGGGACAACTTTCATACTCTCAAAGGGAACAGGCCCTGCTTTGGTAATCGTAATAGTTGGCCACTGGGCGGGCGCCGTTATCGTTATAGTCTTCCTCGGGATCGTCACCGTCGCAATATCATTCTGCTTATCACATAATGCCTCCACGGGCTTTTCAACCATAGTTCGATCAAATTGCAAGGTCCCTTCGTCGATCATGGCCTGAACACCCTGTTTTAAATCAGTACAACCCTCAGGCTGGGTCCAATACTCTAAACAGTACTCGTCACAACCTGGGAATACTCCCCCTCTGAGCAACCTGCTTTTCACCTCACTCGATGGTGCTTCAGTTCGTTAACATCCATCACCAAGTTCAAATTTTCTTCTGTTAAGATAGCATTTGCCCCATGATTAAGCATAGGCTGTTGTACAATATTAGGCCCAGTTTGACCAAAGTTGATGGCTTTACTGTCCAACAAGTCCTGAACTTTATGCTTGAAGGCATGACAAGATTCTACATCATGTCGGGCGCCCCGGAATGGAATTCGAAGTGCTTACTAGCGTCGTACCCATAAGGAAGTACCGGTCCTGTAGGCGGTTCCAAAGTTCTTTTCTCAACCAAATTCAAACCCAACAGCGTTTGAAGGAGCTCTACATATGTTATCGGAGGCTTATCGAATACCCTCTTCGGCTTTGCATTCTGAAACCTTCTCTGACCCTGATTCGGCCTTTACTGCTGCTGTGATTGCTGCTGCTGCTGCTGTTGTTGAGGAATTGGAATAGTAACACTGGCTATTTGTTGAGGTTGACTATACTGATTTCTACCTCTGCCCCGGCCTCTGCCACCAAATACAGCGCTTGTATCACGTTGTCGTCTTCCGCCAAACGCCTTTCTCGCACCCCCAGCTGAAGTAGATTCACCTGCCTGAATCTTCCCAATTTTAATTCCATTTTCGATCCTTTCTCCCATAAGGATCATATCGGAGAAGCTACCCATCGAAACATTGAGTAACTTGTCATAGTACATTCCTGTAAATGTCCCCACAAACATATCATTCATCTCCCTTTCAACCAAAGGAGGGTGCACCCGAGCTGCCATATCGCGCCACCGCTGCGTGTACTCTTTGAAACTTTCACCACGTTTCTGCGACAGATTCTGCAACTGAACTCTGTTTGGCGCCAAATCGCTGTTATATTTGTAATGCATAACGAAAGCATCAACCAACTGTTTCCAACTTCTAATCTGAGTGGGCTCCAGCCCCATGTACCATTCCAATGATGGTCCAGATAAGCTATCCTGAAAGAAATGCATGAGCATCCTTTCATCATTGGAATACGCGGACATCCTTTTATAATAAGAACGTACATGGACCTTTGGGCAGGTATCCCCTTTGTATTTGTCGAATGTTGGAGCCTTGAATTTCAATGGCACCCTCAGCCCTGGTACCAGCCCCATAGTAGTCATGTCTAACCCAGCGGAGTTCTGATCAACCACACCTTTCATCTGCTCTTCTAGCATTCTGATCCTCTGAACAGGGTCAATAGGGCCTTCAGGTCCCATACCTCTTCCTGAAAAAGCGTCATCCTGTTGATCCATATTCTAGTCATTGCCATACCCATCGTAACCCATGTTACGGCCAAATCCTTGCTGATTGAACACAGGACCCTGTCCTCAGTTCCCGAACCCTTGATTGACCCCAGCAGGTCCAAAACCATTGTTGAAAGGAAATGCCCCAGCGCCGTTGTTATTACCGAATCCACCATTACCGTAGCCATACCCCTGATTGTTGCCGTAACCGTCATTACCGAAGCCTTGATTATTAAACCCGAAGTTCCCGTCCTGATTGACATTGCCATACCCATTGTTTCCAAAGCCAACATTGTCAACGAATCCTTGATCGGCATCCACAGTGTTGCCTTTGTTGTTAACAACATGCCCATCACCACCATTTCCAGCATTACCATTACCAGCGCCAGCACCGGCACCAGTACTAGTGTTTCCGTTGACAGTCACAACAGGCGGAGTAACAATTGTCGGTGTCTCATCCTCCCGGCGAGGAGTTTCAACAGAAATGTGGTCAGCGTTGTCATTTCCGTTCGCCCGCGTCAACAGCGGCTGCACCAAGTTCTGGAGGTTCTCTTGGCCCTTGGCCATACTCTCCATAGCTTGCATGACCAGAGTCAGCTTCTCATAGATTTCCTGCATCTCGACTTGAACTTGATCCATTATCTTCTTGCAGTTATTTCTGGTTGAATAACGGTGGATTCTCTGGTCGTCAATCCTGAAAAAACCTGTAAGATGCAGGAGATAAGATACAGATTCAAAAATACCGGCCATGCAATATGAGAATGCAGATGCAAACGTATAAATATGTTGCAGGTTATATTCCCCCCGATTCTAGTTTTAGAGAGAAGCCCATCATGACAATGGAGTCCCCATCAAGTATGCAAGGAATCAGAAAACCCTCATACATAACCAAATGCCAAGAGGCAGAGTACAAGAGTACAACTGAACACAACTGGAGAGACCTCGGCCAACAAGCCTGACGATGGTCAAAATACAAATACGACTAACAAATGCAAGGCGAAGATAACTCAGGCCAAATGGCGCGCTCTGACATCTTCCAATATCCTCGACGTCTCCGAATGACCTAGTCTGGAGATTAACTCTTGTATCAGTAATGCATGTCGCTCAGCAGTGGATCTCAACTTTTTGGCGTCGTCCTTGCAGGTTCCTTCACCAAAACACTCGTCGAGTCTGCATCTCTTGGAGTCGGCCTTCAATTCACAACCTCTCAACTTCTCGCCAAGGTCACTTACTCTAAGCTCAACAGCGCTCCTAAGTGATGTCTCCTCAGCAATCTTTGCATCCTGGGCTCTAATCTGTGCCTCTAGCGTGGCAATCTGCAGCTTCAGCTCATCTTCACGCTCCTTCTGCTTGGTAAGCGTGGTATTCCATAATGTTTCCCATTTGTCGAGTCAGGAATAAGCTTTTTTTAAGAGTTCCTTCTTGGAGGCAAGCACCTTGCTAACACCATTCAAGGCTACTCCCACCTTTTCCCTCTTATCGGTCTCTTCAGTCAAATCTGAACCCAACCTATTAATCAACTCAGTATGTTCCTTCACCGTGAAGGTAGCTTCATTCTTCTCATGACGCAACTGGAAGATCTCTTTCTTTAACTCATCATTGGCTTTCTTCAATTCTTCATTTTCAGCCAACAATTTGTTATATTTCTCAATCTCTACCGAAGTAGGTGCCTCAATCAATGGAAGATACAGAGGTTCCACAGCAGGATATGGCATCAGGGAAATCCTAGCTCTCTCGTGGATCCAAGCCAAATAAGGATCATAAGCTTTGCTGTTGCTCTTACCAAGCAAAGCTTTCCCTCTCCTATGGATATTAGCCCATGCATGCCTCAACCTGATCAAAACAGCCTCGTCTAATGAGCCCGTGAGATACAGAGATTCCTGTATCTCGACCTCAATAGGAGAATCTCTCAAGGCATAACCAAATTGTCTCACCAGCAGAGAAGGGTTATAGTTGATACAGCCTTTCCGTCCAATCAAAGGGACATTCGGAAAGCCACTGCAACTATATATAATATCAGTGTCAAGCATGTTTCGATCGAACCAATTGATGTTCTCAGCAGACAGCCCCATCAACCGGGAAGACCAATCCAAAGTATCAACAACATCAACAAAAGGCCCTGTCTTCGGAAGATGACCCTGGAACCACCTGTACAAAAGAGGAAGACAGCAGGAAACTTTCTTGCCACGACGTTTCTCATTCTTATAGTGAATAGAATGATAAACATCGCCCAAGAGAGTTGGAACTTGATTCTTCGAGGCAAGAATCAAGAAGGCATCTGAGTAAACAAAAGCTGGCACATTAGGAAACAAGACAATCCGATAGATGCAAACAGCTAGAATGGCACTGAAGGCAACCCAACATCCACTCTTCGCGCACTGTGTAGCCTTCTCAACCAGGACAGACAAGTGAAAACCATAAGCTCCATTCAGCTTGACCAAACCTCCAGGGAACTCAGAAGCGTCCAAACTAACAATCTCAGCAAGTGTAGCCAACTCAGGCTCAACATCAACATGTACAAAGGGCATCTGGTCTAACACAGGAACTCCCAACATAGCAAAATACTCCTCCAAAGTGGGTGCCAGAATATAGTCGGGAAACAGGAAGCATCTCAACTGAGGCTCATAAAACTGCATCAAAGTATACACCTCAGTCGTCTCAAATGCGGAAGGCCTGTACAACAAACTAAGCAATCTCCCATAAGATACTCTGAACTCATCCCTCACCCTCTCATCTGCTAGAGCAACTAATCCCAGCAAGGCACTGATATCTGGCGAATGCAACTGGTAAGCAACTGTCCTCTTCATGGACTCCATGTCTGGCTAGAAGAACACTAGAATCAGAGGGGAATGAACACACCTGCAACATAAATACACGTTAATGAAATGCAGCATGAAAATGCACATGGATATGCAAACAGGGGATCAAGTGCAATGCTGATGAATTGTGCTGCTTTGTACTGAAGCCTGAGAACCATCAAATCTTCATCTCAAACCAAACCAACCACTCAAATGAACCCCGTAACCACATCTCACTGACAGAGATAAACCTGGTACTCTGAGGTCAAAGGTTTCCTGCAAACAGACCTACCTACCTCTCACAGGTATGTACTTAACTCGCAGCCGAGGTACGGCATCCTATGCGGGTTCAACGTCACAGACTTTCAAGAGCGATGTTACGATACCCAGAAGGTGTGGCATCATCATCCCTTGAAGCGGCCTCACTTAGTTGAATCCCACATGATAGGTCCCCAGAGTCGACAATCCTCGGGTCAGACAACTTGTCGAGCCCTAAGGGCCAGGCAAGAAGCATCAAAGAGAATCTCGTCCGAGCGCAGATTTCGTGGCTAGCTGGTGCGAGCTAAGCAAGCAGGCTAACCACTACTCTCTACTTCTAAGTCTATGTGCAAACTCAAGCCCAGGTCCGACTTATCTCTCAATCTAACCCTCTTCCCAGCACAACAACAATAATATAATACTGAAAGTAATGACAGAAAGGTAAATACATACAAAACCCCAGACGGGAAAACAAGCGCTAGGATTGACTCTCGTAGGGAACCGTTGGAGTCCCCAGCAGAGTCGCCAGCTGTCGCTACTGCGAAAATCGGCGTCGGCTATGACAGAAGAGTCGCCACCATGCGTTATTTATCCCATAAGAGGGAAAGGAAACGCTCAGAGTAAACCTAACGCAAAGAGGGAAAGGAATGGTCATCGCAACCAAATCCTGGATTCGGGAGTCGGTTACGCAAGGGGAAGGTATTAGCACCCCTCACGTCTGTCGTACTCGACGGGATCCACGCTTGTTTTCTATCTAAGGGTGTGTTATTCTATCTACTCTACAGGTATGGGTTAAAAAGAAAAGAAAATGACTCGGCAAAGTATCGCACTTTATGCCTACGTATTCCCGTCTGAAACGAGAAATCAGAGTCAACGTAGTTCGCCTAACTACGGGTTAAGGGGGGAAGGTTGCTCGCTAGGATATGGCATCCTATGCCTACGTACTTTCATACAGCATGAAAGATCAGAGCAAACGTAGTTCGGGCTACGGAAGACACAAGCTTGTCTGACTGTTTTGATTACCTTCAAAAAGGGTTTTCCTTGATTAAGAGTCCAAGCGGACAAAAATGACACTTTGATGTTTGTTTTGAATCTTTTACGAAAGAAATGTTTTTTAGCCTGTTTGCAACTTATACTGCACTAAATACTTGTGATCCGAGAGTGACTACGTCGCATGTCACTCTAAGGGTACCATACTAAGCAGCCAGATTACTGAAGAGTGACCCTCCAACAACCTTTTCCCAAATAGCTTAAGGCTCGTAGCGTACAACGCGCATTATCTTTATTACTGTGTTTTTTTGAAGTGTTTTGAGGTAAGAAGAGAAAGACCCTAACACTATGGTTGCAAGGGAAACTAACCTAAAGTTGTCATGCATGGATAAGAATCCTAATGTCTGTCATAATTTCCTCTTGCACAGGGGAAATCAGAGATCTTAGGGGATAAAAAGAAAGCAAGCAAATACAGTAAAATGCATGCAATGCAGCAATACAAGCGAGGCAAGGGAGTCCCACTCAACCTCGAACCTGGGGAAACAACAGGCAAAGTGAATCAACATTCACCTCAAACCTAGGGGGCAAGCTACAACAGCCAACAAACAAATACAGAAAAACCAAAATAAACAGAGGAGGCAGCCCAAGCAGCAGCACCAAACTCCTACAGCAAACAACAGTTCTGACAGCAGCAGATGATTAACCAGCAAAAAGTTGACAGCAAAAACCCTCATCTTCATGAATAACTCCCATCTTCAAACTTCAATAAACTTTCAATCTTCATCAAGCACCAGACATCAACAAGCTCCCAGCTTAAGCAAGCTTAAACCCCAACCAGTAAACAACTTCAACCAGCTCCTGACCTCAACCAGCTCCTAGCTTCAACAAGCAAACTAAACCCTAGCTTCAACAAGCTACCTCATCTCTTCCTTACCAAGCTTCAACAAGCACCTCCAAGGTAGAATCATTCAACAAGATCAAGGTGAAATGTTAAGAGGCTCAATGACAACCAAGGGAAGTCACTAGGAACTCAACATTATGAGAGACAGGCATCCTCAAAGTTCTACTCTTAAAGCATGCCATTCATCCCTCCTAAGGAGAGATGTGACTTCTTTAAAAGAACTTTATGTCATTGGATTGAATGGATATGAACAATATACTCCATGTTTGAAGAAAGAAACAAAACTAGTCTAATGCTCTTCCTAAACCCTAGTTTTCCTAAGCTCCTGACAAGCACTTCACCAGATGAGAAATCTTCAACTCCAAGCTCCTCTAAGATCTCCAAAGCACCTTCAATTGGTCTTCATGATCATCCAAGATCAAAAGCAAAACCAACCTAGTCTAAGGGGACTTATTGAATCAGACTAGTCAAATTAGTTCATCAGAAACACCTAGAAGTTAGTCTTAAAACTAATTCTACTTAAAATACCAAAAGTGATTATAAAATCCTATAAAAAATTCTAAGGGTTCCTAAACCTCTTAAGAATATCTCATACAAAAACCAGGGGGTTAACCATTCATTTGGACCTAAAACTATGCCCTAAACCTAAAGGTATCATCTTAAAACCCTAATTCTAAACCACCTAATGTTCAATGCTCAAACTAGCCTAAAATTCTCTCACAAAAATATGATAAAATTACTATGGGTACATGCATATCTAAGATAACTATCCCAAAAGGAATCAACTCAAAATTCATCACCAATCATTCACAATAAAATCAGCAAAATCACATGTCAACCATATCAAAATAAAAAGCAAGTAAAAATACAAAAATGCAAATAAAATGTAAAATGCATGAATTAAACATTTTTCAATCCTATTAAATTCTACACATTCTAAGGAATTCAGGGGGAAAACTCTAGCTTAAAAAGATTAATTTTTCTATTTATTATAGATTTATTTCTAAACAATGTGAAAAATATGAAATTTAAACAAAATAAAGAAAATTAATAAGGGCGCGTGACAAATAGCAATTTAATTCAGTTGAAATCCAAACTTGGGCCAAAAGGGGGTGCGTATAGCAAGGCGTGACAAAGGCCCAAACCAACATTAAAACAACTCAGAAAATCAAATGGAAAATGGAAAAAACCTGTGTCAAATAGCAATTTAATCACGTTATAATTTCCAATTGGGCCCAAGGTGGGGTGTGAAGAGCAAGAAGTCACTAAGCCCATCCAGTTCAGCTTTAATGAAATGGGGCATTTTGATAAAATTCATTCCCTTCAGAAATTGAAACGCAATCGTGGCCATTAGATGGAGTCTCCAGTCAAAGTCCAGGCGTGATCTGAGGGTTGGGAGTCATCGTCCCCAAAACATTTGAAACTGAGGGGGAAAACTCAGACGGTGGCCTGAGCTCTGCGCCACCGTCTTCTCCGGTGAAGACACCCGAAAACCTTATCAATCCTTGCAACTAGATACCCTATTCCACCTAGTTTTTCACCCTGATCATGAATACGACCTCCATTTCCATTGATTCTAGCCCTAACTCAAAACCCGATAGAAGTTGCAGAAAAATAACCCAATCTCGATCAACTCAATTCTTAAAATTAAAGCTCCTAGCATGAACTACAAGCTTCCCTGATAAATTCTCACCATTCAGCCACCATTAAAACTTCAAGAACAAGGAGATATGAGCTTCAACAGAAAATGGCATCACACTAATTTGGTCTCTAATTATCAATCTTTTGCACTGAAATCCACCCTAACATCAATACTAACCTAACCATGCATCAAATGTTGATCAATTCAGTACAAATTATGCTGAAATTTGAAAAATGCAAACCTGATAAAAATGGACGAACAGATGAGGTTATGGCACGATTCACCCTCTAATCTCTTGCAGAATCACTCAAGAACCACTTCTAAAGCTTCTCCAATGGACAATTTGCTTTGAATCCTCTTCAATTCCAAAACCTGATTCTTGATGCAGCTTGAGAAATTTCAATGGCTTGCTCTGGTTCCTTGCTCAATTCCTCCCAAAAAAACTATCTGAACCCAATGCATATGTTATATAGAAGATAATAGAACCCTATAGAAACTTCTGTAACAACCATAATGAGATTTTGAATTTCTCATATCCCTTGAAAATATCATATGTGGAAATCATGCCCTGCCCTATTCTAGCTCTCATACTCACTTGAATTTCTCTCCTTGTGATATTTTGAACTGAATTGGATGTGCATTCTCCTTGTTTTTGATCTTATGGAGTGTGATGGTTATGTTACTTCCTTCTTAAGTAACAAAAAGGAACCATGTGCAAATGACCTAAAATCCAAAATGTGGTATTTTCATCATCTTTAAAATGTCTTTTCTGATCAAATTGGTATATAACATTGCTTGGTTTGGCCATGAAATCAAGAAATCACATTTTGGCCTTTTAAATGACTTTAATTTCTTCATTTGAAAACCATTTCAAACCAACTTCTCCTATGAGCCAATTAAAAGCATCCTTGATGCATGGTCAAGGTTAAAACCCTATTTTGAGCAACTTTCTAGTTGAACAATTTTCCATTTGAGGCCTCTAAGTTGGAGATTTGGACCCATGATCACAATGACCTATAATCACCAATACCCAAAATACCCCTGGATTGCCAAGATCATAACTTGAGTTCTATACATCCCCTTGAGGACTTATAGTACTCTATGGAAAGCTAAGATCAAGATCTACAACTCTTATGTTGGCCAAGAATCCATTTGAAAATTACTTGAAGGGAAAAAGTTACTTGGAAGTCAAGTGACTTTCACAGATAAATTTCAGTGTCCTCTGATGACCTGTAATTTGCAAAGACCATAACTTGAGTTCTACAAATCCCCTTGAAGACTTATAGTACTCAAATTAAAGTATTGAGAAGCTCTACAAGTTTCATGTTGGACAAAGATCTATTTGAAACTTGTATTATGACTTATGTGGCTTTGAAGTTAGGCACTAAATAGGGGATTTTACACTGAAACCCTAATTTAGCAACTTCCCACATTCTTGATTCTTCTTTGCTTAATCTTGGCACAACACCACACATGTGTCAACATAACAATCCATGCATCCCATGACCTCAATGTAGGCTTTGATTCTCTCCAATTACTCAATTGAATTAGGGTTGACCCAGATGAAACCCTAGTTGACTGCACCTCAACTATGGCTCTCATACTTGAATCAATGACTTGCCTCAGCTTCAATAAGGCCCTCTAGACATCCCATGAGATCCATACACACCTCACATTCACATCCCATGCTTCTCATCCCACTGGTGATTCTTAATATTCTTCAGGATAGGAGCAAAACCCACATGTAGGGACTCAAACTTCTCAAGACTTCAAGTCACTTCTTGATGGCTTGGATGACTTTCCCACTGGGATAAGACCTCTTGCTAGGCTCTTCTCTTGATATACACCCTTGATCCCTTGTTGGAGGCATATTATGCTATGATATGCCAATGATTGAACTATGTACATGATGTAACTATGCAAATGAAATGCAATGAAACATAAATCAGGCAAGAAAAGGTTGAGCAAATTTTGGGGTGCAACAAGATCCACCAAAAACAACTCAAAATAAGCCAAATAATCACTTCCAAGAACACTTCAAAATTCAGATCTGCTTGTGCACGAAAATTGGATGATGAAATGGAATTGATGGAGTGAATTAATGGAGGTTTAGCTCTTAGAAATCAATGATTCCAATGAAGAATCAATGATCTCAAGGAGAAGAGCTTTGAGTGAGGTTTTTGAGATTAGAAAATTGAGAGAGAATTGAGAGCAATTCTGAAAATGAGAGTGAATTATGAGGATTTTATGGTGAGGTTTGGAGTGAATCAAATATATACACTCTTGGTTTGGATCCAAAGCAAGGATTGGAAAATGGCTTGGAAAATGTGGTATGGAATGAGGTTTGGGCATTTGGAGGGAAAATGAAATTTGATAGTGTTTTAGATCCTTCCCAAGTGTGAAAATGCAATTTAAATGACCAAAATTGGACCCCAAAAGTGGCTGGACTTGAAAATTCACGTGCAAGGCAAAACCTGTTGTGGTTAATCGATTAACCATATAGGTTAACCGATTCACACTGTTAAAAATTCAAATCTGGACTAATTTTCAAATGGTTAGTCGATTAACCCTATGTGTTAATCGATTAACACATTCAAAAATTTGAATTTGGCGCCTTTTGGAAGGAAACCTGCCCCTTTGCCTGTTTCCTGCCGTTCTGAACTCTGTTTAGCTGCTGAAAGCCATTCTTGATTGCTGTGACCATGGGAACACTGTACATAACCTGAATGCTGCTTCTGACATGAAAAATGCCCCTGCAAAATAAAATAAAATCGGTCGCTCGATCGCTGGGCAAAACAAGTGTTGAAGCCTCTGATGCTTGTTGTTTAGCCTCTTGCACTGAAATTTGCACCTGGAGCCACCTGAATGCCTTGATCCCCTGCCTTGAGAATAAATGCTATGCAATGCAAATGCTAGAACAATGCAAATGATTATGCAATGAAACATAAACTAGGTAAAAGATGTCGAGCAAATTTTGGGGTGCAACAGCAAGCTACCATGGTTATGAGTAGCTAAATCATTTTTGTGTCAAGATTATAGGTAGTTAATCTTGTTATTATGTATTTATTTTGATCTCTTATAAGTGAACAAGGTTTATGATTAATAGATGATGAAGATATTTTCTTTTAATGATGTATTTATGGTTTGACTCACTCTAGACATAGATTTTCCAAGTCTTGACCTAATTTCTTCATCTATTAACCAACAAACTCTAGACATAGATTTGAAAGTTAATATTCGTTTTGTGTCGATCTTTATGTTTATTGTTACGATTGTTATTTTGAGAAATCATCTATCAATTAAAATAATAATATTCACAGAGCCACTTTATACATAAACGGATTTGCGAGGATACACGATTGTATTAATTGAAACTAAGTTCACATGCTTGATTAATAGGATACGTGTGAAAATGATTAATGAAACCTAATCTTGACATGCTTTTCTCAAAGAAAAACATCTTTTCCCTAATTTACTCTTTGCAACAAACTTACGTTATAAAACAAGAAATCTTTTGAAAACTCTTTACTTAGAACATTAAACTATTGAATGGCTAGCATCTATGATATCATTTACAATCCTTGTGGATATAATAAAACACCCCCGATATAATTTTCAACAAAATGGTGTCGTTGCCGGGGATTATTGTTTGATATTGCAAGTGTAACACCCCATTCCCCAAAATAAAATAAAACAAATAAAATAAACACATATCAGAGTTTTTCCCTCAAAACGGGATGTCACATTTCACCAAACGTTTCTTAAATGATTTCCCCATATATATATATATATATATATATATATATATATATATATATATATATATATATATATATATATATATATATATATATATATATATATATATATATATATATATATATATATATATATATATATATATATATATATATATATATATATATATATATATATATATATATATATATATATATATATATATATATATATATATATATATATATATATATATATATATATATATATATATATATATATATATATATATATATATATATATATATATATATATATATATATATATATATATATATATATATATATATATATATATATATATATATATATATATATATATATATATATATATATATATATATATATATATATATATATATATATATATATATATATATATATATATATATATATATATATATATATATACACACACACATCATCAACATCATATGTACAACAAGTCGGCCATCTGCCCAAAATGTACAAACATCATCAAACATTATCACATGTCTCGCAAAAGTCAGATATACCACATGGCTCACATATCAACAGTAAACAATAAGACTCCCAAAAAGCCCCGGTGTTACGTATCAGAGCAGTCCTACTACGACGCCATAATCCAAGCTAGCTAGACACCTGGATTGTCTATATTTTTGTAGAAGCACAGACCACAACAATAGCACTGGGGTGAGAATCACGATAAAATAATAATGGTATAAAGGTACATGAAATAAAAGGCAAAAAACAATAAATCTTTATTTCACATACAACATATCTGGACCTACTGTCCCATCATCAATATCCATAAATCACACAATAACTATGCAACATATGCACTCGACTCAACAGTTATGCGGTACCGACTCAACTCCGGATAGATCACATACACTCCATCCGAGCAATGATCTATCCCTACCACGCTCCTCCTGAGCCCATATAATCAAATCATCAACGTCCCCCACTTGGGACACGGGTGGTCGCATACACTCCATCCGAGCAACGATCCAAATCCCGTCCATGCTCCCCACTTGGAGCACGCCAGTGAATCATACACTGCGTCCACGCTCCCCACTTAGAGCATGTGTGTGTATCACACGACACGTCCACACTCCCCACTTGGAGCACGTGAGTACATCAAACCTCACGTCCACACGCTCCCCATTTGGAGCACGTGAGCAACTCATGCCTCACGTCCACATACTATGCAAGATACTATGCATAAACACATAGCACATACAGTGCACACGACGCCACTGGTCCGTCGCATCATAATATGCATACATACACAAGCATACAAAATGCATCGATCCTACCGATCAACTCACCACACAACATATTACATACAATGTACACAAGGCATGCCGGTCCTACTGACCCAAATATATCACACGACAGCATATAAATGCAACGCATAATCAGCGTATCGATCCTACAGATCCTCTTATCACAACACATCACCACAACGCACTCAAGGCGTGTCGATCCTACTGATCCACATCCCTCACACAACATACAAACACAACGCATATCAAACGTATCGATCCTACGGATCCCACATATACCACACATAACACATAGATATCTATACTTATCACATAATCCACCGATTATGTCCAATGCGATACACGCCGGCCACACGGCCCTCGTACCCCTCAACATACTCTCAACACTCAACTATTATCACAACACTTCAGTCCGACCGCACTCAGCATCCTCAGCTGCACACAGCTCTCAAAAACCAAAACCTGCTACACTCTCTACCTTCTCGCTACGCGAGCTCCTAGAGAGTGTTCGTTACACGTTCGCCTAGCGAACCCCCTCGCGAACCACACTTCTGAGCTACTGGAAGTGCTCGCCACTACCTCGCTCAGCAAACTCGCTAGCGAGTATAGAAAAACAGCCACTGCCAAGGCTCGCTACTCGCTCGCTACACAAGCTGCTAGCGAAATGCTCGCCAGGCATTCGCCTAGAGATGGGCTAGCGAATGTCTGCGATTCTGGAAAACTAAAATTGCTGCTCAGAATTCAGCAGCTCTCCCACTCTCCAATTCCCATCGAGACAACACTAAAATCATCGGCTTAAGGTTCTACAACCTAGCCCCAACATCCAAACTCAATTTTACCCGATAAACCCTCATATCTGCTCAATTTATCAACTTCCGGCATAAAACTACGCATTACCCGGAAATCCCAAAACACTTAAACAATAGAACACAGCCACATGCAAAAAATCAAACACATTCTAACAACATCATCACAGCAACAATAACATGAAATCAACATCGATTAGCGATAATCTATGGGGATTAGGGATTTTCCCCTTTTCTACCAATTCTCATGTAAAACCATTTAATTGTTAAATTCTCCCCCCCCCCCCTTACTGTTAGAACACAGATTGGTTCTTAATAATTACTCTTTGTTTTGATGATAACTGTTAGGAAATTTATATTTAAGAATTATATACTCTAAAATTTGTTTGAGAGTTTTACTGCAGATTGAAATTATATTAACTCTCTAGAAGCAAATCTGCCTTGAATACAAGAAGTTATTCTGACTCTGAAGCGCCAGATGCACCCTACAGAAGAATCTGTTTGCTCCTTACAGAAGATCCTGAGCGTAGTCTCCAGAAGGATCTGAAGCAAGAAGCTCCAGAACATTCTGAGTCAGAAGCATCTGAAGATAATCAGAAGCATCTGAAGCTGAAGCATCAGAAGTATAGAAGAATATTGATTGAAGAGTTTCTCAAAGCATTAGTCTACAGAAGTTTCTGAAAGTACCTACGCTGCCAAGTACTGAAGTTCTGTGTCAAAATGCTCTGATGATCAACACGCTAGAAGCACACACGCTGCAGAAGACTCTGATACAGCATAGTTCTGAATCTCATTAGAAGACTCTGATCCATTCAGACTCTGAAGAACTTGCTGAAACTGAAGAAGTATTTTCAAGAATATATCCGTTGGAACTATTCAACGTCTCTTTCCTTTTTTGTGCTAGACACACTTACACAGACAAAAAGGATTTTTCTGTGCCATCTATTTCAAGGAAAGGTCAGTTGATGTGAAGACAAAAAGGCTCAGACCTTTTGGGACTCTCTTTTCAACGTTCATCTTGCATGATTCAGCTGCCTATAAAAGGAGATCTTCACTTCATTCTTTAGTGCTACACACTTGCTGAAAAGAAATCATAATATTCTAAAAGCTCTCATTCTTATTCTTCATAGAATCTCATTGTACTTAAACTTAAGAGAAAAATCACTGTTGTGATAAAAGCTTTATAGAAGCATTAAAAACTCTTGTATTTAATTTACATTGATTGTAAAGGATATTCCTTAAGAGGATTCAGTTAGAATCAGTAGCTCTTGAGAAGACTAAGAACTGTTGTTCTTAGGTGATACTATTGTAATCAGTTTGATTTAATAGTGGATTAAGTCCTTGTTGAGAAAGGCAAATCACTCTGGAAGGGTGGACTGGAGTAGTTGTTAAACGAACCCGGATAAAAATAATTGTGTGATTATTTTTAAGTCTTAATTTTCCATACTTATTCAATCCCCCCCTTTCTAAGTATTATCTCACCTTCAGTTGGCATCAGAGCTCCGGTTCTGAGTGTGCTATCACTTAACAGTGTCAGTAAAGATCCAGAGAGATATACTTTGATAAATATATTTATTTGTTATCATGGCTGATAATTCAATGTCAAATATTAACAATAAATATGAAGGGAGGGATAGGATCAGCACCAAACCTCCAATGTTTGATGGAGAATATTTTGATTACTGGAAAGACAGAATTGAGAGTTTTTTCCTAGGATATGATGCTGATCTATGGGATCTTGTCATAGATGGATATGTACATCCCACAGATGGAGATGGCAAAAAGATTGACAGAAAATCTATGACAGATTCTCAGAAGAAAGACTTCAGAAATCACCATAAAGCCAGAACCATATTACTGAATGCTATTTCACATACAGAGTATGAGAAAATCACAAACAGGGAGACAGCTTTTGATATGTTTGAATCCCTTAAAATGACCCATGAGGGAAATTCTCAAGTTAAGGAGACAAAAGCTCTGGCTCTGATCCAGAAGTATGAGGCTTTCAAAATGGAAGACTCTGAATCTGTTGAAGCCATGTTCTCCAGATTCCAGATACTCACTGCTGGGCTGAAAGTTCTGGACAAGGGATATTCCACGTCAGATCATGTAAAGAAAATCATCAGAAGTCTGCCCATCAGATGGAGACCAATGGTGACTGCCCTGAAGATGGCCAAAGATCTGAACAAGATCTCTCTAGAAGAACTCATCAGCTCACTGAGGAGCCATGAGATTGAGCTTGAGGAAGACGAACCTCAGAAGAAAGATAAAGGTAAATCTGTAGCATTAAAATCTAACAAAACTGCTAAAGCTTTGTAGGTCATTCAAGAAAGCTCTGAAGAATCTTCTTCTGAAGAAGAAGATGAGTTATCCATGCTGTCCAGAAGGATTAACAAACTCTGGAAGCACAAGGGAAAGAAGTTCAACAACTTCGGAAGATCTGACAACAGAAAGGAATCTTCTAGTCACAGAAGATCTGCCAAGAAAGAAGTTGTGTGCTATGAGTGCAAAGAACCTGGGCACTACAAAAATGACTGCCCCAAACTTCTGAAAGAAAAACCTAAGAAGAAGTTCAACAAAAAGAAGAAGGTTCTGATGGCAACATGGGATGACTCAGATGAGTGTGAATCATCTTCTGAGTCAGAAGAAGAATGTGCAAACGTTGCACTGATGGCCAGGACAGAAGATCAAGAGGAAGGTACCTCAGGATATGAATCAGAATTTGAATCTGATGATGATGCAGAAGAGGTAATGGCTAAACTTACCAAAGAAGAACTCATTAAAGTTGTAACAGAAGTTCTTAAAAGTTATACAACATCAAACTCAAATAGAAGAAGCTGAAAAGCAATCTTGAATCTGAGATTGATCTTCTGAAAACAGAACTTGTTGAGAAGAAAGAAATAAATTTAAAAATCAAAAATGAATTTGAAAGAACTCAACAAGAATCTGAATCTGAGACTAAGTCATGTGAAAATATTTTAGAAAAATATGACTCTAGTTTTCAGAGATTTCTCACTAAGAGCATAGACAGAAGCAAGATGGCTTCCATGATCTATGGTGTTAGTGGAAACAACAGAAGAGGCATTGGATATGAGTCTTCATCTGGAAGCAATCCAAAACCTGTTGACAAACTTTTCATCAGGAAGACACCTCTGTATTCTCAATTCAAATTTGGTCACTTGAATGACATTAAACACACAAGCTCTGAGAAGAGTACTTATGTGTTTAAACCTAAGGCAAGTCAGAATAAACATTATGTTGCAAAACAGAAGTTTAGATAAACCTACAAACCAACTAACCCCAAAGGACCCAAGAAGATCTGGGTACCTAAAAACAAAATAATTCCTGTTGCAGATGTTCTTAGCAGCAAGGTCAGGACACCAATCATGGTACCTGGACTCTGGATGCTCACGACACATGACAGGAGAAAAGTCTATGTTCCAAAGCCTGGAACTTAGATCTGGAGGGGACGTGAAGTTTGGAGGGAACCAGAAGGGCAAGATCATTGGATCTGGCACTATTGGAAATGGTAAACTTCCCTCTATTACTAATGTTTTACTTGTTGAAGGGTTAAAGCATAACTTATTGTCCATAAGTCAATTAAGTGACAATGGTTATGATATAACTTTTAATCAAAAATGTTGTAAAGCTATTAGTCAGAAGGATGGCTCTATCCTATTTAGTGGTAAGAGGAAAAACAACATTTATAAAATAAATCTTTCAGAACTTAAAGTTCAAAATGTTAAATGCCTCTTGTCTGTGAATGAAGAGCAATGGGTCTGGCACAGAAGATTGGGCCATATTAATATGAGACGTATATCTCAGATTAATAAACTTAATCTTGTCAGAGGACTCCCTAATCTGAAGTTCACTTCAGATGCTCTTTGTGAAGCATGTCAGAAAGGGAAGTTTTCAAAAACATCTTTCAAATCAAAAAATGTTGTTTCTACCTCTAAACCATTAGAACTACTTCATATTGATCTGTTTGGACCAGTGAAAACTGCATCCATCAGAGGCAAGAAGTATGGATTGGTCATTGTTGATGACTTTAGCAGATGGACATGGGTAAAGTTCTTAAAACACAAGGATGAGTCACATTCTGTGTTCTTTGACTTCTGCAAGCAAGTCCAGAATGAAAAGAATTTCAAAATTATAAAAGTCAGAAGTGATCATGGTGGTGAATTTGAAAATAAATATTTTGAAAAATATTTTTCTGAAAATGGCATTGCTCATGATTTTTCCTTTCCTAGAACTCCACAACAGAATGGGGTTGTAGAAAGGAAAAACAGAACTTTGCAAGAAATGGCCAGAACCATGATCAATGAGACAAATCTGGCAAAACATTTTTGGGCAGAAGCAATCAATACAGCATGCTACATTCAGAACAGAGTTTCTGTTAGACCTCTTCTGAAGAAGACTCCTTATGAATTGTGGAAGAATATAAAGCCCAACATTTCTTATTTTCATCCTTTTGGATGTATCTGTTATATGTTAAACACTAAGGAAAATCTGGGCAAGTTTGATTCCAAAGCACAGAAGTGTTTCATGCTTGGAAATTCTGAACGCTCTAAAGGCTACAGAGTATACAACACTGAGACACAGATTGTGGAAGAATCCATTCATGTCAGATTTGATGATAAGCTTGGCTCTGAAAAGCCAAAGCAGGTTGATAACTCTGTAGATAGGGAAGTAGTCTTTATTGACTCTGAAGTTCCAGAAGCAGACAAACTTCAAGTGAAGGAACCAGAAGCAACTCCAGATGCTACTCCCTTAACTTCTAAGATGAATAATCTAAAAATTTTTGAAGAGTCAACTATCAGAGGATCATCATCCAGAATTAAAGCTTCTCATCCAGAGGATGTCATTATTGGAAAGAAAGATGATCCCATCAGAACAAGATCTTTTCTAAGATCATCTGAGGCGTCTCTATTTGGACTAGTGTCAGAAATTGAACCATCTTCTGTAGAAGAAGCTCTGCAAGAAAATGATTGGATTATTGCCATGCAAGAAGAGCTTAACCAATTCAGCAGAAATCATGTATGGGATCTAGTTCAAAGACCTCAAGGATTTAATATTATTGGTACAAAATGGGTCTTCAGAAATAAACTAAATGAGAAAGGAGAAGTTGAGAGGAATAAGGCAAGGTTGGTTGCTCAAGGATACAGTCAGCAAGAAGGTATTGATTACACTGAGACATATGCTCCAGTGGCAAGGTTAGAATCTATACGCCTTCTTATTTCTTTTTCTGCACAGAATAACATCACTCTATATCATATGGATGTTAAAAGTGCCTTTCTTAATGGTATTATAGAAGAAGAAGTTTATGTCCACCAACCTCCTGGTTTTGAAAATGAAAAATTTCCAGATCATGTTTTCAAATTAAAGAAATCTATATATGGATTAAAACAAGCTCCCAGAGCTTGGTATGAGAGATTGAGTAATTTTCTTTTGGAGAAGAATTTCATCAGAGGCAAAGTGGATACAACTCTATTCTGTAAAACTATAAAGAAAGATCTTCTAATTTTCCAAATTTATGTAGATGATATTATTTTTGGATCAACAAATATTATGCTTGGAAAGGAGTTTGCTACATGTATGCAGGCAGAATTTGAAATGAGCATGATGGGAGAACTCAGATTCTTTTTAGGAATCCAAGTTAATCAAACTCCAGAATGCACCTACATACATCAGACAAAGTATGTTAAAGAACTTCTGAAGAAATTCAACATGTCTGACAGCAAGGTGGCAAAGACTCCAATGCATCCTACTAGCTCACTTGGCAAAGAAGAGGTAAGTAAGAAAGTATACCAGAAGCTCTACAGAGGTATGATTGGCTCTCTTCTTTATCTTACTGCTTCTAGACCTGACATATTGTTCAGTGTTTGTCTGTGTGCTAGATTCCAATCAGATCCTAGAGAATCACACTTGATGGCTGTCAAGAGGATTCTAAGGTATCTGAAAGGTACTTCTAATGTGGGTTTGTGTTACAGAAAATCTGATGATTTCAAATTAGTTGGATTCTGTGATGCTGACTATGCTGGAGACAGAGTGGAAAGAAAAAGTACTTCTGGAAGTTGTCAATTTCTAGGAAGAAATCTAATCTCCTGGTACAGCAAGAAGCAACCCACAATTGCACTTTCAACCACAGAGGCTGAATACATTGCTGCTGCTGGATGTAGCACGCAGATGCTCTGGATGAAAAGTCAACTAGAAGATTATCAAATTTTTGAGAGTAACATTTCTATCTTTTGTGATAATACTTCTGCTATATGTTTGTCCAAGAATCCCATTTTACATTCTAAGGCAAAACATATAGAAATTAAGCATCATTTCATCAGAGACTATGTTCAGAAGGGAATCATAAATTTAGCCTTTGTTGATACAGATCATCAATGGGCAGATATTTTTACAAAACCCCTTGTTGAAGATAGATTCAATTTTATTCTGAAAAATATTGGTATGGATTTTTGTCCAGAATGATATTTATCAGAAGCAAATTGTTCCAGATGCAAAAATGCTTAATTCATCTGAAGTATTTCTTCTGTTCATTCATTCTATTCTGATTAATATTTCTGATGTGAAAATATGAACTAACCATCTTTAGAAGATCTGAACGTGGCTAACGTTTCATTTCTTGAGAGAATTCAGAACAGCATGCAAGCAAACACGTGTCCCACAAAATCTGATGAGGTGGCGTGTGCACAACTGAAAAGACGTTTGAGGTGAAATTTGAATAGTAAATATCTTGGTTTCCCCCCCCCCCCCCCCCCCTCCCCCAAAATTGTCAGAAGCATTTATTATTTGAAATGATTTTATTCTCTTCATTTAATGCTGCTCAAACGTGCGTTCTTTCTGTCTTTTGGTGTGCCTATGTGATTAGTATAAATACTTGTTGTGTATTCACTTTCACACTTTTCACTCTCAGAATTTACATGCGTTTTCATCTATTGTTCTCTCTGCATAAAAAATCAAAACCTAAGTGTTCTAAAAAGCAATCTTCAATGGCGTCTTCTTCATCAACCACTGCACAGTTTCAATCCACAATGGCTGCTGTGACTTCAGATAACCTAGGTGCTGCTCCATATACTCCTCCAAAGAGAACTCTTCTCACACCTGTTGATAAACTAGAAGTATTGTGTGAATCCATGGTTGAATTTGATTCTCTGGCTGACAATGGGTTTGATTTTCGCTCCATTGTTAGAGCTCAAGGTTGGGTGAAATACTTTGATAGATTGTTTGGACCAGTTTACCCTCTACTTGTGAAGGAATTCTGGATTCATGCATCTGTGTATCCAAAGTTTATTTTATCATCTGTGCTGGGAAAGGAGATCATCATCACAGAGGATCTGATTAGAAGACTGATTGGTTATGAAGAAACAGATGGTGTTTCCCACCTGCCAGCTGGGCGTGTGGATATGGATGAAGTTTATGAGGAAGTTATGACTGCTGGACAAGCCTCTAACAGATTCAAAGATCTGAAGCCTGATTACAAGATCTGGGCCAAGATCTTCATGGGATGCATACATCACAGAAAGTCAACAAATTCCCCAGATTATGTCAACAATGAACAGATCTATTTTATGTACTGCCTTAGTCAGAGCAATAAGGTAGATCTTCCTTACATTTTGTTCATGCATCTGTGGAATCACATCAATGCATCTAGAGAATCTGTAAAAGAAAAAGGCCAGAAGATCAGGACTTGGATACCTTTTGGAAGGTTGCTCTCAGATCTTCTCACTGAAAATGGTTTAGTGGCTGCTCTGTATGATGCTGGTGTTACAGAGGAACTAGAGTTCATTATGGGAAAGCCTCTGAAAGCTAAAAGCCTTCTGAGACTCAAGATTGTAGATGAACTTACTACTGCTCCAAAGAGGTTAAATATGTCTGATTTGAATAAGAGGGTTCCAGTATCTGACTTTCCTCTATTCTTTGCTGAAGAACCTAGACACATTGTTCTGATGTATATAGAGGAATGCAAAAAGGAAGGAGTGCCTGTTCCAGCCAATCTGTTTCAACTTGTCAAGCAACCACTGCCAGATGCAGGAGAAGAAGAAGAAGAAGAAGAAGTTCCACTTCAGAGGAAAAGATCTCAGCCTGTAGCAGAATCTGAACCTGTCCAGAAGAAGGCTAAGATTGCTGAGAAACCCAAGGATCTTTTAAAGAGAAAGGATTCTGGAGAAGTTGCCTCTGCATCTGCTAAGAGGATTAAACTCAAAGGTACAAAGACTTCTGCTATTTCTAAAACTGTTGTTATTAATGATTCATCTATTAAGTCTGTTCCCAAACCACTTGTCACTCAAACAACATCTGTTGCTGCCCCTAGTTCTGTCTCACCTCAAAAACAAACCACTGCCTCTGTATCAAAACCACCTCAACCCAAAATACACATCAAACACTTCACTCCACGTCCATCACCAACAGTTCCACAACCAACAGAACCACAACAAACAGAACCACAACCATCAGAATTACAACAAACTTCTGATAAACAAAACTCTGCTCAACCACAAACAGAAAATCAACCAAAAACTTCTGATCATCCAGAAAAACAAAGCACAGAAGATCAACCAGAAAAAGACTTTGTCATACCACCATCAAACTTTCCATCTTCTGAACCTATTGCACCGGTTTCATCTGAACCACCTTCTCAACAATCTGATATTCCTTCAGAACCATCTCATATCCCTGAGACAGAAGTTCTTGATATCACTCCATTAAAAATAGTGTTTCAAGTTTCTTCTACCTCTTGTACACCTACTACATCCTCCAACTCATCAGAATCAGAAATTCATCCTAATTTTCTGATTAATCCATCTGACAAATATCCTGTACATGAACCTGAACCTGAACCTGAATCAACCTTACCTGCTAAAACTTCCATTTCAGACCCTTTGCCTCCACCTGCACCATCATCTGAGATGATTGTTCCCACTTCCAATCCATCATCATCTGGAATATCTTGTGCCCAAGTGTCTTCTCTTTATCATAATTTATCTTATGGTTTCAAACTGAAAGATTTTTATGATAGAGTTGAGCCTTCTGAACCTTTGATACCTCTCAAACCAAAACTCAGACAGGCCCTTCCATCTGTAATCATTTCATATATTCAATCTATGAACAATGAAGGATCCTTAGCCACCATATCTGCTACATCTGGTAAAGCTGCTGTTTCAGCTCTGCATCCTGTATCTGATAACACAGTTGCATCTGATAAACCATCACACTCTGCTTTCGTACCATACTCCAATGCATCCTTTGATGTTGTTTACCCACGCACAAGACCTCAACCAACTCTGCTTAATGCTTTAAACAGATCCTTACCTCAAAAACCAGAAATTCCATTCATTCCTTATGTTCCCCCTCCTCTGATTTCCATCTCAAAATCACTGATACCACCAACTCCCAAACCTAAACAGATGACTCTGGAAACCTTGCTTAAACCACCACCCAGACTTAATATTGATCATTTATTTCAAACGTTTTTGCAAGAAATACAGATGTCTTTAGGTACTGTTCAGATGAGATGCTCTGAAACTATGGATGCAAATGAGACTGACATCATCTGGAAAGGGTTTATCAAGAGATTCAACACTGTAGCTTCTAATCTGAAGAACATATGTTCTGATGATGCAAAGCTCAGAGCTGAAAGAACTCAATTCTGGATTGTAAACAAGACTGAACCTCTGCTTTGTTTGGATGCTCCTCCTCCTCCTCCACCAGAACCAACTGTCAATGCATTGACTATGACTCTGGTAGAACCCTCTTCAGGATCTCCAGACCCTATGGCAATTGACTCTGTTCAGGATGCAGAACCTCCATTTCCTTCATCAGAGATAAAGACAGAAAATCCAGATTTTGGAGACAAGATTGCTGCTCTGGAAGCTGGTCAATCTGAAATAAGATCTTGGATGGTGAAGCAAGACAAGAAATCTGAGGACATGTCAGAGTGGATGCCTAAACAAGATGAGAAGAATGAGACAATGACTAAGTGGATGTCAAATCAAGAGCAATCACAATCTGAGATCACAGACCTATTGAAGATGCTTTTGTCAAAACACTCTTAGATTTTTTTTCTCATATTTGTGCATCTGTTGTTTTGCATCTAAATTTTTATTGTTATATCTTCTGATATTTTCCAATGTACTTTTGCTCTGTTATGATTAAATGAATCAGCTTGTTATTCTCCATTGAATTATCTGCTCTTATTTCTTTTATTTGTCTTTATTAAAAGTTTTTACTTTTTGCTTATGACAAAAAAGGGGGAGAAAATAAAGATCTGAACTATTTAATATAATTTCACTAGAATGAATCTTCATACATACCTACTCTTTCTAATATCTAAATTGACTATTTCAGAACATTTGATAAGAACACTCTATAGAAGAATCTCTGAGTTTCTCAGATCATTTATCTTTTATCAAACTCTGAATCTCATATCTGCAAGATAGTCTGATCCTTAATTATTACAAAACAAACAAGATCTGACTCTGAAGATTACTCAAGATAAAAAGGGAAGTTTCTATTCCTTTTTCATATTCAACTCAGGGGGAGATTCATCATCTCAGGGGGAGTTATAATTCTTTATGTTCAATTAAATAAAATTTCTGATACTTTTTGTCATCATCAAAAAGGGGGAGATTGTTAGAACACAGATTGGTTCTTAATAATTACTCTTTGTTTTGATGATAACTGTTAGGAAATTTATATTTAAGAATTATATACTCTAAAATTTGTTTGAGATTTTTACTGCAGATTGAAATTATATTAACTCTCTAGAAGCAAATCTGCCTTGAATACAAGAAGTTATTCTGACTCTGAAGCGCCAAATTCACCCTACAGAAGAATCTGTTTGCTCCTTACAGAAGATCCTGAGCGTAGTCTCCAGAAGGATCTGAAGCAAGAAGCTCCAGAACATTCTGAGTCAGAAGCATCTAAAGATAATCAGAAGCATCTGAAGCTGAAGCATCAGAAGTATAGAAGAATATTGATTGAAGAGTTTCTCAAAGCATTAGTCTACAGAAGTTTCTGAAAGTACCTACGCTGCCAAGTACTGAAGTTCTGTGTCAAAATGCTCTGATGATCAACACGCTAGAAGCACACACGCTGCAGAAGACTCTGATACAGCACAGTTCTGAATCTCATTAGAAGACTCTGATCCATTCAGACTCTGAAGAACTTGCTGAAACTGAAGAAGTATTTTCAAGAATATATCCGTTGGAACTATTCAACGTCTCTTTCCTTTTTTGTGCTAGACACACTTACACAGACAAAAAGGATTTTTCTGTGCCATCTATTTCAAGGAAAGGTCAGTTGATGTGAAGACAAAAAGGCTCAGACCTTTTGGGACTCTCTTTTCAACGTTCAGCTTGCATGATTCAGCTGCCTATAAAAGGAGATCTTCACTTCATTCTTTAGTGCTACACACTTGCTGAAAAGAAATCATAATATTCTAAAAGCTCTCATTCTTATTCTTCATAGAATCTCATTGTACTTAAACTTAAGAGAAAAATCACTGTTGTGATAAAAGCTTTATAGATGCATTAAAAACTCTTGTATTTAATTTACATTGATTGTAAAGGATATTCCTTAAGAGGATTCAGTTAGAATCAGTAGCTCTTGAGAAGACTAAGAACTGTTGTTCTTAGGTGATACTATTGTAATCAGTTTGATTTAATAGTGGATTAAGTCCTTGTTGAGAAAGGCAAATCACTCTGGAAGGGTGGACTAGAGTAGTTGTTAAACGAACCAGGATAAAAATAATTGTGTGATTATTTTTAAGTCTTAATTTTCCATACTTATTCAATCCCCCCTTTCTAAGTATTATCTCACCTTCACTTACCTCAATTGAAGTTCTGATGTTGATGAAGCTTGAGAAATCCACAGCTTTGATGAAATTCCTCTTGCTCTAGTCTCCCTTTTCTTGATCGTGCTCCTTCCTTGCTTCAACCGTGCGTGTTTCCCTTTCTCTCCTTTTCTTCCACTTTTCCAAAATGCCAAACTTGCCCTCAATACCCCAAAAATTCTCTTATATTCCAAATAAATAATTATTTCTCATTTTCTTTTAATCCAAAAATTCCAATAATAATATTCTTGTTCCAATAATATTACTTAATATGATTATAATAACAATAATATTAATATTAGTAACACCTTACTAATTCTTATATTATTATCATTATTAATCATATTTTCGAATATTGTGGAACTAACTCCTCAACCAAAATTCCACGTAAGTACGCCGAAAATGAAAATAACACCGAAATTGAAAATAATTAAAAATGGGCATTACAGCAAGCATTGCAATAGTTTAGTGATTTTAAGATATTTGTATTGTGAATCTCTTACCTCTGTAATTCTCTTGTGCTTTTTAATTTGTTTGGCTAGTGTACAGAATTCGTTTATGCGAGGGAGTGTACATGCAGAAGAACTTCTTTTTGATCCTGAGATTGAAAGAACTGCTCGTAGACTGAATAACAGAACAAGGCGGAGATGGCAACTTGCTAGAGAAAGACAAGAGCGAGGAGAATCTTCTTCATCTGTACCCATTGTTACGCCAATCATAGCAGCATCCTCAGGACCACCTACAATAGGAAATATTTATGTTGGCAATGGATTGACCAATTTGGGCTCTAGTATCAATTTGATATCGTTGTCCATTGTGAAAATGTTGGGACATATGGAATTGAGAGCTACTCAAATGACATTGCAACTTGATGATAAATCCATTATCCATCCTCACGGTGTAACGGAAGATGTATTGGTTAAGGTAGACAAATTCTTGTTTTCCATCGACTTTGTGGTGATTGACATGGAAGAAGATGAAGACGCTCCATTGATTCTTGGGAGACCTTTTATGAAGACTGTTAGAATGGTCATTGATATGGATCACGGTCTCATGAAAGTGAGAGTTCAAGATAAAGAGATTTGTTTTAATCTATTTGAAGCCATGAAGCATTCAAGGACAAAGGCGATTGTTTTAAAATCGATGCAATAGAGAAGGTGATTTAAGAAGTAAAATGGCAATTACAAGTCCCCACCCCATTACAAAAAGTTCTTACAAATGCTCTTCAAAGTATCAATGAGAATGAAGAAAAAGAGATCGAAAAGTCTTTGCGAGAACTTGAAGAATTGGAAGAAATTCCTCCCTTGAAAGAATGCGTGGAAATTTTGAAATAGGAAAATAATGAAGAAATCAAGCTTGAATTGAAGTTGTTACTCACTATCTTAAATATGTGTTTCTTGATGATCAAGGGCATAAACAGGTGATCATAAGCAAGATGCGATGGGGTGGACTCTTTCCGATTTAAAACGAATAGGTCCTTCTGTAATACCCCAAATTTTGCCTTAAAATTAGTCGTTTCATCTTGCATCCCATTTCATTTTGCATTGCGTTTAAACTAACCACTAACGGGTTGTGTAGTTGGTTGATTGTTGCAGGAAAATTTCATGTGGGGCGCTCTTTTAGTTTACAAGGTTTCTAGTGCCACTTTATTTTGAATGAATAAAATAGCACAATTGGCAAGAGACCGTGTGTAAGGAGTTGTGAGTGTGAGAGGTCGAGAGTTCAAATCCCATCTTTTTCACTTTTTATTTTGTTTCTTTTATTTTTATTCTAACTTTTCTACTTTCATAAAAAAAATAGTTTTTTATTATTTAATTATTATTTTCGTATTTTAATTAAATTATTTTTTAAAAAATAATATTTTTTCACTTTTTTCCATATTATTCATAAAAACATCCAAAAATCATAAAATTAAAAATATTAGAAAAGATTTTATTCTTTTTATAATGTTTTTAATGTTTAGTATAAATAAATAGAGTTTTAAGTTTATTTTAGTTTGTTTAAATTTCATTTAGTTTTGACTAATTATTTAAGTTGGGCTTTAAAGTGGGCATTAGGTTAGAGTTAACCCTAATTTGTTACCTATATAAACATGAGTTGCATTTGAGAAAGAGTAAAGAAGAAGAAAAGGAAAAGAGACCGAAAGAGCTGAGGAGGAGTTTTGAAGAAGAGAAGGTTTAGAAGATCAACAAGAATCATCATCACCTTCCTTCATTAAGCATCATCATCAACAAATCCCAACTGCTAACGAGGTAAGCATTTAATTTTGTAAATAACAGAATTTCTGGGTTTTATTTTTGAGGTTTCAGCAAGACAAAGAGGGAGGGATAACAGGCAAAGAAGAAGGAAGGGAAAGGCTTCGAAAATCGCCAATGGTCGTGGGAGCCGCCGCTGGTTGGGAAGAACAAGGGAAATTTTCCCAGACCCTCAAAATAAGGGAAAGGGTTTTTTCCCAAACCCTCAAAATATGGGAAAGGGTTTTTTCCCAAACCCTCAAAATATGGGAAAGGGTTTTTTCCCAAACCCTCAAAACAACACATCAACACCATCCACCTATCCTCACTCCTTTTATTTCTATTTCAATTTCTTTTTTTATTTATTATATCATCATATTATTATATTATATTTTTTTATCTTATTATTATTATTATTATTATTATTATTATTATTATTATTTTTAAACGGTAATTAGTAATCACATTATATTTTAATTTATTACTAACACTTCTTTTTCTTTTAAAACCCCAAGCCAAAAATTAAAACCCTTTTTTTGAAAAAAATCATTTCTTTATTTTAATTAAGAACCTTTTTTTAAGAAGCAATTTTCTTAATCAAAACAAAATTTCAAAAAATTAAAACATTTTTTTTTTACATTTTTTGATCTACAAAGTGAATTTTTTTGTATGCATTTGATCATTGCTAGTTATATTTATAGTTATTGTATTATCTTTTGTTGTACTTTATCCACATGTTGGATCATTTTGAATATTGTTGTACTATGTACCATGTTTGGGGTACAAATACTTTTGTTGGTGTTTCTACACCATAGCACATTATTGTTATTATTATTATCAGTTAAATTCTTCAGTTACAAATGTTCAACTTGCGTTTTTTTTTTCGTTTTTCTTTTATTATGTTGTTAAGAGTTGAATTCTTCAGTTTAGAAATGTTTAATTCTTAAAGTGTTGGTATGCTTATTTATGTGTAGTGTTGGTATGCTTGTGTGAATTTTAATGTTTCCATTTTTTGGTGTGAAAATGTAAGAACTTCTAGGAATGTGATGGCAGTTCATAAATAAAGATTCTTCCAAGTTTGAATGGCGATGATAGTATTTAAGCATGTAAATGTTGGCAAGGTACATGGTTACTAATTTCTAGGATATAAAATGTTTAAGACCTTCTTTTCTTTGTGCAAATGTAATTTTGTTTCTTGTTGCAACTTTGTTGAATGCTGGTATCACTTAGGTCCAAAAGCCAAAATGGTGAGACCTCCATTGTCTACTAAATGCATAGGATGGCTGCTAAATTTTGTTTAGTACTTTTGAGTCATGTTTTATCTTGTGGATTATTTGATTTTGTGGAAGCATTAGAAATGATCAAGGCATTTGTTTATATTGAGCACAACCATTTCCAAACAGTAACTTACCCGTGAGTAGTGAGTATTCGTTAACCTTTGAGCCTAAACAGTTTGAATCTCATTTTAGTGGTGAACTTTGTGTATGTACATAATTTGAAAGTATGGTTCATCATTGAATTTTGTAAGATTCTAAAAAAAGTTCTTCTTGAACCTTTGAACATTATTTTAATTGATTTCCTTGCATAAAAAGAAAGGAGCATTCACTTAAGGTTTGGTTCAAAATAAGTTGGGGAGAATGAAAAAGAAGAATGGCAGGTTGCTAAAACCTTTGAAAATTTTCAAGCAAGCATGAAAAGAAAAAAAAGTGTGAATATGAATGTGAAAAACAAAAGAAAAAGAATGCTTTCTTAAAAGAGAAAAATAGAGAACAAAATAATTGTGCATAAGGGAGTTTAAGAAGGTTTATTATAGAGGAAAGAAAATGGTGAATGAAGTTGGGATGTGTAAATACCTTGTATATTGAATGTTTCTTTTGCATCGGCAATTTCGATTCAATGGCCTTTAGAAATGTCCCTTTATTGTGAGCTCGACCAAGCTACAACTTTAAAAGCCCTTAGTGATCTTTTTTCTTCCATAATTTCTTTATTAATCGTTTAAATATTGTATGAATTGGTTTTTATTTTCATCATTTGTCAGATGAGCAAAATTACCCCCTTAGTGATCTTTAAAAGCATGTATTTCTTTCAATTCTTTTTTGAAGAGGAGTGTTAGAGTGATATGAGCATGATATTTTAGTTGTTACTTGAAGCATTGTTTGTTATTTGTTTAAGAAATAAATTCTCTTGCATTGTTCGATTCTAGGAAGTTGTAATTATTTCTTGTGTACATTTGTTGTTTATTTGAGCCATAATTCCATTCTTGGTTGAGTTAAATGCTTGAGCAAATCCTCTTGTTTTCAATGAGAGGCATACTTTGCTTGATGACAAGCAAAGAGCTAGTTGGGGAGAGTTTGTAAGATGTCAATCTTGCCTTAATTTAATCATGTATATTAGGCAGTTTTCAAACTTTTTTGTGTTGATTTGTTGATATTGATACTTGAAATTTGTCAATCTTCAATTACTTGAAAATAACTTTGGTACCTTTGATATGTGTGTTATTATGTAGAAAATAGGAATTAAGTCATTAAAGTGTGAGACACAAGGAAAGTGAACAAAGTATCCAAAGGAAAAGAAGAAGATCAGTAAGTTCGATGGGCGAACTTGGCAGCGAACATTCGCTTTGCGAATAACTAGCGAAAAACCAGCGAATGCTCCCAGATTTGAGGCAGTAGAAAAAGGCATGTAAGTTCGCAGTGCGAACAAGCCAATGAAGGTTCATTATGGCAACGCTTCAGTGAAGATCTAGCAAAACATGCCAGACTTGAGGCAGTAGTTAAAAGGGTATAAGTTTGTTGTATGAACTTGTAGGCGAAGTAGTTCGTAGGGCGAATAATCATTCACACAGCAAACTTCAGAGTTGTCACAGAGGCGGTTTAACTATGTAGGGGAACATCAGGTGCCTAATTTGATGTTCGCTAGGCGAATAATCTATTTGCAGTGCGAACATGACAGATTCTGGTTGTACTTTATTAGTACTTTTGACCAATTTTGGGGAGCATAACCCCATTTTACACACCAAAACCTATTTTTTTTAGTTTTCTTTACCAAAGAGTGAGATTTTATACTTAGAAGCTGGATTTGCATCCAAGTTTAATTCTTCGATATGGATGCTCATTCATATCCTCCTGAAACTTTTGAAGCAAGCTACCATGGTTATATGTAGCTAAATCAGTTTTGTGTCAAGATTAGAGGTAGTTAATCTTGTTATTATGTATTTCTTTTAATCTCTTGTATGTGAACAAGGTTTATGATTAATAGATGATGAAGATATTTGCTTTTAATGATGTATTTATGGTTTGAATCAATTTAGACATAGATTTTACAAGTCTTGACCTAATTTATTCATCTATTAACCAACAAACTCTAGACATAGATTTGAAAGTTAATATTCAATTTGTATCGATCTTTATGTTTATTGTTGCGATTGTTATTTCAATAAATCATCTAGCGATTAAAACAATAACATTCACGGAGCCGCTTTAGACATAAACAGATTCGCGAGGATATGCGATTGTATTAATAGGAACTAAGTTCACATGCTTGATTAATCGAATACGTATGAAAAGGATTAACGAAACCTAATATTGACATGCTTTTCTCAAAACAAATCATTTTTGCCCTAATTTACTCTTTACAACAAACTTATGTTACAAAACAAGAAATATTTTGAAAACTATTTAGTTAGAACATTAAACTATTGAACGACTAGCATCTAAGATATCACTTATAATCCCTGTGGATACGATAAAACACCCCCAAAATAATTTTCAACACTCTTCGAACGACACCTCAAGCGGACACTCGAAACTCAAGTTATAAATTTTTAAAGTTTGACACAGCAGGTGTAACTAGTTACAACAAAACAAGTAACCAATTACAAATTGATCAAAAACATTGGCCAAACCTTCCCATTGTATCTGGTTACACCAAAACATGTAACCGGTTACAACACCCCCCCCCCCAAAATGCCCAGACTATGTCTTTTAAAGACAGAGTAACCGGTTACACCAAAAGTGGTAATGGTTACCTCTTTGACAAAAGCACTTTTCTGCTACTTTGTGGTACGGAAATAATTTTTTAAAACATTCCCATAACCCCAAGTTTTCATACAAATCACATATTCGAGTTTCTCATACCAATCCCTAACTACACACAACTAATCTAAACATACCTTCCTTATAGCATCATCACACAAATTACATGGTTCATAGCATAGAGAAGAAAATACAATCAAAGAGAACCAATTCACCCACCCACATGCTATCATACAATCCCTTATACAAGAGGAAGTCTCATCCTTTCCTTAGAATTTCTCTAACAATGATCTCTTCAACCTCTAGCAATGATGCTCTTCCTATGCTTCTCTTTCCTTGCCCTAAGCTTTTTCTCTGCTTTTTTCTCACAACATCATGTAGAATGCAAAAATAGTCCCCTTTCTCCCAATTTCTCTTTTTATAATAACAATTATCCTTCAAAATATGATTTTCCTCTTCTACACTCAACTTATTCTCTCAAAGGACCACCTTGTCATTATTTCATATACACCTTATATTTCTATGTTATTATTCTTTCTAATTAACACCTTATTCCCATTAAATCAAATAAATTTTAATCCCACTAACTATTTATTTAAATTAATCTTAATCAAGTATTTATTTTATTATATTACCATATTCATAATAATTAAAATGATCATTTAATTATTACTATTACTTTTATTTATCCTTTCATGCTCAAACATCTTTAACACCTTAAATCCTAATATCTAAGGCTACCACCCTACACCCGAGGGTTCCTTTAACACATCAAACTATCCACCAACATATACAATTACATAATTTATATATGAAAAATTAATTAAATAAATCGGGACGTTACAAATGGCACCATTCATGGCTTTGTACAGTAGGAGGTGTAGGATTCCTTTGTGTTGGTATGAGTCTGGAGAAAGTGGTGTATTTGGACCAGAGATTGTACAATAGACTACTGAGAAGGTGAATATGATTCAAGATAAGATGAAGGGGTCATGGAGTAGGAAAAAGAGTTACCATGATAAGCGGAGGAAGGCTCTTGAGTTTCGAGAAGGTAATAATGTATTTCTGAGAGTTACTCATGTGACTAGTGTTGAACGTGCGATGAAGTCTAAGAAACTTACTCCTTGTTTCATTGGTCGTGTCAGGTTACCCAACGAATTGGATATGTTGCCTACATAGTGTCCATTCCACCATCTCGTTCAAATCTACATGATGTTTTTCATGTATCCCAGCTCAAGAACTATATTCCCAATGCATCTCATATAATCCAAATGGATGATGTGCAAGTCAGGAATAACCTAACCATCGAGGCATCACCTATGAAGATTGAAGATGGAAAAGTGAAGCAGCTTAGAGGTAAAGAGATTGTTTTGGTGAAGGTGTTTTGGGAGAACCTACTGGAAGGAGTATGACGTAGGAGCTGGAGAGTCGGATGAAGGGATCTTATCCGGATTTATCGTCTCCAGGTGATTTTTCAGGGAAAAAATATTTCTAAGTGGGGGAGAGTTGTAACACCCCAATTTTTAAATTATTATTTTATTTAATTAATGAAGTGTTTATGAGTGGGTTATTTGTGTTATTTTGGTGTTTTGGAGGATTTTGGGGTAGTTTTGTAATTTAATAATTATTGGAAATTTAGAGTTGAAAGGAGAGGAATAAAATAAGGTTTATTTAAATTATTATAGATAAATAGATAATTTTAATTATTTAGTAATAATTAGAATTATTAGAAATAATCCATATTATTATGGACTTTTATTAAATATTTATTTAAATGCATTTTTTTATTTAAATCAAATAAAAGTGTGGCATTTAATTGCAAACACTACGCCAGAAATGACTTTTGGCAGCGCATAAAAAAACAACGCTTTATGAAAAAGTGCTGCTAAAGAGTCATGAAAAAAAAGAAAAAATAGCAAACCTTAGACAACGCTTTAGGAAAAAGCGCTGCTAAAGGGGGGGGGGGTCTAAGAAAGCGCTTTCTACAGAAGCGCTGCTATAGGGGGTATAATAGAAAGCGCTTCTAAAAAGCGCTGCTATAGGTCCTGCCTAAGGCAGACCTTAGAGAGCGCTTTTTGAAAGCGCTGTTAAATGCCATGCAAAAGCGCTGCTATAGGTTTTTAAGTAGAATAAATTCAAAAATATCCACCAGAATTTTTCTAGAAACATAACATTCGTGTATTCTTCTTTCCCTATTCACCACGACCGAAAACGACCATTCCCTCCGTCCGACAGCCGTCGTCCGTCGCCGTCCTCCCTTCATTCCGTCTGCATTTCATTTCGCCGCCGTTTGTCCGTCCGTTTTCAACAGCCTTCGTCTGTTCATTCTGTAGCGCATTTCCACCATTTTTACGGTACGTGTTTGAAGTTTCTCATTTTCATTTTTCTTGATTATTCTCTTGGTTTTTCATTTTTCTGAACTAATAGATTTAAACTTTGGATTGAAACTGATTTAAACACTCATCTCAATAAACTTATTGACTGAATAACTACTATTATTATTGTGGGAATAGAATAAAATAAGGGAAGAAACTAACATTGTTAACCACCATTGTAAATGAGAATTTTTGTTAATAATCAAAGAGTGTTTTACAAGATTTTGACTTAATTTTGGAAGGTACATTACTTCGTTAGGACAAATATTTCTGCATGTGTTAATGTGTTATCGTCGGTACTTTGTATCAATAAAGGTAGCTTATAGATTCCTAATTAACTAGACACAATATTCTTTCCTTTTATGGTTATCTTTGAACATGGAAGTTTGAAAATTTGACTAGAATTAGTTATGTGATGTGTTTTATATTCTGGATTTTCCGTGTGAATTAGGAATATTGGTTGATCTCCATAATTAGTCAACCAATTTGTTATTTTGTTTGTATTTCAAATAGTAAGATCTCCAAATATTAGGGGGAAATTTGGGGAATAGTTGGCTATACATATCCAATATAATTTCAAGGATTTCATGAAGAAGTTAGTTTTTGAATTGTAACACTGTTAATATTTCTATTAGTAACAATTAGATGGAATTAGGATAGTGAGAGATTGAAGGTTAGTCATTAGGGAGTGTTGCACCCTAAAATTTGCCCAACCTTATTCAATTGGTTTATGTTTCAATATCATTAGCATTTGCATATAGAGTCATGTGCATAGTCTAATCATCTGCATAGCATAAGCATAGCAAGTCATTCAACAGGGGACCAATCATTATTTTCATCTCTAGAGGCCTAGCAAGAGGTTATTATTCCAATTCAATCCTATTCAAGTCATCAAGAAAGAATTTGAAAGCAAAGAGTTCAGCAGATCAAGCCTTGAGTCCATCTCTTAGCTGAGGGTATCTGAGGATCAACAAGAGGGTTATGAGCTGTGAAATGAAAGCATGGGGAGCATCTAGACATCTTGAGAGACTTATAAAGTCATTTGGAGAAGAAAACAAGTCATTGATGAAGGCACAAGAGCTACAGTTGAAGACAGTCAACTAGGGTTTCATCTGGGTCAACCCTAGGTCAACCCTAGGTCAATTGACTGACTTAAGAGGGCATTCAAGTCTATTGGAGAGATGTGGGGATCAACATTTGACATATGAAGAAGGATATGGAGATATGACAAGAAGAATTCAAGAGAAATCAAGGAGAAGAGGAGTTACTAAATTAGGGTTTCTCTGTAAAATCCCCTAGTTTAGGTCAAATTTCCAAGCAAGATAAGTCAAAATGCTAGTTTCAAATGGCTTCTTGGCCAACATGAAACTTGTAGAGGATCTCAAGACCTTTAATTTGAGTGGTGGAAGACCTCAAGGAGATTTACAGAACTCAAGTTATGGTCCTTACAAGTTACAGGTCATCTGGGGTGTCTGAATTTTTGTCTGTGAAAGTGACTTGACTTCCAAGCAATTTTTGCCCCTCAAGGAGATTTCAAATGAATTCTTGGTCAACATAAGAATTGTTCCTCATTGTCTTAGCTTTCTAGAATGGTATGGCATGCCTTCATATGATGTGGAGAACTCAACTTATGGTCTTGACAAGCAAAGGGTATTTTGGGCATTTGTGAATTACAGGTCATTTTAACCTATGTCCAAAACTCATACAAGGAGGCCTCAAATGGAAAAACTTACAACATCAAACTTGCTCCAAATGGGATTTTAAGTCTAGAAAGAAGGTCACAAGTTATTGGAGAAGCTCATAGCATGGAATTACACAATTGGTCAAAATATGAACTAAAAAGGCTTATAAAGTGAATAATTTCAAGTTGGAAAATGGTTTGGGAGATTTACAAGTCCAAATGGAGACTTCCAATATATGATTTTGAATGGAAAAACAATTCTAAGAACAATGGTTCACACACTTTTTTGAGTTTAGAAGGAAAAAATGAAGTTATCCATGGTTGCTTATCATTTAAGAAACATAATCAAAATGGATCAAAATTTGAAAACAAGGGAATGTGCAAGATGGATCTAGAATGTTCATTTGGGGTCTATATATTCATGAGATGTGCATTGATCAAGGGTTGGCCTCATTTGCACCAAGAATTCCACAAAATCTCTCATACTTTTCCATAAAAGTTTCATTACAATTCTCTCAAAACCTTCAACAACTTTCATCATAATCAATTCAATTCCACTCCATCATCATCATAGATCATAATTGAAGCAAGTTTCTAGTGGTTATCATCCATTTTCGAGTGCTTTTCTCAAGATCATCAAAATCACAAGTTCAAGTGGATTGCATGATTCAAGCAAGGAACCTCCAAGTTTGTGCATACAGAATCAAGTTCTTCAAGGATTGATCAAGATTCAACACTTAAAAGCCTCAGATCTTTCATCTCCATAGCTGTTTCTCAAGATTTCTTACAAGGTAAGTTTTCAATCAAACTGCTTGATCCAGTTAGTTAGGCATGATTTTGTTAGTGTAGAATTGATCTAGGTGGTTAGGAGATTAGGTTAGATGAATTTGGAGAGTTTTGGTGATGGTTAGTGACAGGTGTAAGGAACTGTTTGTGTTCGAATCTCTTGGATGAATGTGTTATAATTGCAACTTGATAGCAGGTGTTAATCTCCATTAGATGTAGTTTAATTTAGGCTAAGTTTGGGGAAGATTGGTGATGATGCATATCAGTGCATTTCAATGGAGGCAGGATGTTGATCCATTCGTGTTTGTTGTTGTGGTGAGTTGCAAGGCGAATTGATGCCCTAAGCTTGTAGAGGGAGAGATTTGGAACAGATTTCATGTTTACAGCATGGGGATTGGTTGCGTGTATGATGAGAACGAAGAGGTGGAAGGTAGGTCGTGCATGGCTGCCATGGAGAAGATAAAACCCTAGGTTGCAGGTCGTTTGGAGAAGACGTAATCAGGGCCATTCATTGCGCCTTGGACCTTTGACTTAGGGTAGGATCTAATGGCTGTAGTTCAATCTGAAATTGGAGGGAGATTACCCTGGCCCTAAACGCACCGTTTCATTAATTGAAACGGGCGGGCCTGAGTGCTGTTGATAACCACACCCCCGTGTGAGCCCAAAGCCAATATTTCAACGTGACTTTCTTACTTCCTTCACCCCCAGCGCGTTGTTATAATTCTGAGTGAATTCTGGGCTTAACCAAAATGCTATGCGCGCCCCCTATTGTTGGCCCATTCTGGATTTATAACTGGGCGAATTTCTTTTCATACCCCCTCTGGCTCATTTTAGTTCATTTTATTTTTTCTTATTTCATTTTAATTTTTCATCATTTTCATAAAATCATAATAAATTCATAAAAAATGCTTTTTAACTCATTCTTTTTACCATATCTTCATTAAAATGTCTAGAATATTATAGAAAAATAAAATTTCATTTTTAGTTTTATTTCATATTTTTTTCATATTTTCTAAATAAATGTCATAATAAATAGATTCATTTCATGCATTATTTTTATGATTTTTGTTCTCTCACATGCTTTAATATTTTTTGATCATTCTTTTCATATTGTTTAGATGAGATGTTAAGCTTGTAGAAATATTTTATTTCCCATTTTTAGGAGTTAATTTTAGGTGATTAATAAATGCTTGAATATCATGATCAGAACTAGGGTTTTTAGGTGACAACTTAGGAGTTTGATTTCATTCCCCTTAGGATTTAGGATTTAAATAAATTAGTTATGGGACTATATGGGCTATGGGTAGCTATTAGATCCCTTAGAGAAAAGTCAGGATTCCCCTACTGATATTATTACTGTCTGTATATCTGCTGTCTGGTGTGGTGTGCCCTCTGGGGATTGTTGATTGTTTGATTGGGTATTGGGTTTGTCTGGGGCCCTGGGGAAGCTGAAGATTTGTGGAGATGAAGCCATTGGAGATTCAAAGACTGAAGATCAACTGCCAGAGTTGAGGAGGAGTTTCCTGCTATCAGTTGCTGAGGAGACTAGGATTTAGGAGCTAGGCAGAGCTCTAGATTAGAATGATTGTTTCTCAAACATGGATTGCCTTGTCTGCATCCATTCTTCTCTGTGATTCAGAGTCTCTCTAAGACACTCACCCCCTTCCTTTGGAAGGCTTGGTGATAGTGTCTATGAGATAGAACTCTTGAGAGAAAATGTCTCTTGGTGTTAGAAGCAGTCTGTTCACCACCTTTGGTAGTCAGCTGATTGCTTAACACTCAATTCACTCTTGTGACTAATCCCTTATCCTGGAGGTTTGAGCTTGAAGAAAAGCCATTGCAGATGGAAGACTGATGATCAAAACCTTTGCCTGAAGGTCATGAAGATGGAGACTGATGCTTGTTGAAGCCTGTAGCTGATTGGAGGTTGCTTGAAGCCAGTTGTTGATTTAGAGCTGCTGAGGCTGTTTGTTCTTTTGCTGTATTTCATTTGTTGATGTATTGATTGGTTTTCTGGACTGTATTGTTTGCTGTTTACCCCGTTGGGTTGAAAGTGAAGCCTGTTCACTGTCGCCTATTGTTTTCTAGGTTCGAGGTTGAGTGGGACTCCCTTGCCTCGCTTGTATTGTTGCATCCATGCATTTTACTGCTTTACTGTATATATCTGTTATTGTTTATGTTTCTGCCTATCCCGTAGGATCTCTGTTTCTCTCTGTGCAAGAGAGGAGCATGATAGACACTAGGTCTTAACCCATGCATGATAACATTAGGTTAGTTTGTTTCCCTTCGCAACCGTAGGTTAGAGTTCTGTCTCTTTCTTTCTCAAAACAAACAGAAAAACACATAAAGATTTCAAACACAATAAAAGACACTTCTTCCGTAAAAGAATGTGAACTCATCAAGACGTCATTTTTGTCCTCTTGGACTGTTAATCAGAAAAACCTTTTTCAGAAGGAATAAAATCAACCAAGACAGACTTGTGTCGTACGAGGCCCGAACTACGTTTGCTCTGATCTTTCATGCTGTATGAAAGTACGTAGGCATAGGATGCGATATCCTAGCGAGCAACCTTCCCCTCCTTTCCCGTAGGTAGGCGAACTACGTTGACTCTGATTTCTCGTTCCAGACGGGAATACGTAGGCATAAAGTGCGATACTTTGCCGAGTCATTTTTATTTTCATTTTATTTTCTTTTTAACCCTTGACCTATAGTTTAGATAGAATAACAATCCATACCCGAAAACAAGCGTGGATCCCGTCGAGTACGACGGACGTGAGGGGTGCTAATACCTTCCCCTTGCGTAACCGACTCCCGAATCCAGGTTTTGGTTGCGATGACCATACCTTTCCCGTGTTGTGCGAGGTTTACTCTGAGCGTTTCCTTTCCCTCCCGTGGGATAAATAACGCACGGTGGCGACTCTTCTGTTCAGCCGGCGCCGATTTTCGCAGTAGCGACAGCTGGCGACTCTGCTGGGGATCCAACGTCCCCTGGCTGCTAAGGACTGCGATGGTTCTTATGCATTTGGGATCCAACGTCCCTTGAGAGAGTCAATCCTAACGCTTGTTTTCCCGTCGAGGATTTTGTATGGAGTTATTGTATATTTCTAACCCTGTATTTTTCAGCTTTATATCTATTGTTTATTATTGCTGTATTGGGGTGTGACGGGTGTTCTGATATTGGGAGATAAGCCGGACCTGGGCTTGAGTGCACCTAGAATTAGAGTAGAAATTAGTGGGCGCCCGCTTGCTTTGCTTGCTTTGGTGTCCCATGAAATCTACACTCAGACGAGGTTCCTCTGGTTGGCCTCCTGCCCCTTCCTTTGGTTGGCGTGGGTTGCTGGTTAGTTGGATTGTCGACTCTGAGGACCGATCATTTGGAAATTGGCTGAGTGAGGCCTCTTCAGGAATTGATGATGCCACTCCTTCTGGGAATCGTATCATCAACCCTGAAAGTCTGTGACGCCGACGACCGCATAGGATGCCGTACCTTGTGCCAGTTATAGGGCCACCCACCTGTGAGGGGATTCAGGGTTATGCAGGTAACTAGACCTCCAGACTACCGGCTATTTCGTGATCAGGTTATTTATGGAGATGTATTCTGAGGTCTGTCAGAGACCATGTGGAGATTTATTCTGAGGTCTGTCAGAGACCATTTGGAGATGTATTCTGAGGTCTGTCAGAGACCATTTGAGAGGTGTTTTGAGGTCTGTCAGAGACCAATTATGGATGTGATCTGAGGTCTATCAGAGACCAGTTGGAGTTGTGGTTTGAGGTCTGTCAGAGACCAGTGTTGAAGTTTTATTTTAGGTCTATCTGAGACCAGGGTTTGATGACTTCTGGATGGTCTATCTGAGACCTTTCTTGATTGGGTTTAGGCTATTCAGCTGCAGCTTTGGTCCCTGTTGAATGTTACTTGCATTGCATCCTTGCATATCCATTATCATTTGCATTTCACTAACGTGTGTCTGTGCTGCAGGTGCATTTGCATTTCCCTAGTTCTAGTGCCCAGACTTCTGAGTATTTGATCATGACTAGCCTACGGAGAACGGTTGCTTACAAATTGCCTACGCCTGATATTGTTCCTTTGCTGGGGTTGATCTCTCTTGCTGATGAGGGTGTTCGTAGGAGTTTCCGGATGAGTTATGGTAGATTATTGAGATTGGTGTGCAAACCTACAGAGGTAGAGTTGGATGGGCTGTATGCTTCGATGCAATTCTACGACCCTGCTTTGAGGTGTTTCACGTTCTCTGACTTTATTATGGGACCGACGCTGGAGGAATACGCTGAGTATGTTGAGCTGCCCGTGCAGAACCAGGTTCCATTCATCCATTACGATGCCAAACCCAAGCCGGAGGAATTGGCAAAAGCCTTGCACGTTGATGCTTCTGAACTTGTGACTACTGTTTCCCGTGGAGTTCCCGGATTCTCATTTCAGTTCTTAGTGGGTAAAGCCCAAGAGTATGCTAAGAATGGGTGCTGGGTTGCTTTCAATGCTGTGTTGGCCTTGTGCATCTATGGCATAGTGCTATTCCCCAATATACCGGATTTTGTGGATTTCGATGCTTTCTACTTGTTTGCCGCTGGTAATCCTGTGCCTACTTTACTCGGAGATCTCTACCACTCACTGCATTATAAGAATGAGAAGGGAAGAGGAAAGAATGTTCATCTGTGTGTACCCTTGTTGAGTATGTGGTTTGAGAGTCACCTTCCTAAGAGAAGATCTGCTGCAGAGACTACAGTTCCAGTTGGTTGGCCGGAGCGTTTGATGAGGTTATTGTCGGAAGATATGGAGTGGTTTGATAGGGACCTGTTGGGATCTGAGCTCATCTTTAGCTGTGCTGGGTACCCTAATGTGCCATTGATAGGAAGAAAAGGGTGTATCAACTACAACCCTTCTCTATTCATTCGCCAGTTCGGATATGCGCTGAAGAATCCACCTCAAGAGGAAGAAGTACAGGAATCTCTGTACTTCACCGGTGACGTGAAGGGGGAGTTATTAGCCAAGTTGCGACATGCTTGGACGCGTATTAACCGCAAAGGGAAGCCGTTGTTGGGAAAGAATGACTGTCAGGCCTATGCACCTTATAGAGCTTGGATTCAGGAGAGGGCTAGTCAGTTGAAGATGCCGTTTCCAGAAGCACCAACTCTTGATCCTATTCCGGTAGAAGAGCCGACTACTGTTTCTAGGGAAGCCTATGAACAAGTTGTGAGGGAGAAAGAAGCCTTAATGAAGATTAACGAAGGGTTAGAGCAAGAGTTAGCCCAAGCACGCAGTGAGAAGAACAAGGCCGTATATGCTTTCCAACAACAGATTGAGCTGGTAAACAGGTTAGGAGCTGAGTTGACCGAGGAAAAGAAAAAGCGCGAACGTCTGGGGCAAGAGTTCAGAAGCTCCCATGACATGCTGGAAGCCAAAAAGAAGGCGCTCGACGCGGCACACCGAGAGATATCTTCTTGCAATAAGACTTGGAATGCTACTCTCACCAACAACAAGCAGAGGGAAGATAAGCTGAAGCAGCAAATTTCCGACCTCGAGGAGAAGTTGAAGTCTAGCATCAAGAAATGTGAGGAGGAAGTGATGAACCGGTACAGTGTCCAGCATGCACTGAACAAGGCAATCAAATCCAGAGATGAAGCAGTGTCCCAGAAGCGAAAGTTAGAAGATTGTTTCGGAGAAGCAACATGGGAAGAAACTGCTGAAGACGTACGCCGTGTCCTTAAGAAGAGAAACCAGCTTGTTGAAGGGCTGCTCGATCGACCAAGCCATCCGGAGACCAAGAAGTTGATAGAGGAGTACCAGACTTTTGGGAGGATCTGATCATTCCATTATTTGTATGCTTTATCTGCATAGTGCTGACCATCACCAGGATTGTTGGTTGAGGTTATGCCATCTTTGTACTCTCAGTGATATTGTACCCTGGGCTTATTGATTCTCTCTGCTATATATGAGGCTTTCTATGATTCAGCTCCGGTATTCTTATTGTCAACACTGTCACTGCACCGGCACCTTCGCACTAGAACTGGGGGAATGAACTTCCCTAATGCACAGACACATTGCATTGCATTCATATTCATCTTGCATAACAGGTAATCTTTGAATGGTGTCTTATCTCCTGCTTTGATTCAGGTACTTAACAGGATTCCAGATCAACATCCGCACCGCTATTCTACACGATCCAACTGTCGGAAAGTCATGGACCAGATTCAGAATGAGATGCAGGATGTACGCGAGAAGCTCGCCCTCTTCATGCAGACCATGGAGGCTATAGCAAAAGGGCAAGAGAACTTGCAGGCCATGGTCCAGCCTCTGTTGGCTCGCAACGCTGGTCATGGTAACGAAGATCATCAGTCTGTCCGGGTTGATACTGCTCATGGAGACGGCACCCCCACGCCAGTGGCTCCGCCTGTCGTCAATGTGAATGCTGCTAACGTCAACAACGCTACCGCTGCTGTGAATGGTAACGTCGGAGCTGGAAATGAAACTGCTGTCCACAACGCTGGGCTGGGTGATGTCAATGTGGGAGATAATCTCGGAGGCAATGGCTTTGTCAACGCTGGGTTCGGATTCAACGATCAGGGATTCGACAATACTGGCAAGTATGGCTTTAATGCTCAAGGCTTTGGGCAAGATGGTTATGGTATGGTCAATCAGGGCTACGGAGGTTTTGGAAACGGAAACGGTGCTGGTTTTATGGCTGGAGGTCCTGTTGGAGGTGTTCAAGGGTACGGCAACAGAGGCCGAGTTCCAGGGATGAATCAAGTCAGAGCTGGACGTAATAATGCGTATGATGGATACGGGGCTGGAAACGGTATGTGGCAAGAGGATCAACAGGAGGACGCCTTCTCTGGAGGGGGCTTTGAAGGGCCGATGGATGATTCTCAAAAGATTAGAATGCTGGAAGAGCAAATGAAAGGAGTCCTAAACCAGAGTGCTGTGGGTCTGGACATGGCAACTATGGGCTTGGTACCTGGGCTGAGGGTGCCAATCAAGTTCAAAGCGCCTGCGTTCGATAAGTACAAAGGAGACACATGTCCGAAGGTTCATGTACGAGCTTATTACAGAAAGATGTCAGCATACTCCACTGACGAAAGAATGCTCATGCATTTCTTTCAGGATAGTCTATCGGGTCCTTCCTTAGAGTGGTACATGGGGTTGGAGCCCACTGATATCAAGACTTGGAAGCAATTAGCGGAGGCGTTCGTAGCCCATTACAAATATAACAGCGACCTGGCACCCAATCGGGTCCAGTTGGCCGGGCTTTCGCAGAAGAAGGGGGAGAGTTTTAAAGAATACGCGCAAAGGTGGCGCGATATGGCTGCCAGGGTCCGTCCTCCTGTGGAGGATAAAGAAATGAACGATATGTTTGTTGGCACATTCACCGGGCTGTTTCATGATATGTTGTTTCATACGTCTTTGGCTAGTTTTTCAGACCTGATCTTGATGGGGGAAAAGATTGAGCGGAACATTAAGCAAGGAAAGTTCCAGGTCGATGAATCAGCTGCATCTGGCAGTAATAGGAAAGCTTATGGTGGGCGCCGTCAGGGCGAAGCTAGTGCTGTATTTGGAGGCCGAGGCCGAGGCCGAGGCAGGGGAAGAAATCAATATCGTCAGCCGCAGCAAGTGTCGAGTGTCACCATCCCGTATCAACAACAACCAATCCAGCAACAACAACAGGTTCGGCAGCAACCAATGCCACAGCAGCAGCAGCCTCAGCAGGGGGCACAGCAAGCTCAGAGAAAATTCCAGGGTGGTAAGCCGAGAAGGGTGTTCGAGAAGCCTCCCTCTAACTATGCTGATTTATTGCAGACCTTGTTGGGATTGAATCTGGTAGAGAAAAGAACCTTGGCACCAATAACGGGAACTCCCCCGTTCGGCTATGATGCAAATAGGCGCTGCGAGTTTCATTCTGGGGCCCCGGGCCATGATATAGAAGGTTGTCACGCTTTTAAGCACGTTGTGCAGGATCTCTTGGACAACAAGTCTATCAACTTCGGAACGACCGGTGCGAATATAGTCCAGAAACCCATGCCTAATCATGGGGCGAACGCCGTGCTGACTGAGGAAGGTCTGAATCTGATTATGAATGTTGAGGATTTAAAGACGCCGCTGAGCGAAATAAAAAGCCGACTGTTGCAAGGAGGTGTTTACCCGGGTTGTAATGAGTACTGCTTAGATTGTTGGGCCCTGTCTGGGGGGTGTGAGGAGTTGAAGAAAGGCATTCAGGCCTTGATTGATGAAGGTGTATTGCAGTTTGATAGAACAGCAACTGATGAGCCGGCAGGGGCAGTAATGGATAATCAGAGTGATGTTGCCACAGTGACAATTCCTAGGAAGACGATCACTATTTCCGCACCAGCTCAGCGACCACCGATTACTATAACTAAAGCCGGGCCAATCCCGTATGAGAACACGAGAGCAGTCCCATGGTCATATGGGCTAGAGGTGTATTGTGACGGGATTAAAATCGATGTTAACAAGCAGTCAGCGGAGATTGTGGATAATGTTGTTGGCCCGGGAGGCATGACGAGAAGCGGCAGGATCTTTATATCTCCTGAAGTGGAAGCCGAAAGGATAGCGAAAGGAAAAGGGAAAGCGGTGGAAAATGTTCCGGTTCAAGCAAATGAAAAAGAAGCAGCATCTAAGGATGTCGAAGAATTCATGCGCTTAATTCGGAAAAGTGATTATAAAATCGTGGAGCATCTGCAGCAAACGCCATCCAAAATATCTATTCTGTCATTGCTGTTGTGTTCAGAGGCTCACCGAAATGCTTTGCTGAAAGTCCTGGACACTTCTTTTGTACCACAGGATGTCTCCGTGAACCAGCTAGAAGGAGTATTGGCACATGTAAATGCGGGCCACAGTCTGGGCTTTACTGATTTCGACTTGACTCCGAAAGGAAGGGATCATAATATGGCATTGCATGTATCTGTTGAGTGCAGAGGGTCGACAATGTCGCACGTATTGGTTGACACCGGGTCGTCTTTGAATGTGCTGCCTAAGAAGGCTATGATGAAGCTGGATGTTCGAGGGATTTTGTGTACACCAAGTGATTTGGTAGTCAGAGCGTTTGACGGCACGCGGAGAACAGTCTTCGGATCGATCACCTTGCCTCTGCAAGTGGGGCCGGAAGTGTTTGCAACGGAGTTTTATATCATGGATATACAGCCTGCGTACAGCTGCTTGCTGGGAAGACCTTGGATTCATGGGGCGGGGGCTGTCACGTCAACCCTGCATCAGAAGTTAAAGTATATGGTCGGAGACAGTGTAGTCACCGTGTGCGGAGAAGAAGACATCCTGGTCAGCCATCTTTCTTCGTTCAAATATGTGGAAGTCGACGGGGAGATCCACGAGACGCCATGCCAGGCGTTCGAAGGTTTGCGCATAAAGGACAAGAGTCCCGGGCCAAGCAAAGTGCCAGAGATAGCTGTTTCTTCGTACAAAGAAGCCCAAGCGCTAGTAAAAGCAGGAGAAGCCAAAGGCTGGGGCAAAGTATTGGACATTCCGGTGAAAATGGACCGGTTCGGACTGGGGTACCGACCGTCGTCATCAACTCCTTCCGTGGGGGCCCCTCATTTCAGAAAGTCAATCACCATCTCTGCCAGTGGAGTATGCCATGAATCTGTCAATGCTGCTTCAGAATCCGACGAAGGGGACAGCGACTGTGATATGGATGCCTGGATTCAGCCAAGCACGCCAGGACAAGGACTGTGCAACTGGTCCATTCAGGAGCTTGTTCCTGTGACTTTTAAACAGTAATGCTTTGCTTTATTAATTGTTGAACAATCTGATGTCTTGCCCGGGGCATCAGGATTTGCTTAGGGCTGTGTTGTTATAAACATTGTTTCGTTAATCATTAAATAAATGGCGTTTTTTTTCATGTGCAAATACTGTAATCCCTGTCTTTCTTGTTTTATATTTTTCAATAAAATGGCAACGTGGTTATCCGCTTTATACGCATTTTGAAGCACTTAACCCTTTCTTTTGCAGGATAACATTTTCAGATGACATCCTTGAACCACCTATGACTCGTCCCGACTTCGAGCACCCGGTATTCCAGACCGAAGAAGAGGTTGTCGAAGATAGCGACGTTCCTGAAGAACTATCTTGGTTGGTGAAGCAAGAGGAAAGAGCCATTCTGCCTCACGACGAGGTTATCGAAATTATCAATTTGGGGTCGGAAGGGGTTGAGAAAAATATTCGTATCGGAGCCGCACTGCAGAGTGATATCAAGCGAAAACTGGTTGAAATGCTCCGAGAGTATAATGATGTATTCGCTTGGTCGTATCAAGATATGCCAGGGCTCGATACAGATATGGTTGTGCATCGTCTGCCACTGAAAGAAGACTGTCCGCCTGTCAAACAAAAACTTCGCAGGACTCGCCCAGATATGGCAATGAAGATCAAAGATGAGGTTCAGAAACAGTGGGACGCTGGTTTCCTGGCTGTGACGAAGTATCCCTCATGGGTTGCTAACATCGTACCAGTGCCAAAGAAAGATGGCAAGGTTCGAATGTGCGTGGATTATAGAGATTTGAATAAAGCTAGCCCAAAAGACGATTTTCCACTTCCTCATATTGACGTATTAGTTGATAATACCGCTCAATACTCCGTATTCTCCTTCATGGATGGCTTTTCAGGCTATAATCAAATTAAAATGGCGCCAGAGGATATGGAGAAGACTACTTTCATAACGCCTTGGGGAACATTTTGCTATAAAGTGATGCCCTTTGGTTTGAAAAATGCTGGGGCAACATATCAGCGTGCGATGACAACTCTCTTTCATGACATGATGCATAAAGAGATCGAAGTTTATGTTGACGATATGATTGCCAAATCCCAGACGGAGGAAGAGCATCTGGTGAATCTGTTGAAGTTGTTTAAAAGGCTTAGGAAGTTCAGGCTGAGGCTGAACCCTAACAAATGCACCTTCGGGGTGAGATCGGGTAAGCTCCTGGGGTTCATAGTAAGTGAAAGAGGAATAGAGGTCGATCCTGCTAAAATAAAAGCGATTCAAGAAATGCCGACGCCTAAAACAGAGAAAGAGGTGCGCGGGTTTTTAGGGAGATTGAACTACATCGCTCGGTTCATATCTCACCTAACGGCCACGTGTGAACCATTATTCAAACTCTTGAAGAAAGATCAAGCTGTAACATGGAACGAAAATTGTCAAAAGGCGTTCGACAAAATAAAGAAGTATCTGCAGGAGCCTCCTATTTTGATACCCCCAGTGGCAGGGAGACCCTTGATAATGTATTTGACGGTTCTTGAGGGAAGCATGGGTTGTGTTCTCGGTCAACACGACGAGACGGGGAGAAAAGAGCATGCAATTTACTATTTGAGTAAGAAATTTACAGACTGTGAATCTCGATACTCAATGCTGGAGAAAACTTGTTGCGCGCTAGCCTGGGCCGCCAAGCGTTTGAGACAGTACATGCTGAATCATACAACCATGCTCATCTCGAAGATGGATCCGATCAAATATATATTCGAAAAGCAGGCGTTGTCAGGTAGAATTGCCCGGTGGCAGATGGTCTTGACTGAATACGATATTCAATACGTCTCGCAAAAGGCTATAAAGGGGAGTGTGCTGTCTGAGTATCTGGCAGAGCAGCCTATTGAAGAGTACCAATCGATGAGATTTGATTTTCCTGACGAGGATATCATGTACTTAAAGATGAAAGATTGTGAAGAACCGTTGCCAGACGAAGGACCAGAGTTGGGGTCCCAGTGGAAGATGATATTTGACGGAGTTGTGAATGCTTACGGTAGCGGAATAGGGGCAATTATCACCACGCCACACGGGTCGCACATCCCGTTTACTGCCCGATTGACCTTTGCCGTTACCAACAATGAGGCCGAATACGAAGCTTGTATAATGGGGCTTGAAGAAGCCATTGATTTGCGAATCAAGCATTTAGACGTATACGGAGACTCAGCTCTGGTAGTGAATCAGATCAAAGGGGAATGGGAGACACGGCAGCCCAATTTGATACATTACATGAATTATGCAAGGAGATTGTTGCCTTTCTTCGACAAAGTTGAATTGCATCACGTGCCACGGGCAGAAAATCAAATGGCTGACGCCCTTGCCACCTTGTCTTCCATGTACAAGGTCAATTTCTGGAACGAAGCTCCCCAAATCACTATCTCTCGGTTGGACAGGCCAGCTTATGTATTTGCTATTGATGAAGCGTCTGATGGCAAACCGTGGTATTTTGATATCCTTAATTTCCTGAAGAATAAAGAGTATCCGGCTGGGGCATCCAGTCAAGATCAGAAGACTCTCAGGAGATTAGCGGGTAATTTCTACTTGAATCCGGATGGCGTCTTATACAGAAGAAATCACGATTTGGTGCTGTTGCGTTGTGTAGACGAGAAAGAGGCAAAGCTTCTCATGGAGGAAATTCACGAAGGTACCTTTGGTACGCATGCTGGTGGGCATGCTATGACGAGAAAGCTGCTGAGGGCAGGTTACTTTTGGCTGACGATGGAAACTGATTGTTTCAAGTTCGCGAGGAAGTGCCACAAGTGCCAAATCTATGCCGACAGGATACACGTGCCTCCGAGTCCTCTAAATGTGATGTCATCTCCATGGCCATTCTCGATGTGGGGAATCGATATGATTGGAAAGATCGAGCCGACAGCTTCTAACGGGCATCGGTTCATCCTAGTAGCAATCGATTATTTCACCAAGTGGGTGGAAGCAGCGTCTTACGCAAATGTAACGAAGCAAGTGGTGGCTAGATTCATCAAGAGAGATATCATTTGCCGATACGGAATTCCTGAGCGGATAATCACGGATAATGGTTCTAATCTGAACAACAAAATGATGAAGGAGCTCTGTCAGAATTTCAAGATCGAACATCACAACTCCTCCCCTTACCGACCCAAGATGAATGGCGCTGTCGAAGCGGCCAATAAGAATATCAAGAAGATCGTCCAGAAAATGGTGGTGACGTATAAGGATTGGCACGAGATGCTACCTTTCGCTTTGCACGGGTATCGTACGACGGTACGCACATCAACCGGGGCAACTCCGTTCTCGTTGGTATACGGAATGGAAGCGGTATTACCATTGGAAGTTGAGATCCCTTCTCTGAGGGTATTGCGAGACGTTCAGCTGGACGAGGCAGAATGGGTAACGAATAGATTGAACCAACTGAGTTTGATGGATGAGAAGAGGCTAGCTTCTCTGGCATACGGTCGTTTGTATCAAAGACGAATGAAGAAAGCGTACGACAAGAAGATACTTCCGCGAAGCTTTCAGACGGGCGACCTTGTGCTGAAAAGGATTCTCCCGCCGCAAGCAGATCACAGGGGCAAGTGGACCCCCAACTACGAAGGGCCATACGTTGTCAAGAAGGTCTTTTCAGGAGGAGCTTTATTGTTGTCCACAATGGACGGGGAAGACTTTGCATCACCTGTGAATTCGGACGCAGTTAAAAAATACTTTGCTTAAAATAGACCCGCTGGACAGAAAAAAGAGAGTCCAGGCAAAAATGGGGCATCCTGGCGAACCAAAAACAGAATGAAAGGTTCGGGCAAAAGTTAGGGATAAAATTGAAAAAAATGTACACCCGCGAAGTTGAAAACCTACACTGGGCGGCTTCGGCAAAAAGGGGTATCCCGGTGAGCTGAAAACCCGTAAAGGGCGGTTCACGCAAAAGTTAGGGATTTGAAAAGCAAATGACTGCGGTCCGAATTCGAATTCAATGAGCATCAGTGCGGGAGAATATGTTTGAGGAGTCAGTTATCGAATACAACCTCTTCAGAAGTCGGATACCGGGAAAGTATAAGAGTCGGACGAATCATGGGAGGATCAGTTCGTGGTGCTCATCTGCATCCAGTTGCCGACATGTGTACAAAATTTAATTTGTCAATATTTATGCTTCTTGTGAATACTTGCATACTTGTATATTTGCTTTGTGTAGCTTCCTCTTTTCAGGAGTTACATCCCGTGTACAAAAACTCCGCCCATTCAGGGGCCCAATCAATGAAAATGTGTTATTCAGTACTTGATGCCTGTTCTTTACTGTTTTTGCGCATGATAAAACGCCTAAGTTTATTGAAGCTAGCATGAGTATAACATCACTGGCCCTTGCCAACAATTGTTAAAGCTTTGAATTAACTGAGTGTAACGTCACTAACCTGAATTGATTTGATTGCATAGGCTTGTCGTGTCTTGTTTGTGTTGTCGCAGGTTTCATAACCGTACGAGGAAGATGATCAAAAGATTGCAATAGTGAAAAGCTTGATCCCCACGCAGGGTCATGCACTCTCCCCCAGTGGAGTCAGTTAATTTTCCCCAAGAGAATCCAGTCATCCCCAGCGGAGTTCTCTTTTCAGTAAATGTTCTTTCCTTCCAGTGGAATTCGAAGGTCAAGGCTCTCCAACGCAGAGTCGATGGTGGGTCCTGTCATTTATTTTGGCAGGAATACTGGTGATATCGGTTCACGTTCCAGCAGAAAGTCCGATCGTGCTGTGCGCATCTGTTATTCCTCAGCAGAGTTATTGTCTCCAGCAGGGGTTACTTCAATAAGACGGGTGGTTTGAGTTCCCAAATTCCCAGCAGGGTCGACTTCATCCTACCAGCATTTATTTTGCCGGAATAATTTTGTAGCATCAGGCTATCCCCGGCGAGTCGACGTTATCCTTCCAGCATTTATTTTGCTGAAGCAGTTTCTGTACTCTAGTAGTCCAGGTGGAGAGAGCTCTTGCTCAAATAAATTACCAAACAGTCAAGGTCTCGGCAGGAGATATTCAATGACAATGTCAGTTTCGGCGGTATTCCCCCCACAGAGTTATCGTGATAAAACTCTCTTTGCCTCTAGCAGAATCATTCATGCAAATGTATCTTATTTTCCCCAGCCAGAGTGGCCAGGATAAGAATCTCCTTATTCCCAAGCAGAGTTCGTTTGTCATCAACGAGTCGCATGAATCAGAATTTCGAAGCAGGTGTCCGATAGTTGGTTTTCAGACATCCCCAGTAGAGTCCGCCTCAAAGTCGCTGTCACGTCAGTGCTAAGAAGTTTATGGGTGAGGATCATTGAAGAACTAAGTCCTGACGTGGACCATTTACTCCTAGAATGACGGGGTCTCTTCAGAAGTGGGCGTCCTAACGTGGACAGGTTTGTGTTACCAGATTGGTAAGGTGTGTTAATCCTGACGCGGATAGATTCGGTCTTTTGAAATTTGGAGAAAGGGAGGTCATGACGTTGATAAGAGATTGGCTGCTATTCGTGTTGGTATCCTGACGTGGATCATTTTGTTTTCGGCAGATATCTTTATTCGTAATGGTGAAATGTGCGTCCTGACGTGGACAAGTTTGTAGTTCTTTGTGATGACAAGATACAAGAATCCTGACGTGGACAAATTTATCCTTCTTCGTGTTGTTGGCAAAGTGTAAGTCCTAACGCGGATATTTCCCCAGCAAGTCGAAGGCGCGTGAGTCCTTACGTGGACAAGTCTTATTTCCTCGGTGAGTCGAAGACGCCTGAGTCCTAACGTGGACAAATCAAGACGAGATCAGTGTCCTAACGCGGACAGATCAAAGAGATTATCATTCCTAACGTGGAAAGACGGAGATTCCTAACGTGGAAAGATGTAGTCCTTACGCGGACCTATCAATAGAAGTGATTCCTAACGTGGAAATGACAGTATTCCTAACGTGGAAAGAGAAAGTCCTTACGTGGACAGATTAAGATGGTTTCCTTACGTGGAAAGACGAGTTTATTCCTTACGGGGAAAGGTTGAGTCCTCACGCGGACATATCAAGATTTATTCCTTACGTGGAAAGAAGTTGGTATTCCTTACGTGGAAAGATTGAGTCCTTACGCGGACATATCGAGATGGATTCCTTACGGGGAGACAAGTGCATTCCTAACGTGGAAGAATTTAGTCCTGACGCGGACAGATCCAGACGAAGTCTTATTCCTTACGTGGAAAAATGGTGATTCCTTACGTGGAAAAGAGATTGATTCCTTACGTGGAAAGTTTAGTCCTGACGCGGACAGATGGAAAAGAAGTTTATTCCTTACGCGGAGAAATCGGGGTCCTGACGTGGACAGATTCGAGAAGTTGAGTCCTGACGTGGACAGATTTAGAACTCAAGGTGAATTCATTACGTGGAAAGACGAGTTGTATTCCTTACGTGGAAAGATTGAGTCCTCACGCGGACGTATCGAGATTGATTCCTGACGTGGAAAGAAGTGGACTATTCCTGACGTGGAAGAGTTTAGTCCTGACGCGGACAGATCGAAGAAGATATTCCTAACGTGGAAGAAGAAGGAAATTAGTCCTAACGTGGACAGGTGCAAGAAAAGTTGAGTCCTTACGTGGACAAGTTCAGAAATAGTTGTATTCCTTACGTGGAAAGGCTGGAGTCCTGACGGGGACATGGCAAGTGGTATTGGAGTCCTTACGTGGATAGATTGATGTAGTTTTCCTAACGCGGAAAGAAGATTGTTTCCTGACGTGGAAAGATGAAAGGGTTAGTCCTGACGTGGACAGACGCAGAAAAAATGATTCCTAATGTGGACAGGTGTTACTCCTAACGTGGAAGAGTTTTATTCCTAACGTGGACGATGCGGTTTATGGAAATGCAGACGAATTATCCCCAGCGGAGTTGCCGAGATTTTTCTGGGATAACAGCAAGTGGAGTCCTAACGTGGACAGGTTTTAGTTGAGATTTCTTTGTATTGACGACAGACAGAGTCCTAGCGTGGACAAGCAAGCAATCTGTTATGACAGAATCCTCTTCAGGACGATGAAGACAACCCCCAGCACGGTCGCGCGAGATCAGTGGGTTACTCTAACAGTCAGATTCAGCTGACGAATGTTATTCCTCAAGCAGGAGCGCAGTTTATTTCTGCGGTTGGCAAATTTCTGGTTTCACTAGTATTCAACCGTCTCGTACCGCGAATGTCTGAAGGCTCCGGGCTCTTCATCCAATCGGGTCCAAGTCGCTTGAATAGGGGCAGCTGTTGCACCCTAAAATTTGCCCAACCTTATTCAATTGGTTTATGTTTCAATATCATTAGCATTTGCATATAGAGTCATGTGCATAGTCTAATCATCTGCATAGCATAAGCATAGCAAGTCATTCAACAGGGGACCAATCATTATTTTCATCTCTAGAGGCCTAGCAAGAGGTTATTATTCCAATTCAATCCTATTCAAGTCATCAAGAAAGAATTTGAAAGCAAAGAGTTCAGCAGATCAAGCCTTGAGTCCATCTCTTAGCTGAGGGTATCTGAGGATCAACAAGAGGGTTATGAGCTGTGAAATGAAAGCATGGGGAGCATCTAGACATCTTGAGAGACTTATAAAGTCATTTGGAGAAGAAAACAAGTCATTGATGAAGGCACAAGAGCTACAGTTGAAGACAGTCAACTAGGGTTTCATCTGGGTCAACCCTAGGTCAACCCTAGGTCAATTGACTGACTTAAGAGGGCATTCAAGTCTATTGGAGAGATGTGGGGATCAACATTTGACATATGAAGAAGGATATGGAGATATGACAAGAAGAATTCAAGAGAAATCAAGGAGAAGAGGAGTTACTAAATTAGGGTTTCTCTGTAAAATCCCCTAGTTTAGGTCAAATTTCCAAGCAAGATAAGTCAAAATGCTAGTTTCAAATGGCTTCTTGGCCAACATGAAACTTGTAGAGGATCTCAAGACCTTTAATTTGAGTGGTGGAAGACCTCAAGGAGATTTACAGAACTCAAGTTATGGTCCTTACAAGTTACAGGTCATCTGGGGTGTCTGAATTTTTGTCTGTGAAAGTGACTTGACTTCCAAGCAATTTTTGCCCCTCAAGGAGATTTCAAATGAATTCTTGGTCAACATAAGAATTGTTCCTCATTGTCTTAGCTTTCTAGAATGGTATGGCATGCCTTCATATGATGTGGATAACTCAACTTATGGTCTTGACAAGCAAAGGGTATTTTGGGCATTTGTGAATTACAGGTCATTTTAACCTATGTCCAAAACTCATACAAGGAGGCCTCAAATGGAAAAACTTACAACATCAAACTTGCTCCAAATGGGATTTTAAGTCTAGAAAGAAGGTCACAAGTTATTGGAGAAGCTCATAGCATGGAATTACACAATTGGTCAAAATATGAACTAAAAAGGCTTATAAAGTGAATAATTTCAAGTTGGAAAATGGTTTGGGAGATTTACAAGTCCAAATGGAGACTTCCAATATATGATTTTGAATGGAAAAACAATTCTAAGAACAATGGTTCACACACTTTTTTGAGTTTAGAAGGAAAAAATGAAGTTATCCATGGTTGCTTATCATTTAAGAAACATAATCAAAATGGATCAAAATTTGAAAACAAGGGAATGTGCAAGATGGATCTAGAATGTTCATTTGGGGTCTATATATTCATGAGATGTGCATTGATCAAGGGTTGGCCTCATTTGCACCAAGAATTCCACAAAATCTCTCATACTTTTCCATAAAAGTTTCATTACAATTCTCTCAAAACCTTCAACAACTTTCATCATAATCAATTCAATTCCACTCCATCATCATCATAGATCATAATTGAAGCAAGTTTCTAGTGGTTATCATCCATTTTCGAGTGCTTTTCTCAAGATCATCAAAATCACAAGTTCAAGTGGATTGCATGATTCAAGCAAGGAACCTCCAAGTTTGTGCATACAGAATCAAGTTCTTCAAGGATTGATCAAGATTCAACACTTAAAAGCCTCAGATCTTTCATCTCCATAGCTGTTTCTCAAGATTTCTTACAAGGTAAGTTTTCAATCAAACTGCTTGATCCAGTTAGTTAGGCATGATTTTGTTAGTGTAGAATTGATCTAGGTGGTTAGGAGATTAGGTTAGATGAATTTGGAGAGTTTTGGTGATGGTTAGTGACAGGTGTAAGGAACTGTTTGTGTTCGAATCTCTTGGATGAATGTGTTATAATTGCAACTTGATAGCAGGTGTTAATCTCCATTAGATGTAGTTTAATTTAGGCTAAGTTTGGGGAAGATTGGTGATGATGCATATCAGTGCATTTCAATGGAGGCAGGATGTTGATCCATTCGTGTTTGTTGTTGTGGTGAGTTGCAAGGCGAATTGATGCCCTAAGCTTGTAGAGGGAGAGATTTGGAACAGATTTCATGTTTACAGCATGGGGATTGGTTGCGTGTATGATGAGAACGAAGAGGTGGAAGGTAGGTCGTGCATGGCTGCCATGGAGAAGATAAAACCCTAGGTTGCAGGTCGTTTGGAGAAGACGTAATCAGGGCCATTCATTGCGCCTTGGACCTTTGACTTAGGGTAGGATCTAATGGCTGTAGTTCAATCTGAAATTGGAGGGAGATTACCCTGGCCCTAAACGCACCGTTTCATTAATTGAAACGGGCGGGCCTGAGTGCTGTTGATAACCACACCCCCGTGTGAGCCCAAAGCCAATATTTCAACGTGACTTTCTTACTTCCTTCACCCCCAGCGCGTTGTTATAATTCTGAGTGAATTCTGGGCTTAACCAAAATGCTATGCGCGCCCCCTATTGTTGGCCCATTCTGGATTTATAACTGGGCGAATTTCTTTTCATACCCCCTCTGGCTCATTTTAGTTCATTTTATTTTTTCTTATTTCATTTTAATTTTTCATCATTTTCATAAAATCATAATAAATTCATAAAAAATGCTTTTTAACTCATTCTTTTTACCATATCTTCATTAAAATGTCTAGAATATTATAGAAAAATAAAATTTCATTTTTAGTTTTATTTCATATTTTTTTCATATTTTCTAAATAAATGTCATAATAAATAGATTCATTTCATGCATTATTTTTATGATTTTTGTTCTCTCACATGCTTTAATATTTTTTGATCATTCTTTTCATATTGTTTAGATGAGATGTTAAGCTTGTAGAAATATTTTATTTCCCATTTTTAGGAGTTAATTTTAGGTGATTAATAAATGCTTGAATATCATGATCAGAACTAGGGTTTTTAGGTGACAACTTAGGAGTTTAATTTCATTCCCCTTAGGATTTAGGATTTAAATAAATTAGTTATGGGACTATATGGGCTATGGGTAGCTATTAGATCCCTTAGAGAAAAGTCAGGATTCCCCTACTGATATTATTACTGTCTGTATATCTGCTGTCTGGTGTGGTGTGCCCTCTGGGGATTGTTGATTGTTTGATTGGGTATTGGGTTTGTCTGGGGCCCTGGGGAAGCTGAAGATTTGTGGAGATGAAGCCATTGGAGATTCAAAGACTGAAGATCAACTGCCAGAGTTGAGGAGGAGTTTCCTGCTATCAGTTGCTGAGGAGACTAGGATTTAGGAGCTAGGCAGAGCTCTAGATTAGAATGATTGTTTCTCAAACATGGATTGCCTTGTCTGCATCCATTCTTCTCTGTGATTCAGAGTCTCTCTAAGACACTCACCCCCTTCCTTTGGAAGGCTTGGTGATAGTGTCTATGAGATAGAACTCTTGAGAGAAAATGTCTCTTGGTGTTAGAAGCAGTCTGTTCACCACCTTTGGTAGTCAGCTGATTGCTTAACACTCAATTCACTCTTGTGACTAATCCCTTATCCTGGAGGTTTGAGCTTGAAGAAAAGCCATTGCAGATGGAAGACTGATGATCAAAACCCTTGCCTGAAGGTCATGAAGATGGAGACTGATGCTTGTTGAAGCCTGTAGCTGATTGGAGGTTGCTTGAAGCCAGTTGTTGATTTAGAGCTGCTGAGGCTGTTTGTTCTTTTGCTGTATTTCATTTGTTGATGTATTGATTGGTTTTCTGGACTGTATTGTTTGCTGTTTACCCCGTTGGGTTGAAAGTGAAGCCTGTTCACTGTCGCCTATTGTTTTCTAGGTTCGAGGTTGAGTGGGACTCCCTTGCCTCGCTTGTATTGTTGCATCCATGCATTTTACTGCTTTACTGTATATATCTGTTATTGTTTATGTTTCTGCCTATCCCGTAGGATCTCTGTTTCTCTCTGTGCAAGAGAGGAGCATGATAGACACTAGGTCTTAACCCATGCATGATAACATTAGGTTAGTTTGTTTCCCTTCGCAACCGTAGGTTAGAGTTCTGTCTCTTTCTTTCTCAAAACAAACAGAAAAACACATAAAGATTTCAAACACAATAAAAGACACTTCTTCCGTAAAAGAATGTGAACTCATCAAGACGTCATTTTTGTCCTCTTGGACTGTTAATCAGAAAAACCTTTTTCAGAAGGAATAAAATCAACCAAGACAGACTTGTGTCGTACGAGGCCCGAACTACGTTTGCTCTGATCTTTCATGCTGTATGAAAGTACGTAGGCATAGGATGCGATATCCTAGCGAGCAACCTTCCCCTCCTTTCCCGTAGGTAGGCGAACTACGTTGACTCTGATTTCTCGTTCCAGACGGGAATACGTAGGCATAAAGTGCGATACTTTGCCGAGTCATTTTTATTTTCATTTTATTTTCTTTTTAACCCTTGACCTATAGTTTAGATAGAATAACAATCCATACCCGAAAACAAGCGTGGATCCCGTCGAGTACGACGGACGTGAGGGGTGCTAATACCTTCCCCTTGCGTAACCGACTCCCGAATCCAGGTTTTGGTTGCGATGACCATACCTTTCCCGTGTTGTGCGAGGTTTACTCTGAGCGTTTCCTTTCCCTCCCGTGGGATAAATAACGCACGGTGGCGACTCTTCTGTTCAGCCGGCGCCGATTTTCGCAGTAGCGACAGGGAGCTAGTGTTAAGCAATAGTCAGAACTATTGTTTAGTTTTGGAGCTTGAACTGAAGTTAGTTATGTTAAGAGTTTAGTTTATGTTAATTTGTTGAGATGTGAACTTGACTTTGAATCTCACTTGGTGTTGTGATGCTATTAGGATAACTACTTGACAGTCAATGAAACTTTCTTGTTAAATTTGAGACATATTGGTCTTTAGAATAGATGGTTGGAGAGTACTAGCTGTCGCTTGCGCGAAAATAAGGTGCCGGCATGACAGAAGAGTCGCCACCTTTCGTTATTTATCCCTCAGAGCGGGAAAGGAAACGATCGGAAAAACCTGACGAAAAAAGGGTAAGACAAGGTCATCGCAACCATTGTCTGGGTTCGGGAGTCGGTTACGCAAGGGGAAGGTATTAGCACCCCTCACGTCCGTCGTACTCGACGGGATCCTCGCTTGTTTGTTTACTTGGACGGGTTGGTTATAATCTATCTACCTATCTAGGCTGGCTGAAAAAGAAAAGAAAAATGACTCGGCAAAGCGTCGCGCTTTATGCCTACGTATTCCCGTCTGGAACGAGAAATCAGAGTCAACGTAGTTCGGCTAACTACGGGGGAAGGTGGGGAAGGTTGCTCGCTAGGATATCGCATCCTATGCCTACGTACTTTCATCTGGTATGAAAGATCAGAGCTCACGTAGTTCGGGAAACTACGGGAAAAATGGCTCAACTAGGAGGGAGACTATCAAGTCCTACTGTTATCATGCCATGGATTCATCCTATGGTTGAGGTTTGAACAGGGAACTCCTGGATGTTGTCATGCATAGGTTTCAACCTAAAAGTCTATCATCAAATCCTTATCAAAGGAAATGAGAGTCCTAAGGGATCATGTCAATGATACATCAAATCAGACAAAGCATCAGCTTTAACAGTAAAATGCATGCAATGCAAGTGAGGGAGGAAATGTGTGTGGGGCTTCAGCCTCCACAAGCTCGTCTCGACCTCAAGCCAGTCATGAAATAACAGTAATCATACTGAAAATAATCAACATGCTATCAAGCAATAACCCAGATAAAAGAAGGGAAGTACCATCAGGCAAACAAAACACACATGCTTGAGAAAGAATCATCTACTCTCTAATCCTAACCCTAACACAGAATCTAATCAGATCTAAGCAAAGCCCTAAAGCAAAACCTAACCAAAAGAAATCAATCCCAATCTTCAAGCTTCAGAACAAGCTTACCAAAGAAAGGGAGCTAAGCAAGCAGACTCATAGTGTCTTCCTCAGGAAAGCACTAGGAGGTGTATACTCAGGAGTTATACCCTATGTGGCTCAACCACTGTGATCAGTTTATATTCCTCCTCAGGAGAAATTAAACTCACAAGCAGGCTCCAACATCACTGGCTATTTAGGAAATCCTATCTGAACTAGTGGAACTAAATGAATAGACCCATAGGACCTTCCTCAGGAAAGTACTAGGAGGCTTCCACTTAGGAGTTGTATCCTATGTGGCTCAACAACTGTGATCAGTTTACATTTCTCCTCAGGGGAAACTAAACTCACAAGTTGGCTCCAACATCATTGGATACTTGAGAAATCCTAGACAAACTAATGGAACTAAGTGAATAGACCCATAGGACCTTCCTCAGGAAAGTACTAGGAGGCTTCCACTTAGGAATTGTATCCCATGTGGCTCAACAACATGTGATCAGTTTACATTCCTCCTCAGGAGAAATTAAACTCACAAGTTGGCTCCAACATCATTGGATACTTAAGAAAGAGGTGAGAAGAAAGAATGAAAGTCATTCATAGTGCCTTCCTCAGGAAAGTACCATGAACTTCCTTCAAACTTCAGGATCTCAAACCTCACAAACAGGGGACAGGCCAAGCCCTGGGTCTCTGAGTCTTGATCTACAATCTTCACTTCATCATGCTCTCCAACAAGGTCTTCAAGACAACACAAGCCCCACAACAAATTCCCCAAAAACAACCCCCAGAGATGAACAGATAACCACAGCACAGACAAAATTATCAGGCAACTTCAGAAAATACCTAAAAATACTAAACCAAGGGGGAAAAATCTAACAATCATTCACAAGGGTCTACAATATCTATCCATAACATCTACATAGGCCTCTACCTAAAAATCAAGACAAAACTTAATCAAAGAAAGGAATTCATCACCTAAACACAATCTAAACCCTAATTAGGATACCCTAAATCTACCCTAATTAAACTAATCAGAATTAATTCTAAAAAATCTAGAAAAAATCCTATGGGGAACTATGATTCATCATCTAATTGCACAAAAAAGAATGGATTAAAAACCCTAAGGGAAGGTTCTAAAATAATTCCTACAAAATCATGATATAAAACTAAACAATATAAAAGCTATTTTAAAAGAAAAATCTATTAAAATACTAAACTAAAAAATAAAATCCCATTTTTATTTTTATAATTTTCTAAATATTTTAATCTATTCATAGAAAAAAGAAGAAGTCAAAAATCATTTTTTATCAATTTTTAATGAATTAAACAAAACAGAGAAAAATAAAAGAAGAAAATAAAAGAATTAAATCAATTAAGGGAGGGGGGGTGCAATAAGCAATGCACGCCAGTTAAAATGATTGGGCCAAAAAAAAGGGGGGGGGGGCGAATAGAGAATAAGCCCAGAACGCCCTTTAAGTGAAACGACCGCGTTTCAATAATTCAAACTTTCCCTCCAACTCTCAGACTCGCGCATGGCCGTTGGATTAGATGAATTGGTCAAAATTTGAGACTGATCTAGTGGCTCTCCTTCATCGTCCCAGATGATACCTAGGGTTTTCAGAACCCTCCTCCCATGCCCTAATCTTCGAGCTCCTCTATCTCTCTGCTCAGGCCATGGTTTCACACGATCCAAACACGAAAAATGCTCTACTACTCAAGCTCTACACAACCATACGTACAGTTTCTCTTAATTCCTCGCGAATAATCCGAACAGAAGCCTTCAATGTCTTGGTACAACCACGCTCAACTGATATCAATCTTCATTAACCCTAACTCTAATGATCTACAGATGTTCTATATGCTATGCTCATCAATCTGACCTAACCCATACTAACTAAAACGCCCTAAACAACTAATTCTTGAAGATTCAAGAATCACTCACCTGCCATGGAACCTCATGGATCGTGCCCTAATTCATGGGAAAGAGTCATCTACCCTAGTGCATCATTTCTATGTCTATGAAACTAACTAAACTGCAATAATTTAGGAGATAGAAGGTGAAGAAGAAACCTGTCAAGAAGATGAGATGAGGTGATGCTGAGCACGATCCAGAGCTTGTAACCTCTCAACAATGCCTTACTAATGGTGGAATATCTTCTGTATGCACTTGTATGGGAGGAGGATGCTTGTAGTGGAAGAAAACTCAAGTTACTTCAACTTGAAGAAACCTCTTTAATGGCAATGTATCTCTCTCTTTCTCCTCTGACTTGACTCTCTATCACCAACCTTGATCACTTTCTGATGCACTCTCTATATAATAATCATTGGATGTTTCTAGATTCATCTAGAATGTGGTGGAAACTTCTTGAAATTCTCATGACATGCCAAGTTGGATATCTCATATCTCATATGTTATGCCTTGCAATTTTGTCTTAAATTCTCCTTACATGAGTTATTGAGAAGGGATGAGTGAAAAACAAGTTCATTTTTGGCTTATGTAGGGTTTTTCAACATTGCCTTCTTTTTCAAGTAATGACTTTTCAAAGCATCACCCATTTTAAAGCTCCAATTCAAAATTCTAGCTAAACCAATGTTCTCAAAATGGTTTTTCCAATCAAAATGATATATTGGATGACCTATTTTGGATTTGTGGATCTCCCAAATCACTTTTCAATTTCAACTTTTCAAAGTTATAAGCCATTTTTAGTTCATTTTTGACCAATCATGTAATCTTATGCTATGAGCTTTTCCAACAATTTGTGACCTTCTTTCTAGACTTAAAATCACATTTTGAGCAACTTTCATGTTTTGAGTTTTTTCATTTGAGGCTTGGAAATAGGAGTTTTAGGCATTGGCTAAAATGACCTATAACTGACAAATGACCAAAATACCCCTGTCTTGTTCAAACCATAAGTTGAGTTCCACAAATCCAATCAAGGACTTCTACCACTCAAATTAAAGCTAAGAAGATCCTCTTCAACATTCATGTTGACCAAGAAATCATAGGAATCATCCTACTAGGGCAAAAGTTGTCTGCAAGTTGGGTGACTTTCAAGGACCCAGATTCACACACCTCTACTGACCTGTGATTTGTCAAAACCATAACTTGAGCTCTGTAACTCCTATCAAGGACTTCCACCACTCAAATTAAAGCTTAGAACAAGCTCTACAACATTCATGTTATGGGGAAGATGAGATATCAATCACATCTAGAGCTAAAACTGCCTGGAAGATAGGGATCAAATTAGGGTTTTTTCACTGACAATCCTTGGAAACCCTAACTCAAAACTTCTCAAATTCTTCAATCATGATGAGTTGGTCTAGGAATCATATTTACAACATCTCTATGCATCATTCCATGATCTCATGGCCCTTGGATTAGGTCTCAACCCTCTCCAAATCTTCAGTTATCCTAGGGTTGACCCAGTCAAAACCCTAATTCTACCATTCATGGTTGAATCTCCTGAACTCTTACATAATGACTTCTCTGGGCTTCATGAAAGCTATCAAGACATCTCATAGGCTTTCTCAAAACATCAAGTTCATTCTCAAAGTCTCAGAATCATCTGAGAAACACCCACAACTCTCAAGCTATGAAGCACACAAACCTGGTTTCAACCACTTCCTCTGAGGATCTCTTGAACTTTCTGATGAAGGTATCCAATTTCAAACACTCAATGAATAAATAATTGTTGGTCAAATTTTGGGGTGCAACAGCTGCCCCTATTCAAACGGCTTGAACCTGACTGGGTGAGAAGTGAACGGCTCTCAACCAATCAAGGTGCGAGACGGTTGAATATCGGTAAACCCGAAAATTTGCCAACTGCACGAGCACACGGTACTCTGCGGGGAACAAATCTTTGAATACTGCAACACTAGCTGCTCAACAACTAGCTGGAGAGATACTGATCTGACATCGCCGCCGGAAACAAACATCATTCTGAGAGACACTCGACATCGCCGTCGTACCAACATCATCTCTGCTGGGGATTTAAGGAGTCTGACATTGCCGTCAAACAAACATCCAACCTCGCTGCCGGAAACAAACATAATCTGACCTCGCCGTCGGATAATCAAAATACCCCGCATTGCCGCTGGAGAAAATACAACACTGAACAACTCTGACCTGGGGTTCACCCCTGGTAAATGGAACAAAAGGTACACTTGCGTATTTGAAACTACTCTGCTGGGAATGAGAGACTCAACCGAGCACACTCTGATCTGGGGTTCACCCTCAGAACCATAACGAACATCGGAATACTGCTGCACACTGCCTGCCGTAGAACTTCAACATTAAAGATATATGAAACCCTGGCCCCTGGCCACTTCCAGCTTCAGCTAGAAAAATCTTTAAGTATTTATGAAGAAAGATGAAACCCTGCCCGTCGGCTATTCCAGCTTCAGCTAGAAAAACATCCTTGGCCTTCAAGGATATATGGATATGCCTTCAGGCAATTCCGCCTCTGCTACAAAGCATCCGAGACTTCAGTCAGGGATATACTTCGGCCTTCAGTCCGAAAAAATGAATCCTAGGTCATTCATGACCTTGGGGGATAACCTTGCCCTTAGGCACCTTCGCTTCAGCTTAGGAAATCTGTGACTTCAGTCAGAGAAATGGTGTCCTGAGCCATTCATGACTCTACGGGGATTCAAACACTTTGCCTTCAGGCAAAACTCCGCTTCAGCTGGAGAAACGTCTTCGACTTCAGTCAGAAGAAACACTATTCTCTTGATCGCAATCAATCATCTCCTCAGGACAACTGACTTGGTCTTCAGACTCATACGAATTACTCTGTTGTATCTACAACTCCGGAACCTTGTCTTCAGCTACCCGTTGATTCTTCAACACGGAAATCTGGACCTGCAGGAACCTTCTGATATTGCCGTCGGGCGCTTACGAAATCCATCTTCGGATTAGACATCGTTGTTGGAGCAGACATATCGTGCTGCTGAGGACTTCAAGAATCAACTTGAACAAACAGATCCGTCGGGCATCTTCAAGAATCGTCCTGAACTAATAACCTTTCTGGAGCAAACATTCTGTTGGGAATTCCAGGAATCTTCCTGGGCAACTCTTGCTGGAGGACGCTACTGGGGAACTCAAGTATCATACTAGACGAACCACTCGGGAAGCTGTACTGGGGTCTTAAGAAACATCTTAAGCAAATGGTCCTGCTGAGGGATTCGAGAATCATCTCGAACTGAAGACTTCGCTGGGGATCTCAAAAAATCATCTTGAGCGAGCGACTGCGGGGATCACACCGGGGTTTTTTTAGAATCATCTAAGAAAACAACCTTGCTGGGGAGAATATCAGGAATCATCCTGAGCAACCGACCCTTCGGTGGTACACCTGTACAACAAGGATGATAATGACCTAGGTCATACTTATGATGCGTATGCTTCTGCACTACGCCCCATACAGTGGGAATGATATGCTTTTATGCTAAATGCCATGCAATCATGCACAATGCTATGCAACGTTTAAATGCTATGCAGTCATGCACAATGATGCGATCCCGTCAGCAAAATAAATGCCGAAGGGGAAATCCTCCTGTCAAGGAGAAAGAACCGCTCAGATAGAGGAATCATCCTGCTGAGGAGAACGTGAACACGCCAATATCAATCAGGCTCTGTCTGGGGAACTGATCTTCCGCGAACTGCTGCAGGGGAACAACTTCAGCTGACTGCTGCAGGGGATGAAGCTCTACGAGAACTTGGACCTGCTGATATCAATCGCGAGAATGAACTGCGCGGCCGTCTCGGCCACTCTTCTGGGGATGACCACTCTGTGGGGAACCAACTTCAGCTGCTCAACACTCCACTGGGGAAAGACCCATCATGATCTGATCAACTTCCAAGGATTCGGATCTCTTGGACATCTGCAAACTCGGCTGAGGAAGGAGAAATCATTCTGCTTTGCTGGAGAGAGTGCGATTCTGGGGAAACGCAGCATTAGCTGCCCCACGCTCTGCTGGGGAAAATTGATCCTGATCCGATCAATGTTCAAGGATTCTGCTTTTCTGCGGACTCAGCCGGGGAGAGAAATCATTCTACTTCGCTGGAGAGTGCGACTCTGATGGGGAATTTGATTCCACTGGGGAAGAAAGGATCATCTGACTTCGGGGGAGAGTACAACTCTGCAAGGGAATACAACATCAGCTGTTCCAACACTCTACTGGGGAAGAGGGAATCATCGAATCTTCAGGAGAGAGCATGACTCTGGTGAGGAAACCTAATTCCACTGGAGACTTCAGTCTGGCACCATCAGTTACTGCATACTTCGGCATACGAACAGCTTCCTGCGAAACCTGCACTTGTGACCCGATGCTGGGGAGACACCTGCTTCGGTGACTTTACTGGGGAAAATACGAGCTTCGGCACCCGAACACTTCTCTGAAATCTGCACTTGTGACCCGGTGCTGGGGGAGATGAGCTACGGTACTCAATCATTTCTATGAACTCTGCACTTGTGACCCGGTGCTGGGGAAAGACGACATCATTCTTCGGTGCTTGACTCAGCTGATGAGGTGACACTCCTTCGGGATGCGTCCGCTTGGGGAAGAGAATCACCTCTACCTGGGGAAGACATATCAATGCTCACCATTCTGATTCTGATTCTGCGGAGGAGAGACTACTGAACTCTGCTGAAGAAGGAGGACTCATCCTGCTTCGGGGATACGCACGGCACATCCTCTGGCGGGGTGCTACACCTACAACAACACGAACAGACAGACAAGATACCCTCCTCAAAGGGGCCTATCAGGGTTATTATCTCGCGACAATGTCCAGTTAGTTAATTGTTTCAACAATCAATGGGCTTAGGCCCGCAAGTTTATGTATGCGCGTTTTATCAAAAAAACACATCGGCGTTATCATTCGCAAACAAAACAGATAAATGCTAAACAGACAAGTAGAATTGCTGAATAATGTGCATTTTATTGATGATGAACCCCTGAACGGGCAAAAATGTTTTACAACAGAGGCAAGCTCCTGGAATGAGGAAGCCGCGCAAAAAGAAAACATAAATATACATCCGTATATACAAATGTCGGCAATCGAGGCGTAGACGAACACCATGAGTTGATCCCTCTAAGACCCACTCGACTTCGATACTTCTCCGATGCTTCAGCTTTGGAAGAGATTGATTCAGATAAACGGCCCTCAGGTCTTCCGAACCACTAAACAATGAAAGTCCATACGCGGAACGCAGTCATTTGCTTATTCAAATCCCTAACTTTTGCGTGAACCGCCCTTCTGGGTTTTCAGTTCACCGGGATACCCTTTTTTGCCGAAGCCGCCCAGTGTAGGTTTTCGACTTCGCGGGTGTACATTTTTTCAATATATCCCTATTTTGCCCGAACCTTTTATTCTGTTTTTGGTTCGCCGGGATGCCCCTTTTTTGCCTGGACTCTTTTCTTTTTTGTCCAGCGGGTCGCTTTCAAGCAAAGTATTTTTTAACTGCGTCCGCGTTCACCGGGGATGCGAAATCTTCACCATCCATCGTGGATAACAACAAAGCTCCTCCCGAGAAGACCTTGCTGACGACATACGGCCCTTCGTAATTCGGAGTCCACTTGCCCCGGTGATCGGAGTGTGGCGGAAGAATCTTCTTCAGGACGAGATCACCCGTCTGAAAGCTTCGAGGACGCACCTTCTTATCATAAGCTTTCTTCATTCGGCTTTGGTACAGGCGACCAAATGCAATCGATGCTAACCTCTTCTCGTCCATCAGGCTGAGTTGGTTCAAACGATTCGTAACCCATTCTGCCTCATCAAGTTTCACATCAACCAAAACTCGCAAAGAGGGAATCTCCACTTCTAGCGGTAGGACAGCTTCCATACCGTACACCAAGGAGAAAGGAGTTGCCCCGGTCGACGTATGCACCGTCGTACGATAACCGTGCAAGGCAAACGGCAGCATCTCGTGCCAATCTTTATACGTCACAACCATCTTCTGAACAATCTTCTTGATGTTCTTATTGGCCGCTTCAACAGCGCCATTCATCTTCGGCCGGTAGGGAGATGAGTTGTGGTGTTCAATCTTGAAGCTCTGGCACAGCTCCTTCATCATCTTATTATTCAAATTCGAACCATTATCAGTAATGATCCGCTCGGGAATTCCATAACGACAGATGATGTCTCTCTTTATGAACTTAGCTACCACCTGCTTGGTCACATTAGCGTACGAGGCTGCCTCCACCCACTTGGTGAAGTAGTCGATAGCTACCAGAATAAAACGATGACCATTGGATGCGGTGGGCTCGATCTTGCCTATCATGTCGATGCCCCACATGGAGAACGGCCAAGGGGAGGACATGACATTCAATGGGCACGGCGGCACATGAACTTTATCAGCATAAATCTGGCATTTGTGACATTTCTTCGCGAATCTGAAGCAATCCGACTCCATAGTCAACCAGTAATATCCTGCTCTCAGGATCTTTCTCGTCATGGCATGCCCGCCGGCGTGCGTACCAAATGTGCCCTCATGGACTTCCTCCATGAGCATACTTGCCTCTTTCTCATCTACACATCTGAGTAGCACGAGATCGTGGTTTCTCTTATACAGCACTCCATCAGGGTTGAGGTAAAAGTTTCCAGATAGCCTCCTCAGAGTCTTCTTATCCTGGGTTGACGCACCCACAGGATACTCCTTAGTCGTAAGGAAGGTCTGGATGTCGTGGAACCACGGCTTGCCATCAGTGGCATCCTCGATTGCGAACACATATGCTGGTCTGTCAAGACGCGAAAGAACAATACTTGGAGCTTCATTCCAAAGATTGACCTTATACATTGAAGCCAACGTGGCTAAAGCATCAGCCATTTGATTTTCAGCCCGGGGTACATGATGAAGTTCTACTCGGTCAAAGAACGGAAGCAGCCTCCTGGCGTAATTCATGTACGGCACCAGATTCGGTTGACGAGTTTCCCACTCCCCTTTGATCTGATTGATTACAAGTGCTGAGTCACCATATATGTCTAGATTCTTGATTCTCAAATCAATTGCCTCTTCTAGACCCATAATACATGCTTCGTACTCGGCTTCGTTGTTGGTAACTGGAAACGTCAGTCTCGCAGTAAACGGGATGTGGGATCCGTGAGGAGTCGTGATGATAGCCCCGATACCACTTCCATAGGAATTAACCGCTCCGTCGAATATCAACTTCCACTGAGACTTCCTATCTGGCCCCTCATCGGGCAATGGCTCATCGCAATCCTTCGCTTTGAGAAACATAATGTCCTCGTCAGGGAACTCGAACTTCATCGGCTGATAGTCTTCGATTGGCTGTTCGGCAAGGTAATCAGACAATACGCTTCCCTTGATGGCCTTCTGAGAGACGTACTGAATATCATATTCTGTTAACACCATCTGCCATCTGGCAATCCTGCCCGAAAGAGCCTGCTTCTCGAAGACGTACTTGATCGGATCCATCTTCGAAATCAGCATAGTGGTGTGATTGAGCATATACTGTCGTAGACGTTTGGCAGCCCAAGCTAATGCACAACACGTCTTCTCCAGCATCGAGTATCGAGATTCACACTCAGTGAACTTTTTACTCAAATAATAAATGGCATGCTCTTTTCTGCCCGTCTCGTCGTGCTGACCGAGAACACACCCTATACTATTCTCCAGAACTGTCAAGTACATGATTAATGGCCGTCCAGCCACTGGGGGTATCAAGATTGGAGGTTCTTGAAGATACTGCTTTATCTTATCGAATGCCTTCTGGCAATCCTCATTCCAAGTAATCGCCTGATTTTTCTTTAATAATTTGAACATCGGTTCACAAGTGGCCGTGAGCTGAGAGATAAACCTTGCAATGTAGTTTATTCGGCCCAAGAAACCACGAACTTCTTTTTCTGTTTTCGGCGCTGGCATTTCTTGGATAGCTTTTATCTTCGCAGGATCAACTTCAATACCTCGTTCACTAACGATAAACCCCAATAACTTTCCGGACCGCACTCCGAAAGTGCACTTGTTAGGGTTCAGCCTCAGCTTGAACTTCCTAAGCCTTTCAAACAGCTTCAGCAAATTGACCAGATGCTCATCCTCCGTTTGGGACTTTGCAATCATGTCATCAACATAGACCTCGATCTCATGATGAATCATATCATGAAACAAAGTTACCATTGCTCGCTGGTAAGTGGCCCCTGCGTTCTTCAGACCGAAAGGCATTACCTTGTAGCAAAACGTGCCCCAGGGGGTAATAAACGTCGTTTTCTCCATGTCCTCCGGCGCCATCTTAATCTGATTGTAACCGGAGAAGCCATCCATGAACGAAAACACGGAAAACTGGGCTGTATTGTCGACCAACACATCGATATGAGGCAACGGGAAATCATCCTTAGGGCTCGCCCTATTCAAATCCCGATAATCGACGCACATGCGTACCTTACCGTCCTTCTTCGGTACAGGCACTATGTTGGCGACCCACGGAGGGTAAGTGGTAACGGCTAGAAATCCTGCGTCCAACTGCTTCTGGACTTCTTCTTTGATTTTTACAGCCATGTCTGGTCTCGTCCTCCTGAGTTTCTGCTTGACTGGAGGGCAATCTTCTCGCAACGGCAAGCGATGAACCACGATATCTGTGTCAAGTCCGGGCATATCCTCATATGACCAAGCAAAGACGTCACTATACTCTCGAAGCATCTCGACCAGTCTATGCTTGACATCATTCTGCAGCGCAGCCCCAACTCTGACATTCCTGATAAGCTCCTCAGAACCCAGATTTATGATCTCAATATCCTCCTCATGAGGCAGAATAACCTTCTCCTCTTGTCTCAACAAGCGGGCCAACTCTTCCGGAAGGTCTTCGTCTTCATCAATCTCATCCTCGGCTTGATAGATCGGGCAATCAAAGTCGTAGTGAGCCGTAGAGGGTCCAGAGTCGATGTCATCTGTTTCGTGGATCCTGCAATAACAAGGGTTAAGTTTAAAGCAAGAATATGCAGGTTAGCACGAACCTCGTTGCCATTTTGCTGTTTTTCAAAACAAACATAAAGCATGAATAACAGAGAACGCAATATTTGATTACGAAGAAAACGCCTTTTATTTATTAACAAAATGCATACACATAATCCAACAAGGCCCTGACAGTAAAGCCTCTATGCCCCGGGCAGGACATAGGGTTGTACAAAGATTGTAAAAAGCAAATCATTACTCTTCACTTGTCAGCTCGATAATCTCCTTGATGGTCCAGTTGTGAAGGGGCTCGCCTGGCTTGCTCGGTTGAATCCAGGCATCAAGATCGCAATCACTGTCCCCGCTGTCCTCTGACGTAGCGTTGATACTCTCGAAAATTACTCCCCCCTTGGTGAATAAGATCGGCCCTTTCCCACGAGACGAGCTACCAGAAGAAGATGAAGCTTCAGCTTCCGGAGAATATCCCAATCCAAACATATCCTGTTTGAATGGTATATCCAAGACATGCCCCCAGCCTGGGGTGGAACCGGCTTCGACAACGGCTCTAGCTTCCTTAAACGAAGAGAGGTTCAACTCTTGCTTCTCTGCAACAACGGGAGCTACCTCCTTCACCCTGACGGTTTCAAACGCCTGGCAAAGAGTCTCATGGATCTCGCCATCCATTTCGACATATTTAAAGGACGACAGGTGGCTTACCATGATGTCCTCCTCTCCACAGACTGTCACTATGCTGCCCCCAACAGCATATTTAAGCTTCTGATGCAACGTGGACGTCACGGCACCAGCAGAATGGATCCACGGCCGACCTAAGAGGCAACTATAGGCGGGCATGATATCCATGATATAGAACACCGCATTAAACGTCTCTGGACCAACTTGAATTGGCAGGGTCAATTCTCCGAAGACGTGGCGCTTGGTTCCGTCAAAGGCCTTCACGACCAGATCACTGGGCGTGCACAGCAGTCCACGGGTGTCCAATTTCATCAGTGCCTTCTTCGGAAGCACGTTAAGCGAGGAACCCGTATCTACTAGGACATGTGACATAATCGTGCCTCTGCACTCTATCGAGACGTGCAAGGCATTGTTGTGATCTCTTCCCTTGGGAGTCAGCTCCAGATCTGTAAAGCCCAGCCCATTACCAGCATTGACATGGGCTACTACTTCCTCGAGTTGATTAACTGATATCTCCTGCGGCACGTATGCAGCATTCAATACTTTCAGCAACGCGTTGCGGTGCGCTTCAGAACACAGCAACAGGTTAAGAATCGAGATCTTGGACGGAGTCTGGTGAAGATGATCTACAATCTTGTAGTCACTTTTCCTGATCAGTCGCATGAACTCTTCAGCATCTTTAACCAACAAGTCTTTTTCTGCCCCTGTAGGAACCTCTTCAACAGCTTTACCTTTGCCCCTGTCCATAGCGTCAGCCCGGACTACTTTCTCCGCTGCAACCTCTGCCGGTGCGAATACTCTTCCGCTCCTAGTGATACCACTGACTTCAGTAAGATTCAGCGCAGTCGATCCGGATGACTCAAGCTCTATCTTCTGACCATTACAATACACTTCGGCGCCGTAATGCCATGGGACGGCATTAGTGCTCTCGAATGGGATCGGTCCGGCCCTGGTGATGGTGATAGTAGGCGGTCGGGGCGCAGAAATAGTGATAGGGTGGCGAGGGATGGTAATAGTAGCAACTTCGTCCGCCTGCTTCAGCACGACTTCCCCTGACGCATTCTCAACGCTTCGACTGAACTGCAAAATACCCTCGGCCATCAGACTTTGGATACCTTCGCTCAACTGCTCACACCCATCAGGAAGTGTAGCACAAGCCATGCAAAACTCTCCACATCCAGGAAAGAAGCCTTTCTTTAGCAACTTAGCTTTAACAAAACTCAACGGCGTCTTCAAATCTCTGACATCAGTCAGCAAGTCTGAATTCTCTTCAGTGATAACAGCATTTACTCCGCCCCCCCTATGATGCGGCATTGGATTCTTGGTGACGTTGGGCATGCTGTCAGAGAAGTTGATAACCTTGGCGTCGACCAAGTCCTGGACTTTGTGCTTAAAAGCCTTACAGTTCTCAACCGTATGGCCAGGTGCCCCAGAATGAAATTCACAAGTAGCATTAGCATCATACCCCGGTGGTGGTGCCCCTGTCAAGGGAGCCAATGTCCTTTTCTGAACTAATTGGAGCTGAAGCAACGTCTGCAGAAGCTGTGCATATGACATAGGAGGAGTTTCCAAATGACGGTTTGCGAGGGGACCCCGATTCTGATATCTCTTATATCCCGGATTATTCTGTTGCTGGGGCTGCTGCTGCGGTTGTGGGGGAGCAGCTGGGATGTTTATGCTAGCGATCTGAGACTGAGGGCCCTTGCCCTTTCTCCTAGCATTAGTGACAGCACTGGCATCGCCCTCTCGACGTTTGCCAGTATAGGGTTTTTTGCTAGCTCCTCCAGATGAGGATGATTCGCCTTGAATCTTTCCAATCTTTATACCATTTTCAACATGCTCGCCCAAAGTGATGAGGGCCGAGAATGTTCCGGACATGCCACTGATCAGCTTCTCATAATAGACTCCGGGAAGGGTAGCCACGAACAGTTGTACCAACTCACGCTCAACCATCGGCGGTTGAACCCGAGCAGCCAATTCACGCCACCGCTGGGCGTACTCTTTGAAGCTTTCATTGCTCCGCTGCGAGAGATTCTGAAGCTGGACTCGGTTGGGAGCCAAGTCGCTATTATATTGATAGTGGAGGACAAACGCTTCGGCGAGATCTTTCCACGTGCGCACAGCAACGGGCTCAAAACCCATATACCATTCGAGCGATGGGCCAGAAAGACTATCCTGAAAGAAGTGCATCAGCAACTTCTCATCATCAGAATAAGCGGACATCTTTCTGTAATAAGATCGGAGGTGAACACGGGGACAAGTAGTGCCCCTATACTTCTCAAAGATAGGCACCTTAAACTTGCGAGGTACTTTAAAGTCAGCAATCAACCCGAGTTTGGACATGTCAACGCCCAACGTGTTCTGATTTTCTATATCTCTCATTTTATCTTCCAGCGCCTTGAACCTGAGTCGAGCCTCAGCAGTCAACTCAGCCTCTACACCTCTCTGAGAGAAAATGTCATCCTGATGGTCCTCCAGCCACGGTTGAGGCACCACCATATTTCCTGCACCAACATTGCCGTTGACCGGCCCTACGGTAACATTGGCTCCCAAACCACCATTGACGGCGCCCGCCGCGTTAAGTCCGAGATTAGTCATAAGATTGCCGTTAGCACTGCCGTTGCCCCCGGCAGCAGGAACAACGTTCTGTGGAGTATCCCCTTGAGGAGGAGTGGGCATGGCCCCGCCATGAAGTATTCCATTACTGTCAACCCTGGAGATGAGAGGTTGAACCAAAGTACGAAGCTGGTCTTGCCCATTCGCAACTACTTGCATCAACTCCATAAAACGATCCATCCGTTCACGAAGCTCTTGAACATCTGACTGTACCTGGTCCATGATTCTCGTTTGATTGGCGCGAGTTGAGTAGCGGTGGATGAATCTTTGATCAATCCTGGAGATCGAAAACAGCTCGGAACCTGAGTACCTGAAAAACCTGTCAACATCAAAGGTTAGGAAAAGGTAACAGAATGTATGTCATGCAAAAATGCTTTATGCAGATGCATGCGTGTGTCTGCGTGCTTGAGAGATTTTCCCGATCCTGGCACCTGCTGACAATAATAAGGAGAGGAATCTGGGCCTAATCATGGAAATAGTAACCTCACATAGCAATAGTCAGATTCGACACATCAAGGACCGAGAACTCGTGTGTAACAGTCTTTCTGAGAACGGCTGCAGTAACACAATGAGAGATCTTGGATCAGGGAAATGGTACCTGTCGCAGACACACGCCAATGGGATGCGAATGATTATGCAAACTAATGCAAAATGCAAGTATGCAACAATATATTCGGGTGGCTGCTGTGGAGATTCGGTGTCAACAGTCGCTGATGAGAAGGAAACCCCGGTGTAAAACCACTGATCTGGTCTGCTGTGAATAACCATCTGGTAGGATCGAGATCAACATTCTGCTCTGACAAGAACGAAGGCCTGATAATAAAGACCCCGGATGCAAGATCAAGGAATATCTGTTGATGAAGTCTTTAGACCCCAAATCACAAATCTGCCCTCTCAAGAACAAAAATACAGCTGCTGATGAGATCTTCAAACCCCACTCAAAGTCTGCCCTATCAAGAACAAACAACAACTGCTGACGAGATCCTCAGACCCCACTCAAAAATCTGCTCCGTCCAGAACAAACCTCTGATAACAATACTCTGATCGGAACCTGCTCTATCAGGAACAGACAAACACCCGATGATAAAATCCTCCGATCAAACCCTTGCTCTATCAAGAACATCTCTGCAACTGAGAACCCAACATAACTGATTCACTGTCAAGAAAACCAGGTGGTCTGAAGGTATAAGTTTCCTGCAATATCCCGACCCCACTCACAGGTATGGACCTAATCCACGGACAAAGGTACGGCATCCTATGCGGTCGTCAGCGTCACAGACTTTCACGAGTGACAATACGATTCCCAGAAGGAGTGGCATCATCAAGTCATGAAGAGGCCTCTCTTAGCTGACTTCCAAATGATCGGTCCCCAGAGTCGACAATCCTCACGTCTGGACTCCCCTCAGATCCTCAGGACCGGAAAGGAGCACCTCTGCAAGAATCTCGTCTGAGCGCAGATTTTCGTAGGGAACTGTGCCTGCTCAGCAGACAGGTTCGTCTTCTACTTCTCCGCAACTATATCTAGGTGTGTACTCAAGCCCAGGTCCGGCTTTTCACTCACAGTAACATCCCTCTCCCACAGCAGCACAGATAATCATATCGAACTGGAAATAAAATGCGGGAAATAAAATGCGGGAAGTAAAGTGCGGGAAGTAAAAATGCGGTAAATAAACGCAACCCAACAAGCAAACACACAAACGATAGGATTGACTCGCGTAGGGGATGGGAAACGGTCCCAGCATAAGGGATGGGAAAAGTCCCTAGATGCTATGGATCCCCAGCAGAGTCGCCAGCTGTCGCTTGCGCGAAAATAAGGTGCCGGCATGACAGAAGAGTCGCCACCTTTCGTTATTTATCCCTCAGAGCGGGAAAGGAAACGATCGGAAAAACCTGACGAAAAAAGGGTAAGACAAGGTCATCGCAACCATTGTCTGGGTTCGGGAGTCGGTTACGCAAGGGGAAGGTATTAGCACCCCTCACGTCCGTCGTACTCGACGGGATCCTCGCTTGTTTGTTTACTTGGACGGGTTGGTTATAATCTATCTACCTATCTAGGCTGGCTGAAAAAGAAAAGAAAAATGACTCGGCAAAGCGTCGCGCTTTATGCCTACGTATTCCCGTCTGGAACGAGAAATCAGAGTCAACGTAGTTCGGCTAACTACGGGGGAAGGTGGGGAAGGTTGCTCGCTAGGATATCGCATCCTATGCCTACGTACTTTCATCTGGTATGAAAGATCAGAGCTCACGTAGTTCGGGAAACTACGGGAAAAATGGCTCAACTAGGAGGGAGACTATCAAGTCCTACTGTTATCATGCCATGGATTCATCCTATGGTTGAGGTTTGAACAGGGAACTCCTGGATGTTGTCATGCATAGGTTTCAACCTAAAAGTCTATCATCAAATCCTTATCAAAGGAAATGAGAGTCCTAAGGGATCATGTCAATGATACATCAAATCAGACAAAGCATCAGCTTTAACAGTAAAATGCATGCAATGCAAGTGAGGGAGGAAATGTGTGTGGGGCTTCAGCCTCCACAAGCTCGTCTCGACCTCAAGCCAGTCATGAAATAACAGTAATCATACTGAAAATAATCAACATGCTATCAAGCAATAACCCAGATAAAAGAAGGGAAGTACCATCAGGCAAACAAAACACACATGCTTGAGAAAGAATCATCTACTCTCTAATCCTAACCCTAACACAGAATCTAATCAGATCTAAGCAAAGCCCTAAAGCAAAACCTAACCAAAAGAAATCAATCCCAATCTTCAAGCTTCAGAACAAGCTTACCAAAGAAAGGGAGCTAAGCAAGCAGACTCATAGTGTCTTCCTCAGGAAAGCACTAGGAGGTGTATACTCAGGAGTTATACCCTATGTGGCTCAACCACTGTGATCAGTTTATATTCCTCCTCAGGAGAAATTAAACTCACAAGCAGGCTCCAACATCACTGGCTATTTAGGAAATCCTATCTGAACTAGTGGAACTAAATGAACAGACCCATAGGACCTTCCTCAGGAAAGTACTAGGAGGCTTCCACTTAGGAGTTGTATCCTATGTGGCTCAACAACTGTGATCAGTTTACATTTCTCCTCAGGGGAAACTAAACTCACAAGTTGGCTCCAACATCATTGGATACTTGAGAAATCCTAGACAAACTAATGGAACTAAGTGAATAGACCCATAGGACCTTCCTCAGGAAAGTACTAGGAGGCTTCCACTTAGGAATTGTATCCCATGTGGCTCAACAACATGTGATCAGTTTACATTCCTCCTCAGGAGAAATTAAACTCACAAGTTGGCTCCAACATCATTGGATACTTAAGAAAGAGGTGAGAAGAAAGAATGAAAGTCATTCATAGTGCCTTCCTCAGGAAAGTACCATGAACTTCCTTCAAACTTCAGGATCTCAAACCTCACAAACAGGGGACAGGCCAAGCCCTGGGTCTCTGAGTCTTGATCTACAATCTTCACTTCATCATGCTCTCCAACAAGGTCTTCAAGACAACACAATCCCCACAACAAATTCCCCAAAAACAACCCCCAGAGATGAACAGATAACCACAGCACAGACAAAATTATCAGGCAACTTCAGAAAATACCTAAAAATACTAAACCAAGGGGGAAAAATCTAACAATCATTCACAAGGGTCTACAATATCTATCCATAACATCTACATAGGCCTCTACCTAAAAATCAAGACAAAACTTAATCAAAGAAAGGAATTCATCACCTAAACACAATCTAAACCCTAATTAGGATACCCTAAATCTACCCTAATTAAACTAATCAGAATTAATTCTAAAAAATCTAGAAAAAATCCTATGGGGAACTATGATTCATCATCTAATTGCACAAAAAAGAATGGATTAAAAACCCTAAGGGAAGGTTCTAAAATAATTCCTACAAAATCATGATATAAAACTAAACAATATAAAAGCTATTTTAAAAGAAAAATCTATTAAAATACTAAACTAAAAAATAAAATCCCATTTTTATTTTTATAATTTTCTACATATTTTAATCTATTCATAGAAAAAAGAATAAGTCAAAAATCATTTTTTATCAATTTTTAATGAATTAAACAAAACAGAGAAAAATAAAAGAAGAAAATAAAAGAATTAAATCAATTAAGGGAGGGGGGTGCAATAAGCAATGCACGCCAGTTAAAATGATTGGGCCAAAAAAAAGGGGGGGGGGGGGGGGGGGCGAATAGAGAATAAGCCCAGAACGCCCTTTAAGTGAAACGACCGCGTTTCAATAATTCAAACTTTCCCTCCAACTCTCAGACTCGCGCATGGCCGTTGGATTAGATGAATTGGTCAAAATTTGAGACTGATCTAGTGGCTCTCCTTCATCGTCCCAGATGATACCTAGGGTTTTCAGAACCCTCCTCCCATGCCCTAATCTTCGAGCTCCTCTATCTCTCTGCTCAGGCCATGGTTTCACACGATCCAAACACGAAAAATGCTCTACTACTCAAGCTCTACACAACCATACGTACAGTTTCTCTTAATTCCTCGCGAATAATCCGAACAGAAGCCTTCAATGTCTTGGTACAACCACACTCAACTGATATCAATCTTCATTAACCCTAACTCTAATGATCTACAGATGTTCTATATGCTATGCTCATCAATCTGACCTAACCCATACTAACTAAAACGCCCTAAACAACTAATTCTTGAAGATTCAAGAATCACTCACCTGCCATGGAACCTCATGGATCGTGCCCTAATTCATGGGAAAGAGTCATCTACCCTAGTGCATCATTTCTATGTCTATGAAACTAACTAAACTGCAATAATTTAGGAGATAGAAGGTGAAGAAGAAACCTGTCAAGAAGATGAGATGAGGTGATGCTGAGCACGATCCAGAGCTTGTAACCTCTCAACAATGCCTTACTAATGGTGGAATATCTTTTGTATGCACTTGTATGGGAGGAGGATGCTTGTAGTGGAAGAAAACTCAAGTTACTTCAACTTGAAGAAACCTCTTTAATGGCAATGTATCTCTCTCTTTCTCCTCTGACTTGACTCTCTATCACCAACCTTGATCACTTTCTGATGCACTCTCTATATAATAATCATTGGATGTTTCTAGATTCATCTAGAATGTGGTGGAAACTTCTTGAAATTCTCATGACATGCCAAGTTGGATATCTCATATCTCATATGTTATGCCTTGCAATTTTGTCTTAAATTCTCCTTACATGAGTTATTGAGAAGGGATGAGTGAAAAACAAGTTCATTTTTGGCTTATGTAGGGTTTTTCAACATTGCCTTCTTTTTCAAGTAATGACTTTTCAAAGCATCACCCATTTTAAAGCTCCAATTCAAAATTCTAGCTAAACCAATGTTCTCAAAATGGTTTTTCCAATCAAAATGATATATTGGATGACCTATTTTGGATTTGTGGATCTCCCAAATCACTTTTCAATTTCAACTTTTCAAAGTTATAAGCCATTTTTAGTTCATTTTTGACCAATCATGTAATCTTATGCTATGAGCTTTTCCAACAATTTGTGACCTTCTTTCTAGACTTAAAATCACATTTTGAGCAACTTTCATGTTTTGAGTTTTTTCATTTGAGGCTTGGAAATAGGAGTTTTAGGCATTGGCTAAAATGACCTATAACTGACAAATGACCAAAATACCCCTGTCTTGTTCAAACCATAAGTTGAGTTCCACAAATCCAATCAAGGACTTCTACCACTCAAATTAAATCTAAGAAGATCCTCTTCAACATTCATGTTGACCAAGAAATCATAGGAATCATCCTACTAGGGCAAAAGTTGTCTGCAAGTTGGGTGACTTTCAAGGACCCAGATTCACACACCTCTACTGACCTGTGATTTGTCAAAACCATAACTTGAGCTCTGTAACTCCTATCAAGGACTTCCACCACTCAAATTAAAGCTTAGAACAAGCTCTACAACATTCATGTTATGGGGAAGATGAGATATCAATCACATCTAGAGCTAAAACTGCCTGGAAGATAGGGATCAAATTAGGGTTTTTTCACTGACAATCCTTGGAAACCCTAACTCAAAACTTCTCAAATTCTTCAATCATGATGAGTTGGTCTAGGAATCATCTTTACAACATCTCTATGCATCATTCCATGATCTCATGGCCCTTGGATTAGGTCTCAACCCTCTCCAAATCTTCAGTTATCCTAGGGTTGACCCAGTCAAAACCCTAATTCTACCATTCATGGTTGAATCTCCTGAACTCTTACATAATGACTTCTCTGGGCTTCATGAAAGCTATCAAGACATCTCATAGGCTTTCTCAAAACATCAAGTTCATTCTCAAAGTCTCAGAATCATCTGAGAAACACCCACAACTCTCAAGCTATGAAGCACACAAACCTGGTTTCAACCACTTCCTCTGAGGATCTCTTGAACTTTCTGATGAAGGTATCCAATTTCAAACACTCAATGAATAAATAATTGTTGGTCAAATTTTGGGGTGCAACACTAGCCACACTAACTTTACAAATATTACTTTCACACACATAGTTAGAGAAGAGAATTTTTGCGTTGATTTTTTTTTTTGCTAATATAAGTAGCAGTGCATATTTTTTAATTACTTTTGTTTCTATCCCTATTAGAATTAAAGAGAATTTTAATGTTGATGATGTTACTAATTTTGTCTGTTATAGGGGTTACCTGTGAAGAGCAAGGTTGTGATCGTTTCCAAGAATCCTATTGTGTAGCTTTCTTAGAAGTTGGTGATTTCTTTATAGGTATTCATTGTTTTTGTTTAACTTTCTTAGTTTAGTTTAGACTACTAAATTAGTATGGATAAAAAATGGATGTCTTCTAATCGATTGTCAAAAGAGTACGAGAATGGGGTATCGAAATTCGTTAAGTTTTCTTTTGAACACGCCAAAGAGCCCAGTAGGATCGCATGTCCTTGCTTAGGTTGCTGTTATGGGCATCGAATTGACGCCGTTCAGTTGGAATCTCATTTAATGAGACATAGAATTGATCGAAGTTATACATGTTGGACATTACATGGTGAGATAAGTAACGAGAATGTCGAACCCGGGGATAATACGACTTATGCTTCAAAAGACAATGGCAGGGATACATATGATTATGATCGAGTCGAAGAGATTGCAGAAGCACTTGAAGAAGATCTTCAAGATTGTACCAAGATGTTTGAGAGGTTGGTAAGCGATGTAGAGAAATCGTTGTATAAAGGTTGCACTACTTTCACAAGATTGTCTGCGGTATTAAAGTTGTACAACTTAAAGGCGGGTAATGGATGGTCGGATAAAAGTTTCACAAGGTTGTTAGCCTTACTACAAGAGATGCTTCTGGAGGATAATGTTCTTCCCAATCGAACCTATGAAGCTAAAAAAAATTTATGCTCTATTGGCATGAGCTATGATAAGATACATGCTTGTCCAAATGATTGCATTTTGTTTCGAAATGAATATGTATCATTAAACGAGTGTCCTAAATGCGGTGTATCTCGGTATAAGAAAAAGTTATCCCCAGCAAAAGTCTTATGGTATTTTCCTATAATTCCGAGATTTAGACGCATGTTTCATAGTGAAACAGATGCGAAACACCTGACTTGGCATGCAGATGATAGAATTATAGATGGGAATTATCGACATCCGACAGATTCACCACAGTGGATGAAAATTGATAATCAGTATCCTGATTTTGGAGAAGAAGCTAGAAACCTTCGCTTGGCATTATCGACTGATGGAATGAATTCACATGGTCTACAAAGTATCTCACATTCCACATGGCCTGTAATTATTATGATTTATAACCTACCTCCATGGCTATGTATGAAGCGTAAGTACATGATGTTATCTATGTTAATTTCTAGCCCTAAACAACCAGGGAATGACATAGACGTATACTTGACACCTTTAATCGAAGACTTAAAGAGTTTGTGGGAGAACGGTGTGGAGGTTTATGATGGATATAGGAAAGAAAGTTTCAATTTGAGGGCGATGTTGTTTGGCAAAATTAATGATTTTCCAGCATACGGAAATCTATCGGGGTATAGCATTAAAGGTCAATGTGTGTGTCCTATCTGTGAAGAAAACACAGATTGGACGTGATTAGAATTTGGTCAGAAGAATGTCTTTCTTGGTCATCGTAGATTCTTAAATTCTAATCATCACTACTATGGGTGGAGAAAAGCATCCAATGGAAATTCAGAACAACGTAGAGCTCCACCTACATTGAATGGCAAACAAATTTTTGAAAAGGTGGAAGATGTAAGTACTAAGTTTGGGAAGCCTTTTGCTCATACGATTGTCACGCGTGGGTGGAAGAAGAGGTCAATTTTGTTTGAGTTGTCGTATTGGAAGTCGTTGTATGTAAGACATTTTCTTGATGTTATGCATATTAAAAAATGTATTTGAAAGTGTTATTGGTGTGTTACTCAATATACAAAGAAAGTCTATGGATGGCCTTAAAGCAAGAAAGGACTTGGTAGCAATGGGAAAAGAAATGAATTAGGACCCTTGAAGAAAGGAAATCGAACATATCTACCACCTGCTGCTTATTCTTTATCTAGAAAGGAGAAAAAGATATTGTGTAAGTTTCTGAGTGAAGTTAAAGTTCCAGAAGGATACTCTTCAGATATTAGAAGAATTGTTTCTATGAAAGACCTCAAGTTAAAGAGTTTAAAGACACATGATTGCCATGTTATAATGGAACATTTTCTACCAATAGGTATACGTTCTATTTTGCCAAAAAAAGTGAGAAGTGCTATAACTAAATTGTATTTTTTCTTCAGGTCTATTTGTAGTAAGGTAATCGATCCTGCGATCTTACCAACATTGCAAAAATAAATAGTTATTACTTTGTGTGAGCTTGAAATGTATTTTCCTCTATCATTTTTTGACAAAATGGTACATCTAGTTATTCATCCTGTGAAAGAGACACAACTGCGTGGACCAGCTTATATGAGATGGATGTACCCTGTTGAATGTTATATGAAAATATTGAAAGGGTATGTGAAAAATCGAAGTCGACCAGAGGGTTGTATTGTTGGACGATACATTGCTGAAGAAGCGATTGAGTTTCGTATTGAACATTTATCCAATGTTCAATCCATTGGCCTCCCAAAATCTCATGTTGTTGAAAAAATAGAAGGAAAACAGTTAATTGGAAATAAAGTTGTGACAGTTTCAAGGGATGAACGGGAGCAAGTGCATTTGTATGTTCTGCACAATGACATTGAGGTTGAGCCGTATGTTGAAATACACAAGGACGTTCTCTGAGGTTTAAATCAGAATAGAAATGAAAATTGGATAGTACATGAGCACAATCGAAGTTTTATAACATGGTTCAAGGATCATATATTTTCAAAGTTTTATTCTGATCCCGCTTCAATAACAGAAAGGTTGAGATGTTTAACATATGGTCCAAGTTTGCATGTGTTTTCTTATAGCGCATACGCAATTAATGGATACACATTTTATACCAAATAAAAAGATGATAAAAGTACAATGCAAAATAGCGGTGTCACCGTGCTTGCAGAATCAATGCACATTTCAAGTGTGAAGGACTTAAACCCCAAATATGCAAATCTATCGTATTTTGGGGTTATCGAGCGCATTTGGGTGTTTGATTCTGAGAATTTTCAGATTCCTATCTTTGGATGCAAGTGGGTTGAAAATAATAGTGGCATACGAATGGATAACTCAGGATTTTTGCAAGTGGATCTTAATAAGGTGGGATACAAAGATGAGCCTTTTATTCTAGCCACACAAGCTAAACAAGTGTTCAATGTCACTGATCTGACAAGTACTAAATGGTCTATAGTTCTTTTTTTCCAACCAATTAATCGATGATAAGATTGGAGACAAGGATGATGTTGATGTTGAGAAGGAACCTTATATTATAGATGATTCATATGTGAATATTAGAGCTGACGAATCATATATTAGAAATGATCATAACGAAGGAATTTGGATCAACCCATCCGTCCGTGTTGTTAAGAGACAAGTAAACCACGTTCCAACGAAGAAAAGAAAGAGACGTTAGTGACAAAGGTACTTGTAAAATTACATATTGTCTCATTCAATAAAATTACATATTTATATCATGCAATAAAATTGTATATTATGTCATTCAATAAAATTATATATATGTTTTTCTTATTTATATATTTCTTATGTATATATATATTATTTACATATTTGTCATTCATTTGATAATTTGTTATTTCTGAATTACAGGTATTAATGCCACCAACGAGGAAAATTCACATGATGGAAGCAAAACAACAAAAGACATGGAAGATGATATTAAAAGAGGAATAACGATTATGAAAAAAAATCATCCGTGCGAGAGATAAAGGTGTAAAGTATGACTTGCATTGGAATGAAAGAGATCAACTAATTGAGCCTAACGGTGCGATGCTGACAAGTTACATTTGAGCACTTGTTCGTTCGCAAATTCCAATTACTTGCGATAATTGGAGAATTCCTTCGTTACAATCGGCTAAAGACAAAATTTGGAGCGAGATACCGGTATGATATTTGATATTTTTTAATTATGTCGACGATTACATCTTTAAATTAATTATACTAACATGTTATATGTATGTTTATTTGTTTGCAGAGATCTTTTAATATTGATGATTGCAGGAGAAAATATCATCTTCAATTGGCCGGAAAACGACTGAGAGGATTTAGAGAGTTTTTAACGAACAAGTTTATTAAAGATTCTGATGGAAACTTTGTCGAATTAGAGTGTCCAAAGAAGTACGCTGGTCTGATTTCAGATGAAGAATGGGAGACATTTGTTGCCAAGCGAAGAACCAAAGAATTTTGCGTAAGTACAATTTATCATGAACAATGTATAATATATATACTTCTTCCACAATAGTTCTGATATGACTTAAACTTGTTTTTTCAGGTTGTGTCTGACGTAAATAAAAAACGGACATCAAAACCCGCGTATCCATACAAAAAATGGCGTTTGGGATATGCACGCTTACAACAAAAAATAGTAAGTATATATAAATTCTTTAATATTGTATAGTTACAAAAAATAGTAAGTATATATAATGGGATATGAATGCTTTATTATCTGTTTTAATATGTAGTTAGAAGAGGAGAAAAGTAATGCAACATCTGTTCCGGACCATGTTTTATGGAAGGCTTTCCGTGTGGGAAGAGATGGAGTCGTTCAGGAAGCGGTTCAACAAGTATATGATTAATGTGTAAGTACAACATTAGTTTTGTAAGTAACTCAAAAGTCTATAATATATTTATATATGCTTTTATTTATATTTCAGGAGACTCTATCCCAAACTATAACTGCAGCTGAGGACGATGATTGCAGGAGCTTACTGAGTCGAGTGCTAAATATTCCTGAGTATTCTGGGCGTGTGAGGGGTAAGGGATTCGGTGTCACTCCATCAAAACTATATAAGCAGCCAAAGAATAAAAATCCTAGCAATAAAGAAGTGATGGATACGTTGGAGGAATTGAAAGCTCAGATTCGTGAATTACAGAAGGACAAAGAGAGATACATGTCGGAAAGGCGCGGTCTAGAGGGTAAAGATACTAGTGACAAAGATAGTATCAATTGTCCGCCGAAGCTTCCAGAGGTAATTATATATATTACATTGAAATTAATTTAGAACAATTACCTTAATTGACACATTAATCATATTCATTATTTGTTTAGGGCATTTCACCTTGTCGGCTATATTTATCGTCACCGACTTATCGCATGGTTGGAAAGGGAAAAGTGCATGACACTTTGGGAGACTTACTTCACCATAAACTGCTCCCTGCTGGATTTTTGAAAGTATCGGTTGATATTGCGTTAGAGGGAGGTGTGTTGTTGCCTATACCAGATGATGTTTCAGACGCAACAGTGGTGGGAGACACAATAGGATCATTTGTTGCATGGCCGTCAAATCTCATTTTCATAGATGATGAGGTAGGTTGAACACCATTATGAAGTATTCTAATATTTTACGACCCATACCTGAAAGTTATTCTTACATTTACATTTACTTATTTACATGATGATCTTATACTCCTATAGAATCCAAATCAAAAGAAAAGGGAATTATTGTGCAGGAAACTGATTCAGCTGCATCAAAACAGGTACTATTACATTTACATGATGATCTTAGTATACATTAATTACTAAATTTATATGACTTGTAGGTTCATGATCAACAGTTGCAACAAGCCAGCAAGGGTAAAATGCATGAATCTAGCAAGGTGCCCAAAAAAAAGGCCGAGCCAAAAAAAGAATCTATTCCTCGATTTAGGTTGTGCCTTGAAACATATCTAGGAACAACAAATGTGGTTGAGGGTGGCATCCGTCAAATACCTATGGAGGAAGGTATTTTCGGTTTTGAATATGCTGAAACAATTTCTAAGGAGGATTTGGACCAGATTTTCCAACATTCTGAATTGGGCATTCGTGTTATGCATTCCTACATCAGGTAGTACTCCGATCAACTTTAATTAAATACTTGAACAAATTATTTGCTCATTTAAATGAATATTCTAATGTTGATTATGTTTTTATTTAAGGTTATTGTATGATAAGATGTTGGTCCCGCATGGTTTGACTTCAAGATTCACATTCTTATCTGCTAATTGTATCAACGCACGGTCAATCAAGCACACTCTAAATGTGGTCAGAGATTACATAGTCAAATCATTTATGGCCGCAAATACAGAGAAATTGTACTTGTTGCCATATAATACTGGCCATGGGTTAGATTTCATTCTAAATTCATTTATTATAATTATTCGTTTTTTGCCATTCTATATAACATTTCCGTCTAAACTTTTGTCTTATTTTACAATGGACACTGGTTGTTGGTCGCGATTAATCCGATGAAAGAAATAGTATATTATCTGGATTCATTGGATGGTGATCAAACAAAATATCCTGATATGAAGACTATGGTTGATACGTAAGTGATGAGATATACTGTTCTGAATAATTATCTTTATTTATTATGTGAGATTGTTCTAAATATTTGTTTATACTATGTTAGATTTATACAAATATTTCGATTGCAAAGAGAAGCAACAATGCCAAAAAGGAAGGCTAACAACATTAGCGGGATCAAAGTGCAGGTATATTTTAACATTTTTTACTGTTATAGTGATTCTACTCTATAAAACTATTTAAACTATATATCCTCATAAATGATCGTTTGTTTTTTCCATTTACAGTGTCCTCATCAGCGCAATGGGATTGATTGCGGATATTTTGTATTGCGCTTTATGAAGGAAATTATTCACTCGGGTCAAATAGATATTCTAATCATGGTATAGATCAATTCATAATTTATATGATTTATTTTAATAATTAACCGATATTTCATTTGAGTAATAAGTTTTAAAACTAAATCGTGCATGTTCTGTTATATTATGTAGTACTTTGATGAATTCAAGTGTGGTACTTACTCGAAAGCAGGATTGGAAGAAATTAAGGAGGAATGGTGTAAATACATTCTTGAGTTGAGAATTGTATAAGTTATTAAAATGATGTCGGATAACAATATTTCTGGAAGTCGTATCTATTTGTAAAGTTATTGGATTTATAATTATATGTAAATTGACTGTATTTGTGAAGTTGTTCTGAGGATCGGATTGTGTTGAATTATATATAAGCAGGTTTATGTGTATTAAAATGATTATGGCCAAATTGTTGAATTACAATGTATACTTAAGGCCAAAGTGTTGAATTACAATGCATATATAATGCCAAAGTGTTAAATTAAAGGCCTGAATTATAAGCAGGGAATGTAATTGTTATAAAAAGATTTATCGAAAAATATATAAAAAATGTGATTATTTAAAAAAACAAAACTTTAAAATCGTGAAGAATAGACAACGTTTTTACAAAAAAACGCTATTAAAGGGGGGCATAGAGAGCGCTCAAAAAAGCGCTACTATAGGTGGGGAAAAGGGGGAGATTAGGCAGCGCTTTGGAAAAGCGCTGCTAAAGGGGGGGGGGGGGGGTATAGGCAGCGCTTTGGAAAAACGCTGCTAAAGGGAGGGGTGGGGGGTATATGCAGCGCTTCTGAAAAGCGTTGCTAAAGGGGGGAGGAGGGGAATAGGCAGCGCTTCTGAAAGCGCTGGTAAAGGGGCCTATAGCAGCGCTTTTTCCATAAAAAGGCGCTGCCTTTACCTTTAGCAGCGCCACTTTAGGCAGCGCTTTTAAGCGCTGCTAAAGGGCAAAAAAAGCGCTCCTAAAGGCCTTATTTGGTATAGTGAAAATATAATTATTTTCAAATAAAAATAAAAGTTGAGATTTTACGTTAAAAATATCAGAATTATAGTGTATGGGTTAGAAGGGGGTATGAAGTCCAATTAGGATATCTATGTTAATATAAATTTTAAAGTGATAGGCAAAACAAGGATAACTAGGAAGTGGCTAATTGTGTGAATCGGGAATATACAGAGTTTTGAAAAACGATTATAAAAAAGTGAAAGCTTCAATTTTGAGGTAGGGGGTATTGTTTTACCAATGGTGTCTATTAGGCAGCCAGGATGATGAGGGTTCCTTACTCTTCCATCAGCCTATGGGTGTTAGTACTTTCTTCAACTTCCTTAATTCTGTAATATGTTTTGCCAAATGGGGTTTGGGCGAAACTCCATTGATGTCGATTGAATAATATTCATGTTTATGTATGTTATTGTGTTAGACAAATAAGGTTTGGGAAAAACCCTATTGGCATCGAAAAATAAGTATTTTTCTTATTTTTGTGTTGTTGTGGTGACCAAATAAGATTTAGGATAAATCTCCTATGTGTCATACCCCAAATTTGTCCTACCTGTATAATTTTCGTTTGTTCATCCACTTATTCAAAAATCCCAAAAAAAGTGTATGCCGCTTTTGCTGGTTGTCAAAACTCAAGGAAATGCAAGTTTGGTTTGCATTAAAATAGGATGCATTTGAGGTTTTATTCTGGAGGTGTGCGTTCTAATGGTTTACTGAGATTGGTTCATCGTTTTTCTAAGGCAATTCACTCATCTCCTCTTTCATCTTATCTACAATGTCTAATCCAAATTCTCATGCCATTTTCTTTTCTCCAAATTTATTATTATTCTTCCATAACCCATATTTACTTCCTGTTATGTGTCTCGTTATCTCACCTCCTTTGAATCCCAAAGCCTATAATTCGATTACTCTGCAAAAATCACAAAAATGTATATTACAAGAAGATAGTCTATTATTGTGTTTTTAGCCCATCTACCATTTTTCATAGAAAACCATCAAAAAGCCCAACCACAAGATGCTAGAGAAATAGGAATCAACTGCATATCATCATGGATGACTGTATTCTTTCAAAAGATCCACTTCAGATTCAACTTTGGAGTTGCCAATTAACCTAATTAGGTTTTTTTTCAATCTTCAAAATGAGAAGAGCTTAAAGGTGGTACATTGAAAAACACAAGATGCCAATATCTAAAGATGGTAAACAAATAGGATATTGATTCTGTTCAAGAAATCTAAATGGGGTTCAGAATAAATATTGTCCAGGCAACTAAGAATATTCAAGTTATCCCTAGTTTATCTTTTATCACTTTTAGGTGTTACAAAGTACAAGCTTCCAATATATATCAAAGCCAAAAAAATTGGAAGTTGATTTCGTTGAAGAAAAGGGCTCTAAATTAAGACTACACACCAGACCAAAAGGCTCTAAATTACGATCAGGCGCTACTAGCCCATACCAACATGTGAGAAGATTACAAGAACCCAATTTCAAATTATAATCTCTTATGGTTCTTACAGGCCCATGGTCCATTACATTACAAATCATGAAAACTACATATGAAATAAAATATAAAATTCTGTTGGTACAACTACAACAGAGGAACCACAAAAAAGAAAACAATGAATCCATCACATCTTGGGCACCTCGCTCCACCTCCCAACAGACTTTGTCGTACGTCTGCTTGTACATTTCTACGGTACCTCACTGCCACCTCCACATTACTACTTCTCATACACAGCACCAAAAAGCATCTTTCATCCACAACAGACAAATTGAAGAATAAACAAACTTTGTGATGTGCAAAACCATACCACCTGCAATACCATAGACCATGTTGCAATAATAACCTGCTGCGAAAATACTTTTTTTTTTAAAAAGAGAGGACAGTACCAGCCACGATTTCATGACCTGCAATCCTAAAAATCAGTACCTCCAAATCATATAACCTCTCCATAAAACCAACGACATGCAATGAATGAAAAAAGAAGAAATTACTATGTCTGTCCATTACACACCAGGGACCACACATCAGATGCAAACAAAATTTTGCCTAAAAATACAACAGCTGCTACACAAAACACGCACCCCAATTGCAAATACGTACCTGCATAATGCGTACGAGAGTTCATCATGTACCTGCAGCAGCCTTAATTTACACCCACCAAGCCATATCCTATGGGAATAAAACAAAAAGGAAAACATTGATTCACCACGACCTGCACAAGAGAAAGGACAGTGGTAACAAGTTTGTTTTAGCAGCCAACCAATACAGTTTCTGAAGGAGTACACTATCAACCTCAACATTTCCACGCGTGAACGGCTGTAATTGCAAGTTGTCATAAGGTACTCCAACAACAAACCACAACCACTACCCAAAACCAGCATGATAGTACCTGCAAAAGCAGAAGTTGTTATGAGACACAACCACGATCCTCAAAACAGAGGATCCCTTTATGCAAACAAAAAAACCTTCAAGTCCTTGGCACCCTCTCCAACAGGGGAGGAATAAATAAGCCACACAATTGATATCAGAAGGGGGAGAGTAATACCAAGAAATTCCAAGCCTCAACTTTTCTTCAACTTCTGAGACACAACTTCAAAACCAAAAAAACTCTCCCCCCAAAAAAAGACTCTCAAAACCAAACAGTCCCTTAAAACGGACCCTTCATCTTCAATCGACACAAAAACTCACACCAGGAAAAGTCCCTTTCTTTCAAGCCACCTTTAAGAAGCTTTAGCATCAAAAAAAATCGTGAGGTTCCTCTACCTTTGAAGAATCATCACTTGCAGCAGTCAAGACCTTTACACATCTTCAACCAACCTTTTTATAACTTTCTTCAACACAACAAATATCTTCCTTCTGATAACTCAAACGCACCCATCTTTCCTATACTCTCCTTCAAAACTTCCTCATAAAACAACAACAATAACCACCATATCAAAACCTTACCTCACCTTCATTTTCTTCAACACAAAAACTCCAACGATCAATCTTCCATCTCCTCAAACTTCAAACAAGATCCAACAAAAACAGACTCCAAACCTTAACAGGATGATTCTACCTCACTCGAATCCCCTTCATAAATAAAACCTCCTTCTCTCTTTCAATCCTCTCAATTCCGAAACCTTTTCATTCATTAAACTTCACTAGCCTTCTTCTTCTTGAGCTTGAAACGCACACACTTCATCGCCTTTGAATCGCCTCCGACCCCACTGCAAAACACCTATTTTGTTAACCAAAACCATCTTCTTCCTCAACTCATTTTTTTTTCTCTTTAAAATCTCCATATATATTTCCTTCAGAATCCCATAAGCAGAAAACCCATTTGGATATTTGAACCGAAAGCCCCAAATCCCTCACCTGAACCTTGTTCTTCTTCATTTTTTCCAGCACACAAACCCTCTCCCGACCTATTTCCCCAATTTTTAATCTACAACCAAATACAACCTACAAATGGAATAGATCAAGCGAGAAAGATCGGAAATAAAGCTCAATAAGCCAACCTGGGCCAAGACCTTGTCGCGATAGTGAGAGATGGAGAAAGGAAATGAAAGCAAACCTCATTCACTCGAGAACCAGAAGTCTGAAGATTGAAGGGAGAAACCAGATTTCGAGTGAGTTGGACGGGTGAGCGTCGTGTCTGTGTTCATTGAAGCAGTCGTCGTTTTTTTTTGTTTTTTTCTCCACCGTTGATGTCATGCGTTTGATAAATGATTTGGGCTTTAGGCTCATCTAATGGATTATCAATTCCCTCCACTTCGATTCACTTACTCTTCTCCTTGTATTTTTTGAGTTTTGATTAACACTCTTCCCCCTATCTCGTTTGCATCTAGTATTAATGTGGATGATGGGCTTCTTTTGAAGCCCACATGATTCTACATCCTTTAGTTTAATATACCCCCCCTTTCAGCTTTTTTATTTGTTTAGAGTTTTCTGTTAATGTTGAAAAAAGAAAAATTTATTTTAATGTGGGGATATGTTTTTTTTCCTCTGATTTCCTAAATTATTACTATTAATTTATTATTTCAACTTTTCGGGTCGATGACGATACCCCGAGTTATAGTTTGTCGAATTATTGACAGATAATAACAAACCCGAGACCATTTCTTTTCAAAAACTTTCATTTTCGTTTTTATCCACTTTTTTTATTTCCTAGTCAATGATGACTTTAACGATTATTATCGGTCAAATTATTGATAGGTGATAATTCAGTCAAGACTACGTTACTTTCGCTTCAAATTATCCTTTAAACATTTTCTCGAAAAAACTCCAAAAGAAGGGGATTCTTGAAATCTAGCATTTCTTGGATCTTCGAATGAATAATTCTCGAGGCACGCTCTTGAGTTGTTATTCATTCAATCTTTTGATTTTTCTCAAACAGATTCTCAACGTCTTTTTGATCAAAACCCCGAAAGAAAGAGGCACTTGGAATCTAGCATTCCTTGTGTCTTCGAGTGAATAATTCTCGAAGCACGCCTTTGAGTTGTTATCCACTCAACCTTTCGACTTTTTCAAACTCAACCATTTTCCAACATTCTCCTAAGTCAAATGCTCGTCCGCATTCGCAACCCATTTCATTCACAACTCCTCGCGGTTTCGATATTATGGGCACCCTCAGGGACTAATAATCATTTCCCACAATCCTAACCCTTGACACGTCGTCAAGTCGGTTCAATCTTCAATCAAATCCTCGATACGTCGTCGAGCTACTTTAAAACAACTTCTTTTGGGCCTCGCATGCCGTTCTTCGATTCGATCCTTTCACAAACATTTTTTAAAAACTTATGAAAGAGAGATATTCTTAGAATCTAGCATTCTTTGAATATTTGAATGAGTAACTCTCGAGGCGCGCCCTTGAGTTGTTATCAGTTCATTCTTTCGATTTCAAAACATCCAACTCTTTATCTTCAACTTATTCAGTCAATTCCCGAAAGAACTGAGTTTGTGGAGTCTCGCATTCCTTGAATTCTTGAGTGACAAGCTCTCGAGGCGTGCTCTTGGGTTGCTTGTCAGTCACTCTTTCGTCTCTTTTCTCAAACTCCCAACTTATTCAACCTCATCTTTTCGTGGTTGTTACCATGAACTACGGACGCTCTGATTCTTTATTCATTCTTGAATATAAGATACGTAGGCACAAGATTTCGATGATCTTGGCGAGCACAATCCCATCCATCTTCCGTTTCCCCCCATCCTTTCCTGTAGTCGAACTACGACGCTCTGATTTCTCATTCTCGTCCGAATGAGCATACGTAGGCACAAGGGCCCCAATCCTTGGCGAGCACCCTATTCCCTAACCCCCATCTCTCCTTAGCGTCTTTAACCTTTTACCCTACCAATTCTACCTTTAACAACGAGAAGAAAACAAGTAAACCTAAACAACACTCCCCACAATTACCTTAACGGGTTCCCGTCGAGTACGACGGACGTGAGGGGTGCTAATACCTTCCCCTCACGTAACCGACTCCCGAACCCGGAACATGGTTGCGACAACCCTGTTCCTATCCTTTCGTTTTAAGAGGTTTTCTCGATATTTTCCTCTCCCGTTTATTCGGGAAAAATAAAGTTCGGTGGCGACTCTGTCAAACCGCATTTCCGCGCCTTTCGCGCGAGGGTCGCGTTCTCCGAAATGTCTCCGTGATTTTTCGAGGTGCGACAGGTGGCGACTCTGCTGGGGACATTTTTGCTCCATGCAAAGAGAGAGTCGAGCCTATCTTTTGGTTTGTGAGGAGTGTTTGTTTTTATTTGTTTTCTTCTTGTATTTGTTCTCTTGTAGATTTTATTTACGCTTGTTACTTGGGTTGCCTGTTGGTTCTTGGGATGACATCATGAGTAAAGCTCTACGCCCGAGCTTTGGTAAAAGCAGAGAGAACACTTAGTTTAGAATTGGTAGTCGAGTAGTGTTAGTCACCAAGGATTCGCTCTTTGTGTGCCTAGGATGAAAGTTCCTCCAGAGGAGACCTATTCGTAGATCTTGTTGTAACACAGCTAGCCTGTTGCACGACTTGATTAATGAAGGGTCCGTGATTCTGGGAACCTTTTGTTAGCACCAGTTCCGATATTGGTGGTCATGTAGTGTTAGTCTCCAAGGACTCGCTCCTTGTGCGCCTAGCATGAGGACCCCGCTCAGGAGAGACCTTATCGTCATTATCGTCGTAATACAGCCAGCCTGTTGCGTGACGCTAATACGACTAGTGTCCATGATCCTGGGAACCAGACATAGAAACCATCCCGTAAGTGGGTTTATGGGTAGAGTGTTTAGATCTTCCCGTATAGGTCGTACCTGTCAATGTTCCTTGAGCAGGAATTATGGTTACTTATCTATTACAGTTACCAGCTTTAGGAGCTGTTCAAACTATGATCTTGGGATCCTGGATCTTGTATCTTGCATTGCATTTTGCATATCATTCACATTGCATTTCATATGTTGTGCATTTTGCATTTCCAGTCCTTCAACGGAATCTTATGTCTCTGTTCCTTCTTCTCCAGTAAATCAAGCTGATTCCCCGACACCAGTACGCAAGTAGAGCCAATACAAGACGAATGATGGAGCAGATTCAACAGGAGCAAGTTGCCTTCAGGGAAGAGTTGGATTCCATGAAAGGAAAGATCGACCAGATCCTCGAAGCCATCCTTGCAGCCAGGAGAGAGGAAGAACAGCGTGAAGTCGCCGCTGTCGTCAACAACAATGGCCAAGAACAAGGGTCTACTGCCATCCCTTTGGTTCCAATTCCAAATTCTCATGGGATGCCGTTGAACTTCAACAACACAGTCGAAGGAAACACTTCTCAGCCAATCCCAGCGCCTGGAGTTACTGTTGGAGTTATCCCGCAGGCCCAGCCTACTGCTGTGCAGATCCCAGCTCCCCATATCGAAGATACTCTGATGGATCAGTATGACGATGTTCAGAACTATCATGCTGCTATCCCCATTGCCAATCCTGTTGCCGCTCAGAATTCTGAAGCCATGAAGATGTGCCGAGATCTAGCCGAGAAACTCCGAGCCATGGAGGGGCATAACTCAAATTCTTTCAGTGCTTTGGAATTGTGCTTGGTGCCTGATGTTGTCATTCCTCCCAAGTTCAAGGTGCCTGAATTCTAGAAGTACAAGGGTCTCAGTTGCCCAAACATTCATTTGAAGATGTACTGTCGCAAGATGGCTGCCTATGCCAGAGATGAAAAGCTCATGATCCATTGCTTCCAAGACAGCCTGTCTGGGGCATCACTCGAATGGTATATGCAGCTGGAACGTAACAGCGTACGCACTTGGGCCGAGCTAGCCGATGCATTTGTCAAACAGTACAAATACAACACAGATCTCGCTCCAAATCGTACTCAGCTTCAGAGTATGACTCAGAAGGATAGCGAATCCTTCAAGGAGTACGCGCAACGATGGAGAGAGCTAGCCGCCAGGGTGCATCCACCTCTTGTTGACCGTGAACTTATTGACATCTTCATGGGTACTTTGCAAGGCCAGTACTATGAAAAGCTGATCGGTAGTGTCTCCGCTGGATTCTCTGACTTGGTGATCGTCGGTGAGAGAATTGAAGAAGGGCTGAAGAGTGGGAAGATCCCAGGAGGTTCTAACAGTCAGGCTAATGCCAAGAAGCCTTTCAACGGATACAAGAAGAAAGAGGGCAAAACAAATGCCATCTTTTTGCAGAAAGGGCAAGCTTCTCAACAAGCTCCTGCTCCTATGCCTTATCAAGTTCCCTACTATCAGTATCCATATGTTGCTGCTGCGCAATATGCTCCAATGCCTTATCAGCTAGCTGTTCAAGCGGTGCAAGCTCAGATACCACGACAACAGGCTCCTCAGCAACAAGCCTACAACCAGCAAGGATATCAGTATCCTCCTCAGCAACAGCAGATGCAAGCTACTCAGCAACGACAAGGTGCTCGCCCACAGCGTCCGCAGAGAACATGGAGACCAGATAGAGTCTTTGATCGTCTACCAATGACATATGTCAAAATCTTTGCCCAGTTGATGGAGAAGAAAGTTGTTGTTCCGAGAGACTTGGCTCCTCCAACTGTCATTCCTGCCGATTACGATGCAAATGCTCATTGTGAGTTTCATAAGGGTGCTCCAGGTCATACCATTGAGGACTGCAGGGCTTTCAAGCACATAATTCAAGACATGATCGACAGAGATGCTATCAACTTCAATGGGAAGTCTCCGAATATCATCAACAATCCGATGCCACCAGTCAACTAGTGCCAACATCATATCGATTCCAGTCAAGTTCATTCCCCGAAGAAGGCCGTCATATTGCCATTTCATATTTCTCATTTCTTATGTTTTGTCTTTGCTTATTTAAGTATTGTATGCTTTGAACAATTGCCATTCAAATTTGGTTTTCATTAATGTATCGTTTATGCATGTTTTGAATTAGTTATGTCGTATTCACTCATTTTTCACTTATCACCGACACATTTATTCACTGTTGTTTAGCTTGATTTGAGGGAGGATGATGAAAACGAGATACCCATAATTGCAAATCGTATGCTTTCAGACCGAATCTCGTCAATGATGTACAGGCATTGCTTCAATTCCCCAAACACCGGAGATATAAGGAGTCAATCCCTAGTAAACCACTTCGAGCTTAGAAGTAGCAGTTTCCTTCGGATATTCAAACCTTTACACTCAACCTGGGGCAGGGTAGTGTTCAGTTAATTCAACCCCGCACTCGAACCAACAAAGCAAAATCCAGAAGACGGTTATTCATCAAAAACCCATGCTATGACAGTCACGATCCTCCAACAAAGTCAAAAAAAATCAATCAAAAATATGCTAAGTCAAACACCTTAGAGGGGACTTAGGCAAAATTAAGGCAATCCCGATGGATCTGACAAGTAAAGTCAATCCATGCAAAAGTTAGGGATCAAAACAAAAGCAAAAGAGGACCCCGAAACCCTCAACAAAAACAAAGTAGGATTCAGTGGCGACCCAAATCAAAGGGGCACTGGCATCCATCAAAATAAAGTGGCTACCGCGTCGAGCAAACCTTGAACCTTCAAGCTTACACCGTCCAGACAAGTGCAAAATTATCTTAACGTAGGAATGGAGTTCGTTAAGAAGAATGGGTGGGTACAAATCATACTTTGAGCCTAATATCCTTTGTTTCATAACCGTAAACCAGACCATGTTATAACCCTCAAAAGACCTAATTGAGGCGAGGTTTATTCTGAAAGCATATTGTCGCAAGGTTGCGTAACCTGACTCCTCACATGATTTCTAATCATCAATGTTGGTGTCATTTTGCTTGCTATATCTTTTCGCACCAATCAAACAGCACAACGTCTGGGCTAGCAGTCCATTCGTCTCACTATCACGACACTTCAATAAATGACACACTTTTTCGAAACTTACATTGAACTTTGCATTAACGTCACCATTTATGAATGTACAATTTTAATTGCAAATCAGTGCTAGGTATTCAAAGACATCTCAGCAAGGAGCAATCAGGGAGGAACCCGGCTTTCCGGGGTGTACACGAGACAAGATTATTTCAAAGCCCATAGGCTGGGGCAAATCATTCAAGAGCTCGAGCAGGGGAAAACCATTACAATGTGCAGACTGAGGCAAGACCAGGTCGTCCTGACCATCAAACAGAGTTGCAATTCTCTCTGAAGCAAATTCACAGTCATCCAGATATCCCAGACTTGGGACATCCAGAGCATCTTCTGCTTCAATCATGGCGTCTTCAGCAAACTGCGTGTCGAGGAAGTCTATCCCTCCCACCACCCGAAGTCCAATCCACATTGGCAACTACCAAAAGTCCACCACGCTGGCGTCTTCACCTGCATTTCCAAATTACCCGTCTGCATCATGTACATCATACGCATTGCATTCGTTATCATAAGCATCTTGCATCATATGCATACATAACCATATCATGCTCCCCCAATTCTTGCATCTCCGCGCGTCAGCATTTGCATTTGCACGTCCACTCATATGGAACATCATATCATCAAGCATTCACATGTGCAAGTCAAGGTCCAGGATCAACCTCGACAAAACTTCAAGACAATCATCAGCCCGATCAGGGGCATTTTTGCAAGATTGTGGGTTTGTCCCACGATTTTCAAGAGCTTCAAAGCAGTCATCATCCCAGTCAGGGGCAATCTTCTGCAATTGTGGGTTTCTCCCACAAAAATTTGAAGAAGTTCAAAGCAAGATCCAACCCGAGCAGGGGCATCTTCAGCAAAACCGTGAGCGTTCCTCATGAAGTTGTTCAACCTTTTGTTGAGCAAACCAAGACATCAAGACAAACTCAGCCCAGTCAGGGGCATCCTCTTCAGAATTCATGGACGTAACCATGAAATCATTTCAGCAAAACTATGATCCCCAAACAAGACTGTGAGCGTACCCCGTTGACTCATTTCAATTCAATCTTCTTCTCAGGGGTCCCCCATTGAGTTGTACCCAGCAAGCGTGACCGTTGTCAATTGCCTTACTATCATCCTTTTGGTGATAGCCGAACTTCGTCGGTTCAACTTAGCCTGCATCCTTTCGATGTTGGTAACCTTCTATTTGTGTTTGTCCTATCATCCTTTTGGTGGTAGTGACTGGTGTGTGTTTTCTCTCCATCATCCTTTTGATGGTGGGTCTGGCATTTCGTTGATGTCAGATTGTGCGATATTTTTGTTTCGCTCTACCATCCTTTTGGTGGTAGGTCTGGCATTTCGTCGATGTCATATTGTGCGATATTTTTGTTTCGCTCTACCATCCTTTTGGTGGTAGGTCTGGCATTTCGTCGATGTCAGATTGTGCGATATTTTTGTTTCGCTCTACCATCCTTTTGGTGGTAGGTCTGGAATTTCGTCGATGTCAGATTATGCGATATTTTTGTTTCGCTCTACCATCCTTTTGGTTGTAGGTCTGGCATTTCGTCGATGTCAGATTGTGCGATATTTTTGTTTCGCTCTACCATCCTTTTGGTGGTAGGTCTGGCATTTCGTCGATGTCAGACTGTGCGATATTTTGTTTGTGTTTCTCTCTACCATCCTTTTGGTGGTAGGTCTGGCATTTCGTTGATGTCAGATTGTGCGATGTTTTGTTTGAGTTTGCTCCGTCATCCTTTTGGTGGTGGGTCTGGCATTTCGTCGATGTCAGATTGCGCGATATTTTATTTGTGTTTCGCTCTGCCATCCTTTTGGTGGTGGGTCTGGCATTTCGTCGATGTCAGATTGCACGATATTTTATTTGTGTTTCGCTCTGCCATCCTTTTGGTGGTGGGTCTGGCATTTCGTCGATGTCAGATTGCGCGATATTTTATTTGTGTTTCGCTCTGCCATCCTTTTGTTGGTGGGCCTGGCATTTCGTCGATGTCAGATTGTGCGATATTTTATTTGTGTTTTGCTCCGTCATCCTTTTGGTGGGGGGGTCTATCATGGTCATTAATGATGGATTGTGCGATAGTTTATTTGTGTTTCGCTCCGTCATCCTTTTGGCGGGGGGGGGGGGGGGGGGGGGGTCTATCATGGTCATTAATGATGGATTGTGCGATAGTTTATTTGTGTTTCGCTCCGTCATCCTTTTGATGGGGGGTCTATCATGGTCATTAATGATGGATTGTGCGATAGTTTATTTGTGTTTCGCTCCGTCGTCCTTTTGGTGGGGGGTCTATCATGGTCATTAATGATGGATTGTGCGATAGTTTATTTGTGTTTCGCTCCGTCATCCTTTTGGTGGGGGGTCTATCATGGTCATTAATGATAGATTGTGCGATAGTTTATTTGTGTTTCGCTCCGTCATCCTTTTGGTGAGGGGTCTATCATGGTCATTAATGATAGATTGTGCGATGTGTTTATTTGTGTTTCGCTCCGTCATCCTTTTGGTGAGGGGTCTATCATAGTCATTAATGATAGATTGTGCAATATTTTGTTTGAGTTTCGCTCCGTCATCCTTTTGTTGGTGGGTCTAACATTTTGTCAAGGTCAGATTGTGTGATTGTGTTCGTCCTATCATCCTTTTGGTGGTAGTGACTGGCGTGTGCTCTATCATCCTTTTGGTGGTAATAGCCATGTGTGTTTCACCCCATCATCCTTATGGTGATGACGACTTTTTGCCAATTGCTTACGGTTTACCCAGGGATTTACTTTTTTTTCCCGGTATTTCAGTTCTCAGGCACTTTCTTTTCTTATTCGGACAAATTGAGGGTCTTCTTCATATCTAATTAACTTATACCTCAAGAATGAACGTTGCGGCAGTTCATTTCTATAGATTTAAGCCAATTAGATAGGGGCATCTGTCATACCCCAAATTTGTCCTACCTGTATAATTTTCGTTTGTTCATCCACTTATTCAAAAATCCCAAAAAAAGTGCATGCCGCTTTTGCTGGTTGTCAAAACTCAAGGAAATGCAAGTTTGGTTTGCATTAAAATAGGATGCATTTGAGGTTTTATTCTGGAGGTGTGCGTTCTAATGGTTTACTGAGATTGGTTCATCGTTTTTCTAAGGCAATTCACTCATCTCCTCTTTCATCTTATCTACAGTGTCTAATCCAAATTCTCATGCCATTTTCTTTTCTCCAAATTTATTATTATTCTTCCATAACCCATATTTACTTCCTATTATGTGTCTCGTTATCTCACCTCCTTTAAATCCCAAAGCCTATAATTCGATTACTCTGCAAAAATCACAAAAATGTATATTACAAGAAGATAGTCTATTATTGTGTTTTTAGCCCGTCTACCATTTTTCATAGAACACCATCAAAAAGCCCAACCACAAGATGCTAGAGAAATAGGAATCAGCTGCATATCATCATGGATGACTGTATTCTTTCAAAAGATCCACTTCAGATTCAACTTTGGAGTTGCCAATTAACCTAATTAGGTTTTTTTTCAATCTTCAAAATGAGAAGAGCTTAAAGGTGGTACATTGAAAAACACAAGATGCCAATATCTAAAGATGGTAAACAAATAGGATATTGATTCTGTTCAAGAAATCTAAATGGGGTTCAGAATAAATATTGTCCAGGCAACTAAGAATATTCAAGTTATCCCTAGTTTATCTTTTATCACTTTTAGGTGTTACAAAGTACAAGCTTCCAATATATAACAAAGCCAAAAAAATTGGAAGTTGATTTCGTTGAAGAAAAGGGCTCTAAATTAAGACTACACACCAGACCAAGAGGCTCTAAATTACGATCAGGCGCTACTAGCCCATACCAACATGTGAGAAGATTACAAGAACCCAATTTCAAATTATAATCTCTTATGGTTCTTACAGGCCCATGGTCCATTACATTACAAATCATGAAAACTACATATGAAATAAAATATAAAATTATGTTGGTACAACTACAACAGAGGAACCACAAAAAAGAAAACAATGAATCCATCACATCTTGGGCACCTCGCTCCACCTCCCAACAGACTTTGTCGTACGTCTGCTTGTACATTTCTACGGTACCTCACTGCCACCTCCACATTACTACTTCTCATACACAACACCAAAAAGCATCATTCATCCACAACAGACAAATTGAAGAATAAACAAACTTTGTGATGTGCAAAACCATACCACCTGCAATACCATAGACCATGTTGCAATAATAACCTGCTGCGAAAATACTTTTTTTTAAAAAAAAGAGAGGACAGTACCAGCCACGATTTCATGACCTGCAATCCTAAAAATCAGTACCTCCAAATCATATAACCTCTCCATAAAACCAACGACCTGCAATGAATGAAAAAAGAAGAAATTACTATGTCTTTCCATTACACACCAGGGACCACACATCAGATGCAAACAAAATTTTGCCTAAAAATACAACAGCTGCTACACAAAACATGCACCCAAATTGCAAACACGTACCTGCATAATGCGTACGAGAGCTCATCATGTACCTGCAGCAGCCTTAATTTACACCCACCAAGCCATATCCTATGGGAATAAAACAAAAAGGAAAACATTGATTCACCACGACCTGCATAAGAGAAAGGACAGTGGTAACAAGTTTGTTTTAGCAGCCAACCAATACATCAAGTTGTGAAAGAAAAATTGGAGTGAAATAAATCCATGAGCATGCCGATACAGTTTCTGAAGGAGTACACTATCAACCTCAACATTTCCACGCGTGAACGGCTGTAATTGCAAGTTGTCATAAGGTACTCCAACAACAAACCACGACCACTACCCAAAACCAGCATGATAGTACCTGCAAAAGCAGAAGTTGTTATGCGACACAACCATGATCCTCAAAACAGAGGATCCCTTTTTGCAAACGAAAAAACCTTCAAGTCCTTGGCACCCTCTCTAACTGGGGAGGAATAAATAAGCAACACAATTGATATCAGAAGGGGGAGAGTAATACCAAGAAATTCCAAGCCTCAACTTTTCTTCAACTTCTGAGAAACAACTTCAAAACCAAAAAAACTCTCCCCCTAAAAAAAGACTCTCAAAACCAAACAGTCCCTTAAAACGGACCCTTCATCTTCAATCGACACAAAAACTCACACCAGAAAAAGTCCCTTTCTTTCAAGCCAACCTTAAGAAGCTTTAGCATCAAAAAAAATCGTGAGGTTCCTCTACCTTTGAAGAATCATCACTTGCAGCAGTCAAGACCTTTACACATCTTCAACCAACCTTTTTATAACTTTCTTCAACACAACAAATATCTTCCTTCTGATAACTCAAACGCACCCATCTTTCCTATACTCTCCTTCAAAACTTCCTCATAAAACAACAACAATAACCACCATATCAAAACCTTACCTCACCTTCATTTTCTTCAACACAAAAACTCCAACGATCAATCTTCCATCTCCTCAAACTTCAAACAAGATCCAACAAAAACAGACTCCAAACCTTAACAGGATGATTCTACCTCACTCGAATCCCTTCATAAATAAAACCTCCTTCTCTATTTCAATCCTCTCAAGTCCGAAACCTTTTCATTCATTAAACTTCACTAGCCTTCTTCTTCTTGAGCTTGAAACGCACACACTTCATCGCCTTTGAATCGCCTCCGACCCCACTGCAAAACACCTATTTTGTTAACCAAAACCATCTTCTTCCTCAACTCATTTTTTTTCTCTTTAAAATCTCCATATATTTCCTTCAGAATCCCATAAGCAGAAAACCCATTTGGATATTTGAACCGAAAGCCCCAAATCCCTCACCTGAGCCTTGTTCTTCTTCATTTTTTCCAGCACACAAACCCTCTCCCGACCTATTTCCCCAATTTTTAATCTACAACCAAATACAGCCTACAAATGGAATAGATCAAGCGAGAAAGATCGGAAATAAAGCTCAATAAGCCAACCTGGGCCAAGACCTTGTCGCGATAGTGAGAGATGGAGATAGGAAATGAAAGCAAACCTCATTCATTCGAGAACCAGAAGTCTGAAGATTGAAGGGAGAAACCAGATTTCGAGTGAGTTGGACGGGTGAGCGTCGTGTCTGTGTTCATTGAAGCAGTCGTCGTTTTTTTTTTGTTTTTTTCTCCACCGTTGATGTCATGCGTTTGATAAATGATTTGGGCTTTAGGCCCATCTAATGGATTATCAATTCCCTCCACTTCGATTCACTTACTCTTCTCCTTGTATTTTTTGAGTTTTGATTAACACTCTTCCCCCTATCTCGTTTGCAGCTAGTATTGATGTGGATGATGGGCTTCTTTTGAAGCCCACATGATTCTACATCCTTTAGTTTAATATACCCCCCCTTTCAGCTTTTTTATTTGTTTAGAGTTTTCTATTAATGTTGAAAAAAGAAAAATTTATTTTAATGTGGGGATATGTTTTTTTTCCTCTGATTTCCTAAATTATTACTATTAATTTATTATTTCAACTTTTCGGGTCGATGACGATAATCCGAGTTATAGTTTGTCGAATTATTGACAAATAATAACAAACCCGAGACCATTTCTTTTCAAAAACTTTCATTTTCGTTTTTATCCACTTTTTTTTATTTCCTAGTCAATGATGACTTTAACGATTATTATCGGTCAAATTATTGATAGGTGATAATTCAGTCAAGACTACGTTACTTTCGCTTCAAATTATCCTTTAAACATTTTCTCGAAAAAACTCCAAAAGAAGGGGATTCTTGAAATCTAGCATTTCTTGGATCTTCGAATGAATAATTCTCGAGGCACGCTCTTGAGTTGTTATTCATTCAATCTTTTGATTTTTCTCAAACAGATTCTCAACGTCTTTTTGATCAAAACCCCGAAAGAAAGAGGCACTTGGAATCTAGCATTCCTTGTGTCTTCGAGTGAATAATTCTCGAAGCACGCCTTTGAGTTGTTATCCACTCAACCTTTCGACTTTTTCAAACTCAACCATTTTCCAACATTCTCCTAAGTCGAACGCTCGTCCGCATTTGCAACCCATTTCATTCACAACTCCTCGTGGTTTCGATATTAGGGGCACCCTCATGGACTAATAATCGTTTCCCACAATCCTAACCCTTGACACGTCGTCAAGTCGGTTCAATCTTCGATCAAATCCTAGATACGTCGTCGAGCTACTTTAAAACAACTTCTTTTGGGCCTCGCATGTCGTTCTTCGATTCGATCCTTTCACAAACATTTTTTAAAAACTTATGAAAGAGAGATATTCTTAGAATCTAGCATTCTTTGAATATTTGAATGAGTAACTCTCGAGGCGCGCCCTTGAGTTGTTATCAGTTTATTCTTTCGATTTCAAAACATCCAACTCTTTATCTTCAACTTATTCAGTCAATTCCCGAAAGAACTGAGTTCGTGGAGTCTCGCATTCCTTGAATTCTTGAGTGACAGGCTCTCGAGGCGTGCTCTTGGGTTGCTTGTCAATCACTCTTTCGTCTCTTTTCTCAAACTCCCAACTTATTCAACCTCATCTTTTCGTGGTTGTTACCACGAACTACGGACGCTCTGATTCTTTATTCATTCTTGAATATAAGATACGTAGGCACAAGATTTCGATGATCTTGGCGAGCACAATCCCATCCATCTTCCGTTTCCCCCCATCCTTTCCTGTAGTCGAACTACGACGCTCTGATTTCTCATTCTCGTCCGAATGAGCATACGTAAGCACAAGGGCCCCAATCCTTGGCGAGCACCCTATTCCCTAACCCCCATCTCTCCTTAGCGTCTTTAACCTTTTACCCTACCAATTCTACCTTTAACAACGAGAAGAAAACAAGTAAACCTAAACAACACTCCCCACAATTACCTTAAGAGGTTCCCGTCGAGTACGACGGACGTGAGGGGTGCTAATACCTTCCCCTCACATAACCGACTCCCGAACCCGGAACATGGTTGCGACAGCCCTGTTCCTATCCTTTCGTTTTAAGAGGTTTTCTCGATATTTTCCTCTCCCGTTTATTCGGGAAAAATAAAGTTCGGTGGCGACTCTGTCGAACCGCATTTCCGCGCGTGGGTCGCGTTCTCCGAAATGTCTCCGTGATTTTTCGAGGTGCGACACTATGGTCACCACATGGTTTGTTATAAATGATTATATATATTTTCACTGTAATATATTGTTATGAGATGTTTTATGTGAGTTAGAATGTTTGCGTATTTAAAAAAAAAAGGACATTTTAAAGGAAAATCTAAAATCAGATTTATGATGGGGAGGGGAATGACGGCGGCAGCGAGCCGCGCTGCCATGGTGGTGTTCAACAACCGGAGTCGGGGACACGCGACATGGCCACAACAATGGGTTTGAATTTGAGTTTTCTCCTATTTCAAAATATGAGGACGGAGCGGATAATAGGGAGTGTAGTACCTATCCCAAACTCGTCTCAATTATTATTATTATTATTATTATTATTATTATTATTATTATTATTATTATTATTATTATTATTATTATTATTATTTAAAAAATCGTATTTATTTTTAAAAACTCATACATTATATTTTTAACCTTTCCACCTTCTCATTATATTTATGGGTGGTTATATCAATTAAAAGACATTTAATATTCCAAAAAAAAAACTTTAATGGTTTAGTGATGTATCTTCCAAAATTCCAAAAGTCTCATTATCATTGAATTTTTATTTTTCCATTTTAATTAGAAGCCATTGTCGACATTACCAACTCACCATCTTGAAATCCTCATCAGTATTATTTTTACGGTAAGTTTTATTCTTCATGTTTTCTTATTTTTTATTCTAAAACTTAAATCTTTAATGTGGATGAATTTTATTGCTGCAAGCACTATATTCTTCTTGGTTTTTTTAATAGAGTATTTAAAAACTTAAATCTATATTAGAAATATATGTATCAATTTTTCATATTAAGTTTAGTTTAACAAAATTATTCATATTGTAGTGATTTGTTTTAGCTTTATGCAATTAGATGATTTTATGTAATTACTTTTGTTTAGCTTTATGCCAGTCTACTAATGATTTGGTACTTTCTATCTATTCATACCGACAGACAGAAAGCAATTTGATTATTTATTAATAACAACACAATATTGAAAATAGTATAACCTTTTTAATGCTTTATGCATCATATAAATAAATATATGAATTAATAACCAGTTTCAAAAAACTTAATTGACACCAAATAGCTTTGTACTTAAAAGATAAGTAATTCAAAATGAAAGCCTGTTAATGATTTGGTCCCTTCAACCATGCTACCGTGAATACAATAAGCCTACACGACAGGAGTAATGTCATATGACATTCTCTCCTGTATTTTGTGAGTTTAATTATTGGTTTTATTTAACTAAAAGTTTAATTTGTAGTTTAAAATTGTAGATTCTTTGTTTAATCAGCTATGTTTTTATACATTATATTTATTTGGTTTTGTAATTTGAACAACTCAACTGAAGATAAACATTGACCCATTTATTTCACAAGATAGTGCACACCAACTAGCTTTCGGTATGAAATAAAGTTTCAACTCTTCGCTTAATGGCCTGACACCATCGAAGAAAACTGTTGAAATGTCTAATGGTGAGACAACTAATAAAATGGATACATGTGTTAATGTAGAGACATTGGCGGAAACAAAGGAAGGAAAACTTAGGAGTAGGGCTTGGAATTATTTTATAAAGGTGAAAGTTAATGGCGAGGATAAGGTTCAATGTAAATATTGTAAGAAGTTTCTTGGTGGAAAATCGAGCAATGGAACGAAACACTTGCTTCAACATATGGAGACATGCATTCATTGCAAAATTCATGAGAACAAGATTACAAAAGGACAAATATTTATCATGCCAAAGAGCTTGTAAGGAAAGCAAGAATTAGGAGTTGGTACTTATAATGCTGAAAAATCAAGGAAAGAGCTTGCATGTGCAATAATTATGCATGAGTATCCACTTTCAATTGCAAATCATATTGGTTTTTGACAATTTGTTGCTTCTCTACAACCATTGTTTCATGTTCCTTGTAGAAATACTATTAGGATGAAGATATTTAAAGTGTACAAATTTGAGAAGACAAGAACTTCAAAGTTACTAGATAGTCTTCAAGGAAGAGTGACGATTACTTCAAACATGTGGACTTCAAGTAATAAAAGAAAGGGATATATGGTTGTTACTGCACATTATATTGATGGATCCTGAAATTTGCAGAGTTGAATCTTGAGGTAATTACAATTTTTTATGTCTACTTTAAGCATAAATATAGTATGTTAGCTTAATTTATTTCATATTTTGAATTTTATTATGTGTTAGGTTCATTTATATTCTTGCTCCTTATTCAAGTGATAGACTTTCTGCTGCTTTAGTTAAGTGTTTAATGGATTGAAATAATGATACAAAATTGTTCACTATCACTTTAGATAATTGTAGCACAAATGATTCGGTGATGGAAAAAATTAAGAAGTTGCATTTAAGTATTTTGTTGAGGGACGAATCTTAAATTCATATGCGTTGTTGTGTACACATATTAAATTTGATAGTAAATGATGATTTAGAAGTAGTGAAAGATGGAATAGAAAAGATTTGGGATAGTTTAGGTTATTGGACTGCAACTCCTAAAAGAAAAGAAAAATTTGAGGAGACAGCTAAACAATTGCGAATTTTTTGCACTAAAACTTTAGGTTTAGATTGTCCAATTAGATGGAACACCACTTATAAAAAGCTTGACATTCCTATTTTGTATAAGGATGTATTTAGTTAGTTAAGGCTACGTGACACTCGATGCACTTGTGTTCCAACTAGTTCACAATGGAAATTTGCAAAAGATGTTTGTGAAAGATTGGAGTTGTTCAATAAAATCACTGAAATCATTTCTGACACTAAGTATCCCACTGCCAACATGTTTTTTCCCCGAGATTTGGAAGATTAAATTGGCAATATTTGATTGGATTAACTCTTCCAATTTATTGATCAAAGAAATGGCTAACAAGATGTTGCAAATATTTGATAAATATTGGAGTGTCACCCATGATATAATGGGAATTGCTAGTGTTTTGGATCCTAGAAACAAAATGGAGTTACTTGAATACTATTATGAAAAATTGTATGAACAAGACTCTTTTGAGCAAGTTAAGAGGATTCAACAACTATGTTATGACTTAGTTGTTAATTATCAATTAAAGTTGAACCAAGAGAATTGTGGTGACTCACCAATGTTGGAATCTAATCGTGTGGTGTCATACCCTAGTTTTTGACTCTAAGATTCCACGACTTTTGACATTATCTGCATAACATATCATGTTTGCCATCTTACATAGTACCCAATTTATCAGCTGAAATAAATTTGTTGGAATTACAGTCAAATCCATCAAACTAAAAGTCAATTATGCGTAAAATCAGTGGACAGAAAATTTTAAAATCGAGTCTGCAAATGTCAGTGATATTAATCTATGTTTCGCGTAGTGTAACATGGTGTGCTTACTTAATTTTTCCGACTGTTTTTCGGTCGCATTTTGGACAGTTTAAACCTTTTTACCGGGTAAAATTTATTTCAAAATTTGACCAAACGCTGTATTTTTCCGAATCGTATATTTTTTACTGATCATTTTAGTATATTCATTTTATTTTTTCGAACACTTCGATACCAGTCTGATTTATCATTTTTAACCTGTTTCATTTTTATTTTTTAATTAATAATTATTTTAATTTATTCAGATTTTTTTTATTTAAGTATTTTTAAATATTTTATTTTTATTTATCATCTTCTTCTTTTTTTTAATTATATAATTCTTGTTTCTATTCTCTATTTGGAAATATTTATTACCTAAATTTTAAAAAGTTTTTTTTTTGGTCTATCTTACTTCTTTTTTAAGTATAGTGACATAACAATACATAGTCTGGCTAGGTAAAATGACACCTCATAAGCTCTCTAGGGGTGTGCGAAAACACGGGGTATTATTACCAAATTTGTATTCAAATTGTTCCACTTATAAAAATTCAAACCAAATGCTAAAATATAAATCTGGTTATCCATTTTGTTATTCAAATATAAACCGGTTTCCATAATAATAATATGGTTTAGTTATTGGTTTCCAAATTTCATTATTTGTTAAATTAATATGTTTTTGTCTCTTTTCATGTTTTACCATATACACGTTATAAACCAATTTTATATTTGAACTACTTTAAAGTTAATTTTTTTAAATTTCATAAAAAATATTATTTTACAAAAAATTCAGAATTTTGTATTTCAAAATTAATAAAATAGTTTACGAATTCTCTAACTACCTAAAATAGTATACTAATACTTCACAAATTATATAAACTTTTACCAGTTAATTATATAAACTTTTAGTAATTAATTATATAGATCTTAGTGCATCCAGTTTGATTTGGCATGTGCAACAAAATATACCAAAACTTGATTTGTTGGATTTGACTGTAGTTTTGATTTATAAATCTCAAAGATCAAAAAAGCTTTATGAAGAAATGATCATAAATATTTTAAACTTCTCCACCAATAGATAAAGGTTTTGAAATATACAAATATATGTATTATAACATGTTAGTCACCATTTTAAGTCCATATAATTTACTGAAGTTTTTTATTTTAGAATTTTTATTTTCAATTTTTTTATTTAATTTTTTTGATTTTTGATTTTTATTTATTTTCAAAGAAAAAATATATTAAAATTTAAATATTTAAATTTTAAAAATTGATATAATTTTAAAAAAATTAAATTTAAATTTTATTAAATAATTTGGATTAAAATCAAAATTCATTTAAAACCGATTTTAAACCGGTTTGAAACAAATGGTTTGCTTTATAAATCATAACCATAAAAATAGATTGGTTCATATTAAATGGTTACCATGCACACCCTTAAAACTCTCTAATTGTGAATTTTAAAAAAATAAAATAAAAAAGAAAAAAAATATGTGAAGTGAGGGTGCTACCTACCATATTACGGAGACCCTCACATGATCTCTCTTCACTTAGAAACCACAACACACACATATTAACCTCACTCAATGACATAAAACGTAACCTTTTCTTCTTTTTTCAACCAACCAACCGCCATAGCTGTGTTGGTGCAAAGGTGAATAAATGATGAACAGAGGAAAAATATTCTATTAAGAATGACGGCTACAAAACATGATAATGTTACAAAGGATTATCACCCTATTTATAAGCTAAAACTAGGGTTACTGGAATAAGATAAAATACTAAAATACCCTCTAACAAACTTAGGGGCTAAGAAAATAGTACAACTAAATAAATATGAATTACTATTAATATTCTAATACCATCCCTTAATTCATATTCCATCAAAACTTGTAACACCAATTCCATCCCTTAGTCTAAGAAATTGATCAGTCTTGATAGCTTTCGTCAGAACAGCTGCCAACTGCTTCTGAGTGCTGCAGTGTACAACTTTTAACACTCCACTCTGAACTTGATGTCTCAGAAAATGATACTTGGTTTCAATATGCTTGCTTCTCCCATGCAACACTGGGTTTCTGGCAAGATTGATTGCAGACTTGTTGTCAATCATCAACTTCAGAGGTTTGTCTACTTTAATCTTCAGATCCTGCAACAGATTCAGAATTCACACAGCTTGGCATGCAGTAACAGCACCTGCAATGTATTCAGCTTCACAGGTTGACAACGCCACAACAGGTTGCTTCTTGGAACACCAAGAAATGGAACCTCCCAGAAATTTGAACAAGTACCCAGATGTACTTCTTCTGTCAACTCTGTCTCCACACCAATCAGAGTCTGAATAACTCAGAAGTTCTGACTCATTATTTCCTCCAGAGGGAAATAACACTCCATAGTTCAGAGTTCCTTTGATATACCTCAGAATCCTGACAGCAGCTTGGTAATGGGACCACTTAGGTTTACTCATGAACCTACTAACCATCCCAACTGAGTAGCAAATATCAGGTCTGGTATTGCACAGATACCTTAGAGAACCAACCAACTGTTTGAAGGTTGTAGCGTCCACATCCTTTCCTTCAGAGTCTGAATCCAGTTTCTGATTTGTATCAGAAGGTGTGACAGCCATCTTATAGTTCTTCAGATCAAATCTCTTCAGAAGTTCTAATTCATACTTGAGCTGATGCAAAATGATACCTTTCTCAGAATATCTGAACTCCATCCCTAGAAAGTATGTCATTTTGCCTAGATCAGTCATTTCAAATTCATTCATCAGAACTTTCTTGAACTTGGCTATCTCCTGTTCAGAACTTCCAGTCAATAGTATATCATCAACATATAAACATACCAGAGTCATATTGCCTTCAGAAGTATGCTGAACATAGACACCGTACTCCATCTCACATTTCTGAAAGCCTTGCTTCTTGAAAAATGAATCAATCTTCTGATTCCAAGCTCTAGGCGCTTGTTTCAGTCCATATAGAGCTTTGTATAATATGTACACCATCCCTTCCTGATTCTTTTTCACAAATCCAGGAGGTTGTGACACGTAAACTTCTTCTTCTAATGGACCATTCAGAAATGCAGATTTTACATCTAAATGCATCAGAGGCCAATTCCTGTTAGCAGCTATTGCAATCACCATTCTGATTGTTTCATGTCTTGCTACAGGTGCAAACACTTCAGAGTAATCCAACCCAGGTTTTTGTAGAAATACTCTGGCTACCAACCTTGCTTTATGTTTGCCAATTGAGCCATTTGGCTTTAACTTCTGCTTGAAAACCCATATGACGCTGATGGCTTTCTTGTCTTTTGGAAGTTCTGTCAGCTTCCAAGTCTTGTTTCTCTCTATAGCATCAAGTTCTTCTTTCATGGCCTTCAGCCAAAGCTTCTGCTTAAGAGCCTCCTCTGTACTTATAGGTTCAGAGTCTACTAACATGGCACACTGAATAACTTCTCCTTCAGAGTCTACTTCAGTGTCTTGCAACATGTCAAACTCTGCAAATCTTCTGGGAACGCTTCTGATTCTATGTGGTCTCTGAACTTGTTCAGAATCTTGAGCTTCATAGTTTCCAACTTCATATGGTTGACTTCCTCTAGAGCTTTGACCATCTTCAAGATCTGGCATATTTTCAGAGTCTTGGCCATCTTCAGAGTCTGAATTGCCACCAGAATCTGGATTACCATCAGAGTCTGGATCATCAGAGTCACCTTCATCTTCTGAGTCTTCTCCAGAGTCAGAATCACTATCAGAGTCAGAATCAACGTCAGAGTTTACTTCAACTTCAGAAATTCTTAACTCTGACCTTTCTTCAGAAGTTCTAACATCAGAATCAGATTGAGACTTATCCCAATTCCAAACTTCTGATTCCTTCACAATCACATCTCTGTTGAATTCAATTTTATTGGTTTCTGGACAATAGAGCTTGTATGCACCTGTACTGTGGTACCCTATCAGAATCATCATTTTGCTTCTATCATCCAGCTTCTGTCTTCTGCCTTCTGGAATATGTTTATAGCAAACAGAACCAAACACCTTCAGATGACTAACACTTTGCTTATCTCCAGTCCACTTCTGTATTGGAACTATTTCCTTCAACTTCTTCGTAGGACATCTGTTGAGTACATACGTTGCAGTGGCAACAGCTTCTCCCCAGAGCTTCTGAGGAAGCTTCTTCTCCTTTAGCATGCTTTTCACCATATCAAGCAAAGTACGGTTTCTTCTTTTAGCAAGACCATTGTGTTGAGGGGTATAAGGAGCAGTAACCTCATGCTCAATTCCATTCTCCTCACAGAACTTCTGAAACTCTTTGGAGTTATACTCACCTCCATCATCAGTTCTAAGAATCTTCAACTTCTGACCACTCTGATTCTCAGCCTTCATTCTGAACTTCTTGAATTCATCAAACACCTCATGTTTGAATTTAATAAGGGATACCCATGTCATTCTTGTGAATTCATCAACAAATAACACAAAGTATTTATTCCCTCCAATTGATGCTACTGGAAATGGACCACACACATCAGAATGTACAACTCCCAAGGCATGTTTTGCTCTTGGAGCAACTTCTGACGCAAATGGCAAACGTGGTTGTTTTCCTTCCATGCAAACTTTGCATGACTTATCAGGCTTCTTAATTGCAGGAATTCCATGTACCAGCTTCTTTGAATTCAGATGTTTTAGGCTTCTGAAATTCAAATGACCAAATCTTCTGTGCCACAGCTCACTCTCCTTCTCAGCACATGTTGCACTAAGACATTCTGAGTCTGCAGTTCTGACATTCACCTTGAATGTTCTATTCCTTCCCTGTTCTGACTCCATAATCAACTTCTGATTGCAGTCATACAGCTTCAGAAGATTGTCCTTCATGGTAACTGAAAAACCTTTCTCAATTAATTGTCCCACACTCATCAGGTTGCTTCTGATGCCAGGTACATACCACACGTTCTGAATCAATGTTGTTTTCCCATTGTTCAGAATCACTCTGACATTTCCCATACCTTCTGCATTAAGATATTTGTCATCAGCACATCTGATCTTTGTTCTCTTTTCAGAGTCAAAGTCAACCAGCCATTTCTTGTTTCCAGTAAGATGATTTGAACAGCCAATGTCCATATACCACCAGTCTGTCAGATCCATATTATCAGATTCAGAAGCCATCAATAGCACAGATTCGTCATCAGAACTTCTGGCTATATTTGCTTCTTCTGATTTTCTCTCCTTGTTTGACCAACGATCTCTAGCAAAGTGACCAAACTTCTTACAATAGTAACATTGAATCTTCTTCTTGTCATACTTCTCTTTTCCCTTCTGAGCATTCTTTTGTCTATCAGAGGTTGAGCTTTCTGACTTCTGACCACCATCAGATCTTCTCTTGGCTTCTGACTGCTTCTGATACCTCCTATTAGAAGTTGCTTTCAGAGACTGCTGCTCTACTTCCCTTTCATAAGTTCTCTCAGTCAAACGCAACTCTTGCGCTTCTAAACTGCTCTGCAGCTCTTCAATTCTCATGGTACTCAGATCTTTGGAATGTTCTATTGCTACCACAATGTAATCAAATTGAGAGGTAAGGGATCTCAATACCTTCTCCATGATTGTTTCTTCAGAAAGAATTTCTCCACACGCCTTCATCTCATTAGTGATCAGAATCACTCTGGAGATGTATTCAGAAACTTTCTCATTATTCTTCATGTTGAGATTCTCATATTGCTTTCTCAAGGACTGAAGCTTCACCTTCTTCACTGATGCGTCACCACCATAACATCTAACCAGTGTGTCCCACGCAGCCTTTGTTGTCGTTGAATCTGCAATCTTCTCAAACACATTTACATCAACACATTGATGAATAAAGAATAATGCTTTCTGATCCTTCTTCCTTACTTCCTTCTGCGCGTTTTTCTGTTCATCCGTTGCATCTGCTGCTACCGGAACATAACCATCAGTGACAAGATCTAAAACATCTTGAGCACCAAACAGTACACGCATTTGGATCATCCAACGATTCCAGTTTTTACCGTCAAATACTGGAAGCTTGGTGTTCATGTTGCCGTTTCCGTTCATCTTCACCTTGCACAATACACTCAGATTTCTCACACAGTGTTTCTCAACCCACAGAATAAAATTCTGATCAGATTTTGTTCAAGATTCAACACGAATCTAAGAATCAAAATCAAACACACAAGACCTCACGTTCACTCGTGTTTCCCGTGTTTCCCAATGAATCCGAACCGGAGCTCTAGATACCAATTGTTGGTGCAAAGGTGAATAAATGATGAACAGAGGAAAAATATTCTATTAAGAATGACGGCTACAAAACATGATAATGTTACAAATGATTATCACCCTATTTATAAGCTAAAACTAGGGTTACTAGAATAAGATAAAATACTAAAATACCCTCTAACAAACTTAGGGGATAAGAAAATAATACAACTAAATAAATATGAATTACTATTAATATTCTAATAAGCTGCAATGCTACCTTCTCCACCATAATGATACTCCCTGCACCTCACATTATATATAATCATCACCTTGTACAGCAAAAAGAAAAAATAAAAACCATGCTACATGAAAAAACCTCTCTTCATTTTTTCATCAACCAAAAACTTTAATTAAAAACCACTTCCATTGTTCATCATCTTCTACAAATGAACCCCCTAATTTTCCAAATTTTACACATCTCACAAATGCTACAAACATAATCCCTACACACACAAAAAAAAAAAACATTCAGCATGTCTTTCATACAACAACCTCACATGTCTAACATTCACATTCATCTCTAAATGTCACCATCTTCATATCCAATTACAAACTAACACAACACACCATCACAACAACCATAAAAACTTTCTTTCCAAACATAAATATCTACATGACACTCTCCCTTACAGCCTTCATGTAAAACCATCATAAACTTCACTTCCATGAAACCAACAACAAACTCCCATTTAACCATCTTTTCTAATGAAAACAACCATTATTCATCTCACCATACAAACTAATAATATCACTAACTCACTTCATATTTATCTCACATGTTTTCTACACAACTTAATAACCATAAGCTCGCCATACAAGGACCATTCTTATGGTAGCACCACCACCAATAGCTTTACAAGAAAGCTCACACCATCATTCTCATGGCAGCCGCCACGTCTAACCTTGCCACGATATGAAAGGAAGGATCTACGAGTAACAGTTCCAGGTTCTTGTTTTTATTTACTTACTACTTTTGTTATCTATTATTTTATTTTATTTTTTTGTATATTATTACTATCAACACTGCTGGTTTTGAGATGAGATTGTGTTGTGTGGTTATGTCATACACAGTTGAGTTGTTTAAATTTGTTATACTGTTTCGGTGACCTAAGGTTTTATGAGTAGTTAGTTGTAGATACTCATGCTTTAGTTTTCTTCCATTTTTAATTTCCATAGTGTTTAGTGATTTTAATTAGTAAAATATTCTACTATTCTTTTAAAGTTTGGTCTATTTTAGTTAAATCACAGTAATTTTATTATTAGTATTCATATTGTTGGTTTGGTTTGTTTTAAATATAATATTGTAATCACATTGTAACATTGATTTCGTTATAATATTGTTGTGTGGATTCTGAAATATTTAAAAAAAATGCAAAAAATTGTTAGTTATTTTTTACTTTGTAATATTCAAAATGCAAAAAAAAATATGTTAATATTTTGTTTTAAATTTTTTTATTGAGTTTTGTGATATTATATAAAAGTGTAAAAAATATGTTGTAATTATTAACTGATTTAAATGTTTTTATTTAATATTGATTAATTAAGTTATTGATTAATTTTATTAAATATTTATATTTAAATTAATTAATAATTCTCTTGTCACCCGATTCTATGTGATGACTTGTCTGTTTCAATGTTTTGGGTTTATTCTATCTAATTAATTCTTGATGTTGCTTTTTAATGATTAATATGTCACACAATACTTTGCCGTGAATGTCTGTTATTTTACCACGATGTTTTGTCGTGACTGTTCTTTATGTTTATGTTCTACACGATGCTTTGCTGTGTATTCTATCTATTTTATTTCGCGATGCTTTGTCGCGTATCTTTGACTGTTTGTTGCTTTACGCAATGCTTTTCCGTGTCCATTATTAATTCCAATTATTGTCGATTACTATGATGTTCTTCCATGTGTATTCTATAGTACTGTGTCTGTATATTTTTTATTGTCATTTACATGATGTTTTCCATGTTTCTGCTGCTTTTTATTCCTTGTTGACCTAATCCAATGGGAGATACTGTATGTTGACTTATGGTCATTGTGCACGTCCCTCGTTTATTTTATGTTTGTCTTTGTTGTTCTTGGTTCTTAGAATCTGACAACTCATAATTCCATGAACTACGGACGCTCTGATTTCTCAAGCTAATCTTGAGAATACATAGGCACAAGGCCCCGATCCTTGGCGAGCACACTTTTCTTTTTTCACTCTTTTTCTTTTTCATCTGTTTCCTTCTTTTTACACGTAGTTTCTGAACTACGATTGCTCTGACTTCCTATTAAGGATACTTACACATAGGATTGCGATGATCCTAGCAAGCTACCTTTTTCTTTTTCCATCTTTTCTCTTTACTTTACCCATCCTTACCTTAACAAACAATTTTAGTCAAAACACAAATATTTCAAGAGGTTCTTGTAGAGTACTACAGATACTTAGGGTGCTAGTACCTTCTCTTTGTATAACCAACCCCCGTACCTTTGATATCTCTTTTGTTTAGTTTTAGTCTTTGCTTTTTTCTTTGTATTTTTACTTAGGGTTTTTGTTCGATCTTTTCTCCCTTCCCTTGGAAAAATAAAAGCTCGGTGGTGAACTTTAATGATTTATGATTCAAGTTAATTCAATAGCTTGATATCTGATTCTCACCACAACATATGGCTAATGATGGTTTACATGATTATAATGCACATGTTCAGAAGAGAAAAAAAAGATAGAACTTTGATATACCCAAAATATACTGTTTATTTGACTCGATTCGCACGTGTTATTTAGGATTTTATTTCTGTTTTCTTGTATTATGCCTCTCTTTTGTCTCTTTTTCAAGATTTTATACTTTCAGAGCTACTCAAGAAGAAATGAAGAAAAACAAGCAAAAAGACCAGCTTTTCAGGAAATTGTACACATGGTACTCACCATGGCGGGCGCCATAGGAGAAGCCATGACTTGGATAAGAGACCAACTTTTGACAACTGCCACGTCTCCCACTTCTTTCCACTCTAGTACACATGGCGGACGCCACCCTTGTATTCTGTTTTCCCTCCCAAAAAAAGTTAGGGGCATTCTAGTCTTTCCCTATACTTTCCTAGCATTATAAATAGAAGAGTTCTGCCTCATTTCTAAGCATCCAAGCTTAGTTATAGAACTCAAGCCATAAATTTCCATCTGTTGTAAAGTGTTAAACCGCTCACATCGAGTAGTTATCACATTGTTTAATCGAGTCTGTAATCGGATTTGGAGCACTCTGGTAGAAGTTAATCCTGCCGCCATTTTATTTCAGTCTTTTACTTCAAGTTGTACCAAGATTTAAAACCTCCCGTTTGGAGCAGGTTTCTATTTATTTTCCGCTTTTATTTATCCACATTTATTTCCTGCACTTTATTTATCGCACTTTATTTACTCGCACTTTATTTCCTGCAATTTATTTATCGCACTTTATTTACTCGCACTTTATTTCCTGCACTTTATTTATCGCACTTTATTTACCCGCAATTTATTTACCGCCTTTATTTATCCGCACTTTATTTACCATGTCTATTTACGTTTCCATGTCCGGCTAAATATTAGAGGTTAGGATGTGAGGATCATAGTTAAAAGTGTGTCGCGGTAAAATTTGGATACCAAGCTATTGATGAGCTTGAATCTTAATTCATTTGCAACCGAACTTTAATTTGTCCAAAGGAAGGGAAAAAGATTGAATTACCCACAATGTAATGCAAATGCAAAAGCTAGAGAGTTATAGGTTCGGGGGTTGGTTAAACTTAGGGAAGGTGCTAGCATCCTATGTTTCTGTAGTACTCTACAGGAACCTCTTGTTTTATGTTGTTTATTGCTAATGATTATCTGCTTAAGGGTAAAAGAACTAGGAGTTTATTTCTAAGTATACTCGACAAGATGTCGCATCTTGTGCCTACATATCCTGACGGGAATGGAATCAGATTATTTGTAGTTCCCCTAAAGGATTTGAGGAGTTCTTTGATTGTGGTCAAAGTTCCTACGGGATAAAGGTAGTTGATTGATTGATTTTAGGAGAAAAGATGAGTTTTCATTTTAAGGGAGATTACTTGATTTAACCACCACGACTTTGTAGGAAAATAGTCTTTGCATTATCTTAAGAGAAGGGCTCAAGTACTCGGATTGTCAACAAGTACGCCTCTATCTCTCCTAAGGTAAAGTCCCTACATATTGATTGAATTGTTATGGGGTAGCAGTTTTATCTCGCTTAAGATGATTAACATCTTATTCTCTAATATGTTTGAATAGTTTGAATTGAGCTGTTGAATGTGTTTGTCTAAGTTGTAAAGATAAAAGGTCCTCCTTATGGGGTAAAATCTAAACTTAGAAGATCGACTTGAATGGGATCAAGGATCAATGGGGAGTATGATGCAAATGAGATGCATACACGCAAGTTTTACGTTACGCGCAAGTTCTTCCTTTGGACACTATGCAATGCGATAATATAAATTACGGTAAAATAAAGGCTGATAAATAAATCCATACACAAACGCATGAAAGCGCTAAGGTGCACAAGTGAGTGAAAAGTGAATACGTGGCGCGTGCACGATGTATCGAATTGAGAGAGTTGATTAATTTTAGTCGACTTGATTTAGGAAAATGGTTGGATTTATTTAGAAGCTATATTATATCTTTTTTCGTGAGATTGATTTTATGAAATTATATTAGTTTGAATAAAACTTTTAGGTGATAAATTAATTTGAGAAAAGTTAATCATTTTAAGTGAGATTAATTTTAGGAAAAGTTGGATAAATTAGTTTAGTGGAATTAATTAAAGTTTTTATAAATTAATTAAGTTTTTAGGTAGAAATAAATTTAAATGGGATTAGATTTATCAAAAGGTTTTATATTGAATAAAAAGTAGTTTTTGTTATTTCAAATTTTTATTAAGTAAAAGGTTATTCTAAATATGAAATGGATTTTTAAGAATATGAACAAATTACTATTATTATTTAAGAGATTATTAAGTGATGGAAATAAGTTATTAATAAAATAAGATTAAATTATCAAATTGAAATAGATTAATTTAAATAAAAAAGGTTTATTAATTTGTTTTAGTTAAATAAAAAACTGATTTAAGAAAGTTGATTAATGGTTAATTAAAAGGTTTGAATATTATTAGGGAGATTTTTATAAAATAAAAAGTTATATTAAATTGAATGCAAATAGGTTTTCTCACTAAATGAAATATTTTTTACTAAAAAGATAATTGAATTATTTAATAAAAGGTTAATTAGATTAAATATGTTAATTAGGTTGATTAATTAAAGTAAAAAAAGAATCAGTTACTTAATTGTTGATTATGGGGGTTAATGAGGGCGATTAATCACGTGTGGTGCAGGCGCGTATGGCTTACCGTGGGTGAGCGAGGTCTGGACGTGGGATAGGATCCGTTGGAGATCCACAGTTTGTGTGTGAGGGTGCATCGCAGTTAGTGTGTGTATGCGCAAGCACGTGATTATGTTACAATACAAGCAAAACAAAATAATTCAGAAAACCTAAACCCCCAAATCGTCTCCCTCCGCCGTCTCTGCTTTTCTCCATTCTCTTCTTTCTTCTCCCCTCGCTCGCTCCTCTCGCTGCTTCCGATATATTAACCCCTGATCCTTATTTCTCTTTCGAACCTGAAACACACAGACAAACAAATCAAAAGTTTCAATAGGTTTGACGCTAACAAAAGGGTTACCGCAAGCTGTGGACGACGGAGGTTCGAAATAACGATGGCAAAAATGGTGGTGGCTTAGCAGTGGTTCACGAGATTCGCGATGACGACGGAAAACTCAGAAAGATAACCCCTTCAATCCTCTTCCCTTCTACTCAATTTAGGGTTTTTTCGAACGTTATGGTTTTTGAGTTTCCGAGTTTCTCGTGTCTTCGTCTCCGTTTCCTGTACATGAATCGGTGTTCTTGGTGTGGCATCTTAATGTTGTTGAATGAACTTTTACAGGTTTTGGATTTGAAAATGAGGTTGAAGCTAATTGAAACTATAGAGTTACGAGTTGGAGTTTTCGTTGAAGTTGTGTAGATCCTTCTTACGTCCGATGCCCATTTTATAAGCTTCGAATGATCCACCTTCCAAATTCAGATTTGTGTGATAATGACTGTGGTAATATATTTCCAATTGGGGCATTCTGAGTTTGAAAATGTTTCCATCCTCGTCTAAACATGTTAGAAACATGTTTGGGTGTACTAAAACCGTTTTGGAAATAATTGATGACTAAAGATTTGGCAAATACCGTTGCACTCATTACTTGATTCTGTTTCTTCTCGGCTGATTGTTTATGTTATTTTATTTCGGTATTCCTTATCTAAGTTGGACTAATCAACATTCTTTTCATGGGGTGACTTTCGATTGCTGCTGCAGCACAATGTTTGGGGCTTGGTGCGCGACTTTGAAGTTGTTTCCGGAGGTCGTAACTCCCAAAGGTGCAGTCCTTATGATGGAAAGTTCGTGTGATGAGAACCCGGTGGTCACCTGGTGTGAAGGTGTAATTACTGTGTCTTTGTCTCTGTGCAAGGTTCGTTAACGACATCCCCCATCTAGGAGGCATTACGCGAAGCTTTGAATGGAGGACAGGTTTACATTCTTGCTCGAGAGTCCTGGTGTTTGTGACCTCTTATTTACCTTATGTTTTGATCTTTGTTTTTGTTGTGATAGGATTTGGTAAAGCATTAGGTTTTGTCAGCTCTAGGAGACAGACGAGACGTTCCCTCGGAATTTACTCGGAAAACTTATGTAACTGCTCACTTATCAACTGTCGACCGAGAGTCAACGGTATGCCATGCTTCGAATCCATAATTCAAATCAAAGAAAGGTTGATTGCCTGCTAACATCAATTATGCTGCAGGTTCGTTGACGGCTTGGATTAGGTTTGGGAAAAGCTAACTGGATCGTACCACCATTGTCGGCAAGTGCTTCGAAAATATTCTCATTCTGCAAAATTCTCTTTTGTAAAGGTAACAGTCTAAGTTTGGTAACAGTACGAGGGATTCAAATCCGATTGAAGTCTTCGTAAGTTGTTCCGAGGCTGTGTTGACTGCTATTGCATTGTTTTCTCTTTGACTGATGTTTGGTCGTGAAGATAGTTCGATTTCTCAATCCTGAGTTCTAGATGGCATTGTGTTTTACTAACATCTTCTTCTTGTTTTGCAACAGTTCTTAAATCCTAATCCAGGCTCAGAGCTGGCATTATGCATGGAGTATGACAAATGGTGTTGCGACTATAGGGATATCCACAGTGTTCCGAATAGTTCTTGTTGGGGATTTTCTGGGCATTTGTTGTGTTTCGATAATACACTTCAAGAGAAACCGTACCAGTCATGATCACTAAGCTGGCGGTGAGGGATTGAAATTCCATTTGTTGTTGTAACTGTCATAGGAGTAAATTCAACATATATACATTTTTCCTCCTTTCTCTTCTTTTAAATCAATCTGTCCAATTTGTGTTGTGACTGCTCATGAAGTTGGAATGTTTCTTTTGAACACAGGTGCAACCGTATTTGAAGAATACAATGAGTATGACACGAGATAGTATCAGTAATTGCAATATTTGCTGGTGATAAATCCTTTCTATTTGTGACGGCCTAGGACACCTTAGAGTTTTGAAGTTTAGAGGCCATAGTCGGATGCAAAGAAATGCTTGGATTTATGAAGTGTTGTACATAGATGTTTTCTATCTATGGGGTTTGTCTGCAGGAATTCTAAGGGTGTTGCCGACGGAAGCTGGGTTGATGAGGAAGTGAGACTGCCTGAGCTAAAATTTGATTGTGCTATTCCCCAAATCAAAGTCGGTTAACTCTGTCAAATGTCGGATTTCAAATGATGGACTTTTCCTCTTTTCAGCCTCAACATGCTCGACTGGACTTTGGAAGATGCGTTGCGTATGCGAGGACAACCGTAAGTTTGGTTATGCTAGTCTTAGTATGATGTAATGAGGCAAATTGTAATGGTTAACGGTCGGCACCCGCTTGTGTATGAACCAAACGATTTCTTTCTTGATATCTCTTTCTTAGTGCACATGTAATAGCATACCAGGAACTCTATTACTTTATATTTATGATAATTATAGTAGAAGTGGTGCACTTCCAGCTTGATATAAATTGCCAGTTAGAAAATATCAAAGTCTTTGTACCAATTGAACAACTTTTTAGAGGCAAGTTGTCCTACTCATATATCTATTGATAAAACGTAGATAAATCCAAATGGCGGCTAGGAAACCGAATGCTTAATTGTTGCATTCCTTGTCATTATGATATTAATGCCCACAACAGTTAACCATGCAATTGAGTAATACGCGACAATAATTATTTTTCCTCATTCAAATCCTGGAAAAGGCCACTTCAACATATGCTCCTCAATAACTTAAACATCCACCATGAGCATTTACTCCTTCGACATGATGAGGTTCCTGATGTGAACTAGTCTTACTTATGATGAAACAAGCTCTTTGCAAATATGCTCATGAAGGAATGGTAACCTGGGCGAATTTTACACAGATGACAGCTTAAATCCTTAAAAGTGTTCCTTGCCAAGACTCAATTCAAGACCTCATGCAATCCTAACATCTCAAGACAACTTGATCATAAATCACCATTAAGAACATTCCTAATCTCCCTTTGAAAATAACAACACAATCTGCGGAGTAGCCCCCCCCCCTGGAAAACATAACAGGTCTCAAACGCTTGCACCCTGAAGCACTTGACTGTAAGGGTCTACACTTGGTACTATTGCACCTGCGCCAACTGATTAGTTATAATAACATACATATGAGAAGCAAAAAGATAACACGCGAGACAAATGCGCCAGGAGGGAGGATCTTAAGGTCAAAAATTAGGGTGTGACAAAGTGGTATTCCATACGGCTGTCGATAGAATCACTTAGGGGTTATTCTGACTTTTAATACATATTTTATGCACTTAAAATCTATTGGGTAAGATCGAAATCCCTCCAACCTTTAGATAAATTTGGTTAGTCTTAATTGTTCAAGGGAAGCGAAAACACTTAGTCTAGTTAAGCAGCTTCTATAATGCTTTAGAAAAACGATTTTAAAACTATTTTCGGACTCGTTTATGGGTTATAAGTCCGGTTCGCAAAAACCTCTTTTTTTTAGAAATTCCAGGTCAAAATACTTTTCAACTAAGTTAAGAAACTATATTTCTTAAAAATAGGTTTAATCACTCTAACGCAACACACACCTTTTTATAAGTGATAATAAGAAGGTTCAATTAGGGGATAAACTCGGTTTTGAATACGCAAAAGCAACAGTTCCCGTTAAATTAGTTCTTTTCATGAGTGGAAAACATTACCCCTTAAGAAGTCTATTTGTACGCATTTGGAATACTGCCTAGTTATGTGAATTACATACAAGCCTACTGTTTTATTATTGAATTTATTTTCGCACTTTAGTTTTATTTCGCACAACCCAATCCCAAATTAACTTAGCTTAGATAAACACCGTAACAACAATAATTGATAGATTGATGTTTAGTCTCTGTGGTATCGATAATCTTTTATATTACTCTGACGCTATTCGTGCACTTGTGAATCAGAGCATCAAGTTTTTTGGCGCTGTTGTCGTAGACTAAGGTTTTACCTACTGGTCAATGCGAAGAACTCGCAACACCGGTAATCTTATAGATCCTTTAGAGGAACCTGAATGTTACACTCGCGCACGTCGCTTATTTCGTAGAATTAAGAAAGCTATGGACGAAGACCGTAACCAAAGACCCCTTAAGGATTTCGCCCAACCATCTAATGACGAACCTAGTTCTAGTATTGTGAACCCCAATATCCCTGCTCACAATTTCGAACTAAAACCCTCCTTATTAGAATTAGTAAAACAAAACCAATTTGCGGGTCTCCCTACTGAGAACCCGAACCAACATTTAAAAACCTTTATTCAATTAGCTAACACTTTTAAAACCAATCGTGCTACTCCTGAGGCGATTCGTCTAAGACTATTCCTTTTTTCCCTCAGAGACAAAGCCCTTACTTGGTTAGATTCCCTTCCAGCCAATTCTATAACCACCTGGGAAGACCTTAGGATAGTTTTCCTCGCTAGATATTTCCCTCCAAGCAAAACAACTGTTCTTAGAAACCAAATAACCAGATTCACTCAAAACCAAGGTGAATCTGTAACGCCCCGATTCTGAATTTCCCGTTATTTTGTTGAGTCTTTTAATTTATTGGTTAATTGTTATTTTATTGTGGAATTATATGATAATATGTTATGTGTGTATGTTGTGATATTTTATTATATGGAAAGTTTTGGGAATTAATTAGAGGATGTTTTAGATAATCCTTGATTAGTAGTTATTTTGAGAGAAATAGAGTAGAAAGAGTATAAGTCGAAAAGAGAAAGAATAGAGAGAATAGAAACCAAGAGGAGAGAAAAAGAAGAGAAAGAAAGGAAGAGAAGAGAAAAGAGGAGAAAAACCTAGAATCATCAAGAATCCACTTCTAAGCTTTCGATTGATCGGGTAAGGGTGTGAAACTTTATTATTCTTGCAAAGTGTATGATTATGTGTGTTCTTGTTGGTTTTGTTTTGGATTGGGGAGAGTTTTGCTCATTTTTCATTTTAGGGCATAATGAGTTTAATCGGTAGAACTGATGTTTTATCGGGTAGAACCCGATGTAAGTGATGTAGAATAGTCAGGGTTTGTTAGACTAAGGCTATTGGAACTGATTTGATGAGAATCAGTCGGTTTTGGAGACGTTGGGAAATTCTGAACAGTGAGGAATTTCTGGTTCGCAGACACTCGCTAGTTGTTCGCTAGGCGAGCTGGTCGCGAACGTTCGCTGAGCGAGCTGGTCGTGAACGTTCGCTGAGCGAGCAATAGGGAATAGGTAGCGAATGGTCCCAGACTTGGACAGAATGCATGTTGTGGTGTTCGCTGGTAGCGAATGGGTGTAGCGAAGGTTCGCTAGAGGTTCGCTGAGGGAGCGAGGTAGCGAACAAAGTCAGAGGCTTCTGTTTGCCTTCGCGAGCTTGTTTGCTAGGCGAACAAGTAGCGAATACTCGCTAGGAGTTCGCTAAGCGAGAAAGTGGCGAATGTGGCAGGTTGTGTTTTCTTTAATGTTTCCATCTGAGGTCGGGTTTCCAACTAACTTTGATTATTTTCTTTCTCTAGGCATCGATCATGCTGAGTTATATTGTGCTGTGGGTAGCCGTATGGCGTGAATCCTAGATTGTGAATTGTGGAATGTGTATGTGGCCGTTTAGCAATTTTGTGCAATTGTTCGAATTGAATGGAATTGCATGGTGATATTAATGTGAATGTGCATAATTGTATGTACTTGTATGATATGAAGAATGCTTGAATATGTTTGTAAACATGTGCACATTTTAAGAGTGTATTATGTCGTGTTGCATGTGTAGCATCATGATTGCATTCTTGTGTGTCTGATCCCGCGTAGGATCTGCAGAAACCTCGTGTGCCCTTGTGGGGTGTGAGCGATGGTTTAGTTACTTTGATCCCTAGGAGGATCTGCAGAAACGATCGTGTGCCCTTGTGGGGTGTGAGCGATGGTTTATTTTGATTCCGTGGAGAATATAGAGAATAGTTATGTGCCCTTGTGGGGTGTGAGTAACCAGGTTGTGTGCCCGTGTGGGGTGTGAGCAATCCTGAAACGTCGTGTGCCCATGTGGGGTGTGAGTGATGGGTGAACATCGTAGGTCCGACGGGGAGTTGCTTCGGTAACGAGCGATGGTTCCATTTTGGTTCTTCAATTGAACCTGTTGAACGAGTAGGTACAACATTTGCATCTGCATAGAGTCGTGAGTCGGTCTCTATGAGTTGCATTATCATCTTTATATGATGTATTGGTGAAATGAACATAATTGTAAATGTTTAAGTGAAATGCTATGAATTGTGAAGCATGAATTGGTGAATGTGATTGATTATGTACGTGTATATGGTGATGTGTTGTAACAAGTTGTGGTGAGAAATGTGAATTTCGTGTATGTTATAATTGTGTTTTATGATATACATAATTTTATGCATTGTTTGTTATGATAATATTTCTCACCCTTCTGTTGTTTTATAATGCTCTATGAGGCATTGCAGAGTAGGATGCTGGAGGCCTTTTGGGAAGCGAGTATTCATTTCGTTTGGTCAGATGGCTCTGATATGTAACACCGGGTAGTTAGGATTGTTTTGATTCTTTTGTGATACATCTGTATATGTATCTGCTGCTGAATGTTTTGTAAACTTAACTGGTGAATTGAATTAGTCTGAATGTTGTATATAATGCTCATGTCAATGAAGTTATTTCAATGTTTAGATGTTTCTGCTTTATTCTAAATGTTGATATGTGGGTTTTAAGTGTTATGCTTTGTTTTTAGTTGAGATTTACCCCTTTTGTTACATATCTTTATGAGCAGGTATTATTTATGTTTCGTTTCGATGATAATGTGATGCGCCTCTTTTATACCATGTTATAATTATACTCTGATGAAACTTTTATTAATTGCTTAAATGCTTTAAGTGTTTATTTTGGGGGTATAGAAAGGGGGTGTTACATTAAGTGGTATCAGAGCCTATGTTGAGTCAGTTGTGTCTGTCTTCTTGTTGTGTTGGTTAAACGGTTGTTTGACCTTGTTGTTGTTTTTGGGAATCCTCAGAATATGGCTGTTCTTAATGACACTGCTATGGCTGCGACAATGGAGGCTATGGCAAAGGCGGTGCAAGGTGCGCCGAATGTGAATGCGAATGATGAGTTTAGAAAAAATCAGCCGCCTGTATTCAAAGGAAGGTTTGATCCTGACGGTGCTTAGATCTGGTTGAAGGAGGTTGAGAGAATCTTTAGAGTTATGAACTGTGCTGAAGGAAACAAGGTGAGACTTAGGACTCATATGTTGAGGGAAGAGGCTGATGACTGGTGGGTCAGTATGAGACAAGTTCTTGAGGTAGATGACGAAGAAATAACTTGGGATTTGTTCCGCACTGAATTTTTGAGGAAATACTATCCTGAGAGTGTGAAGGGTAAAAAGGAAATGGAATTTCTTGAGTTGAAGCAAGGGAACATTTCTGTAGTAGATTACACGGCTAAGTTTGTGGAACTAGTGCAGTTTCATCCTCATTATGCAGCTGTTACGGCAGAGTTCTTAAGTGCATTAAGTATGAGAATGACTTGCGTCCGGAGATAAAGCAAGCGGTGGGTTACCAAAGGATACGAAGATTTTCGGACTTAACCGAATGTTGTAGGATTTTGGAAGAGGATAGTAGAGCTCGTTCTACTTACTACAAGAGTTTGAGTGAGAAGATAGACAAGCAACAAGTGAAGAGTGGACCTTATGTGACTCCTGTTGATAAGGGCAAGTATAGGGGGAACTTTGATAGGAAATCGGGAGGTGGAAGTTCGGGTGCAGTCAAATGTTACAAGTGTAGCGTGATGGGTCACAAATCTTTTAAGTGTGGGAAGTCTACGGAGAAGTGTGCTACTTGTGGATGTTTTGGACATACCACTTCTGAGTGTAGAAGGAATGTGGTAAAGTGTTTTAACTGTGGATAAGTTGGTCATATTAGCACCAAGTGTACCAAACCAAAGCAAGCTCAGTCGGGTGGAAAAGTATTTGCATTAGCTGGTTCAGACACTACTAATGTGAATCGCTTGATTAAAGGTACGTGCTTTATTAATAATATGCCTTTAGTTTCTATTATTGATACTGGAGCGACTCATTCGTTCATTTCTCTTGAATATGCTAAGCGTTTGGGTTTGCGCATGGTTTCTTTGAGTGGTGGCATGGTTATTGAGACTCCTGCTTCAGGGTCGGTAACTACTTCTTTGGTGTGCGTAAGTTGTCCCTTGACCATGTATGGTAAATATTTTCTTATGGATTTGGTGTGTTTGTCATTGGAAGGGTTTGATGTGATTTTGGGTATGAAATGGTTGCAATTTAATAGAGTTCATTTAGATTGCTATCATAAGTTAGTAAGGTTTCCTTCTTTAGAAGACGATGAAAGTGAGAGTTCTCTATCCACTAAAGAGTTGAAGAAACTTTTGGCAGACGAAGCGCACTTGTTTGGTTTATTTGCATCGTTGTCGGTAGAGGACAAGGTTGGACTTGACGTGTTTCCAGTGGTGTGTGAATTTCCAGAGGTGTTTCCAGAGGATGTTACAGATGTACCGCCGGAAAGGGAAGTTGAATTTTCTATTGATCTAATTCCTGGTACTAGACCAATTTCAATGGCACCGTATCTAATGTCAGCATCATAATTGGTAGAGTTGAAGGAGCAGTTAAGTGAATTGTTAGAAAAGAGATTTTTTAGACCAAGTGTTTCTCCTTGGGGTGCATCGGTGTTGTTAGTAAAGAAAAAGGATGAAAGTATGCGGTTATGTATTGATTATCGACAATTGAACAAAGTAACAATTAAGAATAAGTATCTACTTCCTAGAATTGATGATTTGATGGACCAATTAGTTGGAGCACGAGTTTTTAGCAAGATTGATCTAAGATCAGGTTATCACCAGATTCGTGTGAAGGAAGGAGATGTTCAAAAGACGGCTTTTAGGACACGGTATGGACATTACGAATATTTAGTGATGCCATTCGGAGTTTCTAATGCGCCAGGTGTGTTTATGGAGTACATGAATCGTATTTTTCATGAGCAGTTGGATCGTTTTGTGGTTGTGTTTATTGACGACATTCTGATTTATTCTAAGTCTCAAGAAGAGCATGAGGAACATTTAAGAATTGTGCTACAGATTTTGAGGGAGAAGCAATTGTATGCCAAGTTGTCGAAGTGTGAATTTTGGTTGTCAGAAGTGAGCTTTCTTGGGCATGTTATTTCAGGTAATGGTATTAGTGTTGATCCGTCTAAGATTGATGCGGTAATGCAATGGGAGACACCTAGAACAGTTACAGAGATTCGAAGCTTCTTGGGCTTGGCAGGTTATTACCGGAGGTTTATTGAAGGGTTTTCGAAGTTGGCACTTCCATTAATGCAGTTAACTTGTAAGGGAAAGGCTTTTATTTGGGATGTTGATTGTGAGAAGAGTTTTATGGAGTTAAGGAGAAGATTGACAACAACGCCGATCTTGATTTTGCCGAATCCTACAGAACCTTCTGTGGTATATTGTGATGCTTCTTTGACTGGTTTGGGTGGTGTTTTGATGCAAGATTGGAAGGTTGTGGCTTATGCTTCTAGGCAGTTAAGAGTGCACGAAAAGAATTACCCTACTCATGATTTGGAATTAGTGGCCGTGGTCTTTGTTTTGAAAATTTGGAGGCATTATCTTTATGGTCCAAGATTTGAAGTTTTTAGTGACCACAAGAGTTTGAAGTATTTATTTGATCAGAAGGAATTGAATATGAGGCAAAGAAGATGGCTAGAGCTTTTGAAGGACTATGATTTTGGATTAAATTATCATCCGGGTAAGGCAAATGTGGTGGCTGATGCCTTAAGTTGGAAGTCTTTGCATGTGTCCGCAATGATGGTAAAGCAATGGGAATTATTGGAGAATTTTAAAGATTTGAGTTTGGTTTGTGATATGACGTCGAGAAGCGTGAGACTTGGTATGCTTCATATCACGAATGATTTTCTTGCAACCGTTTGCGAAAGGAAAAAGTTGGATTTGAAGTTTGTTGACTTGATGACAAAAGAGAATGAGGATTTCAAAGTTGATGATTTTGGAGTTTTGAGGTTTCGTGGTCGATTTGTATTCCTGATGATGCGGAGTTGAAAATAATGATATTGGAGGAAGGACACCGTAGTAATTTGAGTATTCATCCGGGAGCAAATAAGATGTACCAAGACTTGAAGAAGATCTTTTGGTGGTCTGGGTCGAAGAGAGATGTGGCTCAGTTTGTGTATGCGTGTTTGACTTGTCAGAAGTCTAAAGTGGAACATCAGAAACCTATTGGATTAACGCAACCGTTGGATATCCCAGAGTGGAAATGGGATGGTATCTCGATGGATTTTGTTACGGGGTTGCCGAATACACAGAGAGGTCACAATGCACTTTGGGTGATTGTTGATATACTTACTAAATCTGCTCACTTTATTCCGATTGATATTAGTTATCCTTTGGAGAAGTTAGTTGAGATCTATGTTCGGGTGATTGTGAAGTTGCATGGAGTTCCCAAGAGCATTGTATCAGATAGAGATTCAAGGTTTACTTCAAGGTTTTGGGAAAGTTTGCAAAAGGCTTTGGGTTCTCAGTTGAGATTGAGTTCGGCTTACCATCTGCAAACAGATGGTCAAACCGAAAGGACAATTCAATAGTTGGAGGATTTGTTACGAGCTTGTGTGCTAGAGCAAGGTGGTGTGTGGGATAGTTATTTAGCGTTGATTGAATTCACCTATAATAACAGTTTTCATTCGAGTATCGGTATGGGTCCATTTGAAGCGTTGTATGGTCGAAAATGTCGAACACCTTTGTGTTGGCATGAGACTGGTGAAAGGTCGGTGGTTGGGCCGGAGTTGGTACAACAAACGACGGAGAAGGTGAGGTTGATTCAAGAAAATATGAGAGCTTCTCAGAGTAGGCAGAAAAGTTATCATGATAAGAGAAGGAAGGATCTTGAATTTCAAGAGGGCGACCGTTTGTTTTTGAGAGTTACGCCGGTTACGGGTGGGGGTCGTGCTTTGAAGTCGAGGAAGTTGACTTCTCGTTTCATCGGTCCTTATCAGATTATTGCACGAGTTGGTGTTGTGGCTTATCGTGTGGCGTTGCCTCCGAATCTTTCGAATTTGCATGATGTGTTTCATGTTTCGCAACTTCAGAAGTATGTTCCGGATCCGTCACATGTTATCCCTATGGACGAGGTTGATGTAAGAGATAACCTTACAGTGGAAGCTTTGCCGATTAGAATTTTGGACCGTGAGATTAAGAAGTTAAGAGGCAAAGATATTGCGCTTGTGAAAGTAGCCTGGGGAGGTGCTGCAGAAGGCGATATGACTTGGGAATTGGAAAGTAAGATGCGAGAGTTGCATCTAGAGTTGTTTGGATCAGGTAATATTTTCGAGGACGAAAATTTCTAAAGTGGGGGAGAGTTGTAACGCCCCGATTCTGAATTTCCCGTTATTTTGTTTAATTTATTGGTTAATTGTTATTTTATTGTGGAATTATATGATAATATGTTATGTGTGTATGTTGTGATATTTTATTATTTGGAGAATTTTGGGAATTAATTATAGGGTGTTTTAGATAATCCTTGATTAGTAGTTATTTTGAGAAAAATAGAGTAGAAAGAGTATAAGTGGAAAAGAGAAAGAATAGAGAGAATAGAAACCAAGAGGAAAGAAAAAGAAGAGAAAGAAAGGAAGAGAAGAGAAAAGAGGAGAAAAACCTAGAATCATCAAGAATCCACTTCTAAGCTTTCGATTGATCGAGTAAGGGTGTGAAACTTTATTATTCTTGCAATGTGTATGATTATGTGTGTTCTTGTTGGTTTTGTTTTGGATTGGGGAGAGTTTTGCTCATTTTTCATTTTAGGGCATAATGAGTTTAATCGGTAGAACGGATGTTTTATCGGGTATAATCTGATGTAAGTGATGTAGAATAGTCATGGTTTTTTAAACTAAGGCTATTGGAACTGATTTGATGAGAATCGGTCGGTTTTGGAGAGGTTGGGAAATTCTAAAAAGTGAGGAATTTCTGGTACGCAAACACTCGCTAGCTGTTCGCTAGGCGAGCTGGTCGCAAACGTTCGCTGAGCGAGCTGGTCACAAATGTTCGCTGAGCGAGCTGGTCACGAACGTTCGCTAAGCGAGCAGTAGTGAATAGGTAGCGAATGGGTGTAGCGAAGGTTCGCTAGGGGTTCGCTGAGCGAGCGATGTAGCGAACGAAGTCAGAGGCTTCTGTTTGCCTTCGTGAGCTTGTTCGCTAGGCAAACAAGTAGCGAATACTCGCTAGGAGTTCGCTAAGTCAGAAAGTGGCGAACGTGGCAGGTTGTGTTTTCTTTTATGTTTCCATCCGAGGTCGGGTTTCCGACTAACTTTGATTATTTTCTTGCTCGAGGCATCGATCATGCTGAGTTATATTGTGCTGTGGATAGCCGTATGACGTGAATCCTAGATTGTGAATTGTGGAATGTGTATGTGGCCATTTGGCAATTTTATGCAATTGTTCGAATTGAATGGAATTGCATGGTGATATTAATGTGAATGTGCATAATTGTATGTACTTGTATGATATGAAGAATGCTTGAATATGTTTGTAAACATGTGCGCATTTTAAGAGTGTATTTTGTCGTGTTGCATGTGTAGCATCATGATTGCATTCTTGTGTGTCTGATCCCGCGTAGGATCTGCAGAAACCTCGTGTGCCCTTGTGGGGTGTGAGCGATGGTTTAGTTACTTTGATCCCTAGGAGGATCTGCAGAAACGATCGTGTGCCCTTGTGGGGTGTGAGCGATGGTTTATTTTGATTCCATGGAGAATCTGCAGAACAGTTGTGTGCCCTTGTGAGGTGTGAGCAACCGGATTGTGTGCCCGTATGGGGTGTGAGCAATCCTGAAACATCGTGTGCCCATGTGGGGTGTGAGCGATGGGTGAACATTGTAGGCCCGACAGGGAGTTACTTCGATAATGAGCGATGGTTCCATTTTGGTTCTTCAATTGAACCTGCTGAACGAGTCGGTACCGTATTTGCATCTGCATAGAGTCGTGAGTCGGTCTCTATGAGTTACATTATCATCTTTATGTGATGTTTTGGTGAAATGAACATAATTGTAAATGTTTAAGTGAAATGCTATGAATTGTGAAGCACGAATTGGTGAATGTGATTGATTATGTACGTGTATATGGTGATGTGTTGTAACAAGTTGTGGTGAGAAATGTGAATTTCGTGTATGTTATAATTGTGTTTTATGATATACATAATTTTATGCATTGTTTGTTATGATAATGTTTCTCACCCTTCTGTTGTTTTATAATGCTCTATGAGGCATTGCAGAGTAGGATGCTGGAGGCCTTTTGGGAAGCGAGTATTCATTTCTTTTGGTCAGATGGCTCTGATATGTAACACCGGGTAGTTAGGATTGTTTTGATTCTTTTGTGATACATCTGTATATGTATCTGCTGCTGAATGTTTTGTAAACTTAACTGGTGAATTGAATTAGTCTGAATGTTGTATATAATGCTTATGTCAATGAAGTTATTTCAATGTTTAGATGTTTCTGCTTTATTCTAAATGTTGATATGTGGGTTTTAAATGTTATGCTTTGTTTTTAGTTGAGATTTACCCCTTTTGTTACATATCTTTATGAGCAGGTATTATTTATGTTTCGTTTCGATGATAATGTGATGCGCCTCTTTTATACCATGTTATAATTATACTCTGATGAAACTTTTATTAATTGCTTAAATGATTTAAGTGTTTATTTTGGGGGTATAGAAAGAGGGTGTTACAGAATCACTCTTCGAGGCTTGGGAGAGATATAAAGACCTGTTGAGAATATGTCTACACCATGGCCTGGAATCATGGCTAATCATTTTCACCTTCTATAATGGACTTCACTATAACACTAAGATGACCACTGACGCTGCCGTAGGTGGCGCTCTAATGAATAAACCTTACCCTAAAGCAAACGCTCTCATCAAGGATCTGGCTCAAAACCATTGTCAATGGGGGATAGAGCGAGTAACGGTAGAGAAGAAAGAAGCCCAAGGAGGAATACATGAGATAAGTTCTATAGACATGATGTAAGCCAAAATAGACGCTTTGGCCCTTAAGGTCGAACATATGTATGCAAATCCAGTTGCTGCAGCAGCAGTCTCGACTGAGTATGAATTATGTGGAGCAAAAGGCCACCAATCAGCTGAGTACAATCTGCTGAATGAAACTCATTCAAGAGAGGTCAACTATACCCAAGGGAACCCATTTTCAAACACTTACAACCCTGGATGGAAGAATCATCCAAACTTTTCCTACAAAAACAATAACCCTATCCAAAACCCTGCACCCCCGTGACCATCCGATTTTCAAGCTCAAAGACAAGACCCGCCGATGGAAGTTGTGCAACCTAAGCCGAACCTTGAGAAAATCATGGAAAATTTCATTACGGCTCAAACCCAACAAAACAAAGAATTCATGAACCAGAACATTCATGTTAATGAACTAGTTACCCAGTTAGGAACTAAGGTAGACCAAATAGTCACCCAAAATAAGATGCTTGAAACCCAGATCTCTCAGATAGCTTTAAAAAAAGCCCTCGAAACTACACCTAGAGGACAATTCCCTGGACAACCTCAACAAAACCCCCAAGGGCAAGCCAATGCAATTACTTTACGAAGTGGGACCGCTTACGATGAACCAGCTAAACCAACATTGAGCGAACCCAAGACTTCTGAGAAAAGCATAGTACCCACGGACGAAGTAGAGGAACTAGTAGGATCCGAAAAACAGAAAAACCAAGACAAAGAAAAAACTTTAGAAAAAACTAATGAACCACCTCCGCCATAGAAACCTCCTATACCCTATCCACAAAGATTAAAACAAACCAAGATCAATAACCAATATCAGAAATTCATTAAAGTTATAGAGAAACTTCATGTGGAGATCCCTTTCACAGAAGCCATCACCCAGATACCATCATATGCAAAATTCCTCAAAGACATGTTTACCAATAAGTGTAGACTTGACGATCCAAAACCCTTGGAATACAATTCCATTTCTGAAAATAAACTTGCCAAAAAGGAGAAAGATCTTGGAAATTTCTCCATACCTTGTATTTTGGGGAGTCATGTCATCAATAAAGCTTTTCTAGACTTAGGAGCTAGTATAAGCCTAATGCGTCTGGAAATTTTTAAAAGGTTAAAACTAGGAGAATTAGAACCTACAAAGATGTCTCTTTAGTTAGCCGACAAATCCGTCAAATATCCAGCTGGCATATTGGAAGACGTCCTAGTCAGGATCGATCAATTATTCATCCCGATCGATTTTGTTGTCATGGACATTAAAGAAGATGATGACATTCCAATCCTCCTAGAAAGTCCATTCTTATCAACCGCAAGAGCCATAATAGATGTCAAGAGAGGGAAGTTGACTTTTGAGGTATGTGACGAAAAGATAGAATTCGTTCTATCAAAATTTCTTATGGCACCAGTATTAGGAGACGCATGTTATGCCATATACATCATTGATGAATGCGTCAGGGAGCTAGAATTAGAAGAAACCATCACGCTGCCTTCAACTTTCATAAAGGAAAATGATGGATTTATGGAACCCTACATTGATGATAGTTTACACGAATGTTTATCCCTTACACCAGATCCAATGTCGTGCCCTAAGAAACCTACTTTAGAACTTAAGGAACTCCCCGAGAATCTACGATATGAGTTTCTGGACGAAGAAATGAACCGTCCAGTTATAGTCAGTGTTGCCTTAAACCAAGTAGAAATGGACCAACTCTTATATGTTTCTGGACGAAGAAATGAACTGTCCAGTTATAGTCAGTGTTACCTTAAACCAGGATCTCACTCGAGGAAGACTCAAAGCCCTCTCGAGAACATCAGAAAAGGATAAACCCTATAATGAGTGATGTTGTAAAAAAAGAAGTTCTCAAGTTATTAGAAGCAAATATAATTTATCCAATCTCGAATAGTAAGTGGGTGAGCCATGTGCATGTAGTACCAAAAAAGGGAGGCATCACAGTCGTGCAGAACGAGAAAGGAGAACATATAGCAAAACAGATAGAAGGAGGATGGCGTATGTGCATAGATTATAGGAAACTAAACAACGCTACTAGAAAAGTCCATTTTCCCCTACCATTTATAGATCAGATACTGGAACGTTTATTCAGACACTCCTATTTTTGCTATCTCGATGGATATTCAAGATTTTTCCAAATCCCTATCCACCCAGAAGATCAAGAAAAAACTACCTTTACATGCTCTTATGGAACCTTTGCCTACAGACGAATGCCTTTCGGCCTCTGTAACGCACCAACAACCTTTCAACGTTGCATGATGGCAACCTTTGCTGATTACCTAGATGGAATTATGGAAGTATTCATGGATGATTTCTCGGCATGCGAATTTGATTTAAAAAACTGTCTCGCTAACCTTGAGAAAATCCTGAAAAGATGTGTTGATGTTAACCTGGTGTTGAACTGGGAGAAATGTCACTTTATGGTCACCGAAGGTATAATTTTAGAACATGTAGTCTCTGAAAGAGGTATTGAAGTAGATAAAGCTAAAATAGAAGTGATTGAAAACCTAAAACCCCTAACACCGTAAGAGAAGTCCGAAGTTTTCTAGGACATGCTGGTTTCTACCGGCGTTTTATCAAAGACTTATCTAAGATAACCAAACCTTTAATCGGCCTCCTAATGAAGGATATCGAGTTTAACTTTGATGAAAAATTCCTCGAAGCATTCAACTTTTTAAAACAAGCGTTGATCTTGGCACCCATTATCCAACCTCCAGATTGGGCCGAACCTTTCGAAATCATGTGTGACGCTAGCGATTATGTTGTAGGAGCTGTTCTAGGGCAAATAAAGGATAAAAAATTGCATGTTATTTATTATGCCAGTAGGACGCTAGATGTTGCTCAGCTTAACTACGCCACCATTGAGAAAGAACTTCTTTCTGTAGTTTTTGCTATGGACAAATTTCGATCATATCTAGTAGGAGCCAAAATTGTAGTGTATACAGATCACCCTGCCATTCATTATTTATTAAACAAGAAGGATGCCAAACCTAGGTTACTTCGATGGATCCTTTTATTACAGGAGTTTGATCTAGATATTCGAGACAAGAAAGGCACGAAAAATGTAGTTACCGATCACCTTTCTAGGCTTGAATACTTGAAACCTGATCCACTCCCTATAAACGATGATTTTACATATGACAGGTTAATAGCTAGAATAGAAGCCATATAAGAGAATAACCTAAATCCTCATAAGATCCCTGAGAGATCTCTGGCAGTAAACAGCGTACCTTGGTATGCAGATTTTGTAAATTATCTAGCTGCCGACATCATACCCTCTGACTTTAACTACCAACAGAGAAAGAAGTTCTTTAGAGAGTGAGACACTTCTATTGGAACGAACCGCTCCTCTTCAAAAGAGGCACTGCCAATATTTTTCACTGTTGCGTCCCAGAAGAAGAGATAATGAAGATCATAGAACACTTCCACTCTGCACCCTACGGAGGATACACTAGCACCTCCAAAACACATGCCAAGATTCTTAAAGCATACCTGTTTTGGACCACAATGTGGCGTGATGTACACGCCTATATAGTTAAATGTGACTAGTGCCAGCGCACTGGGAACATCTCCCGGCATGACAAAATGCCTTTAAGAAATATTCAAGAGGTAGAGCTCTTCGATGTTTAGGGCATTGATTTCATGGGACCATTTTCGTCTTCCTTAAGAAACAAATATATCTTAGTAGCAGTTGACTACGTGTATAAATGGATTGAATCCATAGCCTCACCCACCGACGACACACGTGTAGTGATAAAGCTATTTAAGAATTACATATTCCCTAGATTCGGAACACCCCGTTTTGTCATCAGCGATGGTGGATCACATTTCATATCAAGAATTTTCAACAAGCTTTTAACCAAATATGGAGTTAAGCATAGGATAGTGACACCTTACCATCCACAGACTAGTGGCCAGGTAGAGGTATTCAATAGAGAGATCAAACAGATTTTAGAGAAAACAGTTTCTATATCGAGAAAAGATTGGTCTCAAAAGCTGCAAGATGCATTATGGGCCTATAGAACCGCCTTCAAAACCCCTATTAGAACCACTCCTTACCAATTGGTCTATGGAAAGTCCTGTCATCTACCTTTTAGTTAGAACACAAGGCTTATTGGGCCATAAAGACCCTAAACTTTGACTATCTGACTGTTGGAGAAAACCGCGTCCTTGATATTCATAAACTAGAAGAACTCCGCCAATCCGCCTACGAAAACACCATCATATATAAGGAAAGAGCCAAGGCCTAACACGACAAGAAGATCGTAAAGAAAGATTTCCATATAGGAGACCCCGTTCTCCTATTCAATTCCAGATTACGTCTCTTTCCTGGAAAGCTTCGTTCAAGGTGGACATCCTTTTACAGTTACTAAAGTCTTAAAATCAGGAGCAGTCGAGATCCAGAGCCAGTCATGTAGCCCATTCATTGTAAATGGGCAGAGATTGAAATAATACGAAAGAGGTGACATTCCCGATGATTTCTCCAGCCACACCTTGATTGATCCACCACTGCCTACTTCAACGACATAGGTCCTACTCGTCAAGCTAACGACGTTAAACAAGCGCTGCCTGGGAGGCAACCCATGGTTTTATTTAATTTTCTTTACCTTTCTTTACTTACCTTTTATCTTATTTTATTTTCTTTTTAAGTAACTATTATTTTATTATGTGTCAACTAACTGTTTATGATGCTTGTACTTTCAGGTCTCGTTTTCTAAATTTTACTTGAAGGATGCAGCCTCTTGACAACATGCACGTCGCCTTTAGGGACGAAAACCAGAGACAAAGGTACTTAGTTCTTTAGCAACGTCCTATGGCACCTACCCGATACCCAGATCAGACCTGCATGGAAGCCTTGGGCATTGAGCCCAGCATAAGATTTCTCTGTCATCAGCTTCAGTGGGATGCATATGATGATGAGTTACATCAGACCTATAGGAACTTTACTCTGGAGTTCCTTAGCTCCTTCCGCCATGAGCCATACGTTGGTCAGGATGGAATGACCACATTCAGACTTTTTGGGACAGAGTATGGTTTCACCATGAAGGAGTTCGATGATCTGCTCGGATTCCAGACCACCCCTGATGCTATACCTAATCGGCTGATGGGTTATTTTATGAGTCGAGCCATCGACCAATTCTGGAGTGACATTACAGGAGGAGGAAGCCTTGATCCGTCCATTCAGTTATCTCCAGTCATCCACAACCCAACTTTGAGATACTTTCAAATGGTCCTGGCCCACAGTTTCCTCAAAAAGGTTGACTCTGATATTCATGTTAGTGAGGAAGATATCTTTTTCCTATTTTGTGCAAACCGGTCACGCCCATTGGCATGTGGAAACTGCGGATACACCTTACTGGACATTGATTTCTATCTGGACAGAGGGTTAATGAGGAGAGCATCATTTCAACCTGATTATTTTAGACTCCTGATCGACTACCAGACTATCCACTATTTTACATTGCCTGATCCTGCTATAACTAGTGTCCATGACCCTTCCAACTGGAGTTACGCCTTGGAAGTTTATGGAGAGAAAGTTGATGAGTCGCGCTCACCACCTTCAGCAGAGTACCATCCTTCACCGCCCTCTCCGAGGATGACTGTATTATCTAATAATAATTCACTACGAAGGACTGACTTATACACTCAGATAGCGGAGTTGCGCATGGAGATAGCTAAGCTCCAGCAGACAGTTGCTGACCTTACTTTACATGTATAGGTATTTGACATGACTCATGCAACAGAAGCTGATACTTTATACCAGAAGATCTCAGACTTGCACCAAGAGTTACACACACTCAGACATCCAGACCAGACAAAAGAGCATCCTACTCAGTGATGACATCGTCTTTCGTTATTTTTATAGTTTACGTTATTTCCATTTTCTTTTATTGACTTTCTCTTTATTTTCGTATGCTCACGTTTCTTTCTTCCATAACATTGACTATGCACTTTATATTTATATTTGCGATGATTATTGTGTTCTTATTTTATGTTATTTTTAATTTATGTCATTTTACTCATTTTTGTTTTCTAAATTTTTTATGTCAAAAATAAGAAGAAAAAAAATATGTATATATTAGAAGAATGTTAGTAGGACAGATGATGCCTGCTACCTACACACCCAAAAAGGGAGGAGCACAAAAGCCCAAAGGAGAAGAGAAGAATCTGTCCCACACACCTTTAGTGAGGATGGCGCCCGCCATATAGCTATGGTGTCCGCCATGAGGTATGGGCTATATGTGGGGCAGAACCTCCATAACCACCATTTTTACATCTTTAAACCTTGAAACCTCCATTTTTACCCATACGAAAATCTCCCTCAAGCACCAAAAAGTTCCAAACTTTATCATCCACTCACCAACCTATTAACCATTTCAAGTTCCATTTTCACTTCCCTCCACCAAAATCCATCAAAGCTCCATTTTTACCAAATTCCCAAAAACTACCCATTTTTACTTATCTTCCATAGTGTTTGCAAAATCGGGAAATTACTTCGACACGGTACGTAGACGTAAACTGTTTGTATGCTCTAGGCATTTACCATAGTGTTTTTTATCTGTTAGACATTTTAGGTCTGCACGAAATTTTTGCTAGACAAGATCCTACCTTCGAAAGGCTGACTCGGGAATTCTTGAGTTCCCAGATTTATATTGTCAGGCCTAACACTGCTAGTACCGTCGACACGATACAATTTAGAATGTTTAACATTGAGTACGAATTCAGTAACGACGAACTAGCAGAAAGGTTGGGACTGCCTTTTGGTGAGTATGCTATTTGTGAAGCACCCTTGGATTCTGATTGGTCAGTGGAGGAATTTTCCTTTTGGCATAGGTTGTCAAACTTTAGAATTACATCTTTTGAAGGAATACTTGCCTCCCGGATCCATAACCCAGCCATCCGTGTTTTTTGTTACATGTTGGCATGTACTATTTTTGGCCGGGAGAATCCAAACAAAGTGAATGCAAAAGAACTTCTATTTTCGCAAGGGTGCCTCACAAATAAGAAATTTAATGTGGTTCTTTTTATGATTGCCCATATGATTGCTGCAATCAAGAGCACATGACCCATTGTCTTCGGAGGGCTTATTACGTCTATTGCAAAGGCTCTGAATTTGGATGCCGAGATAGCCACTTTAGCGCCTCTCCCTCCTCGCACAATTAATTTAAAATTCTTAAAAGACATGAAATTGTGCAAGGTAAGGAAGGAAGGGGGATTCGAGCTTATGATCCATGGGAAGGCTATCCCATTTATCATTTTTCCTTGCACTAGACGTACGGATGTGTGTATCGCGAGGAACTGGACCTACGATTTGGATGCTCCACCTATTACGGGTCCAGTACCTCTAAATATTCCTGTTGGTGACGGTGATGCCACCGAAGGCGAGTATGACCGGAGATAGCAGTCTCCCGATCACCCTATGCCGCCTCACCATGTTTCACGCGCACACACTGCACTGTCTTCCTCTTACCATTCTGCAGGTACCACTCCCAGTTTTTATATTTATGAGTAGATGTGGCAAGACCAGTTAGAAAGAGAGGAAAGACGCGATAACTTCCTCAGTACCATACAACAGCAGTTGACCGAAAACATGAGATTTATACAAGAGTCTTAGCAGTAGATGAGCCAATCCATGCAAAGCATAATGCAATCACAGGCTGCTTTGACCACTAGATTTGACGAGTTCGACGCTTCTCGGAGCGATCGTCGTCGCAGTAGATCTCGCCGTCCTAGGTACTCACTGCATGCTAGTGACAGTACCAACAGCATGCCTTAGGACCTTCAGGTAACTCGTCCTTATCGTATTTCGAAACATTGGGGACAATGTTCAATTTAAGTGTGAGAGACTTTATTTCTTTTCTCGCATTTTCTCGTGCTTTCATTTTCTTTCTTTTTATCGCTTTTTAGTTCATTTCCCTTTCATTTTCTTTTTCGTTTTTTAGAATACACATGTGTTTAACGAGTCATTTACAGTATACCCTTATTCCCTCATTTTTTTAAGCCTCGCCAAAAATTTTATTGACAAAAAGTGTACTATCCTGAAAAGTTTAGGCTTTGAGGCAAGTTCGAGTTAGGATGCGGATGATTTGGAAAAACCCTTTTTGAAACATCGATATTATTGTAACTAACACCTTAGGCTTCACGAATGTAGAAATCGACCCCGATACCCTATGAACGATGGCCTTAATAATAATGTTCATAGTATGTCCTTAGTAGTTTATCCTAGCAGTCTGCTCCGGCCAAAGCGTGGTCTAAGTGAAGGACCGATGAATATAAGTGAAAGATCTGCATGTTCAAAAATAATAATTGCAACTCGGGTATGGGCAACCCTCACAAGGTCATTTAACCCAAAAAGTTGTAAAAATTTCAAAAATAAAAAAAAATAAAAGCAAAACAAAATAAAATATCTTCCCATTGATAGTTGGCTCAGAGGTGTCTGGTGCTGAACTCGGTAAAGCGGGTTACAATCCGATCTCCCACAACTACAATAGGGTCTATAAAAGGGGTTACACCAATTTTTATACCAGAGCCCCATGCTTGAGATCAGAATCACTAGCCAGTCACTTCACTATCAGCAATATGGATAACAAGCTTAATGTGATTGCGCCTGAATGAAAAGGACCCAAAAGGAGATTTAAAAGTAGGCCTACGTACAGTGGGGTAGTATAAATTGATTTTTGTAAGAATGAAGCCTATGTCCGTATTTACGGAGAAGTGTCATTCCGATACCCATGGTCCACTGAGTTAATACCTATCGCTTCATCCCAGCTTGAACTTAGAAGCCCTTTTTGCCCAGATCATTTATGGATATTATTTTTTTTGTCATGATGTTTTGCTTGAGGACAAGCAAAGGCTTTAGTGTGGGAGAATTTGATAGACCTAAAATATATTGTTTCTTTGACTCGATTCACACGTGTTATTTAGGATTTTATTTCTGTTTTCTTGTATTATGTCTCCGTTTTGTCTCTTTTTCAGGATTTTATACTTTCAGAGCTACTCAAGAAAAAATGAAGAAAAACAAGCAAAAAGACCAGCTTTTCAGGAAATTGTACACATGGCACTCACCATGGAGGACGCCATAGGAGAAGCCATGACTTGGATAAGAGACCAACTTCTGACAACTGTCATGTCTCCCACTTCTTTCCACTCTAGTACACATGACGGGCGCCATGAGGGCATGGCGGGCGCCACCTTTGTATTCTGTTTTCCCTTCCAAAAGAAGTTGGGGGACATTCTAGTCTTTCCCTGTACTTTCCTAACAATATAAATAGAAGAGTTCTGCCTCATTTCTAAGCATTTAATTAGTTACAGAACTCAAGCCATAAATTTCCATCTGTTGTAAAGTGATAAACCGCTCACATCGGGTAGTTATCACATTGTCTAATCGAGTTTGTAATCAGGTTTGGAGCACTCTGGTAGAAGTTAATCCTGCCGCCATTTTATTTCAGTCTTTTACTTCAAGTTGTACGAAGATTTAAAACCTCCCGTTTGGAGCAGGTTTCTATTTATTTTCTGTTTTATTTATCTGCATTTATTTCCTGCACTTTATTTATCGCACTTTATTTACTCGCACTTTATTTCCTGCACTTTATTTACCGCACTTTATTTACCTGCAATTTATTTGCTGCCTTTATTTATGCGCACTTTATTTGCCATGTGTATTTACGTTTCCATGTCCAGCTAAATCTTAGAGGTTAGGATGTGAGGATCATAGTTAAAAGTGATATTCCATACGACTGTCGATAGAATCACTTAGGGGTTATTCTGACTTTTAATACATATTTTCTGCACTTAAAATCTGTTGGGTAAGATCGAAAGTCGTCCAACCTTTAGATAAATTTGGTTAGTCTTAACTGTCCAAAGGAAGCGAAAGCACTTAGTCCAGTTAAGCAAGAATCTTTAATGCTTTAGAAAAACAATTTTTAAACTATTTTCGGACGCGTTTATGGGTTTAAAGTCCGGTTCGCAAGAACCTCCTTTTGTTAGAAATTCCGGGTCAAAATACTTTTCAATTAAGTTAAGAAACTATATTTCTTAAAAATAAGTTTAATCACTCTAACGCAATGTGCGCCTTTTTATAAGTGACAATAAGAGGGATCGATTAGGGGATAAACTCGGTTCTGAATACGCGAAAGCGATAGTTCATTATTAATTTTCATCCACTGTGTTAAATCTGCCGGATGTCGATACTTCCCATCTATAATTCTATCATCTGCATGCCAAGTCAGGTGTTTTGCATTTGTTTCACTACGAAACATGCGTCTAAATCTCAGAATTATAGGAAAATACCATAAGACTTTTGCTGGTGACAACTTTTTCTTATACCGAGATACACCGCATTTAGGACACTCGTTTAATGATACATATTCATTTCGAAACAAAATGCAATCATTTGGACAAACATGTATCTTATCATAGCTCATGCCAATAGAGCATAACATTTTTTTAGCTTCATAGGTTCAATTGGGAAGAACATTATCCTCCGGAAGCATCTCTTGAAGTATGGCTAACAACACTGTGAAACTTTTATCCGACCATCCATTACTCGCCTTTAAGTTGTACAACTTTAATACCGCAGACAATCTTGTGAAAGTAGTGCAACCTTTATACAACGGTTTCTCTGCATCGCTTACCAACCTATCAAACATATTAGGACAATCTTCTTCAAGTGCTTCTGCAATCTCTTTGACTCGATCACAATCATATGTATCTCTGCCATTGTCCTTTGAAGCATAGGTCGTATTATCCCCGGGTTCGACATTCTCGTTACTTATCTCACCATGTAATTTCCAACATGTATAACTTCTATCAATTCCATGTCTCATTAAATGAGATTCCAACTGAACGACGTCAATTCGACGCCCATAACAGCAACTTAAGCAAGGACATGTGATCCTACTGGGGTCTTTGGCGTGTTCAACAACAAACTTAACGAATTTCGATACCCCATTCTCGTACTCTTTAGACAATCGATTAGAAGACATCTATTTTTTATCCATACTAATTGAGTAGTCTAAACTAAACTAAGAAAGTTAAACAAAAACAGAGAATACCTGTAAAGAAATCAAAAACATCTAAGAAAGTTACATAGTAGGATGCTTGAAAATGATCACAACCTTGCTCTTCACAGGTAACCCCTATAACAGACAAAATTAATAACATCATCAACATTAAATAATTCTTGAAACATCAATTGTTGATAAAACTTGCAATAAAATTAATTAATTTGCAATTTATATGGCTAAAGAGGTCATGAATGAATATTACTTGGATACTAACTTTTCATTATTAAATAAGATTCTACATACTAAACTAGTTCTTCATATTGTTACCAATTTTCAAAATTGTAAAATTCTTATCTCTTAGCAATAAAATATTTAATCTTAAGATAACCCCACATATTTTAGTAAATTTAAAATTATGGTTGAGTTTATATTTATCTAAAATTTTATAGATTTCAAGGTTACAAATGGCAATAGTATCTAATAACCTCAAACATTTACAAATTTCACCCTCATTTACAATTGTAAACCGTAAATCAATTAAAAGATATTGAAATGATAAAAAACATTAAGCATAGAGATTATATAAACAATGAAATATAATTTGTCCAAATATATATTGTGATTTGAAAATACAAACATTTCTCCAAATATATATTGTGATTTGAAAATATAAACATTTCTCGCAACAAACAATATCTTTTGCAAACGTGTTACGATCATTATGAACTGAGATATACTCAAAGTTAACATAAGTAAACTCATTGTGGCATTTCAACAAACACCTTGTTTACAAAACTCAAGCCAATATCAAAAGAGTAATTCTCATCAACGGTATCAACAGAAACAAGTCAATAACTCAGAAAAGAAGTAACACTAATATCATATCAAACAATAATCCAGAAAAATGAAATACTAAGACAATAATCCAGAAAAATGCAAAATGAAAAACTTCAAATACCGTAACTATGGCGGAAATGCGCTACAGAATGAACGGACGGAGGCTGTCAAAAACGGACGGACAAATGGCGGAGAAATGCAATACAGGCTGAATGAACGGAGGAGGGCGACGGTCGGATGGAGGGAATCGACAGTCGTGGTGAATAGGGCACGTTCGCCAGAGGAGAAAGAAGGAAAGAAGATGCGCGAGCGTACGACTGTTCTTTTTCTTTTAAAAATAATGGTGGGTATTTTAAATTAATTCTAATTACACCTATAGCAGCGCTTCTTAATGACCTACAACAGCGCTTTACAAAAGCGCTTTCTTTCCTACAACATATAGCAGCGCTTATAAAGAAAGCACTCTCGTAGGTTACACCTACAGCAGCGCTTTGCAAAAGCGCTTTCTTAGGGCCCCCCTATAGCAGCGCTTTACAAAAGCGCTTTCTTAGGCCATACATTTAGTAGCGCTTTAAATAAAGCGCTTTCTTAGGGTCCCCCTTTAGCAGCGCTTTTCAAAAAGCGTTGTCTTACGTATGCTGTTTTTTTTCTTTTTTTTTAATGACTCTTTAGCAGCGCTTTTTCTAAAAGCGCTGTCTTTGTATGCGCTATTAAAAGTCAATTCTGGTGTAGTGCCCTTAAGAAGTCTATTTGTATGCATTTGGAATACTGCCTAGTTATGTGAATTAAATCCAAGCCTGCTGTTTTATTATTGAATTTATTTTTGCACTTTACTTTTATTTCACACACCCCAATTCCAAATTAACTTACCTTAGATAAACACCGTAACAACAGTAATCAATAGATTGACGTTTGGTCTCTGTGGGATCGATAATCTTTTATATTACTCTGACGCTATTCGTGCACTTGTGAATCACATCATCAAACTTCATTTCTTAAAATAGAATTGGATCATTATTTGGAAGAGAAAGTTTTACCACGAAGTTCTGATTTTGATATTCTATTGTGGTGGAAGTTAAATGACATCAAATATTCAACACTCCAAACAAATGCAAAATATATTTTATCAATTCCTATTTATACCGTAGCTTCAGAATCTGCATTCAATATTAGCGGTCATATTTTAATTCTGCATTATAGTCGACTTTATTGAAAAACTTTAGAGGCTTTAATATGTGCTAGAAGTTGGTTATGGAGTACTGAAGGTAGTGGTATGTTTTTATATTATTATGTCAATCTTTATATATTATGAAATGAGATATAATTATGTAAAGTTTATTAACTTATTTACTTTCACATTGTACTGTGGTGCTTTAAATTTGAACAATGGTGTTGGTGAGTTAAATAGTGTGCTGTAAATCTGGACGATGTCTTGTTTCTTCTAAAGTTGCGCACCTAATTTTACTACAACTTTAAAATGAAAGATATTAACAGTGTGTTGAGTTAGCCTAAAATGAGTCAATAAATACATTTTAAAAATTTTCTTGTCTACACATATGTTTTTTTATAAGAATTAAGGTTGTAACTTGTAATTTTATCCATGAAATTAATTTAAAAGGTTTTGTTGTTATATCATTCCTTTGTTGAATTTTGAGAGTTCTAGAATATATATTAGGTATTCATTTCACTTTTTTTCTATTGTTTATGATGCACTAAGACCTGAATGTTAAAAGATGGTTGAGTTGAAAGAGATGAGTAGAGTTTTTTATAGCACAGGACAAGTATTTTATATTAACCATATTATATTTTTTTTCTACTATATTGTAATGATATATGTCAATGTTAATTTTGTCAAGTGTGGACTTTGGGCTTTAACGATATAATTTTCTATCTGTTAATTGATTAATATTTATACCCGATGACTGTACTATTTTATCCGATGAAATAGAGCTCGATGAAGAAGGTAAATTTTTTTTGAGTAAATAAGTTTTGACTTGTATTATTATTTATTATTAATATTTGCATTTTAATTTGTATTTTTTATATAGGTGAAATACTAACTAGTGGTATTATTTCCCTCTTTGAAGATGGAGAATAACACTTAGATAAAGAAAGAAGACAATATTGATGTTGGTCACTTATCTATTTTTGTTAACAATTTCCATAAATAATGATGTTGAATAATTTTAGTTATATGGTTGCCTTGTAGGTATTTTAAAATGTAGAATATTTTTTACTAGGCATTTGTTTGGATGATAGTTTGGAATATCAATTTGTACTTTATCGTTTTTATATTTTGGATTATTTGGTTTTGTTGATTTAAAATATTAATTGTCTGGTTAATGAATTAATACTTTTGTTTGTATTTTATTATTCAAAATATATGTTTAAAATTCTTCGAGATTGTATTTTATATTTGTAATATAAGTTAATATTTGTTAGGATTGGGGCAGCTTTTTGGTTCGGGCGAATTTTGGGTTTGAGGCAGGTTTTGGGTTTGAGGGCGGGGCGAGGATTCCCGAACCCATTTGGGATGGGTTTGGGATTCATTTATTCATCCCCGTCGAGAATCGGGACGGGGAACAAAGATTTATCTAGAATCCGGGTTTGAGTTTGGGGAATACAAAAATCGTCTACGCCCCACCCGTTACCATGCCTAAGTACCATTTTAATACATCCTTATCATACCAATTAAATCACTTGTCATTATATATTACTACACCCATTTTTACATAAAAAGAATTAATAATACAAACTTATAATAAAGAAAAATAGATTAATATAAAAAGTGGTTTTTTATTTACATTAGTCCATACTTTACAAAAATAAATAATACAAAAAGAAATAAAAAGAAGAAAAGACCATATTTGAATTGCAGCTTCCCTCACACGAGACCTTCGTGCTTGCAACGCAATCTCACCATCATCATCTAGCATTCATCGTCATCACCATCAACCACATGAAAACAACAAAGGAGAAATGGGTTATCATGAATCATAATACACATACATAACATACAAACCCAAGACCACAGGAGTCATGCACCCCTCGCACAAGAAAAAAATCATTGGGAGATGTTGGATGATAAGAGAGAGTCCTTGTAGGGTGATATGAAGGACCGATGCTGCTTATAGGGATAGCTTGTTCGATTATTGGTTGCTTCGTGCTATCTACGACACCCTAAGAAATCAAATATGTTTGAGTCGAAAGTAAATAAAAAAGAAATTAGCAATTCAAGAGATTAAGGTAGAATTTTTACCTTAGAACCTTCAGCCCCAGGGTTATAATAGTCGCTTTCGACCCCGTCAGGATTCGTCTTAGCAGTTTGGCCTTTAATGGTTGGATCAGGGTCAGCTTCGAGTACTCTGGAAGTAAAAGGTTTCTTCGCTTGAGTTTTGACAGCTTTGGATTTTTGTTGAGAAATGGCATCAGAAACCTATGCTTGTTTATTCTTCTTCTTGGGTTGTTTTGAGGTGTCCGGAGATAGATCATCATCGTCTAGTTCGATCGCTTGGGCTTCAGGCTCTTTTTACTTTCTTTTCTTGGGGGTTGGTGGTGGTTTTCGACTATCCTGAAAGGAAAGATACCTCAAATGTTAAAATATGAGGACAATATATGAAGAAGAATATTAATAACAAGCGAAGTATACCTTTGTTATTGTTTTAGTGGGTTTTTCTTTGTCCTTCTCTTTGACGACATCTTTGTCTGTGGTGGCAGCCTTCTTGGCAGGAATCCTCACAGCTAAAAAAATTCAATACAATTACCAAAAGCAAAAGAGAAATAAGGAATTATTAAAGAGGTAAGCCGAAAAAACTCTCATTCCACACCTTCGTATATTGAAGACTCTACCCAAATGTGTTCTATGTCAATATGAAAGTGCCCTTTGAAACTGTCTAGAGTATGCTTAGTCAGAACCACCCGCTTGGCACATTTTTGATATTCTTGTCAAAGGATTTCTACAAAATCTCCACAGACGAACCAGTCTGTGAATGGAGGACTAAAAGTCCCACCAAATTCAGAACTTAACAGTTGAGGAAATTTTGGGGGATACATGTTAAAAGCTAGTTTATACCGTTGTTCAGGTTTAACGTACGAAGGCAGTTTTAAATCCTTCAGTTTCTTTGGGAATTTCTCTTTCAAGGTAATTGCTACTTCACGAATGATTCGACTAAGATCATCAGGTCTATAGGAAGTTTCAAAGTATTTTTTGAAGCTTGGATTTCTTTGATGTAAGTCAAAATACCTTTCTTGATTTTTTCCTGCACAAAAGCGAAAGCGCGAGTTAGTTGTTGAGTAAAGGCATGAACGTCGAAAAATTCTATGGTATAATAATCTTTCCACCAAGTATCAAATTCTTGGGTGAAAAGAAATGACGTTTTAAAGGCAACAGAAGTGAGCTGCGTGATGCCAATATATCGAGCCATTTCTTTGTTACATTAGGCTTGTGTATGGATCATGTTGTATAGGATCAATGAGTTCTTCTTGGTGAAGAGTGGTTGTGGCATAATTTGAATGAGACCAAACTATTGAGAGATAAGATTGGGTTGATAACTAATAAGAGTAAGTTGAAGTCTTGAGGGTCTAAGTCTTGTAGCCAACAACCAAGGGGTGAGAAAAGCTTCCCATTGGCAAGGGATTCTACTTCGTAGTCCTTCGACGAAGCAGAAAATTTTCTTGTAAACCATTCAGGGCCATGCTTTCTGTCAGCGAAAAGAGCCATGTTTGGTGTGAAGTTGTAACACTTGGCGAACATCATTACATACCCATTGAAGTTTTGTTGAACATTTAATCCTTCACCACTTGGAGTTAGCAAAGTAAGGTGCATTCCTTCGACCCTCTTATTCTTTATTTTGTCAGCCTCTTCATTTATGGGATTGTGAACTGGTAAAGATGCTCCAAAGGTAGAATTCAACCATAGTTGCAGCAGCCATAAAGGTCCAAAAAGTAGAAAGTTCCCTTTGGACTGAATGTTCTTGAGAGCTGTAACGCCATCTCTTAAAGACTCATAGAGATAGGCCAAGATCATTTTGCTGAGACAAAGATTATGTCCAACATGTAGTTGGTTCGCCATGGTCAGGTACATTTTCTCCACTTGAAGAGATCTCAAGTAGAATATGTAGCGAGGCAACCATAGAGCGACGAAAGCAATGTGCTCTTGGTCAAAATCTTTGCCGGAGTCCTTGTCATGTTAGTATGTGATGTAGGTGATGAAAGTAACTTTAATGATGTTGAAACCAACATAATCTTCAACCATAAAGTTTAGGTCATAAGTTTAGCCGATTGGTTTCAACCCAATGATGGCAGCAATGTCAAAGATGGTAGGTGTCATCATTCCACAAGGAAGATGGAAGTTATTATGGGTGCTATCCCAGAAGTATAGGGAAGAAACTAGCACGGATTGGCAATAGCCAGGTACGACTTTTGACAGCTGAATCATGTCGAAGATACCCATACCTTTCCAGATTTGGGGTTTCTTCTTTTCTATCTTCTCTAGCCAAGATAAGTAGTCTGAGGGATCCTTAAATAAGGGGCATGATCAAAATACCCTAAAACTATTATTCATATAGTCTAGGTCAATGGATTTTTCAAGGGATTCAGTCGAAGGCGAGCCTTGGTTATCAATTTGTAGTTTTTTATCAGCCTCAACATCTTCACTAGCCCTAGGTTTTTTCACATTAGCTATGGGTTTATATTGATGGTATGTGGGGAAATATTCCCTAAGTCTATTAGGGTTAACATAAAGGTTTTATGTGGAACCTAACTTAGCATGTGTTTTTCCAGAAACGGAAATGGGAATTAATACCTGAGATTGGTAGATTCTTCTCTTTTCTTCTTTAAGTGGAGGCTCGGGTATGTATTGTTGGTTACCCACAGCTCTTGGGCCCAAGATCTTCATAACTGGAGCAAGTTCATTTGATTTCTTGGATTATTTTATGGTCTTGGTTGAGTGTATGGAAGATTTGGTAGAAGATGACATTGGTGCAGCAAAGATTGAAAGAAAAATGGTTTGTGTTTGTCAAAGATGAAGAGTTCAAGAAGAAGCTTGTATTTGTTGAGAAAGATTCAAAAGATGGAAAAAGTTGGAAAAGTGTTAGTGTTCACTATTTGTAGGTTGATGGAATGAAGTGGTTTACTTCAAGTGTTAATGGCTGAAAAGATAATGGGACACGTGCCAGTCGGAGAGCAAGCGATGGGACCGTGGCAGTTGAACTAGCCCACGATCTCATAGGGACTATGAGCGTGATGATTGCAATAAATATTCTCGCATGATTTTGAGAAGACGTTTGACAAAGGTGTCATGATGACTATGACGTCATAACAGGAGAAAAATTTTGTGGCATTGAAAGAGACTTTCAAAAAATACATTTTTCTCCATTTTAGTCGAAAATGACATTTTTGTGGGGCAATTTGTTAGCTAGAAGTTTCACGCCAAAGTTTGATGGAGTATGATAAGCAAAAAAAATATTTTCGAGATGTTTGGATTTGACATGAGTATCTGATCGCAACTTTCTATGTCTAATACAACTTAACTGCAAGTGCACAATCTATTGCGTAGTAATAAAAGATATCGATCCCACAAGGACTCGTAATCAAACTAGTGTTCTCGGGAGTTACTATGTTTAGCTAGGTAGATAATGTTTAAGGGAATAATTGCTATTACTAAAGGGAACTAAAAACGTTACTTAAAGTATAATTACACGAATCGATATGCAATAATTATGTTCTTCGGGGATTTGACAAGTTACCGGTATATAAAATATTTTCAGAATTTATTTAAGAAGAAAATAGTGATCTAAAGACCTTTGTCTCACGATGGTTGTTGACGCTAGTCGCAACATTAAGGCGGAACGTATGCTGTCGCTATCCCGTTCGGGGTTAAAATCGCTTTTTAGAAATCTCTAAATTCTAATCCATTTTAAAGTGCTTTCGCTGTTATTAAAACAAATGCCTAGTGTTTACTATCTGGTCCTAGCCGCAGTTGTCGCTTGTTGGTTCGTACCTTAATTAATTTCCCACTGTCGTGGCAAAACTACTTTTAATTAAGTTCTCGCTGTCGTGACGAACGTTTATTCATGAAATAAGTTTAAACACTCAGGCCATAAACAACTTTTGAAAAAGAAAGGTTTTAACCGGTTATTATCAAATCCCGCCTGAATTATTATTACATACTGATTACTCTGGTTTAGCTAGACATGGATTTGGAACAGGTAAAGCGTAAATAAAAGCGGAAATTTAGAACATACATACTGCTGGGAAGTAAAGTTACAATTAACGAAATAATAAAAACCTGTAAAGTATCCAATTGGCTTTTGGCCAAATCCCAACGATGTCGGCAGGATTGTGTCTTCAAGCCAATAGAGCGTACAAAGGAAATTTCAGTAACAGAATACAGGGAAAAGAAAGGAAAACAAAAACAAGACTTAAACTAAATTTGCTCTGGAAAATATTTGGGCAGCACTTCGTTATCTGAATGCAGCTCCCTTTTCTCAACTCCCTTCCTTCTCCTTTTATAGAGGTGAAATACTAACGGTTATATCTTGCAGAAGGTGGACTTGGAGTCAGAGAAAATAGGAAGTAGTGGTCCATTATTTTGGGACTTGGAACTGGTTTTTGCACGTTTACTGAAGTTCTGCGTTTTTGCCTGCATGACGGTCGTCATGGTGTGTGACGGTCGTCATGGATGTGTGACGGTCGTCACATTCGCAAAATCCGCATCTGCTGTTTTTCATGTTGTTTTCATCTGGTTTTCGTCCATATTTCATCTGTAATTGCTTCTTTTCTTCATATTGCTTTGTTTGGACATGATCTTCAAATACCTGCAAAATATCAGACAAATAACGTGGAAAAACTCGAAATCAGATTGAAACCAGTCAAATATTAGTTGAATTATACGTCAATATATATATACGATTTCGCGTTTTCAAACTCCCCTAAGCTTGAATCTTTGCTTGTCCTCAAGTAAAAAGTAGGAAGAATAACAGTCGGCAAGCACACAGCAGCTTCCTCGTTCAGAAAGTTGGGAAAAACCGGGATTCTAAATAGGAACAAAACGAGTACGGTGACGACACTGAACTATAAGTCTTCAGAGGTCTCCTTTTTATGCAAGTCGGTCCCAATCATGCTACTGCAGCTTGGTATCAAGGTTCTCACGTCAAGTTTACCCTGTTTGTTCTAGCGCAATCACATTAAGCCCGTTGTCCATACACTTTCATGGCAAGTCAACCTGTTAGTGATTATGATCTCACGACTATTTTGATCTTTTCATTGCTCATGAGCTTATACCATTGATTTTCAGTAAGTTTTTTTGTACCGTTGGGCTAAATGCTCGGGTGAGGAGCACCTAACTTAGAGGGAACATGTCTCTATACTCGGGCTATATAGCTTTCTTTTCATGATTTTTCATTCTTTTAGAGATCATACACTTATTTGCATTGGTTGCTCGCTTAGAAGTGTTTAGGATGGTGCTGACTGCTTGTATAAACTACTTGGGGCTGAGTTTGCGTAGAAACTTGAAACTTTGGTACAAGTAGGTAGTGAAACCGACTCGCATAAACCGAAGGTCTAAGGAGTCAGGACGGTACTGGTTTTGTTAGAATTTTCGTCTCGGAGTTTCAAAACTTGGTTTGAACTTTGGCGCATTCTCGTGATGCTTTTGAGGAACAACTGAAAAAATTTTGTTTATGTCGAATAAAGTGGGGAAATTTGCGTAACGGAAAAAGACATATAAATGAGCTTTTATTTGCTAAAATGGGAAAATGCTTGAATTGAAATTACTGAATTGAAAGTACAAGGAAACGGGAAATAAACGCTCCGCTCCCACACTATCTCAATTAGTGTCCTCACTGATTTGAAAGAATGCGAGATGGAAATACAGAGGAAATGAAAATACAGGAAAGGGAAAAATACAGGAAACAAATAAAGGAAGAAAGAACTAGTCACGGCCTCTGCCTCGGTCACGTCCTCTGTCGCGACCTCTACCTCTGGCTTGTTCGACTCGGGCCTCAAAGTTCAGAGCGCCAGTGTGATAGACATAATCTCGGAGTCCTTCGAATTGCAAGGTAAGATTTGCCAAGTTCTCAGTGATGGCTTCCTGGCCTGTTTGGAGCTGTTGCATCGAAGTTCTCGTGTAGTCGTACTGCACCCTCTGCCAAGCTTCGAATTGCTCTGCTCGCTGATTTTGTTGCTGCATCATGGCGAGTATCTGTGTTTGTTGGTCGAGGGATCGACGAAGGTCTTCTTTAGAGAAGTCGGGCTCGGGATGGTAGCGGCGACGACGGTAGGATGTGCCTTCAGAAGGAGGTGGTTGTGATGCCTCAGGTTGCTCAGTTATGTCCAACTCATCTTGCATTTCGTCAACAGAACCTTGGGTGTTGGTTTGAGTTGGGGCAGCAGTAGCAGCAGGGGCATTCGGGTCAAAAATCTAGTTGGCACGATCCTGCGGGTGTATCCGGGTACGTGACGGCATGATGATGCTTCTGATGGTTTTGCCACGCACGACCGGATGGTACTTTCCATCGGACCTGGAGCGGATGAGGTGGGAAGCTCTGCAATGGTCGGTGTCCAAAAATACCGAAGGAATTGTATGGAGATCCTGGAGTTGGTTACCGAGGTTCAGGCCTAATGCAATGGAGGTAACAATCCCGCCAAAGTAGAAAGGCTTAGAGCCGCGGTTGCAGTTGGCCTGAATGTGGGCCAAGAGGAATGGTGTTGCGTTGACGGGTTCGGAATTGAACATGCAGCGGAGAAAGAAAAGTTCTTTGGAGTTCACCTTGTGGTTGCTATCTCTTGCGAAGATGGTATTGCTCAGCACTCTGTGGAAATACCGGATGGTTGGGTTGTGGATGTGTGTTGCATGCAGAGAATCCCAGCTGTCGGCATCGATTCCGTTCAATTGGGACCAAAGCGCAAAAGCTTCATGTTGAAATTGTTCGGTAATGCGGCGGTGAGCATCTTCGCCGCGAGGGAAATGTAGGATGACGACAATCTGATTTTGAACATACGGAAGCAAGCGGCGCATGTATGTTGGCTAAGGTCGCCGCTAGAGGTGAAGTAACTGAACGAACTGAGGAACTCAAGTGTGAGTTGTTCGTAAGTGGGCTGCGGATTTGTGCACAGATGCCAAATGCCGGCTCTCTGTAGCATCCAGGTGACGCCGTCAAGGAGGCCGAGTTCCGTGATAGATGGTATGTGTGGATAGTGGGTTGGCTGTAGCGACCGTTGATGGAAGGCTACGTAGTTTGCTCTTTGTTTCTCGCCGGAGTCGCCTTCGCTGAAAATGATATTGCTAAGGTCAGGGGTTTCATTGTTTCTTGCCATTTGCTGGATGATGCGGTTGAAATGGGGGAAGAATGCGGTTTCTGCGGAATGAGATATTGCACAAAATTGGTTAATGAAGATGAAATGGGAGTTGGGATTATGTGTAGTAAGGAGGGAAAACGAAATTTTGAAATAGGGTTTGGATGTGTGGTGATGGGAAGTTGATAAAATGGGAGTGGGGGAAGAAACGTAACCTCTGTTATAGCAGATATCAGACTCTGGACTCGTGACGGTCGTCACACATCTGTGACGGTCGTCACCCGTGTGACAGGCGTCATGGTTCTGTGACGGTCGTCACACCAGCAAATTCTGCAGAACGCAGAATTTTGCTACAGGGGTGCTTTTGACATGTTTTTAAGGCTTGTAATTGATACCGCAATGTAATAAATCAGCCAAAAGGCATATGATAACATAAAAACAGAATAAGGGAATAATGAATGAAATTGAAATAACATTTAAAAAGGATTGTTTTTAATGTAATACATAAGTGAAATGAAACAATGCGAAAATAAAAATAATTGAAAGCGTACAGAAAAACAGGAAAAATAAACTAAACTAAAGCTAAAATCTCAGTCCTTTTGTGCCTTCAATTCGTCAAACTTCCGGGCGTAGTAATCGAGCTGGTCCAAAACTAAGTCTATGAAAACTGATAATTCCGCGTGGATGCTTGTTATTTCATTTCTTGCGGTGGTCAGAGTTGCATCGAAGGTGTCTAATCGGTGCAGAACGGTATCCATTTTGTTAGTGTTTTCTTCAGGAATGGGCTCATGATAGGTGTTGTAATGTGGAGGGGTCTCAGGGTCTACCTCAGCTTCGGATACATCATCCTTATAATACATATAATCATGTTCTTCAGAGATGTGATCACTGTCGTACATGTAATCCTGTGGTGTGGATTGAGGTGAAGGAGGTCCCATAGGCTCATCCAATTCATAAACCCAATTGTCCTTATTATGGATACTCGTCATATGATGATTTGGCAATGTGAATAGCTGGACACGTTTGTCATTGATAAGGTACTCATAAGGTCCAGGTCCCATGGTTCTTAAAATGCGCCTGTTAAAGCAAAACTGGATATTCATGGGTCGGACGGTGCCAAAACTAGTGCTTGCATTTAGGTGGAATCTAAGGCCAAGCTCGTGGGCAATCATTGTCACGAGGCCTCCTATTAGAATGGGTGATTGTGATTCCTGAGTGAGGCGTAGGAAGCATCTCATCATAAAAGGCACGACATTCACCGGACGACCCTGAGAAGCACAGAACAAGATAAACAACTCTTCTTTAGATACTGTAGTAATGCTTTCTTCCTTTCCGAAAAGGGTGTGAGCTAGGATCTTATGAAAGTATCTGAAAGCGGGGTTATGAATCTCATCGTTATACATGCCATTTGGGTCAGGGTGATAGTCGCCTGTGATTTTACCCCAGAACTGGTTTAGTTCAAAATCAAGATCTTCATCTTCGGCACTGATGAACACATGTGGTCCGCTAGGAAATCCTAGGAGGTTAGCTAATGACATACGACTATGGGTTTGGTCCATTCCAAACATTCTAAAGGTTATCAGCTCTGTGTTTGATCCAAAACCATAGTTGGGTAAGTACCTGAAGGAACTAAGGAATTCGTAGGTGAGGTTCTTATAGGTAGCAAAACGGGTTTTCAAGGAGGTGTTCTCCCAGCCTAATTGATTAAATAGGAATTGAATGATATCAGTAATTCCTAGCTTCTCCATGGTAGACTTATCATAATACAGTGTTAAGGCTATGTCTCTCTCAGTTAATGCTGCAAATCTTGCCTTTTGAGCTAATCCTCGAAAATGAACTTTTGTGAAGTCGTACTCGGCCATACTCGCAGGTTAGTCGGAGAAAAACAGGAGGAAGGTATGAAGGCTTTTAAAATCCTGAAAAAGTTTAAAACAGAAATTTTAAGTCAGAATTTTTAGAAACAAAAGGTGGTAGAAATAAAAACAAAGTTTAAATAAAAGAGAAAATAATGAAACAAAAAAATAAAAAATAGTAGCAATTTAAGTTTAAAAATTTGTTAAAATTTCCAAGTAAGATTTCAAATAAAAATGAGAATGAAACACAGTAAAGAGGGAAATACGGGAAAATTGGGTTGCCTCCCATTAAGCGCTGTTTTTAACGTCAAAAGCCTGACGATAGCTTGGTGACAAGCTATTCGGGGGTTTGAGCAGGAAGCTCGAGCAATGTTATACTGCTGACTTGAGGGCTGTTTTAGTTCTTATTATAATGTTTTAAACGTTGCCCGTTTACAATAAACGGTGCATTCGTCTTATCGGTAATTTCAACAGCTCCACTTTGAAGTACTTTAGTCACTTCAAAAGGTCCAGACCACCTAGATTTTAGTTTACCTGGGAAAAGTTTCAATCTTGAATTAAATAGAAGTAGGATGTCTCCCACACTGAATTGTTTCCGGACTGAACGTTTATCATGCAATTTCTTAGTTCGTTCTTTGTAAATACGAGCATTTTTGTAAGCGTCCAATCTAAGTTCTTCTAATTCGTGTAAGTTCAAGATTCGTTTCTCTCCTGCCTCAGTGTAGTTGAAATTAAGTGTCTTAATGGCGCAGAAGGCTTTATGCTCTAATTCTACAGGGAGATGACAGGATTTACCGTAAACTAATTTGAAGGGTGTAGTACCTATTGGTGTCTTAAAAGCGGTCCTATAAGCCCATAAAGCTTCATTCAACTTTGATGACCAATCTTTCCTTGAGGTAGCGACAGTCTTTTCCAATATTTGTTTTATTTCCCTGTTCGAGACCTCTACTTGTCCGCTAGTTTGCGGATGATATGGTGTAGCTACTCGGCGTCGGACTCCATATTTAGAAAGAAGTTTGTCAAAAATTCGCGATATGAAATGTGATCCGCCGTCACTAATGACGAGTCTGGGTACACCGAATCTAGGAAAGATTGTGTTTTTGAAGAGTTTGATTACTGCTCGTGCGTCATTTGTTGGAGTGGCAATGTCTTCTATCCATTTAGACACATAGTCTACAGCGACAAGTATGTAGTTATTCCCAAAAGAAGACGGGAAGGGTCCCATGAAATCTATTCCCCATACGTCAAAGATTTCTACCTCTAAGATTCCTTTCTGAGGAATTTCATCGCGTCGTGAGATGTTGCCAGTTCGTTGGCATTGATCACATTTTAGCACAACGATGTGAACGTCTTTCCAGAGGTTAGGCCAGAATAGGCCGGCTTGGAGAATCTTAGCGCACGTCTTGGATGTACTGGCATGACCACCATATGGTGCTGAATGGCATTGGGAAATGATGTTTTCTATTTCTTCCTCTGGGATACAGCGACAGTATATGTTGTCGGCCCCTCTCTTGAAGAGTAGAGGTTCGTCCCAATAATAGTGTTTCAGATCATGGAAGAATTTCTTCTTTTACTGATAAGTGAGATCCGGTGGAAGCACGCCTGCAGCTAGGTAATTAACGATGTCGGCATACCAAGGTAATGTGACTTGGGCATAGACGGCTTCTACGGTTTTTTCGAGTTCGGGACCTTCCGAGATTAAGTTAGGCATGTCACTTTCTCATTTGGCTATCAGATGTTCGTATGGAAAATCGTCATTTATCGGTACTGGTTCATGTTTAATGCCTTCTATTCGGGATAAGTGATCTGCAACTACATTCTCGGTTCCTTTCTTATCTTTAATTTCTAAGTCAAACTCTTGTAATAGTAGGATCCATCTCAATAATCTTGGTTTGACATCCTTTTTGCTTATTAGGTACCTAATGGCAGCGTGGTCTGGGTATATGATAATTTTTGCTCCTACTAAGTAAGAACGGAATTTGTCAAACGCAAATATAACTGCTAGAAGTTCCTTTTCTATTGTGGCGTAGTTTATTTGGGTAGGATCTAAGGTTCTACTGGCGTAGTAGATGGCATGAAGCTTCTTGTCCTTCCTTTGTCCTAGAACTGCGCCTACATCATAATCACTCGCATTGCACATGATTTCGAACGGTAGTCGCCAATCGGGTGGTTGCATAATTGGTGCGGTGATAAGGGCTGATTTTAATGTTTCGAATGCTTTTAGACAGTCGTCGTCAAAGACGAACTCAGCATCTTTCATCAACAGGCCGGTCAGAGGTTTTGTGATTTTTGAAAAATCTTTTATAAATCTGCGGTAGAAACCGGCATGTCCTAGAAAACTCCGTATTTCGCGTACGGATTTTGGAGTTTGGAGGTCTTTTATAATTTCTATTTTAGCTTTGTCGACCTCAATCCCTTTATTAGATATGACATGTCCTAGAACTATTCCTTGTCGGACCATAAAATGGCATTTTTCCCAATTTAGGACGAGGTTCACTTTTGCACAACGTTCTAATACCATTTCTAAGTTTTGTAGGCATCCTTCGAAGCTTTGTCCACATACTGAGAAATCGTCCATAAATACTTCCATGATGTCGTCTATGAAATCTGCGAAGATTTCCATCATGCATCTTTGGAAGGTTGTTGGAGCATTACAAAGTCTGAACGGCATTCGGCGGTAAGCAAAAGTACCATAAGGACATGTGAATGTAGTCTTTTCTTGGTCATCAGGATGAATGGGAATTTGGAAAAATCCCGAATAACCATCTAGATAGCAGAAATATGAATGTTTGGCTAATCTTTCCAACATTTGGTCTATGAAGGGCAAGGGGAAGTGATCTTTTCGTGTGGCTTTGTTAAGCTTTCTATAATCAATGCACATTTTGCTTCCAGTCACGACTCTTTTTGTTATTGATTCGCCTTTTTCGTTCTTAACTACTGTGACTCCTCCTTTCTTAGGTACGACATGAACTGGGCTACCCATTCACTATCGGAGATTGGATAGATGATTTCTGCATCTAGCAATTTCTTTACTTCGTCTTTGACTACAGTGCTTAGGATGGGGTTCAGTCTCCTCTGATGCTCTCTAGAGGTTTTACAGTCTTCCACTATTGTAATTCGATGCATACAGATCGAAGGGCTTATACCTTTTAGATCGCTTATGTTATAGCCTAACGCGGTGGGGTACTTCTTTAGGACTTCTAATAGCTTTGCGGTTTTTAGTTGTCCTAAGTCGGCATTGACTATCACTGGTTTTTTTAGTTCATCGTCTAGGAATTCATATCTAAGGTTTTTGGGTAGTGTTTTAAGTTCTAAAGATGGGTTCTTCGGACCTGGCATATGGTTTGGGGTTAGTGCTAAGCTTTCGCTTAGACTGTCGTCTTTATACGGTTTACGCCAATCATCGTCTTCAGAAATATCGGGTATTTGAATCTTTATCATTTCTGAATATGTGGTCTCTTCATTTTCAAGTTCTCTTATGCATTCGTCAATTACATCTACTAAATAGCAGGTATCGACTATGGCTGGTGCTTGTAAGAACTTGGTGAGAATGAACTCTATCTTTTCTTCTCCTACTTCAAATGTTAGCCTACCTTTCTTTACGTCAATTATAGCTCCGGCTGTGGCTAGGAATGGTCTTCCTAAAATGATCGGAGTAACTGAATCTTTCTTAATATCCATAATTATGAAATCGGTTGGGATATAGAATTGTCCTATGCGTACCGGAACGTTTTCCAGTATACCGACAGGATATTTGACGGATTGGTCAGCTAATTGAACGGACATCTTGGTTGGTCTTAGTTCACCCATATTTAGCTTTTTGCATATGGATAAGGGCATAACACTGATACTGGCTCCTAAATCGCACAGGGCTTTGTCTATTACGAATTTTCCAATGACACAAGGTATGGAGAAACTACCTGGGTCTTTTAATTTAGGAGTCATGTGGTTTTGAATAATAGCGCTACACTCTGCAGTAAGTGTAACTGTTTTGTTATCCTCGATCTTTCTCTTATTTGATAGGATTTCTTTGAGAAATTTAGCATACGAGGGCATTTGAGTGATAGCTTCTGTAAAAGGAATAGTGATATTCAACTGTTTAAGGAGCTCTACAAATTTCTTAAACTGCCCTGTAGTTTTGGAGTTTATTAGTCTTTGAGGATAAGGAATCAGTGGTTTATATGGCGCTGGAGGTGCTTGAGTTTTTTCACTTGCGGTGTCCTCCTTCTCATTGTCTTCCTTCTTCTCTAACTCAGATTCCTTTTCTGCTTGTTCAGTTGGTTTTTGTTGCATGACTGAGTTTTCGGTTCTCGGATCGATCGGTTTGTCCAATTCTTTTCCGCTTCTTAATATGACGGCATTTGCTTGCCCTTTTGGATTTTGTTCGGGTTGTCCAGGAATTGTGCCAGCGGGTGCAGCAGCAGAGGCTTGTTGTTGAGCCACTTGTGATATCTGTGTTTCTAGCATTTTATTGTGGGTGGCTAAAGCATCTACTTTACTAGTTAGCTGCTTAATTTGTTCACTAGTTTTGATTCAGGAATTCTTTGTTGGTTTGAGCTTGGGTTGCTACGAATTTTTCCATCATCGATTCCAATTTGACTTTCTAGGAACATTTGGAGCATTTCCGACTGGTTTTTGATATCCTGGCGGAGCAGCAGGCATCTGCAATGCATTATCGCTTTTGTAAGAAAAGTTTGGATGGTTTCGCCAACCTGGGTTGTAGGTATTCGCATAGGGGTTTCCTTGGGCGTAGTTCACTTGGTCTGGTGCAATTCCTGCTAGTAATGGGCATTCAGGCGCATTATGAGTGGCAATTCCACATAACTCGCAATATGGAGCTACAGTGGCTGGTGGCATTACGGTTAAATTATCGATCTTTTGCGTTAAGGCATCTACCTTAGCGTTAAATTTTTCAAGGCTACTTATTTCGTACATTTCAACTTTAGTTGCGGGTTTCTCTGATTGAGTTCTTTCACCTCCCCATTGGCAATGGTTTTGAGACATGTTTTCGATAAGTTGATAAGCTTCCTCGTATGGCTTATCCATAAGTGCACCGCCCGCGGCAGCGTCTACTGTTAATCTAGTGTTGTACAGGAGCCCATTGTAGAAAGTATGGATTGTCACCCAGTTTTCCAAACCGTGGTGAGGGCATGCTCTCATCATATCTTTGAATCATTCCCATGCTTCGTAGAGAGATTCATTATCTTTCTGTCGAAATCCGTTAATCTGAGCTCTTAGCATGGCGGTTTTGCTCAGCGGAAAATATCTCGCTAAAAATACACTCTTCAGTTGCTCCCACGTTGTAACAGAGTTGGAAGGCAAGGATTGTAACCAAGCCCAGGCTCTATCTCTGAGAGAGAAAGGAAAAAGACGAAGTCTTATTGCGTCTGGAGTTACACCATTTGCTTTCACTGTGTCTGCGTATTGCACAAAGTTCGTTAAATGTTCGTTCGGATCATCAGTTGCATTTCCTGAGAATTGGTGTTGTTGTACAGCTGACAGCAATGAGGGTTTTAGCTCAAAATCGTTTCGAGTAATAGCTGGGACAACAATGCTATTATGAGGCTCCATCTGAGAGGGTGTAGCGTATGCCTTCAGTGGTTTGTTTTGAGGTCCTTCAGCCATCTTTTCTTCTTTAACTGGAGGATGAGCTAGAAGATCAGGAATGTTGTGTCTTCGTTGATATTCGACGATGCGCCTTCTTAGATGTAAGAAGCGCTCTAGTTCAGCGATTGTAGGTTGTAAGATTTCGCCTTGTGAGCGAGTACTTGGCATACAATCGAAGAACGAGTAGAGGGAGATAAAATTGTTAACCTAGTCTATACTGTGTAACAAAGGATTACACTATTGACTAAACGGGTCCCCGACAACGGCGCCAAAAACTTGATCGCGACTTTCTATGTCTAATACAACTTAACTGCAAGTGCACAGTCTATCGCATAGTAATAAAAGATATCGATCCCACAAGGACTCGTAATCAAACTAGTGTTCTTTGGAGTTACTATGTTTAGCAAGGTAGATAATGTTTAAGGGAATAATTGATATTACTAAAGGGAACTAAAAACGTTTCTTAAAGTATAATTACGCGAATCGATATGCAATAATTATGTTCTTCGGGGATTTGACAAGTTACCAGTATATAAAATATTTTCATAATTTATTTAAGAAGAAAATAGTGATTTAAAGACCTTTGTCTCACGATGGTTGTTGACGCTAGTCGCAACTTTAAGGCGGAACGTATGCTGTCGCTATCCCGTTCGGGGTTAAAATCGCTTTTTGGAAATCTCTAAATTCTAATCCATTTTAAAGTGCTTCCGCTGTTATTAAAACAAATGCCTAGTGTTTACTATCTTGTCCTAGCCGCAGCTGTCGCTTGTTGGTTCGTACCTTAATTAATTTCCCACTGTCGTGGAAAAACTACTTTTAAATAAGTTCTCGCTGTCGCGACGAACGTTTATTCAGGAAATAAGTTTAAACACTCAGGGCATAAACAACTTTTGAAAAAGAAAGGTTTTAACCGGTTATTATCAAATCCCGTCTGAATTATTATCACATACCGATTACTCTGGTTTAGCTAGACATGGATTTGGAATAGGTAAAGCGTAAATAAAAGCGGAAATTTAGAACATACATATTGCTGGGAAGTAAAGTTACAATTAAGGAAATAATAAAAACCTGTAAAGTATCCAATTGGCTTTTGGCCAAATCCCAACGATGTCGGCAGGATTGTGTCTTCAAGCCAATATAGCGTACAAAGGAAATTTCAGTAACAGAATACAGGGAAAAGAAAGGAAAACAAAAACAAGACTTAAACTAAATTTGCTCTGGAAAATATTTGGGCAGCACTTCGTTATCTGAATGCGGCTCCCTTTTCTCAGCTCCCCTCCTTCTCCTTTTATAGAGGTGAAATACTAACGGTTATATCTTGCAGAAGGTGGACTTGGAGTCAGAGAGAATAGGAAGTAGTGGTCCATTATTTTGGGACTTGGAACTGATTTTTGCACGTTTACTGAAGTTCTGCGTTTTTGCCTGCATGACGGTCGTCATGGTGTGTGACGGTCGTCATGGATGTGTGACGGTCGTCACATCAGCAAAATTCGCATCTGCTGTTTTTCATGTTGTTTTCATCTGGTTTTCGTCCATATTTCATCTGTAATTGCTTCTTTTCTTCATATTGCTTTGTTTCGACATGATCTTCAAATACCTGCAAAATATCAGACAAATAACATGGAAAAACCCGAAATCGGATTGAAACCAGTCAAATATTAGTTGAATTATATGTCAATATATATATATATATATATATATATATATATATATATATATATATATATATATATATATATATATATATATATATATATATATATATATATATATATATATATATATATATATATATATATATATATATATATATATATATATATATATATATATATATATATATATATATATATATATATATATATATATATATATATATATATATATATATATATATATATATATATATATATATATATATATATATATATATATATATACGATTTCGCGTTATCAGTATCATTGAAGATCTTAGTCAGAGAGATATTTTGTAAAAAGGATACGTTGGGTTAAAACTTAGAAATATTTCTAAGTTTAGACTGCAATTTTGATGGAAGCAATATTGAGTTTGCGTTAGATGAAGGTTTTTGAATTTGGAATAAGGATAATAAGTGTCTTTTTTCCTTATCCATTTATCAAAGGTGACATATGTATAGCTGTGGAGAATTGAAGACATGCAAGCGATAAGTGTCATTTTCTGGTGAAAAGCCCGTTGATAGCGGTTATTTTCGATGTAGTATAAATAGAAGCCTTAGTATGTAGGATTTCTATGTGTTCAATCATTGTACAAATACTCACAAATTATTCAAAGTATCTAAGTGTGTTGAGAAAAGAGTTCATTAAGAATGTACGTCTGAAACACCATATTTTCATTTCAATTGAAGTTATTTACAATTTATCAATTACTTTTTCATTGCAATTTACTTTGAAGTTCTTTATTGCAACTCCTTTACAAATTCTGCAATTTACTTTTAAACTTTATACAACATTCTTCAATCATGGGCATTGTCAAAGTGTTCATAGTTTGAACAAAAGCACATGTCCTAGGATTCACTGGTTGGTCCTATAAAGTAAACCATTTTTTGAGATCAACGATTGTTTACCAGTTTTCATGGTAAACACGGACCCCTATTCAATTTGGCTGAATCTTGTTATGCCAAGCGTTGAGCCCGGTCCTCTTCAACCTATTCACTTTAGTATACAACCATCAATATTAGCGCACCTCAACCCTTTGTTTTGGCAATTGGGCCCATTTCGGACACTTCCTTTTTATTTCAGCTTTTAATTTTTATTTTTATACCCATTGTTTTTTTAATCATTATTCTTATCATTAATTAACTAAATTTGTTTTAGTTAATTTTGATAATTATATTTAATTAACTTAATTAATAATTGGATTAAAATTTCCATTAATTAATTAATTTTAATTAACCTAATTAGTAGATTAATCAAATATTAGTTAACTAATTAAATAAAGCTCTTAGTGTTTAATTATCATTTGCTCCATCATGCCCCACGACCATGCATTCACATATACCATTTTATGCCTACATAAAATTATATTTTATTTCATCATTATTGTTCGTTTATTTGATTAATTAAATGACTAAATTGATTGAATAATTAATAATGATAAATAAGTTTTCTAAGTTAAAAACCATTGATCCAATTCCAGGTGGATTTTCAAAACCTGATTCACTTTGAACCATTTTCACAATTTGCTTTGCAATGCAAATAAAACGCTTGACCAATATCAAGCTCTTTTATCAATCAAAATCTAAGCGACTAATTCATACCTAGACTATTTTCAAAAATAATGTAAGAAAAATATTACCTGGGTGAAAGGTTCAGTCATAGTCCCGAGTGTTAGACCCAAGTTGTAATAGCTTGCAAGTCCAAATGCTTGTTCCGCCCAAAATTCAAATGCATCTTCTTTTTGCAATAAATTGAAAGAAAAAGACTACATCGATGTTATATCCAGTTATAGTCCTAAATACTAGGCCCAAGCTGTAATAACTTGCCAGCCCCAATTGTTTGTCTTTCGCTCAAAGAACTTCAAACATTTTCATCACAAAATGGATAAAAAGACTGCTTTGGTGTAATGTCCAATAATTCTCCCGAGTATTAGATTCAACCAGTAATAACTTGCAAGCCATAAATACTCATCTTTGAACCCTAAAAACCTAATCAACAAATCAAAACTTTTTTCTTGCCCTCCCGCGTTCGAAAACCTTTTCAAAAAGGACATTGTATAGTTTGTTCTAACGTGAATACAAACAAGCGCTTAAGCCTCCCCCGCGAGAATACAATCCAATTTTTAACCGCTAGAGCACAACTTAAACACTTGTCTAATAAAACATACCTGATAGGCCTAAAATATACTATTTATTTGACTCGATTTCGCGCACGTTATATAGTATTTTATTTCCGTTTTCTTGTATTATGCCTTTGTTTTGTTTCATTTTCAGGTTTTTGTATTTTCAAAGCTACTCGAGAAGAAATGAAGAAAAACGAGCTAAAAACCCTACTTTCTAAGGAATTGTACACATGGTTCCACCATGGTGGGCGCCATAGGGAATGCCACACATTGGATAGAAGCCAACTGCTGACAACTGCCACGTCTCCCACTCCTTTCCATCCTAGTTCATGTGGCGGGCGCCACCTTCACACGACCATTTCCCTCCCAAAAGGAGTTGGGGGGCATTCCTATCTTTACCTGTACTTTCCTACGACTATAAATAGAAGAGTTCTGTTTCATTTCAAATCATCCAAGCTTAGAGAACAGAACTCAAGCCATAAATTTCACCTATTGTAAAGTGATAAACTTCTCACATCGAGGGGTTATCACACAGTGTAATCGAGTCTATAATCGAGTTTTGAGCACTTGCGTAGAAGTTAATCCTGCCGCCATTTCATTTCAGTCTTTTTACTTCCAGTTGTACAAGATTTTAAAGCCTCTCGTTTAGAGCAGGTTTCTGTCTATTTATTGCCTTTTATTTATTTACCCGCCTTTATTTCCCGCACCCTTTATTTCTCGCACCACACTTTATTTATTTACTTACCCGCACTTTATTTACTCGCATTTATTTACCATGTCCGGCTAAATCTTAAGGGATAAGATGCGAGGATTATAGTTATAATTAGTATTCTACACGGTTGTCGGTAGAATAATTAGGGGTTTGTTTTAAATTTTAACACTTATTTTCTGTACTAAAAATCTGTTGGGTAAGATCGAAAGTCGTCCAACCTTTAGATAAATTTGGTTAGTTTTGACTGTTCCAAAGAAGTGAAAGTGTTTTGCTTAGTCAATTAGGGATCTTTAATGTTTAAGAAAACCGATTTTAAAACTGTTTTCGGACGCGTTTATGGATTTAAAGTTCGGTTCGCAAGAACCTCTTTTTGTTACAAATTCCAGGTTAAAATACTTTTCGACTAAGTCAAGAAACTATATTTCTTAAAAATAGGTTTATTAATCCTAACGCAATGCTCACCTTTTTATAAGTGACAGTAAGAGGGGTCGATTAGGGATAAACTCGGTTCTGAATACGCGAAAGCGACAGTTCCTATTAAATTAGTTCTTTTCATGAGTAGAAAATATTACCCCATAAGGAATCCTATATGTACACATCTGGAATACTACGTAGCTATATGAATCGCATCTATGCCTGCTGCTTTATTATTGAATTTATTTCCGCACTTTACTTTTATTTCGCACAACTTAATCCTTTATTTGATTTGCCTTAGATAAACACCGTAACAATAACAATCGATATATTAATGTTTGGTCTATGTGGAATCGATAATCTTTTATATTACTTTGAAGCTATTCATGCACTTGCGAATTGCCCATCAGGTTTTTGGCGCCGTTGTCGGGGACCAATTGCGTCAAAATTTCATACCCTATTGTAACACTGTCTAGACTAAGACTATACCCACCGTTCAATGCGAAGAACTCGCAGCACCGATACCCTTATAGATCCTTTAGAGGAACCTGAACGTTACACTCACGCTCGTATCTTATTTAATAGAATTAAGAGAGCTATGGACGCAGACCGTAACCAAAGACCCCTTAAGGATTTCTCCCAACCATCTAATGACGAACCTATAACAACTTGGGAAGACCTTAGGAGAGTTTTCCTCGCTAGATATTTTCCCCCGAGCAAAACAGTTGTTCTTAGGAACCAGATAACCAGATTTACCCAAAACCAAGGTGAATCTCTCTTCAAGGCTTGGGAAAGATATAAAGACCTGTTGAGAATATGTCCACACCATGGCCTAGAATCATGGCTAATCATTCACACCTTCTATAATGGACTTCACTATAACACAAAGATGACCATCGACGTTGCCGCTGGTGGCGCCCTGATGAATAAACCTTACCCTGAAGCTTGCACTCTCATCGAGGATATGACCCAAAACCATTGTCAATGGGGGATAGAGCGAGCGATGGTGGAAAAGAAAGAAGCCCAGGGAGGAATACATGAGATAAGTTCTATAGACTTGTTGCAAGCTAAAATGGACGATTTAGCCCTTAAAGTATAACATATGTACGCAACCGCAGTAGCTGTAGTAGCAGTTTCAACTGAGTGTGACATATGTGGTACTCAAGGACACCAATCGATAGAATGCAATCTGCTGAACGGAACTCATTCAGGAGAGGTCAACTATACCCAAGGAAGCCCATTTTCAAACACCTATAACCCTGGATGGAAGAATCACCCAAACTTTTCCTACAAAAATAATAACCCTATCCAAATCACTGCACCCCCAAGACCGTCCGGTTATCAAGCTCAAAGACAAAACCCGCATATGCAAGTTGTGCAACTTAAGCCAAACCTTGAAAAAATCATGGAAAACTTTATTACGGATCAAACCCAGCAAAACAAAGAATTCCTAAACCAGAACATTCATGTGAATGAATTGATTACCCAGTTAGGAACCAAATTAGACCAAATAGTCACCCACAATAAGATGCTTGAAACCCAGATATCTCAAATATCTTTAAAACAAGCTCCTGAGACTACACCCGGAGGACAGTTCCCTGGTCAACCTCAACAGAACCCCCGAAGGCAAGCCAATGCAATTACCTTACGGAGTGGGACCGCTTACGATGAACCGGTTAACCCAAAATTGAGCGAACCTAAGACTCTTAAAGAAAGCGTGGCACCCACGAGCGAAGTAGAAGAACCAGTAGGATCTGAAAAGCAGAAGGATAAGGACAAAACTAACGAACCACCACCACTATATAAACTTCCCATACCTTATTCGCACAGGCTAAAACAAACCAAGATCAATAACCAATATCAAAAATTTATCAAAGTCATAGAGAAACTTCATGTGGAAATCCCTTTCATAGAAGCCATCACCCAAATACCGTCATATGCAAAATTCCTCAAAGACATCCTTACCAATAAACGTAGACTTGACGATCCAAAACCCTTAGAATGCAATTCCATTTTCGAAAATAAACTTGCCAAGAAGGAGAAAGATCCTGGAAATTTCTCCGTACCTTGTATTTTGGGAAGTCATGTCATCAATAAAGCTTTTCTAGATTTAGGAGCTAGCGTAAGCCTTATGCCCCTGGCAGTTTTTGAAAGATTAAAACTAGGAGAATTACAACCTACAAAGATGTCACTTCAATTAGCCGACAGATCCGTCAAGTGCCCGGTTGGTATATTGGAAGACGTCCCTGTTAGGATCGGTCAGTTATTTATTCCGACCGATTTTGTTGTCATGGACATTAAAGTAGACGATAACATTCCTATCCTTCTAGGTAGACCATTCTTATCAATAGCTGGAGCCATAATAGATGTCAAGAGAGGGAAGTTGACTTTTGAGGTAGGTGACAAAAAGATAGAATTCATTCTGTCGAAGTTTCTTATGGCACCAGTATTAGGAGATGCATGTTATGCCATAGACATCATCGATGAATGTGTTAGGTAGCTAGAATTAGAAGAAACCATCATACTACCTTTAACCTTCATAAAGGAGGACGATGGATTTATAGAACCATACATTGATGATAACCTGTACGAATGGTTATCCCTTACCCCAGATCCTATACCTTGCCTCAAAAAACCAGCTTTAGAACTTAAGGAACAACCTAAGAATATAAGATACGAGTTCTTGGACGAAGAAATGAATCACCCAGTTATAGTCAGTGCTACCTTAAACCAGGGAGAAACGGACCAACTCTTATTTGTCTTATGCAAATATCCTTCTGCCTTAGGATATAACATCTCTGATCTAAAAGGTATAAGTCTATCTATGTGCATGCACCGGATCTCACTCGAGGAAGACTCAAAACCCTCTAGAGAACATCAGAGAAGGATAAACCCTATAATGAGTGATGTTGTAAAGAAGGAAGTTCTAAAGTTACTAGAAGCAGATATAATTTATCAGATCTCATATAGTATGTGGGTAAGCCCTGTGCATGTAGTACCTAAGAAGGGAGGCATCACGGTCGTGCAGAACGAGAAAGGAGAACATGTAGCTAAACGGATAGAAGGAGGATGGCGTATGTGTGTAGATTATAAGAAATTAAACAAAGCTACTAGGAAACACCATTTTCCCTTACCACTTATAAACCAAATGCTGGAACGTTTGGCCAGACACTCCTATTTTTGCTACCTGGATGGACATTCAGGATTTTTCCAAATCCCCATATATCCAAAAGACCAAGAGAAAACTACCTTTACATGCCCTTATGGAACTTTCACCTACAGGCGAATGCCTTTCGGTCTCTGTAACGCACCTGCTGCTTTCCAACGTTGAATGATGGCGATCTTCGCAGATTACCTAGATGGAATCATGGAAGTATTCATGGATGATTTCTCGGTATGCGGTCTTGATTTCCACAATTGTCTCGCAAACCTTGAGAAGATCTTGAAAAGATGTGTTGACGTCAACCTAGTGTTGAACTGGGAGAAATGTCACTTTATGGCCACCGAAGGTATAGTTTTGGGACACGTAGTTTCTGAGAGAGGTATCGAAGTAGATAAAGCCAAAATAGAAGTGATTGAAAACCTTAAACCCTCTAACACTGTCAGAGAAGTCCGAAGTTTTCTTGGACACGCTAGTTTCTATCGGCGTTTTATTAAAGACTTCTCTAAAATAAACAAACCTTTAGCCGACCTCCTAATAAAAGTTGTCGAGTTTAACTTTGACAAAAAATGCCTGGAAGCATTTAACTTTCTAAAACAAGCCCTGATCTCGACACCCATCATTCAGCCTCCAAATTGGGACCAACCGCTCAAAATCATGTGTGACGCTAAAGACTATGCTATAGGAGTTGTTCTAGGGCAAAGAAAGGATAAGAAATTACATGTTATATACTATGCCAGTAGAACCCTAGATGCTGCTCAGCTTAACTACGCTACCAGTGAGAAAGAACTTTTTGCCGTAGTTTATACAGATCATGCTGCCATCTGTTACTTATTGAGCAAGAAGGATGCCAAACCTAGGTTAATTTGATGGATCCTCCTGTTACAGGAGTTTGATCTGGATATTAGAGATAAGAAAGGCACGGAAAATGTAGTTGCCTACCACCTTTCTAGGCTTGTGTATCTAAAACCAGACCCACTCCCCATTAACGATGATTTCACCTATGACATGTTAATCGCTAGGATAAAAACCATATAAGAAAGCAACCTAGAACCTTCTAAGAACCCTGAGAGATCTCTGGCAGTAAGCAACGTACCTTGGTACGCAGATTTTGTAAATTACCTAGCTGCCGACATTATACCCCCTGATCTTAATTACCAGCAGAGAAAGAAGTTCTTTAGTGATGTAAGACACTTATATTGGGACGAGCCGCTCCTTTTTAAGAGAGGCACGAGCGATATTTTCCACCGCTGTGTCCCAGAAGAAGAAGTAAGAAAGGTAATAGAACACTGCCACTCTGCACCTTATGGAGGACACTCTAGCACGTCCAAAACTCACGCCAAGATTCTTAGAGCAGGCCTGTTTTGGCCAACAATGTGGCGTGATATACACACCTATATAGCCAAATGTGACTGGTGCCAGCGCACTGGAAACATCTCAAGACGTGAAGAAATGCCTTTAAGGAACATTCAAGAGGTAGAACTCTTTGATGTTTGGGGTATAGACTTTATGGGTCCATTTCTGTCTTCCTTAGGAAACAAGTACATCTTAGTTGCAGTTGATTACGTGTCTAAGTGGATCGAGGCCATATCCTCCCCCACCAACGACGCACGTGTAATCATTAAGCTATTTAAGAATTACGTATCCCCTAGATTCGGAACTCCCCTCCTTATTATCAGCGACGCTGGATCACATTTCATATCAAGAATCTTTGAAAAACTTTTAAGAAAATATGGAGTCAGCATAGGATAACAACACCTTATCACCCACAGACTAGTGGCCAAGTAGAAGTATCCAATAGAGAAATAAAACAAATCTTATAAAAGACGGTCTCTATATCAAGAAAAGATTGGTCTCAAAAGTTGCATGATGCATTATGGGCCTATAGAACCGCCTTCAAAACCCCTATTGGAACAACCCCTTACCAACTAGTCTATGGAAAATCTTGTCATCTCCCCTGTGAATTTGAACACAGGGCCTATTGGGCCATAAAAACCCTAAACTTTGACTATTTAAATGTTGGACAAAACCGCATCCTTGATTTGCATAAACTAGAAGAACTCCGCCAATCCGCCTATGAAAACACAATTATATATAAAGAAAGAACCAAGGCCTGGCACGAGAAGAAGATCGTAAAGAAATATTTTCATGTAGGAGACCATGTTCTCCTGTTCAACTCTAGATTACGACTCTTTCCTGGAAAGCTCCGTTCAAGGTGGACAGGTCCCTTTACAGTTACTAAAGTTTTACAATCAGGAGCAGTCGAGATCCAGAACCAGTCATGTAGCCCGTTCCTTGTAAACGGACAGAGATTAAAACTCTATGAAGAAGGAGATATTCCCGACGATTACTCCATCCATACCTTGATTGATCCACCATTACCTACTTCAAACATATAGGTTTTATTCGTCAAGCTAACAAAATTAAACAAGCACTGCCTGGGAGGCAACCCATGGTTTTCTTTATCTTTCATCCTTTTTATTATTTTATTTTATGTTGTTTTCCTTTAAGTATCAACTGACGGTCTATGATGATTGTGCTTTCAGGTTTTTTAAGTTTTATTTTTCAGGATGCAGTAGCACGATGACATGCACGTCTCCTTCAGAGAAGACAGGAAAAGAGAGAGGTACTCGATTCTTTGACAGCGTCCTATGGCATCGACCCGGTATCTGGATCAGGCCTGCATGGAGGCTCTAGGGATTTCGCCCAGCGTTCGATTCCTCTGTCATCAGCTTCAATGGGGAGAATATGCTGACACGCTGCACCAGACTTACAGGCACCCCACATCAGAGTTTCTCAGCTCGTTCCACTATGAGCCATACGTCAACGAGGAAGGGCTGGATATATTCAGACTTTTTGGGAGGGAGTACGCATTCACCAACAAGGGATTCAGATACCTATTTGGATTTTTGACTACCCTTGATTCCATTCCTGACCTTCCGATGGGATACTTTATGAGCAGAGACATTGATCAGTTCTAGAAAGATATTACAGGCGGAGGAAGCCTAGATCCATCGACTCAGCTGTCTCCAGTAACTCATAACCCGGTTATGAGGTATTTTCAGATGACCCTTGCTCACACCTTTCTTGGAAAGGAGGACTCCGACATGCATGTTAGCGAGGAAGATATATTCTTCCTATTCTGCACAAACAGGTTACGCCCAGTGGCATGTGGGAACTTCTTGCTGAATAATTTCAAAGGAATAGCTAGATCTTCTGAAGGAGTCATTCATGTGGGAGACACCGCCACCCATATAGCCACTGCATTGGGACTGACTAGCCAGTTGCTGCATCTGACCCCTTATTGTGGACCTACATTACTTGACATTGATTTTTGCTTGGATAGAGGACTGATGCAGAGAGCTTCTTTTCAGCCTGATGCTTTCAAACTTCTGATTGATTACCAGACTGCCCATTATTTTACGTTACCGGACCCAGTTGTGACCAGTGTACACGATCCTTCAAATTGGAGTTACGCGTTAGAAGGCTATGAAGAGACGATCGATGAGCCACGCACACCGCCCTCAGCGGAATACCATCCTCCACCACCATCTCCAAGGACAACAGTGTATTCTAATAATCATGCATTGCAAAGGACCGACTTGCACACCCAGATAACAACATTGCGCATAGAGATAGTTCGACTCCAGCAGACAGTGGTCGATCTCACCTTACAGTTTCAGATTTCAGATATGACCCATGCCACTGAAGCAGACACCCTGTATCAGGAGATCTCGGATTTACACAGAGAGCTGCACTCACTCCATCATCTCGATCAGTCTGACGAGCAGCCAACTCCTTGATGACACTATTTCATTATTTTTTATTATTTGCTTCGCTTTTATTTTCATTCACAGACTTATTGCACTTTCTTACATTTTTATTTCATGACATTTACCTTACCGTTTATAATATATATATATATATATATATATATATATATATATATATATATATATATATATATATATATATATATATATATATATATATATATATATATATATATATATATATATATATATATATATATATATATATATATATATATATATATATATATATATATATATATATATATATATATATATATATATATATATATATATATATATATATATATATATATATATATATATATATATATATATATATATATATATATATATATATATATATATATATATATATATATATATATATATATATATATATATATATATATATATATATATATATATATATATATATATATATATATATATATATATATATATATATATATATATATATATATATATATATATATATATATATATATATATATATATATATATATATATATATAATATATATATATATATATATATATATATATATATATATATATATATATATATATATATATATATATATATATATATATATATATATATATATATATATATATATATATATATATATATATATATATATATATATATATATATATATATATATATATATATATATATATATATATATATATATATATATATATATATATATATATATATATATATATATATATATATATATATATATATATATATATATATATATATATATATATATATATATATATATATATATATATATATATATATATATATATATATATATATATATATATATATTTGTGACCATTAATATTTCATGCAATTTATTTTAATTTTAATTTTTATGTTTTTCTGATTTTTTATGTCGAAATATGGAAAAAGAAAAAATATATATACAGAGAGAATTAGTGTGCCAGGACAGATGATTTCTACTGCCAACACACCTCCAAAAATCAAGAAGGAGCACCAAGGCCCAAACAAAAGCACAAAATTCGGCCCAACCACCTTTACAAAGGATGGCGCCCGCCATATAGTCCATGGCGCCTGCCATGGGGTCTGGAATATATGCGGGGCAGAAGTTGAGAAACCACCATTTTTGAACTTAAAACCTCCAAAAACCCATTTTTGGCTACACGAAAATCCTCCCCAAAACACCAAAAGTTCCCAACTTCATCTTCCACTCACCAACCCATTAACCATTCTGAATTCCATTTTCACTTCCCCTCACCAAAATCCTTTAAAAACCCATTTTTACAAAACTCCAAAAAAATACCCATTTTTCATCATCTTCCATCTCAAGAGTTCATCCATGGAGTACGAAGGTTACATCTTGCGCCAAGGGAAACCCGGAGAAAGACAACGGAAAATCCTTGACAAACTGCAAAGTCGGGACATCGCCTCGACGCGGTACATGGATGATAACTGTCTCTATTCATTGGGTATTTACCATAGCGTTTATCACATGTTAGACACTCTCGGACTGCATGAAATATTTGCCAAGCATGATCCTACTTTTGAGAGGTTGACCAGGGAATTCTTGAGTTCCCTGATTTATGTTGTCAGACCCGACACTGCTAGTACCGTCGGCACTGTACAGTTCCGAATGTTTAATGTGGAATATGCTTTTAGTACTGATGAACTTGTAGAGAGGCTTGGACTACCCTTTCGTGCAGGTGCTATTTGTGAAGCACCTATGGATTCTAAATGGTCTGTGGAGGCATTTTCCTTCTGGCACAGGTTGTCAAATTTCACTATTTCATCTTTTAAAGGGATACTTGCCTCAAGGATCCATAACCCGACCATCCGCGTGTTTCGCTACATGCTAGCCTGTACTGTTTTTGGTCGGGAGAATCCTAACAAGGTAAATGCAAAATGTTGCACCCTAATTTTTGACCATAAGATCCCACGTCCTTGTTTTTATTCCTTGTTTTTAGTTTACATTTATTACATGATGTCTTTGTTACTATTATGTGTGCATGTTTGCTGTTACTAACAAGTCTGTGCAGGTGCGATAATTTCAAATGGAGTTAGTTCTCATTCTCATAAATAATTATGCCAAAGACGTGGTTAGGAGTTTTCCATTAGCTTTTGTCAATATTTCTTAAGAGTTTCATTACCTATTCGTGAAGAGAAATGGATTTTCCTTGGACTTAAACATAGTCATTTGAGGATTGATCTTGGTTTGTGGCAAGGAGAATTTCAAGTTGTACCCCTTTTCTAAAGGATCCCCGCAGGATGTGGGTCATGTTTTAAAAGAGATTCCAAGTTTTAATTCAAGGCTCCTTTGTATACAAATGACAAATTAAGATATCAAGAGCAGGTTGTGTTTGATCTGTGTTTTTAATTGGTGGGAGAGCGCACCGTTTGAGTAATTTTACTAGGATCTATCACCCTTTGAAGTTTTTAACTTAAACAACACTTTGGCTGGAATATCCAAAGGACTTCACTACGTAAGGTTGGGCTACGAAAGCTCAGAAGCTCATGGTCTTCGATGCCACATTATAGACCTTGAGGAGATTACATATTAGTTTTACATACTAGTTATAATAAGAAGAGAGGGAGAGTCCAAGACACGGGTTAAATTACATACCAGTTTGGCAGGTTGGAAGGGTCAAATTAAACTTATCAGCCAAAAGAGCCAAGGTGAAATTCAATTAAAGGTTGGATTCACGCTAGTTTCATCAATTGTCTTCAATATTACAAGTGCAGGACAATATTATTCTTTCATCTCCAAAGTCATATTATTCAAATCATCCAAAGTTACAAGTTTAAAACATAAATAGTTAAGGCTACAGGATTCTGAGATCCATGTGGAATCCCACATTTCAACCATGACGTCTAGCGCTTGCCTCCTTAGTTTCCATGAGGTTGTTTACGATGCTATTATAAGAGGCAGCTTCGACAACTTTGATTATCACATTGATTGGTGTTGTCGGCATACTAATGTCTGGGAGAGCCATCACTTTGGATACTACGCAGACTCTTAATCCCGTGGACATTATGCCATTCGATCGGATGATTACCTAACTGCTGGAGAAAGATTTGTCACGGCGGACCTTGTTTACGTGGCGCAATTGCTAAACTAGGACAAAGACATCTTGTTGCATAACCTTGAATTTGGGGAAGGAATTGTGAATGACACTTATTCCCGAGAAGCCTTCCAGTCCCTGTTTCCCGACGGTTGTCGTGATGCTGCCTGCAATTTATCAATTAGTTAGCAATCTCTACTACAAAGCCAGGACACATATGCATTCAATCATCGTCAAGAGGACGGATCAAGGAGGTTATGACCTTCGAAACACATAAAACATTAAGCAACAGCTTCGTACTAAGTAAGCAAGCAAGGAGTTGGTTTAATCTCCAACTATTTATGCGCAGCTTCCAGAGTTTGGAGCTTACGACGCATTTTAAAATCAACACGGTAATGGATAGGACATGAGTAACAGCCAAAATTGGAAAAATACTTATCTCGGTCGTAAACGTTGATATGTAAGTTGCCCCTGTTATGTCACTTGATTGGGGAAGAGTTATCCCAATGTCCATGCGCTGCTGGCCTCGGTAAAAGATTCACATCAAGATGTAGAAATCCCCATAACTTTGATTGTGCCGTTATCCAAAACTTCAATCTCCTTTAGCATTTGAGTGGCCGGTATCACACCTACTGCGTCACAACGAAGATATCAGCATTTAGACAAACAATAACAAGGCTGCAATCTATCTACAGTACAATAAAACAAGGTTTCACAGAGGTACCTGCTGCAAAGTTCTAAGTCTGTTCCAAGGCTACCGGTCCATCACTTCCACCCATCTAATTCGATGCCGAAAGAGGAGTATCGTGGTCTTCTTCCTAGCCCTGTTAGCAAAACCAATGACAGTAGAGAAGGAATATCCCACCTACGAAGTCAAGGAGAACCTGTTAGATCAAAAATTGCAGCACGCGTGGTCGTTGTATCACATAATGAGCAAACAACAGTATAAAGCAGAAAACGTTCAAGTTACAGTGATTTACCAACAGGAATTTTGGGGCAGATCAATTACGTCTCCAAACTGCTTGAGGGGAATAAGTTGGCCGACCACATTTGCCTCGCCGTCATGAGCAACAACCCGAGTATCCGCCGTAGCAACGACCTTGCACTTCTCTACATGGCATATTCAATGTACGTCACCATCATCACCATCACGATCAACTCTAGCTACGGGTATTTTCGGGTAACCCTGCAGGCTCTGACCCGTCCAATTTTTCCGTTCGGTTTCGACCTGCATAACAGTGGTAGCATCATATTAGAAGAAGTTTGGAAATAACCATTTTGAGGCAATACGCGAATGGTTTATCTAACGCACCAATAACCGTGGTATTGGCATATAATATTCTCGAAATGACAGTTTTATTCGGTAACCGAAGATAGAAGTATCAGCTCTAAAGATAGCTTACCTATTTGTTAAATGTATAGCGGCCAAAAGTGTGGAAGCAGAAGCGAAGATTGTTAAACGCCCCTTATTGATGTAGCATGAATTCTCAAGCCGGCAGCCTCTGAACTTGAGTCTCTTCCTAAAAAAGACAGAACAAGAACAAAAGAGAAGAAATATCAAGCTTTGATGCACGAAGCTTTGAACGGTTAGCTCATTAACTCCTACCGCAGCCAACTCGTAACCTGCACAATTAAATAACATCATCAAGTGTACCCTCAGCATTGACAATGACAGAGCTCTCTACAAATCAAGTCAGACAATTACCTCCCATTAATCTGTTATGTCGTCATCAGTTCTTCCAAGCGATAGTATGCACATTGGGCTCCTTGCAGCTGCAGCCCATGCCTCTGCAACTGATGTTCGTTTTACAGTGTTCTAAATTCAAGGGCTTCTCTCGTTGGCAATCCGGTAAAGGGTCCCTTCCGCGTTGATTACACTCCAGAGTGACAATTCTTCCTGAAAGTCAAGATGCCAAAGGAAGGTTCAGTCTGTGATATAACGCAACCTTGATAAGTGCTACCAACCGTCAGTTTTGGATTAAAAACCCAGTAATTGCATCAAAGCAATACAATTGCACAAGAGCAGAAGTTAATAGCAAAGCAATGACATACCATTTCTGTTTGAAACTTGAAGCGATGATCAAAGCCGACCCCTGCATTCAATTCACCACTCGTATTTTGCTCCTACAAAAGCCGACCCCTGCATTCAATTCACCACTCGTATTTTGCTCCTACAAATCAATTGATTCAATTAGATTCCAAACAGGATAAACATCTTCAACCGAAAGACAAAACGTGTAATCGAGTCATTCAACGAATATTGAAAACCAAAGGTTGAAGATATGTTATTTCCAAAACAAACTCAAGGCACGATCAAGGACAACATTCTGACATGATTTCAAAAAATTAAGTTATTTCCATTTTAAGGTTCAGTACATCCAGACATGTTTCGAACAATTTGGAAAGAAGATATCCTCACCAACTATATTCAAAGATGCGATTCGTTAAAATTAACAAAAGGAAAAATAGAGATTTAACAGCTTCCAATTGTGAGCAACTTAAACAAGGAAAGTTTTCAAACATATGAATCACGGTTTTGGTATGAAATCAAGAGCATTTACAACAGCTATTAATCATCAATATGAGAAAGGAAACAACGTGAAATCAACGTCAAGAAATCCCAATCGTAACGCCTATAAAAAGAGAAGAAATTGAGATGAAAAGACCATTCACGAAACCCTAAAGGATAGCAACTTATCTTTGGCTTCGCCCTCGCCGGAAAACCACCGATCCGTCACCCTAATCGCCTCTCAACAAAAAAAAAACCTCACGCCTTCGTCGTCGTGAATCCACCCATCCTTCGCAAAAAAAGAAACCCTTCGAGACCTGAAATGGCATGAAAATCGTGAGTTTAAACATGTTAACACTTTGTTTATTTGACTTGTGCAGAGAAACCAGATCAGATGGAAGGTTGAAGAAACGTAAGAACAAGGAGAAACCTCCATCAACCTGCATCAAGAATCAAAGCGATTTAGAAGGAGACGGAGAGGAAGTCACGATTCAAGAAAAGGAATGGTGAAACCGGGAGATGAGAGAAGGCGGAACGGCGGAGGGGATCTGGGAAAAAAGGGGATTAGGGTTTTATTTTTTTATTTTATTTTGTTATTTTATCTGTAATATGATTAAAATTACACACACACCACTAAACACATATAATCCTTAATCATCTCTCTAACCTACCGTCAACCCACTTAACTCTAATTAACCTTTTTTAAAAATCTGCTTTAACAATCATTTACTTAATAATCTAATTAATTAATCATTTTCTTTAATTTATTTAAACTAACAATTAAATCTTTTTTAGTAAACCACTAATTAATTGATCCTTTTATTAATACGACCATTTACTTAATATAGTTTAACTAATGAACTTTAATTAACCTGTTAATTAAACAATCAGCACATTTTTTTTAAAAAGATCTATTCTACTCATCAAATTTTATCTATTTTAAAAACTCATGTCATATTCTTTTTATAAACTTTATTCAATAAAACAAATAAAAACTAAACTATTTTATAATTAACTCGTTTGTATGATAATTATTAAACTTTTTTTTCTAAATAAATATAAACTTTAATAATAACCTTTTTTTATAATAATAATTAAAAAAAAACTAATCTCACATATTTCCCCTAAATAATTCCTTAAGATTAATCTCATCTAAAATCAAACCAACACTTTTTTATAATTCACCTAATAAAATTAAATTAACATTCTCATAAAATCAACCTCACCAATTAATCTAATTTTTCCTCAAATTAATCATTAAAATCAACTCGCTAAACTAATACAACTTCTCGCTTAAAATCAATCCGCCCAAAATAATCAAATACAACTCTTTTTACTAAAATCAAATCAGACTATTAAAATCAATCAACAGCGTAAACAAATAACCTAATCGTGCACATTCACATTCACGACACATTCACTCTCACACACTTCAGCGCTTTCATGCGTATATGTATGATTTTATTTCCGCAATTTATCTTATAGTAATTTATATTACCGTCATTTATCATTCTCGCAATTGCATCCGTCCAAAGGAAGAACCTGCGCATGATCTCAACAATCGTGCGTATGCACATCATTTGCATCATACTCCCCACGATCCTTGATCCCATTCAAGTTGATCGATTAGGATAGATCCTACCCATAGGAAGGACCTTTCTCTTACAACATAGAAATAAACATAATACAAATAACTCAAATCAATACAATATTCAAACACAATAGAGAAAGATGTTAATCATCTTAAGTGAGATAGAATCTCCACCCCACATCAATTACAGTCAATATCGTAGGGACTTTGCCTTAAGAGAAATAAAGGCATACTCGTTAAACAATTCGAGTACTTAAGCCCTTTTCTTAAGACGATGCAAAGACTATTTTCCTACAACTTGTGGCGGTTACATCTCTCTTAAAATGAAGACACATCTCTTCTCCTAAAATCAATCAACCAACTACCCTAAACCCGTAGGAACTTTGACCACAGTCAAAGAACTCCTCAAACCCTTTAGGGGAACTACAAATACTCTGATTCCACTCCCGTAAGGATATGTAGGCATAAGATGCGACATCTTATCGAGTATACTTAGAAAATAAACCCTTAGGTCTTTAAACCTTAAGCAGATAAACACATAACAATAAACAAACATAAAACAAGAGGTTCCTGTAGAGTACTACAGAAATTTAGGATGCTAATACCTTCCCTAAGTTTAACCAACCCCCGAACCTATAACTCTCTAAACCTTGCATTTTCATTGCATTTTGGGAATTTCGATATTTATCCCTTCCTTTGGACAAATCAAAGTTCGGTTGCAAATTGAATTAAAGGTTCAAACTAATCAATAGTTAGGTATCTGAATTTCACCGCGACACAAAAGAGTTACTATTCTTGCAGGGGTGCCTTACAAATAAGAGATTTAATGCGGTTCTGTTCATGATTGCCCATATGAATGCCTTTATTAAGAGCACTGAGACCACAACCTTCAGAGGACTTATTACGTCCATTGCAAAGGCTCTAAACCTATATGCTGAGATAGCCACTTTAGAACCCCTTCCTCCTCGCACAATTACTTTGAAATTCTTGAAAGATATGAAATTATGCAAAGTCAGGAAGGAAGGAGGCTTCGAGCTTATGATACACGGGAGGGTTATCCCATCTGTCGTTCTGCCTTGCACTAGACGCACAAATGTGACTCTCGAGGGAAACTGGACCTATGATTTAGATGCTCCACCCATTACAAGCCCAGTACCCCCAAATATTCTAGTTGGTGATGGTGATGATACTGATGCCGAGTATGACCGGCGAGAGCGATCTCCTAATCATCCTATACTGCCTCACCATGTACCACAGACACACACTGCACCGTCTTCCTCTTACCATTCTGCAGGTACCGCTCCTGGCTTTTATATATTTGAGCAGATGTGGCGAGAATAATTAGCCCGAGAGGAGAGATGCGACAACTTGCTCAACACCATTCAACAACAATTATCTTAGAATATGAGATTCATGCAAGAGTCTCAACATCAGATGCGCTAGTCCATGAAAAGCATTATGCAATATCAAGCTGCTTTGACCACCCAATTTGACGCGTTCAAAGCTTCTCAGACCGATCCTCGTCGCAGCAGATCCCGCCGCCCTAGGTACTCGCTGCACACTGGCGACAACACTGGCAGCATACCTTAGGCAACTCAGGTACCTCGTCCCTTGCTTATTTTGAAACATTGGGGACAATGTTCAATTTCTTATATTTTTATTTTTGTTATCTCTTTCTAGTTTATTTCCCGTCTTATTTTTATTTTTCGTTTTTTTAGAACATACTTGTGCTTAATGAGTCATTCTACAATATACCTTTACTCCCTCATTTTACTCCCTCATTACTTTGCCCCACCAAAAACTTTTTTGACAAATACTGTATTATCCTGAAAAAGTTTTGGGCTTTGAGGCAAGTTCATGTTAGGATGCGGATAATTTGGAAAATTTCTCTTTGAAACATCGATATCACTATAACACCTTAGGCTTCGCATGTGCATAAATCAACCCCGATACCCTGCCTACCATGGCCTTAATAGAATATCCATAGTAAGTCCTTAGTAGTTTATCCTAGCAGTCAGCTCTGGCCAAAGCGTTATCTAAGTGAAGGCTCGATGAAAATAAGTGAATGATCGGTATGCTAAAAATAAAATAATTGCAACTCGGGTATAGGTAACCCTCACAAAGTCATTTAACCCAAAAAGTTGTACATTCGAAAAAAGAAAAAAAAATGATAAAGACAAAACAAAACAAAAATACCTTCCAATTTTCAGTTGGTTCAGAGGTATCTAGTACTGAACTCGGTAGGGCCGATTACGATCCGATCCCCCGCAGCTGCAAGTGGGCCAATAAAAGGGGTTACACCACTTTGTGCACCAGAACCCCATGCTTAGATCAGAATCACTAACCAGTCACTTCACCATGATTTCGTATAGATAACGGGCTTAATGTGATTGCACCAGAATGAAAAGGACTTAAAAGGAGATTCGAAAGTAGGCCTAGGTACAATAGGATAATATGGATTGACTTATGTAAGTGTCGCGATGAAATTTGGATACCAAACTATTGATTAGTTTGAATCTTATATTCATTTTACATCCAAACTTTGATTTGTCCAAAGGAAGGGATAAAGATCGAAATTCCCACAATGCAATGCAAATGCAACGTTTAGAGAGTTTTAGGTTCGGGGGTCGGTTAAACATAGGGAAGGTACTAGCATCCTAAGTTTCTGTAGTACTCTACAGGAACCTCTTGTTTTATGTTTGTTTATTGCTAAGTGTTTATCTGCTTAATGGTTGAAAGACCCTAGGGGTTTATTTCTAAGTATACTCGATAAGATGTCGCATCTTATGCCTACATGTCCTTATGGGAGTGGAATCAGAGTATCTGTAGTTCCCCTAAAGGGTTAGAGGAATTCTTTGACTGTGGTCAAAGTTCCTACGGGTTTAGGGTAGTTGATTGATTGAGTTTAGGAGAAGAGGTGAGTTATCATTTTAAGAGAGATTTAACCGCCACAAGTTGTAGGAAAATAGTCTTTGCATCGCCTTAAGAGAAGGGCTCAAGTACTCGGGTATAGATCGACGAGGTACGCCTCTATCTCTTTTAAAGAAAAGTCCCTACGGTTTGATTGTATTGATGTGGGGTGGAGATTCTATCTCGCTTAAGATGATTAACATCTATTTCTCTATTGTGTTTGAATATTGTTGTTTTGTTTGTTCTAAGTTGTAAAAGGGTCCTTCCTATGGGGTAGGATCTAACTTAGGAAGATCAACTTGAATGGGATCAAGGATCGTAGGGGAAATGATGCAAATGATGTGCACTACACACAATTGTTAAATCATGTGTAGGTTTTTCCTTTGGACGGAATGCAATGCGGTAAAATAAATACAGTAAAGATAAATTGCGCAAAATGTAAATCCATACACAAACGCATGAAAGCGCTAAGTGAGTGCAAGTGGTGTGAATTGTGAATATGTGAATCGAGGCTACGAGGTGAAAGCGTGCACGATTGGATTAAAATTGGGAGTTTGATTAGAGAGAGTTTGACCTTAAGAGGGAGGTTGAATTGATTTAGGTGAGATGATTTTAGAAGTTATATTATTTTTTGGTGAGATTGTTTTAAGAGGAATTATATTAGTTTTGTTTTGATAAAAAGTTTAGACGATTAATTAAATTTTAAAGAGTGGTAAAAAAAAGGGTCTAAATATCTAAGAGGTTTTATTTTTATCTTATTAAATAAAACTTAATTTAAATGTGAAATGGTTTATTATTTAACGAAAGTTGTTATTATAAAAGGTTAATTTAAGTTAAGAAAAGGGTTTTTCATAAAAGAGTTTTTTTAATTATTATTATTAAATATATTTTAAATAAATTAAATGAAATAGATTTTTATTGAACAAATTAAATTATTATTAAACAAAAATTATTGAGTTGATAGAATTAATTAATTAAAAATTGAGTTTATTGAATAAACAAAGGAAGTTTAGAAAAAAGAGTAGATAAAACAGATTTATATAAATAGGTTTATTAATTTATTAAAAGAAACTGATTAGCAAACCATTAGTTATTAGGTTAATTAAAAAAAGGGTATTTGTTAGTTTTAATAAAAACTGATTTTAAGAAAAGGTTAATTAGTGTTAATTAGGGGTAATGAAGGGTTAAATGGGTGGTTAAAAAAACGTGTGGCATGGTGATACGTAAGGAGAGGGGTGCATCGTCTGGTGCATTGATGGTGCGTGGTACTACCATGGGTGCGCGTTCGTCTGATTACAAGGTAAAACAAAATGCAGAAAAACAAAACAATCAAAAATCCCTAAATCCCTAAATCGTTCTCTCTCTCTGCCGGCCGTTCTCGACCCTTCTTGCTTCCGTCTTCCCCCCTTTCTCGATCTCGATTCCCCTTCTCCCTAACTCTTCTTGTTCGTCTTCTCTTCTCTCGTCTCCTCTTCTCCTTCTCGATCCGTCTTCGATTTCTTCTTTGTTCGCTCTTCTTTCCTTCTTTTCTCCGCGCTTTCCATTCTTCCTCTGTCTTTCTTCCTTTTCTTCCGATCTCTTACATGAAAACAAAGCAAAACATTAATGGATCATCAATCATTAGCTAAAAACACTTACGACGTGACTGGTTTTTGCAGGTCTAGACGGCTGATGGTGAATGAGTTTGCGATGCGTTTGAGTTTTCGGCGTGACGGCGAAGCGACAACAAAGAGGGTGAGGGTTTAAAGGTCTCGAAAGGTAGTTTCGATGCATTAGGTTTTTTTGTCAACTTTCAGCGGCGGTGGAGAAAGCAAAAAGATAAGTTTATCTGATTTCTCTCTTTCCCACGATTTAGAGTTTTTAGGTTTTTTGAAATTCTGGGGATTGTGTTTTTGCTATATCCGAAATCTCCCTTTTCGTTCTGTGTACATCGTCCCTTTTATAGGATTAAAACATGACAAGCAAAATGATGATATTGAATGAATTTTATCAGCTGGAATTTAATACTCCTTATTTTCCATTTTCGACTTGACATGTTTGATCCTTGTTTTCACTCTTTCCGTTTTAGTTCAACATATTTGGTATGTTTCGAATGTTGGTATCCCTTCCTTAAATGAAATTGACTTTGTGATTTTGGTGCAGTTGGGTCTGAAGTCACGGTTACTCTGAAGCGTTTTGCGAGCAAAATTGCATTTGACTACTTGGAGACTCTTCAAACATGCCTTCTAAATTCTACAGGTACTGATTAGTTTGGCTATTCAATTAGGGAGTTTGTACTTTGGAAACAAATTTTTGTTTTAGAGATGTCACATGAGTAGGATATGTCTATGTTTACTGTCAATATTCTGACTCGTTGGTCCTTTAGTTACTTATCCTTCTTATCAACCTCTTGAGTACGTTTGAATTTCTTCTTTTACAGGTGCATGGCATACACAATGGTAACTGCGGTCGATGTCGTCAGGATCCGGGCGTATTTGAGGCTAATACAAAAGTGAAACTTCACTTGAAACAAAATGGAATTGACGAACTTAATCCCAACAGTCCCACAGCCCGTTTTATATTCAATAGCAAGATGCGAGTTCAAACTCTTTTCTGAACCTTGTTGTTTGTGGCAAGCTTTGAGTAGATGTGGGTGTATGGAGCTGCTGCAATTCATGCTCGGACTTGGATTTCTGGAAGCTCTCGTAATGGTAAGATGGTTCACACCAGGACCTTAAAATGAAATCAGTAACTTTGTTGGTCTGTTCTCTTTGATTATCTTGTGACAACAACCTTACGATATTTTCCTTGTTTTCCGGCAGGTTGGCACTTTGGATTTCTGTTGAATCAACTGAGACAATTGTTGTTGGCCTAGATTCATAGAGTTTTGTTGCAGTTGAGCAGATGATGCCAGCTGCTGCTGCCTGATTTAGCTAGGAGTCAACCGAAGCTGCTGCTGCTGCTGGGCATAAAGAGCTCCATTAGCCCTCAGAGAGGCTAGGCAGCATACAGGCAGTGAAATCTTCTAGAATGAAGACCAGAAATAGAGAAGTTTATTAAAATCTTGTCATCTGCTGTAGCATTTGAGAACCAGTTGAATGTGAAACCAACTGGTCTGAACTCAAGGGTTTTATTAGATAATTAGAAACTACAGGGTTAGGATGGCCCTGTCTACTGACATCTTTCAAATTGTTAATAGTTGGTTGGGGCATGAAGATGAATCCATCAATGTGCGAACCACATCTAGCCGCCTTTTGTGAAAGTCACCGGAGAGAGGTCTATTCTGGCACTTCTTCTCCTCACTTGAATACCCTGGAACTGTCAAATCCCAGTCTTTCTCGAGGTGTAGCAATAAATCCATGGTCTCCAAAGTTGATGATTTTCTTATGGATCCACCTGTGCAACTAAATCCTGTATCTTTCTCTTTCCAAGTACTTGGTTTGTTGCTGCTTCGGTTCCTTGGCTTGAACTTCCACCAGGTGTAGTCGTACCAGACGCAGTAGCATCTGGCTGCGATCCTGTTAAACTTAGTGTTTTTTTGGCCTGCAGGTCCTGGCATCCTCGGAGATTGCTGCTGTTGCTTTGATGTCTTCTATTGCTTTCCTTCTCTACCTTGCCCATCGGCCCATATGGAAAGTATGAACCTTATTCTTGTGTGTTATGCAGGTAGTGAGGATATGCTCGAGTCGTATTGGCGGAAGCTGAACTACTAGGAAAGAGCCCATCTTCTCTGACTTATAAGTACCGTTTATCTTCCATGTGGTTGACTGTTGCCTGAAAAGTAACTCAGTTCTTTCTTGATTTATTTTGAGCAGGGTGTCAAAGGGGTTGTAACAGGCTGCTAGCGAAGTAGTTGCGGGAAAATGTTGTCTGCGTATTGGGACGTTCATCGCGAGACCTCAATTTGAAGTTCAAGACAAACATTCTGCAGTTCAAACATTGTATTCTATTTGATCCAATATGGTCTCTTTACATTTGCGCAGATATCAGCCTTCATGCTCCTTCTTCTGGACTTATTTGATTCCTATGTGCTGAGGTTCTGTGTTCTTTCGCAGGTGTGACAATGAAGGTGCAGTAGAAGTAACATGATGGATCTTAGCTCATGGTAGAGTCCTACTTGGTGTAAATTCAAGTTGATCAAATGCCGGAGTTTAAGACAACTGGAACAATAAGCAAAACCCGTATCACAGCGGTGCACCGAAAGACCTTCAAATTCTCCGAACCGGTCTCATCAACTAGTGACAGTTTCAGCATAAGAATGCTTTGGTATTGTTTGGACATTGTCGTGATGATACTGACTTGTTGTCTTCTTGTTATGCAGGTTGTCAGTTTTAGGCCTTCGTGAAGTGCGCCTAAAGTTGACATACCGTGGCAGTTTAGCTGGTAGTGCGATGTAGCAACAGCAGTTTAGAGATTTTGCGGGAAAGTAGCATGAATAATTCTTCTGATTTTTTGAATTGTAATTCATTTCTTTAACGGTATTCTGAATATCGGTTGCATTTTACAGGTTCTGAGCTCAGTTGTTTTAATAAGTTGTTTGAAGTGGTTAAGGGGACCTCTTTAAAGCCGAAGCAAAGTAGTTTGTTCGTCTGCCTAGCAGTGAGAATGACGTCGTCGATAATACCGGCAGGCAACAACACTTTTGTCAGATTTCTCAGTACATTTACATCAAGTGGACCTGGGATAAATCACAACAGCCTTGAGTAAAATGTTGGTTTCAAATCAGCCTTTGTTACAAAAAGTCATATGTTAGGAACACTTTCTGGTGTTGAAGAATTACAGGGACCGAGATTATGCGTAGTTCAAATCTTTGCCCGCTTGTTTCTTTATTGTTTATTTTCCGCGAATGACCGTCTTCAATTTGTAGGGATTTGTATAGAAGTCTTGCATCTTGGTTTGTAAAATGACTTTTAGAGGTTAATGTAATATTTTCACTCAAATCTCAAATCTTGAATTGGGAATTTTTGAATGAACTCGGATTGGTGGTAAGTTGAAGCCATGAAAATGGTTTGTGGTTGAAGTGATTAATCTTAGAATCTTGGATAAGCCTGGAACCTTGAATATCTTGTAAGATAAATAATAATGGGATTTAAAATACAAAATCTTGGCTGGTTCAATAATTTTCTTGCGGCGGTCCTTGTTTTTCAAATACCCAAAATGTCTTATGGACCAACGTTGTATTAAAATAATTTGACTTCTTATGAACAAATAATCTCAATTCCCTCCCATCAAGGGCAATGTGTTGGTAAGAGACAAACTTCTAGCATGAACACCGTATCACCTAAAATGAATCTCTCAACTTGTACGAATCTGTTATGAAGAGGCTACTAACACTTTTGTACTCAGGAACTTTAAAGCAATGAATTGGGCTTAAGTTCTGTAATGAAGTTTAAGTTAAAGTGAACCATGTCCTTGCAATTGAGGATGCATGCTATCTATATTTGGAATTACTGCAAGCTGCACAAGTTGGTTAGCCGTAAAACATAAATATTAAATTAACGTCAAACAACAGAAAATGCATAAAAAGAGGTAGGACCTTATGGTAAAAATTTAGGGTGCAACAGATGCCCCTATTTAAGTTACTTCTATCCGGAGATATGGAGATTGAAATTTTCTTATCGACGAGATAGGAGTGACTTAAATACAAACATGGCACAAATTGTTGGCCGTAAGATGCCACCAAATGCATATGATATACGATGATATGAAATGATATGGAAATGCAAGACAGAACATCCTATGGAGAAATGATGCCATAGGGGAAGAAAATAAGACACATGGGAAGGACAGGCTCAAAGGAGACTCCACGGAGAAAGATTGACAATCGCAAAGTGTCTGTAAATATGTTGTAAATAACTTGCGAGAAAATCCACTCGAAGAACCTGTTGTATAGGCCAAATGCAATTGATTCAAGATATCATCTGTAGGAGTCTACTGGCAAGACTTGAGAATACTTTTGCCAAGGTATCTACTGTCAAAATTTATAAGGAATCTACTGTCGATATTCTATGTTGAAGTTGCTGGAGATATACTTCTGACGAAGTCTTCTGGAAATCTACTACTGAGATTTGCCAGGAAATGAAATAAATATACCTACTGCCGAGGTCTTCTGGGAATCTACAGCCGAGATTAACCAGGAAATGAAATAGAACTACCTACTGCCGAGGTCTTCTGGGAATCTACAGCCGAGATTAACCAGGAAATAAAAAGAAATACCTACTGCCGAGGTCTACTGGTAATCTTCTGCCGAGATTAGCCAGGAAAAGAGATATCTTTGAATAAATTGTTCACAAGGAGAGATGACCTACTACCAATCTTGGTAGCCTAAGCAAAGGTATCTATCCAAAATGAAATGGTATATTACCTACTATCAAACGTATGATAGCCTAAGCAAAGGTAATAACCAAGATAACCTCCCCACGTCTCATGGTGTGTGTGCCATGAACGGGTCTCAGTTTCTTGAAATAAACCTCCCCGAGCGTCATGGTGTGTTTGCCATGAGCTGGTCTCAGTTTCTTGAAATAACTTCCCCACGCCTCATGGTGTGTTTGCCATGAGCGGGTCTCAGTCTTATGTTGTAAAACCTCCCCGAGCGTCATGGTGTGTTTGCCATGAGCTGGTCTCAGTCTCTTCCTGAAATGATGAAAACTCATGAGAGCATCTTCACAGGGGATTGAAAATTTTTGTAGATTGTAGATGTTGATGTAGATGTTGTAAAACTTCTTGGCTGTGAGCCATAATGTATTGTGAATTGTAGGATTTTCTAGATTGAAAATTGTAATGTATTGGAGATTGTAAAACTTCATCGGGGATCTTCAGGAGAGATGCGAGCCGGTTGAATTGTAAAGTATGTCTTCTCAAATAAAGAGAGACTAATGTAATAAGCTTCCTCGACTTCTCCGGGGAGATGTTGCTTGATGGAATTAATCCTGTGTGATGAACTCGCTGGGGAATACATCCCTGAGGAGCATCCTTATCGTAGTTGTAAAAAGTGTGAATTCTTAAATAAAGAGAAATATCTGTAAGGTTTTCCATTTACCAAGTCGATAATCACTAGGGATGGACGAACCAGCTTGAGGAGACTGCCATTTGTCATCTTGATAAAAACCTGATTAAAATTAGTTGCTCAAATAAAGAGCTGCTTGCAATTCAAATGTAAATGTTGAGAAGAGGTTGCAATAGTACTGAAGAGGTAACTTGTCTTCAATGGTGATCTTCATAGAGATTCCTTCTTGGGGAGTAAAGTGAAAAATGAATGCATATTGAATCCAGATTCAAAAGTTGGAGATGTCCACGATGCAATTGCCAAAAACCGGAGTTCAATTCAGGAAGAAACTGTCAAACAAGACTCGACCATTGAGGTATGAACTCACACGGGAATTAATTAAAACAACCGTCTTCCACGAGGGTCAAACTCAGTGGGGAGACAGAAATATTATGCTCTCTCTGCCTAGGGCTGACAACTCTAATTGGAAGGAGAAGACGCGCCCAACCACTCGGGGATAAACACAACCAAAGCGATAGATCAAACAAACACAAAAAATGCAAAATGCACATGCCATGCTATCTATCTATATGATATGCGTATGCTTATGCTGACAAAACAAACGGACAGGAGTAATCAGAGGTGAAACATCTTGGAACAAACATCCGACCAATCTTCAAAGATAGAAGTACCACTGGGGATAGGTGGAGAACTAGATGCGCCGCCTTAGTGGAGAGCTTCGTATTGGAGAAGATCGACGTTGTAGAAGGTCCACTGGGGAGTGAAATACGTCCACTTCATTAGGAAGGTGAAGTTGGAGAAGATCCACTGAGGGTTAAGATACCATGCAGTTCACTGAGGAGGTGAAGTCGAACAGATCACCGATAATTTTGCATCGAAAAGCTGGAGAATTCTTGTATCGAGAAGATTCACAGGGAAATGTAATGACCACCAGAATTAAAATTCACTGGAGACATGAAGAATGTTGAAAAGTAGTGGTAGTCGCCATTTGAATATAGTTTGTTGTAGATGGGTAAAATAATCTTCGCATCTCAGATGCCCCAAGTCAAATGGTTATGAGAAGAAATCATCTTAAGAGGATTTTATAGAAAACATGGCATCCAAATGCCCCACTGTTTTCAAACTCTTGTAGAGATTCGCCGAATCTCGATGTAATTGGCCCTGATTGGCGGTATTATGGCTAAGTCTTCAAAAATAGCTCTTTGGGTGAAGCTGAATTTGCACAGAACAAACTACTTAGAAACATAGTTGCCCCTGTCTAGCAGGATCTTCAAGTTCCAATAGAACAACCTTAATGTTGATGCTCGCATACAAAACTTTCTATGACCTTAGCAAAGATCAACACGTATGAAACGTTAATTCTGAAACCGTTAATGCAACATATATGTTTGTCTTGAAGTTTTGAAAAGAGATATCCCAATAACTGGTGACCGAAATCACTAGTTAAGATATGAATTAATTTTTATAAAGCCAATGAAAAATCGAGCATAACTCAGTAGGAGTCAGGAAATGTTATCTCACCGAGTATGCTTTCGAAGTAAACCTTACTTCAATTAGGACTTTTGAGGGTTATATCAGGGCGTAGTTTACGATTTGTAAAACAAAGGAATAGGGGTAAAAGCTTATATACCCGCCCATTTTTGAAAGATATTCATTCTTTTTTGAATGGTTTTAAGTGTTCAATCAACCTGACTGAAAATTGCCCCAGGTTGAAAAATGGTTAAAGAGGAATTAACCGCTTTTATATCTAGTGTTTAGGAGGTTTTGAAATAGTGCCTTACATCATTAATATGGTTTTATTCAAAAGCATACACTAAGATATTTTGCGTTTTACTTTGTCATCCTCCTTCCAATTCTTCACCAAAGTGAGGAAAGATTGGGTAAAAGTTGGCATTATAAAATTATGAAGAAAATTTTAAGAGTGAAACGAATGGATTTCTTCAAGACAAACATTTAATGCATTACTTATTCAAAATAACAAGTTCTTACATGCCAATTATGCTTTTAATCAAAGAAATAAAACACATAAGCAAACGAAGTAAATAGCTGATGAGCCCTTCTCAGTATCTTCTGGAGTTTTCACTTATATCAGCGTAACGGGGTTCCATTCACGACCGCGCTTCCTCCTTTGAAAGTCAACACTTCATCATCTATCATTTCTTGGACTTTCTCTTGAAAAAATTTGCATTCTTCAATCGAATGCCCGAACACCCCATCATGAAATTCACAGATGGTGTTCGGGTTGAACCACGGTGGGTGAGACTTCATGATTCTAGTCTTTTTGGGTACCATTACTGAGTTTCTAGCAAAATAAGACCATAACTGACGGTAAGTCATTGGGATAAGATCAAACCAACGAGTTTCTTATTTCGGAATACTCAGAGGTATCTTCTGATTCTGAAACCGTCTTCGGACTTGTCGATTCTGATGTCGATCTGGAGATGTCACCCTTCGTTTATGAGGTAGTTGTCGCTTGCGCTGAGCAGGCGCTACATAGGGATCCCAAACTGCATTAACATCAACGCTTCTTTCCTCTAGGGAATCATCAACTGAAATTTCTTCATTAGCTTGGCCATTCAAGTTATCTCGAATTCTTCCACTTTTGAGCGCATTCTCAATGTTTACTCCAACTTCCACAGTTTTGGAGAAATCTAATGGCACAACACCTACCATTCTATCATAATAAGAGTCTGGAAGTGTTCTTAAAAACATCTTGGTTAGATGTTTCTCTGGAAGTGGTGGACGAACTTGGGTTGCCAACTCTTTCCATCGCTGAGCATATTCCCTGAAAGATTGATCATCATTCTTACTCATTCTTTCTAGTTGATCACTGTTTGGAGCGATGTCTAAATTATAATTGTATTGCTTCACGAAAGCATCGACTAAGTTTCTCCAGGATTGAATATAGTTCCTTTGTAGCTTCATATACCATATCAAGGATGCCCCAGATAAGATTTCTTGAAAGCAGTGCATCATCAATTCGTCATCGTCAACATAGGCAGCCATCTTTCGACAAAACATCGTCAAATGGTATTTTGGACAACTAATACCCTTGTACACTTCAAAGATAGGCATCTTGAACTTCGGAGGAATAATTACACCTGGAACCAGACATAGGTCACGAGAATCAAGATCAGATGCATTCGCTTCTTTCACTATTTTTAATTGTTCTTTGAGATCAAGAAATTATTTTTCCACTGCTATGAATCTAGGATCGTCCATCTTTATCTTAATACGAACATTCTGAAGATTTTGTACAGGCTGTGGAAACTGGGAATCTTTTCCATTAACTTGAACAAACAAGTTATCTTGCACATGCTGAGGTTGTGTAGGAACACCCACTTGTTGAACAATGTCATCAGAAGGAAGATCAAATAACGGATTAGTCACAATTCTGAAGCCAGTCATGGGATCCATATCTTTCGTTCTCTTTGCTATCCTTTAGTAATACTTCAAGCTTGGTCAGATGGTCGAGATGTCAGCTGATAGACAAAGACAGAAGACCAGATGAGTCACAGAAGATGAGAGACACATGCATATGAAGGATGCTAATGTGAGAATGCAGAATGCAGAAAATGAAAGGTTTCATGGAACTCAAGCTCTTATAAACGTTACAGAATACCAAATAAAATTCATGTATTATTTTTTGATATCGATTACAAATAAATATTCTTATAAGAGTCCCTACTTAATAGCTAAATAAAATCTAATAAAGCCCTGAGGAAGTCCTTCATCGTGCTTGCTGATTTGTTGTCTACTTGGATCTTCTTGAACATGAGTCGTCCATGATTAACATTTAAAGATTAGTTTGGATAGAGGAAAATAAATCCTCCATCTCTTCCTTTATTTTTGTTGGAAAATAAGGAATGAATCCTTTGTTTTCTTGGATCTTCAATGATAATGATAGTCTTTTGAATTTCTAATGATCCTCTATTATAAGGGGAGCCCCTTGTCTTTGTCCTTTTGAGTCTTCTCCAATATGAGCTCCTACTTCCTTAGGTCATCCAAGTTAGGACTCTTAAAAGAATATTTCAAAATATTTTTCTTTTGTAATCTCTATTGGTTTCTGTAATGTTTATAAATAAAACTGAATTCCATGAAACCTAACATAATATGATGCTATATGAATGCAACAAACACATGTAAGCACATAAGGACACACAAAGGTAAAACAGACAAGGGAGACCCTAGGTTTGCAACGAGCATGGAGCCAAAGGGTATACCCATTTGTTGCACCCCAAAATTTGACCAACAGTTATTTATTCATTGAGTGTTTGAAAGTGGATACCTTCATCAGAAAGTTCAAAGAGATCCTCAGAGGAATGGGTTGAAACCAGGGTTGTGTGCTTCATAGCTTGAGAGTTGTGGGTGCCCCTCAGATGGTTCTGAGACTTTGAGAATGAATTTGATGTTTTGGGAAAGCCTATGAGATGTCTTGATAGCCTTCATTAAGCCCAGAGAAGTCATTATGCAAGAGTTCAGAAGATCCAACCATGAATGATAGAATTAGGGTTTTGACTGGGTCAACCCTAGGTCAACTGATGATTTGGAGAAGGTTGAGACCAATCCAAGGGCCATGAGATCATGGAATGATGCATAGAGAGGCTATAAAGATGATTCCTAGGCCAACTCATCATGAGTGAGGAGTTTGAGAAGTTTCAAGTCAGGGTCTCCAAGGATTGTCAGTGAAAAACCCTAATTTGATCCCCATCTTCCAGGCAGTTTTAGCTCAAGTTATGATTGATATCTCACCTTCCCCACAACATGAATGTTGTAGAGCTTGTTCTAAGCTTTAATTTGAGTGGTGGAAGTCCTTGATAGGAGTTACAGAGCTCAAGTTATGGTTGTAACAAATTACAGGTCAGCAGAGGTGTGTGAATCTGGGTCCTTGAAAGTCACCCAACTTGCAGACAACTTTTGCCCTAGTAGGAGGATTCCTATGATTTCTTGGTCAACATGAATGTTGAAGAGCATCTTCTTAGCTTTAATTTGAGTGGTAGAAGTCCTTGATTGGATTTGTGGAACTCAACTTATGGTTTGAACAAGACAGGGGTATTTTGGTCATTTGTCAGTTATAGGTCATTTTAGCCAATGCCTAAAACTCCTATTTCCAAGCCTCAAATGGAAAAACTCAAAACATGAAAGTTGCTCAAAATGTGATTTTAAGTCTAGAAAGAAGGTCACAAATTGTTGGAAAAGCTCATAGCATGAAGCTACATGATTGGTCCAAAAATGAACTAAAAATGGCATATAAGTTTGAAAAGTTGAATTTGAAAATTGATTTGGAAGATCCACAAATCCAAACTAGGTCATCCAATATATCATTTTGATTGGAAACATCATTTTGAGAACATTGGTTTAGCTAGAATTTTGATTTGAAGCTTTAAAATGGGTGATGCTTTGAAAACTTGTTACTTGAAAAAGAAGGCAACTTGGGAAATCTTAACACAAGGCAAAACCAAGGCTTATAGTTGTGCATATCTTCTCATTATCTCATGTAAAGGTATTTTGGCACCAAATGGTAAAGCATAAGGCATGGAATGTGAGATTTTCAATATGTCATCACATGAGATTTTCAAGAACTTTCCACCATATTCTAGATGAATCTAGAAGCATCTAATGATCATTATAAAAAAAAGGCCATGAAGAGAGTTCAAGGTTGGTGATAGAGAGAGATTTCAGGAGAGAGAGAGAGAGAGAAATAGCCATTGAAGTTCTTCCTTCAAGTTCAAGCAATCCAAGAAACCTTTCACTACAAGGCTTCTTCTCCAAAACAAGTGCAAACAGAAGCATTTCCACCATTGGAGGATCATCCTGAAGCAGTTACAAGGCTTGCAACATCCTCCACGAGCACCTACCACCATTACTTGACAGGTTGGTTTCTCTCCCTAATTCTCCTAATTTATGCAGTTTTAATTAGTTTTATAGATATAGAATTGATGCATTAGGTTAGTTGATGAAACCCTAGAAGTTATAGCACGATCCATGGAGTTCCATAACAGAGCCATGAAGCTTTAGAGATCAAGAACATGCACCCTAGGCTGTTATATTCTTAGGTTTTTAGCTTGGTGTAATCCCCTCAGCACGTAGAACATTCTAGGTTAGTATGGATTCATTCCATTACCATGCATATTGTTGCACCCCAAAATTTGACCAACAATCATTTATTCATTGAGTGTTTGAAAGTTGATATCTTCATCAGAGAGTTCAAGAGGTCTTCAGAGGAATTGATTGAAACCAGGGTTGTGTGCTTCATAGCTTGAGAGTTGTGGGTGCTCCTCAGATGATTCTGGGACTTTGAGAATGAACTTGATGTTTTGAGAAAGCCTATGAGATGTCTTGATAGCCATCATGAAGTCCAGAGAAGTCATTATGCAAGAGTTCAGAAGATTCAACCATGAGTGGTGGAATTGGGGTTTTGACTGGGTCAACCCTAGATCAGCTGAAGATTTGGAGAAGGTTGAGACCCAATCCAGGGGCCATGAGATCATGGAATGATGCATAGAGATTATATAAAGATGATTCCTAGACCAACTCATCATGATTGAGGAGTTTGAGAAGTTTCAAGTTAGGGTTTCTGAGGATTGTCAGTGAGAAAACCCTAATTTGATCCCTATCTTCCAGGCAGTTTTAGCACTAGATGTGATTGATATCTCATCTTCCCCATAACATGAATGTTGTAGAACTTGTTCTAAGCTTTAATTTGAGTGGTGGAAGTCCTTGATAGGAGTTACGGAGCTCAAGTTATGGTTTTGACAAATTACAGGTCAGCAGAGATGTGTGAATCTGGGTCCTTGAAAGTCACCCAACTTGCAGACAACTTTTGCCCTAGTAGGATGATTCCTATGGTTTCTTGGTCAACATGAATGTTGAAGAGCATCTTCTTAGCTTTAATTTGAGTGGTAGAAGTCCTTGATTGGATTTGTGGAACTCAACTTATGGTTTGAACAAGACAGGGGTATTTTGGTCATTTGTCAGTTATAGGTCATTTTATCCAATGCCTAAAACTCCTATTTCCAAGCCTCAAATGGAAAAACTCAAAACATGAAAGTTGCTCAAAATGTGATTTTAAGTCTAGAAAGAAGGTCACAAATTGTTGAAAAAGCTCATAGCATGAAATTCCATGATTGGTCAAAAATGAACTAAAAATGACTTATAACTTTGAAAAGTTGAAATTGAAAAGTGATTTGGGAGATCCACAAATCCAAAATGGGTCATCCAATATATCATTTTGATTGGAAAAACCATTTTGAGAAGATTGGTTTAAGTAGAATTTTCATTTGAGGCTTAAAAAATGAGGTTCCTTTGGAAATTTGTTACTTGAAAAAGAAGGCAATGTTAGAAAACCCTACACAAGCCAAGAATGCACTTGTTTTTCACTCACCCTCATTCAATAACTCACATAAGGACATTTTGAGACCAAATTGAAGGCTTGAAGCATGGGAGATGAGATAACCAACTTCTCATTCAAGGAGAAATTCATGAACTTTCCACACCATTCTAGATGATTCTAGAAGCATCCATCAATTGTTATATAAGGAATGCATTGTGGAGAGTCTAAGGTTGGTGAAACTTGAGCCAAGTCAGAGGAGAGAGAGAGAGAGATAGCCATTAAAGCTCTTGCTTCAAGTTGAAGCAACTAAAGAATTCTTCCATTACAAGTCTTCTCCTTCAAGAATTGTGCAAACAGAAGGCTATCCATCATCAAAGGATCATCCTGAAGGATTTGCAAGCCCTGGTTCGAGCCATAGCATCACTCACCATAGCTTCTTGACAGGTTGGTGAACTCATCTCTTTCTCTTTATTTATGCTTAGATAGATCATATTCTAGGTATAGAATGATTGTGTTAGGGTAGAGGATTAATCCCTGATAATTAGAGCAAGATTGGTGAGGTTGCATAACAGAACCATGATTCTTGGATCTTCAAGAATTGGTTGTTTAAGGAGTTTTAATCAGCATGAATTGGTTTAGAATAGCAAGGGTAACTTGTAGAACATGATTGCATCATTATACTGAAGTTTAATGAAGGTTGATATCAGTTGAAAATTTTGAACCATGGTTGTACCAAGACCTTCTAGCTTTCTGTTAGAGCAATCTAGGAAGAATTAAGAAAAAGTGAGCGTATGGTTTTATTCCTCTCGTTTAGTAGATCATTTTTCGTGTTTAGATCTTGCTGAATCATGGCGTGTGGAGAGAGTTAGAGAGGCTCGAATTTGAGTGCATGGGGAAGAGGGTCTGAAAACCCTAGGTGGTGTTTGGGACGATGATGGTGAGTCGTTGGATTAATCCCAGAAGTTGACAAATTCACCCAATCCAACGGCGTTGATTGAATCTGAAAAGAGAGGGAAATTTTAAACTTCCATGAAACACGGTCGTTTCATTAAAGGACCGTTCTGGGCTCAATTCCTCTTCGCACCCCCCCTTTTATTTGGCCCAATTGGTTTTAACTAGCGCGTGTTACTTAATGCACCCCCCTCCCTTAATTCATTTAATTGTTTTTATTTTCTTTTTAATATTTTTCTGTTTTGTAAAATTCATTAAAAATAGTTAAAAAATGATTTTTAAATGCTTCTTTTTTCTATGAGTAGATTAAATTGTGTAGAAAATTATAAAAATAAACTTGAGATTTTATTTTTAGGTTTAATATTTTTAATAGATTTTCCAAATAAATAGCTTTTTAATTGTTTAATTTGGTATTTGATTTTGTAGGATTTATTTTAGAACCTTCCTTTAGGGTTTTTAACCCATTCTTTTTTGTGCAATTATATGATGAGTCATAGTTCCCCATAGGATTTTTTCTAGATTTTTTAGAATTAATTTTGATTAGTTTAATTAGGGTTGATTTAGGGTGTCCTGATTAGGGTTTAGGTTGTGTTTAGGTGATGAATCCCTTTCTTTGATTGAGTTTTATCTTGATTTGTGGGTAGAAACCTTTGTAGATGTTATGAGTAGGTGTTGAGGACCCTTGTGAATATTTGTTAGATTTTTCCTCATTAGTTTAGTATTTTTAGGTATCATCTGAAGATTGCCTGATGATTTGGTTTGTTCAGTGGGTTATCTGTTCATCTGTGGGGTTCATTCTGAGGAATTTGTTGAGGGGCTTGTGTTGCCTTGAAGATATTGATGGAGAGCATCATGAAGAGGAGATTGGAGATCAATGTTCAGAGACCCAGAGCTTGGCTAGTCCCCTGTCTGTGAGGTTTGAGAGCCTGAAGTTTGAAGGAAGTTCATGGTACTTTCCTGAGGAAGGCACTATGAATGACTTTCATCCTTCCTTCTCACCTCTTTCTTAAGTATCCAATGATGTTGGAGCCAACTTGTGAGTTTAATTTCTCCTGAGGAGGAATGTAAACTGATCACATGTTGTTGAGCCACATGGGATACAACTCCTAAGTGGAAGCCTCCTAGTACTTTCCTGAGGAAGGTCCTATGGGTCTATTCACTTAGTTCCACTAGTTGATCTAGGATTTCTTAAGTATCCAATGATGTTGGAGCCAACTTGTGAGTTTAATTTCTCCTGAGGAGGAATGTAAACTGATCACATGCTGTTGAGCCACATGGGATACAATTCCTAAGTGGAAGCCTCCTAGTACTTTCCTGAGGAAGGTCCTATGAGTCTGTTCACTTAGTTCCACTAGTTCAGATAGGATTTCCTAAATATCCAGTGATGTTGGAGCCTGCTTGTGAGTTTAATTTCTCCTGAGGAGGAATGTAAACTGATCACAGTGGTTGAGCCACATAGGGTATGACTCCTGAGTATACACCTCCTAGTGCTTTCCTGAGGAAGACACTATGAGTCTGCTTGCTTAGCTCCCTTTCTTTGGTAAGCTTATTCTGAAGCTTGAAGACTGGGAATGATTTCCCTTGTTTAGGTTTTTGCCTGAGGGCTGTGCTTAGATTTGTTCAGATTCTGTGATTAGGGTTAGGATTAGAGAGTAGATGTTTCTTTCTCAAGCATGTGTGTTTGTTTGCCTGATGGCACTTCATTCCCTTTATCTGTATATTGCTTGATAGCATGTTGTTTATTTTCAGTATGATTGCTGTTAATTCATGACTGGCTTGAGGTCGAGATGAGCTTGTGGAGGCTGAAACCCCACACACATTTCCTCCCTCACTTGCATTGCATGCATTTTACTGTTAAAACTGATGTTTTTGCTTGTTTTGGTGTATCATTGACATGATCCCTTAGGACTCTCATTTCTTCTGATGAGGATTTGATGATAGACTTTTAGGTTGAAACCTATGCATGACAACTTCTAGGAGTTCCTTGTTCAAACCTCAACCATAGGATGAATCCATGGCATGATAACAGTAGGACTTGATAGTCTCCCTCCTAGTGGAGCCATTTATCCCGTAGTTTCCCGAACTACGTTTGCTCTGATCTTTCATACCAGATGAAAGTACGTAGGCATAGGATGCGATATCCTAGCGAGCAACCTTCCCCCATCTTCCCCCGTAGTTAGCCGAACTACGTTGACTCTGATTTCTCATTCTCTGATGAGAATACGTAGGCATAAAGCGCGATGCTTTGCCGAGTCATTTTTCTCTTCTTTTTCAGCCAGCCTTGATAGGTAGATAGATTATAACCAACCCGTCCAAGTAAACAAACAAGCGAGGATCCCGTCGAGTACGACGGACGTGAGGGGTGCTAATACCTTCCCCTTGCGTAACCGACTCCCGAACCCAGACAATGGTTGCGATGACCTTGTCTTACCCTCTTTTCGTCAGGTTTTTCCGATCGTTTCCTTTCCCGCTCTGAGGGATAAATAACGAAAGGTGGCGACTCTTCTGTCATGCCGGCACCTTATTTTCGCGCAAGCGACAGCTGGCGACTCTGCTGGGGAATTCAGGTGTTTCCCTATGCGAGTCTCGCCTTGGATTTCCTTCCTAGCTGTCTGGGACCGTCCCCAGCAGCTGGCGACTCTGCTGGGGAACGAACCCAGAGTCTCTGGTTCTCCGGTTCCCTACGCGAGTCAATCCTATCGTTTGTGTGTTTGCTTGTTGGGTTGCGTTTATTTATCGCATTTTTTTACTTCCCGCATTTTATTTCCCGCATTTTATTTCCAGTTTGATATGATTATTTGTGCTGCTGTGGGAGAAGGATGTTACTATGAGTGAGAAGCCGGACCTGGGCTTGAGTACACACCTAGATATAGTTGTGGAGAAGTAGTAGACGAACCTGTCTGCTGAGCAGGCACAGTTCCCTACGAAAATCTGCGCTCAGACGAGATTCTTGCAGAGGTGCTCCTTTCCGGTCCTGAGGATCTGAGGGGAGTCCAGACGTAAGGATTGTCGACTCTGGGGACCGATCATTTGGGAGTCAGCTAAGAGAGGCCTCTTCATGACTTGACGATGCCACTCCTTCTGGGAATCGTATTGTCACTCATGAATGTCTGTGACGCTGACGACCGCATAGGATGCCGTACCTTTGTCCGTGGATTAGGTCCATCATACCTGTGAGTGGGTTGGGATATTGCAGGAAACTTTGACCTCCAGACTACCTGGTTTTCTTGACAGTGAATCAGTTATGTTGGGTTCTCAGTGCAGAGATGTTCTTGATAGAGCAAGAGTTTGATCAGAGGATATTATCATCGGATGTTTGTCTGTTCTTGATAGAGCAGGCTTGGATCAGTGTATTGTTGTCGGAGGTTTGTTCTGGATGGAGCAGATTTTTGAGTGAGGTCTGAAGATCTCGTCAGCAGTTGTTGTTTGTTCTTGATAGGGCAGATTTTGAGTGGGGTTTGAAGATCTCATCAGCAGCTGTGCATTTGTTCTTGAGAGGGCAGATTTTTGATTTGGGGTCTGAAGACTTCATCAGCAAACGTTTCCTGATCATACATCCCGAGTCCTTATTATCAGGCACTTACTCTTGACAGAGCAGAATTTTGATCTCGATCCTACCAGATGGTTATTCACAGCAGATCAGATCAGTGGTTTTACACCGGGGTTTCCTTCTCATCAGCGATTGTTGACATCGAATCTCCACAGCAGCCACCTGGATATATTGTTGCATGACTGCATTTTGCATTAGCTTGCATATTCATGTTTGCATTCCATTAGCATGTGTCTGTGCTGTAGGCGCGTTTCGTACCCTGATCCTGGTGTCCCGAGCAACATGAGATATTTTCTTCCATGAATGGATCCAGTCTTATCATTGCATTGACACTGTGTTGGCACGTTGACACCAAAATCAGGGGTGATCTCCTGAGCGTACAGACACCCATAATTCATCTTGCATGGCCGAAGCCGGGACTTGTCTTCTAACCCTTGTGTTTGCAGGTTTGACTCAGAATCGAGCAGCTCAGACTAATGGAGCAGATACAAGCTGAACTGGGGAAAATCCAAAGCCAGCTGGGGCAGATCATGAATGACATACAGGCAGTGCGTCTGGACCAGCAAGTGCTCAGAGAGGAGAATCAGCAGCTGCAGAATCAGTTGAGCTTTCTCATGGGAGTGGTGAGAAGTGTGCTAAATAAGGAGAGTGATCAAGCACCCAAGGAGGAGACCAAAGTGCTTCCCCCATTGCCGTCATTGCCACCTGTGCCGAAGCCAAGTGGACCTCATGGACCCTCTACACAGCATGAAGCTCGAGGCCTGTCTCGTCATCAGCCGCGCCGAGCATCTCAGAATAATCCTGAAGGTTATGGTCAAAAGAAGAAGCTACTTGATAGAGCTATAGACCCACTACCTGTGAGTTATGCCCAGCTGCTGCCGCTGTTGGTTCAGAACCGTGTTCTCAAGCTTCGGACCTTAAATCCGCCAGATGAGGAGTCACTAGACGTTGATCTAAGCGTGCGTTGTGATTTCCACTCAGGAGCGCCGGGGCACCATGTTGAAACATGTAAGGCTCTCCGGAATAAGATTCAGGATCTGATCGACTCGAGGACGATTAGGCTTGTGCCGGGCGGCATAAGAGCATCGGGAAAGTTTATCCCCTACCCTGCAGGAAAGGTGGATGATTCCAATCCTTTGCCTGAAGCTGAGAAAGATCTGGAATATGTCCCGCGACCTTTGGTGACTGAATCGCCTCGCTCGCAGTTTCTACCTGGATCAAGCTCAAGGACGCAAGCGCCTAAACGAGAGACCGTCGCCATTCAGAAACGACGACCCCTTGCTCCTGGGCGGAAAGAATACCAGTCCCAGGATCACAAGAGACCTCGCAACCACTCAGAGCAAAGGAATGTTTCTTTCCAACCAGTGCCTGTGCCGTATAGCCAGATTCTTCCACTGTTGGTTCAGAATTCCTTGGTGGAACCGAAAGCTCTCAAGCCCGTGCTAGAGCCTTACACTCCAGGGTACGATCCTCATGCTCAGTGTGGCTACCATGGTGGATCTCTGGGGCATTCAACTGAAGATTGCAAGGCTTTCCAGGCGAAGGTACAGCAATTGATCGACCAAGGATGTATTTCCTTTCCAGATGGAGTCTTGGTTGTGCGTGACAACCTCTCAGCTGTCTGAGCTCGCAGATTCAGAGGGTTATTTCCAGAAGCCAGTGATCCAGACAGGCTGACGTCCTCGGCATTGGCAGTCCTCGGACTTTTTACCATTTGCATTTGTAGTTTCTTTTCTGTTAGTTACTACTTGCTGTTAAAACATTGTATGTTTCGAATGGTAATGATAATAAAGTGACTATGCATTTCTTCTGAATTAGTTATGTCGTTGTCACTCATTCACTGCATTGCACTGGCACTTGCATTTTATTTACTCCGATTTCTTACTATGATTAGCAATGAGCGGAGGGAGGATGATGAAACGGAATACTCATAGCCAATGATCGTATTGCTTTCAGGTAAAACTTTGCCGATGACGTACAAGGCATTGTTTCAAATCCCCTAAACACCGGAGAGATAAGGAAGAGAATCCCTTGGTAACCACTTCGAGCCGAGAAGTAGGAGTTTTCTTTCGGACTTTTTAACCCTCGCATCTCAACCCGGGGCAGGGTAGTTGTCAGTTAGCTTGATCGAACATTCAAGTCTTATAGAGGAGTGTTGTCCTTCGAGGACCAATCACATCGTATTCCTCTCCAGAGGTCGTACCTCATCAACCGCAATGGTTAAACCTCACCAATCAGGAGTGAGACAGTTACAATCATGTCGGAGCAATCAAGACAACCAGTGTCGCACGACTCGTTCCAAAAAGAAAAAGGAAAAAAGAGAAATAAGAAAGCCCGCTAAGTAAAAAAGAAAAGCTAGAAAGCAAATACTTAGGCAAAAATCAGGGCATCCCGCTGGACTTCAAAAGAAAAATCGAAAAGAACTCAAAAGGAGTCGGTCCAGGCAAAATTAGGGAATCAAAACAAAAGAATGAAAAAGAAAGGATTATAAAAAAGAAAAATCCTCGAACAAGGACGAAGTCGTGTAGACACAGACGCCGAAAACGCCAAAGGAGTAACTGTCACTCCGAAACACCTTGCGAATTCTTTAACCAGTTGTTCCCAATGTTCAACCTACCCCTCGAAGAGGCGAGCGCTCGACCCAAGTTGACTGAACTTTAGGATCGGAGAACATCACGTAGAAGGGGTGGGTACAAATCATAATTTGAGCCGAATATCCCTTGTTTCACGAACCGTGAACCCGACCACGATACAACCCTTAAAAGACCTAATTGAGGCAGGGTTTATTCTGAGAGCGCATTACGATAAGGTTGAGTAACCTGACTCCTTCATGATTTGCTAATCATATCCTTATTGTATTTTTCGCTGATCGCATCAGCACTACGTTTGAACTCTTTGGTTCATTCGTCACTCACTAGCATGACACGTAAATGAGTGACAGTACAACATTTTTTCGAAATTTGCATGAACACTGCATTAAAATTACTATTCGTGAATAAACAATTTTAGTTGCAGGTTAGTAGCTGATACGAAGGAACTTCAGCAAGGAATAGTCAATCAGGACTGAATCGCCAGAGGTCTGGATCAGAACGGTATGCTGTGGAATCCTGCGAATCTGGGGCAATGACTTCCAGCGAGTTTGGAATCAGTTTGTTTGAGAACAAGTCCCAGAGCATCAGTTGATTATGGGGCAGTTTATGCAAGCAGCGGTTGATCGGAAGTGAATCTTCTCGAGACCCAATCAGGGGCAGTTATCCGGAATCCTTGCGATTTAAGGGCAGATCCCTCCAGTGTTCGATCAGAGCATGTTGAGTCGCTCATCGCTCGTTCAGGGGCAAACTACTTCAGAGATATTGAAGCCGACCATGCTGAGAGTTGATTAGTTGAGGATGAATCCTCCCGTTGTGCAGATGCTGGGGCAAGCCCTCTGAAGATTGTCTTGTTGCCAGCTCAGAATGAATTATTCCCAAAGGTCGGATTGGGGCAAGTTGAAATGCACTGGGGCAAATTGTTCAAATGAGTTTGCTCACCCTAGCAAGAATTGAGTATCGGGGAATCGTGTCATTACCCCGTCAAAACCTGAACCTTCTGAAGAAGCCTTGCTGTCATCGGGTTGCTATCCTGCAGCATAACCTGTTACTTGACTCCATGATTGGTAGCCTGTATTCCCTGTGTTGGCGTTGTTGAATCAGGATTGTTTCTCCGCAGAGGCGCACAGTTTGAGGTCGTTCCCCCTGTACAGTTTGAGACTACAGCAGATTGAGATGGCGTTTACCCCTCATCGGATTAAGGTCAAGATTGCCCTCAGTAGACCAGGATTGATATCCCCGACGCGGAGCGAGTCCTCCTTCTCCGGCAGGATTCAATAGTCTCTCCTCCGCAGAATCAGAATCAGAATAGCGAGCATTGATATGTCTTCCCCAGGTAGAGGTGATTCTCTTCCCCAAGCAGACGCATCCTGAAGGAGTGTCACCTCATCAGCTGAGTCAAGCACCGAAGAATGATGTCGTCTTTCCCCAGCACCGGGTCACAAGTGCAGAGTTCATAGAAATGTTTGGGAAGCTGAAGCTCGTGTTTTCCCCAGTAAAGTCGCTGAAGCAGGATTTCCCCCCCGCACCGGGTCACAAGTGCAGGATTCGCAAGAAGCTAGTCGTATACCGAAGTATGCAGTAACTGATGGTGCCAGACTGAAGTCTCCAGTGGAACTGAGATTCCCCACCAGATCCGTATTCCCTCCTGAAGTTGGACGATTCCCTCTTCCCCAGTAGAGTGTTGGGACAGCTGACGTTGTATTCCCCTACAGAGTTGTACTCTCCCCCGAAGTCAGATGATTCTTTCTTCCCCAGTGGAATCGAATTCCCCATCAGAGTCGTACTCTCCAGTGAAGTAGAATGATTTCTCTCCCCGGCTGAGTCCGCAGAAAAGCCGAATCCTGGGAAGTTGATCAGACCGTGATTGATTTTCCCCAGCAGAGCGTAGAACAGCTGATGCTGTATTTCCCCCTGAGTCGCACTCTCTCCATTAAAGCAGAATGATTTCTCCTTCCCCAGCCGAGTTTGCAGATATCCAAGGGATCCGAATCCTTGGAAGTGGATCAGATCATGATTGGTTTTTCCCCAGTGGAGGGTGGAGCAGCTGAAGTTGGTTCCCCACAGAGTGTTATCCCCAGAAGAGTAGCCGGGACGGCCGCGCAATTCAATCTCGCGATTGATATCAGCAGATCCAAGTTCTCGTAGGGCTTCGTCCCCTGCAGCAGTCAGCTGAAGTTGTTCCCCTGCAGCAATTCGCGAAAGATCAATTCCCCGGACAGAGCCTGTATGATATTGGCGTGTTCACGTTCTCCTCAGCAGGATGATTCCTCTACCTGAGTGATTCTTTCTCCTTGACAGGAGGATTTCCCCCTTTGGCATTTATTTTGCTGATGGGATCGCATCATTGTGCATGATTGCATAGCATTGTGCATGACTGCATAGCATTTAACGCTGCATAACATCGTGCATGATTGCATGGCATTTAGCATAAATACATGTCATTCCCACCGTGTGGGGCATAGCGCAGAAGCATACGCATCATAAGCATGATCTAGGTCATTATCATCCTTGTTGAACAGGTGTACCGAAAGACCGATGGCTCAGGATGATTCTTGAAGTTCTCCCCAGCAAGGTTGTTTTCTTAGATGATTCTAAAGACCCCGGTGTGATCCCCGCAGTCGCTCGCTCAAGATGACTTTTGAGACCCCCAGCGAAGTCTTCAGTCCGAGATGATTCTCAAATCCCTCAGCAGGGCCATTTGCTTAAGACGACTCTTAAGACCTCAGTACAGTTTCCCGAGTTGTTTGCTTAAGATGATTCTTGAGCTCCCCAGTAGCATCCCCAGCAAGAGTTGCCCAGGATGATTTCTGGAATCCCCAACGGAGTGGAGGTCTTTTCCCCAGCAGGTGGTTGGCACTTCCCCAGCAGCAGGCAGGTAGATTAATATCCCCAGCCGAGCACAATCATGATTGGCAGATGGAATGTTTCCCCAAGCAGATCCCGAAGGATTGTCCAGCAAGCTGAAGTTTGTTTATCCCGCGAGTTTGAGGACTTAATGACATGAGTGTCTTGTAGCCCGAAGGCTATGTTCCCCAGAAGGGTCGTTCCCCCAGAAAGCCGTTCAGAGCATTTATCGCTTTCCCCGTGCAGAAGTACTTGCTCCCCAGTAAAGTTGGTAGGAATCGTCTGAGTGTGCTCTTTCGTTTTTCTCCAACAGTTGTCGAAGTCGTTTGGGTGAACTCTCTCGTCTTTCTGCAGCAAAGTCTACAAGGTTGTTTGGGTGAACCCTTCCACCTTTTCCCCAGTGAGTCGTCAGGATTGTTTGGGTGAACCCTCATTCTTCTCTCCTCAACAGAGTTGGTAACTTGATGATTATGTCCGGTGACCCGGCATGTTTGCTTTTATTTAGCAACAACTTGACAGGATGTCAAGAGAATAGCAGCGTGATATGTCTGCTCCAACAACGATGTCTAATCTGAAGATGGATTTCGTAAGCGCCCGATGGCGATATCAGAAGGTTCCTGTGAAGCCAGATTTCCGTGTGGATGAATCAACGGGTGGCTGAAGACAAGGTTCCGGAGTTGTAGATACAACACAATGATCCGTGTGAGTCTGAAGACCAAGTCAGTTATCCTGAGGTGATGATTGAGTGCGATCAAGTGAATGATACGTCTTCTGATTGAAGTCGAAGATGTCCCTCCAGCAATGATGTCTAATCTGAAGATGGATTTCATAAGCGCCAGAAGGCGATATCAGAAGGTTCCTGTGAGTTCAGATTTCCGGATTGATGAATCAACGAAGGGCTGAAGATAAGGTTCCAGGGTTGTAGATACAACAGAGTGATTCGTGTGAGTCTGAAGACCAAGTCAGTTGTCCTGAGGAGATGATTGATTGCGATCAAGTGGATAGTGTTTCTTCTGACTGAAGTCGAAGAGGTTTCTCCAGCTGAAGCGGAGTTTTGCCTGAAGGCAAAGTGTTTGAATCCCCGTAGAGTCATGAATGGCTCAGAATACCACTTCTCTGACTGAAGTCACAGATTTCCTAAGCTGAAGCGAAGGTGCCTAAGGGCAAGGTTATCCCCCAAAGTCATGAATGACTTAGGATTCGTTTTTCGGACTGAAGGCCGAAGTATATCCCTGACTGAAGTCTCGGATGCTCTATAGCAGAGGCGGAGATGCCTGAAGGCATATCCATGTATCCTTGAAGGTCAAGGACCATTGCTTTAGACTGAAGTCGAAGATACCTCCTGCAGAGTTGCCGACGGGCAAACTTTACATCCTTGGAGGCCAAGGATGTTTTTCTAGCTGAAGCTGGAATGGCCAGGGGCCAGGGTTTCATTCATATTCAGAAATACTTGAAGGTTTTTCTAGCTGAAGCTGGAATGGCCAGGGGCCAGGGTTTCATCTATCCTTGAAGGTCAAGGATGTTTATCATCAGAAATACTTGAAGATTCTCCAGCGGATCTGGAGTGGCCAGGGGCCAGGGTTTCATTCATATTCAGAAGTACTTAAAGATCTTTTCTAGCTGAAGCTGGAAGTGGCCAGGGGCCAGGGTTTCATATATCTTTAATGTTGAAGTTCTACGGCAGGCAGTGTGCCGCAGTATTCCGATGTTCGTTATGGTTCTGAGGGTGAACCCCAGATCAGAGTGTGCTCGGTTAAGTCTCTCATTCCCAGCAGAGTAGTTTCAAATGCGCAAGTGTACCTTTTGTTCCATTTACCAGGGGTGAACCCCAGGTCAAGTTTGTTCAGTGTTTGTTTGACGGCGAGGTTGGATGTTTGTTTGACGGCGAGGTTGGATGTTTGTTCGAGGGCGAGGTCAGGCTCTTTAAATCCCCAGCAGAGATGATGTTTGTACAACGGCGGTGTCGAGTGTCTCTCGAGGTGATGTTTGTTTCCGACGGCGACGTCAGATGGTTTAGTTCTCCAGCAGCGATGCAGGGTATTTTGGTTGTCTGAAGGCAATATCAGAAGAAGTTAATGTGGATAACTGACGGTGATGTCAGATCAGTATTTCTCCGGCTAGTTGTTGAGCAGCTAGTGTTGCAGTGCCCGAAGTTTTGTTCCCCGCAGAGTACCGTGTGCTCATGCAGTTGGCAAATTTTCGGGTTTACCGATATTCAACCGTCTCGTACCTTGATTGGTTGAGAGCCGTTCGCTTCTCACCCAGTCAGGTCCAAGCCGCTTGAATAGGGGCAGCTGTTGCACCCCAAAATTTGACCAACAATCATTTATTCATTGAGTGTTTGAAAGTTGATATCTTCATCAGAGAGTTCAAGAGGTCTTCAGAGGAATTGATTGAAACCAGGGTTGTGTGCTTCATAGCTTGAGAGTTGTGGGTGCTCCTCAGATGATTCTGGGACTTTGAGAATGAACTTGATGTTTTGAGAAAGCCTATGAGATGTCTTGATAGCCATCATGAAGTCCAGAGAAGTCATTATGCAAGAGTTCAGAAGATTCAACCATGAGTGGTGGAATTGGGGTTTTGACTGGGTCAACCCTAGATCAGCTGAAGATTTGGAGAAGGTTGAGACCCAATCCAGGGGCCATGAGATCATGGAATGATGCATAGAGATTATATAAAGATGATTCCTAGACCAACTCATCATGATTGAGGAGTTTGAGAAGTTTCAAGTTAGGGTTTCTGAGGATTGTCAGTGAGAAAACCCTAATTTGATCCCTATCTTCCAGGCAGTTTTAGCACTAGATGTGATTGATATCTCATCTTCCCCATAACATGAATGTTGTATAACTTGTTCTAAGCTTTAATTTGAGTGGTGGAAGTCCTTGATAGGAGTTACGGAGCTCAAGTTATGGTTTTGACAAATTACAGGTCAGCAGAGATGTGTGAATCTGGGTCCTTGAAAGTCACCCAACTTGCAGACAACTTTTGCCCTAGTAGGATGATTCCTATGGTTTCTTGGTCAACATGAATGTTGAAGAGCATCTTCTTAGCTTTAATTTGAGTGGTAGAATTCCTTGATTGGATTTGTGGAACTCAACTTATGGTTTGAACAAGACAGGGGTATTTTGGTCATTTGTCAGTTATAGGTCATTTTATCCAATGCCTAAAACTCCTATTTCCAAGCCTCAAATGGAAAAACTCAAAACATGAAAGTTGCTCAAAATGTGATTTTAAGTCTAGAAAGAAGGTCACAAATTGTTGAAAAAGCTCATAGCATGAAATTCCATGATTGGTCAAAAATGAACTAAAAATGACTTATAACTTTGAAAAGTTGAAATTGAAAAGTGATTTGGGAGATCCACAAATCCAAAATGGGTCATCCAATATATCATTTTGATTGGAAAAACCATTTTGAGAAGATTGGTTTAAGTAGAATTTTCATTTGAGGCTTAAAAAATGAGGTTCCTTTGGAAATTTGTTACTTGAAAAAGAAGGCAATGTTAGAAAACCCTACACAAGCCAAGAATGCACTTGTTTTTCACTCACCCTCATTCAATAACTCACATAAGGACATTTTGAGACCAAATTGAAGGCTTGAAGCATGGGAGATGAGATAACCAACTTCTCATTCAAGGAGAAATTCATGAACTTTCCACACCATTCTAGATGATTCTAGAAGCATCCATCAATTGTTATATAAGGAATGCATTGTGGAGAGTCTAAGGTTGGTGAAACTTGAGCCAAGTCAGAGGAGAGAGAGAGAGAGATAGCCATTAAAGCTCTTGCTTCAAGTTGAAGCAACTAAAGAATTCTTCCATTACAAGTCTTCTCCTTCAAGAATTGTGCAAACAGAAGGCTATCCATCATCAAAGGATCATCCTGAAGGATTTGCAAGCCCTGGTTCGAGCCATAGCATCACTCACCATAGCTTCTTGACAGGTTGGTGAACTCATCTCTTTCTCTTTATTTATGCTTAGATAGATCATATTCTAGGTATAGAATGATTGTGTTAGGGTAGAGGATTAATCCCTGATAATTAGAGCAAGATTGGTGAGGTTGCATAACAGAACCATGATTCTTGGATCTTCAAGAATTGGTTGTTTAAGGAGTTTTAATCAGCATGAATTGGTTTAGAATAGCAAGGGTAACTTGTAGAACATGATTGCATCATTATACTGAAGTTTAATGAAGGTTGATATCAGTTGAAAATTTTGAACCATGGTTGTACCAAGACCTTCTAGCTTTCTGTTAGAGCAATCTAGGAAGAATTAAGAAAAAGTGAGCGTATGGTTTTATTCCTCTCGTTTAGTAGATCATTTTTCGTGTTTAGATCTTGCTGAATCATGGCGTGTGGAGAGAGTTAGAGAGGCTCGAATTTGAGTGCATGGGGAAGAGGGTCTGAAAACCCTAGGTGGTGTTTGGGACGATGATGGTGAGTCGTTGGATTAATCCCAGAAGTTGACAAATTCACCCAATCCAACGGCGTTGATTGAATCTGAAAAGAGAGGGAAATTTTAAACTTCCATGAAACACGGTCGTTTCATTAAAGGACCGTTCTGGGCTCAATTCCTCTTCGCACCCCCCCTTTTATTTGGCCCAATTGGTTTTAACTAGCGCGTGTTACTTAATGCACCCCCCCCTCCCTTAATTCATTTAATTGTTTTTATTTTCTTTTTAATATTTTTCTGTTTTGTAAAATTCATTAAAAATAGTTAAAAAATGATTTTTAAATGCTTCTTTTTTCTATGAGTAGATTAAATTGTGTAGAAAATTATAAAAATAAAATTGAGATTTTATTTTTAGGTTTAATATTTTTAATAGATTTTCCAAATAAATAGCTTTTTAATTGTTTAATTTGGTATTTGATTTTGTAGGATTTATTTTAGAACCTTCCTTTAGGGTTTTTAACCCATTCTTTTTTGTGCAATTAGATGATGAGTCATAGTTCCCCATAGGATTTTTTCTAGATTTTTTAGAATTAATTTTGATTAGTTTAATTAGGGTTGATTTAGGGTGTCCTGATTAGGGTTTAGGTTGTGTTTAGGTGATGAATCCCTTTCTTTGATTGAGTTTTATCTTGATTTGTGGGTAGAAACCTTTGTAGATGTTATGAGTAGGTGTTGAGGACCCTTGTGAATATTTGTTAGATTTTTCCTCATTAGTTTAGTATTTTTAGGTATCATCTGAAGATTGCCTGATGATTTGGTTTGTTCAGTGGGTTATCTGTTCATCTGTGGGGTTCATTCTGAGGAATTTGTTGAGGGGCTTGTGTTGCCTTGAAGATATTGATGGAGAGCATCATGAAGAGGAGATTGGAGATCAATGTTCAGAGACCCAGAGCTTGGCTAGTCCCCTGTCTGTGAGGTTTGAGAGCCTGAAGTTTGAAGGAAGTTCATGGTACTTTCCTGAGGAAGGCACTATGAATGACTTTCATCCTTCCTTCTCACCTCTTTCTTAAGTATCCAATGATGTTGGAGCCAACTTGTGAGTTTAATTTCTCCTGAGGAGGAATGTAAACTGATCACATGTTGTTGAGCCACATGGGATACAACTCCTAAGTGGAAGCCTCCTAGTACTTTCCTGAGGAAGGTCCTATGGGTCTATTCACTTAGTTCCACTAGTTGATCTAGGATTTCTTAAGTATCCAATGATGTTGGAGCCAACTTGTGAGTTTAATTTCTCCTGAGGAGGAATGTAAACTGATCACATGCTGTTGAGCCACATGGGATACAATTCCTAAGTGGAAGCCTCCTAGTACTTTCCTGAGGAAGGTCCTATGAGTCTGTTCACTTAGTTCCACTAGTTCAGATAGGATTTCCTAAATATCCAGTGATGTTGGAGCCTGCTTGTGAGTTTAATTTCTCCTGAGGAGGAATGTAAACTGATCACAGTGGTTGAGCCACATAGGGTATGACTCCTGAGTATACACCTCCTAGTGCTTTCCTGAGGAAGACACTATGAGTCTGCTTGCTTAGCTCCCTTTCTTTGGTAAGCTTATTCTGAAGCTTGAAGACTGGGAATGATTTCCCTTGTTTAGGTTTTTGCCTGAGGGCTGTGCTTAGATTTGTTCAGATTCTGTGATTAGGGTTAGGATTAGAGAGTAGATGTTTCTTTCTCAAGCATGTGTGTTTGTTTGCCTGATGGCACTTCATTCCCTTTATCTGTATATTGCTTGATAGCATGTTGTTTATTTTCAGTATGATTGCTGTTAATTCATGACTGGCTTGAGGTCGAGATGAGCTTGTGGAGGCTGAAACCCCACACACATTTCCTCCCTCACTTGCATTGCATGCATTTTACTGTTAAAACTGATGTTTTTGCTTGTTTTGGTGTATCATTGACATGATCCCTTAGGACTCTCATTTCTTCTGATGAGGATTTGATGATAGACTTTTAGGTTGAAACCTATGCATGACAACTTCTAGGAGTTCCCTGTTCAAACCTCAACCATAGGATGAATCCATGGCATGATAACAGTAGGACTTGATAGTCTCCCTCCTAGTGGAGCCATTTATCCTGTAGTTTCCCGAACTACGTTTGCTCTGATCTTTCATACCAGATGAAAGTACGTAGGCATAGGATGCGATATCCTAGCGAGCAACCTTCCCCCATCTTCCCCCGTAGTTAGCCGAACTACGTTGACTCTGATTTCTCATTCTCTGATGAGAATACGTAGGCATAAAGCGCGATGCTTTGCCGAGTCATTTTTCTCTTCTTTTTCAGCCAGCCTTGATAGGTAGATAGATTATAACCAACCCGTCCAAGTAAACAAACAAGCGAGGATCCCGTCGAGTACGACGGACGTGAGGGGTGCTAATACCTTCCCCTTGCGTAACCGACTCCCGAACCCAGACAATGGTTGCGATGACCTTGTCTTACCCTCTTTTCGTCAGGTTTTTCCGATCGTTTCCTTTCCCGCTCTGAGGGATAAATAACGAAAGGTGGCGACTCTTCTGTCATGCCGGCACCTTATTTTCGCGCAAGCGACACATATCAGTGTGAATCAAGTGTACCCGAAACTTCCATCTTTCATAATTCTTTGTAGAGGAAGAGTTAGAGAAATATAGCACCATGATTGTGTAGAGGGAGAGGAGTAGAATAAGTTTGCTGTTTGGATCGAGGAAAATGGTGGAGAATCGAGTGAGCTAGATGAAGGAGAAGGTATGGTGCATGGAGGCTGTTTCGAAACCCTAGCAGACCAGAGGTTGAAGACGCAATCTTCACCGTCAATTCGCGTGGAATGTTTGACCTTTCATGTTAATCCAGCGGCCCAGATTCAATCTGAAGATGGAGGGAAAATTCAAAGAAATGAAACGCGGTCGTTTCATTTAATCTGATCTATGGGCTTAGTTCGCTATCCGCGCCCCCCCTATTTCTGGCCCATCTAATTTCAACTGGCGCGTGTTGCTTGTCACACCCCCCTCCCTTTTATTTGTTTTAATTTCTTTTTAATTGTTTTAATATTTTTCTTGTCTTTGAAAATTCATTAAAAATTGAAAAATAACTCTTTTTTAATTCTTCTTTTTTCTAGGAGTAGATAATAATGTGTAGAAAATATTAAAAATAAAAATGGGATTTTATTTTTAAGTTTAGTATTTTTAATAGATTTTTCTTTTAAATAGCTTTTATAATGTTTAGTTTGGTATCATGATTTTGCAAGAATTGTTTTAGGACCTTCCCTTAGGTTTTTTAATCCATTCTTTTTTGTGCAATTAGATGATGAATCATAGTTCCCCATAGGATTTTTTCTAGAATTTTAGAATCAAATTTTGATTAGGTTAATTAGGGTAGATGTAGGGTATCCTAATTAGGGTTTAGGTTGTGCTTAGATGAAGAATTCACTTTCTTTGATTGAGTTTTGTCTTGATTTTTAGGTAGAGGCCTATGTAGATGTTATGAATAGACTTTGTAGACCCTTGTGAATAATTGTTAGATTTTTCCCCATTGGTTTAGTATTTTTAGGTATTTTCTGAAGTTGCCTGTTGATTTTGTCTACCCTGTGGTTATCTGTTCATCTTTGGGGTTTGTTGTGGGGAATTTGTTGTGGGGCTTGTGTTGCCTTGGAGACCTTGATGGAGAGCATCATGAAGAGAAGTTTGTAGATCAAGACTCAGAGACCCAGAGCTTGGCTTGTTCCCTGTCTGTGAGGTTTGAGATCCTGAAGTTTGAAGGAAGTTCATGGTACTTTCCTGAGGAAGGCACTATGAATGACTTTCATTCTTTCTTCTCACCTCTTTCTTAAGTATCCAATGATGTTGGAGCCAACTTGTGAGTTTAATTTCTCCTGAGGAGGAATGTAAACTGATCACTTGTTGTTGAGCCACATGGGATACAACTCCTAAGTGGAAGCCTCCTAGTACTTTCCTGAGGAAGGTCCTATGAGTCTATTCACTTAGTTCCATTAGTTTATCTAGGATTTCTCAAGTATCCAATGATGTTGGAGCCAACTTGTGAGTTTAATTCCTCCTGAGGAGGAATGTAAACTGATCACATGTTGTTGAGCCACATGGGATACAACTCCTAAGTGGAAGCCTCCTAGTACTTTCCCGAGGAAGGTCCTATGAGTCTATTCACTTAGTTCCACTAGTTCAGATAGGATTTCCTAAATATCCAGTGATGTTGGAGCCTGCTTGTGAGTTTAATTTCTCCTGAGGAGGAATATAAACTGATCACAGTGGTTGAGCCACATAGGGTATGACTCCTGAGTATACACCTCCTAGTGCTTTCCTGAGGAAGACACTATGAGTCTGCTTGCTTAGCTCCCTTTCTTTGGTAAGCTTGTTCTGAAGCTTGAAGACTGGGATTGATTTCTCTTGTTTAGGGTTTTGCTTTAGTGCTTAGATTAGACTCAGATTCTGTGATTAGGGTTAGGATTGGAGAGTAGATTCTTTCTTTCTCAAGCATGAGTGTTTGTTTGCCTGGTGGCACTTCATTTCCCTTATCTGTTATGGCTTGATAGCATGTTGTTTATTTTCAGTATGATTGCTGTTATTTCATGACTGGCTTGAGGTCGAGACGAGCTTGTGGAGGCTGAAACCCCACACACATTTCCTCCCTCACTTGCATTGCATGCATTTTACTGTTAAAGCTGATGTTTTTGTCTGTTTTGGTGTATCATTGACATGATCCCTTAGGACTCTCATTTCCTCAGATGAGGATTTGATGATAGACTTTTAGGTTGAAACCTATGCATGAAAACACCTAGGAGTTCCCTGTTTAAACCTCAACCATAGGATGAATCCATGGCATGATAACAGTAGGACTTGATAGTCTCCCTCCTAGTTGAGCCATTTTTCCCCGTAGTCCCGAACTACGTTTGCTCTGATCTTTCATACCAGATGAAAGTACGTAGGCATAGGATGCGATATCCTAGCGAGCAACCTTTCCCCCATCATTCCCCCGTAGTTAGCCGAACTACGTTGACTCTGATTTCTCGTTCCAGACGGGAATACGTAGGCATAAAGCGCGACGCTTTGCCGAGTCATTTTTCTTTTCTTTTTCAGCCAGCCTTGATAGGTAGATAGATTATAACCAACCCGTCCAAGTAAACAAACAAGCGAGGATCCCGTCGAGTACGACGGACGTGAGGGGTGCTAATACCTTTCCCTTGCGTAACCGACTCCCGAACCCAGACAATGGTTGCGATGACCTTGTCTTACCCTTATTCGTCAGGTTTTTTCCGATCGTTTCCTTTCCCGCTCTGAGGGATAAATAACGAAAGGTGGCGACTCTTCTGTCATGCCGGCACCTTATTCTCGCGCAAGCGACAACTGGCGACTCTGCTGAGGACTCATGGCATCTAGGGACTTTTCCCATCCCTTATGCTGGGACCGTTTCCCCTCCCCTACGCGAGTCAATCCTATCGTTTGTGTGTTTGCTTGTTGGGTTGCGTTTATTTATCGCATTTTTACTTCCCGCAGTTTTACTTCCCGCATTTTATTTCCAGTTGATATGATTATCTGTGCTGCTGTGGGAGAGGGATGTTACTGTGAGTGAAAAGCCGGACCTGGGCTTTGAGTACACACCTAGATATAGTTGCGGAGAAGTAGTAGACGAACCTGTCTGCTGAGCAGGCACAGTTTCCTACGAAAATCTGCGCTCAGACGAGATTCTTGCAGAGGTGCTCCTTTCCGGTCCTGAGGATCTGAGGGGAGTCCAGACGTGAGGATTGTCGACTCTGGGGACCGATCATTTGGAAGTCAGCTAAGTGAGGCCTCTTCATGACTTGATGATGCCACTCCTTCTGGGAATCGTATCGTCACTCATGAAAGTCTGTGACGCTGACGACCGCATAGGATGCCGTACCTTTGTCCGTGGATTAGGTCCATCATACCTGTGAGTGGGGTTGGGATATTGCAGGAAACTTATACCTTCAGACTACCTGGTTTTCTTGACAGTGAATCAGTATGTAGGGTTCTCAGTTGCAGAGATGTTCTTGATAGAGCAAGGGTTTGATCAGAGGATTTTATCATCGGGTGTTTGTCTGTTCTCGATAGAGCAGGCTTTGATCAGTGTATTATCGGCAGCGGTTGTTATTTGTTCTTGATAGGGCAGATTTTGAGTGGGGTTTGAAGATCTCATCAGCAGCTGTGTGTTTGTTCTAGAGAGGGCAGATTTGTGATTTGGGGTCCGAAGACTTCATCGACAGATATTCCTTGATCTTGCATCCGAGGTCTTTATTATCAGGCCTTTATTCTTGTCAGAGCAGAAGTTTGATCTTGATCCTATCAGATGGTTATTCACAGCAGATCAGATCAGTGATTTTGCACCGGGGTCTCCTTCTCATCAGTGACTGTTGACATCGAATCTCCACAGCAGCCACCTGGATATATTGTTGCATACCTGCATTTTGCATTAGCTTGCATAATCATTCCATTAGCGTGTGTCTGTGACAGGTACCGTTTCCCCGATCCAGGATCTTTAGCCTCTTATCGTGTTACTGCAACCTCTCTCAGAAAGACTGTTACGTACGAGTTCTCGGTCCTTGAAGTGTCGAATCTGACTATTGCTATGTGAGGTTACTATTTCCATGATTGGGCCCAGATTCCTCTCCTTATTATTGTCAGCAGATGCCAGGATCGGGGGAAATCTCTCAAGCACACAGACACACGCATGCATCTGCATAAAGCATTTTTGCATGACATACATTCTGCTGCTTTTCCTAACCCTTGATGTTGACAGGTTTTTCAGGTACTCAGGTTCCGAGCTGTTTTCGATCTCCAGGATTGATCAAAGACTCATCCACCGCTACTCAACTCGCGCTAATCAAACGAGAATCATGGACCAGGTACAGTCAGATGTTCAAGAGCTTCGTGAACGGATGGATCGTTTTATGGAGCTGATGCAAGTAGTTGCGAATGGGCAAGACCAGCTTCGTACTTTGGTTCAACCTCTCATCTCCAGGGTTGATAGCAATGGAATACTTCACGGAGGGGCCGTGCCTACTCCTCCTCAAGGGGATACTCCACAGAACGTTGTTCTTGCTGCCGGGGGCAACGGCAGTGCTAACGGCAATCTTATGACTAATCTCGGACTCAACGCGGCTGGCGCCGTCAATGGTAGTTTGGGAGCCAATGTTAACATGGGGCCGGTCAACGGCAATGTTGGTGCAGGAAATATGGTGGTGCCTCAACCGTGGCTGGAGGACCATCAGGATGACATATTCTCTCAGAGAGGTGCAGAGGCTGAATTGACTGCTGAAGCTCGACTCAGGTTCAAGGCGCTGGAAGACAAGATGAGAGATATAGAAAATCAGAACACATTGGGCGTTGACATGGCCAAACTTGGGTTGATTGCTGACTTTAAAGTACCTCACAAGTTCAAGGTGCCTATCTTTGAGAAGTATAGGGGCACTACTTGTCCCCGCGTTCACCTCCGATCTTATTATAGAAAGATGTCCGCTTATTCTGACGATGAGAAGCTGCTGATGCACTTCTTTCAGGATAGTCTTTCTGGTCCACCGCTCGAATGGTATATGGGTTTGGAGCCCGCTGCTGTGCGCACCTGGAAAGATCTTGCAGAAGCGTTTGTTCTCCACTATCAATATAATAGCGACTTGGCTCCCAACCGAGTTCAGCTTCAGAATCTCTCGCAGCGGAGCAATGAAAGCTTCAAAGAGTACGCCCAGCGGTGGCGTGAATTGGCTGCTCGGGTCCAACCACCGATGGTTGAGCGTGAGTTGGTGCAAATGTTCGTGGCTACCCTTCCTGGAGTCTATTATGAAAAGCTGGTTAGTGGCATGTCTGGAACATTCTCGGCCCTCATCACTTTGGGCGAGCATGTTGAGAACGGTATAAAGATCGGAAAGATTCAGGGCGAATCATCCTCAGCTGGAGGAGCTAGCAAGAAACCCTATACTGGCAAGCGTCGAGAGGGAGATGCCAGTGCTGTCACTAATGCTAGGAGAAAGGGCAAGGGCCCTCAGTCTCAGATCGCTAGCATAAATATCCCAGCTGCTACACCGCAGCCGCAGCCGCAGCAGCAGCCTCAGCAACAGAATAATCAGGGATATAAGAGATATCAGAATCGGGGTCCCCTGGCAAACCGTCATCTTGAAACTCCTCCTATGCCGTATGCACAGCTTCTGCAAACGTTGCTTCAACTCCAATTGGTTCATAAAAGGACAATGGCTCCCTTGACAGGGGCACCGCCACCGGAGTATGATGCTAATGCTACTTGTGAATTTCACTCGGGGGCACCTGGCCATACGGTTGAGAATTGTAAAGCTTTTAAGCACAAAGTCCAGGACTTGGTCGACGCCAAGGTTATCAACTTTTCTGACAGCGTGCCCAACGTCACCAAAAATCCAATGCCTCATCATAAGGGGGGCGGAGTGAATGCTGTTATCACTGAAGAGAGTTCAGACTTGCTGACCGATGTCAAAGATTTGAAGACGCCGTTGAGTTTTGTTAAGGCTAAGTTGCTGAAGAAGGGCTTCTTTCCCGGATGTGGAGAGTTATGTATGGCTTGTGCTACACTTCCTGATGGGTGTGAGCAGTTGATCGAAGGTATCCAGAGTCTGATGTCCGAGGGTATTTTGCAATTCAGTCGGAGCGTTGAGAATGCGTCAGGGGAAGTCGTGCTGAAGCAGGCGGACGAAGTCGCTACCATTACCATTCCTCGTCACCCTATTACTATTTCTGCGCCCCGTCTGCCTTCTATCACCATCACCAGGGCCGGACCAATCCCATTCGAGAGTACCAATGCCGTTCCATGGCATTATGGCGCCGAAGTTTACTGTAACGGTCAGAAGATAGAGCTTGAGCCATCCGGATCGACTGCGTAGGATCTTACTGAAGTCAGTGGTATCACTAGAAGCGGAAGAGTGTTTGCGCCAGCAGAGGTTGCAGCAGAGAAAGTGGTCCGAGCTGACGCTGTGGACAAAGGCAAAGGTAAAGCTGTTGAAGAGGTCCCTGCAGGGGCAGAGAAAGAATTGCTGGTTAAAGATGCTGAAGAGTTCATGCGACTAATCAAGAAAAGTGACTACAAAATTGTAGATCATCTTCATCAGACTCCGTCAAAGATCTCGATTCTTAACCTGTTGCTGTGTTCTGAAGCGCACCGCAACGCGTTACTGAAAGTATTGAATGCTGCATACGTGCCACAGGAGATATCAGTAAATCAACTCGAGGAGGTAGTGGCTCATGTCAACGCTGGTAATGGGCTGGGATTTACGGACCTGGAGCTGACTCCTAAGGGAAGAGATCACAATAGCGCCTTGCATGTCTCAATAGAGTGCAGAGGCACAGTTATGTCACATGTCCTAGTAGATACGGGCTCCTCTCTTAACGTGCTTCCGAAGAAGGCACTGATGAAGTTGGATACCCGTGGACTGCTGTGCACGCCTAGTGATCTGGTCGTGAAGGCCTTTGACGGAACCAAGCGCCACGTCTTTGGAGAATTGACCCTGCCAATTCAAGTTGGTCCAGAGACGTTTAATGCGGTTTTCTATATCATGGATATCATGCCCGCCTATAGTTGCCTCTTAGGTCGGCCGTGGATCCATTCTGCTGGTGCCGTAACGTCCACGCTGCATCAGAAGCTTAAATATGCTGTTGGGGGCAGCATAGTCACAGTCTGTGGAGAAGAGGACATCATGGTAAGCCACCTATCGTCCTTTAAATATGTCGAAATGGATGGTGAGATCCATGAGACTCTTTGCCAAGCATTTGAGACCGTCAGGGTGAAGGAGGTAGCTCCCGTTGTTGCAGAGAAGCAAGAGTTGAACCTCTCCTCGTTTAAGGAAGCTCGGGCTGTTGTCGAAGCTGGTTCCACCCCAGGCTGGGGGCATGTCTTGGATATACCAATCAAACAGGATAAGTTTGGATTAGGGTATTCTCCTGGAGCTGAAGCTTCATCTTCTTCTGGCAGTTCGTCTCATGGGAAAGGGCCGATCTTATTCACCAAGGGGGGAGTAATTTTTGAGAGTATCAACGCTGCGTCAGAGGACAGTGGAGACAGTGATTGTGATCTTGACGCCTGGATTCAACCGAGCAAGCCGGGCAAGCACCTCCACAACTGGACCATCAAGGAGATTATCAAGCTGACAAGTGAAGAGTAATGATTTGCTTTTTACAATCTTTGTACAACCCTATGTCCTGCCCGGGGCATAGTGGTTTTACTGTCAGGGCCTTGTTGGATTATGTGTATGCATTTTGTTAATAAATAAAAGGCGTTTTCTTCGTAATCAAATGTTATGTTCTCTGTTATTCATGCTTTATGTTTGTTTCAAAAAACAGCAAAATGGCAACGAGGTTCGTGCTAACCTGTATATTCTTGCTTTAAACTTAACCCTTGTTATTGCAGGATCCACGTAACAGATGACATCGACTCTGGACCCTCTACGGCTCACTACGACTTTGATTGCCCGATCTATCAAGTCGAGGATGAGATTGATGAAGACGAAGACCTTCCGGAAGAGTTGGCCCGCTTGTTGAGACAAGAAGAGAAGGTTATTCTGCCTCACGAGGAGGATATTGAGATTGTAAATTTGGGTTCTGAGGAACTCGTCAGAGATGTCAGAGTAGGGGCTGCGCTGCAGAATGATGTCAAGCATAGACTGGTCGAGATGCTTCGAGAGTATAGTGACGTCTTTGCTTGGTCATATGAGGATATGCCCGGACTCGACACAGATATCGTGGTTCATCGCTTGCCGTTACGAGAAGATTGCCCTCCAGTCAAGCAGAAGCTCAGGAGGACGAGACCAGACATGGCTGTAAAAATCAAAGAAGAAGTCCATAAGCAGTTGGACGCAGGATTTCTAGCCGTTACCACTTACCCTCCGTGGGTCGCCAACATAGTACCTGTACCGAAGAAGGACGGTAAGGTACGCATGTGCGTCGATTATCGGGATTTGAATAGGGCGAGCCCTAAGGATGATTTCCCGTTGCCTCATATCGATGTGTTGGTCGACAATACAACCCAGTTTTCCGTGTTTTCGTTCATGGATGGCTTCTCCGGTTACAATCAGATTAAGATGGCGCCGGAGGACATGGAGAAAACAACGTTTATTACCCCCTGGGGCACGTTTTGCTACAAGGTAATGCCCTTCGGTCTGAAGAATGCAGGGGCCACTTACCAGCGGGCAATGGTAACTTTGTTTCATGATAGGATTCATCATGAGATCGAGGTCTATGTTGATGACATGATTGCAAAGTCCCAAACGGAGGAGGAGCATCTGGTCAACCTATTGAAGCTGTTTGAAAGGCTTAGGAAGTTCAGGCTGAGGCTGAATCCTAACAAGTGCACTTTCGGAGTGCGGTCCGGAAAGTTATTGGGGTTTATCGTTAGCGAACGAGGTATTGAAGTTGATCCTGCAAAGATAAAAGCTATCCAAGAGATGCCAGCGCCGAAAACAGAAAAAGAAGTTCGTGGTTTCTTGGGCCGAATAAACTACATTGCAAGGTTTATCTCTCAGCTCACGGCCACTTGTGAACCGATGTTCAAATTGTTAAAGAAAAATCAGGCGATTACTTGGAATGAGGATTGCCAGAAGGCATTCGATAAGATAAAGCAGTATCTTCAAGAACCTCCAATCTTGATACCCCCAGTGGCTGGACGGCCATTAATCATGTACTTGACAGTTCTGGAGAATAGCATGGGGTGTGTTCTCGGTCAGCACGACGAGACGGGCAGAAAAGAGCATGCCATTTATTATTTGAGTAAAAAGTTCACTGAGTGTGAATCTCGATACTCGATGCTGGAGAAGACGTGTTGTGCACTAGCTTGGGCTGCCAAACGTCTACGACAGTATATGCTCAACCACACTACTATGCTAATTTCGAAGATGGATCCGATCAAGTACGTCTTCGAAAAGCAGGCTCTTTCGGGCAGGATTGCCAGATGGCAGATGGTGTTAACAGAATATGATATTCAGTACGTCTCTCAGAAAGCCATCAAGGGAAGCGTATTGTCTGACTACCTTGCAGAACAGCCGATCGAAGACTATCAGCCGATGAAGTTCGAATTCCCTGACGAGGACATTATGTTTCTCAAAGCGAAGGATTGCGATGAGCCATTTCCCGATGAGGGGCCGGATAGGAAGTCTCAGTGGAAGTTGATATTCGACGGAGCGGTTAATTCCTATGGAAGTGGTATCGGGGCTATCATCATGACTCCTCACGGATCCCACATCCCGTTTACTGCAAGACTGACGTTTCCAGTTACCAACAACGAAGCCGAGTATGAAGCATGTATTATGGGTCTAGAAGAGGCAATTGATTTGAGAATCAAGAATCTAGACATATATGGTGACTCAGCGCTTGTAATCAATCAGATCAAAGGGGAGTGGGAAACTCGTCAAGCGAATCTAGTGCCGTACATGAATTATGCCAGGAGGCTGCTTCCGTTCTTTGACCGGGTAGAGCTTCATCATGTACCCCGAGCTGAAAATCAAATGGCTGATGCTTTAGCCACGTTGGCTTCAATGTATAAAGTCAATTATTGGAATGAGGCTCCAAGAATTGTGCTTTCGCGGCTTGACAGACCAGCGTTTGTGTTCGCAATCGAAGATGCCACTGACGGCAAGCCATGGTTCCACGATATCCAGACCTTCCTTATGACCAAGGAGTATCCTGCGGGTGCGTCAACCCAGGATAAGAAGACTCTGAGGAGGCTATCTGGAAACTTTTACCTCAACCCTGATGGAGTGCTGTATAAGAGAAACCACGATCTCGTGCTACTCAGATGTGTGGATGAGAAAGAAGCAAGTATGCTCATGGAAGAAGTCCATGAGGGCACATTTGGTACGCACGCCGGCGGGCATGCCATGACGAGAAAGATCCTGAGAGCAGGATATTACTGGCTGACTATGGAGTCGGATTGCTTCAGATTCGCGAAGAAATGTCATAAATGCCAGATTTATGCTGACAAAGTTCATGTGCCGCCGTGCCCATTGAATGTCATGTCCTCCCCTTGGCCGTTCTCCATGTGGGGCATCGACATGATAGGCAAGATCGAGCCCACTGCATCCAATGGTCATCGTTTTATCCTGGTAGCTATCGACTACTTCACCAAATGGGTGGAGGCAGCCTCGTACGCTAATGTGACCAAGCAGGTGGTAGCTAAATTCATAAAGAGGGACATCATCTGTCGCTATGGAATTCCCGAGCGGATCATTACTGATAATGGTTCGAATTTGAATAATAAGATGATGAAAGAGCTGTGCCAGAGCTTCAAGATTGAACACCACAACTCATCTCCTTACCGGCCGAAGATGAATGGCGCTGTTGAAGCGGCCAACAAGAACATCAAGAAGATTGTTCAGAAGATGGTTGTGACGTATAAAGATTGGCACGAGATGCTGCCGTTTGCCTTGCACGGTTATCGTACGACGGTGCGTACGTCGACCGGGGCAACTCCTTTCTCCTTGGTGTACGGTATGGAAGCTGTCCTACCGCTAGAAGTGGAGATTCCTTCTTTGCGAGTTTTGGTTGATGTGAAACTTGATGAGGCAGAATGGGTTACGAATCGCTTGAACCAGCTCAGCCTGATGGACGAGAAGAGGTTAGCATCGATTGCATTTGGTCGCCTGTACCAAAGCCGAATGAAGAAAGCTTATGATAAGAAGGTGCGTCCTCGAAGCTTTCAGACGGGTGATCTCGTCCTGAAGAAGATTCTTCCGCCACACTCCGATCACCGGGGCAAGTGGACTCCGAATTACGAAGGTCCGTATGTCGTCAGCAAGGTTTTCTCAGGAGGAGCTTTGTTGTTATCCACGATGGATGGTGAAGATTTTGCATCCCCGGTGAACGCGGACGCAGTTAAAAAATACTTTTCTTGAAAGAGACCCGCTGGACAAAAAAGAAAGAGTCCAGGCAAAAAAGGGGCATCCCGGCGAACCAAAAACAGAATAAAAGGTTCGGGCAAAAATTAGGGATATATTGAAAAATGTACACCCGCGAAGTCGAAAACCTACACTGGGCGGCTTCGGCAAAAAGGGGTATCCCGGTGAACTGAAAACCCGTGAAGGGCGGTTCACGCAAAAGTTAGGGATTTAAATAAGCAAATGACTGCGTTCCGCGTATGGACTTTCATTGTTTAGTGGTTCGGAAGACCTGAGGGCCGTTTATCTGAATCAATCTCTTCCAAAGCTGAAGCATCGGAGAAGTATCAAAGTCGAGTGGGTCTTAGAGGGATCAACTCATGGTGTTCGTCTACGCCTCGATTGCCGACATTTGTATATACTGATGTATATTTATGTTTTCCTTTTTTGCGCGACTTCCTCATTCCAGGAGTTTGCCTCTGTTGTAAAACATTTTTGCCCGTTCAGGGGTTCATCATCAATAAAATGCACATTATTCAGCAATTCTACTTGACTGCTTAGCATTTATCTGTTTTGTTTGCGAATGAGAACGCCGATGTATTTTTGATAAAATGCGCATACATAAACTTGCGGGCCTAGGCCCATTGATTGTTGAAACAACTAATTAACTGAATATTGTCACGAGATAATAACCTGGATAGGCCCCTGTGAGGAGGGTATCTTGTCTGTTTGTTTGTGTTGTTGCAGGTGTAGCACCCCGCCAGAAGATGTGCCGTGCGTATCCCCGAAGCAGGATGAGTCCTCCTTCCCCAGCAGAGTTCAGTAGTCTCTCCTCCGCAGAATTTGAACGCGAGATGGTGAGCATTGATATGCCTTCCCCGGATAGAGGTGATTCTCTTCCCCAAGCAGACGCATCCTGAAAGAATGTCACCTCATCAGCTGGATCAAGCACCGAAGAATGATGTCGTCTCTCCCCAGCACCGGGTCACAAGTGCAGGGTTCATAGAAGTGTTCGGATGCCGAAGCTCGTGTTTTCCCCAGTAAAGTCGCCGAAGCAGGATGTCCCCCGCACCGGGTCACAAGTGCAGGTTTCGCAGGAGGATGTTCGTATGCCGAAGGATGCAGTAACTGATGGTGCCAGACGGAAGTCTCCAGTGGAATTGAGATTCCTCACCAGAGTCAGGCTCTCTCCTGAAGTTCGATGATTCCCTCTTCCCCAGTAGAGTATTGGAACGGCTGATGTTGTATTCCCTTGCAGAGTTGTACTCTTCCCCCGAAGTCAGACGATTCCTTCTTCCCCGGCGAAATTGAGTTTCCTCATCGGAGTTGCACTCTCCAGCGAAGTAGAATGATTTCTCTCCCCGGCTGAGTCCGCAGAAAAGCAGAATCCTTGGAAGTTGATCGGATCATGGTCGATGTTCCCCAGCAGAGCGTGGGGTAGCTAATGCTGTGTTTCCCCAGAATCGCACTCTCTCCATCGAAGCAGAATGATTTCTCCTTCCTCAGCCGAGTTTGCAGATGTCCAAGAGATCCGAATCCTTGGAAGTTGATCAGATCATGATTGGTTTGTCCCCAGTGGAGTGTTGAGCAGCTGAAGTTGGTTCCCCACAGAGTGGTCATCCCCAGAAGAGTAGCCGAGACGGCCGCGCAGTTCATTCTCGCGATTGATATCAGCAGATCCAAGTTCTCAGAGAGCTTCGTCCCCTGCAGCAGTTAGCTGAAGTTGTTCCCCTGCAGCAGTTCGCGGAAGATCAATTCCCCAGACAGAGCCTGATTGATATTGGCGTGTTCACGTTCTCCTCAGCAGGATGACTCCCCTACCTGAGTGGTTCTTTCTCCTTGACAGGAGGATTTCCCCTTTCGGCATTTATTTTGCTGACGGGATCGCATCATTGTGCATGATTGCATAACATTGTGCATGATTGCATAGCATTGTGCATGATTGCATAGCATTTAGCATAGACGCATAGCATTTCCACCATGTGGGGCATGGCGCAGAAGCATATGCATCATAGGCATGATCTAGGTCATTATCATTCTTGCCTTACAGGTGTACCACCAAAAGACCGGTTGCTCAGGAAGATTCTTGATGTTCTCCCCAGCAAGATCGCTTGCGAGATGATTCTTAAAGACCCCGGTGTGATTCCCCACGGTCGCTCGCTCGAGATGATTTTTGAGATCCCCAGCGAAGTCCTCAGTTAGAGATGATTCTTGAATCCCTCAGCAGGGCCATTTGCTTAAGACGATTCTTAAGACCACAGTACAGCTTCCCGAGTGGTTCGCCTAGTATGATACTTGAGCTCCCCAACAGCGTCCTCAGCAAGAGTTGCCCAGGAAGATTTCTGGAATACCCAACAGAATGTTTGCTCTGGAAAGGTTATCAGTTCAGGACGATTCTTGAAGATGCCCGACGGATCTGTTTGGTCAAGATGATTCTTGAAGCCCTGAGCAGCATGATATGTCTGCTCCAACAATGATGTCTAATCTGAAGATGGATTTTGTAAGCGCCCGAAGGCGATATCAGAAGGTTCCTGTGAGTCCAGATTTCCGTGTTGAAGAATCAACGGGTGGCTGAAGGCAAGGTTCCGGAGTTGTAGATACAACAAAGTAATTCGCGTGGGTCTGAAGACCAAATCAGTTATCCTGAGGTGATGATTGGTCGCGATCAAGTGAATGATACGTCTTCTGATTGAAGTCGAAGAGGTTTCTCCAACAATGATGTCTAATCTGAAGATGGATTTCGTAAGCGCCCGAAGGCGATATCAGAAGGTTCCTGTGAGTCCAGATTTCCGTGTTGAAGAATCAACGGGTGGCTGAAGGCAAGGTTCCAGGGTTGTAGATACAACAGAGTGATTCGTGTGAGTCTGAAGACCAAGTCAGTTATCCTGAGGTGATGATTGATTGCGATCAAGTGAATGATATGTCTTCTGATTGAAGTCGAAGATGTTTCTCCAGCGGTGACGCAGGGTATTTCGATCGTCCGACAGTGATGTCAGGTTTAGTTCTCCAGCAGTGACGCAGGGTGCTTCGATCGTCCGACGGTGATGTCAGCTTTGGTTCTCCAGCCAGTTGTTGAGCAGCTAGTGTTGCAGGATTCAAAGATTTGTTCCCCGCAGAGTACTGTGTGCTCGTGCAGTTGGCAAATTTTCGGGTTTACCGATATTCAACCGTCTCGTACCTTGATTAGTTGAGAGCTGGTCGCTTCTCACCCAGTCAGGTTCAAGCCGTTTGAATAGGGGCAGCTGTTGCACCCCAAAATTTGACCAACAGTTATTTATTCATTGAGTGTTTGAAAGTGGATACCTTCATCAGAAAGTTCAAAGAGATCCTCAGAGGAATGGGTTGAAACCAGGGTTGTGTGCTTCATAGCTTGAGAGTTGTGGGTGCCCCTCAGATGGTTCTGAGACTTTGAGAATGAATTTGATGTTTTGGGAAAGCCTATGAGATGTCTTGATAGCCTTCATTAAGCCCAGAGAAGTCATTATGCAAGAGTTCAGAAGATCCAACCATGAATGATAGAATTAGGGTTTTGACTGGGTCAACCCTAGGTCAACTGATGATTTGGAGAAGGTTGAGACCAATCCAAGGGCCATGAGATCATGGAATGATGCATAGAGAGGCTATAAAGATGATTCCTAGGCCAACTCATCATGAGTGAGGAGTTTGAGAAGTTTCAAGTCAGGGTCTCCAAGGATTGTCAGTGAAAAACCCTAATTTGATACCCATCTTCCAGGCAGTTTTAGCTCAAGTTATGATAGATATCTCACCTTCCCCACAACATGAATGTTGTAGAGCTTGTTCTAAGCTTTAATTTGAGTGGTGGAAGTCCTTGATAGGAGTTACAGAGCTCAAGTTATGGTTGTAACAAATTACAGGTCAGCAGAGGTGTGTGAATCTGGGTCCTTGAAAGTCACCCAACTTGCAGACAACTTTTGCCCTAGTAGGAGGATTCATATGATTTCTTGGTCAACATGAATGTTGAAGAGCATCTTCTTAGCTTTAATTTGAGTGGTAGAAGTCCTTGATTGGATTTGTGGAACTCAACTTATGGTTTGAACAAGACAGGGGTATTTTGGTCATTTGTCAGTTATAGGTCATTTTAGCCAATGCCTAAAACTCCTATTTCCAAGCCTCAAATGGAAAAACTCAAAACATGAAAGTTGCTCAAAATGTGATTTTAAGTCTAGAAAGAAGGTCACAAATTGTTGGAAAAGCTCATAGCATGAAGCTACATGATTGGTCCAAAAATGAACTAAAAATGGCATATAAGTTTGAAAAGTTGAATTTGAAAATTGATTTGGAAGATCCACAAATCCAAAATAGGTCATCCAATATATCATTTTGATTGGAAACATCATTTTGAGAACATTGGTTTAGCTAGAATTTTGATTTGAAGCTTTAAAATGGGTGATGCTTTGAAAACTTGTTACTTGAAAAAGAAGGCAACTTGGGAAATCTTAACACAAGGCAAAACCAAGGCTTATAGTTGTGCATATCTTCTCATTATCTCATGTAAAGGTATTTTGGCACCAAATGGTAAAGCATAAGGCATGGAATGTGAGATTTTCAATATGTCATCACATGAGATTTTCAAGAACTTTCCACCATATTCTAGATGAATCTAGAAGCATCTAATGATCATTATAAAAAAAAGGCCATGAAGAGAGTTCAAGGTTGGTGATAGAGAGAGATTTCAGGAGAGAGAGAGAGAGAAATAGCCATTGAAGTTCTTCCTTCAAGTTCAAGCAATCCAAGAAACCTTTCACTACAAGGCTTCTTCTCCAAAACAAGTGCAAACAGAAGCATTTCCACCATTGGAGGATCATCCTGAAGCAGTTACAAGGCTTGCAACATCCTCCACGAGCACCTACCACCATTACTTGACAGGTTGGTTTCTCTCCCTAATTCTCCTAATTTATGCAGTTTTAATTAGTTTTATAGATATAGAATTGATGCATTAGGTTAGTTGATGAAACCCTAGAAGTTATAACACGATCCATGGAGTTCCATAACAGAGCCATGAAGCTTTAGAGATCAAGAACATGCACCCTAGGCTGTTATATTCTTAGGTTTTTAGCTTGGTGTAATCCCCTTAGCACGTAGAACATTCTAGGTTAGTATGGATTCATTCCATTACCATGCATATCAGTGTGAATCAAGTGTACCCGAAACTTCCATCTTTCATAATTCTTTGTAGAGGAAGAGTTAGAGAAATATAGCACCATGATTGTGTAGAGGGAGAGGAGTAGAATAAGTTTGCTGTTTGGATCGAGGAAAATGGTGGAGAATCGAGTGAGCTAGATGAAGGAGAAGGTATGGTGCATGGAGGCTGTTTCGAAACCCTAGCAGACCAGAGGTTGAAGACGCAATCTTCACCGTCAATTCGCGTGGAATGTTTGACCTTTCATGTTAATCCAGCGGCCCAGATTCAATCTGAAGATGGAGGGAAAATTCAAAGAAATGAAACGCGGTCGTTTCATTTAATCTGATCTATGGGCTTAGTTCGCTATCCGCGCCCCCCCTATTTCTGGCCCATCTAATTTCAACTGGCGCGTGTTGCTTGTCACACCCCCCTCCCTTTTATTTGTTTTAATTTCTTTTTAATTGTTTTAATATTTTTCTTGTCTTTGAAAATTCATTAAAAATTGAAAAATAACTCTTTTTTAATTCTTCTTTTTTCTAGGAGTAGATAATAATGTGTAGAAAATATTAAAAATAAAAATGGGATTTTATTTTTAAGTTTAGTATTTTTAATAGATTTTTCTTTTAAATAGCTTTTATAATGTTTAGTTTGGTATCATGATTTTGCAAGAATTGTTTTAGGACCTTCCCTTAGGTTTTTTAATCCATTCTTTTTTGTGCAATTAGATGATGAATCATAGTTCCCCATAGGATTTTTTCTAGAATTTTAGAATCAAATTTTGATTAGGTTAATTAGGGTAGATGTAGGGTATCCTAATTAGGGTTTAGGTTGTGCTTAGGTGAAGAATTCACTTTCTTTGATTGAGTTTTGTCTTGATTTTTAGGTAGAGGCCTATGTAGATGTTATGAATAGACTTTGTAGACCCTTGTGAATAATTGTTAGATTTTTCCCCATTGGTTTAGTATTTTTAGGTATTTTCTGAAGTTGCCTGTTGATTTTGTCTACCCTGTGGTTATCTGTTCATCTTTGGGGTTTGTTGTGGGGAATTTGTTGTGGGGCTTGTGTTGCCTTGGAGACCTTGATGGAGAGCATCATGAAGAGAAGTTTGTAGATCAAGACTCAGAGACCCAGAGCTTGGCTTGTTCCCTGTCTGTGAGGTTTGAGATCCTGAAGTTTGAAGGAAGTTCATGGTACTTTCCTGAGGAAGGCACTATGAATGACTTTCATTCTTTCTTCTCACCTCTTTCTTAAGTGTCCAATGATGTTGGAGCCAACTTGTGAGTTTAATTTCTCCTGAGGAGGAATGTAAACTGATCACTTGTTGTTGAGCCACATGGGATACAACTCCTAAGTGGAAGCCTCCTAGTACTTTCCTGAGGAAGGTCCTATGAGTCTATTCACTTAGTTCCATTAGTTTATCTAGGATTTCTCAAGTATCCAATGATGTTGGAGCCAACTTGTGAGTTTAATTCCTCCTGAGGAGGAATGTAAACTGATCACATGTTGTTGAGCCACATGGGATACAACTCCTAAGTGGAAGCCTCCTAGTACTTTCCCGAGGAAGGTCCTATGAGTCTATTCACTTAGTTCCACTAGTTCAGATAGGATTTCCTAAATATCCAGTGATGTTGGAGCCTGCTTGTGAGTTTAATTTCTCCTGAGGAGGAATATAAACTGATCACAGTGGTTGAGCCACATAGGGTATGACTCCTGAGTATACACCTCCTAGTGCTTTCCTGAGGAAGACACTATGAGTCTGCTTGCTTAGCTCCCTTTCTTTGGTAAGCTTGTTCTGAAGCTTGAAGACTGGGATTGATTTCTCTTGTTTAGGGTTTTGCTTTAGTGCTTAGATTAGACTCAGATTCTGTGATTAGGGTTAGGATTGGAGAGTAGATTCTTTCTTTCTCAAGCATGAGTGTTTGTTTGCCTGGTGGCACTTCATTTCCCTTATCTGTTATGGCTTGATAGCATGTTGTTTATTTTCAGTATGATTGCTGTTATTTCATGACTGGCTTGAGGTCGAGACGAGCTTGTGGAGGCTGAAACCCCACACACATTTCCTCCCTCACTTGCATTGCATGCATTTTACTGTTAAAGCTGATGTTTTTGTCTGTTTTGGTGTATCATTGACATGATCCCTTAGGACTCTCATTTCCTCAGATGAGGATTTGATGATAGACTTTTAGGTTGAAACCTATGCATGACAACACCTAGGAGTTCCCTGTTTAAACCTCAACCATAGGATGAATCCATGGCATGATAACAGTAGGACTTGATAGTCTCCCTCCTAGTTGAGCCATTTTTCCCCGTAGTCCCGAACTACGTTTGCTCTGATCTTTCATACCAGATGAAAGTACGTAGGCATAGGATGCGATATCCTAGCGAGCAACCTTTCCCCCATCATTCCCCCGTAGTTAGCCGAACTACGTTGACTCTGATTTCTCGTTCCAGACGGGAATACGTAGGCATAAAGCGCGACGCTTTGCCGAGTCATTTTTCTTTTCTTTTTCAGCCAGCCTTGATAGGTAGATAGATTATAACCAACCCGTCCAAGTAAACAAACAAGCGAGGATCCCGTCGAGTACGACGGACGTGAGGGGTGCTAATACCTTCCCCTTGCGTAACCGACTCCCGAACCCAGACAATGGTTGCGATGACCTTGTCTTACCCTTATTCGTCAGGTTTTTTCCGATCGTTTCCTTTCCCGCTCTGAGGGATAAATAACGAAAGGTGGCGACTCTTCTGTCATGCCGGCACCTTATTCTCGCGCAAGCGACAACTGGCGACTCTGCTGAGGACTCATGGCATCTAGGGACTTTTCCCATCCCTTATGCTGGGACCGTTTCCCCTCCCCTACGCGAGTCAATCCTATCGTTTGTGTGTTTGCTTGTTGGGTTGCGTTTATTTATCGCATTTTTACTTCCCGCAGTTTTACTTCCCGCATTTTATTTCCAGTTGATATGATTATCTGTGCTGCTGTGGGAGAGGGATGTTACTGTGAGTGAAAAGCCGGACCTGGGCTTTGAGTACACACCTAGATATAGTTGCGGAGAAGTAGTAGACGAACCTGTCTGCTGAGCAGGCACAGTTTCCTACGAAAATCTGCGCTCAGACGAGATTCTTGCAGAGGTGCTCCTTTCCGGTCCTGAGGATCTGAGGGGAGTCCAGACGTGAGGATTGTCGACTCTGGGGACCGATCATTTGGAAGTCAGCTAAGTGAGGCCTCTTCATGACTTGATGATGCCACTCCTTCTGGGAATCGTATCGTCACTCATGAAAGTCTGTGACGCTGACGACCGCATAGGATGCCGTACCTTTGTCCGTGGATTAGGTCCATCATACCTGTGAGTGGGGTTGGGATATTGCAGGAAACTTATACCTTCAGACTACCTGGTTTTCTTGACAGTGAATCAGTATGTAGGGTTCTCAGTTGCAGAGATGTTCTTGATAGAGCAAGGGTTTGATCAGAGGATTTTATCATCGGGTGTTTGTCTGTTCTCGATAGAGCAGGCTTTGATCAGTGTATTATCGGCAGCGGTTGTTATTTGTTCTTGATAGGGCAGATTTTGAGTGGGGTTTGAAGATCTCATCAGCAGCTGTGTGTTTGTTCTAGAGAGGGCAGATTTGTGATTTGGGGTCCGAAGACTTCATCGACAGATATTCCTTGATCTTGCATCCGAGGTCTTTATTATCAGGCCTTTATTCTTGTCAGAGCAGAAGTTTGATCTTGATCCTATCAGATGGTTATTCACAGCAGATCAGATCAGTGATTTTGCACCGGGGTCTCCTTCTCATCAGTGACTGTTGACATCGAATCTCCACAGCAGCCACCTGGATATATTGTTGCATACCTGCATTTTGCATTAGCTTGCATAATCATTCCATTAGCATGTGTCTGTGACAGGTACCGTTTCCCCGATCCAGGATCTTTAGCCTCTTATCGTGTTACTGCAACCTCTCTCAGAAAGACTGTTACGTACGAGTTCTCGGTCCTTGAAGTGTCGAATCTGACTATTGCTATGTGAGGTTACTATTTCCATGATTGGGCCCAGATTCCTCTCCTTATTATTGTCAGCAGATGCCAGGATCGGGGGAAATCTCTCAAGCACACAGACACACGCATGCATCTGCATAAAGCATTTTTGCATGACATACATTCTGCTGCTTTTCCTAACCCTTGATGTTGACAGGTTTTTCAGGTACTCAGGTTCCGAGCTGTTTTCGATCTCCAGGATTGATCAAAGACTCATCCACCGCTACTCAACTCGCGCTAATCAAACGAGAATCATGGACCAGGTACAGTCAGATGTTCAAGAGCTTCGTGAACGGATGGATCGTTTTATGGAGCTGATGCAAGTAGTTGCGAATGGGCAAGACCAGCTTCGTACTTTGGTTCAACCTCTCATCTCCAGGGTTGATAGCAATGGAATACTTCACGGAGGGGCCGTGCCTACTCCTCCTCAAGGGGATACTCCACAGAACGTTGTTCTTGCTGCCGGGGGCAACGGCAGTGCTAACGGCAATCTTATGACTAATCTCGGACTCAACGCGGCTGGCGCCGTCAATGGTAGTTTGGGAGCCAATGTTAACATGGGGCCGGTCAACGGCAATGTTGGTGCAGGAAATATGGTGGTGCCTCAACCGTGGCTGGAGGACCATCAGGATGACATATTCTCTCAGAGAGGTGCAGAGGCTGAATTGACTGCTGAAGCTCGACTCAGGTTCAAGGCGCTGGAAGACAAGATGAGAGATATAGAAAATCAGAACACATTGGGCGTTGACATGGCCAAACTTGGGTTGATTGCTGACTTTAAAGTACCTCACAAGTTCAAGGTGCCTATCTTTGAGAAGTATAGGGGCACTACTTGTCCCCGCGTTCACCTCCGATCTTATTATAGAAAGATGTCCGCTTATTCTGACGATGAGAAGCTGCTGATGCACTTCTTTCAGGATAGTCTTTCTGGTCCACCGCTCGAATGGTATATGGGTTTGGAGCCCGCTGCTGTGCGCACCTGGAAAGATCTTGCAGAAGCGTTTGTTCTCCACTATCAATATAATAGCGACTTGGCTCCCAACCGAGTTCAGCTTCAGAATCTCTCGCAGCGGAGCAATGAAAGCTTCAAAGAGTACGCCCAGCGGTGGCGTGAATTGGCTGCTCGGGTCCAACCACCGATGGTTGAGCGTGAGTTGGTGCAAATGTTCGTGGCTACCCTTCCTGGAGTCTATTATGAAAAGCTGGTTAGTGGCATGTCTGGAACATTCTCGGCCCTCATCACTTTGGGCGAGCATGTTGAGAACGGTATAAAGATCGGAAAGATTCAGGGCGAATCATCCTCAGCTGGAGGAGCTAGCAAGAAACCCTATACTGGCAAGCGTCGAGAGGGAGATGCCAGTGCTGTCACTAATGCTAGGAGAAAGGGCAAGGGCCCTCAGTCTCAGATCGCTAGCATAAATATCCCAGCTGCTACACCGCAGCCGCAGCCGCAGCAGCAGCCTCAGCAACAGAATAATCAGGGATATAAGAGATATCAGAATCGGGGTCCCCTGGCAAACCGTCATCTTGAAACTCCTCCTATGCCGTATGCACAGCTTCTGCAAACGTTGCTTCAACTCCAATTGGTTCATAAAAGGACAATGGCTCCCTTGACAGGGGCACCGCCACCGGAGTATGATGCTAATGCTACTTGTGAATTTCACTCGGGGGCACCTGGCCATACGGTTGAGAATTGTAAAGCTTTTAAGCACAAAGTCCAGGACTTGGTCGACGCCAAGGTTATCAACTTTTCTGACAGCGTGCCCAACGTCACCAAAAATCCAATGCCTCATCATAAGGGGGGCGGAGTGAATGCTGTTATCACTGAAGAGAGTTCAGACTTGCTGACCGATGTCAAAGATTTGAAGACGCCGTTGAGTTTTGTTAAGGCTAAGTTGCTGAAGAAGGGCTTCTTTCCCGGATGTGGAGAGTTATGTATGGCTTGTGCTACACTTCCTGATGGGTGTGAGCAGTTGATCGAAGGTATCCAGAGTCTGATGTCCGAGGGTATTTTGCAATTCAGTCGGAGCGTTGAGAATGCGTCAGGGGAAGTCGTGCTGAAGCAGGCGGACGAAGTCGCTACCATTACCATTCCTCGTCACCCTATTACTATTTCTGCGCCCCGTCTGCCTTCTATCACCATCACCAGGGCCGGACCAATCCCATTCGAGAGTACCAATGCCGTTCCATGGCATTATGGCGCCGAAGTTTACTGTAACGGTCAGAAGATAGAGCTTGAGCCATCCGGATCGACTGCGCAGGATCTTACTGAAGTCAGTGGTATCACTAGAAGCGGAAGAGTGTTTGCGCCAGCAGAGGTTGCAGCAGAGAAAGTGGTCCGAGCTGACGCTGTGGACAAAGGCAAAGGTAAAGCTGTTGAAGAGGTCCCTGCAGGGGCAGAGAAAGAATTGCTGGTTAAAGATGCTGAAGAGTTCATGCGACTAATCAAGAAAAGTGACTACAAAATTGTAGATCATCTTCATCAGACTCCGTCAAAGATCTCGATTCTTAACCTGTTGCTGTGTTCTGAAGCGCACCGCAACGCGTTACTGAAAGTATTGAATGCTGCATACGTGCCACAGGAGATATCAGTAAATCAACTCGAGGAGGTAGTGGCTCATGTCAACGCTGGTAATGGGCTGGGATTTACGGACCTGGAGCTGACTCCTAAGGGAAGAGATCACAATAGCGCCTTGCATGTCTCAATAGAGTGCAGAGGCACAGTTATGTCACATGTCCTAGTAGATACGGGCTCCTCTCTTAACGTGCTTCCGAAGAAGGCACTGATGAAGTTGGATACCCGTGGACTGCTGTGCACGCCTAGTGATCTGGTCGTGAAGGCCTTTGACGGAACCAAGCGCCACGTCTTTGGAGAATTGACCCTGCCAATTCAAGTTGGTCCAGAGACGTTTAATGCGGTTTTCTATATCATGGATATCATGCCCGCCTATAGTTGCCTCTTAGGTCGGCCGTGGATCCATTCTGCTGGTGCCGTAACGTCCACGCTGCATCAGAAGCTTAAATATGCTGTTGGGGGCAGCATAGTCACAGTCTGTGGAGAAGAGGACATCATGGTAAGCCACCTATCGTCCTTTAAATATGTCGAAATGGATGGTGAGATCCATGAGACTCTTTGCCAAGCATTTGAGACCGTCAGGGTGAAGGAGGTAGCTCCCGTTGTTGCAGAGAAGCAAGAGTTGAACCTCTCCTCGTTTAAGGAAGCTCGGGCTGTTGTCGAAGCTGGTTCCACCCCAGGCTGGGGGCATGTCTTGGATATACCAATCAAACAGGATAAGTTTGGATTAGGGTATTCTCCTGGAGCTGAAGCTTCATCTTCTTCTGGCAGTTCGTCTCATGGGAAAGGGCCGATCTTATTCACCAAGGGGGGAGTAATTTTTGAGAGTATCAACGCTGCGTCAGAGGACAGTGGAGACAGTGATTGTGATCTTGACGCCTGGATTCAACCGAGCAAGCCGGGCAAGCACCTCCACAACTGGACCATCAAGGAGATTATCAAGCTGACAAGTGAAGAGTAATGATTTGCTTTTTACAATCTTTGTACAACCCTATGTCCTGCCCGGGGCATAGTGGTTTTACTGTCAGGGCCTTGTTGGATTATGTGTATGCATTTTGTTAATAAATAAAAGGCGTTTTCTTCGTAATCAAATGTTATGTTCTCTGTTATTCATGCTTTATGTTTGTTTCAAAAAACAGCAAAATGGCAACGAGGTTCGTGCTAACCTGTATATTCTTGCTTTAAACTTAACCCTTGTTATTGCAGGATCCACGTAACAGATGACATCGACTCTGGACCCTCTACGGCTCACTACGACTTTGATTGCCCGATCTATCAAGTCGAGGATGAGATTGATGAAGACGAAGACCTTCCGGAAGAGTTGGCCCGCTTGTTGAGACAAGAAGAGAAGGTTATTCTGCCTCACGAGGAGGATATTGAGATTGTAAATTTGGGTTCTGAGGAACTCGTCAGAGATGTCAGAGTAGGGGCTGCGCTGCAGAATGATGTCAAGCATAGACTGGTCGAGATGCTTCGAGAGTATAGTGACGTCTTTGCTTGGTCATATGAGGATATGCCCGGACTCGACACAGATATCGTGGTTCATCGCTTGCCGTTACGAGAAGATTGCCCTCCAGTCAAGCAGAAGCTCAGGAGGACGAGACCAGACATGGCTGTAAAAATCAAAGAAGAAGTCCATAAGCAGTTGGACGCAGGATTTCTAGCCGTTACCACTTACCCTCCGTGGGTCGCCAACATAGTACCTGTACCGAAGAAGGACGGTAAGGTACGCATGTGCGTCGATTATCGGGATTTGAATAGGGCGAGCCCTAAGGATGATTTCCCGTTGCCTCATATCGATGTGTTGGTCGACAATACAACCCAGTTTTCCGTGTTTTCGTTCATGGATGGCTTCTCCGGTTACAATCAGATTAAGATGGCGCCGGAGGACATGGAGAAAACAACGTTTATTACCCCCTGGGGCACGTTTTGCTACAAGGTAATGCCCTTCGGTCTGAAGAATGCAGGGGCCACTTACCAGCGGGCAATGGTAACTTTGTTTCATGATAGGATTCATCATGAGATCGAGGTCTATGTTGATGACATGATTGCAAAGTCCCAAACGGAGGAGGAGCATCTGGTCAACCTATTGAAGCTGTTTGAAAGGCTTAGGAAGTTCAGGCTGAGGCTGAATCCTAACAAGTGCACTTTCGGAGTGCGGTCCGGAAAGTTATTGGGGTTTATCGTTAGCGAACGAGGTATTGAAGTTGATCCTGCAAAGATAAAAGCTATCCAAGAGATGCCAGCGCCGAAAACAGAAAAAGAAGTTCGTGGTTTCTTGGGCCGAATAAACTACATTGCAAGGTTTATCTCTCAGCTCACGGCCACTTGTGAACCGATGTTCAAATTGTTAAAGAAAAATCAGGTGATTACTTGGAATGAGGATTGCCAGAAGGCATTCGATAAGATAAAGCAGTATCTTCAAGAACCTCCAATCTTGATACCCCCAGTGGCTGGACGGCCATTAATCATGTACTTGACAGTTCTGGAGAATAGCATGGGGTGTGTTCTCGGTCAGCACGACGAGACGGGCAGAAAAGAGCATGCCATTTATTATTTGAGTAAAAAGTTCACTGAGTGTGAATCTCGATACTCGATGCTGGAGAAGACGTGTTGTGCACTAGCTTGGGCTGCCAAACGTCTACGACAGTATATGCTCAACCACACTACTATGCTAATTTCGAAGATGGATCCGATCAAGTACGTCTTCGAAAAGCAGGCTCTTTCGGGCAGGATTGCCAGATGGCAGATGGTGTTAACAGAATATGATATTCAGTACGTCTCTCAGAAAGCCATCAAGGGAAGCGTATTGTCTGACTACCTTGCAGAACAGCCGATCGAAGACTATCAGCCGATGAAGTTCGAATTCCCTGACGAGGACATTATGTTTCTCAAAGCGAAGGATTGCGATGAGCCATTTCCCGATGAGGGGCCGGATAGGAAGTCTCAGTGGAAGTTGATATTCGACGGAGCGGTTAATTCCTATGGAAGTGGTATCGGGGCTATCATCATGACTCCTCACGGATCCCACATCCCGTTTACTGCAAGACTGACGTTTCCAGTTACCAACAACGAAGCCGAGTATGAAGCATGTATTATGGGTCTAGAAGAGGCAATTGATTTGAGAATCAAGAATCTAGACATATATGGTGACTCAGCGCTTGTAATCAATCAGATCAAAGGGGAGTGGGAAACTCGTCAAGCGAATCTAGTGCCGTACATGAATTATGCCAGGAGGCTGCTTCCGTTCTTTGACCGGGTAGAGCTTCATCATGTACCCCGAGCTGAAAATCAAATGGCTGATGCTTTAGCCACGTTGGCTTCAATGTATAAAGTCAATTATTGGAATGAGGCTCCAAGAATTGTGCTTTCGCGGCTTGACAGACCAGCGTTTGTGTTCGCAATCGAAGATGCCACTGACGGCAAGCCATGGTTCCACGATATCCAGACCTTCCTTATGACCAAGGAGTATCCTGCGGGTGCGTCAACCCAGGATAAGAAGACTCTGAGGAGGCTATCTGGAAACTTTTACCTCAACCCTGATGGAGTGCTGTATAAGAGAAACCACGATCTCGTGCTACTCAGATGTGTGGATGAGAAAGAAGCAAGTATGCTCATGGAAGAAGTCCATGAGGGCACATTTGGTACGCACGCCGGCGGGCATGCCATGACGAGAAAGATCCTGAGAGCAGGATATTACTGGCTGACTATGGAGTCGGATTGCTTCAGATTCGCGAAGAAATGTCATAAATGCCAGATTTATGCTGACAAAGTTCATGTGCCGCCGTGCCCATTGAATGTCATGTCCTCCCCTTGGCCGTTCTCCATGTGGGGCATCGACATGATAGGCAAGATCGAGCCCACTGCATCCAATGGTCATCGTTTTATCCTGGTAGCTATCGACTACTTCACCAAATGGGTGGAGGCAGCCTCGTACGCTAATGTGACCAAGCAGGTGGTAGCTAAATTCATAAAGAGGGACATCATCTGTCGCTATGGAATTCCCGAGCGGATCATTACTGATAATGGTTCGAATTTGAATAATAAGATGATGAAAGAGCTGTGCCAGAGCTTCAAGATTGAACACCACAACTCATCTCCTTACCGGCCGAAGATGAATGGCGCTGTTGAAGCGGCCAACAAGAACATCAAGAAGATTGTTCAGAAGATGGTTGTGACGTATAAAGATTGGCACGAGATGCTGCCGTTTGCCTTGCACGGTTATCGTACGACGGTGCGTACGTCGACCGGGGCAACTCCTTTCTCCTTGGTGTACGGTATGGAAGCTGTCCTACCGCTAGAAGTGGAGATTCCTTCTTTGCGAGTTTTGGTTGATGTGAAACTTGATGAGGCAGAATGGGTTACGAATCGCTTGAACCAGCTCAGCCTGATGGACGAGAAGAGGTTAGCATCGATTGCATTTGGTCGCCTGTACCAAAGCCGAATGAAGAAAGCTTATGATAAGAAGGTGCGTCCTCGAAGCTTTCAGACGGGTGATCTCGTCCTGAAGAAGATTCTTCCGCCACACTCCGATCACCGGGGCAAGTGGACTCCGAATTACGAAGGTCCGTATGTCGTCAGCAAGGTTTTCTCAGGAGGAGCTTTGTTGTTATCCACGATGGATGGTGAAGATTTTGCATCCCCGGTGAACGCGGACGCAGTTAAAAAATACTTTTCTTGAAAGAGACCCGCTGGACAAAAAAGAAAGAGTCCAGGCAAAAAAGGGGCATCCCGGCGAACCAAAAACAGAATAAAAGGTTCGGGCAAAAATTAGGGATATATTGAAAAATGTACACCCGCGAAGTCGAAAACCTACACTGGGCGGCTTCGGCAAAAAGGGGTATCCCGGTGAACTGAAAACCCATGAAGGGCGGTTCACGCAAAAGTTAGGGATTTAAATAAGCAAATGACTGCGTTCCGCGTATGGACTTTCATTGTTTAGTGGTTCGGAAGACCTGAGGGCCGTTTATCTGAATCAATCTCTTCCAAAGCTGAAGCATCGGAGAAGTATCAAAGTCGAGTGGGTCTTAGAGGGATCAACTCATGGTGTTCGTCTACGCCTCGATTGCCGACATTTGTATATACTGATGTATATTTATGTTTTCCTTTTTTGCGCGACTTCCTCATTCCAGGAGTTTGCCTCTGTTGTAAAACATTTTTGCCCGTTCAGGGGTTCATCATCAATAAAATGCACATTATTCAGCAATTCTACTTGACTGCTTAGCATTTATCTGTTTTGTTTGCGAATGAGAACGCCGATGTATTTTTGATAAAATGCGCATACATAAACTTGCGGGCCTAGGCCCATTGATTGTTGAAACAACTAATTAACTGAATATTGTCACGAGATAATAACCTGGATAGGCCCCTGTGAGGAGGGTATCTTGTCTGTTTGTTTGTGTTGTTGCAGGTGTAGCACCCCGCCAGAAGATGTGCCGTGCGTATCCCCGAAGCAGGATGAGTCCTCCTTCCCCAGCAGAGTTCAGTAGTCTCTCCTCCGCAGAATTTGAACGCGAGATGGTGAGCATTGATATGCCTTCCCCGGATAGAGGTGATTCTCTTCCCCAAGCAGACGCATCCTGAAAGAATGTCACCTCATCAGCTGGATCAAGCACCGAAGAATGATGTCGTCTCTCCCCAGCACCGGGTCACAAGTGCAGGGTTCATAGAAGTGTTCGGATGCTGAAGCTCGTGTTTTCCCCAGTAAAGTCGCCGAAGCAGGATGTCCCCCGCACCGGGTCACAAGTGCAGGTTTCGCAGGAGGATGTTCGTATGCCGAAGGATGCAGTAACTGATGGTGCCAGACGGAAGTCTCCAGTGGAATTGAGATTCCTCACCAGAGTCAGGCTCTCTCCTGAAGTTCGATGATTCCCTCTTCCCCAGTAGAGTATTGGAACGGCTGATGTTGTATTCCCTTGCAGAGTTGTACTCTTCCCCCGAAGTCAGACGATTCCTTCTTCCCCGGCGAAATTGAGTTTCCTCATCGGAGTTGCACTCTCCAGCGAAGTAGAATGATTTCTCTCCCCGGCTGAGTCCGCAGAAAAGCAGAATCCTTGGAAGTTGATCGGATCATGGTCGATGTTCCCCAGCAGAGCGTGGGGTAGCTAATGCTGTGTTTCCCCAGAATCGCACTCTCTCCATCGAAGCAGAATGATTTCTCCTTCCTCAGCCGAGTTTGCAGATGTCCAAGAGATCCGAATCCTTGGAAGTTGATCAGATCATGATTGGTTTGTCCCCAGTGGAGTGTTGAGCAGCTGAAGTTGGTTCCCCACAGAGTGGTCATCCCCAGAAGAGTAGCCGAGACGGCCGCGCAGTTCATTCTCGCGATTGATATCAGCAGATCCAAGTTCTCAGAGAGCTTCGTCCCCTGCAGCAGTTAGCTGAAGTTGTTCCCCTGCAGCAGTTCGCGGAAGATCAATTCCCCAGACAGAGCCTGATTGATATTGGCGTGTTCACGTTCTCCTCAGCAGGATGACTCCCCTACCTGAGTGGTTCTTTCTCCTTGACAGGAGGATTTCCCCTTTCGGCATTTATTTTGCTGACGGGATCGCATCATTGTGCATGATTGCATAACATTGTGCATGATTGCATAGCATTGTGCATGATTGCATAGCATTTAGCATAGACGCATAGCATTTCCACCATGTGGGGCATGGCGCAGAAGCATATGCATCATAGGCATGATCTAGGTCATTATCATTCTTGCCTTACAGGTGTACCACCAAAAGACCGGTTGCTCAGGAAGATTCTTGATGTTCTCCCCAGCAAGATCGCTTGCGAGATGATTCTTAAAGACCCCGGTGTGATTCCCCACGGTCGCTCGCTCGAGATGATTTTTGAGATCCCCAGCGAAGTCCTCAGTTAGAGATGATTCTTGAATCCCTCAGCAGGGCCATTTGCTTAAGACGATTCTTAAGACCACAGTACAGCTTCCCGAGTGGTTCGCCTAGTATGATACTTGAGCTCCCCAACAGCGTCCTCAGCAAGAGTTGCCCAGGAAGATTTCTGGAATACCCAACAGAATGTTTGCTCTGGAAAGGTTATCAGTTCAGGACGATTCTTGAAGATGCCCGACGGATCTGTTTGGTCAAGATGATTCTTGAAGCCCTGAGCAGCATGATATGTCTGCTCCAACAATGATGTCTAATCTGAAGATGGATTTTGTAAGCGCCCGAAGGCGATATCAGAAGGTTCCTGTGAGTCCAGATTTCCGTGTTGAAGAATCAACGGGTGGCTGAAGGCAAGGTTCCGGAGTTGTAGATACAACAAAGTAATTCGCGTGGGTCTGAAGACCAAATCAGTTATCCTGAGGTGATGATTGGTCGCGATCAAGTGAATGATACGTCTTCTGATTGAAGTCGAAGAGGTTTCTCCAACAATGATGTCTAATCTGAAGATGGATTTCGTAAGCGCCCGAAGGCGATATCAGAAGGTTCCTGTGAGTCCAGATTTCCGTGTTGAAGAATCAACGGGTGGCTGAAGGCAAGGTTCCAGGGTTGTAGATACAACAGAGTGATTCGTGTGAGTCTGAAGACCAAGTCAGTTATCCTGAGGTGATGATTGATTGCGATCAAGTGAATGATATGTCTTCTGATTGAAGTCGAAGATGTTTCTCCAGCGGTGACGCAGGGTATTTCGATCGTCCGACAGTGATGTCAGGTTTAGTTCTCCAGCAGTGACGCAGGGTGCTTCGATCGTCCGACGGTGATGTCAGCTTTGGTTCTCCAGCCAGTTGTTGAGCAGCTAGTGTTGCAGGATTCAAAGATTTGTTCCCCGCAGAGTACTGTGTGCTCGTGCAGTTGGCAAATTTTCGGGTTTACCGATATTCAACCGTCTCGTACCTTGATTAGTTGAGAGATGGTCGCTTCTCACCCAGTCAGGTTCAAGCCGTTTGAATAGGGGCAGCTGTTGCACCCCAAAATTTGACCAACAGTTATTTATTCATTGAGTGTTTGAAAGTGGATACCTTCATCAGAAAGTTCAAAGAGATCCTCAGAGGAATGGGTTGAAACCAGGGTTGTGTGCTTCATAGCTTGAGAGTTGTGGGTGCCCCTCAGATGGTTCTGAGACTTTGAGAATGAATTTGATGTTTTGGGAAAGCCTATGAGATGTCTTGATAGCCTTCATTAAGCCCAGAGAAGTCATTATGCAAGAGTTCAGAAGATCCAACCATGAATGATAGAATTAGGGTTTTGACTGGGTCAACCCTAGGTCAACTGATGATTTGGAGAAGGTTGAGACCAATCCAAGGGCCATGAGATCATGGAATGATGCATAGAGAGGCTATAAAGATGATTCCTAGGCCAACTCATCATGAGTGAGGAGTTTGAGAAGTTTCAAGTCAGGGTCTCCAAGGATTGTCAGTGAAAAACCCTAATTTGATACCCATCTTCCAGGCAGTTTTAGCTCAAGTTATGATAGATATCTCACCTTCCCCACAACATGAATGTTGTAGAGCTTGTTCTAAGCTTTAATTTGAGTGGTGGAAGTCCTTGATAGGAGTTACAGAGCTCAAGTTATGGTTGTAACAAATTACAGGTCAGCAGAGGTGTGTGAATCTGGGTCCTTGAAAGTCACCCAACTTGCAGACAACTTTTGCCCTAGTAGGAGGATTCATATGATTTCTTGGTCAACATGAATGTTGAAGAGCATCTTCTTAGCTTTAATTTGAGTGGTAGAAGTCCTTGATTGGATTTGTGGAACTCAACTTATGGTTTGAACAAGACAGGGGTATTTTGGTCATTTGTCAGTTATAGGTCATTTTAGCCAATGCCTAAAACTCCTATTTCCAAGCCTCAAATGGAAAAACTCAAAACATGAAAGTTGCTCAAAATGTGATTTTAAGTCTAGAAAGAAGGTCACAAATTGTTGGAAAAGCTCATAGCATGAAGCTACATGATTGGTCCAAAAATGAACTAAAAATGGCATATAAGTTTGAAAAGTTGAATTTGAAAATTGATTTGGAAGATCCACAAATCCAAAATAGGTCATCCAATATATCATTTTGATTGGAAACATCATTTTGAGAACATTGGTTTAGCTAGAATTTTGATTTGAAGCTTTAAAATGGGTGATGCTTTGAAAACTTGTTACTTGAAAAAGAAGGCAACTTGGGAAATCTTAACACAAGGCAAAACCAAGGCTTATAGTTGTGCATATCTTCTCATTATCTCATGTAAAGGTATTTTGGCACCAAATGGTAAAGCATAAGGCATGGAATGTGAGATTTTCAATATGTCATCACATGAGATTTTCAAGAACTTTCCACCATATTCTAGATGAATCTAGAAGCATCTAATGATCATTATAAAAAAAAGGCCATGAAGAGAGTTCAAGGTTGGTGATAGAGAGAGATTTCAGGAGAGAGAGAGAGAGAGAAATAGCCATTGAAGTTCTTCCTTCAAGTTCAAGCAATCCAAGAAACCTTTCACTACAAGGCTTCTTCTCCAAAACAAGTGCAAACAGAAGCATTTCCACCATTGGAGGATCATCCTGAAGCAGTTACAAGGCTTGCAACATCCTCCACGAGCACCTACCACCATTACTTGACAGGTTGGTTTCTCTCCCTAATTCTCCTAATTTATGCAGTTTTAATTAGTTTTATAGATATAGAATTGATGCATTAGGTTAGTTGATGAAACCCTAGAAGTTATAACACGATCCATGGAGTTCCATAACAGAGCCATGAAGCTTTAGAGATCAAGAACATGCACCCTAGGCTGTTATATTCTTAGGTTTTTAGCTTGGTGTAATCCCCTTAGCACGTAGAACATTCTAGGTTAGTATGGATTCATTCCATTACCATGCATATCAGTGTGAATCAAGTGTACCCGAAACTTCCATCTTTCATAATTCTTTGTAGAGGAAGAGTTAGAGAAATATAGCACCATGATTGTGTAGAGGGAGAGGAGTAGAATAAGTTTGCTGTTTGGATCGAGGAAAATGGTGGAGAATCGAGTGAGCTAGATGAAGGAGAAGGTATGGTGCATGGAGGCTGTTTCGAAACCCTAGCAGACCAGAGGTTGAAGACGCAATCTTCACCGTCAATTCGCGTGGAATGTTTGACCTTTCATGTTAATCCAGCGGCCCAGATTCAATCTGAAGATGGAGGGAAAATTCAAAGAAATGAAATGCGGTCGTTTCATTTAATCTGATCTATGGGCTTAGTTCGCTATCCGCGCCCCCCCTATTTTTGGCCCATCTAATTTCAACTGGCGCGTGTTGCTTGTCACACCCCCCTCCCTTTTATTTGTTTTAATTTCTTTTTAATTGTTTTAATATTTTTCTTGTCTTTGAAAATTCATTAAAAATTGAAAAATAACTCTTTTTTAATTCTTCTTTTTTCTAGGAGTAGATAATAATGTGTAGAAAATATTAAAAATAAAAATGGGATTTTATTTTTAAGTTTAGTATTTTTAATAGATTTTTCTTTTAAATAGCTTTTATAATGTTTAGTTTGGTATCATGATTTTGCAAGAATTGTTTTAGGACCTTCCCTTAGGTTTTTTAATCCATTCTTTTTTGTGCAATTAGATGATGAATCATAGTTCCCCATAGGATTTTTTCTAGAATTTTAGAATCAAATTTTGATTAGGTTAATTAGGGTAGATGTAGGGTATCCTAATTAGGGTTTAGGTTGTGCTTAGGTGAAGAATTCACTTTCTTTGATTGAGTTTTGTCTTGATTTTTAGGTAGAGGCCTATGTAGATGTTATGAATAGACTTTGTAGACCCTTGTGAATAATTGTTAGATTTTTCCCCATTGGTTTAGTATTTTTAGGTATTTTCTGAAGTTGCCTGTTGATTTTGTCTACCCTGTGGTTATCTGTTCATCTTTGGGGTTTGTTGTGGGGAATTTGTTGTGGGGCTTGTGTTGCCTTGGAGACCTTGATGGAGAGCATCATGAAGAGAAGTTTGTAGATCAAGACTCAGAGACCCAGAGCTTGGCTTGTTCCCTGTCTGTGAGGTTTGAGATCCTGAAGTTTGAAGGAAGTTCATGGTACTTTCCTGAGGAAGGCACTATGAATGACTTTCATTCTTTCTTCTCACCTCTTTCTTAAGTGTCCAATGATGTTGGAGCCAACTTGTGAGTTTAATTTCTCCTGAGGAGGAATGTAAACTGATCACTTGTTGTTGAGCCACATGGGATACAACTCCTAAGTGGAAGCCTCCTAGTACTTTCCTGAGGAAGGTCCTATGAGTCTATTCACTTAGTTCCATTAGTTTATCTAGGATTTCTCAAGTATCCAATGATGTTGGAGCCAACTTGTGAGTTTAATTCCTCCTGAGGAGGAATGTAAACTGATCACATGTTGTTGAGCCACATGGGATACAACTCCTAAGTGGAAGCCTCCTAGTACTTTCCCGAGGAAGGTCCTATGAGTCTATTCACTTAGTTCCACTAGTTCAGATAGGATTTCCTAAATATCCAGTGATGTTGGAGCCTGCTTGTGAGTTTAATTTCTCCTGAGGAGGAATATAAACTGATCACAGTGGTTGAGCCACATAGGGTATGACTCCTGAGTATACACCTCCTAGTGCTTTCCTGAGGAAGACACTATGAGTCTGCTTGCTTAGCTCCCTTTCTTTGGTAAGCTTGTTCTGAAGCTTGAAGACTGGGATTGATTTCTCTTGTTTAGGGTTTTGCTTTAGTGCTTAGATTAGACTCAGATTCTGTGATTAGGGTTAGGATTGGAGAGTAGATTCTTTCTTTCTCAAGCATGAGTGTTTGTTTGCCTGGTGGCACTTCATTTCCCTTATCTGTTATGGCTTGATAGCATGTTGTTTATTTTCAGTATGATTGCTGTTATTTCATGACTGGCTTGAGGTCGAGACGAGCTTGTGGAGGCTGAAACCCCACACACATTTCCTCCCTCACTTGCATTGCATGCATTTTACTGTTAAAGCTGATGTTTTTGTCTGTTTTGGTGTATCATTGACATGATCCCTTAGGACTCTCATTTCCTCAGATGAGGATTTGATGATAGACTTTTAGGTTGAAACCTATGCATGACAACACCTAGGAGTTCCCTGTTTAAACCTCAACCATAGGATGAATCCATGGCATGATAACAGTAGGACTTGATAGTCTCCCTCCTAGTTGAGCCATTTTTCCCCGTAGTCCCGAACTACGTTTGCTCTGATCTTTCATACCAGATGAAAGTACGTAGGCATAGGATGCGATATCCTAGCGAGCAACCTTTCCCCCATCATTCCCCCGTAGTTAGCCGAACTACGTTGACTCTGATTTCTCGTTCCAGACGGGAATACGTAGGCATAAAGCGCGACGCTTTGCCGAGTCATTTTTCTTTTCTTTTTCAGCCAGCCTTGATAGGTAGATAGATTATAACCAACCCGTCCAAGTAAACAAACAAGCGAGGATCCCGTCGAGTACGACGGACGTGAGGGGTGCTAATACCTTCCCCTTGCGTAACCGACTCCCGAACCCAGACAATGGTTGCGATGACCTTGTCTTACCCTTATTCGTCAGGTTTTTTCCGATCGTTTCCTTTCCCGCTCTGAGGGATAAATAACGAAAGGTGGCGACTCTTCTGTCATGCCGGCACCTTATTCTCGCGCAAGCGACACCATTCCCAAAGGATTTGGACTAAAGTTTGATTGTACCTGTAGAACAAGGTTCTAAAGAGGTTCCCAAAGTCATTAATCCATCTTTCGGATATTATTAATTTCCCAACTAACTCGGGGATTAATAATATTCTCAAGAGAACTTCTTTTGAGTGTAGCATCGCACAGCACTATTTCGGGAGTACTCCCTCATAGTCCCACACTACATCCTAATAAAGGCCAAAGTGGGGTTAAAGGTAACTACGGTCCTCAATATCATAGACTCCAATCGAAAATAGTAAAAGTCTTCACGATTACTCGTTCAACCGAACCATTTTTGAAAGGGTCTCAACTGAGCATGATTTTCAAGTCAACTTAGTCGGGACTCACTCCCTATAAGCCTCATCGAACATATCACTATCCTATCTTAAGTTCACTCAAGTCCGGTGTAGGACTTTGTCTCACCACTCAAAGATAATAGCCCAAAAGAAATAACGAACAATAAGCAAGTAGGCAAATAAGCAAATATATAAAGCAATAAAGAAAAAACAAGATAGGGAGACCCTTCCGAGGATCCCCAGTGAAGTCGCCATTTCTGTCGCGGTGAAATTTGGATACCAAACTATTGATTAGTTTGAATCTTATATTCATTTTGCAACCGAACTTTGATTTGTCCAAAGGAAGGGATAAAGATCGAAATTCCCACAATGCAATGCAAATGCAAGGTTTAGAGAGTTTTAGGTTCGGGGGTCAGTTAAACTTAGGGAAGGTACTAGCATCCTAAGTTTCTGTAGTACTCTACAGGAACCTCTTGTTTTATGTTTGTTTATTGCTAAGTGTTTATCTGCTTAATGGTTGAAAGACCCTAGGGGTTTATTTCTAAGTATACTCGATAAGATGTCGCATCTAATGCCTACATATCCTTACGGGAGTGGAATTAGAGTATCTGTAGTTCCCCTAAAGGGTTAGAGGAATTCTTTGACTGTGGTCAAAGTTCCTACGGGTTTAGGGTAGTTGATTAATTGAGTTTAGGAGAAGAGGTGAGTTATCATTTTAAGAGAGATTTAACTGCCACAAGTTGTAGCAAAATAGTCTTTGCATCGTCTTAAGAGAAGGGCTCAAGTACTCGGATATAGATCGACGAGGTATGCCTCTATCTGTCTTAAGGCAAAGTCCCTACGGTTTGATTGTATTGACGTGGGGTGGAGATTCTATCTCGCTTAAGATGATTAACATCTATTTCTCTATTGTGTTTGAATATTGTTGTTTTGTTTGTTCTAAGTTGTAAAAGGGTCCTTCCTATGGGGTAGGATCTAACTTAGGAAGATCAACTTGAATGGGATCAAGGATCGTAGGGGAAAATGATGCAAATGATGTGCACTACACACAATTGTTGAATCATGTGTAGGTTTTTCCTTTGGACGGAATGCAATGCGGTAAAATAAATACAGTAAAGATAAATTGCGGAAAATGTAAATCCATACACAAACGCATGAAAGCGCTAAGTGAGTCCAAGTGGTGTGAATTGTGAATATGTGAATCGAGGCTACGAGGTGAAAGCGTGCACGATTGGATTAAAATTGGGAGTTTGATTAGAGAGAGTTTGACCTTAACAGGGAGGTTGAATTGATTTAGGTGAGAAGAATTTAGAAGTTATATTATTTTTTGGTGAGATTGTTTTAAGAGGAATTATATTAGTTTTGTTTTGATAAAAAGTTTAGACGATTAATTAAATTTTAAAGAGTGGTAAAGAAAAAGGGTCTAAATATCTAAGAGGTTTTATTTTTATCTTATTAAATAAAACTTAATTTAAATGTGAAATGGTTTATTATTTAACGAAAGTTGTTATTATAAAAGGTTAATTTAAGTTAAGAAAAGGGTTTTTCATAAAAGAGTTTTTTTAATTATTATTATTAAATAGATTTTAAATAAATTCAATAAAATAGATTTTTATTGAACAAATTAAATTATTATTAAACAAAAAGTATTGAGTTGATAGAATTAATGAAATTAAAAACTGAGTTTATTGAATAAACAAAGGAAGTTTAGAAAAAAGAGTAGATAAAACAGATTTTTATAAATAGGTTTATTAATTTATTAAAAAAACTGATTAGCAAACCATTAGTTATTAGGTTAATTAAAAAAAGGGTATTTGTTAGTCTTAATAAAAACTGATTTTAAGAAAAGGTTAATTAGTGTTAATTAGGGGTAATGAAGGGTTAAGTGGGAGGTTAAAAAATGTGTGGCATGGTGATACGCAAGGAGAGGGGTGCATCGTGTGGTGCAGTGATGGTGCATGGTACTACCATAGGTGCGCGTGTGTCTGATTACAATGTAAAACAAAATGCAGAAAAACAAAACAATCAAAAGTCCCTAAATCCCTAAATCGTTCTCTCTCTCCGCCGGCCGTTCTCGACCCTTCTTGCTTCCTTCTTCCCCCTTTCTCGATCTCGATTCCCCTTCTCCCTAACTCTTCTTGTTCGTCTTCTCTTCTCTCGTCTCCTCTTCTCCTTCTCGATCTGTCTGTGATTTCTTCTTTATTCGCTCTTCTTTCCTTCTTTTCTCCGCGCTTTCCATTCTTCCTCCGTCTTTCTTCCTTTTCTTCCGATCTCTTACATGAAAACAAAGCAAAACATTAATAGATCATCAATCATTAGCTAAAAACACTTACGACTTGACTGGTTTTCGCAGGTCTAGACGGCTGATGGTGAATGAGTTTGCGATGCGTTTGAGTTTTCGGCGCGACGGCGAAGCGGCAACAAAGAGGGTGAGGGTTTAAAGGTCTCGAAAGGTGGTTTCGATGCGTTAGGTTTTTCCGTCAACTTTCAGCGGCGGTGGAGAAAGCAAAAAGATAAGTTTATCTGATTTCTCTCTTTCCCACGATTTAGAGTTTTTAGGTTTTTTGAAATTCTGGGGATTGTGTTTTTGCTCTATCTGAAATCTCCCTTTTCGTTCTGCGTACATCGTCCCTTTTATAGGATTAAAACATGACAAGAAAAATGATGATATTGAATGAATTTTATCAGCTGGAATTTAATACTCCTTATTTTCCATTTTCGACCTGACATGTTTGATCCTTGTTTTCACTCTTTTTGTTTTAGTTCAACATATTTGGTATGTTTTGAATGTTGGTATCCCTTCCTTAAATGAAATTGACTTTGTGATTTTGGTGCAATTGGGTCTGAGGTCACGGTTACTCTGAAGCGTTTTGCAAGCAAAATTCCATTTGACTACTTGGAGACTCTTCAAACATTCCTTCTAAATTCTACAGGTACTGATTAGTTTGGATATTCAATTAGGGAGTTTGTACTTTGGAAACAACTTGTTGTTTTAGAGATGTCACATGAGTAGGATATGTCTATGTTTACTGTCAATATTCTGACTCGTTGGTCCTTTAGTTCCTTATGCTTCTTATCAACCTCTTGAGTACGTTTGAATTTCTTCATTTACAGGTGCATGACATACACAATGGTAATTGCGGTCGATGTCGTCAGGATCCGGGCGTATTTGAGGCTAATACATAAGTGAAACTTCACTTGAAACAAAATGGAATTGACGAACTTAATCCCAACAGTCCCACTGCCCGTTTTATATTCAATAGCAAGATGCGAGTTCAAACTCTTTTCTGAACCTTGTTGCTTTTGGCAGGCTTTGAGTAGATGTGGGTGTATAGAGCTGCTGCAATTCATGCTCAGACTTGGATTTCTGGAAGCTCTCGTAATGGTAAGATGGTTCACACCAGGACCTTAAAATGAAATCAGTAACTTTGTTGGTCTGTTCTCTTTGATTATCTTGTGACAACAATCTTACGATATTTTCCTTGTTTTCCGGCAGGTTGGCACTTCGGATTTCTGTTGAATCAACTGAGACAATTGTTGTTGGCCTAGGTTCATAGAGTTTTGTTGCAGTTGAGCAAATGATGCCAGCTGCTGCTGCCTGATTTGGCTAGGAGTCAATCGAAGCTGCTGCTGCTGCTGGGCATAAAGAGCTCCATTAGCCCTCAGAGAGGCTAGGCAGCATACATGCAGTGAAATCTTCTAGAATGAAGACCAGAAATAGAGAAGTTTATTAAAATCTTGTCATCTGCTGTAGCATTTGAGAACCAGTTGAATGTGAAACCAACTGGTCTGAACTCAAGGGTTTTATTAGATAATTAGAAACTACAGGGTTAGGATGGCCCTGTCTACTGACATCTTTCGAATTATTAATAGTTGGTTGGGGCATGAAGACGAATCCATCAATGTGCGAACCACATCTAGCCGCCTTTTGTGAAAGTCACCGGAGAGAGGTCTATTCTGGCACTTCTTCTCCTCACTTGAATACCCTGGAACTGTCAAATCCCAGTCTTTCTCGAGGTGTAGCAATAAATCCCTGGTCTCCAAAGTTGATGATTTTCTTATGGATCCACCTGTGCAACTAAATACTGTATCTTTCTCTTTCCAAGTACTTGGTTTGTTGATGCTTCGGTTCCTTGGCTTGAACTTCCACCAGGTGTAGTTGTACCAGACGCAGTAGCATCTGGCTGCGATCCTGTTAAACTTAGTGTTTTTTTGGCCTGCAGGTCCTGGCATCCTCGGAGATTGCTGCTGTTGCTTTGATGTCTTCTATTGCTTTCCTTCTCTACCTTGCCCATCGGCCCATGTGGAAAGTATGAACCTCATTCTTGTGTGTTATGCAGGTAGTGAGGATATGCTCGGGTCGTATTGGCGGAAGCTGAACTACTAGGAAAGAGCCCATGTTCTCTGACTTATAAGTACCGTTTTTCTTCCATGTGGTTGATTGTTCCCTGAAAAGTAACTCAGTTCTTTCTTGATTTATTTTGAGCAGGGTGTCAAAGGGTTTGTAACAGGCTGCTAGCGTAGTAGTTGTGGAAAAATGTTGTCTGTGTATTGGAACGTTCATCGCAGGACCTCAATTTGAAGTTCAAGACAAACATTCTGCAATTCAAACATTGTATTCTATTTGATCCAATATGGTCTCTTTACATTTGTGCAGATATCAGCCTTCATGCTCCTTCTTCTGGACTTATTTGATTCCTATGTGTTGAGGTTCTGTGTTCTTTCGCAGGTGTGACAATGAAGGTGCAGTAGAAGTAACATGATGGATCTTAGCTCATGGTAGAGTCCTCCTTGGTGTAAATTCAAGTTGATCAAATTCCGGAGTTTAAGACAACTGGAACAATAAGCAAAACCCGTATCACAGCGGTGCACCGAAAGACCTTCAAATTCTCCGAACCGGTCTCATCAATTAGTGACAGTTTCAGCATAAGAATGCTTTGGTATTGTTTGGACATTGTCGTGATGATACTGACATGTTGTCTTCTTGTTATGGAGGTTGTCAGTTTTAGGCCTTCGTGAAGTGCGCCTAAAGTTGACATACCGTGGCGGTTTAGCTGGTAGTGCAAAGTAGCAACAACAACTTGGAGATTTTGCGGGAAAGTGGCATGAATAATTCTTCTGATTTTTTGAATTGTAATTCATTTCTGTAACGGTATTCTGAATACCGGTTGCATTTTACAGGTTCTGAGCTCGGTTGTTTTAAAAAGTTATTAGAAGTGGTTAAGGGGACCTCTTTAAAGCCGAAGCAAAGTAGTTTGTTCGTCTGCCCAGCAGTGAGAATGACGTCGTCGATAGTACCGGCAGACAACAACACTTTTGTCATATTTCTCAGTATATTTACATCAAGTGGACCTGGGATAAATCACAACAGCCTTGAGTAAAATGTTGGTTTCAAATCAGCCTTTGTTGCCAAAAGTCATATGTTAGGAACACTTTCTGGTGTTGAAGAATTACAGGGACCGAGACTATGCGTAGTTCAAATCTTTGCCCGCTTGTTTTTTTATTGTTTATTTTCCGCGAATGACCGTCTTCAATTTGTAGGGATTTGTATAGAAGTCTTGCGTCTTGGTTTGTAAAATGACTTTTAGAGGTTAATGTAATATTTTCACTCAAATCTCAAATCTTGAATTTGGAATTTTTGAATGAACTCGGATTGGTGGTAAGTTGAAGCCATGAAAATGGTTTGTGGTTGAAGTGATTAATCTTAGAATCTTGGATAAGCCTGGAACCTTGAATATCTTGTAAGATAAATAATAATGGGATTTAAAATACAAAATCTTGGCCGGTTCAATAATTTCCTTGCGGCGGTCCTTGTTTTTCAAATACCCAAAATGTCTTATGGACCAACGTTGTATTAAAAAAATTTGACTTCTTATGAACAAATAATCTCAATTCCCTCCCATCAAGGGCAATATGTTGGTAAGAGACAAACTTCTAGCATGAACACCGTATCACCTAAAATAAATCTCTCAACTTGTACGAATCGGTTATGAAGAGGCTACTAACACCTTTGTACTCAGGAACTTTAAAGCAATGAATCGGGCTTAAGTTCTCTAATGAAGTTAAGTTAAAGTGAACCATGTCCTTGCAATTGAGGATGCATGTTATCTATATTTGGAATTACTGCAAGCTGCACAATCTTACTGTTTTCCGGCAGGATTTGCTAAAGACAACTTCAGCGAGTTTCAATTATGCAAAAGGAAACTTGAAGTGTATAAGAGAAATCATCCGACCAGTGATTTAGAGTTGGTTACTATTGTGATTGTACCAGAGTCGGAGTCTTCAAAAGTTCAGACTGAGATCAGAGATGTTTGGTGATCTTAAGAGTTTAAGGTGTTTGTTTAATTTGAATAAGACGAATATGAGGCATAGGAAATAATTGGGACTTCGAAAAGAGTACGACTTCGAGTTGAATTACCATTCGGGTAAAGCGGACATGGTAGATGATGCAGTGAGTTAGAAATATTTGCATATACCGAAGATGATGGTGAAAAGAGTTAGAACTAATTGAGCAATTTCATAACATGAGTTTTGTGAGTAAGGAGACTTCTTATGGAGTTAAGCTTTTATTATTAAGATCTGACTAGTGATATCCTTGAGCAGAATCGAGAAAGTCAGAAACCTGGGTTGAGTAGTGAATTGGTTGAAATTGATAAATTAGAGTCGAAGAGTGGATTGTCGGGTTTGTGGAAATAGTACCATGATGTTTTATGATAGGGTATGTGTACCAGATGTTGTTGAGGGGAGTAGGAGTACTCGTGAAGAAATACATTGAGGTAGATGGAGTATCCATCCCGGTGCTATGAAGAAGTAACCGAAGTTGAGTAGATTGTTTTGGAGACCATGGATAAGGGGAGGAGTAGTTGAGGTGGCATATGCTGGTTAGAATTGTAGGAATTCGAAGAGTGAACATCAGAGACTGTTGAGTCTGATGCAGTCGTTAAATATTCCAGAGTGGAAATCAGGTAGTATTTTCACGAAATTGGTGTTGAGATTTCCAAAGAATTTGTAAAGACATAATTTTAATTTGAATTGTTAGGAGTGGATTAACTATTCCGTGTTGAGGATATACAAGATGCATATTGAGAAAATGGTGAAGTTGGATGAGATACTGACGAATATTGTGTCAGATGGAAATTTGAGGTTTATATTGAGATTTTGGAGGGGCTTACAGGAAGCTTAGGGTACTAAGTTGAAGCTGAGTTCGACCTACCATCCACAAACTGATGGTCAGTCAGAGAGGACTATTGAGTCTGTAGAGAATTGGTGAGAGCTTGGGTGTCGGATCAAGGTGAAGCGTGGGATGATTAATTATCGTTTATTGAGTTACCTATAATAACGGTTACCATCCTAGTGATGGAATGACACTATATGTGGCTTGGTGAGATAGGGAGTGTAGGACTCTCCTGTGTTGAAATAAATCGAGTGAGAGTGTTGTACTCAGACTTGAAAATTATGCTTGAGATGGCTGAGAAGATCGAGAGGATCCGAGGCAATATGTGTTTTGAGGGTCACGCCGGTGACTGGTGTTGGTCGAGCTTCGAAATCTCAGAAGTCCGCACCGTGTTTTGTAGTTGTATCAGAGTGGCGCAGCGGAGGCATGAGAGGAGTAACATGTTAGACTTTTTTTTCGTTGTCGTTGTGAATTGGCATGATATGTTTCAGGTGTCTTAGTCGAGAAAGTACATTGAACGAGGTGGATGATGTACAAGTGAAAAATATTCCGATTGTTGAGGCATTGCTAGTTCGTTTTGGCGAGCGAGGAACAACTCCGAAGGGAGGAGATATCTTTGGTGAAAGTAGTATGGGGAGGTGCTGTAGAAGGCAGTGTGACCTGAGAATTGGAATAAAAGATGCGGGGAGCGTATCCGGAATTATTTCCATCAGGTAATTTTCGAGGACGAAAATAATTAAAGTGGGGGAGAGTTGTAACACCCATTTTAATTATTTAGTCATTTTATTATTATTTTAAATATTATATGTTGATGTGCCCTTTGGTAGGGTGTATTTGATGATGTTTGGTGGGTGTCCCTGAGATGGGAGGATCATTGGTGGTAATTTAGTGAGTTTATAATAATATAAGAAATAATAGTAATATTGGTGGTGGTATTATTATTATTATTATTATTAGTATTATTATTATATTTATGATTATTATTAATATTTGTAGTAATATTATTAATATGGAGAATATAATATTATTATTAATATAGTTATTATATTATTATGATTTTTGGTGTGAATATGATAATATAATGAATAATAGTAATATTGGTGGGGGTATTATTATTATTATTATTATATATTATTATATTTATTAGTATTATTAATATTATTATTATTGTGGTGAGATAATAATATTATTACTATTATTATTATTATTTTGGTGAGATAATATTATTATTATTATTATTATTATTATTATTATTATTAATAGTATTATTATGATTAGTATTATTAATATTAGCAATATTATATTAGTATTATTAATATTAAGATTATTATTATTAATATTATTTTATTATTAGTATTAATATAATTGTTATTATTATCATTAGTATTATTATTATTATTATTATTATAATTATTGTTGGGTGTATTACTATTATTATTATTATGTTGAATATTACTATAATATTACAATAGTATTATATTATTATTATTATTATTATTATTATTATTATTATTATTATTATTATTATTATTATTATTATTATAATGATTATTATAATTATTATATTAGAATTATTATTGGGAATATTAGTGGTTGGAATAAGTAAAATAAGAGGTGGAAGGGTTATTGGGAAGTTAGAATGGAAATATGAAAAGTCATGATAGAAACCGTGAGGAAGGAAATATGAAGGGGTAGCAAGGAGATATTAGAAAAGTTGGAATAGAGAGAAAAGGGATTACCATAGATCGTGGGAAATTGGTGTGATAATAATAATAATAATAATAATAATAATAATAATAATAATAATAATAATAATAATAATAATAATAATAATAATAATAATAATAATATTATTATTATTATTATTATGTTATTTTTATTAGTTATTATTATTATTGGGATAGGAAATAAAAAGGAAAATAGAATATGAAGGGGTGGGGGAAGTATTAGAGAAAATAACACGATAGAAAGAGGGAAGAGAGAAAGAGCGATAGAAAGAGAGAAGAGGAAAGAACGAGATAAGTGAGAAGAACGAAGGAAAAAGGGAACGAAGAACGGAAAGAAAAGAGGAGGCCAAGAGACCAAATCCAGGAAGAATTTCATCGATCAACCGATTAACAAGGTAAGGGGGAGAAACTTGATTGGGAATGGTATATACATGTATAGGGTAGTGGGGATTCCTTAACCCCGTAGGAATGTATCGTTGATGAAGTTTTATATTGACATACTATTGATTGTTGAGTTATGTTGATGTTGATGGATTGAAATATGTTGAGTGTTGGTGAATTGTTTTTTTGGTTAATTTGGCGTATAGGTTGGGTTTACGGTTTTAGGGAAGTTCTGTGTGACCTTTTTGATGTGTCGATAGATTGTTTAAGTGATGACTTTGGAATAATATGTATATGATGATGTACGGATGTTTGATGTTACCATTGTTGAATGATTGTTGGTGTTGGTTTGGTTTGAGTAAGGTTCAGAGTAACTCTAAAGTGCCGGTAGTGTGCCGTAATGTTGATCTGGAGTAGAATTATAGGAAGATTGATAAGCCTAATATGCATTGGTCGTAATACGGATAGTATAGGAAGTGGATGTTATAGAATAGGCTTGAATCGGAGAAGAGTGAGAATTCTGAACGGTGAGAACTTGAGAAGTCGCAGGCAACTCGCTAGCACTTCGCTTAGCGAGAAGGCAGCGAGCGTTCGCTAGGTGCTCGCCTAGCGAGTGAGGTAGCGAGTGAGTCCAGTAGGTTGTGCTGTCATTCGCGAGGAGGTTCGCTAAGCGAACAGGTAGCGAGCATTCGCTAGGAGCTCGCCTAGCGAGGGTGTAGCGAGCGTAGCAGAATGTGGTTTTTCTATGCTGTTATGCTGTGTGCGCTAAGAGTGTAGCGCCCTTGGGCTTTGTTGATTATAGGGGAGATGATTGAGTGTTATAGAGTGAGTACTCGGTGATAGTATGTGATTTCCGTTACTAATTATTTAAATGGATAATTAGTTGGTGTATCAATCATGCGGAGCATGGTGTAGTGATCAGTAGGATCGTGTATTCCCGAGTGGTGGGACGTGTTTATATCTTGGTGATAAAGTATGAACTTGTTTACTTGGTGATGGTACTCGTTTTCCTTGATATTGTTGGTGAACAATTAGTTAATGTATATATATGTAGTGATCAGTAGGATCGTGCGTTCCGGAGTGTTGGGATGTGGTTATATCTGGTGTTATAGTATGAAGTTGTTTACTATCTGATTGATCTATACGGTGTTGGTGTATGTTATATCTGTACATATATGCATTGATGTATGATGATATGATCAGGAGGATCGTGTGCACTTTGAGTGCCTAAATATGATAGTTATGCATTGGTGTGTGCATATCATGGTGTTTTGGTGGGATGAATCATGTCTCAGGAGGAGCGTAAGTGATTCATCCGTACTCCTTTGTGGAGAATGGTGGGGGATAGATCATGTCTCAGGAGGAGCGTAAGTGATCTATCCAGGTTCGATTGAATGAATCAATGAGTCGGTACCGCATGCATGGTGTTGAGTTGCATATTTGCATTATAATATGTTATATTGTAATTTGAACAGTAGGTTCGTTATATGGAGTTGTTGGGGTGAATATCGGTGTGTTGGTGTGTTTTACTACCTTGTTTACATGTATTACATTACCAATATATTTTTGATCATGTTTTCTCACCCCTTGGTTGTTGTTGTGTCTGTGCTTCTCCGGAAGTACAGATAATCCAGGTACTTAGATAGCTTGGATGGTGGTGTGCCAGTCGAGTCTAGGATGCTCTGATACGTAACACGAGATATGGGTGTTTTAATTGTTTTATGTCAAACTTGTTGTAATCCTGTGACGTATCACCTTTTTTGTGAATTATAATAATAAAGATTTTACGAAATTTGGCGGATGGCCGAGAATGTTGGAATAATGTTTTCCGCTGTATTATTTTGGAGAATAATTAATAAAGTATTTTTATAAAAATTTGGTGATGTGATATCCCACTATTTTGGTGAAAACTCTGATGTTTATTTATAATGTTTATATTTTATTTAATTTGGGAAGTGGGGTGTTACAATTGGTATCAGAGCAGGTCGGTCCGTCCGGCCAATGTTGTCTAGTGTTATTATTTCCTGGTATGCGACATGTGTGTAAAAACACTGTCGGTACATGTTGTTGGTTAACTTCATTGGTAGAAGTGGAATGATTCCAGTGGGGGAGAAGTTGTATTTCTCCGAAAAGCTACAGTGTGGTGGCTTAGTGTGTTGAGGAGTGATATCATAGTTTGGTAAAGATGGTTTGTACCCCATCATGATTTCGGCTGTCTATTAACAAATTGAGGAACTGATCACCCTTAATCTCTTGTTAATAGTGGACGGGATTGTGTTGGATGGGATAGACGTATCTTGCAAGCTTGGGTGGCGTGAGCAGTGAATAGTCTTGAGTTAAGCTAAGTGCTTAAGGGATTATTTTGAGGAATCGGCACAAGACGGTGTCGAGGTGTTTATTTGGACGGAAACTTTGAATGAGAAGGAAAGTGAAAAATTGGGAGTTGTCAGCTATTTGTGATTATCCGGAGTTTTCCTACAGAGATAAGTGATTTACTACCGGGAATGTGAAGTGGAGCTTACAATCGAGTTAGTTTTGGAACTAGTCCGAAATTGGTGACTTCGTATTGTGTGTTGCATTGGGATTGGAAGAGTTGAAGAGTCAACTTGAAGACCTGTCGGAAGAGAGGTTCTTTTGTTTGAGTGTGTTACCGTAAGGTGCACCAATTTTGTTGGTTAGACAGACAGAAGGTTTTGTGAAGTTTTTGGTGAACTATAGATAAGTGAACAAGGTGACTATCAAGGATCAGTATTCTCTTCTAAGAGTTAAGGATTTGATGGAACAATTGATCGAGGAATGTGAGTTCCTGGTTCGTGTGACCTCGAGTAGAGTTGTTGTGGTTGTGGTATCAAAGATCGATGGTTGTATCGCAACAGGAGGCCCCAAGACCTGCTGTTGAGATTAGAAGTAATCGGGCTTTAAAATATTCAAAAGATTGAAAGTGTGTTGGATGGCCTCCTAAGTATAAAATTGTTGTTGTACGTCGAGTTCCAAGATCGCAGCTTTTTACGGAATCGAAATTGGACACTCGGAAGTCAGGTGACGATCAAAAATAAGATTTTGGACTGTCATGTTTGCCAGGTCCTCGCCTAGCGAGTACGCTAGCGAATGGCTCCTCGTTCGCCACGGTGTTCGCCCAGCGAAGACGTCATGAGCAGGCAAAAGTGGTTTTCGTATTTTTGCCGTAACGGGAGAACCGTAAATCGGAATGACGCGTGGTTCGAAGCATTGAAAAGCTATTGAAATTATCTATAAGAGGGTGAAGTATTGACATGGAATTAATCTATTTATTGATGAAGTGTGTTTGAATGTTGTGGTAAGGACGGGCGGTACGGTACGTGTTCCCGCCATAACTCACGACTTGTTTGTACATTTGGCATAGGATCTTCTCTAATTATTTATATAAGGCGATGGTTGTGTTAATAAATGATATTTTAAGGTATTCGAAGAGTATATAGGATTATGTTGAGCATAAGGAACTGGAGTTATCAGTGTTGGAAAAAGAGCGGTGATATACTTCTGCAAGGAAAGTTCTGCCGAATCCGATAGAACTAATTGTGGTGTTTGTGATGCTTGTTGATATAATTAGGGGATTTGCTAAAGACAACTTCAGCGAGTTTCAATTATGCAAAAGGAAACTTGAAGTGTATAAGAGAAATCATCCGACCAGTGATTTAGAGTTGGTTACTATTGTGATTGTACCAGAGTCGGAGTCTTCAAAAGTTCAGACTGAGATCGGAGATGTTTGGTGATCTTAAGAGTTTAAGGTGTTTGTTTAATTTGAATAAGACGAATATGAGGCATAGGAAATAATTGGGACTTCGAAAAGAGTACGACTTCGAGTTGAATTACCATTCGGGTAAAGCGGACATGGTAGATGATGCAGTGAGTTAGAAATATTTGCATATATCGAAGATGATGGTGAAAAGAGTTAGAACTAATTGAGCAATTTCATAACATGAGTTTTGTGAGTAAGGAGACTTCTTATGGAGTTAAGCTTTTATTATTAAGATCTGACTAGTGATATCCTTGAGCAGAATCGAGAAAGTCAGAAACCTGGGTTGAGTAGTGAATTGGTTGAAATTGATAAATTAGAGTCGAAGAGTGGATTGTCGGGTTTGTGGAAATAGTACCATGATGTTTTATGATAGGGTATGTGTACCAGATGTTGTTGAGGGGAGTAGGAGTACTCGTGAAGAAATACATTGAGGTAGATGGAGTATCCATCCCGGTGCTATGAAGAAGTAACCGAAGTTGAGTAGATTGTTTTGGAGACCATGGATAAGGGGAGGAGTAGTTGAGGTGGCATATGCTGGTTAGAATTGTAGGAATTCGAAGAGTGAACATCAGAGACTGTTGAGTCTGATGCAGTCGTTAAATATTCCAGAGTGGAAATCAGGTAGTATTTTCACGAAATTGGTGTTGAGATTTCCAAAGAATTTGTAAAGACATAATTTTAATTTGAATTGTTAGGAGTGGATTAACTATTCCGTGTTGAGGATATACAAGATGCATATTGAGAAAATGGTGAAGTTGGATGAGATACTGACGAATATTGTGTCAGATGGAAATTTGAGGTTTATATTGAGATTTTGGAGGGGCTTACAGGAAGCTTCGGGTACTAAGTTGAAGCTGAGTTCGACCTACCATCCACAAACTGATGGTCAGTCAGAGAGGACTATTGAGTCTGTAGAGAATTGGTGAGAGCTTGGGTGTCGGATCAAGGTGGAGCGTGGGATGATTAATTATCGTTTATTGAGTTACCTATAATAACGGTTACCATCCTAGTGATGGAATGACACTATATGTGGCTTGGTGAGATAGGGAGTGTAGGACTCTCCTGTGTTGAAATAAATCGAGTGAGAGTGTTGTACTCAGACTTGAAAATTATGCTTGAGATGGCTGAGAAGATCGAGAGGATCCGAGGCAATATGTGTTTTGAGGGTCACGCCGGTGACTGGTGTTGGTCGAGCTTCGAAATCTCAGAAGTCCGCACCGTGTTTTGTAGTTGTATCAGAGTGGCGCAGCGGAGGCATGAGAGGAGTAACATGTTAGACTTTTTTTCTGTTGTCGTTGTGAATTGGCATGATATGTTTCAGGTGTCTTAGTCGAGAAAGTACATTGAACGAGGTGGATGATGTACAAGTGAAAAATATTTCGATTGTTGAGGCATTGCTAGTTCGTTTTGGCGAGCGAGGAACAACTCCGAAGGGAGGAGATATCTTTGGTGAAAGTAGTATGGGGAGGTGCTGTAGAAGGCAATGTGACCTGAGAATTGGAATAAAAGATGCGGGGAGCGTATCCGGAATTATTTCCATCAGGTAATTTTCGAGGACGAAAATAATTAAAGTGGGGGAGAGTTGTAACACCCATTTTAATTATTTAGTCATTTTATTATTATTTTAAATATTATATGTTGATGTGCCCTTTGGTAGGGTGTATTTGATGATGTTTGGTGGGTGTCCCTGAGATGGGAGGATCATTGGTGGTAATTTAGTGAGTTTATAATAATATAAGAAATAATAGTAATATTGGTGGTGGTATTATTATTATTATTATTATTATTAGTATTATTATTATATTTATGATTATTATTAATATTTGTAGTAATATTATTAATATGGAGAATATAATATTATTATTAATATAGTTATTATATTATTATGATTTTTGGTGTGAATATGATAATATAATGAATAATAGTAATATTGGTGGGGGTATTATTATTATTATTATATATTATTATATTTATTAGTATTATTAATATTATTATTATTGTGGTGAGATAATAATATTATTACTATTATTATTATTATTTTGGTGAGATAATATTATTATTATTATTATTATTATTATTATTATTATTAATAGTATTATTATGATTAGTATTATTAATATTAGCAATATTATATTAGTATTATTAATATTAAGATTATTATTATTAATATTATTTTATTATTAGTATTAATATAATTGTTATTATTATCATTAGTATTATTATTATTATTATTATTATAATTATTGTTGGGTGTATTACTATTATTATTATTATGTTGAATATTACTATAATATTACAATAGTATTATATTATTATTATTATTATTATTATTATTATTATTATTATTATTATTATTATAATGATTATTATAATTATTATATTAGAATTATTATTGGGAATATTAGTGGTTGGAATAAGTAAAATAAGAGGTGGAAGAGTTATTGGGAAGTTAGAATGGAAATATGAAAAGTCATGATAGAAACCGTGAGGAAGGAAATATGAAGGGGTAGCAAGGAGATATTAGAAAAGTTGGAATAGAGAGAAAAGGGATTACCATAGATAGTGGGAAATTGGTGTGATAATAATAATAATAATAATAATAATAATAATAATAATAATAATAATAATAATAATAATAATAATAATATTATTATTATTATTATGTTATTTTTATTAGTTATTATTATTATTGGGATAGGAAATAAAAAGGAAAATAGAATATGAAGGGGTGGGGGAAGTATTAGAGAAAATAACACGATAGAAAGAGGGAAGAGAGAAAGAGCGATAGAAAGAGAGAAGAGGAAAGAACGAGAGAAGTGAGAAGAACGAAGGAAAAAGGGAACGAAGAACGGAAAGAAAAGAGGAGGCCAAGAGACCAAATCCAGGAAGAATTTCATCGATCAACCGATTAACAAGGTAAGGGGGAGAAACTTGATTGGGAATGGTATATACATGTATAGGGTAGTGGGGATTCCTTAACCCCGTAGGAATGTATCGTTGATGAAGTTTTATATTGACATGCTATTGATTGTTGAGTTATGTTGATGTTGATGGATTGAAATATGTTGAGTGTTGGTGAATTGTTTTTTTGGTTAATTTGGCGTATAGGTTGGGTTTACGGTTTTAGGGAAGTTCTGTGTGACCTTTTTGATGTGTCGATAGATTGTTTAAGTGATGACTTTGGAATAATATGTATATGATGATGTACGGATGTTTGATGTTACCATTGTTGAATGATTGTTGGTGTTGGTTTGGTTTGAGTAAGGTTCAGAGTAACTCTAAAGTGCTGGTAGTGTGCCGTAATGTTGATCTGGAGTAGAATTATAGGAAGATTGATAAGCCTAATATGCATTGGTCGTAATACGGATAGTATAGGAAGTGGATGTTATAGAATAGGCTTGAATCGGAGAAGAGTGAGAATTCTGAACGGTGAGAACTTGAGAAGTCGCAGGCAACTCGCTAGCACTTCGCTTAGCGAGAAGGCAGCGAGCGTTCGCTAGGTGCTCGCCTAGCGAGTGAGGTAGCGAGTGAGTCCAGTAGGTTGTGCTGTCATTCGCGAGGAGGTTCTCTAAGCGAACAGGTAGCGAGCATTCGCTAGGAGCTCGCCTAGCGAGGGTGTAGCGAGCGTAGCAGAATGTGGTTTTTCTATGCTGTTATGCTGTGTGCGCTAAGAGTGTAGTGCCCTTGGGCTTTGTTGATTATAGGGGAGATGATTGGGTGTTATAGAGTGAGTACTCGGTGATAGTATGTGATTTCCGTTACTAATTATTTAAATGGATAATTAGTTGGTGTATCAATCATGCGGAGCATGGTGTAGTGATCAGTAGGATCGTGTATTCCCGAGTGGTGGTACGTGTTTATATCTTTGTGATAAAGTATGAACTTGTTTACTTGGTGATGGTACTCGTTTTCCTTGATATTGTTGGTGAACAATTAGTTAATGTATATATATGTAGTGATCAGTAGGATCGTGCGTTCCGGAGTGTTGGGATGTGGTTATATCTGGTGTTATAGTATGAAGTTGTTTACTATCTGATTGATCTATATGGTGTTGGTGTATGTTATATTTGTACATATATGCATTGATGTATGATGATATGATCAGGAGGATCGTGTGCACTTTGAGTGCCTAAATATGATAGTTATGCATTGGTGTGTGCATATCATGGTGTTTTGGTGGGATGAATCATGTCTCAGGAGGAGCGTAAGTGATTCATCCGTACTCCTTTGTGGAGAATGGTGGGGGATAGATCATGTCTCAGGAGGAGCGTAAGTGATCTATCCAGGTTCGATTGAATGAATCAATGAGTCGGTACCGCATGCATGGTGTTGAGTTGCATATTTGCATTATAATATGTTATATTGTAATTTGAACAGTAGGTTCGTTATATGGAGTTGTTGGGGTGAATATCGGTGTGTTGGTGTGTTTTACTACCTTGTTTACATGTATTACATTACCAATATATTTTTGATCATGTTTTCTCACCCCTTGGTTGTTGTTGTGTCTGTGCTTCTCCGGAAGTACAGATAATCCAGGTACTTAGATAGCTTGGATGGTGGTGTGCCAGTCGAGTCTAGGATGCTCTGATACGTAACACGGGATATGGGTGTTTTAATTGTTTTATGTCAAACTTGTTGTAATCCTGTGACGTATCACCTTTTTTGTGAATTATAATAATAAAGATTTTACGAAATTTGGCGGATGGCCGAGAATGTTGGAATAATGTTTTCCGCTGTATCATTTTTGAGAATAATTAATAAAGTATTTTTATAAAAATTTGGTGATGTGATATCCCACTATTTTGGTGAAAACTCTGATGTTTATTTATAATGTTTATATTTTATTTAATTTGGGAAGTGGGGTGTTACACCTAACACACCTACCCAGCTCTGACGAACCAACTTTTCTTCTTCAGCAAACAATGTTTGCATGTCTTTCACGTGTCTTTGCCCGCCTTTTTTCACCTAGCACACCACCCCTCGACTAACGCGCTAGCCCTTGCTTCAACACGAAGTACTTGTATATAGTCATTCCACATGGCCTTGTTTGCGCTTAGCACGCTTGTAGCTTGGGCCTAGCGAGCATTGTTTGTTTAGGTTTTTACTTTGCCTGTTTTCTGCGTGTTGAGTAATGGTTTTCTAGTTCTTCTCACCTATTTTTTATTAACGCATACAAGAAAAGTATAAACAGGTGTTTACTCACTTTTCATAGATAAATCAGGTTTTTTTTAATAGTGGCTTATGAAATAAGTCAATAAGTGCCGACGTATTTAACATAAATCTGGAACTTATCACTCATACTTAGGATTTTCTTCTAATTATTCATATTGATAAGTTAGGTCAACCTATGTAATTGGTAGAGTATCGTAATATTATTAGATATAGCCTTATGATTTCCTTATTTCATGTTAATGAGGTTTTCACTATTTATAGCAATGTGAGCTTTATATATTTGGGGAACACATGTTTCATTGTAGGGAGCTTCTAAGATTCGAATATCATAATAACTTTATTCTGGTGTACAATTGGATAAGAGGGCAGCATGCATGTGTGGACTTGACTAAGATTTCTCCACTGGTGTGGCTAAGGACTAGAGGATTCACCATAAGATAGGTAACCCTCAAAGATGCTCCAAGTAAAGTTTTTAAATATGAGAAAACATGTTGACACAATCAACAAGCTTACAAATGAAATTGTTGTTTCCTAGCATTAGAGGTAGTAAATCTTTTATAGAGAGTCCAAAGTGTTGAACAAGTGCTTCATACATAAGAGGGAGATAAATTTGGGGGGGGGGGGGAGGGGTTTGCACAAATCGGTCCATCACAGATTCAGCCGAACAAAGGTGATTGAAGAACGAGAGATTTTGTTAGTTTAGTAGCGGTAACCGGAGGATTGTGATAGAAAGATTTGAGTTTGAATCGTTGGTGTTTAAAATCAGTCGGACAAGATTTGAAGACCAGAGGGTTGTTCAAAGGGAGTGCCGTAATCGGGGGTTTACTCGTCACGTTCGAAGGACTTGATTCAGCTTGAATCAAGGGAAGAAAAGGCATAGGCTCTGCATCAACAATTGGGTTTTATTGTTTGAATTCTATTGCTTCTCCAATAAACATTTGCAAACAGGTTATATATATACAGGTCTCAATTCTATTTTTAGAATTGAGGGAAGACGTACCCCGAGCGAGGATGACGGGGGAACTGCCTCAACAAATTGGTGTTCTCTTTTTACTTTTTCCATTGCTGAATTTTTAAGCTTGTGTGCAAACAATTTAGTTGATTAAAATTCTGGTGTGTGTAGTGCTAAACCATTTTTAGAAACCTTATTACAATCCTTGATTATAGTTGAATACTATAGCACTTCATTCACATATTGAAATTCACTTGAGGTGCCTTGCACACCAAGTGTTCGACTAATTGCGTGAACACAAACACTTGTGTTGTCTTTTCAATTGGGTTATATTTTACACGCATTGGAAATTGTCCAACCTTAAAGTGAACAAAATCTAGTTGATATGTGTTCAAATTAGTGATTCTAAATATCGTCTTTAACGGATTCCATAGGATTTGCGTATATCCGATCTTTTCGGTAAAGGTTCGTTTAGACGAATATAGTTCCTCAGCCGCATCCGCTTAAAACTTTTAAAAATCAAATATTGGTAAGCACCGACTCTGTTTTTAATAAATGATCTATTCAACCCCCCCCTTCTTCTAGATTTGTGTTATTGTCTAACAAGTGGTATCAAGAGCACCGATTAATTCCTTGCTTCGCATATAACTTCTTAGAATATGGGAAATGAACCAAAAGGGGCTTACAATAGAGCACCTATTTTCAACGGTGAGAACTAAAGTTACTGAAAAGATTGTATGTGCGTGCATATAAATTCAATTGACAGGAATGTATGGAATGTTATATTAAATGATCCTATGGAAATAATCATGACCGATGAAAATAACGTTGTTGTGCCTAAGCCTGAAGCACAATGGAACGATGAAGATGAGAAAAAGTACAATTACGATTGGAAGGCTAAAAATATTCTGATCTCCTCCTTGGGAGTTGATGAATACTATAGATTTTCACATTGTATGACTGTTAAAGCTATGTGGGACTCATTACAAGTTGCCCATGAGGAAACTAATTATGTCAAACTAGCTATAATCAATACTTTGACTCAAGAGTTTGATCTCTTTCACATGGAGCAAGGGGAAACCATTGCTGATATGCAAAAGATATTTTCTCATTTAATCAATAGACTAAATTCACTTAGTAGTCCAATTTCCAATGATGTTGCTACTAACAAAGTCTTAAGATGTCTTACCAGGGAGTGGCAACCAAAGGTTATGCCCATAAAGGAAGCAAATGATCTTATGACTTTGGACCTTATAACTCTTTTTGGAAAGCTCCAAGAACATGAGCAAGTGCTTCTTAGTCTCAAGCAATTTGAAAAAAAGGAAAAGAAGGGAAGACCAAAACTATGAAAATGAAGTCTATAGCTCTAAAAGCTTTTCGTTCAACGTCCATGCAAAAGAGCTTAGTGATTGCGACTCGAGTGATGACGAAGATGACGAAACGAATCAGGATATGTTGTTCGTGAAGCGATACAATCGCTATGTAAAGAAAAATGATATCCAACATTCCAAAAAAATATCGTCAATTTTAGAAGACAATCAAGGTCTTATAAGAATGAATAAAATAAAGTGAGTAGAGTTAGAGGGTCGTGCTTCAATTGTGAAAAATTAGGACACTACGAGTCGGGTTATCTATTGGTGAAAAAGGAAAAAGGAAGAGAAAGTAATCGGTCACATAAGAAATAAGTTAAGCCTATAAGAGCTTACATCGCTTGTAAAAGCAATAGCGAGTCATCCGATGATGATAGTTGTCACACCTTAATTTTTGAATCTAAGATCCCACATCATTTTGCATCATTTGTGTTATTTATCATGTCTTGCATCTTGCATAATACCTAATTAATTAATAAACTTTTTGGAATTACAGTCGAATCGGTCAAACTAAAAGTCAATTGTGCGTAAAATCAGTGGACAAAAATATTTAAAATAGAGCTCTCAAATGTCAGTAATATTAATTTACGTTTCACATAGTTTAACCTGGCGTGCTCATTTAAATTTTTCGATCACTTTTCGATCACATTTTTGGACAATTTAAGCCATTTTAGCAGGTAAAATTTAATTCAAAATTTGACCAAACACTGTATTTTACTGAATCGTATATTTTACGCTGATCATTTTGGTATATTCATTTTATTTTTTTGAGCACTTCGATACCGGTCCAATTATTCATTTTTTACCGTTTTTATTTCTACTTTTAATTAATATATTTTTTAATTAGTCAATTTTATTTATTTTTGTTAGTTAATACCTTTTCTAATTTTATACTTTTTTTTTAAATTTCAATTTTTAATTTTCATTTTAATTTTATTTGCTTTTTAGAAACTTGCCAAATAAGTCTCATAAATTTTATTTATTAGAAACTTGCCCAATATGTCTCATAAATTTTATTTATTTTTTAAAAAACTTGTCAAATAACTTAAAAGTGATTTGTTTGAGTTCCCATCTACATAACCACTTTTTCATAATTTCCTCCTTCCCCATGTTATGTGTCATCACTTCATCACACAAAGCTTACACTACACACTTTCTACTACTTTTCTCTCTTTAAAACCACATAAACCATACTACTTTTTCATACTCCCATCACACTCAGACTTTTACATAAACTAAAAACTCACTATCCACCATATTCTATCATCACTCTTTCATACACAATATCTTCCATAATATGAATAGCTCACCTTCATTTTCTCAATAATAAACCACCATACACATTTTCTTTTTCTTTATGGCACCTCTAACCTCACATAAAACATCATCCTCCATCTAGACACAATACTCCCTCATCTGATTTTTATCAGGTTTTTTTCTTTTACTTTATTTATTTAGTTTATTATTACTATTATTATTACTAATATTTTTTTCTCTATTACTAACTTTTTCATGTTTCATCTATTTACTATTATTTTTAAATATATATATTCATAAATTTGGTTTAAGTTTCGGAAAGTAATTGTATCATTAATATATTATTAATTTAATTTTTAATCATATTTGAGAGATAAAAGTGGCGGTCACAAGGTACAAGATTATTGTTTCTTTTAAATGTCTTTGTTTAGTTATTAGATTAGTTATTTATATCATTTTGTTTTAATTATTTATTTCTTTCTTTATTTAATTTGTATATTATTTGGAAAGACAAAAAAGAGTTTTTTTTATTATTTATCTTTTATTAGTTAATTGTTAAATATTTAAAAATGCAAACATATATGTTGTAATTATTAATTAATTTAAATATTTGTATTTAATTTGATTAACTAAATTATTAGTTAATCTTGCTAACTATTTATATTTAAATTGATTAATAATTCTGTTTGTTGCCTAATTCTATTTGTGACTAATTCATTTCCATACTCTCGGCATGTTCTGTTTGATTCACAATGTTTTGTTGTGATTGTTTGTGGGTTTTTATTCATAATACTTTGTCGTGATTGTTGTTGTATTTGTCTTTGGATTTCTTCACGATGTTTTGCCGTGATTGTTTGTGGATTTTCATTTGTGATGCTTTACCATGTATTTTCGTCTGTTGATTACATGATGTTTCTCCTTGTATTTCAGTTGACTTTTCATTGCTTGATTACCGTGATGTTTTTTCACGCGTATTCTGTGTTACCTTATCTGTCTGACCATACATGATGCTTTTCCGTGTATTGTGTCTGTGTATTCTTGCTTGCCATTTACATGATGTTTTTCCGTGTATCTGTTGCTTTTCTTTTGATCCCTATGACCTAATCTGAGGGAAGGGACTGTGTGTTGACTTATCGTCATTGTGCATGTCCCTCGTCTATTCATTACCTGTCTTAGTTGTTCTTGGTTCTTAGAAACTGGCAACTGAGATACCTGGGAGTCCATGACACTGAGAGACCTTTTAGTTACCAACTTATCCCATTTGGCCTTTTAGGACGTAGTGTGATGACTGTAAGGGAGTAGTCCCGAATGGTTGATACGCGATACTACACTCAAACGAGGTTATCTTGAGAATATTTTTGACCCACATGTGTAGTCGTGTAAGTTGATAACATCCGAAAGATTTATCGATGACTCTGGGAACCTTGTTAGAACCCGTTGTGCAAGTGCTTTACCCCTAGTACACACCCTTTGGTTGGTTTTTACCCAACCTCCATGTCGTAATCTTGAACCTTTGATCCTGCTATGTGTGTTTTGCATCCTATCTTGCATCGCATTGCATACCATTTGCATCTTTGCATGATCCATTATATACCATTTGTTTGTCCAGGGACTCATTTCGAGTTGTCTCTATCTTCCAGTGTGACCTGCCATTCGTCAGACTGATTCCTCGGCACCGATATAGGACTAGAGCTAACTACAGACGCAGAATGTCAGAGCAAGAGGTACACAATGCAGACATCAAGATGGAAATCGACAATCTTAAATCAAGTATGACTAAGCTCACCGAGATGCTCCAAGTCCTGATTACCAGAGGAGAGCAACCTCAAAGGACAGTTATTCAGGAAGTTTCAAGCACAGATCCTCCACCTGTTCAGATGCCACCTTCTACTTGTCCAGAGTTTGGTTTACCTCATAACTACTCTCCACCTCTTGCATCTAATGCCATGATTGGTCAGACTGCTAGACCAGTTTTTCAAGCTCCAGTTTTCACTGAGCCCAGACCTGTGGTTCACACTATAGCCCAGACTATTCAAGCTCCTTTCTTTGATTACAATGCTGCCAGTGCTCAAGGTGAAGACCGTGAAGATTTTGTTGAGCCTGAGGTTTTCCGTGAATAATTTTAGATCATAGAAAAAAGACATAAAGTCGTTGAGGGTACTGACTTTTTCAATATGGATACAGACAACATGTGCTTAGTTTCTGGCCTTGTTATGCCTGCCAAGTTCAAAACTCCTGAGTTCGTGAAGTATAAGGGTCACTCTTTCCCAAGATCTCATTTAGTCATGTACTTGTGAAGGATGGATGCTTATACCAACAATCAGAAGTTTCTCATCCACTTATTTTAAGACAGTTTAAATGGTGCCTCTCTCAAGTGGTATATGAACCTAGGACAAAACAATATCCATTGTTTCCAGGATCTCTCTAATGATTTTATGAAGAAATATAAGTATAACCTTGACATGGATCCTGATCACCGTCAACTTCAAAATATGTCTCAGAATGAGAAAGAGTCTTTCAAGGAATATGCTCAGCGGTGGAGAAAGCTAGCTTCCTAAGTTGAACCTCCTTTGGCAGAAAAGGAATTGACTGGAATGTTCATGGACACTATATCCCCTTTCTATTAGAAGAAGATGATTGGGAGTGTCTCTTCAAGCTTTAAAGATCTAGTAACTATTGGCCAAAGATTGGAAGAAGGTATAAAGAATGGTAAAGTATTTAAGGCTGCTGAATCTTCCAACAGTGTGAAGAAATCCTTTGGGACCTTCCATAAGAAGAAAGAATATCATACCAACGTTGTCATGGCCGAAGTGAGGAGGCCTCATCCACAACCTCGGTATAATCACCCTACTATTTCTGCCATTACTCCTGTTGTTGCTGCTCTATGACCAACACAAGTTCCTCAACGTCCAGTTGTTGGACAGAACCAGTATCAGAATAGGAATCAATATGATCCTATCCCCATGACATATACAAAACTTTATACTGACTTGGTTTAACAAGGGTTGATCACTACAAGGACTCTGCAACCTCCTCCTAATCCTCTTCCAGCTGGATTTAGATCTGATCTCCACTATGCATTTCATGAGGGCGCCTTAGGCCATGACTTGGAGAATTACTATGCTTTGAAAGCCAGAGTGCATGATTTGGTTAAATCTGGAATCCTTGGCTTTAAGGATAGCCACCCGAATGTCCAGAACAATCCTCTGCCAACGCATCAGAAGTGAGCTTCAGTCGACTTCAGCAGACTACCTTCCTAAAAGCCAGTGTTTCAGATAGGATAACTCATCCTTGTTACTGATTAGTCACTAGGCCATGTTTCTTATTCTTTGCACTTTCCTTATTTTGTACTAGTTGTTTGCCTTCAAATTATGTTTGTACTTTTGTATTAATAAAATGAGCATTGCAACTTTTGATTCAATTCATTTTGTCCAGTATTTGCATCTTTATGCTTTATCTTTTAAAATATGCACCTTTTGTTCAAACTTTTGACATGAAAATATTTGACGGAGGATGATGAAAACATATTACCCATAATTGTTGTTGGTATGCTTTCAATCAAACTTTGCTGACAATGTAAGGCATTGTTTCAATTCCCCAAACACTGGAGAAATAAGAAAGTTATTCCCTTGTTAACCCCATCGAGCCTAGAAGTAAGAGTTTCTTTCTTTACAAAAAATCCCGTGATCTTAACCTTGGGGTGGGTAGTTCTCAGTTAACTCGATTGTGTGTTCATGCGAGACACCTTAAATATAAAGGTTGCAACCATAACTTTTTCCTTCGCACACAGTAAGCATGTGTCGAAGATGTTTTTCAAGGCAAAAGCCAATGACGATTCACCGTAATCATTAAGCCAGGCAATCACTTTCTTTCAAAAAAATCAAAATAAAATGCCTGGTAAGTCAAAACATATGAAGGAGACTTAGGCAAAACTGGGGCATCCCGCTGACTGTAAGCTTTGAAAGAAACAGTTCAGGCAAAAATTAGGGATAATAAAAGAGGAGATCCTTAAATCATTCACCCTGAAAGTCCTCAATGACAAAAATAACTGAATATTGTAAGGAAGTAGTGACTGCCATTCCAAAAGTCCCTTGACTTCTGAACCATCATCATTATCATCAGTACAATTCCCACCTCTTGGGAATCTGAGCGCATAGTTTAAGTTAGCTGAGGGTAAGACTGGAGATCATCATGTAGATTAGGTGGGCATAAATAAAATTTGAGCCTTTATCTTTGTTTTATAAACTGTGAACCAGGTCACGTTACAACCCTCAAAAGATCTAACTGAAGCAAGTTATTTGAAAATCATATTACAACGAGGTTGCATAAACTGACTCTTAAAAGATCTTTGTAGATCTATTATTTTGGCATTACACCTTTTGTTTTACTTTCTACTTTAAGTGACTTGAACCACCGTGTTCTGACTTGTAACTCTTATACTTTGCATTTTCCGAAAAATGACTTGATTTCAAAAAGTTGCATGAACTTTGCATTACCATGTTTGTATGAACACTTTTGTTTGCGAACTGGCTTTCCTCTCAAGAAATTTTCAAACAGTTGAGAAACTTGGTCGGTGATCCTATCAGGGGAAATTTTTTTCCAAATCCTGTTGAGAATCAGTTCGAGGTCTGTTGCTCAGGGGCAAGTCTTTCTCAAAATTGGTTTATATAGAAGATCTTTCAAGACTTAGACTGGGGCAAGCTTTCCAAGTGCATAGTAACACAGTCATCTATAGAATCAGTTAAGCTGAAACAATTATCAGTTCATCTACAATAGACAGTTAATCTAGGGTAGTTTACTTGAAAAATCTCCAAGCAGCTCTCCATCTATCATCCAAGGATCAACTTGATACAGTTTACCATTGTGGCAGAGATGTGTTCAACAGTAGCATCTTTAGTCCCCAAGCAGAATGGCAGTAATATATGTGTTGAGGAATCAGTCTTCCAGTCTTGTTTTCTCACAAAAAGAGTCAAGTCGTGTCGTCAGCGTCTGCATTTGCATTTGATCATATACCATCTGTATAATTCATAAAAAAATGCATATCCTGAGTGTTTCATTCTCATTTGCATTCTCCATAGGTCGTGTCGTTATCCACGCCTTACCTTGTGGTCAAAGTCCAACTTACTTGGATCTACCAAACAAATATTCTCTTTGTGTTATCTGAAGTTTTCCAGATATTCTTTTGTGTTCTGACGTATTCCCAGGACTCTCTCTATGTGTGATCTGATGTTTTTCCAGATGGCCCTTTGTTTCTCTCTCTGATGTTTTCTCAGATTGAGTATTTTGTTCTGATGTTCTCCTGAAACCTATCTGATGTTTTTCCATATATTTCCATTATGATTCTGACACCCTTATAGAATTTTTTTTACCCCCTAGTGAGTTCAAAGATATATACCTCTATAATTCTGATGTTTGTCCAGAATTTCTTTTCTTTTTTCGTCTGATGTTTTTCCAGATGTATCTTTAATTCTGATGCTTTTCCAGAATTTCATTTCTTTTGCCGTCTGATGTTTTTCCAGATGTGCCTGTAATTCTGATGCTTTTCCAGAATTTTATTTCTTGTGCCTTCTGATGTTTTTCCAGATGTGTCTGTAATTTTGATGCTTTTCATTTCTTTTACCGTCTGATGTTTTTCCAGATGTGTCTTTTGTTCTAATGTTTTTCCAGAACCCTGTTTGTGTCTATCTGATGTTCTTCCAAGTATGACTTTGCTTTTGATGTTTTTCCAGAGCTCCTTTATGTCTATCTGACGTTCTTTCAGATACGACCTTGTCTATCTGATGTTCTTCCAGATATGTCTTCAAAATCATTTCTTGTACATTTAATGATTTTCTAAATGTTTCAGATGTATTTTCAGAATCTTTGTCTTCATCTAATGTTCTTCTAGATATTTTCAATTTTTTTCAAACTTTGGTTATTAGCTGCTGAATTTTTTCAAGTCTGTTCCCATTCTCCATCTGATGCTTTTTTGGATGTGTTCTGGAGTTTATTCGATGTTTTTCCGAATATCTCTAATGTTTTCCGGAGTTCATTCAATGTTCTTCTGAATGTCTATAATGTCTGTTATTTTTCAGAGTTTATTCAATGCTTTTCTGAATACCTCTGATGTTTGCTAGAATGTCTCTCATGTATTTCCCAGACTTTTCCCACCTCATTCAACGATCTTATGAATGTTGTGATTCTTTTCTATCCAGTTCCATTCATGAATGATGACTGTTGATTCTCTAGTGGAGCTTATTTAATGCTATTCTAAATATCTTTGGTGGTTGCTAGTTTATCTCTTACGTCTGTTTATGTCTCAAAGTTTCATTCAATGTTCTTCTGAATATCTTTAATGGTTATTACTGTTCTTTTCCGGAGTTTTATTCAGTGCTCTTCTGACAAAAGCTCTGATAACTGTGACTTTTTCCCCAGCATATTTGCTTTTGTTTTCTGGATGTTTCTGTTATTTCATTGTGTGTTACCTTTCAGCATCTGATACTTTTCCGGATGTCTGTATTTCCGTTTAGGGTTTGCCCCTCTATTTTTCAATATTACTGGATACTCTTTGTCACCTTGACAGATGTCCATAATATTTTGTTTTCCTCAATTGTGTCTCCTAGATACTTTCTCCCGTGAAGTTGTCAGTCTTTCCCTAATGGAGTCTTGACATCTTCCCAGTATATATTCATCCCCTGTGACATCTTCCCTCACAGGATCTTTGTCTTGTATTTCACATTGTATCATATCATAAGCATTTTTGTGGTATTTTAGGGCCAAAAAATGCACATGTTTGTATTTAAGTCTCTCCAATCTCGTCGAGACGAAGATTTTAATCTTCACATCTTTGAATTGAAGAAACTTAAATAGGGGCATATGTCACACCCTAATTTTTGACTCTATGATCTCACATCTTTTTGCATCATCTGTGCTATTTATCATGTCTTACATCTTGCATAATACCCAATTTATCAGCTGAAATAAACTTTTTGGAATTACAGTCGAATCGGCCAAACTAAAAGTCAACTGTACGTAAAATCAGTGGACGGAAATATTTAAAATAGAGCTTGCAAACGTCAGTGATATTAATCTATGTTTCATGTAATTTAACCTAGCATGCTCATTTAAATTTTTCGATCACTTTTCGGTCACATCTTTGGACAGTTTAAGCCATTTTAGCGGGTAAAATTTATTTTAAAATTTGACCAAACGCTGTATTTTTATGAATCGTATATTTTACGTTGATCATTTTGGTGTATTTATTTTATTTTCTTGAGCACTTCGATACTGGTCCAATTATTCGTTTTTTACCATTTTTATTTATACTTTTAATTAATATATTTTTTAATTAATCAGTTTAATTTATTTTTGTTAGTTAATACCTTTTCTTATTTTATACTTTTTTTAAAATTTTAATTTTTAATTTTATTTATTTTTTAGAAACTTGTCAAACAAGTCTCGTAAATTTTATTTATTAGAAACTTGTCAAATAAGTCTCATAAATTTTATTTATTATTTTAGAAACTTGTCAAATAAGTTTCTTAAAAGTGATTTGTTTGAGTTCCCATCTACATAACCACTTTTCCATAATTTCCTCCTTCTCCATGTTATGTGTCATCACTTCATCACACAAAGCTTACACTACACACTTTCTACTACTTTTCTCTCTTTAAAACTACATAAACTATACTAGTTTTTCATACTCCCATCACCCTCACACTTTTACATAAACTAAAAACTCACTATCCACCATATTCTATCATCACTCTTTCATACACAATATCTTTCATGATATGAATAATTCACCTTCATTTTTCCAATAATAAACCACCACCTACATTTTCTTTTTCTTCATGGCACCTCTAACCTCACATAAAACATCATCCTCCATCTAGACGCAATACTCTCTCATCTAATCTTTATCAGGTTTTTTTTTTACTTTATTTATTTAGTTTATTATTACTATTATTATTACTAATTTTTTTCTCTATTACTAACTTTTTCATGTTTCATCTATTTACTATTATTTCTATAAACTATTAATCAGTTTTATTATATATATATATATATATATATATATATATATATATATATATATATATATATATATATATATATATATATATATATATATATATATATATATATATATATATATATATATATATATATATATATATATATATATATATATATATATATATATATATATATATATATATATATATATATATATATATATATATATATATATATATATATATATATATATATATATATATATATATATATATATATATATATATATATATATATATATTCATAAAATTTGGTTTAAGTTTCGGAAAGTAATTGATTGCCTTTTGTTGTAAGAAGTCAATTTGTTTTTTATTGTACCATTAATTTATTATTCATTTATTTTGGGATCATGTTTGGGAGATAAAAGTGGCGGTCACAAGGTACAAGATTATTGTTTCTTTTAAATGTCTTTGTTTAGTGATAAGATTAGTTATTTATATCATTTTGTTTTAGTTATTTATTTCTTTATTTATTTCATTTGTATAATATTTGGAAAGAAAAAAAAGAGTTTTTTTTAATTATTTATATTCTATTAGTTAATTGTTGAAATTCTTAATTAATTTAAATTATTAGTTAATCTTGTTAAATATTTATATTTAAATTAATTAACAATTCTGTTTGTTGCCTAATTCTATTTGTGACTGATTTATTTCCATGCTATGGGCATGTTCTGTTGATTTACGATGTTTTCCCGTGATTGTTTGTGGGTTTTTATTCACGATGCTTTTACGTGATTGTTGTTGTATTTGTCTTTGGATTTCTACACGATGTTTTTCCGTGATTGTTTGTGGGTTTTTATTCGCGATGCTTTGTTGCGTATCTCTGTTTGTTGATTACATGATGTTTTTCTGTGTATTTTTGTTGACTTTTCACTGCCTGATTATCGTGATGTTTTTCCACGCGTATTCTATGTTATCTTATCTGTCTGACCATACATGATGATTTTTCGTGTATTGTGTTTGTGTATTCTTGCTTGCCATTTATATGTTATTTTTCCGTGTATCTGTTGCTTTTCTTTTAATCCCTGTGACCTAATCCGAGGGAAGGGACTGCGTGTTGACTTATCGGTATTGTACATATCCCTCGTCTGTTATTTACCTGTCTTAGTTTTTCTTGGTTCTTAGAACCTGACAACTCGTAGTCCCACGAACTACAAACGCTCTAATTTCTCAAGTTCGTCTTGAGAATACGTAGGCACAAGGCCCCGATCCTTGGTGAGCAACCTTTTCTTTTTTCCCTCGTTTCACAACCTTTTCTTTTTTCACACTTTTCTTTTTCTACACCGTAGTTTTGAACTACGATTGCTCTGACTTCATATTTTGGATACGTAGGCATAGGACAATCCTAGCAAGCTACCTTTTTATTTTTCCACCTTTTCACTTTCTTACCCATCCTTACCTTTAGCAAAACAAAAATATTTCAAAAGGTTCCTGTAGAGTACTACAAATGCTTAGGTTGCTAATACCTTCCCTTAGTATAACCAACCTCCGTACCTTTGATCTCTCTTTACTTAGGTTTAGGCCTTGCTTTTTTCTTTGCATTTTATTTATGGGTTATTCTTTCTTTTCCCCTTCCCTCAGATAAATTAAAGATCGGTGGTGATATTTTATGATTTGTGATTCAAGTTAATACAATAGCTTGATATCCAATTCTCACCGCGACAGAAATGACGACTTCACTGGGGAGTATGCTTTGTTTAGTGGGTTGAGCCTAACTTGTTATATTTGCATTGCTATTTTTGTTTGTTGTTATACTTGTATATTTGTATATATTAGTATATATATTTGCTTATGCATGGGTGTTTTCTGCATACAGGGTTATAACCTTTGAGTAGTGAGATAAGTCCAAACCCGGACTTGAATGCACTTATGATAGGATTGTGGTATCATCAATAGTTAACGGTTGAGAGTAATCCTAACATGTTTGCATATGATGTAACTGCACTCAGTCGAGGACCATTTGGGATTACTGATGGCGTATGAGTAGTCATGCGTTCATTACTTTTTTCGACCTGGGAGTCTGTGACACTGAGAGACCTTTTAGTTACCCACTTACCCTATTTGACCTTTTAGGATGTAGTGCGATAACTGTAAGGGAGTAGTCCCGAATGGTTGATACGCGATACTACACTCAGACGAGTTTATCTTGAGAATATTTTTGAATCACATGAGTTGTTTGAAGTGGTTAAGGGGACCTCTTTAAAGCCGAAGCAAAGTAGTTTGTTCGTCTGCCCAGCAGTGAGAATGACATCGTCGATAATACCGACAAGCAACAACACTTTTGTCAGATTTCTTAGTACATTTACGTCAAGTGGACCTGGGATAAATCACAACAGCCTTGAGTAAAATGTTGGTTTCAAATCAGCCTTTGTTGCCAAAAGTCATATGTTAGGAACACTTTCTGGTGTTGAAGAATTACAGGGACCGAGATTATGCGTAGTTCAAATCTTTGCCCGCTTGTTTCTTTATTGTTTATTTTTCGCGAATGACCGTCTTCAATTTGTAGGGATTTGTATAGAAGTCTTGCATCTTGGTTTGTAAAATGACTTTTAGAGGTTAATGTAATATTTTCACTCAAATCTCAAATCTTGAATTGGGAATTTTTGAATGAACTCGGATTGGTGGTAAGTTGAAGCCATGAAAATGGTTTGTGGTTGAAGTGATTAATCTTCGAATCTTGGATAAGCCTGGAACCTTGAATATCTTGTAAGATAAATAATAATGGGATTTAAAATACAGAATCTTGGCCGGTTCAATAATTTTCTTGTGGCGGTCCTTGTTTTTCAAATACCCAAAATGTCTTATGGAGCAACATTGTATTAAAAAAATTTGACTTCTTATGAACAAATAATCTCAATTCCCTCCCATCAAGGGCAATGTGTTGGTAAGAGACAAACTTCTAGCATGAACACCGTATCACCTAAAATAAATCTCTCAACTTGTACGAATCTGTTATGAAGAGGCTACTAACACCTTTGTACTCAGGAACTTTAAAGAAATGAATTGGGCTTAAGTTCTCTAATGAAGTTTAAGTTAAAGTGAACCATGTCCTTGCAATTGAGGATGCATGCTATCTATATTTGGAATTACTGCAAGCTGCACAAGTTGGTTAGCCGTAAAACATAAATATTAAATTAACGTCAAACAACAGAAAATGCGTAAAAAGAGGTAGGACCTTATGGTAAAAATTTAGGGTGCAACAGATGCCCCTATTTAAGTTACTTCTATCCGGAGATATGGAGATTGAAATCTTCGTATCGACGAGATAGGAGGGACTTAAATACAGACATGGCACAAATTTTTGGTCGTAAGATGCCACCAAATGCATATGATATACGATGATATGAAATGATATGGAAATGCAAGACAGAACATCCTATGGAGAAATGATGCCATAGGGGAAGAAAATAAGACACATGGGAAGGACAGGCTCAAAGGAGACTCCACGGAGAAAGATTGACAATCGCAAAGTGTCTGTAAATATGTTGTAAATAACTTGCGAGAAAATCCACTCGAAGAACCTGTTGTATAGGCCAAATGCAATTGATTCAAGATATCATCTGTAGGAGTCTACTGGCAAGACTTGAGAATACTTTTGCCAAGGTATCTACTGTCAAAATTTATAAGGAATCTACTGTCGATATTCTATGTTGAAGTTGCTGGAGATATACTTCTGACGAAGTCTTCTGGAAATCTACTACTGAGATTTGCCAGGAAATGAAATAAATATACCTACTGCCGAGGTCTTCTGGGAATCTACAGCCGAGATTAACCAGGAAATGAAATAGAACTACCTACTGCCGAGGTCTTCTGGGAATCTACAGCCGAGATTAACCAGGAAATAAAAAGAAATACCTACTGCCGAGGTCTACTGGTAATCTTCTGCCGAGATTAGCCAGGAAAAGAGATATCTTTGAATAAATTATTCACAAGGAGAGGTGACCTACTACCAATCTTGGTAGCCTAAGCAAAGGTATCTATCCAAAATGAAATGGTATATTACCTACTATCAAACGTATGATAGCCTAAGCAAAGGTAATAACCAAGATAACCTCCCCACGTCTCATGGTGTGTATACCATGAACGGGTCTCAGTTTCTTGAAATAAACTTCCCCGAGCATCATGGTGTGTTTGTCATGAGCTGGTCTCAGTCTCTTCCTGAAATGATGAAAACTCATGAGAGCATCTTCACAGGGGATTAAATATTTTTGTAGATTGTAGATGTTGATGTAGATGTTGTAGAACTTCTTGGCTGTGAGCCATAATGTATTGTGAATTGTAGAATTTTCTAGATTGAAAATTGTAATGTATTGGAGATTGTAAAACTTCACCGGGGATCTTCAGGAGAGATGCGAGCCGGTTGAATTGTAAAGTATGTCTTCTCAAATAAAGAGAGACTAATGTAATAAGCTTCCTCGACTTCTCCGGGGAGATGTTGCTTGATGGAATTAATCCTGTGTGATGAACTCGCTGGGGAATACATCCCTGAGGAGCATCCTTATCGTAGTTGTAAAAAGTGTGAATTCTCAAATAAAGAGAAATATCTGTAAGATTTTCCATTTACTAAGTCGATAATCACTAGGGATGGACGAACCGTCTTGAGGAGACTGCCATTTGTCATCTTGATAAAAACCTGATGAAAATGAGTTGCTCAAATAAAGAGCTGCTTGCAATTCAGATGTAAATGTTGAGAAGAGGTTGCAATAGTACTGAAGAGGTAACTTGTCTTCAATGGTGATCTTCATAGAGATTCCTTATTGGGGAGTAAAGTGCAAAATGAATGCATATTGAATCCATAATCAAAAGTTGGAGATGTCCACGATGCAATTGCCAAAGACAGAGTTCAATTCAGGAAGAAACTGTCAAACAAGACTCGACCATTGAGGTATGAACTCACATGGGATTTAACTAAAACAACCGTCTTCCACGTGGGTCAAACTCAGTGGGGAGACAAAAATATTATGCTCTCTCTGCCTAGGGCTGACAACTCTAATTGGAAGGAGAAGACGCGCCCAACCACTCGGGGATAAACACAACCAAAGCGATAGATCAAACAAACACAAAAAATGCAAAATGCATATGCCATGCTATCTATCTATATGATATGCGTATGCTTATGCTGACAAAACAAACGGACAGGAGCAATCAGAGGTGAAACATCTTGGAACAAACATCCGACCAATCTTCAAAGATAGAAGTACCACTGGGGATAGGTGGAGAACTAGATGCGCCGCCTTAGTGGAGAGATTCGTACTGGAGAAGATCGACGTTGTAGAAGGTCCACTGGGGAGTGAAATACGTCCACTTCATTAGGAAGGTGAAGTTGGAGAAGATCCACTGAGGGTTAAGATACCATGCAGTTCACTGAGGAGGTGAAGTCGAACAGATCACCGATAATTTTGCATCGAAAAGCTGGAGAATTCTTGTATCGAGAAGATTCACAGGGAAATGTCATGACCACCAGAATTAAAATTGACTGGGGACATGAAGAATGTTGAAAAGTAGTGGTAGTCGCCATTTGAATATAGTTTGTTGTAGATGGGTAAAATAATCTTCGCTTCTCAGATGCCCCAAGTCAAATGGTTATGAGAAGAAATCATCTTAAGAGGATTTTACAAAAAACATGGCATCCAAATGGCCCACTGTTTTCAAACTCTTGTAGAGATTCGCCGAATCTCGACGCAATTGGCCCTGATTGGCGGTATTATGGCTAAGTCTTCAAAAATAGCTCTTTGGGTGAAGTTGAATTTGCACAGAACAAACCACTTAGAAACATAGTTTCCCCTGTCTAGCAGGATCTTCAAGTTCCAATAGAACAACCTTAATGTTGATGCTCGCATACAAAACTTTCTATGACCTTAGCAAAGATCAACACGTATGAAACGTTAATTCTGAAACCGTTAATGCAACATATATGTTTGTCTTGAAGTTTTGAAAAGAGATATCCCAATAACTGGTGACCGAAATCACTAGTTAAGATATAAATTAATTTTTATAAAGCCAATGAAAAATCGAGCATAACTCAATAGGAGTCAGGAAACATTATCTCACCGAGTATGCTTTCGAAGTAAACCTTACTTCAATTAGGACTTTTGAGGGTTATATCAGGGCTTAGTTTACGATTTGTAAAACAAAAGAATAGGGGTAAAAGCTTATATACCCGCCCATTTTTTAAAGATATTCATTCTTTTTTGAAAGGTTTTAAGTGTTCAATCAAGCTGACTGAAAATTGCCCCAGGTTGAAAAATGGTTAAAGAGAATTAATCGCTTTTATATCTAGTGTTTAAGAGGTTTTGAAATAGTGCCTTACATCATTAATATGGTTTTATTCAAAAGCATACACTAAGAGATTTTGCGTTTTACTTCGTCATCCTCCTTCCAATTCTTCACCAAAGTGAGGAAAGATTGGGTAAAAGTTGGCATTATAAAATTATGAAGAAAATTTTAAGAGTGAAACAAATGGATTTCTTCAAGACAAACATTTAATGCATTACTTATTCAAAATAACAAGTTCTTACATGCCAATTATGCTTTTAATCAAAGAAATAAAACACATAAGCAAACGAAGTAAATAGCTGATGAGCCCTTCTCAGTATCTTCTGGAGTTTTCACTTATATCAGCGTAACGAGGTTCCATTCATGACCGCGCTTCCTCCTTTGAAAGTCAACACTTCATCATCTATCATTTCTTGGACTTTCTCTTGAAAAACTTTGCATTCTTCAATCGAATGCCCCAACACTCCATCATGAAATTCACAGATGGTGTTCGGGTTGAACCACGGTGGGTGAGACTTCATGATTCTAGTCTTTCTGGGTACCATTACTGAGTTTCTAGCAAAATAAGACCATAACTGACGGTAAGTCATTGGGATAAGATCAAACCAACGAGTTTCTTATTTCGGAATACTCAGAGGTATCTTCTGATTCTGAAACCATCTTCGGACTTGTCGATTCTGATGTCGATCTGGAGATGTCACCCTTCGTTTATGAGGTAGTTGTCACTTGTGCTGAGCAGGCGCTACATAGGGATCCCAAACTGCATTAACATCAACGCTTCTTTCCTCTAGGGAATCATCAACTGAAATTTCTTCATTAGCTTGGCCATTCAAGTTATCTCGGATTCTTCCACTTTTGAGCGCATTCTCAATGTTTACTCCAACTTCCACAGTTTTGGAGAAATCTAATGGCACAACACCTACCATCCTATCATAATAAGAGTCTGGCAGTGTTCTTAAAAACATCTTGGTTAGATCTTTCTCTGGAAGTGGTGGACGAACTTGGGCTGCCAACTCTTTCCATCGCTGAGCATATTCCCTGAAAGATTCATCACCGTTCTTACTCATTCTTTCTAGTTGATTACTGTTTGGAGTGATGTCTAAATTATAATTGTATTGCTTCACGAAAGCATCGGCTAAGTTTCTCCAGGATTGAATATAGTTCCTTTGTAGCTTCATATACCATATCAAGGATGCCCCAGATAAGCTTTCTTGAAAGTTGTGCATCATCAATTCGTCATCGTCAACATAGGCAGCCATCTTTCGACAAAACATCGTCAAATGGTATTTTGGAAAACTAACACCCTGGTACACTTAAAAGATAGGCATCTTGAACTTCGGAGGAATAATTACACCTGGAACCAGACATAGGTCACGAGCATCAAGATCAGATGCATTCGCTTCTTTCACTATTTTTAATTGTTCTTTGAGATCAAGAAATTCTTTTTCCACTGCTATGAATCTAGGATCGTCCATCTTTATCTTAGTACGAACATTCTGAAGATTAGGTACAGGCTGTGGAAACTGGGAATCTTTTCCATTAACTTGAACAAACAAGTTATCTTGCACAGGCTGAGGTTGTGTAGGAACACCCACTTGTTGAACAATGTCATCAGAAGGAAGATCAAATAATGGATTAGTCACAATTCTGAAGCCAGTCATGGGATCCATATCTTTCGTTCTCTTTGCTATCCTTTAGTAATACTTCAAGCTTGGTCAGATGGTCGAGATGTCAGCTGATAGACAAATACAGAAGACCGGATGAGTCACAGAAGAGGAGAGACACATGCATATGAAGGATGCTAATGTGAGAATGCAGAATGCAGAAAATGAAAGGTTTCATGGAACTCAAGCTCTTATAAACGTTACAGAATACCAAATAAAATTCATGTATTATTTTTTGATATCGATTACAAATAAATATTCTTATAAGAGTCCCTACTTAATAGCTAAATAAAAGCTAATAAAGCCCTAAGGAACTCCTTCATCGTGCTTGTTGATTTGCTGTCTACTTGGATCTTCTTGAACATGAGTCGTCCATGATTAACATTTAAAGATTAGTTTTGATAGAGGAAAATAAATCCTCCATCTCTTCCTTTGTTTTTGTTGGAAAATGAGGAATGAATCCTTTGTTTTCTTGGATCTTCAATGATAATGATAGTCTTTTGAATTTATAATGATCCTCTATTATAAGGGGAGCCCCTTGTCTTTGTCCTTTTGAGTCTTCTCCAATATGAGCTCCTACTTCCTTAGGTCATCCAAGTTAGGACTCTTAAAAGAATATTTCAAAATATTTTTCTTTTGTAATCTCTATTGGTTTCTGTAATGTTTATAAATAAAACTGAATTCCATGAAACCTAACATAATATGATGCTATATGAATGCAACAAACACATGTAAGCACATAAGGACACACAAAGGTAAAACAGACAAGGGAGACCCTAGGTTTGCAACGAGCATGGAGCCAAAGGGTATACCCATTCCCAAAGGATTTGGACTAAAGTTTGATTGTACCTGCAGAACAAGGTTCTAAAGAGGTTCCCAAAGTCATTAATCCATCTTTCGGATATTATTAATTTCCCAACTAACTCGGGGATTAATAATATTCTCAAGAGAACTTCTTTTGAGTGTAGCATCGCGTAGAACTATTTCGGGAGTACTCCCTCATAGTCCCGCACTACATCCTAATAAAGGCCAAAGTGGGGTTAAAGGTAACTACGGTCCTCAACATCATAGACTCCAATCGAAAATAGTAAAAGTCTTCACGATTACTCGTTCAACCGAACCATTTTTGAAAGGGTCTCAACTGAGCATGATTTTCAAGTCAACTTAGTCGGGACTCACTCCCTATAAGCCTCATCGAACATATCACTATCCTATCTTAAGTTTACTCAAGTCCGGGTGTAGGACTTTGTCTCACCACTCAAAGATAATAGCCCAAAAGAAATAAAGAACAAATAAGCAAGTAGGCAAATAAGCAAATATATAAAGCAATAAAGAAAAAACAAGATAGGGAGGCCCTTCCGAGGATCCCCAGTAAAGTCGCCATTTCTGTCACGGTGAAATTTGGATACCAAACTATTGATTAATTTGAATCTTATATTCATTTTGCAACCGAACTTTGATTTGTCCAAAGGAAGGGATAAAGATCGAAATTCCCACAATGCAATGCAAATGCAAGGTTTAGAGAGTTTTAGGTTCGGGGGTCGGTTAAACTTAGGAAAGGTACTAGCATCCTAAGTTTCTGTAGTACTCTACAGGAACCTCTTGTTTTATGTTTGTTCATTGCTAAGTGTTTATCTGCTTAATGGTTGAAAGACCCTAGGGGTTTATTTCTAATTATACTCGATAAGATGTCGCATCTAATGCCTACATATCCTTACGGGAGTGGAATCAGAGTATCTGTAGTTCCCCCAAAGGGTTAGAGGAATTCTTTGACTGTGGTCAAAGGTCCTACGGGTTTAGGGTAGTTGATTGATTGAGTTTAGGAGAAGAGGTGAGTTATCATTTTAAGAGATATTTAACTGCCACAAGTTGTAGCAAAATAGTCTTTGCATCGTCTTAAGAGAAGGGCTCAAGTACTCGGATATAGATCGACGAGGTACGCCTCTATCTCTCTTAAGGCAAAGTCCCTACGGTTTGATTGTATTGACGTGGGGTGGAGATTCTATCTCGCTTAAGATGATTAACATCTATTTCTCTATTGTGTTTGAATATTGTTATTTTGTTTGTTCTAAGTTGTAAAAGGGTCCTTCCTATGGGGTAGGATCTAACTTAGGAAGATCAACTTGAATGGGATCAAGGATCGTAGGGGAAAATGATGCAAATAATGTGCACTACACACAATTGTTGAATCATGTGTAGGTTCTTCCTTTGGACGGAATGCAATGCGGTAAAATAAATACAGTAAAGATAAATTGCGGAAAATGTAAATCCATACACAAACGCATGAAAGCTCTAAGTGAGTCCAAGTGGTGTGAATTGTGAATATGTGAATCGAGGCTACGAGGTGAAAGCGTGCATGATTGGATTAAAATTGGGAGTTTGATTAGAGAGAGTTTGACCTTAAGAGGGAGGTTGAATTGATTTAGGTGAGATGAATTTAGAAGTTATATTATTTTTTGGTGAGATTGTTTTAAGAGGAATTATATTAGTTTTGTTTTGATAAAAAGTTTAGACGATTAATTAAATTTTAAAGAGTGGTAAAAAAAAAGGGTCTAAATATCTAAGAGGTTTTATTTTTATCTTATTAAATAAAACTTAATTTAAATGTGAAATGGTTTATTATTTAACGAAAGTTGTTATTATAAAAGGTTAATTTAAGTTAAGAAAAGGGTTTTTCATAAAAGAGTTTTTTTAATTATTATTATTAAATAGATTTTAAATAAATTAAATAAAATAGATTTTTATTGAACAAATTAAATTATTATTAAACAAAAATTATTGAGTTGATAGAATTAATTAATTAAAAACTGAGTTTATTGAATAAACAAAGGAAGTTTAGAAAAAAGAGTAGATAAAACAGATTTTTATAAATAGGTTTATTAATTTATTAAAAAAACTGATTAGCAAACCATTAGTTATTAGGTTAATTAAAAAAAGGGTATTTGTTAGTTTTAATAAAAACTGATTTTAAGATAAGGTTAATTAGTGTTAATTAAGGGTAATGAAGGGTTAAGTGGGAGGTTAAAAAACGTGTGGCATGGTGATACGCAAGGAGAGGGGTGCATCGTGTGGTGCAGTGATGGTGCATGGTACTACCATGGGGGCGCGTGTGTCTGATTACAAGGTAAAACAAAATGCAGAAAATCAAAATAATCAAAAGTCCCTAAATCCCTAAATCGTTCTCTCTCTCCGCCGGCCTTTCTCGACCCTTCTTGCTTCCTTCTTCCCCCCTTTCTCGATCTCGATTCCCCTTCTCCCTAACTCTTCTTGTTCGTCTTCTCTTCTCTCGTCTCCTCTTCTCCTTCTCGATCTGCCTGCGATTTCTTCTTTGTTCGCTCTTCTTTCCTTCTTTTCTCCGCGCTTTCCATTCTTCCTCCATCTTTCTTCTTTTTCTTCCGATCTCTTACATGAAAACAAAGCAAAACATTACTAGATCATCAATCATTAGCTAAAAACACTTACGACTTGACTGGTTTTCGCAAGTCTAGACGGCTGATGGTGTATGAGTTTGCGATGCGTTTGAGTTTTCGGCGCGACGGCAAAGCGGCAACAAAGAGGGTGAGGGTTTAAAGGTCTCAAAAGGTGGTTTCGATGCGTTAGGTTTTTCCGCCAACTTTCAGCGGCGGTGGAGAAAGCAAAAAGATAAGTTTATCTGATTTCTCTCTTTCCCACGATTTAGAGTTTTTAGGTTTTTTGAAATTCTGGGGATTGTGTTTTTGCTCTATCCAAAATCTCCCTTTTCGTTCTGTGTACATCGTCCCTTGTATAGGATTAAAACATGACAAGCAAAATGATGATATTGAATGAATTTTATCAGCTGGAATTTAATACTCCTTATTTTCCATTTTCGACCTGACATGTTTGATCCTTGTTTTCACTCTTTCCGTTTTAGTTCAACATATTTGGTATGTTTTGAATGTTGGTATCCCTTCCTTAAATGAAATTGACTTTGTGATTTTGGTGCAGTTGGGTCTGAGGTCACGGTTACTCTGAAGTGTTTTGCAAGCAAAATTGCATTTGACTACTTGGAGACTCTTCAAACATTCCTTCTAAATTCTACAGGTACTGATTAGTTTGGCTATTCAATTAGGGAGTTTGTACTTTGGAAACAACTTGTTGTTTTAGAGATGTCACATGAGTAGGATATGTCTATGTTTACTGTCAATATTCTGACTCATTGGTCCTTTAGTTCCTTATCCTTCTTATCAACCTCTTGAGTACATTTGAATTTCTTCATTTACAGGTGCATGACATACACAATGGTAACTGCGGTCGATGTCGTCAGGATCCGGGCGTATTTGAGGCTAATACAGAAGTGAAACTTCACTTGAAACAAAATGGAATTGACGAACTTAATCCCAACAGTCCCACTGCCCGTTTTATATTCAATAGCAAGATGCGAGTTCAAACTCTTTTCTGAACCATATTGTTTGTGGCAGGCTTTGAGTAGATGTGGGTGTATGGAGCTGCTGCAATTCATGCTCAGACTTGGATTTCTGGAAGCTCTCGTAATGGTAAGATGGTTCACACCAGGACCTTAAAATGAAATCAGTAACTTTGTTGGTCTGTTCTCTTTGATTATCTTGTGACAACAATCTTACGATATTTTCCTTGTTTTCCGGCAGGTTGGCACTTTGGATTTCTGTTGAATCAACTGAGACAATTGTTGTTGGCCTAGGTTCATAGAGTTTTGTTGCAGTTGAGCAGATGATGCCAGCTGCTGCTGCCTGATTTGGCTAGGAGTCAATCGAAGCTGCTGCTGCTGCTGGGCATAAAGAGCTCCATTAGCCCTCAGAGAGGCTAGGCAGCATACAGGCAGTGAAATCTTCTAGAATGAAGACCAGAAATAGAGAAGTTTATTAAAATCTTGTCATCTGCTGTAGCATTTGAGAACCAGTTGAATGTGAAACCAACTGGTCTGAACTCAAGGGTTTTATTAGATAATTAGAAACTACAGGGTTAGGATGGCCCTGTCTGCTGACATATTTCGAATTGTTAATAGTTGGTTGGGGCATGAAGACGAATCCATCAATGTGCGAACCATATCTAGCCGCCTTTTGAGAAAGTCACTGGAGAGAGGTCTATTCTGGCACTTCTTCTCCTCACTTGAATACCCTGGAACTGTCAAATCCCAGTCTTTCTCTAGGTGTAGCAATAAATCCCTGGACTCCAAAGTTGATGATTTTCTTGTGGATCCACCTGTGCAACTAAATCCTGTATCTTTCTCTTTCCAAGTACTTGGTTTATTGCTGCTTCGGTTCCTTGGCTTGAACTTCCACCAGGTGTAGTTGTACCAGACGCAGTAGCATCTGGCTGCGATCTTGTTAAACTTAGTGTTTTTTTGGCCTGCAGGTCCTGGCATCCTCGGAGATTGCTGTTGTTGCTTTGATGTCTTCTTTTGCTTTCCTTCTCTACCTTGCCCATCGGCCCATGTGGAAAGTATGAACCTCATTCTTGTGTGTTATGCAGGTAGTGAGGATATGCTCGAGTCGTATTGGCGGAAGCTGAACTACTAGGAAATAGCCCATGTTCTCTGACTTATAAGTATCGTTTTTCTTCCATGTGGTTGACTGTTGCCTGAAAAGTAACTCAGTTCTTTCTTGATTTATTTTGAGCAGGGTGTCAAAGGGGTTGTAACAGGCTGCTAGCGAAGTAGTTGCGGGAAAATGTTGTCTGTGTATTGGGACGTTCATCGCGGGACCTCAATTTGAAGTTCAAGACAAACATTCTGCAGTTCAAACATTGTATTCTATTTGATCCAATATGGTCTCTTTACATTTGTGCAGATATCAGCCTTCATGCTCCTTCTTCTGGACTTATTTGATTCCTATGTGCTGAGGTTCTGTGTTCTTTCGCAGGTGTGACAATGAAGGTGCAGTAGAAGTAACATGATGGATCTTAGCTCATGGTAGAGTCCTCCTTGGTGTAAATTCAAGTTGATCAAATTCCAGAGTTTAAGACAACTGGAACAATAAGCTAAACCCGTATCACAGCGGTGCACCGGAAGACCTTCAAATTCTCTGAACCGGTCTCATCAATTAGTGACAGTTTCAGCATAAGAATGCTTTGGTATTGTTTGGACATTGTCATGATGATACTGACATGTTGTCTTCTTGTTATGGAGGTTGTCAGTTTTAGGCCTTCGTGAAGTGCGCCTAAAGTTGACATACCGTGGCGGTTTAGCTGGTAGTGCGAAGTAGCAACAACAGCTTGGAGATTTTGCGGGAAAGTGGCATGAATAATTCTTCTGATTTTTTGAATTGTAATTCATTTCTTTAATGATATTCTGAATACCGGTTCCATTTTATAGGTTCTGAGCTTGGTTGTTTTAACAAGTTGTTTGAAGTGGTTAAGGGGACCTCTTTAAAGCCGAAGCAAAGTAGTTTGTTCGTCTGCCCAGCAGTGAGAATGACGTCGTCGATAGTACCGGCAGACAACAACACTTTTGTCAGATTTCTCAGTACATTTACATCAAGTGGACCTGGGATAAATCACAACAGCCTTGAGTAAAATGTTGGATTCAAATCATCCTTTGTTGCCAAAAGTCATATGTTAGGAACACTTTCTGGTGTTGAAGAATTACAGGGACCGAGATTATGCGTAGTTCAAATCTTTGCCCGCTTGTTTCTTTATTGTTTATTTTCCGCGAATGACCGTCTTCAATTTGTAGGGATTTGTATAGAAGTCTTGCGTCTTGGTTTGTAAAATGACTTTTAGAGGTTAATGTAATATTTTCACTCAAATCTCAAATCTTGAATTGGGAATTTTTGAATGAACTCGGATTGGTGGTAAGTTGAAGCTATGAAAATGGTTTGTGGTTGAAGTGATTAATCTTAGAATCTTGGATAAGCCTGGAACCTTGAATATCTTGTAAGATAAATAATAATGGGATTTAAAATACAGAATCTTGGCCGGTTCAATAATTTCCTTGCGGTGGTCCTTGTTTTTCAAATACCCAAAATGTCTTATGGACCAACGTTGTATTAAAAAAATTTGACTTCTTATGAACAAATAATCTCAATTCCCTCCCATCAAGGGCAATATGTTGGTAAGAGACAAACTTCTAGCATGAACACCGTATCACCTAAAATAAATCTCTCAACTTGTACGAATCGGTTATAAAGAGGCTACTAACACCTTTGTACTCAGGAACTTTAAAGCAATGAATCGGGCTTAAGTTCTCTAATGAAGTTTAAGTTAAAGTGAACCATGTCCTTGCAATTGAGGATGCATGTTATCTATATTTGGAATTACTGCAAGCTGCACAAGTTGGTTAGCCATAAAACATAAATATTAAATTAACGTCAAACAATAGAAAATGCGCAAAAAGAGGTGGGACCTTATGGTAAAAAATTAGGGTGCAACAGTAAGAACGAAGCTTATGTTCGTTTTTACGGAGAAGTGTCATTCTGATACCCAAGGTTCATTGAGTCATTGTCGCTACTGCGAAAATCGGCGCCGGCTGGACAGAAGAGTCGCCACCGTGCGTTATTTATCCCACGGGAGGGAAAGGAAACGCTCAGAGTAAACCTCGCACAACACGGGAAAGGTATGGTCGTCGCAACCAAAACCTGGATTCGGGAGTCGGTTACGCAAGGGGAAGGTATTAGCACCCCTCACGTCCGTCGTACTCGACGGGATCCACGCTTGTTTTCGGGTGTGGATTGTTATGCTATCTACTCTATAGGTCAAGGGTTAAAATAAAATGAAAATAAAAATGACTCGGCAAAGTATCGCACTTTATGCCTACGTATTCCCGCCTGGAACGAGAAATCAGAGTCAGCGTAGTTCGCCTACCTACGGGAAAGGAGGGGAAGGTTGCTCGCTAGGATATCGCATCCTATGCCTACGTACTTTCATACAGCATGAAAGATCAGAGCAAACGTAGTTCGGGCCACGTACGACACAAGTCTGTCTTGGTTGATTTTATTCATTCTGAAAAAGGTTTTTCTGATTAACAGTCCCGGCGGACAAAAATGACGTCTTGATGAGTTCACATTCTTTTTACGGAAGAAGTGTCTTTTATTGTGTTTGAAATCTTTATGGTGTTTTTCTATTTGTTTTGAGAAAGAAGAGACAGAACTCTAACCTACGGTTGCAAAGGGAAACAAACTAACCTAATGTTATCATGCATGGGTTAAGACCTAGTGTCTATCATGCTCCTCTCTTGCACAGAGAGAAACAGAGATCCTAAGGGATAAACGGAAACAGAAACAATAGCAGATATATACAGTAATAAGGTAAAATGCATGGATGCAGCAATACAAGCGAGGCAAGGGAGTCCCACTCAACCTCGAACCTAGAAAACAATAGGCAAAAGTGAACAGACTTCACTTTCAACCCAGCAGGGTAAACAGCAAACAATACAGTCAGGAAAACCAATCAATACATCAGAAATGAAATACAGCAAAAATAAACAGCTACAACAGCTCTGCATCAATATCCATCTTCAAGTCATCTCCAATCAGCTACAAGTTTCAGTCAGCAGCAGTCTCTATCTTCACAGTCTTCAAGCAAGGGCTTTGGTTGTCAATCTTCAATCTACAATGGCTTTTCTTCAAGTCCTATCCTCCAAGCTGAGGGATCAATCACCAGAGTGAACTGAGTGTTAAGCAATTAGTTGACTACCAATGGTGGCAAACCAACTGCTACTAACACATAAGACATTTTCTCTCAAGAGTTCTATCCCTTAGACAATAGCACCAAGCCTTCCAAAGGAAGGGGGTGAGTGTCTTAGAGAGACTCTGTATCACAGAGAAGAATGGAGGCAGTCAAAACCTTCCATGTTTGAGAATCAAGCTTTCTAATCTAGAGCTCTGCCTAGCTCCTAAACCCTAATCTCCTTAACAGCTGATGGCAAAAAATCTCCTCTCCAACTCTGGAAGTTGGTCTTCAGTCTCTGGATCTCCAATGGCTTCATCATCATCAGCCTTCAGCTTCCCCAATCCCCAGACAGTCCCAATACCCACACAGACAAGCAGTAATCCCCAGAGGGCACACCACACCAATCAATCACATACAACAATACATACTAATAGCAGTAGGGGAATCCTAGTGATTTCTAAGGGAATCTATCCTATACCCATAACCCCTATAGTCCATACCCCAAAAATCAAATGAAACTATCCTAAAAGAATTAAACTATTTCACCTAAGTTGATTTAAACCCTAATTTTGTTCATGTTGTTTTCACCTAAGCTAATCACCTAAAACTAACTCCTAAAAAATGTGAACTAAATTGCATCTACAAGATAACAATGTCTATTAATCAACCTAAAAAGAATGGACAAAAAATATTAAAGCATTGGTTAGAACAAAAATTAACAAATTTATGTATGAAATTAAACTATTTAAAATGCTATTTATTTGGAAAATATGGAAAAAATATCAAATAAAAAATAAAATTCAATTTTTATTTTTTATAATTTTCTAGACTCTTTAAAGAAAATTATGCAAAAAGAATTACCAGAAAATAATGTTTTTTCCATTTTATATGATTTTTTGAAAATGCATGAGAAATGAAAGGAAATTAAAAAATGAAATATAAAGAAAATAAGGGAAGGGGTGAGAATAGCAAGGGCGCTCAGTTCATATTCCAGGTGGGCTGAGAAGTGGGGGGTGCGAACATTAATTGTGTTAGGCCCACACGCGCTCAGAAATTGATTAATAAAACTGAAAGAAAAAAGAATAAACCAACGGTGTATTTAGCAATGCATTTACGTGTGTTTTAGTGGGCTCATCAATTGAGGGGTGTGGATAGTAAGCTGAGTCCAGGCCCAGGGCGGTATAATAAGTGAAACGCAGCGTTTCACATTTGAATTTTCCCTCCGTTTTGAAATTAAACAACAGCCATACGATCAGATTAAAAAGTCAATTATTTTGGGCAATCCAACGACACACAGTCATCGTCCCCAAGGTGTCTAGGGTTTTGCAGAAAAACAGCTCCCATGCACAACATTCGAGCTCCCCATTCTCCTTCAATACGCCATGAAATCACACCATTCAAAAACCAAAATCCATCCATTTCTTTCCCTCTACACGACCACATCATCAACTCCCTCTAAAACTCAGTGAATAAGTCAATTCGATGGAGATAACAGATGGGATCCAACCTTTGCATCTGTGATCAACTCAACCAAAACTCACCAATTCTTGTCCTAAGTTCAACTACATTCCAAGCTGATCTTAACATGCTAATCCAACAAGATTTTCGTGCCTCATCCTAGTAGTTATAGGCTCTAACAGATTATGCACTCCATAGCCAAACCTCACAAAACCTCTCCAAACTTTGTGAAAATCATCACCTAACCTAACTTAACCATTCTAAGCTATCAAAACCCTATCATGCTAACCAAAAACATACAATTCGAAGAGAAATCCAACCTGGTTTAAAATGGAGATACAGCTATGGAAATCCCTGAATCAATGCTTGCAAGGACTTGAAACTGATCCACACACCACCACTTTGATTCTGTATGCAAAGATCTAGGCTCAAACTTCCTGAATCTTGTCCTTGAGAAGTTCTTGCAATTTGGATGGTTATCTTGAACAACACGATTCTTCCTCCAATTCTACCAATCTTGATGTGGATTATGATGCTTGAATGATGATGATGAAGATTCAATCAAAAGATGTGAAGATTGATGGAGATTTGAGAGAGTTTGTGAAGCTTATGCAAAATGGAGAAAGTGTGTATAACTTGGGGTTTTGAACAAATGAAATCACCAACCATGGCATGAACTATCTCTTATCAATATATAGGTGTCTTTAGAACCTCCTAGAAACTTGGAGAAGTTTCCCTTGCATTCTTTCCCTTGAATTTGGTTTATGTACCTTCCATTACAAGCAACCATGAATAACTCACAAATTATGAACTAAGCTCAAAATTATAATTTATCCAATGTCTTTAAAATGATCTTTCCATTCAAAATGACCTATAATTTTGCTTCATTTGGCCAAGATATGAAAAATCTCATTTTTAAGTCCATTTTTATTCATTAAATCCAACAATTTTGAAACCTTGTGCTATGAATCTTTCCAATCTCTCATGGTCACTTTTATAGACTCAAAATGTCATTTGGAACAAGTTTGATGTTGTAAAGTTTTCCATTTGAAGCTTCCTTGTATGAGTTTTGGGCATAGGTTAAAATGACCTGTAATTCTCAGATGACCAAACTACCCTTTGCTTGCCAAGACCATAAGTAGAGTTCCACAAATCATATAAAGGCATACTATACCATTATAAAAAGCTAAGACAATGAGGAACAACTCTTATGTTGACCAGAAATTCATTTGAAATCTCCTTGAGGGGTAAAAATTGCTTGGAAGTCAAGTCACTTTCACAGACAAAACTTCAGATACCTCAGATGACCTGTAACTTGCAAGGACCATAACTTGAGTTCTTTAAATCTCATTGATGTCTTCCACCACTCAAATTAAAGGTATTGAGATCCTATACAAGTTTAATGTTGGCCAAGGATCCATTTGAAGCTTGCATTTTGACTTATCTTGCTTGGAAGTTTGCCCTAAACTAGGGAATTTTACATAAAAAACCCTAATTTAGAAACTCCTCTTCTCCTTGATTTCTCTTGATTTCTTCTTAGCATAACAACATATCCTTATTCTCCATGTCAAATGATGAACCCCACATCTCTTCAATATCCCTTAATGCCTTTCAATCAGTCAATTGACCTAGGGTTGACCCAGATGAAACCCTAGTTGACTGTCTTCAACTGTAATTCTTGTGACTTTACCAATGACTTGTCTCCTTCTCCAAATGACTTTCTAAATCCTACAAGATGTCTAAATGCTCCCCATGCCTTCAATTCACAGCTCATACTTTCCTTGATGATCCCCAGACACCCTCAGTTATGAGATATACTCAATGCTTGATCTAGTGACTTCTCCACCTTTCAAATTCTTTTCTGATGACTTGAATGAGATTGAATTTGAATGATAACCTCTTAATAGGCCTCTAGAAATGAGAATAATGATTGGTCCCCTGTTGAATGACTTGCTATGCTGATGCTATGCAGATGAGTAACCTATGTACATGACTCTATATGCAAATGCTAATGATATTGAAGCATAAACTAAGTGAATAAGGTTGAGCAAATTTTAGGGTGCAACAGCTGCCCCTATTCAAGCGACTTGGACCCGATTGGGTGAAGAGCCCGGAGCCTACAGACATTCGCGGTACGAGACGGTTGAATACTAAGAACCCAGAAAATTTTCCAACCGCAGAAATAAATTGCGCTCCTGCCTGGGGAACGATATTCATCAACTGAATCTGACTTTTATGGCGACCCACTGATCTCGTAGCGACCGTGTTGGGGATTACGCGTCTTTCCACGTAAGGAATAACCGTTCCACGTTAGGATTCACCTTTTTCTCAATCTGTCCGCGTCAGGACTAAACTTTCCACGTAAGGAATCAATCTCGTTCCACGTAAGGAAACCATCTTCTTTCCACGTAAGGAAACACTCTTTCCACGTAAGGAATAAATTTGTCCACGTTAGGACTACATCGTCCACGTTAGGACCCACTTTTCCACATTAGGAATAATAATCTTCTTGATTCGTCCACGTAAGGACTCTAAGCTTTCCACGTAAGGAATACTTCTTCATCTGTCCACGTTAGGAAACCAACTTGATCTGAATCTGTCCACGTTAGGACTAAACTTTCCACGTAAGGAATCTATCTTCTCTTTCCCCGTAAGGAATGACCTTGTCCACGTCAGGACTCACATTTCGTCTTGATTTGTCCATGTAAGGACTCACCTCTTGACTCGCTGAGGAAATAAAAATTTGTCCACGTTAGGACCCATATCTCGACCCGCTGAAGAAATAAACTTGTCCACGTCAGGACTTGCGCGTCTTCGACTTGCTGGGGAAATAAGACTTGTCCACGTCAGGACTCACACTTTGCCATCAGCCCGAAGAAGGATACAATTGTCCACGTCAGGACTCTCACATCTTGTCATCACAAAGAACTATAAACTTGTCCACGTCAGGACGCATATTTCACCATTACGAATGAAGCTATCTGCTGGAAATAAATTGTCCACGTCAGGACGCCAACACGAAGAGTAACCCACTTTTATACACGTCAGGACTCTTCACTCAATCAATACCGAGCACTCGAATCGGTCCACGTTAGGACTAACACATATCGTCAAACGGGAAGAAATGTCCACGTTAGGACTCCACATTCCAACAATTCTGAGAAACCGAACCTGTCCTCGTTAGGACTAGCGCATATCGTCAACTGAGGAAATCAATCCGTCCACGTTAGGACCCCCGCTTTTCTAGCACAAAGAAAACCTGTCAAGAATTTTGTCCACGTTAGGACTCGGCCTTCCATTGGTCCAAACCACAAAACTTCTTAGCACTGACGTGACAGCGATTTTGAAGCAGACTTTACTGGGGACATTTGGAAACCACACCACCGGGGGCCTGTTCTGATAGCTGGCGGTAGTCTCTGCAATTCTGGTTCGTGAAACCTTTTAATGCTGACATAACAACAACTTTGAAGGAAACAATCCGCTGATCGGACTAGGGAAACTTCAACAAGAACCCTGGCGGGGAAATAGGTAACTCTGCTTGGTGACAAAGAGAGACTTATCCTGATAACTCTGTGGGGAATAGTGCCACAGCTGACACTTCGTCGAATGTCTCACGTCGAGATCCTGAATGTTTATTGATTCACCTGAGCAAGGGCTCTCTCTTCCTGCAAGAGAAACAATACTTGGAACAAACGGTTAGCCAACCGAGTTTATGTTTCAAAATGCATGCGTTCGACAATGATGCAATGCTCCATTCGACATGGAAATGCTACGCTTTTATTTGGTGGATGAAAGTATGACATTATATGCCAATGCACTATATGCCGATGCAAATGCAGACTCTAACTGCTGGGTATAGAAACTGCTTCAGCAAAATAAATGTTGAAGATAATGCCAACTCCGCTGGGGATAGCCAGATGCTGCAGAATTATTCCAGCAAAATGCTGGAAGGATGAGGTCGGCTCAGCTGGGAAATTGGGAACTTGAACCAAGCACCTCGATGAAGTAACGCCCTGCTGGGGAATACAACTCTACTGGAGAATAACAGATGCGCCTGGTATGATCGAACTTCTGCGGGAAAGTGAACGGGTATCACACGGTATTCCGGCAAAATAAATGCCAGGACCCGCACCAACTCTGTTGGGGATAGTCTTAATCTTCGAATTCCACTAGGAGGAATGAAAATACTTGCGGAGAAGAGAATTCCGCTGGGGATGGGATGATTCTCTTGGGGAAAATCCGCTGGCTCCGCTGGGGGAGAGTAAATGACCCTGCGGGGAAAGGTAAACTGCCTGAATACAGCTCACCAATCTGAAATATTAATCTTCTGAGGCTAAACCCCTTTGCTTGAGACAAGGAATCCTTCTGGGGGACACCACACTGCCTGAATACAGCCTATAATTTTGGAATCGCCAATTCTGCTAAGAATAAATGGCTTTGTTGGAACATGTCCTTTGGATAAACTACGACTAGCTGGGGAATTCTATCCTTCTTCAGGAAGAACATGCATGACCTGCGTGGGGAACGCGTCTTTCGTTACTGCAACCTTTTGATCATCTTCCTCATACGGCTATGAAACCTGCAACAACACAAACGAGACAAGACAAGCCTATACAACCAAATCGATTCAGGTTAGTGGCGTTATCTTCAGTTAATTCAAAGCTTTAGCAATTGTTGGCAAGGGCCAGTGACATTATACACATGCTAGTTTCAATAAACTTAGGCGTTTTATCATGCACAGAACAGTAAAGAACCAGCATCAAGTACTGAATAGCATATTTTATTGATTGGGCCCCTGAATGGGCGGAGTTTTGTACACGGGATGTAACTCCTGAAATGAGGAAGCTACGCAAAGCAGATAGACAAGTATGCACAATAAGCATAAATACTTTGACAAATTAAATTTTGTACACATGTCGGCAACGGGATGCAGACGAACACCACGAACTGATCCTCCTATGACTCATCCGACTCTAATGCTTTCCCGGTATTCACGCTTCCGAAGAGATTGTATCTGATAATCGACACCTCAGGTATTCTCCCGCACTGATGCTTACTGAAATGTCAAATTCGGACCGCAGTCATTTGCTTTTCAAATCCCTAATTTTTGCGTGAACCGCCCTTTACGGGTTTTCAGTTCACCGGGATACCCTTTTTTGCCGAAGCCGCCCAGTGTAGGTTTTCAACTTCGCGGGTGTACATTTTTTCACTTTTATCCCTAACTTTTTCCCGAACCTTTTATTCTGTTTTTGGTTCGCCAGGATGCCCCATTTTTGCCTGGACTCTCTTTTTTCTGTCCAGCGGGTCTATTTTAAGCAAAGTATTTTTTAACTGCGTCCGAATTTACAGGTGACGTGAAGTCTTCACCGTCCATGGTGGACAACAACAACGCTCCTCCTGAAAAGACTTTCCTGACAACGTATGGCCCTTCGTAGTTGGGGGTCCATTTGCCCCTGTGATCTGCTTGCGGCGGGAGAATCCTTTTTAGCACAAGGTCGCCCGTCTGAAAGCTTCGCGGATGTATCTTCTTATCATATGCTTTCTTCATTCGGCTCTGGTACGAACGACCGTATGCTAGAGAGGCTAGCCTCTTCTCATCCATCAAACTCAGTTGATTCAACCTGTCTTTCACCCATTCTGCCTCGTCCAGCTGGACGTCTCGCAATACCCTCAGAGAAGGGATCTCAACCTCCAATGGTAATACCGCCTCCATTCCGTATACTAACGAGAACGGGGTTGCCCCGGTTGATGTGCGTACCGTCGTACGATAACCGTGCAATGTGAAGGGTAGCATCTCATGCCAATCCTTATAGGTTACCACCATTTTCTGAACGATCTTCTTGATATTCTTATTGGCCGCCTCGACAACGCCATTCATCTTGGGTCGGTACGGGGAGGAGTTGTGATGTTCGATCTTGAAATTCTGACAGAGCTCCTTCATCATTTTGTTGTTCAGGTTTGAACCATTATCCGTGATTATCCGCTCGGGAATCCCATATCGGCAAATGATATCTCTCTTGATGAATCTGGCCACCACTTTCTTCGTTACATTTGCGTAAGACGCCGCTTCCACCCACTTGGTGAAATAATCAATTGCTACTAGAATGAACCGGTGCCCATTAGAAGCCGTCGGCTCGATCTTTCCAATCATATCGATTCCCCACATCGAGAAGGGCCATGGCGATGACATCACATTTAGAGGACTCGGAGGTATATGGATCTTATCAGCATAGATTTGGCACTTGTGGCACTTTCTTGCAAACTTGAAACAATCAGTTTCCATGGTCAGCCAAAAATAACCTGCCCGCAGCAGCTTTCTCGTCATAGCATGCCCGCCAGCATGCGTACCAAAGGTACCTTCGTGTATTTCCTCCATGAGCAGCTTTGCCTCTCTTTCGTCTACACAACGCAACAGCACCGAGTCGTGGTTCCTCCTGTATAAAACGCCATCCGGATTCAAATAGAAATTACCCGCTAATCTCCTGAGAGTCTTCTGATCTTGACTGGATGCCCCAGCCGGATATTCTTTACTCTTCAGGAAATTAAGGATGTCAAAATACCACGGTTTGTCGTCGGATGCTCCATCAATGGCAAATACGTAAGCCAGTCTGTCCAACCGAGAGATAACGATTCGGGGAGCCTCGTTCCAGAAGTTGACTTTGTACATGGAAGACAAAGTGGCGAGAGCGTCAGCCATTTGATTCTCGGCCCGCGGTACGTGGTGCAATTCAACTTTGTCAAAGAAAGGCAACAATCTCCTTGCATAATTCATGTAATGTATCAAGTTGGGCTGCCGTGTCTCCCATTCCCCTTTGATTTGATTCACCACCAGAGCTGAGTCTCCGTATACGTCTAAATTCTTGATTCGCAAATCAATGGCTTCTTCAAGCCCCATTATACAAGCTTCGTATTCGGCCTCATTGTTGGTAACGGCAAAGGTTAATCGGGCAGTAAACGGGATGTGCGACCCGTGTGGCGTAGTGATGATTGCCCCTATTCCGCTACCGTAAGCATTCACAGCTCCGTCAAATATCATCTTCCATTTGGAACCCAACTCTAGTCCTTCGTCTGGCAACGGCTCTTCACAATCTTTCATCTTTAGGTACATGATATCCTCGTCAGGAAAATCAAACCTCATCGATTGGTAATCTTCAATAGGCTGCTCCGCCAGATACTCAGACAGCACACTCCCCTTTATAGCCTTTTGCGAGACGTATTGGATATCATATTCAGTCAAGATCATCTGCCAACGGGCAATTCTCCCTGACAACGCCTGCTTTTCGAATACATATTTGATAGGATCCATCTTCGAGATGAGCATGGTTGTATGATTCAGCATGTATTGCCTCAAACGCTTGGCGGCCCAGGCTAGTGCGCAACAAGTTTTCTCAAGCATGGAGTATCGAGATTCACAATCTGTAAATTTCTTACTCAAGTAGTAAATTGCATGCTCCTTTCTTCCTGTCTCGTCGTGTTGGCCGAGAACACAACCCATGCTTCCCTCAAGAACCGTCAAATACATGATCAAGGGTCTGCCTGCCACTGGGGGTATCAAAATAGGAGGTTCCTGCAAATACTGCTTTATTTTATCGAACGCCTTTTGACAATTTTCGTTCCACGTTACAACTTGATCTTTCTTCAACAGCTTGAATAATGGTTCACACGTGGCCGTTAGGTGAGATATGAACCGGGCGATGTAGTTCAACCTCCCTAAAAACCCGCGCACCTCTTTCTCTGTTTTAGGCGTCGGCATTTCTTGAATCGCTTTTATTTTGGCAGGATCGACCTCTATTCCTCTTTCGCTTACGATAAACCCCAGCAGTTTACCCGATCTCACCCCGAAGGTGCATTTATTAGGGATCAGCCTCAGCCTGAACTTCCTAAGCCTTTTAAATAACTTCAGCAGATTCACCAGATGCTCTTCCTCCGTCTGGGATTTGGCAATCATATCGTCTACATAAACTTCGATCTCTTTATGCATCATATCATGGAAAAGAGTCGTCATCGCACACTGATATGTTGCCCCAGCATTTTTCAAACCAAAGGGCATCACTTTGTAGCAAAATGTTCCCCAAGGCGTTATGAAAGTAGTCTTCTCCATATCCTCTGGCGCCATTTTGATCTGGTTATAGCCTGAAAAGCCATCCATGAAGGAGAATACAGAGTATTGAGCCGTATTATCGACTAGCACGTCAATATGAGGAAGCGGAAAATCGTCTTTTGGGCTTGCTTTATTCAAATCTCTATAATCCACGCACATCCGCACCTTGCCATCTTTCTTTGGCACTGGTACGATGTTAGCAACCCATGAGGGGTATTTTGTCACAGCCAGGAAACCAGCATCCCACTGTTTTTGAACTTCCTCTTTGATCTTCACTGCCATATCTGGTCGAGTTCTGCGAAGCTTTTGTTTGACCGGCGGGCAATCTTCTTTCAGTGGCAGGCGGTGCACAACCATGTCTGTATCGAGCCCTGGCATATCCTCATACGACCAAGCGAACACATCATTATACTCTCAGAGCATTTCAACCAGTCTTCGCTTGATATCGCTCTGCAGCGCGACTCCAATACGAATATTCTTCTCAACCCCTTCCGACCCCAAGTTGACAATTTCGATGACTTCGTCGTGAGGCAGAATGGCTCTTTCCTCTTGCTTCACCAACCAAGACAGTTCTTCAGGAACATCGCTATCTTCGACAACCTCTTCTTCGGCCTGAAATACCGGGTGCTCAAAGTCGGGACAAGTCATAGGTGGTTCAAGGATGTCATCTGAAACTGTTATCCTGCAAAAGGAATGGTTAAGTGCTTCAAAATGCGTATAAAGTGAATAACCACGTTGCCATTTTATTGAAAAATACAAAACAAGAAAGACAGAGATTACAGTATTTGCACATGAAAAAAACGCCATTTATTTAATGATTAACACGCAATATTCATAACAACACAGCCCTAAGCAAATCACGATGCCCCGGGCAAGACATCAGATTATTCAACAATTCATAAAGCAAAGCATTACTGTTTAAGAGTCACAGGAACAAGCTCCTGAATAGACCAGTTGCACAGTCCCTGTCCTGGCGTGCTTGGCTGAATCCAGGCATCCATATCACAGTCGCTGTCCCCTTCGTCAGACTCCGAAGCAGCGTTGATGGTTTCATGACATACTCCACTGGCAGAGATGGTTACTGGCCCTCTGAAACGGGGTGCCCCCACAGTAGGTGCTGACGACGACGGTTGGTATCCCAGCCCGAACCGGTCCATCTTTACCGGAATATCTAGCACTTTGCCCCAGCCCTTTGCTTCTCCTGCCTCTACTAGAGCTTGGGCTTCTTTATACGATGATACGGCTATCTCTGGCACTTTGCTTGGCCCGGGACTTCTTTCCTTGATACGCAACCCTTCAAATGCCTGGCAAGGTGTTTCGTGGATCTCTCCGTCGACCTCCACATATTTAAATGACGACAGATGGCTGACCAGGATGTCTTCTTCTCCGTATACGGTGACTACACTGTCTCCGACCATATATTTCAACTTCTGATGCAGGGTAGACGTGACTGCCCCCGCCCCGTGAATCCAGGGTCTTCCAAGCAAGCAGCTGTACGCAGGCTGTATATCCATGATATAAAACTCAGTTGCAAACACCTCCGGCCCCACCTGTAGAGGCAATGTGATCGATCCAAAGACTGTTCTCCGCGTGCCATCAAACGCTCTGACTACCAAGTCACTGGGCGTGCACAAGATTCCTCTAACATCTAGCTTCATCATCGCCTTCTTGGGCAACACATTCAAAGACGATCCGGTGTCGACCAATACATGCGACATTACTGATCCTCTACACTCGACAGATACGTGCAGCGCCATATTATGATCTCTCCCTTTCGGGGTCAAATCGAAGTCGGTAAAGCCCAAGCTGTGGCCTGCATTTACATGTGCCAACACTCCTTCCAGCTGATTTACAGAGATGTCTTGGGGTACAAAGGAAGTATCCAGGACTTTCAACAAAGCATTTCTGTGAGCTTCAGAACACAACAGCAATGACAGGATAGATATTTTGGACGGCGTCTGCTGCAGATGCTCCACAATCTTATAATCACTTTTTCGAATCAAGCGCATGAACTCTTCTACGTCTTTCGATGCCGATTCTTTGTCACTTGCTTGCACTGGGACATTCTCAACCACCTTCCCTTTTCCTTTCGCTAGTCTTTCGGCCTCCACTTCAGGCGATATGAAGATCCTACCACTCCTCGTCATACCTCCTGAACCAACAACATTGTCTACAGTCTCAGCCGGCTGCTTGTTAACATCAATCTTTATTCCGTCACAATACACCTCCAACCCATATGACCATGGGACTGCCTTCGTGTTCTCGTACGGGATCGGGCCGGCCTTAGTTATGGTGATCGGTGGTCGCTGAGCTGGTGCTGCAATAGTGATTGTCTTTCGAGGAATTGTTACAGTGGCCACATCACTCTGATCGTCTGCTACTGCCCCTGCGGGCTCTTCAGTTGCTGCTCGGTCAAACTGCAATGTGCCTCCATCAATTAAAGCCTGAATGCCTTTCTTCAAGTCATCACACCCTCCAGCTAAGGTCCAGCACTCTAAGCAATACTCGTCACATCCTGGATAAACACCCCTTGTAACAGTCTGCTTTTTATCTCGCTCAGCGGCGTCTTTAAATCGTCGACATTCATAATCAGATTCAACCCTTCCTCAGTCAGAATGGCGTTTGCCCCATGATTAGGCATGGGTTTCTGCACTATATTCGGGCATGCCGTTCCGAAATTGATAGTCTTATTGTCCAAAAGATCCTGCATTACGTGCTTAAAAGTGTGGCAACCCTCTATATCGTGGCCCGGAGCCCCAGAATGAAACTCACAGTGCCTGCTTGCATCATAACCAAACGGGGGAGTTCCCGTTATAGGTGCCAGAGTTCTCTTCTCTACCAGGTTCAAAACCAACAATGTCTACAACAAATCAGCATATGTTGAGGGAGGCTTCTCAAACACTCTTCTTGGTTTACCACCCTGGAATCTTCACTGAGCCTGCTGCGCCCCCTGCTGAGGCTGCTGCTGCTGCTGCTGTTGCTGCATAGGCAGCTGCTGAAACGGTTGTTGTTGAAGTGGTTGTTGCTGATATGGGATAGTAACACTCGCCACCTGCTGCGGCTGATGATATTGGTTTCGTCCCCTGCCTCGGCCTCCAAACACTGCACTTGCCTCGCCCTGACGGCGCCCACCAAAAGCCTTCCTATTACTGCCAGATGCATTTGATTCCTCAGCCTGGAACTTTCCTTGCTTAATATTACGCTCGATCTTTTCTCCCATCAGAATTAGGTCTGAAAAACTGGCCAGAGATGTATGAAACAACATGTCATGAAACAAGCCTGTGAATGTGCCGACGAACATGTCATTCATTTCCTTGTCTTCTACAGGAGGACGGACCCTGGCATCCATATCGCGCCACCTTTGCGCGTACTCTTTAAAGCTCTCCCCCTTCTTCTGAGACAGTCCTGCCAATTGGACCCGATTGGGCGCCAAGTCGCTGTTATACTTGTAGTGAGCTACAAATGCCTCTGCCAATTGCTTCCATGTCTTGATATTAGTCGGCTCCAACCCCATGTACCACTCTAAGGAAGGGCCCGACAGACTATCTTGAAAGAAATGCATTAGCATTCTCTCATCAGTTGAGTACGCAAACATCTTTCTGTAATAAGCCCGCACATGCACTTTCGGACATGTGTCCCCTTTATACTTATCAAACGCAGGAGCTTTGAATTTGATTGGCACCCTCAAACCAGGTACCAGACCCATTGTTGCCATGTCCAAACCCACAGCACTTTGGTTCAGGACCCCCCTCATCTGCTCTTCCAGCATTCTGATCTTCTGGGAGTCATCCATCGGCCCTTCGAAACCTCCGCCGGAGAAAGCGTCCTCCTGCTGATCTTCTTGCCACATACCATTCCCAGCTCCATACCCGTCATATCCATTATTGCGGCCAGCTCTAATCTGATTCATCACCGGACCTCGGCCTCTGTTGTCGTACCCTTGAACACCTCCAGCAGGCCCAAAAGCCATTAACCCAGCACCGTTTCCATTTCCGAAACCTCTGTAACCCTGATTGGTCACACCATAGCCATCTTGCCCAAAGCCTTGAGCATTGAAACCATACTTCCCAGCATTATCGAATCCCTGATCATTGAACCCGAATCCAGTATTGCCAAAGCCGTTGCCTCCCATATTATCACCCAAGTTGACATCACCAAGCCCAACGTTATGGACAGCAGTCTCATTCCCAACTCCGACATTACCGTTCACAGCAGCGGCAGCGTTGTTGACATTAGCAGCAGGTATATTGACTACAGGTGGAGCCACTGGCGTGGGAGTACCATCTCCATGAACAGTATCGACTCGCACAGACTGATGATCCTCATTACCGTGGCCAGCATTTCGGGCCAACAGAGGTTGGACCATGGCTTGCAAATTCTCCTGACCTTTTGCAATAGCCTCCATGGTTTGCATAAAGAGAGCTAGCTTCTCGCGCACATCTTGCATCTCGTTCTGCATTTGATCCATGATTCTTTGACAGTTGGTACGAGTAGAATAGCGATGCGGGTGTTGATCTGCAATCCTGGAAAGTACCTGGTACAGAGCAGGAAATAAGACACCATCCAAAGATTACCTGTAATGCAATATGAATATGAATGCAATGCAATGTGTGTGTCTGTGCATTAGGGAAGTTCATTCCCCGATTCTAGTGTGAAGGTGCCGGTGCAGTGACAGTGCTATCAATATAAAGATCGGAGCTGAATCACAGAAAGCCTCATATATTGCTGAGAGATCAATAAACCCGGAATACAATGTCACTGAGAGTACAACAAGAAGGCATGACCTCAACCAACAATCCTGGTGATGGTCAGCACTATGCAAATAAAGCATACAAGTTACTACATGAAATGATCAAATCCTCCCATAAGTCTGATACTCTTCTAGCAACTTCTTGGTCTCCGGATGACTGGGTCGAGCAAGCAGCCCTTCAACAAGTTGGTTCCTTTTCTTAAGAACACGGCGTACGTCTTCAGCAGTTTCTTCCCATGCCCCCTCTCCGAAGCGATCTTCTAGTTTACGCTTCTGAGACACAGCTTCATCTCTTCCTTTGATGGCCTTGTTCAGTGCGTTCTGGAGACTGTACCGGGTCATCACTTCTTCTTCACACTTCTTGATGCTGGACTTTAACTGCTCTTCGAGGTCGGAGATTTGCTGCTTCAACTTATCCTCCCTCTTCTTATTGTTGGTGAGCGTGGCATTCCAGGTCTTATTGCAGGAAGAGATCTCTCGGTGAGCGATGTCAAGCGCTTTCTTTTTGGACTCAAGCATGTCATGGGAGCTTCTGAACTCTTGCCCCAGACGTTCGCGCTTCTTCCTCTCCTCAGTCAACTCAGCCCCTAGTCTGTTCATTAGCTCAATCTGCTGTTGGAAAGCATACACGGCCTTGTTTTTCTCACTGCGTATCTGGGCTAGCTCCTGCTCCAACCCTTCGTTGATCTTCATCAGGGCTTCTTTTTCTTTCACAGCTTGCTCGTAGGCCTCCCTAGAAACAGTAGTTGGCTCTGCTACCGGAATAGGAACAAGAACTGGTGCATCTGGAAATGGCATCCTGAACTGACTGGCTCTCTCTTGAATCCATTCTCTGTAAGGTGCATAGGCCTGACAGTCATTCTTTCCTAACAACGGCTTCCCTCTTCGGTTAATACGTGTCCAGGCATGCTGCAACTTGGCTAACAACTCCCCCTTCAAATCTCCGGTGAAGTACAGAGATTCCTGTACTTCTTCCTCCTTTGGCGGGTTCTTCAGCGCATATCCGAACTGACGGACGAACAGAGAAGGGTTGTAGTTGATACACCCTTTCCTCCCTATCAGCGGGACATTAGGGTAACCAGAACAACTGAAGATAAGCTCGGATCCCAGCAGATCTCTATCAAACCAATCAACGTCTTCAGAAGTTAACCTCATCATATGCTCTGGCCAGTCGGGCGTGATTGCATTATCCACGAAAGGTCCCCTCGAGGGAAGATGGCTCTTGAACCACATATATAGTAAAGGTACGCAACAAGAGACGTTCTTGCCTCTCCTGTTTTCATTCCTGTAGTGCATCGAATGGTAAAAGTCCCCGATCAGTGTTGGTACTGGGTTACCGGTGGCAAATAGATGAAATGCATCCATGTCCACGAAGTTTGGGAAGTTAGGGAACAACACTATCCCATAAATGCAGAGGGCCAAAATAGCGTTAAAGACCACCCAACACCCATTCTTGGCGTACTCTTGAGCCTTACCAACCAGAAACTGAAGAGAAAAACCCGGAACCCCTCGCCACGCAGTCATCAACAAGTCAGAAGCATTCATATGCAAGGCCTTGGCTAAATCCTCCAGATTGGGCTCAGCGGCTGAGTGAATAAAAGGAACTGCATTCTGAACCGGCAGCTCAGTAAACTCTACATACTCCTCCATGGTGGGCCCCAAGATAAAGTCCGTAAACGTGAAACATCTCAGAGCCGGGTCATAAAATTGCATTAAGGTGTACATCCCATTCAATTCATCATCAGTAGACCTGCGCACTAGACCCAACAACCGTCCGTAACTCTTCCTGAAGCTTCTACGGACATCCTCATCTGCAAGAGAAATCAGACCCAGGAGTGGAGTAATATCGGGGATAGGTAGCTTATACGCAACGGTCATCCTCAAACCAGCCATGATCAAATACTCAGAAGTCCAGACACTAGAACCGGGGGGATGCAAATGCACCTGCAGCACAGACACACGTTAGTGGGATGCAATGATAATGGGTATACAAACAATGCAATGCAAATAACATGCAACAGGGACCAAATGCCGTAGCTGAATAGCCTGAACCATATCAAGAAGTCTCAGATAGACTCTCTAGAAGTCCTCAAACCCTGGTCTCGGATAGACCTACAACAAAGCTCCAACAATGGTCTCTGACAGACCTCAAATCATAACTCCGACTGGTCTCTGGTAGACCTCAAAGCACATCTCCAACTGGCCTCTGGCAGACCTTATAACACACCTCCAAATGGTCTCTGGAAGACCTCATAACTCTCCATAAATACCCAGGATCTCTGATCAAGGAACAAACCGGTAGTCTGAAGGTCTAGTTACCTGCATATCCCCAAACCCTCTCACAGGTGGATGTCCTAGTAACTGACAAAGGTATGGCAACCTATGCGGCCGTTGGCGTCATAGACTTTCAGGGTTGATGATACGATTCCCAGAAGGAGTGGCATCATCAAATCCTGAAGAGGCCTCACTTAGCCAACTTCCAAATGATTGGTCCCCAGAGTCGACAATCCAACTAACCAGCAACCCAAGCCACCCAAGCCACCCAAAGGGCAGGACAGGAGGCCAACCAGAAGAACCTCGTCTGAGCGTAGATTTCGCGGGACACTAGGACATGCAAAGCACGTGCGCGCCCACTAATCTCTACTCTAAGTCTAAGGTGCACTCAAGCCCAGGTCCGGCTTCTCACTCAACATCAGAACACCCGTCACACCCCAAGATACAACAATAATAACCAATATATATAAAGCTAAAAATAAAGGTCAGAAATATAAATCCATACAAAGACCCTCGACGGGAAAACAAGCGTTAGGATTGACTCTCTTGAGGGACGTTGGATCCCAAATGCATAAGAACCATCGCAGTCCTTAGCAGCCAGGGGACGTTGGATCCCCAGCAGAGTCGCCAGCTGTCGCTACTGCGAAAATCGGCGCCGGCTGGACAGAAGAGTCGCCACCGTGCGTTATTTATCCCACGGGAGGGAAAGGAAACGCTCAGAGTAAACCTCGCACAACACGGGAAAGGTATGGTCGTCGCAACCAAAACCTGGATTCGGGAGTCGGTTACGCAAGGGGAAGGTATTAGCACCCCTCACGTCCGTCGTACTCGACGGGATCCACGCTTGTTTTCGGGTGTGGATTGTTATGCTATCTACTCTATAGGTCAAGGGTTAAAATAAAATGAAAATAAAAATGACTCGGCAAAGTATCGCACTTTATGCCTACGTATTCCCGCCTGGAACGAGAAATCAGAGTCAGCGTAGTTCGCCTACCTACAGGAAAGGAGGGGAAGGTTGCTCGCTAGGATATCGCATCCTATGCCTACGTACTTTCATACAGCATGAAAGATCAGAGCAAACGTAGTTCGGGCCACGTACGACACAAGTCTGTCTTGGTTGATTTTATTCATTCTGAAAAAGGTTTTTCTGATTAACAGTCCCGACGGACAAAAATGACGTCTTGATGAGTTCACATTCTTTTTACGGGAGAAGTGTCTTTTATTGTGTTTGAAATCTTTATGGTGTTTTTCTATTTGTTTTGAGAAAGAAGAGACAGAACTCTAACCTACGGTTGCGAAGGGAAACAAACTAACCTAATGTTATCATGCATGGGTTAAGACCTAGTGTCTATCATGCTCCTCTCTTGCACAGAGAGAAACAGAGATCCTAAGGGATAAACGGAAACAGAAACAATAGCGCATATATACAGTAATAAGGTAAAATGCATGGATGCAGCAATACAAGCGAGGCAAGGGAGTCCCACTCAACCTCGAACCTAGAAAACAATAGGCAAAAGTGAACAGACTTCACTTTCAACCCAGCAGGGTAAACAGCAAACAATACAGTCAGGAAAACCAATCAATACATCAGAAATGAAATACAGCAAAAATAAACAGCTACAACAGCTCTGCATCAATATCCATCTTCAAGTCATCTCCAATCAGCTACAAGTTTCAGTCAGCAGCAGTCTCTATCTTCACAGTCTTCAAGCAAGGGCTTTGGTTGTCAATCTTCAGTCTACAATGGCTTTTCTTCAAGTCCTATCCTCCAAGCTGAGGGATCAATCACCAGAGTGAACTGAGTGTTAAGCAATTAGTTGACTACCAATGGTGGCAAACCAACTGCTACTAACACATAAGACATTTTCTCTCAAGAGTTCTATCCCTTAGACAATAGCACCAAGCCTTCCAAAGGAAGGGGGTGAGTGTCTTAGAGAGACTCTGTATCACAGAGAAGAATGGAGGCAGTCAAAACCTTCCATGTTTGAGAATCAAGCTTTCTAATCTAGAGCTCTGCCTAGCTCCTAAACCCTAATCTCCTTAACAGCTGATGGCAAAAAATCTCCTCTCCAACTCTGGAAGTTGGTCTTCAGTCTCTGGATCTCCAATGGCTTCATCATCATCAGCCTTCAGCTTCCCCAATCCCCAGACAGTCCCAATACCCACACAGACAAGCAGTAATCCCCAGAGGGCACACCACACCAATCAATCACATACAACAATACATACTAATAGCAGTAGGGGAATCCTAGTGATTTCTAAGGGAATCTATCCTATACCCATAACCCCTATAGTCCATACCCCAAAAATCAAATGAAACTATCCTAAAAGAATTAAACTATTTCACCTAAGTTGATTTAAACCCTAATTTTGTTCATGTTGTTTTCACCTAAGCTAATCACCTAAAACTAACTCCTAAAAAATGTGAACTAAATTGCATCTACAAGATAACAATGTCTATTAATCAACCTAAAAAGAATGGACAAAAAATATTAAAGCATTGGTTAGAACAAAAATTAACAAATTTATGTATGAAATTAAACTATTTAAAATGCTATTTATTTGGAAAATATGGAAAAAATATCAAATAAAAAATAAAATGCAATTTTTATTTTTTATAATTTTCTAGACTCTTTAAAGAAAATTATGCAAAAAGAATTACCAGAAAATAATGTTTTTTCCATTTTATATGATTTTTTGAAAATGCATGAGAAATGAAAGGAAATTAAAAAATGAAATATAAAGAAAATAAGGGAAGGGGTGAGAATAGCAAGGGCGCTCAGTTCATATTCCAGGTGGGCTGAGAAGTGGGGGGTGCGAACATTAATTGTGTTAGGCCCACACGCGCTCAGAAATTGATTAATAAAACTGAAAGAAAAAAGAATAAACCAGCGGTGTATTTAGCAATGCATTTACGTGTGTTTTAGTGGGCTCATCAATTGAGGGGTGTGGATAGTAAGCTGAGTCCAGGCCCAGGGCGGTATAATAAGTGAAACGCAGTGTTTCACATTTGAATTTTCCCTCCGTTTTGAAATTAAACAACAGCCATACGATCAGATTAAAAAGTCAATTATTTTGGGCAATCCAACGGCACACAGTCATCGTCCCCAAGGTGTCTAGGGTTTTGCAGAAAAACAGCTCCCATGCACAATATTCGAGCTCCCCATTCTCCTTCAATACGCCATGAAATCACACCATTCAAAAACCAAAATCCATCCATTTCTTTCCCTATACACGACCACAACATCAACTCCCTCTAAAACTCAGTCAATAAGTCAATTCGATGGAGATAACAGATGGGATCCAACCTTTGCATCTGTGATCAACTCAACCAAAACTCACCAATTCTTGTCCTAAGTTCAACTACATTCCAAGCTGATCTTAACATGCTAATCCAACATGATTTTCGTGCCTCATCCTAGTAGTTATAGGCTCTAACAGATTATGCACTCCATAGCCAAACCTCACAAAACCTCTCCAAACTTTGTGAAAATCATCATCTAACCTAACTTAACCATTCTAAGCTATCAAAACCCTATCATGCTAACCAAAAACATACAATTCGAAGAGAAATCCAACCTGGTTTAAAATGGAGATACAGCTATGGAAATCCCTGAATCAATGCTTGCAAGGACTTGAAACTGATCCACACACCACCACTTTGATTTTGTATGCAAAGATCTAGGCTCAAACTTCCTGAATCTTGTCCTTGAGAAGTTCTTGCAATTTGGATGGTTATCTTGAACAGCACGATTCTTCCTCCAATTCTACCAATCTTGATGTGGATTATGATGCTTGAATGATGATGATGAAGATTCAATCAAAAGATGTGAAGATTGATGGAGATTTGAGAGAGTTTGTGAAGCTTATGCAAAATGGAGAAAGTGTGTATAACTTGGGGTTTTGAACAAATGAAATCAACAACCATGGCATGAACTATCTCTTATCAATATATAGGTGTCTTTAGAACCTCCTAGAAACTTGGAGAAGTTTCCCTTGCATTCTTTCCCTTGAATTTGGTTTATGTACCTTCCATTACAAGCAACCATGAATAACTCACAAATTATGAACTAAGCTCAAAATTATACTTTAGCCAATGTATTTAAAATGATCTTTCCATTCAAAATGACCTATAATTTTGCTTCATTTGGCCAAGATATGAAAAATCTCATTTTTAAGTCCATTTTTATTCATTAAATCCAACAATTTTGAAACCTTGTGCTATGAATCTTTCCAATCTCTCATGGTCACTTTTATAGACTCAAAATGTCATTTGGAACAAGTTTGATGTTGTAAAGTTTTCCATTTGAAGCTTCCTTGTATGAGTTTTGGGCATAGGTTAAAATGACCTGTAATTCTCAGATGACCAAAATACCCTTTGCTTGCCAAGACCATAAGTAGAGTTCCACAAATCATATAAAGGCATACTATACCATTCTAAAAATCTAAGACAATGAGGAACAACTCTTATGTTGACCAGAAATTCATTTGAAATCTCCTTGAGGGGTAAAAATTGCTTGGAAGTCAAGTCACTTTCACAGACAAAACTTCAGATACCTCAGATGACCTGTAACTTGCAAGGACCATAACTTGAGTTCTATAAATCTCCTTGATGTCTTCCACCACTAAAATTAAAGGTATTGAGATCCTCTACAAGTTTCATGTTGGCCAAGGATCCATTTGAAGCTTGCATTTTGACTTATCTTGCTTGGAAGTTTGCCCTAAACTAGGGAATTTTACATAAAAAACCCTAATTTAGAAACTCCTCTTCTCCTTGATTTCTCTTGATTTCTTCTTAGCATAACAACATATCCTTATTATCCATGTCAAATGATGAACCCCGCATCTCTTCAATAGCCCTTAATGCCTTTCAATCAGTCAATTGACCTAGGGTTGACCCAGGGTTGACCCAGATGAAACCCTAGTTGACTGTCTTCAACTGTAATTCTTGTGACTTTACCAATGACTTGTCTCCTTCTCCAAATGACTTTCTAAATCCTCCAAGATGTATAAATGCTCCCCATGCCTTCAATTCACAGCTCATACTTTCCTTGATGATCCCCAGACACCCTCAGTTATGAGATATACTCAATGCTTGATCTAGTGACTTCTCCACCTTTCAAATTCTTTTCTGATGACTTGAATGAGATTGAATTTGAATGATAACCTCTTAATAGGCCTCTAGAGATGAGAATAATGATTGGTCCCCTGTTGAATGACTTGCTATGCTGATGCTATGCAGATGAGTAACCTATGTACATGACTCTATATGCAAATGCTAATGATATTGAAGCATAAACTAAGTGAATAAGGTTGAGCAAATTTTAGGGTGCAACAGTCATCACCTATCGCTTCATCCCAGCTTAAACTTATAAGACCTTTTTGCCCAGATCATTCATGGATATCACCATGTTCTGTTATGATGTTTTGCTTGAGGACAAGCAAAGGTTTTAGTGTGGGAGAATTTGATAGGCCTAAAATATATTGTTTATTTGACTCGATTTCACGCATGTTATTCAGTATTTTATTTCCGTTTTCTTGTACACATGGCTTCCACCATGGCGGGCACCATAAGTGATGCCACACATTGGATAGAAGCCAACTGCTGACAACTTTCACGTCTCCCACTCCTTTCCATCCTAGTTCATGTGGAGGGCACCACAAGGAGGTGGCGGGCGCAACCTTCACATGGCCATTTCCCTCCCAAAAGAAGTTGGGGGCATTCCTGTCTTTACCTATACTTTCCTACCACTATAAATAGAAGAGTTCTGTTTCATTTCAAATCATCCAAGCTTAGAAAACAAAACTCAAGCCATAAATTTCACCTATTTTAAAGTGATAAACTTCTCACATCGAGGGGTTATCACACTATGTAATCGAGTCTGCAATCGAGTTTGGAGCACTTGGGTAGAAGTTAATCCTGCCGCCATTTTATTTCAGTCTTTTTACTTCTAGTTGTAAAAGATTTTAAAGCTTCTCATTTAGAGTAGGTTTCTGTCTCTTTATTGTCTTTTATTTATTTACCCGCCTTTATTTCCCGCACCCTTTATTTCTCGCACCGTACTTTGTTTATTTACTTACCCGCACTTTATTTACTCGCATTTATTTACCATGTCCGGCTAAATCTTAAGGGCTAGGATGCGAGGATTATAGTTATAATTAGTATTCCACACGGTTGTCGGTAGAATTACTTAGGGGTTGTTTTAACTTTTAACACTAATTTTCTGTATTTAAAATCTATTGGGTAAGATCGAAAGTCGTCCAAACTTTAGATAAATTTGGTTAGTTTTGACTGTTCCAAGGAAGCGAAAGCGCTTGGCTCAGTCAATTAGGGATCTTTAATGTTTAAGAAAACCGATTTTAAAACTGTTTTCGGACGCGTTTATGGATTTAAAGTCCGGTTCGCAAGAACCTCTTTTTGTTAGAAATTCCAGGTTAAAATACTTTTCGACTAAGTCAAGAAACTATATTTCTTAAAAATAGGTTTATTAATCCTAACGCAATGCGCACCTTTTTATAAGTGACAATAAGAGGGGTCGGTTAGGGATAAACTCATTTCTGAATACGCGAAAGCGACAGTTCCCGTTAAATTAGTTATTTTCATGAGTAGAAAATATTACCCCATAAGGAATCCTATATGTACACATCTACGTAGCTATATGAATCGCATCTATGCCTGTTGCTTTATTATTGAATTTATTTCCGCACTTTACTTTTATTTCGCACAACCCAATCCTTTATTTGATATGCCTTAGAGAAACACCATAATAATAGTAATCGATAGATTGACGTTTGGTCTTTGTGGGATCGATAATCTTTTATATTACTTTGACGCTATTCGTGCACTTGCGAATCGCCCATCAATACCCACCAAAAATGTAGTTTTTTTTGCTAAACTACGAAGCTTTGAGTTTCTCATTATACCCGAGGATACATAAGAGCGAGACCTGCAATCTTGTCAATTACCCTAATAAAAGAATTTTTGTGACCCTTTTTATTTTCCTTTTCAATCTTTTATAACTCAAAGAAAAAAATTAACATATGTTAACGTTCTATCAGAAATTTAAGGGAAAGGTCCCCGTTGAATACAACGAGCGTGAAGGGTGCTAATACCTTCCCCTTGCTTAATCGACTTTCGAACCCGAATATAGTTGCGACGACCTTCTTATTTTTATATTAACGATTTAATTGATATTATCCCTTTCCTTCTTTTCAATAAATAAAGTTTGGTAGCAACTCTATTCAATCATTTCCGCGAGTGAACGCACACGAAGGTTTGTATATTTCGAGATGCGATAATGATGCAATATAATTATTTAATAAATTATATTTTTAAGATTAGTAATATGATGGGATTACAATGAGGCTTGATTATTGGAGACCTTCTGGTTCAAGAGTGGAACCATATTTTAATGATGATTTTTGAGGTGATTTTTTAGATAATTTTTTAGAAAATTTTTTATATTATTTAAGTTACATGCCTGTTCGCTATACATGACCATACTTGCATATATTTTCAAGTTAGGTAAGACTTCGGTCCAATGAGGTCAGGGTCAGAGAGGAACCATGACAACCATATTTCTAGAGAGGGACACGATTAAGAGAGGAACTAGAGACATGGGCAATCAGTTACAAACCTCTGACCCTAAAAACCTAGTAACACATGCATATTGATGAAGAAGTTGGTGCATTGGTATTTGCATTATAAATTGGATTGTGATTGTGTTTTTGTGAGAATACTATATTTTTTGTTGTCAGATTTACCATCTTTTAATTTTCATGATTAACCTTTGTAAGGTGTATTCTCACGCCTTTTTGTTGTGGCATCTACGCTCCTCTAGAGTACACACAATCAGGTACAAGAGTATCCGTTTGAGTTAGAGGACGACATTGATGCGTATTCAGGTTTTATCATTGGGTATTAGAGGAGTCACTCTGATATGTAGCCCTGAGGATGAGTTGTTCATTCTTTATATTTTTTATGCCTTACTTATGTTGCAGTTTTGTTATTCTTTTGATGTTGAGACATATATGTCAAACTTAATGATTTTCAGCTGCTTATTTTTATATGACTATGTTGTGTTGATGTTTCTATGCTATGATGAAGCATGCGTAACACTTAATCATGGAATTTTATTTGAACTATCGTATTAAATATTGAGTCCGAGATTAGGGTGTCACAAGTTTGGCTTACCAGGAGTCATTGTCTCGGATAATGAAACACAATTCTCCAGTGTTGCAATGACCAATTTCTATAAAAGAGATAAGGTATAGACTTAACTTTTTTTGTAGTTCACCCATAGACAAACAGACAAGGAGAATCATCTAATAAGGTAATCTTGAAAGGGATCAACGAGGTAACCTTGAAGGTGTGATCTTCCTTTTCACTTGAGCAGTATTTTCGCCTTCAGGCTTCCTCTCTTATTCTCTTGTTGTAGACCTAAGTGAACCTACTCAAATCATGTACTACCATGATCCATCAAAATTCCCTTTGCACTAAACTGAAACTTTCTATTTATATGTAAATTTATAAGGCACTCACTAGGTGCAGCATCCTCATGCCTAGCACACCTACCCAGCTCTGACGAACCAACTTTTCTTCTTCAGCAAACAATGTTTGCATGTCTTTCATGTGTCTTTGCCCGCCTTTTTTCACCTAGCACACCACCCCTCGACTAACGTGCTAGCCCTTGCTTCAACACGAAGTACTTGTATATAGTCATTCCACATGGCCTTGTTTGTGCTTAGCACGCTTGTAGCTTGGGCCTAGCGAGCCTTGCTTGTTTAGGTTTTTACTTTGCCTATTTTCTGCGTGTTGAGTAATGATTTTCTAGTTCTTCTCACCAGTTTTTTTATTAACGCATACAAGAAAAGTCTAAACAGGTGTTTACTCACTTTTCATAGATAAATCAGGTTTTTTTTTTATTAGTGGCTTATGAAATAAGTCAATAAGTGCCGACGTATTTAACATAAATCTGGAACTTATCACTCATACTTAGGATTTTCTTCTAATTATTCATATTGATAAGTTAGGTCAACCTATGTAATTGGTAGAGTATCGTAATATTATTAGATATAGCCTTATGATTTCCTTATTTCATGTTAATGAGGTTTTCACTATTTATAGCAATGTGAGCTTTATATATTTGGGGAACACATGTTTCATTGTAGGGAGCTTCTAAGATTCGAATATCATAATAACTTTATTCTGGTGTACAATTGGATAAGAGGGCAGCATGTGTAACACCCCACTTCCCAAAATCATTTAAATTAATAAACATTATAAATAAACAAAATCAGAGTTCCAATCTTCCCAAGTGGGATATCACATAAAAATCATGTTTCCTTATAAAAAGGTTTTTCTCCAAATACAGCGGAATATCTAAACAATAAAATTCTATAAAAGTTTGATACGTTCACAGGAAAAATTATAAGTTCTTCATAAAAACAATAAAAATGCCCAAGTCCCGTGCTACGTATCAGAGCATCCTAGACTCGACGGTCACACCAATATCCAAGCTAGCTAAGCACCTGGATTATCTGTACTTCCGAAGAAGCACAGACCACAACAACAACAAAGGGGTGAGAAATCATGATCAAAAATATAATGGTAATGTAATACATGTAAATAAGGTAGTACAACACACCAGCACACCAAGATTCACCCCTAACAACACCATATAACGAACCTACTGTTCAAATTACAATATAACATATCATAATGCAAAATGCAACTCAACACCATGCATGCGGTACCGACTTGTTGGTTCATTCAATCGAACCTGGATAGATCACTTACGCTCCTCCTGAGACATGATCTATCCCCCCACCATTCTCCACAAAGGAGTACGGATGAATCACTTACGCTCCTCCTGAGACATGATTCATCCCACCAAAACACCATGATATACAAGACACCAATGCATAACTATTACATTCTGGCACACTAAGTGCACACGATCCTCCTGATCATATCATCATACATCAATGCATATGTATAGATATAACATACATCAACATCATATAATTCAATCACACAGTGAGTAGTCTCACTTTCTAACACCAAATATAAACACATCTCACCGCTCGGGAAATACACGATCCTACTGATCACTACACACATATACATCAACTAATTGTTCACCAACAATATTAAGGGAAACGCGTACTATCACCAAGTACACAAGTTATATCCCATACTCATCATTTTCACACTACAGCAAGGCTAGAAGGATCACACGAGACCAATTCAGACATCTCACCAAAAGTCTCTCAGATTACTCAGAACCTCCCTAAACCAACACCTCAGCCTATACACCAAAATCAACAATTCATCAACATCAATCCACAATCACAAACATGCCAATAGGTATTATACTTACCAATTATCCTATAATTTCTACTCTAGAACCGACATTATGGTACATTACCGACACTTCAGAGTTACTCTGAACCTTACTCAAACCAAACCAACACCAACAGTCAATCAACAATGGCAACATCAAACATCCGTACATCATCATATACATATTATTCCAAAGTCATCACTTAAACAATCTATCGACACATCAAAAAGGTCACACAGAACTTCCCTAAAACCGTAAACCCAACCTATACGCCAAATTAACCAAAAACAACAATTCACCAACCATCAACATATTTCAATCCATCAACATCAACATAACTCAACAATCAATAGCATGTCAATATAAAACTTCACCAACGATACATTTCTACGGGGTTAAGGAATCTCCACTACTCTATACATGTATATACCATTCCCAATCAAGTTTCTCCCCCCTTACCTTGTTAATCGGTTGATCGATGAAATTCTTCCTGGATTTGGTCTCTTGGCCTCCTCTTTTCTTTCCGTTCTTCGTTCCCTTTTTCCTTCGTTTTTCTCACTTCTCTCGTTCTTTCCTCTTCTCTCTTTCTATCGCTCTTTCTCTCTTCCCTCTTTCTATCGTGTTATTTTCTCTAATACTTCCCCCACCCCTTCATATTCTATTTTCCTTTTTATTTCCTATCCCAATAATAATAATAACTAATAAAAATAACATAATAATAATAATAATAATAATAATAATAATAATAATAATAATATTATTATTATTATTATTATCACACCAATTTCCCACGATCTATGGTAATCCTTTTTCTCTCTATTCCAACTTTTCTAATATCTCCTTGCTACCCCTTCATATTTCCTTCTTCACGGTTTCTATCATGACTTTTCATATTTCCATTCTAACTTCCCAATAACCCTTCCACCTCTTATTTTACTTATTCCAACCACTAATATTCCCAATAATAATTCTAATATAATAATTATAATAATCATTATAATAATAATAATAATAATAATAATATAATATAATATAATATAATACTATTATAATATTATAGTAATATTCAACATAATAATAATAATAGTAATACACCCAACAATAATTATAATTATAATAATAATAATACTAATGATAATAATAACAATTATATTAATACTAATAATAAAATAATATTAATAATAATAATCTTAATATTAATAATACTAATATAATATTACTAATATTAATAATACTAATCATAATAATACTATTAATAATAATAATATTATTATCTCACCAAAATAATAATAATAATAATAATAGTAATAATATTATTATCTCCCCAAAATAATAATAATATTAATAATACTAATAAATATACTAATAAATATACTAATATATATAATAATAATAATAATAATAATACCCCCACCAATATTACTATTATTCATTATATTATCATATTCACACCAAAAATCATAATAATATAATAACTATATTAATAATAATATTATATTCTCCATATTAATAATATTACTACAAATATTAATAATAATCATAAATATAATAATAATAATAATAATAATAATAATAATAATAATAATAATAATAATAATAATAATAATAATAATAATAATAATACCACCACCAATATTACTATTATTTCTTATATTATTATAAACTCACCAAATTACCACCAATGATCCTCCCATCTCAGGGACACCCACCAAACATCATCAAATACACCCTACCAAAGGGCACATCAACATATAATATTTAAAATAATAATAAAATGACTAAATAATTAAAATGGGTGTTACAACTCTCCCCCACTTTAATTATTTTCGTCCTCGAAAATTACCTGATGGAAACCAATCCGGATACGCTTCTCGCATCCTTCATTCCAATTTCCAGGTCACACTGCCTTCTGCAGCACCTCTCCAAGCCACTTTCACCAAAGATGTCTCCTCCCCTCGGAGTTGACTTCTGTTCGTCAAAACGAACCAGCAATGCTTCAACACTCAAATTATTTTTCACTAGTACATCATCCACCTGATTCAATGTACTTTCTCAACCAGACACATGGAACACGTCATTCCAATTCACGACGGCAACGGAAAAACAGTCTAACATGTTACTCCCCCCATGTCTCCGCTGCGCCACTCTGATACAAACCACAGAACACAGTGCGAACTTCTAAGACTTCGAAGTTCGACCAACATCAGTCACTGGCGTGACTCTCAAAACACATTTTTTTTGGATCCTCTTGATCTTCTCAGCCATCTCAAACATAATTTTCAGGTCTGAGCACAACACTCTCACTCGACCCATTCCAACACAGTAGATTCCTATACTCCCTACCTCACCAAGCCATATAGTGTCATTCCGATACTAGGATGGTAACCATTATTATAGGTAACTCAATCAACGGTAATTAATCATCTCACGATCCACCTTGATCCAACACCCAAGCTCTCACCAATTCTCTACAGACTCAATAGTCCTCTCTGACTGACCATCAGTTTGCGGATGGTAAGTCGAACTCAACTTCAACTTAGTACCCGAAGCTTCCTGTAATCCCCTCCAAAATCTCACTATAAACCTCAAATTTCCATCTGACACAATATTCGTCAGTATCTCATCCAACTTCACCACTTTCTCAATATGCATCTTGTATATCCTCAACACGGAATAGTTAATCTGCTCCTAACAATCCAAATTAAAATTATGTCTTTACAAATTCTTTAGCAATCTCAACACCAATTTCGTGAAAATACTACCTGATTTCCACTCTGGAATATTTAACGACTGCATCAGACTCAATAGTCTCTGATGTTCACTCTTCAAATTCCGACAATTCTAACTAGCATATTCCACCTCTCCTTATCCATGGTCTCAAAAACAATCTACTCAAGTTCGGTTACTTCTTCATAGCACCGAGATGGATACTCCATCTACCTCAATGTATTTCTTCACGAGTACTCCTACTCCCTTCAACAACATCTGATATACATACTCTATCATAACACCTCGTGGTATTATTTCCACAAACCCGACAATCCACTCTCCGACTCTAATTTATCAATTTCAACTAATTCACTATTCAACCCAGATTTCTGAATTTCTCGATTCTTCTCAAGGATATCACTAGTCAAATCTTAATAATAAAAGCTTAACTCCATAAGAAGTATCCTTACTCACAAAACGCATATTATGAAATTTCTCAATCAGTTCTAACTCTTGTCACCGTCATCTTCGGTATACGCAGATATTTCCAACTCACCGCATCATCTACCACATGCACTTCACCCGAATGGTAATTCAACTCGAAGTCGTACTCCTTCCGAAGTCTCAATTATTTCCTATGCTTCATATTCGTCTGATTCAAATTAAACAAACACCTTAAACTCTTAAGATCACCAAACATCTCCGATCTCAGTCTGAACTTTCGAAGCCTCCGATTCTGGTACAACAACAATAGTAACCAACTCTAAATCACTGGTCGGATGATTTCTCTTATATACTCCAAGTTGCCTTTTGCATAATTGAAACTCGCTGAAGTTGTCTTTAGTAAATCCCCTAATTATATCAACAAGCATCACAAACACCACAATTAGTTCTATCGGATTCGGCAGAACTTTCCTTACGGAAGTATATCCCCGCTCTTTTTCCAACACTGATAACTCCAGTTCCTTATGCTCAACATAATCCTCTATACTCTTCGAATACCTCAAAATATCATTTATTAACACAACCATCGCCTTATATAAATAATTAGAGAAGATCCCATGCCAAATGGACACACAAGTTGTGAGTTATGGCGGGAACACGTACCGTACCGCTCGTCCTTACCACAACAGTCAAACACACTTCATCAATAAATAGATTAATTCCATGTCAATACTTCACCATCTCATAGATAATTTCAATAGCTTTCCAACGCTTCGAACCACGCGTCATTCCGATTTACGGTTCTCCCGTTACAGCAAAAATACGAAAACCACTTTTGCCTGCCCATGACGTCTTCGCTGGGCGAACACCGTGGCGAACGAGGAGCCATTCGCTAGCGTACTCGCTAGGCGAGGACCTGGCGAACATGACAGTCCAAAATCTTATTTTCGATCGTCACCTGACTTTCGAGTGTCCGATTTCGATTCCATAAAAAGCTGCGATCTTGGAATTAGACGTACAACAACAATTTTATACTTAGGAGGCCAGCCAACACACTTTCAATCTTTTGAATATTTTAAAGCCCGATTACTTCTAATCTCAACAGCAGGTCTTGGGGCCTCCCGTTGCGATACAACCATCGATCTTTGATACCACGACCACAACAACTCTACTCGAGGTCACACAACCAAGGAACTCACATTCCTCGATCAATTGTTCCATCAAATCCTTAACTCTTAGAAGAGAATACCGATCCTTGATAGTCACCTTGTTCACTTATCTATAGTTCATACAAAATTTCACAAAACCTTATGTCTGTCTAACCAACAAAATTGGTGCACCTTACGGTAACACACTCAAACAAAAGAACCTCTCTTCCGGCAGATCTTCAAGTTGACTCTTCAACTCTTCCAATCCCAACGCAACACATAATACGAAGTCACCAATATCGGACTAGTTCCAAAACTAACTCGATTGTAAGCTCCACTTCATATTCCCGGTAGTAAATCACTTATCTCTGTAGGAAAACTCCGGACAATCACAAATAGCTGACAACTCCCAATTTCTCACTTTCCTTCTCATTCAAAGTTTCCGTCCAAATAAACACCTCGACACCGTCTTGCGCCGATTCCTCAAAATAATCCCTTAAGCACTTAGCTTAACTCAAGACTATTCACTGCTCACGCCACCCAAGCTTGCAAGATACGTCTATCCCATCCAACACAATCCCATCCACTATTAACAAGAGATTAAGGGTGATCAGTTTCTCAATTTGTTAATAGACAGCCGAAATCATGATGGGGTACAAACCATCTTTACCAAACTATGATATCACTCCTCAACACACTAAGCCACCACACTGTAGCTTTTCGGAAAAATACAACTTCTCCCCCACTGGAATCATTCCACTTCTACCAATGAATTTAACCAACAACATGTACCGACAGTGTTTTTACACACATGTCGCATACCAGGAAACAATAACACTAGACAACATTGGCCGGACGGACCAACCTGCTCTGATACCAATTGTAACACCCCACTTCCCAAAATCATTTAAATTAATAAACATTATAAATAAACAAAATCAGAGTTCCAATCTTCCCAAGTGGGATATCACATAAAAATCATGTTTCCTTATAAAAAGGTTTTTCTCCAAATACAGCGGAATATCTAAACAATAAAATTCTATAAAAGTTTGATACGTTCACAGGAAAAATTATAAGTTCTTCATAAAAACAATAAAAATTCCCAAGTCCCGTGCTACGTATCAGAGCATCCTAGACTCGACGGTCACAACAATATCCAAGCTAGCTAAGCACCTGGATTATCTGTACTTCCGAAGAAGCACAGACCACAACAACAACAAAGGGGTGAGAAATCATGATCAAAAATATAATGGTAATGTAATACATGTAAATAAGGTAGTACAACACACCAGCACACCAAGATTCACCCCTAACAACACCATATAACGAACCTACTGTTCAAATTACAATATAACATATCATAATGCAAAATGCAACTCAACACCATGCATGCGGTACCGACTTGTTGGTTCATTCAATCGAACCTGGATAGATCACTTACGCTCCTCCTGCGACATGATCTATCCCCCCACCATTCTCCACAAAGGAGTACGGATGAATCACTTACGCTCCTCCTGAGACATGATTCATCCCACCAAAACACCATGATATGCAAGACACCAATGCATAACTATTACATTCTGGCACACTAAGTGCACACGATCCTCCTGATCATATCATCATACATCAATGCATATGTATAGATATAACATACACCAACATCATATAATTCAATCACACAGTGAGTAGTCTCACTTTCTAACACCAAATATAAACACATCTCACCGCTCGGGAAATACACGATCCTACTGATCACTACACACATATACATCAACTAATTGTTCACCAACAATATTAAGGGAAACGCGTACTATCACCAAGTACACAAGTTATATCCCATACTCATCATTTTCACACTACATCAAGGCTAGAAGGATCACACGAGACCAATTCAGACATCTCACCAAAAGTCTCTGAGATTACTCAGAACCTCCCTAAACCAACACCTCAGCCTATACACCAAAATCAACAATTCATCAACATCAATCCACAATCACAAACATGCCAATAGGTATTATACTTACCAATTATCCTATAATTTCTACTCTAGAACCGACATTATGGTACATTACCGACACTTCAGAGTTACTCTGAACCTTACTCAAACCAAACCAACACCAACAGTCAATCAACAATGGCAACATCAAACATCCGTACATGATCATATACATATTATTCCAAAGTCATCACTTAAACAATCTATCGACACATCAAAAAGGTCACACAGAACTTCCCTAAAACCGTAAACCCAACCTATACGCCAAATTAACCAAAAACAACAATTCACCAACCATCAACATATTTCAATCCATCAACATCAACATAACTCAACAATCAATAGCATGTCAATATAAAACTTCACCAACGATACATTTCTACGGGGTTAAGGAATCCCCACTACTCTATACATGTATATATCATTCCCAATCAAGTTTCTCTCCCCTTACCTTGTTAATCGGTTGATCGATGAAATTCTTCCTGGATTTGGTCTCTTGGCCTCCTCTTTTCTTTCCGTTCTTCGTTCCCTTTTTCCTTCGTTTTTCTCACTTCTCTCGTTCTTTCCTCTTCTCTCTTTCTATCGCTCTTTCTCTCTTCCCTCTTTCTATCGTGTTATTTTCTCTAATACTTCCCCCACCCCTTCATATTCTATTTTCCTTTTTATTTCCTATCCCAATAATAATAATAACTAATAAAAATAACATCATAATAATAATAATAATAATAATAATAATAATAATAATAATAATAATAATAATAATAATAATAATATTATTATTATTATTATTATCACACCAATTTCCCACGATCTATGGTAATCCTTTTTCTCTCTATTCCAACTTTTCTAATATCTCCTTGCTACCCCTTCATATTTCCTTCTTCACGGTTTCTATCATGACTTTTCATATTTCCATTCTAACTTCCCAATAACCCTTCCACCTCTTATTTTACTTATTCCAACCACTAATATTCCCAATAATAATTCTAATATAATAATTATAATAATCATTATAATAATAATAATAATATAATATAATATAATATAATACTATTATAATATTATAGTAATATTCAACATAATAATAATAATAGTAATACACCCAACAATAATTATAATTATAATAATAATAATACTAATGATAATAATAACAATTATATTAATACTAATAATAAAATAATATTAATAATAATAATCTTAATATTAATAATACTAATATAATATTACTAATATTAATAATACTAATCATAATAATACTATTAATAATAATAATATTATTATCTCACCAAAATAATAATAATAATAATAATAATAGTAATAATATTATTATCTCCCCAAAATAATAATAATATTAATAATACTAATAAATATACTAATAAATATACTAATATATATAATAATAATAATAATAATACCCCCACCAATATTACTATTATTCATTATATTATCATATTCACACCAAAAATCATAATAATATAATAACTATATTAATAATAATATTATATTCTCCATATTAATAATATTACTACAAATATTAATAATAATCATAAATATAATAATAATAATAATAATAATAATAATAATAATAATAATAATAATAATAATAATAATAATAATAATAATAATAATAATAATAATAATAATAATAATAATAATAATAATAATAATAATAATAATAATAATACCACCACCAATATTACTATTATTTCTTATATTATTATAAATTCACCAAATTACCACCAATGATCCTCCCATCTCAGGGACACCCACCAAACATCATCAAATACACCCTACCAAAGGGCACATCAACATATAATATTTAAAATAATAATAAAATGACTAAATAATTAAAATGGGTGTTACAGCATGCATGTGTGGACTTGACTAAGATTTCTCCACTGGTGTGGCTGAGGACTAGAGGATTCACCATAAGATAGGTAACCCTCAAAGATGCTCCAAGTAAAGTTTTTAAATATGAGAAAACATGTTGACACAATCAACAAGCTTACAAATGACATTGTTGTTTCCTAGCATTAGAGGTAGTAAATCTTTTATAGAGAGTCCAAAGTGTTGAACAAGTGCTTCATGCATAAGAGGGAGATGAATTTGGGGGGGGGGGGGGGGGGGGGGGTTTGCACAATTCGGTCCATCACAGATTCAGCCGAACAAAGATAATTGAAGAACGAGAGATTTTGTTAGTTTAGTAGCGGTAACCGGAGGATTGTGATAGAAAGATTTGAGTTTGAATCGTTGGTGTTTAAAATCAGCCAGACAAGATTTGAAGACCAGAGGGTTGTTCAAAGGGAGTGTCGTAATCGGGGGTTTACTCGTCACGTTCGAAGGACTTGATTCAGCTTGAATCAAGGGAAGAAAAGGCATAGACTCTGCATCAACAATTGGGTTTTATTGTTTGAATTCTATTGCTTTTCCAATAAACATTTGCAAACAGGTTATATATATACAGGTCTCAATTCTATTTTTAGAATTGAGGGAAGACGTACCCCGAGCGAGGATGACGGGGGAACTCCCTCAACAAATTGGTGTTCTCTTTTTACTTTTTCCATTGCTGAATTTTTAAGCTTGTGTGCAAACAATTTAGTTAATTAAAATTCTGGTGTGTGTAGTGCTAAACCATTTTTATAAACCTTATTACAAACCTTGATTATAGTTGAATACTATAGCACTTCATTCACATATTGAAATTCACTTGAGGTACCTTGCACACCAAGTGTTCGACTAATTGCGTGAACACAAACACTTGTGTTGTCTTTTCAATTGGGTTATATTTTACACGCATTGGAAATTGTCCAACCTTAAAATGAACAAAATCTAGTTGATATGTGTTCAAATTAGTGATTCTAAATCTCGTCTTTATCGGATTCCATAGGATTTGCGTATATCCGATCTTTTCGGTAAAGGTTCGTTTAGACGAATATAGTTCCTCAGCCGCATCCGCTTAAAACTTTTAAAAATCAAATATTGGTAAGCACTGACTCTGTTTTTAATAAATGATTTATTCAACCCCCCCCCCTCTTCTAGATTTGTGTTATTGTCTAACAAGTGGTATCAAGAGCACCGATTAGTTCCTTGCTTCGCATATAACTTCTTAGAATATGGGAAATGAACCAAAAGGGGCTTACAATAGAGCCCTTATTTTCAACGGTGAGAACAATAGTTACTGAAAAGATTGTATGCGCGTGCATATAAATTCCATTGACAGGAATGTATGGAACGTTATATTAAACGATCCTATGGAAATAATCATGACCGATGAAAATAACGTTGTTGTGCCTAAGCCTGAAGCACAATGGAACGATGAAGATGAGAAAAAGTACAATTACGATTGGAAGGCTAAAAATATTCTGATCTCCTCCTTGGGAGTTGATGAATACTATAGATTTTCACATTGTATGACTGTTAAAGCTATGTAGGACTCATTACAAGTTGCCCATGAGGAAACTAATGATGTCAAACTAGCTATAATCAATACTTTGACTCAAGAGTTTGATCTCTTTCACATGGAGCAAGGGGAAACCATTACTGACATGCAAAAGATATTTTCTCATTTAATCAATAGACTAAATTCACTTAGTAGACCAATCTCCAATGATATTGCTACTAACAAAGTCTTAAGATATCTTACCAGGGAGTGGCAACCAAAGGTTATTCCCATAAAGGAAGCAAATGATCTTATGACTTTGGACCTTATAACTCTTTTTGGAAAGCTCCAAGAACATGAGCAAGTGCTTCTTAGTCTCAAGCAATTTGAAAAAAAGGAAAAGAAGGAAAGACCAAAACTTTGAAAATGAAGTCTATAGCTCTAAAAGCTTTCCGTTCAACGTCCACGCAAAAGAGCTTAGTGATTGCGACTCGAGTGATGACGAAGATGACGAAACGAATCAGGATATGTTGTTCGTGAAGCGATACAATCGCTATGTAAAGAAAAATGATATCCAACATTCCAAAAAAAATATCGTCAATTTTAGAAGACAATCAAGGTCTTATAAGAATGAATAAAATAAAGTGAGTAGAGTTAGAGGGTCGTGCTTCAATTGTGAAAAATTAGGACACTACGAGTCGGGTTATCTATTGGTGAAAAAGGAAAAAGGAAGAGAAAGAAATCAGTCACATAAGAAATAAGTTAAGCCTATAAGAGCTTACATCGCTGGTAAAAGCGATAGCGAGTCATCCGATGATGATAGTTGTCACACCTTAATTTTTGAATCTAAAATCCCACATCATTTTGCATCATTTGTGTTTTTTATCATGTCTTGCATCTTGCATAATACCTAATTAATTAATAAACTTTTTGGAATTACAGTCGAATCGGTCAAACTAAAAGTCAATTGTGCGTAAAATCAGTGGACAAAAATATTTAAAATAGAGCTCTCAAATGTCAGTAATATTAATTTACGTTTCACGTAGTTTAACCTGGCGTGCTCATTTAAATTTTTCGATCACTTTTCGATAACATTTTTGTACAATTTAAGCCATTTTAGCAGGTAATATTTAATTCAAAATTTGACCAAACGCTGTATTTTACTGAATCGTATATTTTACGCTAATCATTTTGGTATATTCATTTTATTTTTTTGAGCACTTCGATACCGGTCCAATTATTCATTTTTTACCGTTTTTATTTCTACTTTTAATTAATATATTTTTTAATTAATCAATTTTATTTATTTTTGTTAGTTAATACCTTTTCTAATTTTATACTTTTTTTTTTAATTTCAATTTTTAATTTTATTTGTTTTTTAGAAACTTGCCAGATAAGTCTCATCAATTTTATTTATTAGAAACTTGCCCAATATGTCTCATAAATTTTATTTATTTTTTTTAAAAACTTGTCAAATAACTTAAAAGTGATTTGTTTGAGTTCCCATCTACATAACCACTTTTTCATAATTTCCTCCTTCCCCATGTTATGTGTCATCACTTCATCACACAAAGCTTACACTACACACTTTTTACTACTTTTCTCTCTTTAAAACCACATAAACCATACTACTTTTTCATACTCCCATCACCCTCAGACTTTTACATAAACTAAAAACTCACTATCCACCATATTCTATCATCACTCTTTCATACACAATATCTTCCATAATATGAATAACTCACCTTCATTTTCTCAATAATAAACCACCATACACATTTTCTTTTTCTTCATGGCACCTCTAACCTCACATAAAACATCATCCTCCATCTAGACACAATACTCCCTCATCTAATTTATTTAGTTTATTATTACTATTATTATTACTAATATTTTTTTCTCTATTACTAACTTTTTCATGTTTCAACTATTTACTATTATTTTTATTAACTATTAATCATTTTTTAAATATATACATTCATAAATTTGGTTTAAGTTTCGGAAAGTAATTGTATCATTAATTTATTATTAATTTAATTTTTAATCATATTTGAGAGATAAAAGTGGCGGTCACAAGGTACAAGATTATTGTTTCTTTTAAATGTCTTTGTTTAGTTATTAGATTAGTTATTTATATCATTTTGTTTTAATTATTTCTTTCTTTATTTATTTAATTTGTATATTATTTGGAAAGACAAAAAAGAGTTTTTTTTTTTATTATTTATCTTTTATTAGTTAATTGTTAAATATTTAAAAAACCAAACATATATGTTGTAATTATTAATTAACTTAAATATTTGTATTTAATTTGATTAACTAAATTATTAGTTAATCTTGCTAAATATTTATATTTAAATTGATTAATAATTCTGTTTGTTGCCTAATTTTATTTGTGACTAATTCATTTCCATACTCTGGGCATGTTCTGTTTGATTCACAATGTTTTGTTGTGATTGTTTGTGGGTTTTTATTCATAATACTTTGTCGTGATTGTTGTTGTATTTGTCTTTGGATTTTTTCACGATGTTTTGCTGTGATTGTTTGTGGATTTTCATTTGTGATGCTTTACCATGTATTTTTGTCTGTTGATTACATGATGTTTCTCCTTGTATTTCAGTTGACTTTTCATTGCTTGATTACCGTGATGTTTTTTCACGCGTATTTTGTGTTACCTTATTTGTCTGACCATACATGATGTTTTTCCGTGTATTGTGTCTGTGTATTCTTGCTTGCCATTTACATGATGTTTTTCCGTGTATCTGTTGCTTTTCTTTTGATCCCTATGACCTAATCTGAGGGAAGGGACTGTGTGTTGACTTATCGTCATTGTGTATGTCACTCGTCTGTTCTTTACCTGTCTTAGTTGTTCTTGGTTCTTAGAAACTGGCAACTGAGATACCTGGGAGTCCATGACACTGAGAGACCTTTTAGTTACCAACTTATCCCATTTGGCCTTTTAGGACGTAGTGTGATGACTGTAAGGGAGTAGTCCTGAATGGTTGATACGCGATATTACACTCAAATGAGGTTATCTTGAGAATATTTTTGACCCACATGTGTAGTTGTGTAAGTTGATAATATCCGAAAGATTTATCGATGACTCTGGGAACCTTGTTAGAACCCGTTGTGCAAGTGTTTTACCCCTAGTACACACCCTTTGGTTGGTTTTTACCCCAACTCCATGTCGTGATCTTGAACCTTTGATCCTGCTATGTGTGTTTTGCATCCTATCTTGCATCGCATTGCATACCATTTTCATCTTTGCATGATCCATTGTATACCATTTGTTTGTCCAGGGACTCATTTTGAGTTGTCTCTATCTTCCAGTGTGACCTGCCATTCGTCAGACTGATTCCTCGACACCGATATAGGACTAGAGCTAACTACAGACGCAGAATGTCAGAGCAAGAGGTACACAATGCTGACATCAAGATGGAAATCGACAATCTTAAATCAAGCATGACTAAGCTCATCGAGATGCTCCAAGTCCTGATTACCAGAGGAGAGCAACCTCAAAGGACAGTTATTCAGGAAGTTTCAAGCGTTGATCCTCCACTTGTTCAGATGCCACCTTCTACTTGTCATCTAATGCCATGATTGGTCAGACTGCTAGACCAGTTTTTCAAGCTCCAGTTTTCACCGAGCCCAGACCTGTGGTTCACACTATAGCCCAGACTATTCAAGCTCCTTTCTTTGATTACAATGCTGCCAGTGCTCAAGGTGAAGACCGTGAAGATTTTGTTGAGCCTGAGGTTTTCCGTGAATAATTTTAGATCATAGACAAAAGACTTAAAGTCGTTGAGGGTACTGACTTTTTCAATATGGATGCAGACAACATGTGCTTAGTTTCTGGCCTTGTTATGCCTGTCAAGTTCAAAACTCCCGAATTCGTGAAGTATAAGGGTCACTCTTTCCCAAGAGCTCATTTAGTCATGTACTTGTGAAGGATGGATGCTTATACCAACAATCAGAAGTTGCTCATCCACTTATTTTAAGACAGTTTAAATGGTGCCTCTCTCAAGTGGTATATGAACCTAGGACAGAACAATATCCATTGTTTCCAGGATCTATCTAATGATTTTATGAAGCAATATAAGTATAACCTTGGAATGGCTCCTGATCGCCGTCAACTTCAGAATATGTCTCAGAATGAGAAAGAGCCTTTCAAGGAATATGCTCAGCAGTGGAGAATTGCTATGCTTTGAAAGCCAGAGTGCATGATTTGGTTAAAGCTGGAATCCTTGGCTTTAAGGATAGCCACCCGAATGTCCAGAACAATCCTCTGCCAGCGCATCAGAAGTGAGCTTCAGTCGACTTCAGCAAACTACCTTCCTAAAAGCCAGTGTTTCAGATAGGATAACTCATCCTTGTTACTGATTTGTCACTAGGCCATGTTTCTTATTGTTTGCACTTTCCTTATTTTTTACTAGTTGTTTGCCTTCAAATTATGTTTGTACTTTTGTATTAATAAAATGAGCATTGCAACTTTTGATTCAATTCATTTTGTCCAGTATTTGCATCTTTATGCTTTATCTTTTAAAATATGCACCTTTTGTTCAAACTTTTGACATGAAAATATTTGACGGAGGATGATGAAAACATATTACCCATAATTGTTGTTGGTATGCTTTCAATCAAACTTTGCTGACAATGTAAGGCATTGTTTCAATTCCCCAAACACTGGAGAAATAAGAAAGTTATTCCCTTGTTAACCCCATCGAGCCTAGAAGTAAGAGTTTCTTTCTTTACAAAAAATCCCGTGATCTTAACCTTGGGGTGGGTAGTTCTCAGTTAACTCGATTGTGTGTTCATGCGAGACACCTTTAATATAAAGGTTGCAACCATAACTTTTTCCTTCGCACACAGCAAGCATGTGTCGAAGATGTTTTTCAAGGCAAAAGCCAATGACGATTCACCGTAATCATTAAGCCAGGCAATCACTTTCTTTCAAAAAAATCAAAATAAAATGCCTGGTAAGTCAAAACATATGAAGGAGACTTGGGCAAAACTGGGGCACCCCGCTGACTGTAAGCTTTGAAAGAAACAGTTCAGGCAAAAATTAGGGATAATAAAAGAGGAGATCCTTAAATCATTCACCCTGAAAGTCCTCAATGACAAAAATAACTGAATATTGTAAGGAAGTAGTGACTGCCATTCCAAAAGTCCCTTGACTTCTGAACCATCATCATTATCATCAGTACAATTCCCACCTCTTGGGAATCTGAGCGCATAGTTTGAGTTAGCTGAGGGTAAGACTGGAGATGATCATGTAGATTAGGTGGGCATAAATAAACTTTGAGCCTTTATCTTTGTTTTATAAACCGTGAACCAGGTCACGTTACAACCCTCAAAAGATATAACTGAAGCAAGTTATTTGAAAATCATACTACAACGAGGTTGCATAAACTGACTCTTAAAAGATCTTTGTAGATCAATTATTTTGGCATTACACCTTTTGTTTTACTTTCTACTTTAAGTGACTTGAACCGCCGTGTTCTGACTTGTAACTCTTATACTTTGCATTTTCCGAAAAATGATTTGATTTCAAAAAGTTGCATGAACTTTGCATTACCATGTTTGTATGAACACTTTTGTTTGCGAACTGGCTTTCCTCTCAAGAAATTTTCAAACAGTTGAGAAACTTGGTCGGTGATCCTATCAGGGGAAATTTTTTTCAAAATCCTGTTGAGAATCAGTTCGAGGTCTGTTGCTCAGGGGCAAGTCTTTCTCAAAATTGGTTTATATAGAAGATCTTTCAAGACTTAGACTGGGGCAAGCTTTCCAAGCGCACAGTAACACAGTCATCTATAGAATCAGTTAAGCTGAAACAATTATCAGTTCATCTACAATAGACAGTTAATCTAGGGTAGTTTACTTGAAAAATCTCCAAGCAGCTCTCCATCTATCATCCAAGGATCAACTTGATACAGTTTACCATTGTGGCAGAGATGTGTTCAACAGTAGCATCTTTAGTCCCCAAGCAGAATGGCAGTAATATCTGTGTTGAGGAATCAGTCTTCCAGTCTTGTTTTCTCACAAAAAGAGTCGAGTCGTGTCGTCAGCGTCTGCATTTGCATTTGATCATATATCATCTGTATAATTCATAAAAAAATGCATATCCTGAGTGTTTCATTCTCATTTTCATTCTCCATAGGTCGTGTCGTTATCCACACCTTACCTTGTGGTCAAAGTCCAACTTACTTGGATCTACCAAAAAAATATTCTCTTTGTGTTATCTGATGTTTTCCAGATATTCTTTTGTGTTCTGACGTATTCCCAGGACTCTCTCTATGTGTGATCTGATGTTTTTCCAGATGGCCCTTTGTTTCTCTCTCTGATGTTTTCTCAGATTGAGTCTTTTGTTCTGATGTTCTCCTGAAACCTATCTGATGTTTTTCCATATATTTCCATTATGATTCTGACACCCTTCTAGAATTTTTTTTACCCCCCAGTGAGTTCCAAGATATATACCTCTATAATTCTGATGTTTGTCCAGAATTTCTTTTCTTTTTTCGTCTGATGTTTTTCCAGATGTATCTTTAATTCTGATGCTTTTCCAGAATTTAATTTCTTTTGTCGTCTGATGTTTTTCCAGATGTGCCTGTAATTCTGATGCTTTTCCAGAATTTTATTTCTTGTGCCTTCTGATGTTTTTCCAGATGTGTCTGTAATTTTGATGTTTTTCATTTCTTTTATCGTCTGATGTTTTTCCAGATGTGTCTTTTGTTCTAATGTTTTTCCAGAACCCTGTTTGTGTCTATCTGATGTTCTTCCAAGTATGACTTTGCTTTTGATGTTTTTCCAGAGCTCCTTTATGTCTATCTGACGTTCTTTCAGATACGACCTTGTCTATCTGATGTTCTTCCATATATGTCTTCAAAATCATTTCTTGTACATTTAATGATTTTCTAAATGTTTCAGATGTATTTTCAGAATCTTTGTCTTCATCTAATGTTCTTCTAGATATTTTCAATTTTTTTCAGACTTTGGTTATTAGCTGCTGAATTTTTTCAAGTCTGTTCCCATTCTCCATCTGATGCTTTTTTGGATGTGTTCTGGAGTTTATTCGATGTTTTTCCGAATATCTCTAATGTTTTCCAGAGTTCATTCAATGTTCTTCTGAATGTCTCTAATGTCTTTTATTTTTCAGAGTTTATTCAATGCTTTTCTAAATACCTCTGATGTTTGCTAGAATGTCTCTCATGTATTTCCCAGAGTTTTCCCACCTCATTCAACGATCTTATGAATGTTGTGACTCTTTTCTATCCAGTTCCATTCATGAATGATGACTGTTGATTCTCTAGTGGAGCTTATTTAAGGCTATTCTAAATATCTTTGGTGGTTGCTAGTTTATCTCTTACGTCTGTTTATGTCTCAAAGTTTCATTCAATGTTCTTCTGAATATCTTTAATGGTTATTATTGTTCTTTTCCGGAGTTTTGTTCAGTTCTCTTCTGACAAAAGCTCTGATAACTGTGACTTTTTCCCCAATATATTTGCTTTTGTTTTCTGGATGTTTCTGTTATTTCATTGTGTGTTACCTTTCAGCATCTGATACTTTTCCGGATGTCTGTATTTCCGTTTAGGGTTTGCCCCTCTTTTTTTCAAGTATTACTGGATACTCTTTGTCACCTTGACAGATGTCCATAATATTTTGTTTTCCTCAATTGTGTCTCCTAGATACTTTTTCCCGTGAAGTTGTCAGTCTTTCCCTAATGGAGTCTTGACATCTTCCCAGTATATATTCATCCCCTGTGACATCTTCCCTCACAGGATCTTTGTCTTGTATTTCACATTGTATCATATCATAAGCATTTTTGTGGTATTTTAGGGCCAAAAAATGCGCATGTTTGTATTTAAGTCTCTCCAATCTCGTCGAGACGAAGATTTTAATCTTCACATCTTTGAATTGAAGAAACTTAAATAGGGGCATCTGTCACACCCTAATTTTTGACTCTATGATCCCACATCTTTTTGCATCATCTGTGCTATTTATCATGTCTTGCATCTTGCATAATACCCAATTTATCAGCTGAAATAAACTTTTTGGAATTACAGTCGAATCGGCCAAACTAAAAGTCAACTGTACGTAAAATCAGTGGACGAAAATATTTAAAATAGAGCTTGCAAACGTTAGTGATATTAATCTATGTTTCATGTAATTTAACCTAGCATGCTGATTTAAATTTTTCGGTCACATCTTTGGACAGTTTAAGCCATTTTAGCGGGTAAAATTTATTTTAAAATTTGACCAAACGCTGTATTTTTATGAATCGTATATTTTACGCTGATCATTTTGGTGTATTTATTTTATTTTCTTGAGCACTTCGATACCGGTCCAATTATTCGTTTTTTACCGTTTTTATTTATACTTTTAATTAATATATTTTTTAATTAATCAGTTTAATTTATTTTTGTTAGTTAATACCTTTTCTTATTTTATACTTTTTTTAAAATTCTAATTTTTAATTTTATTTATTTTTTAGAAACTTGTCAAACAAGTCTCATAAATTTTATTTATTAGAAACTTGTCAAATAAGTCTCATAAATTTTATTTATTATTTTAGAAACTTGTCAAATAAGTTTCTTAAAAGTGATTTGTTTGAGTTCCCATCTATGTAACACCTGAGGTGAAAGAGGACGGTGGTTACATGTAACACCCGTGGGCGAGGGAGTGGTTGTCGGTGTCATGAGGCATGTCAATGAGACACTCCTAGCAGCTTCTAGGGGAAAACCAAATTCACATCCGAATGAGAGGGATCCTGAGGCTATGCAGGTATGAGACTGCATGGTTGAATAAAGGTTTATAAGGATTAATTGGTACTACCTATATCAACAAGATGCATCTTCTTTTCGGTAGCCCGTTCATAAGAACTCCACAGTTAAACGTGCTTGACTTGGAGCAATTCTAGGATGGGTGACCTTCTGGGAAGTTTCCTGGAAAGCATGTGAGTGAGGAAAAAACATGCTGAAAAGACTCGTGTTGGTTTGTGGGGCTAGTCGGTAATCCTGAAAGCAATATGGGGCGTCACAATCTACATAACCACTTTTGCATAATTTCCTCCTTCTCCATGTTATGTGTCATCACTTCATCACACAAAGCTTACACTACACACTTTCTACTACTTTTCTCTCTTTAAAACCACATAAACTATACTAGTTTTTCATACTCCCATCACCCTCACACTTTTACATAAACTAAAAACTCACTATCCACCATATTCTATCATCACTCTTTCATACACAATATCTTTCATGATATGAATAATTCACCTTCATTTTTCCAATAATAAAACACCACCTACATTTTCTTTTTCTTCATGGCACCTCTAACCTCACATAAAACATCATCCTCCATCTAGACACAATACTCTCTCATCTAATCTTTATCAGGTTTTTTCTTTTACTTTATTTATTTAGGTTATTATTAATATTATTATTACAAATTATTTTCTCTATTACTAACTTTTTCATGTTTCGTCTATTTTTTATTATTTCTATTAACTATTAATCATTTTTTTTAAATATATATATATTCATAAATTTGGTTTAAGTTTCGGAAAGTAATTGATTGCCTTTTGTTGTAAGAAGTCAATTTGTTTTTTATTGTATCATTAATTTATTATTCATTTATTTTGGGATCATGTTTGGGAGATAAAAGTGGCGGTCACAAGGTACAAGATTATTGTTTCTTTTAAATGTCTTTGTTTAGTGATAAGATTAGTTATTTATATCATTTTGTTTTAGTTATTTATTTCTTTATTTATTTAATTTGTATAATATTTGGAAAGAAAAAAAAGAGTTTTTTTTAATTATTTATATTCTATTAGTTAATTGTTGTAATTCTTAATTAATTATATTATTAGTTAATCTTGTTAAATATTTATATTTAAATTAATTAACAATTCTGTTTGTTGCCTAATTCTTTTTGTGACTGATTTATTTCCATGCTCTGGGCATGTTCTGTTGATTTACGATGTTTTCCCGTGATTGTTTCTGGGTTTTTATTCACGATGCTTTTACGTGATTGTTGTTGTATTTGTCTTTGGATTTCTACACGATGTTTTGCCGTGATTGTTTGTGGGTTTTTATTCGCGATGCTTTTCCGCGTATCTCTGTTTGTTGATTACATGATGTTTTTCTGTGTATTTTTGTTGACTTTTCACTGCCTGATTATCGTGATGTTTTTCCAAGCGTATTCTATGTTATCTTATCTGTCTGACCATACATGATGATTTTCCGTGTATTGTGTTTGTGTATTCTTGCTTGCCATTTATATGTTATTTTTCCGTGTATATGTTGCTTTTCTTTTAATCCCTGTGACCTAATCCGAGGGAAGGGACTGCGTGTTGACTTATCGGTATTGTACATATCCCCCGTCTGTTATTTACCTGTCTTAGTTTTTCTTGGTTCTTAGAACCTGACAACTCGTAGTCCCACGAACTACAGACGCTCTAATTTCTCAAGTTCGTCTTGAGAATACGTAGGCACAAGGCCCCGATCCTTGGTGAGCAACCTTTTATTTTTTCCCTCGTTTCACAACCTTTTCTTTTTTCACACTTTTCTTTTTTTACATCGTAGTTCTGAACAACGATTGCTCTGACTTCATATTAAGGATACGTAGGCATAGGATTGGGACAATCCTAGCAAGCTACCTTTTTATTTTTCCACCTTTTCTCTTTCTTACCCATCCTTACCTTTAGCAAAACAAAAATATTTCAAAAGGTTCCTGTAGAGTACTACAAATGCTTAGGGTGCTTATACCTTCCCTTAGTATAACCAACCTCCGTACCTTTGATCTCTCTTTACTTAGGTTTAGGCCTTGCTTTTTTCTTTGCATTTTATTTATGGGTTATTGTTTCTTTTCCCCTTCCCATGGATAAATTAAAGATCGGTGGTGATATTTTATGATTTGTGATTCAAGTTAATACAATAGCTTGATATCTGATTCTCACCGCGACAGAAATGGCGACTTCACTGGGGAGTATGATTTGTTTAGTGGGTTGAGCCTAACTTGTAATATTTGCATTGCTATTTTTGTTTGTTGTTATACTTGTATATTTGTATATATTAGTATATATATTTGCTTATGCATGGGTGTTTTCTGCGTACAGGGTTATAACCTTTGAGTAGTGAGATAAGTCCAAACCCGGACTTGAATGCACTTATGATAGGATTGTGGTATCATCAATAATTAACGGTTGAGAGTAATCCTAACATGTTTGACATATGATGTAACTGCACTCAGTCGAGGACCATTTGGGATTACTGATGGTGTATGAGTAGTCATGCGTTCATTACTTTTTTCGACCTGGGAGTCTGTGACACTGAGAGACCTTTTAGTTACCCACTTACCCCATTTGACCTTTTAGGATGTAGTGCGATGACTATAAGGGAGTAGTCCCGAATGGTTGATACGCGATACTACACTCAGACGAGTTTATCTTGAGAATATTTTTGACTCACATGAGTTGTCGTGTAAGTTGATAATATTCAAAAATTTATCAATGACTCTGGGAACCTTGTTAGAACCCGTTGTGCAGGTACTTTACCCCTAGTACACACCCTTTGGTTGGTTTTTTTTACCCCAACTCCATGTTGTGATCTTGAGCCTTTGATCGTGCTATGTGTGTTTTGCATCCTGTCTTGCATTGCATTGCATATCATTTGCATCTTTGCATGATCCATTGCATACCATCTATTTGTCCAGCGACTCATTTCTAGTTGTCTCTATCTTCTAGTGTCACCTGCCATTCATCAGACTGATTCCTCGACACCGATATAGGACTAAAGCTAACTAAAGACGCAGAATGTCAGAGCAAGAGGTACACAATGCAGAGATCAAGATGGAAATCGACGATCTTAAACCAAGCATGACTAAGCTCACCGAGATGCTCCAAGTCCTGATTACCAGAGGAGAGCAACCTCAAAGGACAATTATTCAGGAAGTTTCAAGCGCTGATCCTCCACCTGTTCAGATGCCACCTTCTACTTGGCTAGAGTTTGGTTTACCTCATAACTACTGTTGCGGTGAGAATAGGATATCAAATTATTAATTAATTTGAGTCACAATCTTTGATTCATAATCGGTCTTTGATTTATCCAAAGGAAAGGTTAAAGAAAGGAAAAACCTATTTTGCATCGTAAACAGAATGCAGGGAGAGATCTAGGTAAGGGGTTGGTTAAGCTTAGGGAACGTATTAGCACCCTAAACTTCTGTAGTACTCTACAGGAACCTCTTGTTTTAATGTTGTTATTTTGCTAAATTATTTGCTTTAGGGTATATTCTAGGGGTTAGAAGGTGAAAAGAAAGACCTAAGGGTTAGTCCTATGTTTACTCGCCTAGACTCGCATCTTGTGCCTACGTATTCACGATAGGGAATAGAATCATAGTAATCGTAGTTCCCCTCGAAAGAGAGGAAGAAAAACTTCTTGACTGTGGTCAAGGTTTAAAAGGGGATGCAAACGTTCTTAAGAAAACGCTTGCGTGGAGTGCGGAGACTCCTATTTCTACGTTGAATTTGAATTGAATTGAAAAGGGTAAGATAGGTATTCCACGGCAGGAAACCTAATACGGAGTGCGGAGACTCCTTATCCTAAGGCTAGGGTAAAGGGCAATTTGGTCCACGGTGGGACGCCTAGGCAATTAGGGTTTAAATGGTGAAAAAGTCAAAGGTAAGGACTATTGACGCAGCGGTCAAACAGTTAGACCTATTCCTTCGGAGGGGAAATTACGATAAATAATGTAATGAAAAATAATTAAGCGAGGAAATTGAAATATGAGAAAAGCATGTAAGAATAGTAACGGAACACAAGCGATGATTGCCTCGCATAAAGTTAAAACCATGAAAAATGCAAGAATAATAACGAAATAAAAGCGACGATTGCCTCGCATAAATTACAACCAAAAAAAATTAATTACAGAAATAAGAGGTTAGTAAACACGGACGAATAATGAATAGTGTTAGGAACGACATCAAATTAGACAAAATTAAACGGGCAGAAGTTAGGAATTATGTCAATTACAAATTAGAGATTAGGGGGAAAAGTGTTAGGAATTTAAGTTAGAAATATTTTTAAGAAAAATTTTAGTTAATGTTTAAAAACCGTAAGTAATAATTGTTAAAAGCTTTAGTATTAACTTATTTATTAAAAAAAGATGGATTTTAATTTTAAAGAAAAGTTACTGCGAACTAAAATTAAATCTTTGTTCTTTTTAAAATGTTAATTATAAAATTTTAAATTTTTAGATTAAGTTTAAATTAAGTTCAAAAAATAGTTTTTAATTAAGTTTTAAAATTAAGTATTAAATAAAGTTCTTAGTTTAAAAAATGTTTTTAATGCTTACACTAAATATGGTTTATGTTTTTACTTTATAGAATTTTAATACAGAAAATTAAAATAAAAGAAAATTTATAAAACAAAATATAAAAGGGGAAAGAGTCAATATGTTGAGTCTTGTTAGGGTTTTTGGAACCCCTTTCCTTTTCTCCTTGCGCGGTGCATACCTATCTGCATCTCTGAGTTTCATCTTCTCCCTCATCTTTCCCATGGCCTTTCCTGAAAAAACACAAAGAAAACCCATGATTTAGATAGACATGGTCCTTACGGATGATTTGGTTTTAGCCGATGATGTTTGAAGAAACTGAGGCTTTGGGTTTCATTTCCTCCGCTGGTGACTCGCAGGGTCTCGCGGGGGATAACGGTGCCTTGTCGTGGTTGTGCGGAGGTAGTGAGTCCTCCGAGGGATTTATGGCCGCCGTCGATTCAAGTGACGATGATGAAGAGCCCGGTTCTTCTGAGTTCGATGAACCTTTAATATGGGTTCTTCATTGGTTACTTCAAAAAACCCCTTTTCGTTCTTGATGCTCGTTGGTGATCTCCTTTCTGAACTGATGAAATTTCGCCTCCTTTTTCCCGATTTGATGCATGCAATGGCTTTATATTGTTCTTGATTATAGGCTTGGGCGCTTTGTGGTTACGATCTTGGCAATGAAATTGTTGCGATTTTTCAGGATCTTTCTGTTTGATTTGTTTTGGAGCAAAGATTGTTGGCGAATTTGGAGCATTCTGACGACTTATCTTTGACCCAGATGAACCGTTCCATTTTTCAGGGAGATTTTGTTTTGATTTAGAGGACCTTGCGATTCTGTTTGTTATTTTCGTGATGATTTCTGTTTTGGCTGTTGTTGGCACGAAAACTAGATATGGATTTTTCAGTTTGGATATCCATGGAATATTTTTGGGTTACGGGTTTTCCTGATGGATTTGGATGTCCATATTGCTTTAAGATCCGACGTAACTTCATTCAAATAAATTCATCTGATTAACTTTTGGTGTTCCAATCTCCGAATTCGAAAATTAGAATCACATCCGACGTAAAACTAACCCCTGATAATTAAACCGTACTCGATGACGAGGATAGGTGAATGTTGCATTTGACCAGACAAACACAAAATTCCAATTAATGATATGAGGACTGAATCTCGGCTTTTCGACAGTTAAACATCTCGCACAATCTTAGAATTAAATTTCTGAAATCCCACTGAGGACTGAATCTCGGCTCTTGAATAAAATGTGTTGTATCACGAGAAATATGACGTCAAAAACTGCCGTAAAATTCAGCTCATCCTCAAATAAGTCACAGGACTCGGAGATGGAAACCCTAATCGTTCGGGGGATTCCTGAGGACGACTTTGCTTCCTAAACTGTCAGCAGACCGCAAATTAATGACCCTTTTTCCCTTCACCAATTAAATCATACACAGTATGATTTTTCCTACAAAACTAAACAGACTGGGCAAATCGATTAGCCATTAGTTTATAATGCAATGCAGAATGAGATGAGATGCAAAATGAACCTACTAATCTAAGGGTAAAATTTGGGCTATGACAGTTGCCCCTATTTAAATAGCTTCACCGGATGATTTTAGCGACGAAGGCTCGAGAAATTATGGTGAAAGGGATTTAAATACAGATAATCGAAAAGTTTGCCCTTAGATGCAGTGATATGCAATGCTTCGGACAAAACGAGCCGAATTGTGATGCGGACAATGTTCTGATTCTAGTATGATTCCTATGATGGAATGATAAACGCAAATATGCAGACGACATGATGACACAGGGGACAGACGCGACGAACAAACCACACTAGGGAAAACAACGCACTAGGGAAACAACACGACACTGGGGAATTCTAAAGTGATGGCCAACTGGTGCGAGCATGACCAATTGTCACTTTTAGAAGTAAACGACAAGAATGGGATCCTTAATGGTGATGGCACCGGCGAGACGGCCTCCACTGGGGAACATCCAAGAGTAATTGTTCAACAGGTTCAGGCATTACCGGCTGATACTCTAGGATAAAAAAAAGTAAAAACGGGATCCGCACGGCGGTAGGACCAATTAAACAGAATGCTGGAGCATTGAGCAAAGAGTAACATTTGAGCTTCTGAAAACTTGTTGTGTGACGAGACCGAACGGAATCTTTAGGAATCCATAGAAAATATACAGGGTAAAACCGGCTGTATGCCAAAATAGATGGACTTTAATGGAAATGCCCTGATAAGTTCCTCGGGAGAGGACTGCCACTTATCATCGAAAGGGACTTAAATCTAAACGGGATAAGCTCTCAAATAAATAGACTGTTGCTTATTTAGGGATAATAGATGAAGGATTGATTGATAAGCTCCACTGGAGGGACTGTGGCTCATCTAATAAAAATAAGCTTCCATGAGCAAAGCATGATTCAACTTCTTCTTTTACTAAAGGGTAAAATAAACTTCTTCATGTTTCAAGGTTTGTTGCTCCTTGAATATGATTCAGTTTCTTGTTTTACTAAAGGGTAAAATAAAATTCTTCATACTTCAAGGTCGGTGCCCTAAATATGATTCATCTTCTTCTTTTACTAAAGGGTAAAATAAACTTCTTCATACTTCAAGGTCGGCGCCCTGAGCATGATTCAACTTCTTCTTTTACTAAAGGGTAAAATAAAATTCTTCATACTTCAAGGTCGGCGCCCTGAATATGATTCAGTTTCTTCTTTTACTAAAGGGTAAAATAAACTTCTTCATATTTCAAGGTCGGCGCCCTGAATATGATTCAATTTCTTCTTTTACTAAAGGGTAAAACAAACTTGTTCATACTTCAAGGTCGGCGCCCTGAATATGATTCAGTTTAAACCTCCCCGCTCTTCAAGATGAAAGGGCAATAGAAACCAGCTTCTCGATGGAGATGGCCACTTGCTGCTAGTCATGATGAATATAGGATAAGCTTCTCAGGCGAGAAATACCGCTTATTTGCAATAGTAGCAATGATAAGCTTCTCGGATGAAAACTGCTTGTAGAGGTTGTAAAAGGTAATGTAAGGTTGTACTGTAATGAAGGTTGTAATGTAATGATAAGCTTCTTGTACGAGAACTATCGCATACCGATTGAATTATAGTTGTAAAATGTAATGATAAGCTTCTCAAATAAAGAGAACGGTCATTTACCATGTAAGGTGTAATGATAGGCTTCTTAGGGGAGAACTTTCACGTATCGCTGTTGAAAGATGTAATGATAAGCTTCTCGGCGGAGAACTGTCGCTGATTGTTGTTGAAAGATATAATGATAAGCTTCTTGTACGAGAATGGCCACTCATCGGTAAAGGCATTGTAAGAGGATTTTCTGGAAAGGTAGTGCAAAATAAATGCACGTCCAAGTAGGTTCGGTGACCGATAGGATCGACGTTCAATCTAGAATCGAGCTAGAAAGAATCTGTCAAACAAGACTCCTTTGAGGAAATGAACTCAAACAGGGATTATCTTATCCTAGCGCGGAGAGATAACTAAAATAACCATCGTCCACGAGGATTGAACTGTGGGGGAAACTGGAAATAATAGGTATTTTGTGCCTAGGGCTGACTATCTACTCGGAGAGAGCGGACAAACCCAATTACTCGACGGTAACGACGAAGGACGACAAGGATAGCAAACATGGAGATGTCAATGTGTGTGTTAATGGGTATGTAAATGAAAATGAAATGAGTATGTAATGCATATGATGGAAAAATAGATGAGAGGAGGAAACATGAGATGAAATAAACATCTCAACAGGGATACCTGGTGACCTCTGCAATGGTACATCTATCGAGGGATAGGAAAAGTTGATGGCGGAACCCAATCTTGCTTCAAATTTCCAACTTCTTTGAGGAGAAAATAATCCACTTGGGGATACGGTATCATGACTTCCTCATGGGGATATGATACGACTTCACCGGAGAGTATGATTTCATGACTTCACTAGAGGGATTGCTATCATGAATCATAATCAGCCAAAGAAAGTCTTAGGATTAGAGACTCCCGGGGATAAAATAAATATCTGATTTGTGGGGAAGATGTGGAGCTAGGTAGTGTAACACCCCTTTCTAAACCCCGCAATTAACGAAAATAATCAGAGTATGATTAACATGCATTCATTCAAGGGTGTCACACTTAAATTTCAAAACACCTGTCATGTTCATTAACACAACAATAAAAGATCATGTTTTACAATTCTTTTCACTTTGCATGAAACAGCGGATTCAATTCAAACAGATATTTTCATAAAAGGAATATTCGTTTTGATCACATGATTCAACCATAATCGGGCACTAAGGCCAATTTCTCATAGCTTCAATAAATATGAAAACATAACACATTTCTATAAAATGTAACCAAGCGATCCCAGTGTTACATGACCAGAGCATGACTCGACCCAACTTAATTAAATCACTAAACAGCTAGACCGATGGCAACCTCGCACCACAAGCAACTCTACTCTGGATACCTGCACGATGTCATATAGGACATCATTCCAGCAGAAGGGTGAGAAATATTATCATAAAATCAATGCATATAATTATGTGCATAAACATTCATAAAATACATAAATGCCACATTTCTCACCACTTTACATAATCACTTCTCACATGCTTCCCCATTTATATATTTATATAACGAACATGATTAACTATCGAACATGTTATCATGCACATATCCATGGTTCTTATTATTCCACATTTTCATACACATAAGCACGTTGTATACATCAATTACATGGTCATAACTTATCCAAAACGTTATAGTCATGCACATAGCATACTTTCATACAACATTTCCAATTATGCAAGTCATGTACATACACGTAAGCACAACTCTAATCAACAATTCTATCTATGCCATATGGCTCACGTAAAGCCCATCAATTCCACCAATTCCCCGTTCGGGATTGTGGGTATATCATTCATACCCCACCAGGAACAACACATAGTCATTCTACCCCGGTGATCACTCTGCTGGGAACGACATCTTGTCATTCCACCCCAGTATACATGAGCCTTACACGCATTCATTATTTCAATATCATCAACATGAATCACTAAGCAATGCACATATATATACATAATATATTTTCATGCATTCTTCACTTACAATTGCACATAAACAACACTGCATTACAACATTTATCAAGCAATGCATCCAATATGTTTATTTCAACCACGATTCACATAAACGTCAACATATACATATAGCCACACATATACATATATCATTTAGCATATTCAACCATGCCATTCATCATAATTCATATCAGCCCACATAAACATACACATATTATGTTTATTTTCATGCTCCACGGCAATGATGATAAATGCAACTCATAGAGACCGACTCACGACTCCATGCAGATGCAAATGCGGTACCGACTCATTTCAACAGATTCTCTAAGGAATCGAGTATTCAGCAGATCCTCCACGGGATCAAGTACTCAGCAGATTCTCCACGGAATCAAATATTCATCAGATTCTCCACGGAATCGAATATTCAGCAGATCCTCCACGGGATCAAGTACTCAGCAGATTCTCCACGGAATCAAATACTCTAGCCAATCCTCCACGGGATTACATGTTATGACCGATTCTCTGAGGAATCACACAATGCAACCGATTCTCCAAGGAATCTAATATAACCATCGTATCATACGAGGTTCTGCAAATCCTCCGAGGGATCAATCAACACACAAATGCATACTAAGATGCTTCACAATGCAAATCCTCCGAGGGATCATTCAACACAAAAATGCATACTATGTTCACAAACATACTCATTGCATTTATCACATACATCGCATATATCTATCATGCATTCACATTATGCACCATTCCACACATGGTTTACACACATATCAGCCTATCAATGCGTTTCTATTCAATTCGAGCAAATACACAAGATTATCAAATATTCAAGATTCACCATTTACTCTACAATCTAGGATTCACGCCTTTCGGCCACCCACAGCACGACATGTCAAAATAGTTCACACATCAATCATTCATGTAGGCATTAATCATAATTGAATCAACCAAACATCATGCTATGAACAAACAGCAAAACAAAATAACACTGCCAGGTTCGCCAACCTTCGCCTGGCGAAGCCACGCAGCGAATGCTCGCTGGCCTTCGCCTGGCGAACTCCCCAGCGAAGTCCACTGGGAGTAATTCTGGAATTACTCGCTGAGGCTCGCTACCCACTCGCCTGGCGAACCTTCGCCAACTAACCTCGCCTGGCGAACTTGCCAGCGAATACAGGATATTAACTTCTGACTTGCTTCGCTACAGCTCGCTGGGCTTCGCCTGGCGAAGTTTCGCTGCCATTCGCCTGGCGAACTTGCGAAGACAGAACTTCCATGGCTGCCTCAAAGCCCAAACTCCACACAACCAACCGATTAAAAGCCAACTCGCTCCAGAAAGTTCAACACCACGATACCCGACTTAAATATGACATCTATACTCGACTCTATCCGATTAAAACATCATTTTACCGATTAAATCATTTTCGACCTAGAATTGAAAAGCATAGATTTCACCCGAACCATCCACATAACACATACATAATCATACACATAGATTGGATAATAATGTTTCTCACCCTTACCTTGATTCAATCGAAGCTTTGGGCTGCTCTTGATGATTTCCACACTTTTCTTCTTCTTCTTCTTCTCTTTTCTCCTCCTTTTCCTTCTTTCTCTTTTTCTTTCCTTTTTCTTTCCCTTACCACTCCTTTTTCCTTTTCTTTCTATTTCTATCCTTTATATTTCTTTTTCTCATTCATTAGTTGTCAAATGACCAAAATGCCCTCCATTCTAAATTTTACTCGAAAATTCTCCGAAACGGTAAAATATCAGAACATACCATATTCACAAATTAATTCCACGAATAACACAAGTATTACTCAAATCCAATAAAATGCTCCACAAAATGCGATAATCAAAATCGGGGCGTTACAACTCTCCCCCACTTTAGAAATTTTCGTCCTCGAAAATATCATCCGACTCAAACAACTTGGAATATGATTCTCGCCTCCCAATCTCGCAAATCTGACTGTTTCTAGTTGATCCTCCCAAACACCTTTACCAAGACAATCCCTTTGCCTCACAGTTGCTTCTTGTTCACCACTCTGAACCAGCAATGCCTTAGCAGTCAAATACTTTCTCACTCATACACCATCCATCTGGATCAATGCAACTCCTCAGCTTAGACTCATGAACATATCATGCAATTTTCCCAAGGTGACAACGGTACAACAATCTAACATGCTATCTTTCCACGCTCCCGCTGCACCACTCTGGTACAAATTCGATAAGACACAGTGTGCTTCCGAGACCTCAAGCTCGACCAACACCAATTACCATCGTAACTCTCCAAAACACATCTTCCCGGGGGCTTCTTTCAATCTTTTCAGTCGCCTCTCGCACAATCTCATGTCCGATTACCACACTCTTGCCGGATACACATCAACACAAAAGAGTCATACATCTCATTCCGATTCATTTTGATCCGACACACAAGTTATCAACAAGTCCTCTACGTACTGGACAGTTCCCGTGTCTGCCCATCCACCCACGGATGCTAGATAAGGTTCAATTTCAGTACGGCACCCAAAACGTCCGCAAACTTTTCCAAATCTCAATGATGAATTCAGATACCTTATCTGACACAATGTTAGACGGTATCACATACTATTCCGAAATACGCAACAGTTGCATCAGGCTAACAGTCCCCGATGTTCACACTTCGACGTTCAACAAGTCTAATCCGCCTATACGACCGCGACCACTTCTCCCTCCATCTGTGGCCACCAAAACAACTTCTCCCAATTCAGTTACGTCTTCATGGTAGTTGAATGGATATTCCATTTATCTCAATACCCTCTTTCCAAAGTACTCTTATCCAAACCACACAATATGAACACATAAACTCTACCGCAACATCTCGTGTCATCATTCCCATAAATCCGAAATTCAGCTTGTCGACTTTAACTCATTGAACTCAATCAATCTATCAGCTCCAATTAGAATTTCAACCTCTTTGAATCTCATCGAGAGTACTAATCATCAGTCTCATCATGCAAGGCTCAACTCCAAACGAAGTTTCTATCATTTCCTCTACATCATATTCAATTTTCTCAAACAAAATAAATACCTTAAGCTCTCAAGATCGTTAACCATCTCAAATCTCAACTAACAATTGAGGTCTCCCTAACTACGGTACAAACACACAACAACAACCAACTCTAAGTCACTTGTCAGAAAATACCTCTTTGCACTTTTAATTGCCTTAAAGCATATCCAAAACTTGCCGACGTTGCATTAAACATATTTCCCAATCATATCACCAAAGCATCACAAAACACAATGAACAGTTCTGTCGGACTCGGCAAAACCAACACACAAGCTGTTGACGGCTTCACCAACACTCTTTAAACTTTCTTCACTGTAGTACATCACCGCTTCTTCTCTAACACTGATAACTCAAATTCCCCATATACCACATGACCCCCTATAATCTTCTAATACACCAAAACATCGTTGGTTACACAACCACCGACTCACTCATCTGAGTATGGAAAATCTTATGTCACACAGACATTCACTTCGTAAGTCATGGCGGAAATACGAACTGCACCCTCTACAACATCCAACATATTCCATTAACGAATAACTTAATTCCACGTCACTACTTTCTCATCATATAGAGCACTGCAATGATTCCCAACGCTTCTAACCTCGCGTCATTCTGAATTACGGTTCTCCCGTCACTACAAAATCACGAAAACAACATCCTCCACTTAGAAGGTTATTCCATACATCTTCAACTTCTTGAAATTGTTGAAGGTCTAACCATATCAATCTTGTATCCCATATCTTATTCCTTTTGATAATTACCAAAAGTCACCATCTACTCTTATATACTTGACCTCACAGTCTGTTGCCGTAGCACCCACACCAAACGCGAGTCTCAACTACTTAATCAATTTAATTCTTTGACTATCCAAACACACATATGACATGGAGCTCTCAATATCAGACCAGTCCTCATCAAATAAGTCATTCCCCACTTTATTCCACATCCTAGCTCTGTATCACTTATCTTGTCAGGATAACTTTCAGACATTCATAACAAAACGGTAAACTGCCAACCCCTTACTTTCATTAATGCTCAAAATCCTCATCAAAGTTTAACACTCCAACATTGTCCTGCGTCGACTTCTCAGAACACTCCTTAAGAATTTGGCTTCACTCTGAACAATTCACCACACACACCATCTAAGCTCGCAAGACACGTTTATTCCATCCAACACAACTTCCCAACTACTATCAACAAGAGATTAAGGGTGATCAGTTCCTCAATTTGTCAATAGATAGCCGAAAATCATGGTGGAGTATAAACCCGTCTTTACCAGACTATAATAGTGTTTCAAACCACGCACTGAGCTACAACTCTGCACTTGCAGCATCCTGGAGAATCACCAGCTCCTCCCCCACTTCGATCATTCCCACTTCTACAGACAAGGTTAACAACGGACATGTATCGACAGTGTTTTCACACACATGTCGCATACAATGGAACAACCAATCAACACAACTTGGCCGGACGGACCGACCTGCTCTGATACCACTAATGTAACACCCCTTTCTAAACCCCGCAATTAACGAAAATAATCAGAGTATGATTAACATGCATTCATTCAAGGGTGTCACACTTAAATTTCAAAACACCTGTCATGTTCATTAACACAACAATAAAAGATCATGTTTTACAATTCTTTTCACTTTGCATGAAACAGCGGATTCAATTCAAACAGATATTTTCATAAAAGGAATATTCGTTTTGATCACATGATTCAACCATAATCGGGCACTAAGGCCAATTTCTCATAGCTTCAATAAATATGAAAACATAACACATTTCTATAAAATGTAACCAAGCGATCCCAGTGTTACATGACCAGAGCATGACTCGACCCAACTTAATTAAATCACTAAACAGCTAGACCGATGGCAACCTCGCACCACAAGCAACTCTACTCTGGATACCTGCACGATGTCATATAGGACATCATTCCAGCAGAAGGGTGAGAAATATTATCATAAAATCAATGCATATAATTATGTGCATAAACATTCATAAAATACATAAATGCCACATTTCTCACCACTTTACATAATCACTTCTCACATGCTTCCCCATTTATATATTTATATAACGAACATGATTAACTATCGAACATGTTATCATGCACATATCCATGGTTCTTATTATTCCACATTTTCATACACATAAGCATGTTGTATACATCAATTACATGGTCATAACTTATCCAAAACGTTATAGTCATGCACATAGCATACTTTCATACAACATTTCCAATTATGCAAGTCATGTACATACACGTAAGCACAACTCTAATCAACAATCCTATCTATGCCATATGGCTCACGTAAAGCCCATCAATTCCACCAATTCCCCGTTCGGGATTGTGGGTATATCATTCATACCCCACCAGGAACAACACATAGTCATTCTACCCCGGTGATCACTCTGCTGGGAACGACATCTTGTCATTCCACCCCAGTATACATGAGCCTTACACGCATTCATTATTTCAATATCATCAACATGAATCACTAAGCAATGCACATATATATACATAATATATTTTCATGCATTCTTCACTTACAATTGCACATAAACAACACTGCATTACAACATTTATCAAGCAATGCATACAATATGTTTATTTCAACCACGATTCACATAAACGTCAACATATACATATAGCCACACATATACATATATCATTTAGCATATTCAACCATGCCATTCATCATAATTCATATCAGCCCACATAAACATACACATATTATGTTTATTTTCATGCTCCACGGCAATGATGATAAATGCAACTCATAGAGACCGACTCACGACTCCATGCAGATGCAAATGCGGTACCGACTCATTTCAACAGATTCTCTAAGGAATCGAGTATTCAGCAGATCCTCCACGGGATCAAGTACTCAGCAGATTCTCCACGGAATCAAATATTCATCAGATTCTCCACGGAATCGAATATTCAGCAGATCCTCCACGGGATCAAGTACTCAGCAGATTCTCCACGGAATCAAATACTCTAGCCAATCCTCCACGGGATTACATGTTATGACCGATTCTCCGAGGAATCACACAATGCAACCGATTCTCCAAGGAATCTAATATAACCATCGTATCATACGAGGTTCTGCAAATCCTCCGAGGGATCAATCAACACACAAATGCATACTAAGATGCTTCACAATGCAAATCCTCCGAGGGATCATTCAACACAAAAATGCATACTATGTTCACAAACATACTCATTGCATTTATCACATACATCGCATATATCTATCATGCATTCACATTATGCACCATTCCACACATGGTTTACACACATATCAGCCTATCAATGCGTTTCTATTCAATTCGAGCAAATACACAAGATTATCAAATATTCAAGATTCACCATTTACTCTACAATCTAGGATTCACGCCTTTCGGCCACCCACAGCACGACATGTCAAAATAGTTCACACATCAATCATTCATGTAGGCATTAATCATAATTGAATCAACCAAACATCATGCTATGAACAAACAGCAAAACAAAATAACACTGCCAGGTTCGCCAACCTTCGCCTGGCGAAGCCACGCAGCGAATGCTCGCTGGCCTTCGCCTGGCGAACTCCCCAGCGAAGTCCACTGGGAGTAATTCTGGAATTACTCGCTGAGGCTCGCTACCCACTCGCCTGGCGAACCTTCGCCAACTAACCTCGCCTGGCGAACTTGCCAGCGAATACAGGATATTAACTTCTGACTTGCTTCGCTACAGCTCGCTGGGCTTCGCCTGGCGAAGTTTCGCTGCCATTCGCCTGGCGAACTTGCGAAGACAGAACTTCCATGGCTGCCTCAAAGCCCAAACTCCACACAACCAACCGATTAAAAGCCAACTCGCTCCAGAAAGTTCAACACCACGATACCCGACTTAAATATGACATCTATACTCGACTCTATCCGATTAAAACATCATTTTACCGATTAAATCATTTTCGACCTAGAATTGAAAAGCATAGATTTCACCCGAACCATCCACATAACACATACATAATCATACACATAGATTGGATAATAATGTTTCTCACCCTTACCTTGATTCAATCGAAGCTTTGGGCTGCTCTTGATGATTTCCACACTTTTCTTCTTCTTCTTCTTCTCTTTTCTCCTCCTTTTCCTTCTTTCTCTTTTTCTTTCCTTTTTCTTTCCCTTACCACTCCTTTTTCCTTTTCTTTCTATTTCTATCCTTTATATTTCTTTTTCTCATTCATTAGTTGTCAAATGACCAAAATGCCCTCCATTCTAAATTTTACTCGAAAATTCTCCGAAACGGTAAAATATCAGAACATACCATATTCACAAATTAATTCCACGAATAACACAAGTATTACTCAAATCCAATAAAATGCTCCACAAAATGCGATAATCAAAATCGGGGCGTTACAGGTAGCTTCATGGAGAAAAGTGTAGCAACTTCCTGGGAATAATACATCAGCTTCCTAGGAGAAAGGTACATCCAACTTCCCTGGAGATAAACTATATCAGACATCCCTGAGGAGAGTTCATCAGACTTACTAGGGAGAACTCACCAGACATCCCTGGGGAAAGTATCTTGACTTTTTGGGGAGAATATAGCAATCTCCTGGGGAGTATTTCCTGAGGAAAGTAAGGCAATTTTATTGAGGAACAGATGATTCCACTGGGAGTGGGTCTTCAAGGACACAGAACATATGGAGGATACCAGGGATATCTCTGTAGTCTTGAGAGTCATTGGGGATTTATCGGATGGATCCCAAAAGTGTTGTCAGCTTAAAGTCTCGCTGGGGACTATTTCCTGAGGAAAGTAAGGCAACTTCGGTGAGGAATAGATGATACCACTGGGATTGGGCCCCCAAATAAAATGTATCACTTGGAAGATGCTGGCATGATCTCTGCAGTCTTGAAAATCATTGGAGATTACCGGATTCGTCTAGAAGTGTTGTCAGCTTATAGTCTTGCTGGGGACTGTTTCATGAGGTGATAGTTTGGAAGTGTTTCTATAAAGATGAGATTTACTGGGGAATGAAGACCGTCGGGAGTAAAATCCATTGGGTGCATGAAGAATGTTGTGAAAACACAGTAGTTTTGATCTTGAGGGACTTTGTAGTAGTCGCCATTTTGAAAAACATGATGCCTCAAAATACCTGCTCTATGAGGAAGTCGTCTCAAGAGGATTTTACAGAGAACATGGAGTCTAATTGCCCCACTATTTTCAAACTCTTGGAGAGATTTGTTGGATCTCTACGTAACTGGCTTAGATCGACAGTGTTATGACTGAATCTTCGAGAAATAGCTCCTAAGAATGTAAGGCTTGCATCAATAGTGATTTGGAAACAGACTGCCCCTGTTTAGCAGAATCTTTAGATTTCATTGTCGACCTTTATATGTAAGTTCTAAGATATCAGGCAAAATCAACACGCGTGAAATGCTAATTGTGAAACCATCAATGCAACATACATATTTGTCTTGAAATTTTTTTTTTGAAAAAGATATCGCAATAACTTGCGATCGAATCACTAGTTAGGATATGAATGTAATTTATGATGCCAACATTAAATTGAGCATAGCTCGTAGGAGTCAAGAAACGTTATCTCGTCGAGTATGCTTTCAAAAGAAATCATGCTTCAATTAGGTCTTTTGAAGGTTGTATCGTGGCTTGGTTCACGGTTTAAGAAACAAAGGATAAAGGCTCAAAGTTATTTGTACCCGCCTATTCTTCGTGATGTTCTCCCATCCTACATTCAGTTAATTGTATATGAGCACTCATCTCAATCGGATTTGATATGGACGAGAACTCATTAAGGCTTTGGACATGGCAGTCACTCACCTATTTTCTTTTGTGTTCGATCAACACGACTTTGTTCTTTATTGGGGATTATTTGTTGTAACCTCGTTTTGCTTTTATTCCCTAACGTTTTCCTAGACGACGTCCTTTGAATTTTACTTTGAAGTCCAGTGGGATGCCCCAGTTTTGCCTAAGTCTCCTTCATAGGTATTGACTTAGCAGGCTCTTTTATTACTTTTCATTATTATTATTTTTTGAACGAGTCATCTGACTCTTTTGAAAGGCTCGTGACTGCCCCACTCTTTAGGTAGTAGAGGGATAGTCATTATGTTTTTTGACTTCTACCTTCCTAATATTGTTAGGGATAGATAAAATAGGTTCTTGAAGCTTTGCCTCTCTTTTTTTGATAGTCTGAGCATTTGATTAGTTTAACTGAAGAACTACCTTGCCCCAGGTTAAGGTTAGGGTTTTTATTTGGAAAAGAAAGCTCCTACTTCAAGGCTCAAAGGGGTTAAAGAAGGATTATCTTCCTTGTATCTCCAGTGTTTAGGATTTGAAACAATGCCTAACATCATCAGCAGGTTTCAATCGAAAGCATACGATAAGATCTGACTTTTTGGTTCATCATCCTCCTCCCAATGCTCTATCAAAGCAAGAGGTCGGGTAAAGTTAGCATTTAGAAATCATGAAAAATAATTTTGTGAGTGAATACGAATGGATTTCTTCAAGACAAATATGCATTGCATTAATTATTCAAAATGAACAAGTTCGTACATGCTAATTATGCTTTATCAAAGAAATAGAATACATATAAATAAACGAAATGAACTTGTCTAAAGGATTTTATGAATTATTCGTATTTGAGACCGACATGGTAGTAGTGGTTTCCTCTGGCGGAGCCTCACTGGAACGTGGAGTGTATATACGCTCACTGCGAGTCGTCTTGCTTACCCCAACTATATCCGTCACTTCTTCATTATCAGTCTTCAAATATTCCTTCGGAATAATCTTCCCAGATTCTTTATCAATCGTGGTCACGTTATCTTGAGGATCACTGCAATGAAATGGAATAGGCTCCTGAATAATTATTGGCTTTGGCTGATTTGCCGTATGAGTAACTGGCTTAGATGTGTTGAAAACAAGCTTAGCAGAGCTTGACCTTGGCAAACGGAAAACCCTGAGAGGAGTTCTGCTCTGAGAACCGTCAAGAATAAGGCTCTCATTAGACAAATCATCAATATCATTGACAACCCCATGGTTAGGCAAAGGGTTATTCTTGACATTCGGCTGAGGATCATCAAAATACAAAATCTTCTTTTCCAACAAGTCTCTGACAAGGTTCTTAAGAGAATAACAATCTTGCAAATCATGGTCGGGCGTACCCTCATGAAATAAACAATGAGCGACGGCGTTGTAATTGGCAGGCAAAGGACTATGAGGTGGACCCAAAGCTCGGGTGGTAATTAGACCTCGTTGCACTAATGCAAGGTACAACTCAGTAAAAGTCATCGGAATCGGAGGACAAGGCTTGTACTATCTCCTATTCGAACCATTCTAATGAGGCACCTGATTCTTAGGTTGTTGATAAGCAGGAGGTTGTTGATAAACTGGAGCTTGATAGACCGGAGCCAGTTGCACAAACTAATATGTAGGAAACTGCTGATTGAAGGGAGGTGCAACAGTAGCTACATAGGGTTATTGAGCATAATGAACGGGATAACCCTAAACATAATTAGGCTGAGGTCGCCACGGTTGATGAGCAGTCATTTTACGGTTATACCTGCTTGAGAGACTCCTCAGGCGTGTAGCTCTTTTATGATGGTCGAAGCTCGAAGCTTTGCTTTGCGGAGGACTAACTTGTTAAACTGGTTGAGCAATAGTAGGACGCACCAAACCGGGTTGAAGACCATAAGGAGGTACGTTCGCCATGGTAACAACTGGTTGAGGTCCCACAACAATATTGGTAATCTCAGAAGCAACAGTGGGTTGAGTATCCATCTTTGTATTAAGAGCTTGCAACATCTCCATAATCTGCCCCACACTTCCTCGAAGGTCTTCAAGGTCATGACTGACACGGTCAATCTCTTGAATATACTTTTCCATCCTTTTCCGAGCTCGGGCTCTAGTGTTTTACTAATATGGAGGACCCATGGTGACAGAACTGGAAGGCGGGAGAACCGAGAATGAGAAACCAGAAGACAAATGCAATGCAAAAGTATGATGGTGAAATGCAGAATGTAGATGAAAGAATTTCATGGAATTCAAATATTTACGAATATCGCGGGATACCAAAGAAACTTTTATTTATTAATTTTAATAATGGATTACAAGTAATATTCTTAAATGAAGTCTTAACATAACAGCTAAGTAAAAGCTAATAAAGTCCTAAGGAAGCATTGTCCACAACTTCAAAGAGTAGATTGAGAGTAGGAGGAAAATAAATCCTCGTAGACTTTTCTCTTCTTGTAAGAAAGTGCCTCTTCATTCTTGGCCTGAAGTTGCTTCTGAAGTTCATCATTCTCACTGACAATAACTTGATATTTATTCTTCCGTGCTTCTGCTTCATGTTGTGCTTTTCTCAAAGCGATCTTCAACTCTTTAGCTTCGGACATGAATACTAGAATAGGTTCCCTTCTTGGAGGCAAAGGATCTACAAGGATAAGGCATCTTCAGCTTGATTTCTCTTTCTCGGATCCAATGGAGATATGGTTCCATGGACACACAATTAGGCTTTCCTAGACTTTCTTTCCCTTTCTTATGCAAGTGGAACCAAGCGGACACAATCTTATCTTGAAGCTCTTTGTCATCTTTGAAGAATATATTCTCCACATGAACACTCTTAGGTGGTTCCTTCAACGGATATCCTAGTTGTCGGCGAGCTAGAACCGGATTGTAGTTGATTCCTCCATTAAAACCAAGTAAGGGTATGTTGGCAAAGTCTCCACAACCATCAATGATTAATGTCCCATCATACACACGGTCATACCAATCAATGTCCGAGTGAGTTAGAGCCATAATCCTTTGTGACCAACATCCTTTATTGAGATCCCAAAAAGGACCAGACTTGGGCAAGTACAAAATAAACCACTTGTATAATAAAGGCACACAACAGGTGATCATCCCTCCACCATGGATGTTTCGGAGATGTACAGAATGGTAAGCGTTAGCCAATAAAGTCGGTACTGGATTATTCTTCATAAAGATCTTGATGGCATTAAGATCAACGAAGCCTTCAAAACTTGGGAAAAGAAGCATTCCATAAATAAGTAAGGCGAGGATTTCCTCAATTGTATTCATGCTCATATGATCGACATAGTATTGGGCTTTCTTGATTAAGAAGGCTGTGGGTAACCCAAAAGTTCCACCTTTAGTAATCATATTGCCTTTGATGTCAGATACCTTCAAGCATATGGCTCTAGAAATGTCTCGTTGTTTAGGGTCCTTCTCCAAGAAAGGGAAGGGAGATCCATCCAAAATAGGTAAACCAACCAATTGAGAGTACTCTTCTAAGGTGGGCTAAAGCTGATAGTCTGGGAATGTAAAGCAATGGTAATCCGGATCATAGAATTGTAACAAGGTAGAAAGAAGTCCTTCGTCCACTTGAAGTTTCAAAAAAGGTAAAAGCTTCCCATATTTGTTTCTAAATCCCTCTTGTTCTTGAACCAAAGTTTCTAGCTTCCTTAGGTCATCCAACTTAAGACCCTTAAAAGAATATTTCACAGTGTTTTTCCTATTGTCATCCATGGTATCCTGCAATGTTCATAAGAAAGGATGAATTCTATGAAATCTAATGCAATATGATGCTTTATGTATGCAATACACAAACACACACAAGCAAACAAAGGTTATAGGTTAAAGGAACATGAGCGGAGTCAAGGTCTACCCATCCCCAAAAGGTATGTACTAAAGGTTAGTTGTACCTACAGAACAAGGGTTCTAAAGAAGTGCCCAAAGTCATCAGTCCATCTTTCGGATATTATCAATTTTCTGATTGACTCGGTGGTTAATAATATTCTCAAGAGAACCTCTTTTGAGTGTAGTATCGTATAGCAACTATTTTGGGAATACTCCCTTATAATCCTCGCACTACGTCCTAGATAAGGCCAAAGTGTGGTTAAGGGTAACTACGGTCCCCAGTATCACAGGATTCAATCGAGAATAGTAAGTGTTTTCACGAATACTCATTCAACATAACTAATTTTCAAGAGGGCCTCAACTGAGCGGTGATTCTTAAGTCAGCTTGGTCGGGAGTCACTCCCTATAAGCCTCATCGAATATATCACCTTCCTATAATAATGTCACTCAAGTCCGGGTGTAGGACTTATCTCACAACAAGGATACCCCCAAGCAAGGTACAAGATATATATATATATATATATATATATATATATATATATATATATATATATATATATATATATATATATATATATATATATATATATATATATATATATATATATATATATATATATATATATATATATATATATATATATATATATATATATATATATATATATATATATATATATATATATATATATATATATATATATATATATATATATATATATATATATATATATATATATATATATATATATATATATATATATATATATATATATATATATATATATATATATATATATATATATATATATATATATATATATATATATATATATATATATATATATATATATATATATATATATATATATATATACAAGCAAGAAAATAATGAAGCAAATAGTAAAAATAAAAATAAGGTAGGGGTAACCCTTAAAAGTTAGTACTTTCCCCAGTGAAGTCGCCATTTTCTGTTGCGGTGAGAATAAGATATCAAATTATTAATTAATTTGAATCGCAATCTTTGATTCACAACCGGTCTTTGATTTATCTGAAGGAAAGGTTAAAGAAAGGAAAAACCTATTTTACATTGTAAACACAATGCGGGGAGAGATCTAGGTAAGGAGTTGGTTAAGCTTAGGGAAGGTATTAGCACCCTAAACTTCTGTAGTACTCTACAGGAACCTCTTGTTTTAATGTTGCTATTTTTCTAACTTATTTTCTTAAGGGTATATGCTAGGGGTTAGAAGGTGAAAAGAAAGACCTAAGGGTTAGTCCTAAGTTTACTCGCCTAGACTCGCATCTTGTGCCTACGTATCCGCAGTAGGGGATGGAATCAGAGTAATCGTAGTTCCCCTCGAAAGGGAGGAAGAGAAACTTATTGACTGTGGTCAAGGTTTCAAGGGGGATGCAAGCGTTCTTAAGGAAACGCTTATGAGGAGTGCGGCGACTCCTATTTCTACGTTGAATTTGAATTGAATTGAAAAGGGTAAGATAGGTATTCCACGGCAGGAAACCTAATATGGAGTGCGGCGACTCCTTATCCTAATGCTAGGGTAAAGGGCAATTTGGTCCACGGCGAGACACCTAGGCAATTAGGGTTTAAATGGTGAAAAGGTCAAAGGTAAGGACTATTGACACGGTTGTCAAACGGTTAGACCTATTCCTTCGGAGGGGAAGTTACGATAAATAATGTAATGAAAAATAATTAAGAGAAGGAATTGAAATATGAGAAAAGCATGTAAGAATAGTAACGGTTTATAAGCGAAGATTGCCTCGCATAAAGTTACAACCATGAAAAATGCAAGAATAATAACGAAATAAAAGCGACGATTGCCTCGCATAAATTACAACCCAAAAAAATTAATTACAGAAATAAGAGGTTAGTAAACACGGACGAATAATGAATAGTGTTAGGAAAGACATCAAATTAGACAAAATTGAACGGGCAGAAGTTAGGAATTATGGCAATTACAAATTAGAGATTAGGGGGAAAAGTGTTAGGAATTTAAGTTAGAAATATTTTTAAGAAAAAGCTTAGTTAATGTTTAAAAAACCATTAGTAATTATTCTTAAAAGCTTTAGTATTAACTTATTTATTAAAAAAAGATGGATTTAAATTTTAAAGAAAAGTTACGGCGAACTAAAATTAAATCTTTGTTCTTTTTAAAATGTTAATTATAAAATTTTAAATTTTTAGATTAAGTTTAAATTCAGTTTAAAAAATAGTTTTAATTTAAGTTTTAAAATTAAGTGTTAAATAAAGTTCTTAGTTTAAAAAATGGTTTTAACGCTGACACTAAATATGGTTTATGTTTTTACTTTACAGAATTTTAATACAAAAAATTAAACTAAAAGAAAAATTATAAAACAAAATATAAAAGGGGAAAGAGTCAATATGTTTAGTCTTGTTAGGGTTTTGGAACCCCTTTTCTCAGTAACTTACGCGGCACATAGCCATCTTCATCTCTGAGCTTCATCTTCTCCCTCATCTTTCCCATGGCCTTTCCTGAAGAAAACAAAAACAAAAAAAAAACCTGATTTAGATAGACATGGTCCTTACGGATGATTTGGTTTTAACCGATGATGTTTGAAGAAACTGAGGCTTTGGGTTTCACTTCCTCCGCCGATGACTCGCAGGGTCTCGCGGGGGATAATGGTGCCTTGTGGTGGTTGCACAACGGTAATGCGTCCTTCGAGGGATTTACGGTCGCCGTCGATTCAAGCGACGATGATGAAGAGCCCGGTTCTTCCGAGTCCGATGAACCTTTGATGTGGGTTCTTCCTTGGTTGCTTCGAAAAACTCCTTTTCATTCTTGATGCTTTTTGATGATCTCCTCTCTGAACTGATGAAATTTCGCCTCCTTTTTCCCGATTTGATGCATTCAATGGATTTATATTATTCATGATTGCGGGCTTGGGCGCTTTGTGGTTACGATCTTGGCGATGAAATTGTTGCGATTTTTTAGGATCTTTCTGTTTGATTTGTTTTGGAGCAAAGATTGTTGGCGAATTTGGAGCATTCTGACGACTTATTCTTTGACGCAGATGAACCGTTCCATTTTTCAGGGAGATTTTGTTTTGATTTAGAGGAACTTACGGTTCTGTTTGTTATTTTCGTGATGATTTCTGTTTTGGCTGTTGTTGGTACGAAAACTGGATATGGATTTTTCACTTTGGATATCCATGGATTTTTTTTGGGTTACGGGTTTTCCTGATGGATTTGGATGTCCATATTGCTTTAAGATCCGTTTGGCTGAACAAGAAAAAAGTCACTTTTTCAAATAATCACTTTTCCAAAATCACTTTTTCTCTCTCTTGGAATACATGAACAGAAATCTGCCGGATTTGTCGAGGTCGAGAATTGGAAGTCGGTAGCTGGCAGCGGAATATTCCGTTACCCTCCCGACGTACCCGATGATGAACATTAACTAAGGGTATCGAAATACAAACAAAACCATTTCTAACTAAGGGTACCCGTTGATCCTCCACCTGTTCAGATGCCACCTTCTACTTGTCCAGAGTTTGGTTTACCTCATAACTACTCTCCACCTCTTGTATCTAATGCCATGATTGGTCAGACTGCTAGACCAGTTTTTCAAGCTCCAGTTTTCACCGAGCCCAGACCTGTGGTTCACACTGTAGCCCAGACTATTCAAGCTTCTTTCTTTGATTACAATGCTACCAGTGCTCAAGGTGAAGACCGTGAAGATTTTGTTGAGCCTGAGGTTGTCCCTGAATAGTTTTAGATCATAGACAAAAGACTTAATTCCGTTGAGGGTACTAACGTTTTCAATGTGGATGCAGATAACATGTGCTTAGTTTCTGGCCTTGTTATGCCTGCTAAGTTCAAAACTCACAAGTTCGTGAAGTATAAGGGTCACTCTTTCCCAAGAGCTCATTTAGTCATGTACTTCCGAAGGATGGATGCTTATACCAACAATCAGAAGTTGCTCATCCACTACTTTCAAGACAGTTTGAATGGCGCCTCTCTCAAGTGGTATATGAACCTAGAACAGAACAATATCCATTGTTTCCACGATCTCGCTAATGCTTTTACGAAGCTATATAAGTATAATCTTGACATGGCTCCTGACCGCCGTCAACTTTAGAATATGTCTCAGAATGAGAAACAGTCTTTCAAGGAATATGCTCAGCAGTGGAGAGAGCTACCTTTCCAAGTTGAACCTCCTTTGGCAGAAAAAAAATTGACTGGAATGTTCATGGAGACTATATCCCCTTTCTATTAGGAGAAGATTATTAGGAGTGTCTCTTCAAGCTTTAAAGATCTAGTAACTATTGGCCAGAGATTGGAAGAAAGTATGAAGAATCGTAAAGTATCTAAGGCTGCTGAATCTTCCAACAGTGTGAAGAAATCCTTTGGGACCTTCCATAAGAAGAAAGAAGATCAGACCAACGCTGTCATGGCTTAAGTGAGGAGGCCTCGTCCCCAACCTCGGTATAATCACCCTACTATTGCTGCCATTACTCTTGTTGTTGCTCCTCTACGACCAGCACAAGTTCCTCAACGTCCATCTGTTGGACAGAACCAGTATCAAAATAGGAATCAATATGATCTTATCCCCATGACATATACAGAACTTTATACTGACATGGTTCAACAAGGGTTGATCACTATAAGGACTCTGCAACCTCCTCCTAATCCTCTTTCAGATGGATTTAGATCTAATCTCCACTATGCATTTCATGAGGGCGCCCTAGGCCATGACTTGGAGAATTTCTATGCTTTAAAAGCCAGAGTGCATGATTTGGTTAAAGTTGGAATGCTTGGCTTTAAGGATAGCCACCCGAATGTCCAGAACAATCTTCTGCCCACGCATCAGAAATGAGCTTCAGTCGACTTTAGCAGACTACCTTCCTAAAAGCCAGTGTTTCAGATAGGATAGCTCATCCTTGTTACTGATTAGTCACTAGGCCATGTTTCTTATTGTTTGCACTTTCCTTATTTTGTACTAGTTGTTTGCCTTCAAATTATGTTTGTACTTTTGTATCAATGAAATGAGCATTGCAACTTTTGATTCAATTCATTTTGTCCAGTATTTGCATCTTTATGCTTTATCTTTTAAAATATGCACCTTTTTTTTTACTTTTGACATGCAAATATTTGACGGAGGATGATGAAAACATATTACCCATAATTATTGTTGGTATGCTTTCAATCAAACTTTGCTGACAATGTAAGGCATTGTTTCAATTCCCCAAACACTGGAGAAATAAGAAAGTTATTCCCTTGTCAACCCCTTCGAGCCTAGAAGTAAGAGTTTCTTTCTTTACAAAAAACCCCCACAATCTTAACCTTGTGGTGGGTAGTTCTCAGTTAACTCGATAGTGTGTTCATGTGAGACACCTTTAATATAAAGGTTGCAACCATAACTTTTTCCTTCGCATACAACAAACAAGTGTCAAAGATGTTTTTCAAGTCAAAAGTCAATGACGATTCACCATAATCATTAAGCCAGAAAATCACTTTCTTTCAAAAAAAATCAAAATAAAAAGCCTGGTAAGTCAAAACCTACGAAGGAGACTTAGGCAAAACTGGGGCATCCCACTGAATGTAAGCTTCGAAAGAAACAATTCATGCAAAAATTAGGGATAACAAAAGAGGATATCCTTAAATCATTCACCCTGAAAGTCCTCAATGACAAAAATAACTGAATATTGTAAGGAAGTAGTGACTGCCATTCCAAAAGTCCCTTGACTTCTGAACCATCATCACTATCATCATTATAATTCCCACCTCTTGGGAATTTGAGCGCATAGTTTGAGTTAGCTGAGGGTAGGACTGGAGATCATCATGTAGATTAGGTGGGCACAAATAAACTTTGGGCCTTTATCCTTTGTTTTATAAACCGTGAACCAGGTTACGTTACAACCCTCAAAAGATCTAACTGAAGCAAGTTATTTTAAAATCATGCTAAAACGAGGTTGCATAAAACGAGGTTGAACCGCCGTGTTCTAATTTGTAACTCTTATAATTTGCATTTTCCGAAAAATGATTTGATTTCAAAAAGTTGCATGAACTTTGCATTACCATGTTTGTATGAACACTTTTGTTTGCGAAGTGGAATCTCCAAGCAACTCTCCATCTATCATCTAAGGATCAACTTGATACAGTTTACCATTGTGGCAGAGATGTGTTCAGCAGTAGCATCTTTAGTCCCCAAGCAGAATGGCAGTAATATCTGTGTTGAGGAATCAGTCTTCCAGTCTTGTTTTCTCACAAAAAGAGTCGAGTCGTATCGTCAGCGTCTGCATTTGCATCTTATCATATATCATCTGTATAATTCATAAAAAAATGCATATCCTGAGTGTTTCATTCTAATTTGCATTCTCCATAGGTCGTGTCGTTATCCACGCCTTACCTTATGGTCAAAGTCCAACTTACTTGGATCTACCAAACAAATATTCTCTTTGTGTTATCTGAAGTTTTCCAGATATTCTTTTGTGTTCTGACATATTCTCAAGACTCTCTTTATGTGTGATCTGATGTTTTTCCAGATGGCCCTTTGTTTCTATCTCTGATGTTTTCTTAAATTGAGTCTTTTGTTCTGATGTTCTCTCGAAACCTATCAGATGTTTTTCCATATATTTCCATTATGATTCTGACACCCTTCCAGAATTTGTTTTACTCCCCAGTGAGTTCCCAGATATATACCTTTGTAATTCTGATGTTTGTCCAGAATTTCTTTTCTTTTATCGTCTGATGTTGTTCCAGATGTATCTTTAATTCTGATGCTTTTCCAAAATTTCATTTCTTTTTCCGTCTGATGTTTTTCCAGATGTGCCTGTAATTCTGATGCTTTTCCTGAATTTTATTTCTTGTGCCTTCTGATGTTTTTCTAGATGTGTCTGTAATTCTGATGCTTTTCCAGAATTTCATTTCTTTTACCGTCTGATGTTTTTCCAGATGTGTCTTTTATTCTGATGTTTTTTCAGAACCATGTTTGTGTCTATCTGATGTTCTTCCAGGTATGACTTTGCTTCTGATGTTTTTCCAAAGCTCCTTTATGTCTATTTGACGTTCTTTCAGATACGACCTTGTCTATTTGATGTTCTTCCATATATGTCTTCAAAATCATTTCCCGTACATTTAATGATTTTCTAAATGTTTCAGATGTATTTTCAGAATCTTTGTCTTCATCTAATGTTCTTCTAGAAGTTTTAAATTTATTTCTGACTTTGGTTATTAGCTGTTGAATTTTTTCAAGTCTGTTCCCATTCTCCATCTGATGCTTTTTTGGATGTGTTCTGGAGTTTATTCGATGTTTTTCCAAATATCTCTAATGTTTTCCAGAGTTCATTCAATGTTCTTCTGAATGTCTCTAATGTCTGTTATTTTTCAGAGTTTATTCAATGCTTTTTTGAATACCTCTGATGTTTACTAGAATGTATCTCATGTATTTCCAAGAATTTTCCCACCTTATTCAACGATCTTCTGAATGTTGTGACCCTTTTCTATCTAGTTCCATTCATGGATGATGACTGTTGATTCTCAAGTGGAGCTTTTTAATGATATTCTAAATATCTCTGGTGGTTGCTAGTTTATCTCTTATGTCTGTTTATGTCTCAAAGTTTCATTCAATGTTCTTCTGAATATCTTTGATGGTTATTACTGTTCTTTTCCGGAGTTTTGTTCAGTGCTCTTCTGACAAAACCTCTGATAATTGTGACTCTTTCCCCCAATAAGTTTGCTTTTGTTTTATGGATGTTTCTGTTATTTCATTGTGTGTTACTTTTTAGCATCTGATACTTTTCCGGATGTCTGTATTTCTGTTTAGGGTTTGCCCCTCTTTTTCCAAGTGTTACTGAATACTCTTTGTCACCTTAACAGATGTCCATAATATTTTGTTTTCCTCAATTGTGTCTCCTAGATACTTTCTCCTGTGAAGTTGTCAGTCTTTCCCTAATGGAGTTGTAACTTCTTCCCAGTATATATTCTTCCCCTGTGACATCTTCTCTCACAGGATCTTCGTCTTGTATTTCACATTGTATTTAGGTCACATTTTTGGACAGTTTAAGCCATTTTAGTGGTTAAATTTTATTTTAAAATTTGACCAAACACGTATTTTTCTGAATCGTATATTTTACGCTGATCATTTTGGTGTATTCATTTTATTTTTTTTAGCACTTCGATACCGGTCCAATTATTCGTTTTTTTACCGTTTTTATTTATACTTTTAACTAATATATTTTTTAATTAATCAGTTTAATTTTTTTTTAGTTAATATCTTTTCTTATTTTATACTTTTTTTAAATTTTTAATTTTTAATTTTACTTTAATTTTATTTATTTTTTAGAAACTTGTCAAATAAGTCTCATAAATTTTATTTATTAGAAACTTGTTAAATAAGTCCCATAAATTTTATTTATTATTTTAGAAACTTGTCAAATAAGTTTCTTAAAAGTGATTTGTTTGAGTTCCCATCTACAAAACCACTTTTCCATAATTTCCTCCTTCTCCATGTTATGTGTCATCACTTCATCACACAAAGCTTACACTACACACTTTCTACTACTTTTCTCTCTTTAAAACCACATAAACTATACTACTTTTTCATACTCCCATCACCCTCAGACTTTTACATAAACTAAAAACTCACTATCCACCATATTCTATCATCACTCTTTCATACACAATGTATTTCATGATATGAATAACTCACCTTCATTCTTCCAATAATAAACCACCACCTACATTTTCTTTTTCTTCATGGTACCTCTAACCTCACATAAAACATCATTCTTCATCTAGACATAATACTCCCTCATCTAACCTTTATTAGTTTTTTTTAATTTTACTTTATTTATTTAGTTTATTATTACTAATTTTTTTCTCTATTACTTAAGTTTTCATGTTTCGTCTATTTACTATTATTTCTATTAATTATTAATAATTTTAAATATATATATATATATATATATATATATATATATATATATATATATATATATATATATATATATATATATATATATATATATATATATATATATATATATATATATATATATATATATATATATATATATATATATATATATATATATATATATATATATATATATATATATATATATATATATATATATATATATATATATATATATATATATATATATATATATATATATATATATATATATATATATATATATATATATATATAAAACTCACCTTCATAAATTTGGTTTAAGTTTCGGAAATTAATTGCTTGCCTTTTGTTGTAAGGAGTCAATTTGTTTTTTATTGTATCATTAATTTATTATTCATTTATTTTGGAAGATAAAAGTGGCGGTCACAAGGTACAAGATTATTGTTTCTTTTAAATGCTTTTGTTTAGTGATTTGATTAGTTATTTATATCATTTTGTTTTAGTTATTTATTTCTTTATTTATTTAATTTGTATATTATTTGAAAAGACAAAGAAGATTTTTTTTAATTATTTATATTTTATTAGTTAGTTGTTGTAATTATTAATCAATTTAAATATTTGTATTTAATTTGATTAATTAAATTATTAGTTAATCTTGTTAAATATTTATATTTAAATTGAATAACAATTCTGCTTGTTGCCTGATTCTATTCGTGATTGATTTATTTCCATGCTCTGGGCATGTTTTGTTGATTTACGATGTTTTCCCGTGATTGTTTGTGGGTTTTTATTCACGATGCTTTGTCGTGATTGTTGTTGTATTTGTCTTTGGATTTCTACACGATGTTTTGCCGTGATTATTTGTGGGTTTTTATTCCCGATGCTTTGCCGTGTATCTTTGTCTGTTGATTACATGATGCTTTTTCGTGTATTTCAGTTGACTTTTCACTACCTGATTACCGTGATGTTTTTCCACGCGTATTCTATGTTATCTTATTTGTCTGACCATACATGATTACTTTCCGTGTATTGTGTCTGTGTATTCTTGCTTGTCATTTACATGATATTTTTCCGTGTATCTGTTGCTTTTCTTTTCACAAGGTTAATTTCACGAACCAAGAATGATTTTATTGCAGTGGAAATAAGATATCAAATTATTAATTAATTTGAATCGCATCGTTAATTCACAATCACTCTTTGATTTATCCGAAGGAAAATGTCAAAAGAGGAAAAAGCTATTTTTGCATCGTAAATACAATGCGGGAGAGAGAATCTAGGTAAGGGGTTGGTTAACCTTAGGGAACGTATTAGCACCCTATACTTCTGTAGTACTCTACAGGAACCTTTTGTTTATTGTTTACTATTTGCTTTAATTATTTGCTCCAAGGTATATACAAAGGGTTAAAAGTTAAAAGAAAGACCTAAGGTTTAGTCCTAAGTTTACTCGGCAAGATTCACATCTTGTGCCTACGTATCCTGGGTAGGGAATGAAATCAGAGTAATCGTAGTTCCACTTAAAAGGGAGGCTAGAAACTTCTTGACTATGATCAAGGTTTCAATGGAGAATAAAAGTTTCTTAAGGATACGCTTACGTGGAGTACGGAGACTCCAATCTCTACGTTGAAATTGTTGGTTGAAATTAGGGTTGACATTAGGGATTCCACAGCGGGAAACCCTAAAACAGAGTACGACGACTCTTTGACCTAATGCTAGGGTAAAGGGTAAAGATGTCCACGGCGGGACGCCTGAGCTATTAGGGTTTGGAAAAGGAAAATATTAAAGGTGAGGATTATTGACACGGCGGTCAAACAGTTTTGGACATAATCTTTCGGAAGGAGAATTACGGTAGAAATAATAAACGGTGAAATTTAATAAGCAACGATATTGAAACATGTTATAATGTACAAGTGATAGGAATGAAATGTGAATAACAACAATAATGTTAGAGAATGTACAAATAAAAATAAAGACAAAAATAAAATATAAAATTAGTAACAAATTCATGGATAATCAAGAATGATGTTAAGAATGAAGGATGAAAATTAGAAATTACCGAGATAGAATTTTGTGAGATTTTTGAGAAAAAAGTTTGAATTTTATGCCATAAATTAAAAAGATTAGAAATGTTAGATTATGGTTAATATGAAAAGAATGTTAGAAAATTAAATAAATAAAAAGTGTTAGGATCTTAATTATAAAAAGTTAGGATTTTTTATTAAGAAAAATGGTTAGAATTTAGTTTTTAAAGAGAGTTAATGTTAATTTAAAAAAAAATAGATTTTATTAAAAAAAAGAAGTTAATTTTAATTAAAAAATATGTTAGATTTAATTTTAAAAAAAGTGTTAAAGTTTTAAATTAAGTTAGAATTTTAAGATAAAAAAAAGTTAGACTTTGGATAGAAAAGTTAGTGTCAAAAATAAATTAAAAAAAAAGTTAGAAAGGTTAATTTAAATTTAAAAAAGTTAGATTAGCTTTAATTAAGAAAAGATTTTAGATTTTAGTTAGAAAAAGGTTTTAGATTTTAGTTAGAATTAAAAAAGAAGATCAATTTTTAGTTAGAATAAAAAACAAATAAAATAAAATAAAAAGGAAATAGGTGTTATCTTCTTCTTATTTTGCATGGCCGCCGATTTGTCTTCTTCATCTTTTTTTCCTGAAAAACATAAAAAGCAACACAAAAATTATTATGATATTTTTTTTTGTCCTTACGGAGTGATGATGGCCGATGATGCTTTGCTCTGATGCTAGAGGGTTTTTGACGGAGTTTGTTTGGATTTATGGAAAAGTTTTTTCTTGTTATGATTTTCGTCCCTTTTATACTTGATTTTTAAATCTTTTTCAATCTCGGATTTGATTTGAATATCTCAATCTTTTTCAATCTCGAATTTAATTTGAATAGATTTTTGTGGTGATTTCATATTTGATTCAATGATGGTGATGCTGATATTTGGATTTGATTTTCTTATGATCTAATTGATTTGATTTAACTCCATCTGTGATTCATTGTGATTGGATTTGATTAAAAAAATGTTGGGATTTAAATTTAAAAATGTTATCAAAGAAGGTTAGAGTTTCAAGTTTAAAAAAAATTCGAGGTTTAAGTTTTAAATTAAAAAATAAAATTAATAAGTTAGAGTTTTTTTTAAAATAAAAAGAAGTTAGAGATTTAAGTTTTAAAAAAAAGAGTTAGAATTTAAAAATAAATAAAAATTGAATGTTGATTTAGAATTATTTTAAAAACTGTTAGAATTTAATTTTAAAAGGAAGTTAGATCTTAATTAAAAAAAGGAAAGGGCATTAGAATTTAATTTTTTTAAAAAAATATTAGAATTTTAATTTGAAAAAGAAAGGTGTTAATTTAATGAAAAAAAGATTTAGTTTTAATTTTTTTTAAAAAGGTGTTAGAATTTGATTTTAAAAAAAAGTGGTAGAAATTAATTAAAGGTTATATAAAAAAAATGTACTCTTGAAGTAAAGAAAAAAAAGTTAAATTTTAATCTAAATCCTAAAAGTTAGTAAAAAAAATTAAAATGATTTAAATAAATAGAAAAAAGGTTAACAGAAAAACATTAGTAAAGTTATAAAAAAAGTTTAATTAAATTATTATTAGTTAAAAAAAGGTTTTAAAAAAAGGTTATTTTATTAAGTTAATCATAATTTAAAAAATAATAAAATAGAAAATGAAAGGGTAAAATTTGGGGTATGACAGTTATATTGATCGGCTAATCTCTGAAACTAAATAGAGGTTTTGTAGGACAACCTCCAGAATCAACCAAGAGAGACTTCGAGAGAATCACACTCTTGATAAAACAGTTGAACACCAATGCAACTAAAACTTCACCAGTATTTCGCTCACAAAGGCACTAAGGTAATTTTTAGTGAAAGAAATAATATAGAAAAGAGAGGTTGAAAGAGAGAATAAAGATTTAAAATTGAATTCTAATGTGTTGAATAGTGAGGATATTCCTCCTTATATAGGAGAAAATGTAGCTTAAAAGAGAAAACAATCAATGGGCATTTTAATGCTTATAATCGATTATGTACATCACATAATCGATTATGCAGTGAGAATATGGAAAATTTTCAAATTACGCTATTAGTAATCGATTACAAACCCTAATTATGAGGTGAACTAATTGATTAGGAAAAAGGATAATCGATTATCCAATGTGATTTTCACTCATAATTAATTATTTGGACTTGTAATCAATTAGTTATAAGCGAAAAACATTATATGGTAATTTAATCAAAGAAAAAGGGTCCTCAAGAACATTTTGTGAGTGTTTGAGAGTTAACTTAATAACTTATGAATTACTCTACCTTTTTACAATACTCTAGCCACTCAAACACTATGCTTAGCGCACCACCGATCAGACAGGCTTCCACACTTCCTCTCTTTCAAAACTCTGAAGTTTCAAGATTCTTGATACCTTATCATTGACTTTAACACTTCATGGAATCTTGAATCTTCTCTCCGACAAGGCTTGAAATAACTTCAGGATGAGCAAAATCATTAAAGACAACTGCATGCTCATAGATCATCATATTGATCTTCGAGCCCTATCACTTAGTATACATATCAAGTACCATCACTTGATCAACATATCAAGCAACATTATTTGGCTAACATGTCAAGTACCATCACTTGATCACCATATCTGATGATATCACTGTCGCGGTGAAATTTGGATACCAAGCTATTGATGAGCTTGAATCTAATTCATTTGCAGCCGAACTTTGATTTGTCCAAAGGAAGGTAAAAAGATCGAAATACCCACAATGCAATGCAAATGCAAAGGTTAGAGAGTTTAGGTTCGGGGGTTGGTTAAACTTAGGGAAGGTGCTAGCATCCTAAGCTTCTGTAGTACTCTACAGGAACCTCTTGTTTTATAAGTGTTTTATTGCTATGGTTTATTTGCTTAAGGATGAAAGACCTAGGGGTTTATTTCTAAGTATACTCGATAAGATATCGCATCTTATGCCTACATATCCTGACGGGAGTGGAATCAGAGTATCGGTAGTTCCCCTAAAGGGTTTGAGGAGTTCTTTGGCTGTGGTCAAAGTTCCTACGGGTTTAGGGTAGTTGATTGATCGATTTTAGAAGAAAATATGAGTTGTCATTTTAAGGGAGATTATTGGATTTAACCCCCACAACTTTGTAGGAAAATAGCCTTTGCATCGTCTTAAGAGAAGGGCTCAAGTACTCGGATTGTCAACAAGTACGCCTCTATCTCTCCTAAGGCAAAGTCCCTACATATTGATTGAATTGTTATGGGGTAGGAGTTTTATCTCACTTAAGATGATTAACATCTTATTCTCTAATATGTTTGAATAGTTTGAATTGAGTTGAATGTGTTTGTCTAAGTTGTAAAGATAAAGGTCCTTCCTATGAGGTAGGATCTAACTTAGAAGATCGACCTGAATGAGATCAAGGATCATAGGGGAATATGATGCAAATGAGATGCATACGCACAATTGTTTAAGTTATGCGCAGGTTCTTCCTTTGGACATTATGCATTGCGATAAAATAAATGTGGAAATGATAAATTGCGGAAAATAAAGGCAAGTAAATAAATCCATACACAAACGCATGAAAGCGCTAAGTGTGTGTGAATTGTGCCTATGTGAGTGGAACCGATGTGGATGCGGGAGCGTGCACGACGGATCGAATTGAGAGAGTTGATTAATTTTAGTTGAATTGATTTTAGGAAAAATAGTATTAAAGGTGAATTGATTTCAAGAAAATATGTTATATTGTGAGATTGATTTAAAAAAACTGTAATATTGTTTTAAAAAGTTGAATTAGATTATATGGGTCAATTTTATAAGAAAATTTTTTGATTATTTTAGTGAGATTTAATTTTTTTAGGAAAGGTTGGATAAATTAGTTTAGTGGAATTGATTAAAGTTTTTATAAATTAATTAAGTTTTTAGGTAGAAATAAATTTAAATGGGATTAGATTTATTAAAAGGTTTTATATTGAATAAAAAGTAGTTTTTGTTATTTCAAATTTTATTAAGTAAAAGGTTATTCTAAATATGAAATGGGTTTTTAAGAATATGAACAAATTACTATTATTATTTAAGAGATTATTAAGTGATGGAAATAAGTTATTAATAAAATAAGATTAAATTATCAAATTAAAATAGATTAATTTAAATAAAAAAAAGGTTTATTAATTTGTTTTAGTTAAATAAAAAATTGATTTAAGAAAGTTGATTAATGGTTAATTAAAAGGTTTGAATATTATTAGGGAGATTTTTATAAAATAAAAGGTTATATTAAATTGAATGCAAAAAAGGGTTTTCTAACTAAATGAAATATTTTTACTAAAAAGATAATTGGATTATTTAATAAAAAGTTAATTAGATTAAATATATTAATTAAGCTGATTAATTAAAGTAAAAAAGGATCAGTTACTTAATTGTTGATTATGGAGTTAATGAGGGCGAGTGATCCAGTGAGGGTAGTAGCGAGGGTTCACGATGGGAGTGCGGTCGAGAACCACTAGATCAGATCCATTGGAAATCTGAGGGTTGTGTGTGTGGTGTATGTGAGATACGGTGAGTGTGTGCACAGGGAATTACAATATATCAAACAAAAATTAACAGAAAATAAAGCCCTAGATCATTCTATCTTCTTCTTTTCACCGTCGTTCCATCACTTCATCTTTCTCCCTCTATGATTCCCTTCATCTGTTCTTCACCGTTCTATTCTCACTTCGCGTCACCCTCTTATAATCCCATAAACCTATTAGAAAAATAATCATCAGTTACGAAATCAAAATATCAGTCGAGTAAAACGTTACCCTTGGTGAACAATGAAGCGATCGGGATGTGAGTCTGGGGAGGCAATGACGACAATAGTTTTCTCCTGCTTCGGTAAAGACGGCGGCGGAAGCGAAGGGTTTGGATGGTGTTGGATCGACAATGATGTTTCGTTGTATCCGCGGTGCAATTTCCAGACGATTTCGCGGCGAGCTTTCGGCGTTGGCTTTTCTCGGTGTTTGAAGTGCGCGGCGGCGCGAAAGTTTGAAGGTGATCTTGCGGCGACTTCCGGCAAGGGTTTTGGGTCGCGATTCCGTGGTGGATTCAGAAAGAGATAAGTTCCTCCTTTCCCTTTGATTTTTGCTCTGTATGTTAGGTTTTTTTTTTCAATTTGGAATCTCTGTGTGTTGCCGTATATTTCGTGTCCCCTTTCTTGTTCTCGAATTCCTCTTCGTATAATACTTTAGAAAATTCTGAATTGATTGGGGAGAAGTAGAGTTGTCAGGTTCTTGTTTTGGAAGGAAAATTAATCTGTTAATGATTTGATTATTGTTGGAATTGACTTAATGAAGTTTCCTTTTCTGTTTTAACAGGTCTGGTTAAACTAGGAAAGAGGATCATTGCCAAAGTAATTGGTAAGAGCTGTTGTGATTCAAAATCTTCCATGAAGAATGTACTTAATTCTTTCCAAATGATGTGGATTTGCTGCTGTCTAAAAGAATAGCTCACAATTTCCTTTTCTTGATTTTGTTTCTGAACAGGGCGATAAAGAGGTTTTGATGGGTTGTCAATGAGATAACTTCTAGAATCTGCTCTAGGAAACTCAATGTGGGGCCTCCTTTGAAGAGTTTTCTTCTTCAAGTTCATCACGAATATTGTTGTGTTGTTCTGAGTTTGATTGACAATCAAATCCCTCATTGTGACCGCAGGTTGTGAAGATGCGTTCGAGTCGTGTCGTCGATATGACACAGAAACGACGTCTACTAACATTTTCGTATCTTGAGGTACAACCTCGGGTAATGGAAACATTCTGGCGTAGTAATAATCCTTCCCCTGCTGGCGTTGGAAGTTTGAGGGTACAACAGTTTAGCCGCGGGTGATATCTTTAAGGTACGGGGCTTTCTCTGCCTGGACTGCAATTAGAAAGTTTAAATCTGTCTGAACTTAACAAAGTTAACACTTGCTTCTCCTTTATGCAGAACATTAATGTCGTTTCCTCTGGTGTATGTGGAAGTACACGATATGAGCTACTGTTGTGAAGTTTTGCGTTTGCGGGTGAAGATATCGTTTCTGGAACGGGTTTGGATATGTCCCCAGCTCCTAAGTGGTTGTCCTTGCATTGAGTGGTGTTTAACAGAAAGACTATGCAGCAAGTCTGTTATGATTAGCTATGAATGTTTGAACCCATACTTAAATCAAAGAAAGGTTGATTTCCAGCTAATGTCGATTCTGCTGCAGGTTAGTTCAAGGCATGTGTACCTTGGTAAGTCCAATCACCGTCACATTACTGCTGCTAAATGGAGCAAACTTAGAGTTTTCTTATTGCCAAAGCACTTGTAAGTGTTGTTGTGGTCCCAAGAAAAAGAACCGCCATGAGGAATGCTACTGGCTCTGTTTTTATGCATTGTTGTAAGCCTTGTCTAACTGATACTTAATTAATGGAAACAACTTCTACTAACAACTCATGTTAACAACTTCTGTTAACAACTCCTGTCAACCTTCTGTTAACCTTCTGTAGTTGCGACGTTGTCGTACGCGTTTATTGGTTGTTTATGATTCTCCTGCTATTTCGTTGATTTTCAACTTGAGAGTTGTTAACTCTGGCAGTAACTTGGTGTTTCTTCTTGCAGGATAATAAACCAAACAATGGCTCCTGACATCAATGTTAAGGAGGTTCTACGGGGGCTCGTCTTAAGTTAAGGTAATGCACACCATCTTCTAGCTTTCCTTATTCATAGTAAACCGAAATTCCTCGTGAACGTTGCTAACATTTTATTTCATTTTTCGTTGAAGGCGATGTTGTTGTTATAACAAAGATGGATTGAAGCTCGGGACACCACACTAGTCGGTTAAGCAAGCTTGCCCGGAGAAGAATCGCGTTCTGGTTGAAGCGAAGAGGCTTCAAGTCCTACTGATCTTGAATGCATGGTCTGGCGGTACCGTGTTCTGCTATTCTCTAAGAAAGAAAGGGACCAATGCATGTTGCCTTGATGGTATGAATCTCAACTAATGGTCTTGATTTCCCTGAAGACATTCTGGACGACATTTTTCTTCACAAATCTCTTGTATTACTGATAAACAGGCCCAGTCGATTAAGAATTGGAGATTCTGCGGTAAAAGCAGATACAAAGTGAATACCAGGCTTATTCTTCATGAACGTCCTTGATCATTGAATTTTTGAGGATTCTAGGATTTTATTCAATTAGTTAGGAATCCATGTTCTGCTTGTTTGGTTGATTGTATAGAGAGGGCTACAGGGTCTTTCAAGGATGATTTACTTTGTTATAGCTTTAATTCTGTAATTTCCACTGTGTATGTATATTTGTAAGGGTGTAACTAAGTTGGGATACTTGAACAAGGAGGAGACTTGCTCTGACTATGTAGTGAATCTTGTTGTAATATGGGCTTTATGAGAATCAATGGGCCTTGGTGATTCAAAATCTTTGCAGAATATTTTTACTGCTCTTTCCTTTCAAACATCTCTAAATTTAAGTGATTTGGTATGTCGAGTGTTTGCCAAAAATAAATTGTGAGAAGCCTTGGATGAAATAACATAGCAACGTCTGACTTCAAATGATTTGTGACTTCAAGTGATTTGAAAAAGTATAACTTCAGTTGTTGCTTCTTTAAATAAGTACTTAAAATGAATTCTTCCCAACCCAACATGCATTAGCCTTTGATGAATAGAATTGTTAAGAGTTTTAATCTATTTTGAACGAGTTGAACAAGAGAATCGCTTAAACCTACACTCCGAATTTAAGCTTTAAAATCTTTGGTCCACAATAACTGTTCTTAGGAATCCAATATGTAAGCCTTTGCCCATAAAAGGAAACGTCTTGAAAAAACTTCGATGATGAATAGAGTTGAAGTGTAAAAAGGACTTGGCAAAATCTCGATATAATAAGTCCATTGTTGACCAATATGAGCTCTTGTACGAAAGATGAGCGCTCCTAAAGACGTGACCCTTTAGTACTAAATGCGAACCAATCTAACCAATCTTTTTGTTAACCGCCTCGGGATAGAATGACCATCTTTAATTCTAGATCGATAATAAGGGAGCCTTAAACGTTCACGACCCTTAAAACAGAATTTGCAGGTTGTGTCTTAGTGGTGCTTGATTGAAAGAAACTGCATCTGCGCAAACTGGTTAGTGATAATAATGACACACAAAAACAGCAGAAAATAAAAAAGGAAGTGGGATCTTAGGGTCAAAAATTAGGATGTGACAGATGCCCCTATTTAAGTTTCTTCTATCCGGAGATATGAAGATTGAAATCTCCGTCTCGACGAGATAGGAGGGACTTAAATACAAATATTGCACGAATTTTTGGCCCTAAGAATCCACCGAATGCATATGACATGAGATGATATGAAATGGAAGACCGAGGGTCCTGTGGAAAAACGGTGCCACAGAGGAGAAACTGGGCACGACACACGGGAAGAAATAGGCTCAACAAAGCGAGACTCCACGGAGACAGGAAACGACCGGTCATTGTGGAATCTCCCAAAATAAGATATAATAATAATACCACCAAGAGTACAGTAGCTTGAACAATGGCGAGAAACCTGAAAGTAAAGGATAACCAACTATCGACGCAAGGCAGCCTAAGCAAAGGTATCCTGGTTGAAACAAAGAAACACATGTTACCTACTATCAATCAACTGATAGCCTAAGCAAAGGCAACATGACGAGGAAAGAAGACCTACTACCAATCTTGGCAGCCTAAGAAAAGGTATCTGACCAAAAGAAATGGTATATTACCTACTATCAAATGTATGATAGCCTAAGCAAAGGTATCTGGCCAAAAGAAATGGTATATTACCTACTATCAAATATATGATAGCCTAAGCAAAGGTATCTGACCAAAAGAAATGCTATATTACCTACTATCAAATGTATGATAGCCTAAGAAAAGGTAATAACCCAAAGAAGGAAAGATCACCTACTACCGAACATACGGCAGCCTAAGAAAAGGTGTCTAACCAAAAGGTGTGTGTTACCTACTATCAAATATATGATAGCCTAAGAAAAGGTGAACACAAAAAAAAGAAGGAAAGATGACCTACTACCAACATGGTAGCCTAAGAAAAGGTATCTGACTGAAAGAAATGGTATATTACCTACTATCAAATGTATGATAGCCTAAGAAAAGGTAATAACCCAAAGAATGAAAAATCACCTATTACCAAACATATGGCAGCCTAAGAAAAGGTGTCTGACCAAAAGAAAGGTGTATTACCTACTATCAAACATATGATAGCCTAAGAAAAGTTAATAACCAAAATAAACCTCTCTATGCTCTGAGGTTTGTATGCCTTTGAACGGGTATCCGTTTTCCTGGAATGATGAAAACTCGTGAGAACATCTTCACAGGGGATTAAGATATAACTGTAGATTGTAGAGCTTTAGTGGTAATCCATAATGTACTGGAGATTGTAAAGCTTCATCGGGGATCTTCAGAAGAGATGTACGTCGATTGACCAGTAAAATATGTCTTCTCAAATAAAGAGAGATCCATTGTAATAAACTTCATCAAACCTCTCGGGAGGGATGCCATTTGATGGAGTTAAAGCTTGTGTGATAGACTCACTAGGGAATGCATTCCTGAGGAGTATCTTTGTTGTAGCTGTAAAAGCATGTATTCTTTGTGGTGAAAAAATTCTCAAATAAAGAGAAAAGTTTGTAAAGTCTTCGACGCATTTCTCTAATAGGTTCCCGGAGGAATGCCATTTGATGAGTTGATAATCTTGATAAACCCACCGGGGAGGGACAAATTATCTTGAAGAGACTGCCATTTGTCATTTTGAAGGGAATCCTGGTCAAAACGAGTTGCTCAAATAAAGAGAGTGCTTGCAGTCCAGATGTAAATTGTTGAGAAGCTCTGATAATAATGTTGGGGAAATATCTGTCTTTAATAGTTATCTCCGAATAAATTCTTCTTGGGGAATGAAGTGCAAAATAAATGCACGTTCAATCCATGGTTTAAAAATCTGGAGATACCCATAACTGTGATTGTCAGGGACCGAAGTTCAATTCAGGGAGTAACTGAAGTGAAACTGTCAAGCAAGACTTGGCCATTGAGGTATGAACTCCAATGAGATGTACTAAAATAACCGTCTTCCACGAGGATCAATCTTCGCGGGGAAATAGAATTATTGCGCTTTTTATGCCTAGGGCTGACAACTCTACTTGAATGAGAAGACACACCCAGTCACTTGGGGATAACCACAACCAAAGTGACAGAACAAACAAAAAGATGCAGGATGCATATGCCATGCTATCTATCTATATGCTATGCGTATGATAACAAAACCAAACAGAGATGAAAAAACATCCCAGACGGAGGGCATTTAAACCAAATCTACACAGATCAAACATTGCCTGGAGAAATGTAAGCTTGCTTTTAGAATTCCTTCTGGGGAACAAATATCAGACCAATCGTCAAAGACAGAAGCGTCACTATGGATAGGTGGAGAACTATATACGGGATCACAGTCCTGCTTTAAGGCTTTAAAACCTCTCAGGGGAATAGAAAATATTCTGCCTGAGGATATAACATCTTGATCTTACTGAAGAATTTGCCAAAATACTTTTGGTTATCATGTTGAAGATGAGAATAAAGATCTACTAGAAACGGATCCGTCTCTTAATTGGAGAAACCTCGTAGATAAAATAAATATCTGATTCCCTGGAGAGATTCATGCCGAAGTTGTAGACGGAGATACCCGAACTGGAGTTTCATAGGGGATAAAATAAGTATCCACTTCAACGGGAGAAACCTGGGTTAACAAAGTTGTTGAAGATGTTGGAGTCGAAACTTCGTGGGGATGAAATAAACATCTGCTTCGCTGGAGAGGTGAAGCTAATCAGCTCACTGGGAATTCTCAGGTCACCGACTGTGGTTTTCTTGTGTTGAAAATATTCGTTACAGAATTGTCATAACCCCCTTCGACTCTCAAATGCCCCAAGTCACATGGTTCATGATAAAAAGGTCATCTCGAGAGGATTTTACAGAAAACATGGCGTCCAAAGGCCCTACTGTTTTCAAACTCTTGGAGAGATTCGCAAAAGCTCGACGTAACTGCCCCTGATTGACGGTATTATGACCGAGTCTTCGAAAATAGCTCTTTAGGCGAAGTCAAATTTGCACAGAACATACCACTTGGAAATAACTTGCCCCAGGTTAGCAGAGTTTTCAAATTCCAATAGATCGAACTTGTCGTTGATGTTCTCATGTAAATTTTTAAGATATCAAGCGAATTTAGCAAGTCGGAAATGTTAATTCTGAAACTGTTAATGCAGCACGCATGTTTGTCTTGAAGCTTAATTTCTTTTTTTGAAAAAAGGAATATCACAATGACTGGTGACCGAAATCACTAGTTAGGATATAAATTAAATTCATTTATAAGGCCAATACTAAATTTGAGCATAGCTCATAGGAGTCAGGAAACGATATCTCATCGAGTATGCTTTCGAACTAAACCTTACCTCAATTAGGACTTTGAGGATTGTGTCAGGGCTTAGCTTATGATTCGTAGAACGAAGGATAAGGGTCAAAGTGTATTTGTGCCCACTCAAAAAATTTTGAAAGATGTTTTTTTTATACCCTGCCCCAAGTTAAAAACGAGGTTTTGGTTTGGGAAAAACAGGATCCTTTATCAAGGCTCAAAAGTTTAAATATTTTTGGTGTTTAGGAGATCGAAACAATGCCTTACATCATCAGTAGGGTTTTTATTCAAAAGCATACAACGAGAGATCCTGCGTTTTACCTCGTCATCCTCCTCCCAATTATCCACCAAAGTGAAAAGAAAATTGGGTGTAGTTGGCATTATAAATTACAAAAAACGGTTTGTCAGTGAAAACGAATGGACTTCTTCAAGACAAACATTTATTGCATTACTTATTCAAAATAACAAGTTCTACGAGCCAAACATGCTTTCATAAATCAAAGAAATGAAATACACATAATCAAACAAAATGAAAATCCAGATGTCATACCCCAAATTTTGACCCCTTAGATCTCCATCATCATTGTAGGATCATATTCACATGTTTATCTAACCTTAACCCTTTCCAAGCAGTCTTTGTCAAGTTACAGGAGAATCAGGGTTTTGTACAGCCGAAATCAAGGTTTCGAGGGTTAACCGTCAATGTTTTGAATTGGTTTCTTTGAGATTGGATCTCCACGTCATCAAGAGTATTCCATTGGATCAAGCATGAATCCAATTTGAGGTTGTTACCCAGGAATCAAAAGCAGGGAAATTCAGGATACCCGATTAGGGTTTTTCGAGCAGGAAAAGTCAACTGTGGTTGACTTTCAAGCAGGAGGTCCAGAACATCAACAGTCGACTCGGTAGCCACCGATCGGTCGTTCGGTTGACCAAAAAGTCAACTCTTCAACAATAAGGAATCCGACCTCAAGATGTGAATAAAAAATGTTCCTAATAACATATTGCATCTACCCATAAAATTTCATGGCAATTGGATCAAGGGTTGAGGAGTAATCGCAAAAGTCGGGAATTAGGGTTTCAAAAGGGGCAAGACCATAACTCCTTAACCACACATTCAAATGAAGTGGTTCAAAACTCATTAGAAAGCTCTTGACAAATCCTACAAAAGCCTCAAAGTGGTCCATGATCATAAAATGCATAGATTTGGAGTTATGATCAAACTCATTTCAAGAGGGGAAAATGACTTAGAGAATTTCACTTTTTAGCTTGCTTTTTAGCAACTTTGAGAGGCTTTTTGGCCAAGTTCCTTTGAGAATTTGAAACTCATGAAAGCATTAATGTTTTATATCTATTTGAGGGCTTTCTAAAAAGTACTAGAACATCTCAATGGCATTTGTGAGCTGAGAGTTATGGATTTGGCAAGATGGTGTTTTCACACTTGAGTCCCACATTGGTAATTTTTCATAAGTTCATTCTTTGGTCACTTGGACCATTGCTCAGCCCTTGAATCTTATTGTTTATGATATTTAGATGTTTTGAAGCATTGAATTGTTAGAGTTATTCAGAGGAAGTGGAAATTTGAAGTTTGGCAAGTTGGCTTGCAAGTTGTAAATGCAACTTGCATTAAAATAATGTAAAAATGAAAAAGGTGGAAAAGGAAGCTCTGCAACCAGCCATGTTCCTACTCTCCCTAGCCTCACTTTAGCCACTCTAAGTTCATCATTTCACTTGACTTTCAGCTTACCTCCAAGCCAAGAAAACACTTTTGAGAGATTTGATCCAAATTGCCAAACCTTTCCCTCTTAGGAAGGAAACCTCCAATCTGTCCTTTCCCTCTCATTTCCCTATAAATAGAGGACATCTCTACCTCATTCAATACATCAGAACACCTCTAAAAACCAGAGTAATCACAAGTTCTTACCCTTTCCCTCTTTACTTCAAATTCACCAAAATCTCAAAATTACCAAAACACAAGAAAAACTGTCTTGACAACCCAACCCCTAAACCTCATTCTACACATCCAAACTCACCAAAAACCTTCCACACAATCCACAAATATGGTATAGAAGGTGTTCCAACCATTAGAACACTCAAAAACAGCATTTTGCAAAAAGTCAACTTCCATACCAAGCAACTTTGACCACAATGCATAAAATCTGCCAAGTTCTTGTCTAGGCTTCTTCTTGATGTTTTAATCACTCATACACCTCATATATATCATTTTGCAACTGTTCAAGACATCAAAGATCAGCTGGAATTGATTTTACACCAACTGTCACAAAAGTGGTATTTTGCTTCAAAAAGAAGAAAGGTTTCAAAGCTAGGTTGTGCTAGAAGATTCTCTGGTTTTCTTGGCTCTTTTGCTTATTCAAGACTGTCTACAAGAGGTATGTAACATTAAAACTCATCTCATACATTACATTGCATGATATACAAATTTGAGGTTATGTGTTGAAAGTATGTTCATTGTCATCCCAAGATTGCTCTCTATGAAAAAATTCATGTTCATTGCAATGTGGCTGTTTTATTGATGTATTATGGTTATGAATGTTGCATTGATGATTGGTTGTACCTTTGATTGTGTTCCAACTGTTTTAAAAAAAAAGGACTGTCCACAAGGAGTTAGCATTAGGAGTTTTGACATGAGTTTTGGTTTGTTGATTGGTGGCTATCTTGTTACTGTCTAGACCTGTCATTTTCCTTTGGGTATGATTTGCTTTAAGTCTTGCCACTGTATCTTGCTCATCATGAATCATGTTGCATCAAAATCCCCAAAGCAGTCTTGCATTTTTATTGCCATCAACATATGAGTTTGAGTTTGGAAAGAAGTATGTTTGAAGTTTGAACACAGAACCAATTGTCATTGCATATGTGATGTGTGTATACCTTTTGTTTATTTAAAAAACCTCACATTTTGAAGAAAGGAACCACCTGCTGCTATCATTGTCTTGCCAACACAGTTTTTCAACTTTTCATCACAATACACCAATTTCCATTGTAATTGATATGTGTTCTTTCTTAAAGTTAAAACATTTGCCTTATCATATTTGTGATGTGTGTGGATCATGATTTTGGTTTGAAAACACATCTTTTAAAATCATACCTACTGCACAATCAAGACAGATTTTGCATCCACATACCAACTTTTGCCCTGAATGAAATGTGTTCATCTCTTGGACCTAATAGCAACTGTTTTCATATATAGGATATGTATGTATCCTTGTTTGACTTGAAAATTCATCATCCTAATCTGTGCATGCTACATTCCTAGCTGGTTTACCAAGACTGTTTTGCATTTCAATTGATATGCCAAAATTCTGATTTGATTAAGGTGTGCCTGAACTTTGGTTTTGATCCCATCTGCTACCATATGCACAATGTGTGTACATCATTGTTTTGACATAAAACCATATCTTTTGAAATCATACCTTGCTGCTACAACTATTTTTTTGCAAAAATCACTTGGGCACACACTCCACTTTTTGTGGCTTGTTTAATTTTAAGATGATTCATATAGCATTACACCTTTTATGACATATGAAACTTGTTTGATCATGAATCCCTCATTTCTGTTTGCCTCATTGTTCTGTCATGACAGATTGGTTTCATCATTGTTTGAATTTGCATGCTTGATGGTCATTTTCTTGTTATGAGCATTTCATAGTAACCTCAAGAACTAAACTCACTTGTTATATCATTTTGAACTTGTGCATAACTCTATTTTGACCCCAAACCATCCCATATCATTTTTGATCCCAAGTGTACACTTTATGTGAAGGACTGAGTAATGGCCATGTGATTTCCAAAACCATTTTGTTTGTAAACAATTTTAAGGATTAGACACACCCTATGTGATGTTTTGAGGATGTATGTGTGAGTCATTTGCTTCAATTTGGTCTGTTCCATAATTTCCCTACCATACTTGCAAGTGCCTTGAATTTATCTTTCATTTCCATATGACAGTTGGAGTTTTGACTCATGAGTGGTTTGTTTAAATATATGAGCTTGATGTACATGATATTTGAGTTGTGTTTAAGCTCTTTCCCTGATCATAGCATGACTGGTTTGACCATTAGCTTTGTAAATGCATTTTCATCCCATTTTTTGCAACTCATATGCTCATTGTTTGAATCAATGATGTTTTGAATAAAACCATTGTTGGAACTCATTTATCAACATGTGCATGACTTGTGTGTGTGATTTGTTTCGCCAAATATGCATAGATCATGTACTGAACTTTCTCATGCACTTCACAAACACCAACTTGTAGCTGTAACACTACTTTCCACACCACGCAATTTGAGACCCTCCCTTGTGTCTAATTTCACTCACCAACATGCTTTCAATGTGTGTATGTGCTTGCTTTGATCTTAACCTGCTTAGAATCTGACTTTCATTTCATTATGCATTTCACAAATGACCAATTGCAGCTTGATAGTCATTTCTCACCAGAACCTGTTTTGAATTTAATCTTTTGCTCACACTCATTCATCAATATGTTTTTAATGTGTGTATGTACTTGGCTTGGTCTGAGAGTGCTTGGAATTTGACCTGCACATTAATATGCATCTCACACACTCACACTTGCTTGTGCTATAGAATTTCAAAATAGAAGCATGATCTTTCAAAATTAATACCACCACTGTGATCCTCATGAAATTTCACTCAAGTTTGATAAAAAATTCACTAAATTCCATAAAGAATTGACCAAGTTACACATCAAAACGCATCCATGATTTTAATTGTTCTTGGTCCTTTGAATGTTGCCCAGAAACCCACAAGATTACGCCTCATATGTTTATTGGGGTGGCTATATCAACGGATGTATAGCCACCCCAGTGGTAAGAACCTTGCCATAAAGCGCGCCTTGTACCCATTGAACCTAGGTTCGATCCCTGAAGAGGATCAACCTTTTTAGTTTTTTCCTTTTTTGTGCGCGTGCTTGATCAGGCCAAAGGGCATGGGTTCAATTCCCACCCCTTGATTTTTTTTCATTTTATTTTTACTTGTTGTCATGTTTTGTACATTTTTTACATAAACTTCAAAAAATCATATCTCTCTCATTTTTCATCATTTTAAGTTCATTCTTTTTGTAACATGCTTGGTTTGATGCCTATTTTCATGTGATAAAATAAAATTTCATGTTTGTTCATAATTTCATTGCCTCTTAAATACTTGGAAGTTGTTTACGTTTTAAGACCGTTATCACACGTCTTGATGAATTTCTTTCTCACCATGCTTGTTCATGTTTGTTTATTTGCTTATCTCAATTCCTTTGTTAGTCAACATGATAGGATGTTTTTTGGTTGTTACCATAAATAAATTTGTTTCCTCTGAGAAATTACTTTAAGCTTGATCTGTCGTCACATTTCTCGCTTTGCTTATTTGTTTTGATCGTCATCAATGCATCTTTGGTTTTTACCTTTAACATGTTCATTTAATTGTTGTCACCATGCTTATTTTCTTCATGATATTTTCTTTGTTGAGTTTTTTATTTTCCCCAAGTGATGAAGCTTGTCAGTTCTCATCCAAGTTGCCGCCCCTTTTTCCTCCCAAAGGAAAAGTCTTTCCATTGACCCCTTGTGTCATGGATAGCTCATAACTATTCTCTTGACTTTGTTAAGTCACCTTTAACCTTAGTTTAGAAGCCATTAGACTTTGCTTTGAGTCTAAGAAACCCACTTCTACTAGGAGTGTTCTTCAACTAAAACCCTAGGATAGAGTTTGCCAACTCTATGTAAGAATTATTGTCATGAATTCTTACTCCCCCCTCTTGAGTGTTCAACTTAGATTAGGGAGTTTTGTAAAACTCCACACAACATTGTCATGTTTGTTCCCCTTTGAACCTTGATCATAATCAAGTGTTCTTCATCCCTTGTGAGGTGAACTACGATTGCTCTGATTCTATCCTAGTTAAGATACGTAGGCAGAGGACGCGATGTCTTTGCGAGCAAGCTTAGCGTACATATCTTTAGGTTTTAAACTTATACCTTTTCCCAATCCTTAGAAAATGCCTAAACAAACTTAGCACACAAACAAACAAAAGGTTCCTGTAGAGTACTACAGATGCTTAGGGTGCTAACACCTTCCCTAGGTATAACCAACCCCCGATCCCCGAATCTCTTAGCGTTGTTGTTACATCGCGAAAATGGTTTTTATTTCTTTAGACCTTTCCTTTGGATAAATTAAAGTTCGGTTGTAAAAGAATTAAGATTCAAGTTAATTTAATAGCTTGATATCCAATTTTCACCGCAACAAAAATGGCGACTTCACCGGGGATAAGAAGCTTGAGGGTTTAGCCTATTTTGTTTGTTTATGTGCCATATTTGTGAATATTTGCTTTACATGTATATTTGTGTATATTTGTTTGTCGGATCTTGGGACCTTTTTGAGTGGTGAGATGGTCCTATACCCAAACTTAAGCGTAATTATGATAGGATGGTGGTGTATTCAAGGAGGCTTATAGGGAGTTGATTCCCGACCAAGTTAACTTGAGAAACCACCGCTAAGTGTAAGCCCTCTTGAAAGTTTTAGTATTGTTGATCGAGTATTCGTGAAAACAATGATACTTTCAACGAAGGAGCCCGTGACACTGTGGACTTTTAGAATACACTTTACCCCACTTTGGCCTTATTATGACGTAGTGCGATGACTATAAGGAAGTATTTCCGAAATAGTTTATACGCGATACTACACTCAGACGAGACTCTCTTGGGAATATTATCGATTACCAAGTAATTTGGGAAGTTGATAATATCCGAAAGATGGGTTGATGACTCTAGGAACCATTTTTAGAACCTTGTTCTACAGGTTGAAACCCCTAATACATACCTTTTGGGGATGGGTAGACCTTGGATCCAAGCTTGACCTTTAAACCTAGATCTGTGCTTGTGCATATATGTGACCTTTGCATTTACTTGTGTTTGTGCATCCTTGCATTCATAACATCGTCTCATAAAAGTTTCATGGAACTCAGATTCTCTTTGTTTGTAAACATCAGGGATCACTATGGATGGTGAAAGAAAGAAAACATTAAAGTACACTTACAAAGGTTTTAAACTAGATGACCTAAGAAGGTTGAGTACCTTGGTAACAGATCCAGAGGGTTTCCAGAGTAGGTATGGGAAGCTGTTGTTGTTATTGAAGATAAAAGTGGATAATGGACTTCTTTCTATGCATTTTCAGTTTTATGATCCGCTCTATCACTGTTTCACTTTCCCTGATTATCAGTTAGTGCCTACACTAGAAGAATATTCTCAGTTGGTTGGTTTGCCTATTCTTGAAGACTCTCCTTTTCCAATCATAGATAAGGACCCTAAAGAACAAGATATTGCCAAAGCCACACATTTGGGATTAGTGGATATTCAAAAGAACATGATCATAAAAGGAGGAGTTTTTAGGTTGAGTGCAGAATTCTTGGTTGAAAAAGCTCAGTACTACGCCGATCATTTGAGTATGGATGCATTCGAAGCTATTCTTGCCTTACTCATTTATGGTATCTTTCTGTTTCCCAGCTTTGAAAACTTTGTAGACCTCAACGCCATTAAGATTTTCTTGAAGAAAAACCTTGTACCTACTCTGCTAGCAGAAGCGTATCACTCTGTTCATCTCAGGAATTTTCAAAAAGGAGGGATGATTACTTGTTGTGCTCCTTTATTGTACAAATGGTTCACGTCACACTTGCCTAAAGCCCACGCCTTTTGGGATCCGAAGAAGGGTTGGTGGTCACAGAAGATTATGGCTCTCACGCACTCTGATATTGATTGGTACAACCGTGAATATGATGGGATAATGATCATTGACAGCTGTGGGAATTTTGGTAATGTACCTCTTCTTGGTGCCAATGGAGGAATCAGTTACAACCCCGTCCTTGCCCGTCGACAGTTGGGATACCCTTTAAGAGATAGGTCCAACAGTGTTCATGTGGAAAATATTTTCTTTAAAGAAGAAGGTAGTAATCAAGAGCAGAAAGAGAGGATTCTAAAAGCCTGGGGTCATTTGCACAAGAAAGGAAAGAAAGACTTGGGAAAGCCTAATTGTGTCTCCTTGGAACCTTATCTCTAATGGGTTCGAAAGAGATCCATTGAGTTGAAGATGCCCTATTCCCGACAAGAACCTATGACTTTAAAAGAGGAGCCTACTTTGATCTTCATGTCTGAGGAAGAGAAGTTAAGGATTGCTTTGAGCAAGGCACGACAAACCAAAGACGCTTGGAAGCACAAGTACCAAGTGGTTGTTGAAGAGAGCGCAGAGCTCCAGAAGCAATTAGAGTTGAAGAATGAAGAGGTGCTCTCCAGCAAGAAGAGAAAAGCACAAGAAGATTTATTTTTTTCTAGCCCTCAGACAACTCCATGGAAGTTAATCATGGACAAGCTCATTTTTGAGAAGGCGCAGATGGAGAAAGAGATTAAAAAGCCCAACTCAAAGCTGTTAGGAAAACCTTCTTAGGGCTTTTTTGTTAGCTTTTATTTAGCTTTCTGTTTAAGGCTTTTGTAAGATGTACTGAAATTTTGTAATCCACTGAATCTTGAATCAACAATGTTTTGATGTTTACCGAATCTGAGTTCCATGATACTTTGCGCATTTGCATTCGCATTTATAATCATTCAAGGAACTAAAGATTGTTTTGCAGATATTATAGGATGGATTCTGGAAAGAAAGCAGAGATTGTGTTCCGAAGCCCAAAATTGGAGAACTTGAGGAAATTAGGAAGTTTAGTAGAAGACCCCGAGGCATTCAGAGAGAAGTATGGGAATATGTTGTCTTTGCTAGAAGTTCAAGTATATGAAGAAATCTTGTCCGCACTCGTGCAGTTCTATGATTCAAGCTATCACTGTTTCACATTTCCAGATTATCAATTACTGCCAACCTTGGAAGAATATTCTGCCCTGATGGGAGTAGGCGTCACTCCTAGACCATTTTCCGGAAGAGAAGGGACTCCTAACGAAAGAGCAGTTGCAGAGGCCGCGTATTTGGAGGTGGACGAAGTACGATCTCATATGATTGCTAAGGGAGGGCTATATGGATTTCCAGCTATGTTCCTGTATGAAAAAGCTCAAAGTTATATCGTGTCGAAGAATTCTGAAGCATTTGAGGCCATTCAGGTTTTACTAATTGTAATACCCCAAATTTTGCCCTAAGATTTGTTGTCGCATTTCATTGCATTTTTATTGCATTTAATCAATTACTAACAAATTTGTGTAGTCGTTTGACTTTTCGCAGGTAAATATCATATGGCATGCATTTTTTTTCTAAAAAGTAAAAATGGCACAATTGGCAGGAGGACATGTGTAAGGAGTTATGAGTGTGAGAGGTTGAGAGTTCGAATCTCACCTTTGTCATTTTTTTAGTTTTTTATTATTTTTACTCTAAATTTTTCTATCTTTCATTAAAAAAAATAACAAAAATAGTTTTTTATTATTATTTAATTATTATTTTCGTATTTTAATTAAATCATTTTTTAAAATATTATTTTTTTCACTTTTTTCTAAATTATTCATAAAAATATCCAAAAAATCATAAAATAAAAAATATTGAAAAAAATTTTGTTCTTTTTATAATATTTTTGATTTTAGGAATCAATAGGATTATTAGTTTTTATTTTAAGTTTATTTTAATTATTTAAATTTTATTTTTTCTTAACTAATTATTTAGTTTGGGCTTTAAAATGGGCTTTAGGGACATTATTGACAATTTGGTGTTAACCCTAATTTGTTCCCTATATATACATGTGTTGCCTTGTTGGAAAAAAGGGGGAGAATGAAAAAAACATAAGAGGAGTGAGTGCCGTTTGCCGTTATTTAGTTTACTTCTTCATCCATTACTATTGTTTCTTTTTCTTCATCGTTTACCGTTATTTCTTTTCCTTCATCTATTACTGTTGTTTCTTTTTCTTCATCTTTTACCGTTATTTCTTTTTCTTCATCTATTACCGTTATTTCTTTTTCTTTATCTATTACTGTTACGTATATATATATATAATTTTTAAATTGTTAGAGTTTATATATATAAGATTAATTTTTGATCGAATTATGTCGATACGATGTTTGCACATTTGTGTGCATGACGCGTGACATTTGTGTTAGTTCGATCTGGTTGCGATGATCGCATTTTTGTGTGAGCAATAATACTATTTTTTGCTTAATTTCTTTTTCTTTGCGATAAATTTTGTTTCGTCCGATTTAGATCTGGTTGCGATGAGCGCATTTCTGCGTTAGCAACATTGTTGGGTTATTTGGCACATTTAAAATTCATTATTGCTTTATTATTATTATTATTATTATTATTATTATTATTATTATTATTGTTATTATTATTATTATTATTATTATTATTATTATTATTATTATTATTAGTATTATTATTATCATTATTTATTATTATTATCATTATTATCATTATTATTACCATTATTATTATTATTGTTATCATTAATTTATTAAAACTTGTTATAATATAAAAATCTGTTTTTTAAAATAAATAACATTAACATCTTTTCCAAATTAATATGAAAACCTATTATTTTTAAGAAAAACTTTTTTTTAGATAAATTTAAAATAATAACTAAAATCTTTTTTTTATAATAACTAGAACCGTTATTTATTTTATTTTATTATTGTTCAATTCAAATTTCATTATCATATTGTATCTGCTCCTCTCATGTAACCTCGCGAACTTAACAATCGCTCTTTAAATTCTGCCTTTAAATTTCTGCTTGCATGGTTTAAATTATGACATTATCTCTCTGTTTGCATGATTCAATTATCTCACGCGTTTACCATTATTTCTGTCACATTGCACACATCCGAAGGTTAGGTCTAACTGTTTGGCCGCCGCGCCAATAGTCCGTAAAACTTCACACATTCAATTTCAAATCCTCAAAACTACAAACTACAAACCCTAATTTTCACAAATGCCTCGCCGCAGGCAAAATTACAATTTTACCCCTAGCATTAGGTCAAAGAGCCGCCGCGCTCATTTTAGGGTTTCCCGCCGTGGAATCCCTAATTTAACCCTAATTACAACTTAACATTTCAACGTAGAGATTTGGAGTTTCTACACTCCACGTAAGCGTGTCCTTAAGATGCGTTTATTCTCCTTGAGACCTTGACCACAGTCAAGAAGTTTCTAACCTCCCTATTGAGGGGAACTACGATTACTCTGATTCCACTCCCGTAAGGATACGTAGGCACAAGATGCGATGTCTTGCCGAGTAAACTTAGAATTAACCCCTTAGGTCTTCTTTCTCACTTTTAATCCTTTGTACATATATCTTAAGCAAATAAATAAAGCAAAATAGTAAACATTTGAACAAAAGGTTCCTGTAGAGTACTACAGAAGTTTAGGGTGCTAATACCTTCCCTAAATTTAACCAACCCCCGAACCCTAGATCTTTCCCCGCATTGTGTTTACGATGCAAAATAGGTTTTCCCTTTTTGACCTTTTCCTTCGGATAAATCAAAGAGCGGTTGTGAATTGAATTGCGATTCAAACTCGTTAATAGTTTGTGATCCTATTTCCACCGCAACACTAATTTATGGACTGTTCCTGTTCCCGACTGCTAATAATTTTGTGGACGCAAGTGCAATCAACCTCTTCTTAATCAAGAACCTTGTACCTACCTTGTTGGCTGATGTGTACTTTTCCATCCACCGTAGGAACCGTTATGGAGTTGGTCATATTGAATGTTGCATCGTTCTCTTGCACAAGTGGTTTATTTCGCACTTGCCAAGACTTCCAGCCCTCTGGGATAGGCAGAATGGGCTCTCATGGGTAGAGAAGCTGTTGTTACTCAAACATTCAGATATTAAGTGGTATGACCCTATGCATGGGGGGATTGCCATGATTCAAAGTTGTGGGGATTTCCCGAATGTACCGCTCATCAGCATTAATGGTTGCATTAGCTATAATCCTATTTTAGCTCGTCACCAGTTGGGACACCTTATGGAGAATGAACCAGACCCAGACTTTTTGAGAAGCTTCTACATTGAAAAGGGGAAGAATCCCACTTACAAGGCTCGGATTGTGTATGCTTGGCGTCACGTCCACACAAGAGGAGTAACTGCCCTAGGTTACCACGACACTACTGTTTCAGAATCTTACTTATCATAGGTGAAAGAAGCAGCATTGAAGATGTTCTATACTCGCTTTGAACCTGACTCACCAAAACCAACTCTCGTAGAGGAATTGAAGGTTGCTTTGGCAAAAGCCGAAAAAGAAGGAAAGGCTCAGAGGGATAAGTATTTCAAGGTTATGCAAGAGAAGAAAGAGCTTCAAGAGTTGGTCCATCAAGGTGGAAAGAAGAGTCATCCAGAAGACGAAGGGCCCTCCAACCAGAAGATCTAAGATCCTTTTGTTTTCCGTTTTATTTCATCATGTATCTGTATTGAAGACTTGTATTTCAGTTTCAGAATTGTTGTTGTAAAACTCTCAGTTATTAATCTATGAAGACGTTGAGTTTGCTTTGTTTCCCCATTATTATAATTTTTGCAAATATTTCTTTGTATTCCTTGAATGATTAATTTTGCATTGTTGCATTTGCATTCATAAGCATTGCATGTGCATATTCTTGTGTTGTGTCTCATCCCGCTGTCTTGTCTCCAGAGAATCACACTGAATCCTCAACACCGATACAATACCCGAGCCCAAGCTCGCCTAAGAATGGAAGGACAGAATTTGGATGTGGACAGGATTGATAATGAACTCGGAGAGCTACGAGGAGGCATGGGACAGATCATGGAAGCCCTACAAGTCATTCGTGCAAAACTGGACACTCAAGCCACTGTTGTTTCTGAAATCACTGGCATAGCTATGGAGCCGATCCCAACAGCAGTCACTGTTGCAAATTTACCAACCTATGGGTTACTGCCTGGCTTTGTACCTCCACCGGTAGTCAACCAACAAGCAGTTCCTCTAGGGGCAGAATTTCCTCAAGCTATTCCTACGTATACTCCAGCTTCTGTTCAAGCTCAAGTACGCCCTATTTTCCATAACCCTCCACTAGTGTATGAAGGTCTTGATGGGTCTGAAGAAGAGAGTGGACAACATGAAAAGTTGAAAGAGAGTGTAGAGACTATAGGCAGAAAGGTCAGAGCAATGGAAGGGAATGACATCTTTGGTACTGATGCCAGAGATATGTGCTTAGTGTCTGGATTGGTAATTTCGCCAAAATTCAAAGTTCCCAATTTTGATCAGTATTCTGGTGCTACTTGTCCTCGGACGCATCTGATTATGTATTACCGAAGAATGGTCGCACATGTAGAAGATGATAAGTTGATGATTCATTGTTTCCAAGATAGTTTGAAAGGAGCTCCTGTTAAATGGTATTTGGGTCTGGATCAGTCTCGTATTCACAGTTTCCAAGACTTAGCCGATGCTTTCATAAAACATTACAAGTACAACATGGATTTGGCCCCTGATAGAAGACAGTTATTGAGCATGTCGCAAAAGAGTTCAGAATCCTTCAAAGAATATGCACAACGGTGGAGGGAAACTGCCTCTCAGGTAGAACCTCCTTTGAGTGAAAAAGAGTTGACAGATTGGTTCGTCCATACGGTAAGACCAGAGTTTTATGAGAAGATGATCAGTAGTGTAACCGCAAGTTTCTTTGATATAGTATCAGTGGGGATGAGAGTGGAGTTAGGAATGAAGAATGGAAAGGTGGCTAGTGGTTCCAGTAGTTCTAGCAACAACAATGTCAATAAGTTCGGCAGTAATTTTCATAAAAACAAAGAAGGGGAGACAAATGCCATAACAGTGGGAAGAAATAATCGCACCTGGAGATAGCCTTACCAACAATATCAGCAACCTCAGCAAGGCTTTGTTCAGCAGCCTCAACCAAGTTATGTTCAGCAATCTCAGCAACAACGACCAATGTATCCCTTGCAGTATGCCCAACAACCATATGTGGCAGCTGTAACCCCGGCTTTCAATCATCCTGTTCCCAATTTTCAGGCAATGCCAGCACCCGTATATCAGCCAATTCAACAAGGGTATCAACGAGCGCCCAACGCTCCACCCTATCAGCAACATCATCAGCCTAGAGCTCAGGCACCCAGACAGAACTACTAGAATCAGAGACCAACAACAAAACCTCCACTTCCTCAGATACCGATGACTTACACAGAGTTGTACCCCTCCTTGGTATAGCAAGGGTTGGTAACAACGCGACCATTAAATCCAGACACTACATCTCCTCACTATAATCCAAATGCTCATTGTGTCTTTCATGAAGGTGCTGCTAGTCATGATTTAGAAGGTTGTCTTGCCTTAAAACATCTTGTCAGGGAGTTAATAGAAAAGAAGATCTTGTCTTGTAATGATGTACCTCCTAATGTTAAAAGTAATCTATTACCGAATCATGGAGGGGTTAATGCGGTAGAAGAAGTTTCAGATGAAAGGATAGTCCGAGGTGTGTCAGAGATCAAGACTCCGGTAAGGTTACTTCACGAGAAGCTGTTGAAAGCAGGATTGATAGAAGGTACCCATAATAATTGTGAAGAATGTTCTATTGATTCTAAAGGGTGTGATGTGGTATGAGGGGACATACAAAGATTGATTGACGATGGAGTTTTGCAAGTGTGTAGCAGGGTGAGGAAAGAAGAAGTTTTGGTAATTGAGCCTGTTTTTAATTTACCAAAGAAAGGTGAGAAAGTTCCGGTGTTCAATATGACCAACAAAAATGTGAAGCCCATTTTCAGCAAATCTGCTATTGATCAGCCTCGACCGGTTATTATTCAGAAACCAAGACCATTCCCTTTTGAAAGCACAAAGGCCGTTCCATGGAAATATGACATGATTGTGATAGACCGAGGATCTGGGAAGGTTAGTCAGAAAGAGACAGTGAAAGATGACCAAATGGACGTGACAAATATTGCAGGTACAAGCAAGATGACCCGTAGTGGTCGAATTTATCAGCCAAAGATAACAGTAGTCACTCAAAAAGAGGTTACTTCTGCTGCGACAACAAAAGACAAAGAGGTACCAAGTACTGAAGGAGACGATGAGGAATTCTTAAGGATTATTCGGAAAAGTGATTACAGGGTTATTGATCAGCTTCATCAAACCCCATCGAAGATATCGATCTTGTCTCTCTTGATGAACTCTCCAGCTTATAGAGAGGCTCTGCAAAAAGTATTGAGGCAGGCACATGTGACAAAAGATATAACTCTCGGCCAATTTGATTCAGTGATAGCCAACATTACAGCATGTAACACACTGAGCTTCAGTGATGCAGAATTTCCAAAGGAAGGACGTAATCACAACCGTGCATTGCACGTATCCGTCAGGTGCCAAGAAGACACAATGGCACGAGTTTTAATTGACACTGGATCCTCATTGAATGTATTGCCCGCAAGGTCGCTCGCAAGGTTTGCATATGCAGGGGCAGAGATGAAGCCGACGTCATTGATTGTAAAGGCTTTTGACGGTTCAAGAAGAACAGTTATTGGGGAAGTAGAGTTACCAATCATGATAGGACCTCATGTGTTCAATATTACATTCCAGTTCATGGATATTAACCCGGCTTATAGTTGTTTGTTGGGACGACCGTGGATTCACGCAGCTGGGGCAGTGACTTCCACTTTACATCAAAGAGTGAAATTTGTTGTGAATGACAAAACTGGTAATTGTGCATGGTGAGGAAGACCTAATGGTGAGCAATCTGTCATTATTCAGGCATATTGAAGCAGATGAAGGCACATTGGAAACTTCATTTCAGGCACTTGAGATAACTAATGCAGTGATGGTAGAAGATACAGTGGCAAGGAGTGGTCCATCTCTTGCATCCGCTCAAAGCATCAAGTCTACATTAGAAGAAGGTACTCCTGCAGGGTGGGGAGAAGACATTGAAATGAAGGCAAGACTGGGTCGCCAGGGGTTGGGTTACAAACCAACTCATATCGAAGCCTCAACACACACCGAAGGACGTCCGAAGACTATCCAAGAGGTGTTCATCAGTGGAGGATTCCAAGTCAACGCCTTGGGAGAAGATTTTGAAGAAGAAGATATTGAGCATCTGGTATATCATTGTGAAGCTACTTTAGGAAATTAGGAGGCTATTGAGATTCATGTGGTCTTTCCCATGTCGAAGTAATTTGTTTGTTTTTCTTTACTTGTTGTTGCTTTTTATCTTTAAACCTCCATAGTCGTGCCCAAGGCTATAGGATGCATTTTGTAAGGGCCCCGTGCTTTCATGAATATTATGATTAATGAATCGTTTTGTTAAATCCTTTTGTTGTTGTTCCCCTATTTGCTTTTGTTTCCATATTTAAAAAAGAAGATGGCAATTTTCTATAAAAAAATCATCAAAACAGTTTTCTTGATTGTTGCATTTGTCTTTGTGTGTTTTAATAAATTAAGTCATTCCAACATGCAGTGATACCCCAAAACCCGTTGAATCCATTGACTTTGTTTTCCCTCCTGACTTTGACTCGCCAATTTACCAAGCCGAAGATAAGGACGAAGATTTTGAAATCCCTGATGAACTGGCAAAAATGGCATGTTATGAGCACCCAGAGTTTCAACCTCACAAAGAGCAGGTGGATGTTATTAATCTTGGCACCGAAGAAGACAAGAAAGAGGTCAAGATTGGGGCAACACTTAGGGCAGAAGTCAAGCGGCAATTGGTGGAACTTTTAAGAGAATATGTGGATGTATTTGCTTGGTCATATCAGGACATGCCAGGGTTAGACACCAACATAGTGGTCCACAAGTTACCGCTCCGACCCGAATGCACGCCAGTCAAACAAAAACTCCGAAGAACTAGACCTGACATGGCTCTCAAGATTCGAGACGAAGTGAAAATGCAGATTGATGCAGGTTTCTTGGCTGTATCCAAATATCCTGAATGGGTAGCTAATATTGTACCTGTGCCGAAAAAAGATGGGAAGGTCAGAATGTGTGTGGATTATAGAGACCTGAACAAGGCCAGTCCGAAAGATGATTTTCCTTTGCCGCATATTGATACATTAGTGGATAATACAGCTCGCTTCGCGGTTTTCTCGTTTATGGATGGTTTCTCCAGATACAACCAAATCAAGATGGATCCATATGATATGGAACAAACCACTTTCATTACTCCTTGGGAAACTTACTGTTACAAAGTCATGCCGTTCGGTTTGAAGAACGCCGGTGCCATTTATCAAAGAGCTATGGTGACCTTATTTCATGACATGATGCACAAAGAGATAGAAGTGTATGTTGATGATATGATCGCCAAATCTCAGAATGAAGAGGACCATTTGAACCATTTATTGAAATTGTTTGAGAGAATCAGAAAATATCAGTTGAGGGTGAACCCAGCCAAGTGTACTTTTGGGGTGAGATCTGGGAAATTACTCGGTTTCATTGTTAGCCACCGAGGTATTGACGCAGATCCATATAAAGTTCGGGCCATTCAAGATATGTCAGCTCCACAAACTGAGAAGCAAGTCAGAGGTTTCCTTGGAAGATTGAACTACATATCCAAATTTATTTCCAATATGACTCCTACTGGTGAGCCCATTTTCAAGTTGTTACGAAAGGACCAAACGATTGTTTGGAATTCAGATTGCCAGCAAGCATTTGATAAGATTAAGGGATATCTTCAAGAGCCTCCGATCTTAATACCTCCTATTCCTGGAAGGCCTCTCTTCATGTATTTAACAGTGCTCGAGAATTCAATGGGTTGTGTGTTAGGTCAGCAGGATGAGTCCGGACAAAAAGAGCATGCCATCTATTATTTGAGTAAGAAATTTACTGATTGTAAAAGTCGGTATTCACTTTTAGAGAAAACTTGTTGTGCTTTGGCATGGGCTGCCAGACGTTTGAGGCAGTACATGATTTGTCATACTACTTTATTGATTTCAAAGATGGACCCGATAAAGTATATCTTCGAGAAGCCCGCACAAACAGAAAGGCTCGCCCGATGGCATATGTTGTTATCAGAATATGACATCCAGTATATGACCCAGAAGTCGATCAAGGGCTGTGTGTTATCAGAGTATCTTGCAGATCAACCAGTTGAAGATTACGAGTCTCTCAAGTTTGAGTTTCCAGATGAAGACATTATGTTGGTAAAAGATTGTGAAGAACCAGGTCCTGATGAAGGTCCCGAGCTGGGTCTTTGGTGGAAGATGATGTTTGATGGTTCCTAAAATTACAGTGGACATGGTGTAGGAGCCGTTCTGATGAATCTCGAAGGTGGTTACACTCCATTTACAGCAAGGTTAGACTTTGAATGTACAAACAACATTGCCGAATATGAAGCATGTATTTTTGGCCTTGAAGCAGCCATTGACCTCATAATCAAACTTCTCGAAGTAAGTGGAGATTCAGCTCTGGGTATTTATCAAGTTACAGGTGAATGGGCGACTAGACATGAGAATTTGATCCCTTACAGAGCCTATATCATTGAAATGATTGAATATTTTGATGAGATCACCTTCATACATGTTCCGAGATCTGAAAATCATATTGTTGATGCTCTAGCCATGTTAGCCTCGATGTGGAAAGTCAGGTACCTCAATGATGCTACTCTCATTCGAATTGAACGCAAGACTGAGCCAGCCTATTGCCGGATGGTTGAAGAAGAAGTGGATAACAAGCCATGGTTCCACGACATAAAGAATTATCTGTTAAAGCAAGAGTATCTGGTCGATGCTACATCACTTGATAAGAAAACCTTGAGAAGATTGGCCTCTAAGTTCTTTCTCAGCAATGGTGTGCTCTATAAAAGAAATCATGACATGGTCCTGTCGCTACCGCGAAAATAAGGTGCCGGCAAAACAGAAGAGTCGCCACCTTTATTTATTTATCCCTTAGAACGGGAAAGGAAATGATCGGAAAAACCTGACGAAAAGGTATAAGACAAGGTCATCGCAACCGTTGTCTGGGTTTGGGAGTCGGTTACACAAGGGGAAGGTATTAGCACCACTCACGTCCATCGTACTCGATGGGATCCACGCTTGCGGTGTTTATCTGACGGGTTAGTTTTACTATCTACCTATCAAGGCTGGCTCAAAAGAAAAGAAAATTGACTCGGCAAAGCGTCGCACTTTATGCCTACGTATTCTCATCAGAGAATCAGAAATCAGAGTCAACGTAGTTCGACTAACTACGGGTTACGGGGAAGGTGGCTCGCCAATACGTCAGTATTGTGCCTACGTACTCTCAACAGGTATGAGAGATCAGAGCTTACGTAGTTCGGGATAATACGGATTACGGAAATTCAGATTCATCTGTTTTATCGAATAGGGTTAACAAACAGTTCCAGCAGTTTGGTGTACGCAGCTCGACCCTTAGAGACTTAGGCGTTACCGTTTGCGGTAGAACTGAGAGTTAACGACACTCTTTTCTTCAGAAAAGCTTCCTTTGAATTATGGGCCCACGGGGCAAAAAGGTTTGAAGTTTGTTTTCTGTCTTTTACGAAAGAACTGTTTTTTATGTTTGTCTGCAACCGATATCGCACTAGAGACTATGACCTGAGAGTGAATGCGTCGCATGTCACCCAAAGGGTACCATACTAAACATCCAAGCTGTCGAAAAGAAACTCTCCAACAACCCTTTCTCAGATAGCTTAAGGCTCGTAACGTGCAACGTCAGTTAACCTTTATTACTGTATTTTAATTTGTTTGGAGATGAGAAGAGAGAAAGCTCAACTAAAGGGAGACTATCAAGTCCTAATGTTGTCATGCCAAGGATTCATCCTATGGTTGAGGTTTGAAACAGGGGACTCCTAGAAGTTATCATGCATAGGTTTCAACCTAAAGTTCTAATCATCACTTCCTTACCAAAGGAAGTGAGATTCCTAGGGGATCATGTCAATGATAAACAGAAACAGGTAAAGCATCAGCTTAAACAGATATACAGTAAAATGCATGCAATGCAAGTGAGGGAGGAAATGTGTGTGGGGCATCAGCCTCCACAAGCTCATCTCAACCTCAAGCCAGATATGAATAACTGCAATCATACAGAAGAAATAACATGCTATCAAGAAAAAATGAGCAATTGCAATCATACAGAAGAAGTAAAATGCCATCAAGCTAATAATAAACCACATAGGCAAGGGAGCTGGGCTCTACCGAATACCCGCAAGCAAAGCCATACAGTAAAAATACAAGCAGAGGGAGCAACTCAACCTCCATTGCAATCATGCTCCTAGCTTAAATCAGTCTAAATATGAACTTATTCTAATGCATCAAGCAAATCAAACAAGTCACATCAATACAATTGCACAGAAAGAAAACAGACAGGAAAGAAAGCAGATCAACAGCTTCCACAGCAAAGCTCTCCTCTGACAGCAGTTTAGTCATCAGTCCTCAACATCTCTTCATGACATCCATCTTCAATAGCAAGTATCAACTTGCTTCTTCAAGCTTCCAACACATCCACATAAGTATCAACTTATCCCTCTCCTTCAACTTCAAGCTTCAGCTCTTCAGTAAACTCCAATTTGATCTTCTTCTTCACACAAGTATCAACTTGTTCTTCTGGATCTTCAAGCTTCAGCTTCAATGCCAGTCTTCAAATACAGAGAAGTATCAACTTCTAGCCTTCAATCTTATGACAAGGAATTCCATCCTCTAACAAGGGAGAAAGATTCATCTAACAAGAGCAAAGTTTGGATGATTGGTAGCAGAATGAAGACCAAAGGTCACCACTAAGCATCCTATCATCAGAGAAAGGGACCCTCAAAGGTTCTACCAACTTGTAAAGAGCCACACATTCTACCAAAGGAGGGATAAGGCCTTTACAAGGGGACCTTAAATCATAGGGAAGAATGGAAGTGATCAACATCTTCCATGTTTATGAAGGAAGAGAATCTATCTAGAAGCTCTGCCTACAAACCCTAATCTTAACACCTAATAAACACTACACCAAAAGAAGGGAAGATCCTCACATCCAAGCTTCTTCAAGCCCTCCATAGTTGCCCAAGCTTGTCTTCAACACCATCCAAGAGCAAGAGAAGCAAAACCCTAATCTAAGGGAACTAAAGAAGTCATTATAGTTGAATTAGTGCATTAGAATCACCCAAAGTTAGCACCTAAACTAAAATCAAACAAAAAATAGTAAGCTAAATTGTAAATTCCTACAAAAATTCCTAAGGGACCCTAATTCAATCATGAATCTACCATACAAAATTCAGAGGTTGAATCATCCACCAAGTTCTAGATATAAAACCTAAATCATAAGGTATTAACCATAAACCCTAAAAATGGAGCTCCTAAAGCTTCAACTTAAAACTACCACTTACATTCATCACAAAAATGTGAGAAATATCTAGGGGGAACATGCATATCTATGCTATCTACACACACAAAATCAAGGCAAGAATCATCATCACATGATCAAACCAAATTCAACAAAATAAAGCATCAACCATGGTCATTTTAATGTCAATTAAAATTCAAAAAATGCTAATAAAATCAAAAATGCATGAAATATTAATATTTTTTTATCTAATAAAACTAGATTCAATCATAAATCCATGGAAAAAAGAATGGAATTAATTGAGTTATTTTTCAATTAGTTATGATTTATTTACTAAACTATGCAAAATGAAGAAAATAAAATGAAAATAATGAGAAATTAATAAGTGCGTGGTATGAATAGCAATAGAATTCAGTTCATTTCAGTGTTGGGCCCAAAAAGGGGGTGTGAGTATCACATTTGCACTAACCCACCCAAATTACTATTAATGAAACGCTGCGTTGAACACAACTCAGAATCCTTCACAAAATTAAATCAATTCGTGGCCCTTGGATCATCACCTGGTCAAAGTCTCACCCCAGATCCAATGGTTATCTAGTCGTCTTCTTCCTTTCAAATTTCTGAAACTCCCCCCACCTGCGTGCGCGAAGGTCGCCGCCGGTGACTTTTCCGGTCAGCCTCATCCAACCCTAACTCTCTCTACAGGCCTCCATTCCACACGGTTTCTACATGAATCTTATCCCAAATTTCACAAGGAATCCGCCTATACTACTTAATTGCTCTAAAAACTCAAGAATCCAAGAATAGCAATCTCAACCAAAAATTGCACAAACCCTAAATTGTCACTAATCTTCAAATCAATGATCCAGAAAGCTTCTAGCAATGATCTACAATGCATCTAACCTAACAAAACCTAAAGATTCTACTTAAATTAAGCCAGGGATTGAAGTTCACATACCTGATAAAATCGTGTGAACAGAGCACTCAAATCTTCAAATCAACTCTCAAGAACTTCCAGATTCCTTCACTAGCATCCAAGGAAGGTTCTGTATGCAAAGGAATGGATTGAAATACTCTGAATCTTGGAATCCGATCTTGAGTTGCAGATGAGGAATTTCAAATACTATCACATGATTCTTCACCAATCTTGCTCAATTATCCATCTGGAATCATCCACCAATGCTAGAGCAAGCTTCTGAGATCCAAAGAATGGATTGAAATGGCTTCAATTGATGTAACCGATTTTGATTTGCAATGTGAAAATTCAAAATGCAATCTCTCTCCTCTCCCTCAATTCTCACCAACCTTGGCTTTGAATCACCTCATATGCTTATATAGGACTTGAATTAATGATCTAGAAAGCTCTGGATCAATCTAATGAGAATTTCAATATCTCATGTCACTTGAAAATTCAATCTCATGTTATGCTCATAAAAGTTCTTGCAGTAGCTTGTTTATTACCTCATTCTCATCCAAATTCTCCTCAAATGAGATTATGAAGGTGTTTGGATGGATTGGAGCATTGGTCTTGCATTTGTGCATAGTTTGGTTTATGTAACTTAAGTCTTAAGTAACTAAATGAAAATCTTTGAATGGGGCCTCAAATGAAAAAACCAACATCACCATTGTCTTTAAAATGTCATTTTTGATCAAAATGACATATTACATGTCTTATTTTGGCCTTGGAATGAAAAATCACAAATTTGGTCCTTTTAATGAACTTTAATTCTTCCTTTTTAAGCCAACTTTGCAATTTTGAGTTACAAGAAATTCTAACCTCTCATGACCACTTGGTTAGCCTTAAAACATCATTTTGAGCAAGTTTTATGTTGAACATTTTCCCATTTGAAGCTTGCAAATAGGAGTTATGGACTTATGATTGAAATGACCTGTAATCTCCAAATACCCAAAATACCCTTGACTTGTCAAAGCCATAACTTGAGTTCTACAAATCCTATCAAGGACTTCTAGTACTCTCTAGAAATCTAAGAGGATAAGGAACAACATTCATGTTGACCAAAAGTTCATAGGGATCATCCTTCTAGGGCAAAAGTGCCATGCAAGTTGGGTAACTTTCAAGCTCCAAATTCACATGCCTCAGATGACTTGTAACTTGTCAAAGTCATAACTTGAGCTCTACAAATCCTATCAAGGACTTCTAGCACTCAAATTAAATCTAATACCATGTTCTACAACAATCATGTTCGGGGTAAGATGAGATGAAAATCACATCTTGAGCTAAATTGTCTTGAAAATAGGGGTCAAACTAGGGGATTTTACACTGTCAAGTCTTAGAAACCCTAGCTTGAAACTTCTCAAACTCTTCAATCATGATGAGTTGACCTTGGAATCATACTTAGAACATCTCAATGTATCAATCCATGATCACATGGCTCTTGAATTAGGTCTTAACTTCCTTCAAATCCTCAGTTGACTTAGAGTTGACCTAGTCAAACCCTAATTGCACCAATCATGGCTGAGGCTTCTTAATCTTGCACAATGACCTGTCTAGGCCTCAAAGTGATCTTCAAAACCTCTCATGAGCTCTCTCAAGACCTCCAGTCCAACTTCATGGCTTCAGAATCATCTGATGGCTTTCCACAACTTTCAAGTTAGGAGACCTACACACTCTTGGTTTCAATCACCCTCTTTGAGGCTCTTTTAACTTTTCTGACAAGGATATCAACCCTTGAACACTTGAATAACCTTCTTAGATAGATTCATAGTCTTGTGTAGCCCTTGATTGATAATCATACCTCTTGATCTCCTGCATACATGTCAATGAAATGCAAATGATAATGCTAATGTGCATGAAATGAAACATAAGCTAGGTGAAGAAATGTTGGGCAAATTTTGGGGTGCAACAGTTGCCCCTATTCAAACGGCTTGGACCTGACTGGGTGAGAAGAAAACGGCTCTCACACAATCAAGGTAGAAGACGGTTGAATACCAACAAACCCGAAAATTTGCCAACTGCACAAGTACACGGTACTCTGATGGGAACAAATCTTCGGAAACCAAAATAATTGTCGCGCGGCAACTAGCTGGAGAAATACTGATCTGAATCTCCGTCAGGATGATTCTCTGATTTATCTGATATCATTGCATCCTCAAATCATCGAGGGATCACTATTTACACGGTAACGGGTGATTTGCCGACCACGCACAGGTAAACGATACTCTGATTGTTAGGAACATCTTCAAAATTGAGCATGCCAGTTGCGCGGCAACTCTGCTGGGGAATTGGTCACACGGTAACCGGTGAAAGGTCTAATCTCAAATCTCAGTCAGGATGATCATTTGATTTTGCTGTAGATCTTTGTCCACAAGTCATCAAGGGGTCGCCGGTCACTCGGTAACCGGCGATACATAGCTGATATTGCCGTCAGGCCTTCTGCGCCTCTGCGGCAAAAGGATTCCTCGGGACTCATCAGGTCTTTTAGGAACTTTTTTAACAATCAAGTTAATTATGCTGTCGGGCGTTCAAAGGGATTCTCGGGCGTCAGCCGGACTTCATCAGTAAGTCTTCAAGGTAAATTTCAACTTCTCCATTCAAACCTGCTAGGGATGACACATCTCCGCTGGGGATTCTGGAGAACTATCAAGTAACTCTGCTTCGGGGATCCAGAAATCATTCTGGGCAAATAAACTCAGCTGAGGGAATCAAGAATCATCTTGAACAAATAACTCCGTCGAAGACTTCAAGAATCATCCTGAACCAATAACTCTGCTGGAGATTTCAGGAATCATCCTGAGCAAACACTCTGCCGGGGACTCTAAGCATCGACTTGTGCATCCCTCTATGGTGACTTCCCTGGGGATTTTAGGAATCATCTTAAGCAATCAACTTCGCTGAGGAGTTCAAGAATCATCTTGGGCAAGCGACTTCGCTGGGGGATTCAAGAATCATCTTGAGCCACATAACTCTTCCGAGATTTCAGGAATCATCCTGAGCAAACACTTTGTCGGGGAACACCTGCAAAACAGGAACGGTAACAGCCTAGCTCATGTTTCATATGCATATGCTTTGACCATGGCGCAATGCTCCCCACGGTGGAAATGCTACGCGTTTTGGGTAAATGCTATGCAATCATGCAAAATGCTACGACCCCATCAGCAAAATAAATGCTGAAGGGAGAATCCTCCTGTCAAGGAGAAAAAACCACTCTAGTGGAGGAAGGAATCGTCCTGCCGAGGAGAGGGAATCACACCAATCTCAATTGGATTCCGCCCGGGGAAATGAACTTCAGTCGACTGCTGCAGGGGAATAAAGCTCTACGAGAACCTGGACCCGCTCATCTAGGTATTCAAACCACAAGCTGGCGAGGGAACGATATCAATCGCAGAAATAAACTGCACGACATTCGCAGCAAAACTTTCCTGGAGATAACGACTCCAGTGGGGAAATACAGCATCAGCTATTCAGCACTCTACTGGGGAGAAACAATCATGGCCTGAACGGCCTCCAAGGACTCGGCTCTCTTGGGGATTTGCCAGCGCGGCTGGGGAAGAAGGAATCATCCCGCTTGTTGGGGAAAATACGACTCTGCGGGGAATCTCAATTCCACTGGAGATTTCAGTCTGTACTATCGAGTGCTGCATACTTCCGTATATGAATCAGCTGGGGATGCGACGATCCCACGGGGTACATCTGATTGGGGAGAATCTTCTCTGCTTGGGAATACATATTAATGCTCTCGATCTCATGTTCAGACTCCACGGGGAGGCACTGCTGAACTTGCTGGGGAAGAAGGAATCATCCCGCTTGGGGACGCATACGGCGTACTGCCCGGAATATGCTATACCTGCAACAATACAAACAAACAGACAAGATACCCTTTTCAAAGGGACCTATCAAGGTTATCATCTTATGACAATGTTCAAGTAATTCATTGCTTCAACAATCAATGGCCTAGGCCAGTAAGTTTATGTATGCGCATTTTATCAAAAACATCGGCGTTCTTTTTCGCAAACAAAACAGGTAAGTGCTTAAACAAACAAACAGAGTTGCTGAATAGTATACATTTCATTGATAACAAACCCCTGAATGGGCAAAAATGTTTTACAACAGATGCAAGCTCCTGGAATGAGGAAGCTGCGCAAACATAAAAACATAAATATACATCAGTATATACACAAATGTCGGCAATGAGGCGTGGATGAACACCATGAATTGATCCCTCTATGACCCACTCGACTTCGATACCTCTCCGACGCTTCAGCTTTAGCAGAGATTGATTCATATAAACAGCCCTCAGGTCTTCCAAACCACTAAACAATAAGAGTCGACACGCGGAACGCAGTCATTTGCTTTTTTCAAATCCCTAACTTTTTCCTGAATCGCCCTTTCGGGTTTTCGATTCACCGGGATACCCTTTTCTGCCAAAGTCGCCCTTCCAGGTTTTTGACTTTGCGGGTGTACATTCTTTTCTTTATATCCCTAATTTTTGCCCGAACCTTTTTCCTTTTTTATGGTTCGCCGGGATGCCCCCATTTTTTCCTGGATATTCTTTTTCTTTCCAGCGGGTCATTTTTTAAGCAAAGTATTTTTTAACTGCGTCCGCGTTCACCGGGGATGCAAAATCTTCGCCATCCATCGTGGATAACAACAAGGCTCCTCCCGAGAAGACCTTGCTTACGACGTACGGACCTTCGTAATTGGGAGTCCACTTGCCCCGGTGATCGGAGTGTGGAGGAAGAATCTTCTTCAGGACGAGATCACCCATCTGAAAGCTTCTAGGACGCACCTTCTTATCATAAGCTTTCTTCATTCGGCTTTGGTACAGATGACCATATGCAATCGATGCTAATCTCTTCTCTTCCATCAGGCTGAGTTGGTTTAGTCGGTTCTTAATCCATTCTGCCTCATCGAGTTTCACATCAACCAAAACTCGCAAAGAAGGAATCTCAACTTCTAGCGGTAGGACAACTTCCATACCGTACACTAAGGAGAAAGGAGTTGCCCCGGTTGATGTACGCACAGTCGTACGATAACCGTGCAATGCGAATGGCAACATCTCGTGCCAATCCTTGTAGGTCACAACCATCTTCTGCACAATCTTCTTAATGTTCTTATTGGCCGCTTCAACGGCGCCGTTCATCTTCGGCCGGTAAGGAGATGAGTTGTGGTGCTCAATCTTGAAGCTCTGGCACAGCTCCTTCATCATCTTGTTATTCAGATTCGAACCATTATTAGTGATGATCCGCTCGGGAATTCCGTAACGACAGATGATGTCCCTCTTTATGAATTTAGCCACCACCTGCTTGGTCACATTAGCGTATGAGGTTGCCTCCACCCACTTGGTGAAGTAGTCGATGGCTACTAAAATGAAGCGATGATCGTTAGATGCAGTGGGCTCGATCTTGCCTATCATGTCGATGCCCCACATGGAGAACGGCCACGAGGAGGACATGACATTCAACGGGCACGGCGGCACATGAATCTTGTCAGCATAAATCTGGCATTTATGACATCTCTTCGCGAATTTAAAGCAATCTGATTCCATCGTCAGCCAGTAATATCCTGCTCTCAGGATCTTTCTTATCATAGCGTGCCCGCCGGCGTGCGTACCAAATGTGCCTTCATGGACTTCCTCCATGAGCATACTCGCTTCTTTCTCATCTACACATCTGAGTAGCACGAGATCGTGGTTTCTTTTATACAAAACTCCATCAGGATTGAGATAAAAATTTCCAGATAGCCTCCTCAGAGTCTTCTTATCCTGGGTTGACGCTCCCGCAGGATACTCCTTAGTTATAAGGAAGGTCTGAATATCATGGAACCCTGGCTTGCCGTCGGAGGCTTCCTCGATCGCAAAGACAAAGGTAGGTCTATCAAGACGAGAAAGGACAATCCTTGGAGCTTCATTCCAAAAAATTGACTTTATACATCGAAGCCAACGTGGCTAAGGCATCAGCCATTTGGTTTTCGGCCCTGGGCACATGATGGAGTTCCACTCGATCAAAGAACGGAAGTAGCCTTCTGGCATAATTCATGTACGACACCAAATTTGATTGACGAGTCTCCCACTCCCCTTTAATCTGGTTGATCACAAGTGCCGAGTCACCATATACATCTAGGTTCTTGATTCTCAAATCAATTGCCTCTTCTAGACCCATGATGCATGCTTCGTACTCCGCTTCATTATTGGTGACCGGAAACGTCAGTCTCGCAGTGAACGGGATGTGGGATCCGTGGGGAGTCGTGATAATCGCTCCAATGCCACTTCCGTAAGAATTAACCGCCCTGTCAAATATCAATTTCCACTGGGATTTCCTATCTGGCCCCTCGTCGGGCAACGATTCATCGCACTCTTTCACCTTGAGAAACATGATATCCTCATCAGGGAATTCAAATTTCATCGGCTGATAATCCTCGATCGGCTGTTCGGCAAGGTACTCAAACAATACGCTTCCCTTGATGGCCTTCTAGGAAACATACTGAATGTCATATTCCGTCAACACCATTTGCCATCTGGCAATCCTGCCCGAAACCGCTTGTTTCTCGAAGACGTACTTGATCGGATCCATCTTCGAAATTAGCATGGTTGTGTGATTGAGCATGTATTGTCGTAAACGTTTGGCAGCCCAGGCTAATGCACAACACGTTTTCTCCAGCATCGAGTAACGAGATTCACAATCTGTGAATTTTTTACTCAAGTAGTAAATGGCATGCTCCTTTCTGCCCGTCTCGTCATGCTGACCGAGAACACACCCCATGCTATTCTCAAGAACTGTCAAGTACATGATTAAGGGTCGTCCGGCCACTGGGGGTATCAAGATTGGAGGTTCCTGTAGATACTGTTTTATCTTATCAAATGCCTTATGGCAATCCTCGTTCCAGATAATCGCCTGATTTTTCTTTAGTAGTTTGAACATCGGTTCACACGTGGCCGTGAGCTGAGAGATAAACCTTGCAATGTAGTTTATTCTGCCCAGGAAACCACGGACTTCTTTTTCTGTTTTTGGCGCTGGCATTTCTTGTATTGCTTTTATTTTCGCAGGATCAACCTCGATGCCTCTTTCACTCACGATAAATGTAACACCCCACTTCCCAAATTAAATAAAATATAAACATTATAAATAAACATCAGAGTTTTCACCAAAATAGTGGGATATCACATCACCAAATTTTTATAAAAATACTTTATTAATTATTCTCAAAAATAATACAGCGGAAAACATTATTCCAACATTCTCGGCCATCCGCCAAATTTCGTAAAATCTTTATTATTATAATTCACAAAAAAAGTGATACGTCACAGGATTACAACAAGTTTGACATAAAACAATTAAAACACCCATATCCCGTGTTACGTATCAGAGCATCCTAGACTCGACTGGCACACCACCATCCAAGCTATCTAAGTACCTGGATTATCTGTACTTCCGGAGAAGCACAAACACAACAACAACCAAGGGGTGAGAAAACATGATCAAAAATATATTGGTAATGTAGTACATGTAAACAAGGTAGTAAAACACACCAACACACCAATATTCACCCCAACAACTCCATATAACGAACCTACTGTTCGAATTACAACATAACATATTATAATGCAAATATGCAACTCAACACCATGCATGCGGTACCGACTCATTGGTTCATTCAATCGAACCTGAATAGATCAATTACGCTCCTCCTGAGACATGATCTATCCCCCACCATTCTCCACAAAGGAGTACGGATGAATCACTTACGCTTCTCCTGAGACATGATTCATCCCACCAAAACACCATGATATGCACACACCAATGCATAACTATCATATTTAGGCACACTAAGTGCACACGATCCTCCTGATCATATCATCATACATCAATGCATATATGTGTAGATATATTACACCAACACCATATAAATCAATCAGATAGTAAATAAATTCATACTATAACACCATATATAACCACATCCCAACACCCGGGAACACACGATCCTACTGATCACTACATACATATACGTTAACTAATTGTCCACCAACAATATTAAGGGAAATGAGTACTATCACCCAGTACACAGGTTAGATCCCACACTCATCATCCTTACAATGCATCAAGGCCAGAAAGATCACCCCAGACCAATGCTCAAGGCCAAACATCACCAAAGTCACATTCTGGTTCTGCTACGCTCACTGGCATTCGCTAGGCGAAGCTTCGCCAACACTCGCCAGGCGAAGCCCAGCGAATGCTGCGATTCACCAACTTCCCCACAGTTCTGCAGTACTATTCTAGGCCAAATCAAACTTATCATCTCGACTCAAATTCTCAGCCTACTCTAGTACCAACCTTGTACATTACCGTAACTAAATCGGTTCCTAAATCTTATTCTCAAAGTCATCGCTTAAACATTCTACCGATGCTTTAAAAGGTCACACAGAATCTCCCTAAAAACCTTAAACCCAGCCTATACGCCAAATTAACCAAAAACAACAATTCATCAACATTGACCAATACTCCATCGCTATCAATTACTAGTTATCATCAAACACAAACACACCATTATACTTACCAATTATCATATACTTCCTACTCTAGAACCAACATTACGGTACATTAGCTACACTTCAGAGTTACTCTGAATCTCACCAAGGTCCTAACCAGAGTCACTAACAACATCACAGGGAACAATACATAATTTTCCCAAATTTATAATCATAGTCATTACCAACGCTACAATAACAACACAAAATCTCACCAAAACTCTATTCATAGTTACTATCAACACTGCAGTAACAACATATAATCTCACTAATATCACCATAATATATATATATATATATACCAAATTCACCAATACCAAAAAACAATTCATCAATATCAAGCATCAATTTATCATTAGCAACAACAATAACAAGCATGCCAATATAAAACTTCATAGATCGACATTTTCCTATGGGGTTAAGGAATCCCCTCTACCCTATACATGTATATATACCATCCCAATCAAGTTTCTCCCCCCTTACCTGGATAATTATTCTGATCGGTGATAAATTCCTCCAAGATTCTTCATCCCTAGCCTTTTCCCTTTCTCTTTGTTCTTCGCTCTTCTCTATTCTCCCAATTTCCCTTCTCACGGTTTCTATCGTGCCTTTTCATATTTCCATTCTAACTTCCCCATAACCCTTCCACTTCTTATTTTACTTATTCCAACCACTAATATTCCCAATAATAATTCTAATAATAATAATCATAATAATAATAATAATAATAATAATAATAATAATAATAATAATATAATACTATTGTAATATTATAGTAATATTCAACATAATAATAATAATAGTAATACACCCAACAATAATTATAATTATAATAATAATAATACTAATGATAATAATAACAATTATATTAATACTAATAATAAAATAATATTAATAATAATAATCTTAATATTAATAATACTAATATAATATTACTAATATTAATAATACTAATCATAATAATACTATTAATAATAATAATAATAATAATAATAATAATAATAATAATAATAATATTATCTCACCAAAATTAATAATAATAATAATAGTAATAATATTATTATCTCCCCAAAATAATAATAATATTAATAATACTAATAAATATAATAATATATAATAATAATAATAATAATAATACCCCCACCAATATTACTATTATTCATTATATTATCATATTCACACCAAAAATCGTAATAATATAATAACTATATTAATAATAATATTATATGCTCCATATTAATAATATTACTACAAATATTAATAATAATCATAAATATAATAATAATAATAATAATAATAATAATAATAATAATAATACCACCACCAATATTACTATTATTTCTTATATTATTATAAACTCACCAAATTACCACCAATGATCCTCCCATCTCAGGGACACCCACCAAACATCATCAAATACACCCTACCAAAGGGCACCTCAACATATAATATTTAAAATAATAATAAAATGACTAAATAATTAAAATGGGTGTTACAACTCTCCCCCACTTTAATTATTTTCGTCCTCGAAAATTACCTGATGGAAATAATTCCGGATACGCTCCCCGCATCCTTTATTCCAATTCTCAGGTCACACTGCCTTCTGCAGCACCTCCCCATACTACTTTCACCAAAGATATCTCCTCCCTTCGGAGTTGTTCCTCGCTCGCCAAAACGAACTAGCAATGCCTCAACAATCGGAATATTTTTCACTTGTACATCATTCACCTGGTTCAATGTACTTTCTCTACTAAGACACATGAAACATATCATGCCAATTCACAGTGACAACGGAAAAACAGTCTAACATGTTACTCCTCCCATGCCTCTGCTGCGCCACTCTGATACAACTACAGAACACGGTGCGAACTTCTGAGATTTCGAAGCTCGACCAACACCAGTCATGGGCGTGACTCTCAAAACACATATTGCCTCGGATCCTCTCGATCTTCTCAGCCATCTCAAGCATAATTTTCAAGTCTGAGTACAACACTCTCACTCGATTTATTTCAACACAGGAGAGTCCTACACTCCCTATCTCACCAAGCCACATATAGTGCCATTCCGACACTAGGATGGTAACCGTTATTATAGGTAACTCAATCAACGATAATTAATCATCCCACGTTCCACCTTGATCTGACACCTAAGCTCTCACCAATTCTCTACAGACTCAATAGTCCTCTCTGACTGACCATCAGTTTGCGGATGGTAGGTCGAACTCAGCTTCAACTTAGTACCCGAAGCTTCCTGTAAGCCCCTCCAAAATCTCAATATAAACCTCAAATTTCCATCTGACACAATATTCGTCAGTATCTCATCCAACTTCACCACTTTCTCAATATGCATCTCGTATATCCTCAACACGGAATAGTTAATCCACTCCTAACAATTCAAATTAAAATTATGTCTTTACAAATTCTTTGAAAATCTCAACACCAATTTCGTGAAAATACTACCTGATTTCCACTCTGGAATATTTAACGACTGCATCAGACTCAACAGTCTCTGATGTTCACTCTTCGAATTCCTACAATTCTAACCAGCATATTCCACCTCAACTACTCCTCCCCTTATCCATGGTCTCCAAAACAATCTACTCAAATTCGGTTACTTCTTCATAGCACCGGGATGGATACTCCATCTACCTCAATGTATTTCTTCACGAGTACTCTTACTCCCCTCAACAACATCTGGTACACATACCCTATCATAACACATCATGGTACTATTTCCACAAACCCGACAATCCACTCTTCGACTCTAATTTATCAATTTCAACTAATTCACTACTCAACCCAGGTTTCTGACTTTCTCGATTCTGCTCAAGGATATCACTAGTCAGATCTTAATAATAAAAGCTTAACTCCATAAGAAGTCTCCTTACTCACAAAACTCATATTATGAAATTGCTCAATTAGTTCTAACTCTTTTCACCATCATCTTCGGTATATGCAAATACTTCTAACTCACTGCATCATCTACCATGTCCGCTTTACCCGAATGGTAATTCAACTCGAAGTCGTACTCTTTTCGAAGTCCCAATTATTTCCTATGCCTCATATTCGTCTTATTCAAATTAAACAAACACCTTAAACTCTTAAGATCACCAAACATCTCCGATCTTAGTCTGAACTTTTGAAGACTCCGACTCCAGTACAATCACAATAGTAACCAACTCTAAATCACTGGTCGGATGATTTCTCTTATACACTTAAAGTTTCCTTTTGCATAATTGAAACTCGCTGAAGTTGTCTTTAGCAAATCCCCTAATTATATCAACAAGCATCACAAACACCACAATTAGTTCTATCGGATTCGGCAGAACTTTCCTTACGGAAGTATATCACCGCTCTTTTTCCAACACTGATAACTCTAGTTCCTTATGCTCAACATAATCCTCTATACGCTTCGAATACCTTAAAATACCATTTATTAACACAACCATTGCCTTATATAAATAATTAAAGAAGATCCCATGCCAAGTGGACAAACAAGTATTGAGTTATAGCGGGAACACATACCGTACCGCCCGTCCTTACCACAACATTCAAACACACTTCATCAATAAATAGCTTAAATCTATGTCAATACTTCACCATCTCATAGATAATTTGAATAACTTTCCAACGCTTCGAACCGCGCGTCATTCCGAGTTACGGTTCTCCCGTTACGGCAAAAACACCAGAATAACATTTTCTGCCCAGGACCCCTTCGCCAGGCGAACACCACAGCGAATATGGACGTTCGCCAGTATGCTCGCCAGGCGAACATGACAGTCCCAAAATCCTCTTTTCGACCGTTACCCGACTTCCGAGTGTCCGATTTCGATTCTATAAAAAGCTGCGATCTCGGAATTTAACGTACAACAACAATTTTATACTTAGGAAGCCATCCAACACATTTTAAATCTATGAATAATTTAAAACTCAATTACTTCCAATCTCAACAGCAGATCTTTGAGCCTCCTAATACGATAGAACTTTTGACCTTCGTCTCATCCACCACAAGAACTCTACTCGAGATCACATGACCAAGGGACTCACATCCCTCGATCAATTGTTCCATCAAATCATTAACTCTTGGAAGCGAACACCTATCCTTGATAGTCACCTTGTTCACTTATCTATAGTTCACCCAAAGCTTCATAAAACCTTCTATCTGTCTAACCAACAAAATTGGTGCACATTACGGTAGCACACTCAAACAAAAGAACCTCTCTCCTAGAAGGTCTTCAAGTTGACTCTTCAACTTCTCCAATCCCAACGAAAACACACCATATGGAGTCACTAATATCCGACTCGTTCCAACAACAAAGTCAACGTGTGAGCTTTACTTCACACTCCGATAGTAAATCACCTACCTCATCCGGAAACCTCCGGCAATCGCAAATAATTGACAAATCCCAATTTTTCTCACTTTCCTTCTCATTCCAAGTTTCAGTCAAAATAGACACTTCAACACCGTCTTACGCCAAATTCCTCAAAATAATCCCTTAAGTACTTAGCTTAACTCAAGACTATACACTGCTCACGCCACCCAAGCTTGCAAGACGCGTCTATCCCATCCAACACAATCTCGTCCAGTATTAACAAGAGATAAAGGGTGATCAGTTCCTCAATTTGTTAATAGACAGTTGAAATCATGATGGGGTACAAACCATCTTTACCAACTATTATATCATTCCTCAACACCATAAGCCACCAAATTGTAGCTTTCCGGAGAAATACAACTTCTCCTCCACTGGAATCATTCCACTTCTAACGACAAACATAACCAACAACATGTATCGACAGTGTTTTTACGCACATGTCGCATATCAGGGAACAACAACACTAGACAACATTGGCCGGACGGACCGACCTGCTCTGATACCAATTGTAACACCCCACTTCCCAAATTAAATAAAATATAAACATTATAAATAAACATCAGAGTTTTCACCAAAATAGTGGGATATCACATCACCAAATTTTTATAAAAATACTTTATTAATTATTCTCAAAAATAATACAGCGGAAAACATTATTCCAACATTCTCGGCCATCCGCCAAATTTCGTAAAATCTTTATTATTATAATTCACAAAAAAAGTGATACGTCACAGGATTACAACAAGTTTGACATAAAACAATTAAAACAACCATATCCCGTGTTACGTATCAGAGCATCCTAGACTCGACTGGCACACCACCATCCAAGCTATCTAAGTACCTGGATTATCTGTACTTCCGGAGAAGCACAGACACAACAACAACCAAGGGGTGAGAAAACATGATCAAAAATATATTGGTAATGTAATACATGTAAGCAAGGTAGTAAAACACACCAACACACTAATATTCACCCCAACAACTCCATATAACGAACCTACTGTTCGAATTACAACATAACATATTATAATGCAAATATGCAACTCAACACCATGCATGCGGTACCGACTCATTGGTTCATTCAATCGAACCTGAATAGATCACTTACGCTCCTCCTGAGACATGATTTATCCCCCACCATTCTCCACAAAGGAGTACAGATGAATCACTTACGCTCCTCCTGAGACATGATTCATCCCACCAAAACACCATAATATGCACACACCAATGCATAACTATCATATTTAGGCACACTAAGTGCACACGATCCTCCTGATCATATCATCATACATCAATGCATATATGTGTAGATATATTACACCAACACCATATAAATCAATCAGATAGTAAATAAATTCATACTATAACACCATATATAACCACATCCCAACACCCGGGAACACACGATCCTACTGATCACTACATACATATACGTTAACTAATTGTCCACCAACAATATTAAGGGAAATGAGTACTATCACCCAGTACACAGGTTAGATCCCACACTCATCATCCTTACAATGCATCAAGGCCAGAAAGATCACCCCAGACCAATGCTCAAGGCCAAACATCACCAACGTAACATTCTGGTTCTGCTACGCTCACTGGCATTCGCTAGGCGAAGCTTCGCCAACACTCGCCAGGCGAAGCCCAGCGAATGCTGCGATTCACCAACTTCCCCACAGTTCTGCAGTACTATTCTAGGCCAAATCAAACTTATCATCTCGACTCAAATTCTCAGCCTACTCTAGTACCAACCTTGTACATTACCGTAACTAAATCGGTTCCTAAATCTTATTCCCAAAGTCATCGCTTAAACATTCTACCGATGCTTTAAAAGGTCACACAGAATCTCCCTAAAAACCTTAAACCCAGCCTATACGCCAAATTAACCAAAAACAACAATTCATCAACATTGACCAATACTCCATCGCTATCAATTACTAGTTATCATCAAACACAAACACACCATTATACTTACCAATTATCATATACTTCCTACTCTAGAACCAACATTACGGTACATTAGCTGCACTTCAGAGTTACTCTGAATCTCACCAAGGTCCTAACCAGAGTCACTAACAACATCACAGGGAACAATACATAATTTTCCCAAATTTATAATCATAGTCATTACCAACGCTACAATAACAACACAAAATCTCACCAAAACTCTATTCATAGTTACTATCAACACTGCAGTAACAACATATAATCTCACTAATATCACCATAATATATATATATATATATATATATATATATATATATATATATATATATATATATATATATATATATATATATATATATATATATATATATATATATATATATATATATATATATATATATATATATATATATATATATATATATATATATATATATATATATATATATATATATATATATATATACCAAATTCACCAATACCAATCAACAATTCATCAATATCAAGCATCAATTTATCATTAGCAACAACAATAACAAGCATGCCAATATAAAACTTCATAGATCGACATTTTCCTACGGGGTTAAGGAATCCCCTCTACCCTATACATGTATATATACCATCCCAATCAAGTTTCTCCCCCCTTACCTGGATAATTATTCTGATCGGTGATAAATTCCTCCAAGATTCTTCATCCCTAGCCTTTTCCCTTTCTCTTTGTTCTTCGCTCTTCTCTATTCTCCCAATTTCCCTTCTCACGGTTTCTATCGTGCCTTTTCATATTTCCATTCTAACTTCCCCATAACCCTTCCACTTCTTATTTTACTTATTCCAACCACTAATATTCCCAATAATAATTCTAATAATAATAATCATAATAATCATTATAATAATAATAATAATAATAATAATAATAATAATAATAATAATATAATACTATTGTAATATTATAGTAATATTCAACATAATAATAATAATAATAGTAATACACCCAACAATAATTATAATTATAATAATAATAATACTAATGATAATAATAACAATTATATTAATACTAATAATAAAATAATATTAATAATAATAATCTTAATATTAATAATACTAATATAATATTACTAATATTAATAATACTAATCATAATAATACTATTAATAATAATAATAATAATAATAATAATAATAATAATATTATCTCACCAAAATAATAATAATAATAATAGTAATAATATTATTATCTCCCCAAAATAATAATAATATTAATAATACTAATAAATATAATAATATATAATAATAATAATAATAATACCCCCACCAATATTACTATTATTCATTATATTATCATATTCACACCAAAAATCATAATAATATAATAACTATATTAATAATAATATTATATTCTCCATATTAATAATATTACTACAAATATTAATAATAATCATAAATATAATAATAATAATAATAATAATAATAATAATAATAATAATAATAATAATAATAATAATAATAATAATAATACCACCACCAATATTACTATTATTTCTTATATTATTATAAACTCACCAAATTACCACCAATGATCCTCCCATCTCAGGGACACCCACCAAACATCATCAAATACACCCTACCAAAGGGCACCTCAACATATAATATTTAAAATAATAATAAAATGACTAAATAATTAAAATGGGTGTTACAATAAACCCCAGTAGCTTTCCGGACCGTACTCCGAAAGTACACTTGTTAGGATTCAGCCTCAACCTGAACTTCCTAAGCCTCTCAAAAAGCTTCAGCAAGTTGACCAGATGTCCCTCCTCCGTTTGGGACTTCGCAATCATGTCATCAACATAGACTTCAATCTCATGATGAATCATGTCATGAAACAAAGTAACCATTGCTCGTTGGTGAGTGGCCCCTGCGTTCTTCAGACCGAAAGGCATTACCTTGTAGCAAAATGTTCCCCAAGGAGTGATAAACGTAGTTTTCTCCATGTCCTCCAGCGCCATCTTGATCTGATTGTAGCCGGAGAAGCATCCATGAACGAAAATACAGAGAACTGAGTTGTATTGTCGACCAACACATCAATATGAGGGAGCGGGAAATCATCTTTAGGGCTCGCCCTATTCAAATCCCGATAATCGACGCACATTCGCACCTTACCGTCCTTCTTCGGTACAGGTACTATGTTGGCGACCCACGGAGGGTAAGTAGTGACCGCCAAGAAGCCAGCATCATGCTGTTTCTGCACTTCTTCTTTGATCTTAACGGCCATATCTGGTCGCGTCCTCCTAAGCTTCTGCTTAACGGGAGGACAATCTTCTCGCAGCGGCAAGTGGTGGACCACGATGTCAGTATCCAGTCCGGGCATATCTTCGTATGACCAGGCAAAGATGTCACTATACTCTTTCAGCATCTCGCCCAATCTCTGCTTGACATCACTCTGCAATGCAGCCCCTATCCTGACGTTCCTGACAAGTTCTTCAGAACCCAGATTCACAATCTCAATCTCTTCTTCGTAAGGCAGAATGACTTTCTCTTCTTGTTTCAACAAGCGGGCCAACTCTTCGGGAAGGTCTTCGTCTTCATCAATCTCTTCTTCGGCTTGATAGATCGGGCAATCAAAGTCGAAGTGAGTCGTAGAAGGTCTAGAGTCGATGTCATCTGCTATGTGGATCCTGCAATAACAAGGGTTAAGCTTAAAACAAGGATATGCAGGTTAGCACAAACCCCATTGCCATTTTGTTGTTTTTCAAAACAAATATAAAACAGGAATAACAGAGATCACAATATTTGACTACGAAGAAAAACGCCTTTTGATTTATTGGTAAAATGCATGTACATAATCAAACAAGGCCCTGACAATAAAACCATTATGCCCCGGGTAGGACATAGGGTTGTACAACAATTGGAGAAAGTAAATCATTACTCTTTGCCTGTCACTTGGATGATATCCCTGATGGACCAGTTGTCGAGGCTCCCGCCTGGTTTGCTTGGCTGGATCCAAGAGTCTAGGTCGCAATCACTGTCTTCGCCGTCTTCAGATACTGCGTTGACGCTTTCAAATATCACCCCGCCACTGGTAAACTGGATCAGCCCTTTACCTTGCAACGCCCTGTGAGAAGATGAGGCTTCAGCCGTAGGAGAGTATCCCAACCCAAACTTGTCTTGCTTGTTAGGTATCTCTAGAACTTGCCCCCAGCCTGGGGTAGATCCGGCTTAAACAACGGCCCAGGCTTCCTTGAAGGAAGAGAGAGTCATCTCTGGTTTCTCAGTGATTACCGAAGCTGCGTTCTTGACTTTAACAGCCTCGAACGCCTAACATAGGGTTTCGTGGATTTCCCCATCCATCTCAACGTACTTGAAGGACGACAAATGGCTCACCATTATGTCTTCCTCGCCACAAACAGTTACGATGCTGCCTCCGACAGCATACTTGAGTTTCTGGTGCAACGTGGAGGTCACGGCACCCGCAGAATGGATCCATGGCCGGCCTAAGAGACAACTATAGGCAGGCATGATGTCCATGATGTAAAAGACGGCGTCGAATGTTTCCGGCCCGACTTGGATTGGTAGCGTCACCTCCCCGAAAACATGACGTTTGGTTCCATCGAACGCTTTCACAACCAGATCACTGGGTGTGCAAATCATTCCTCGAGTATCTAACTTCATCAATGCTTTCTTCGGAAGAACATTGAGTGATGACCCTGTGTCCACAAACACATGAGACATAATCGTCCCCCTACACTCTATCGAGATGTGCAGAGAGCTGTTATGGTTTCTTCCCTTTGGCGTCAGCTCCAGGTCAGTGAACCCTAACCCGTTCCCAGCGTTCACGTGAGCCACTACTCCCTCCAGCTGGTTGACCGAGATCTCTTGCGGCACGTATGTGGCATTCAGAACCTTTAACAGTGCGTTGCGATGTGCCTTAGAACACAGCAACAAATTCAGGATGGAAATTTTCGAGGGTGTTTGATGGAGCTGATCCACGATCTTGTAGTCACTCTTCTTAATCAACCTCATAAACTCTTCAGCGTCTTTAACAAGTAATTCCTTCTCTACCCCATGAGGGGTTTCTTCAACGACTTTACTCTTTCCCTTATCAGTTACATCAACTTTGTCGGCTTTGTCCGCCACGATCTCATGTGGAGCAAATACTCTCCCGCTTCGCGTGATTCCACCAATGCCCACTAGGTTATCCACAGACGACCCAGATGGTTCCAGTTCCAACTTCTGTCAGTTGCAGTAGACGTCCGCCCCATAATGCCATGGGACAACATTGGTGCTTTCAAAAGGTATTGGCCCAGCTTTGGTGATGGTAATCGTGGGCGGCCTGGGTGCAGAAATAGTTATCGTTCGGCGAGGGATGGTGATGGTGGCAACCTCATCATCTTGCTTCAGCACTACCTCTCCAGATCCCCATTCGGACCTTTGGCTAAACTGCAAGATTCCTTCAGTCATCAGACTCTGAATCCCCTCTATCAAGTGTTCGCATCCATCAGGACTAGTCGCACAGCCCATACACAGTTCTCCATAGCCTGGGAAGAAACCTCTCTTCATCAGCTTGGCTTTGACGAAGCTAAGCGGTGTCTTCAGATCCTTGAGATCAGTCAACACATCTAAATCCTCTTCCTCAATAATGGCATTCACCCCACCCCCCTATGATTCGGCACAGGATTCTTCGTGACATTCGGCACATTATCTGAGAAATTGATGATCTTAGCATCCACCATATCTTGCACCTTGTGCTTGAAGGCTTTGCAGTTTTCTACGTGTGGCCTGGTGCCCCTGAGTGAAACTCACAAGTTGCATTCGCATCATAACCCGGCGGAGGTGCCCCTGTCAAGGGAGCCAGGGTTCTCTTCCGGATTATCTGTAACTGAAGCAGAGTCTGTAACAGTTGAGCATAAGACATGGGCAGCGTCTCGAGGTGGCGACTCGACAGAGGTGCCCTGTTCTGATACTTCTTGTACCCTTGCTGATTCGGCTGCTGCTACTGCTGTTGGACCGCGGGGATGGTTATGCTAGCCACCTGCTGGTGCTGGCCCTTGCTTTTCCTTCGAGCGTTGGACACGGCGCTCGTCTCTCCTTCCCGCCTTTTGCCACCATACGGTTTCTTTCCTCCTCCAGCTGAGGATAGATCACCTTGAATTTTCCCCCATTTGATCCCATTTTCAACGTGCTCCCCGGTGATGATGAGATCTGAGAAGCTTCCAGACATACTGCTGACCAATTTCTCATAGAAAATCCCTAGGAGGGTGGCTACAAACATTTCAACAAGCTCCCGTTCAACCATCGGCGGCTGAACCCTAGCTGCCAATTCACGCCACCGCTGGGCGTACTCCTTGAATCCTTCGTTGTTCCTCTGCGACAAATTCTGCAGTTGGACCCGGTTCAGAGCCAAGTCACTGTTATATTGATAGTGGTGCACGAATGCTTCAGCAAGTTCCTTCCACGTGCGCACACTGGTAGGTTCCAGACTCATGTATCATTCCAGGGATGGCCCGGACAAGCTATCCTGGAAGAAGTGCATCAGCAGCTTCTCGTCTTCAGAGTGAGCGGACACTTTCCGGTAGTATGACCTCAGGTGGACACGAGGGCAGGTGGTGCCCTTGTACTTTTCAAAGTCGGGTACCTTGAATTTAGGAGGCACCTTGAAATCAGCAATCAATCCCAACTTGGACATGTCGACACCCATAGTGTTCAGGTTCTCGAAATTCCTCATCTTGTCCTCGAGTGCCTTAAACCTCAGACGTGCTTCAGCAGTCAGCTCTCCTTCAGCACCCTTCTATGAGAACACATCGTACTTGACGGTCTTCTAACCATGGTTGAGGTCCATACAGATTTCCAACACCTGCGTTGCCGTTGCCCAGCCCAACATTGACATTAGCTTCAAAATTCCCATTACCTACGTCAGTTGTATTACCATTGAGCCCCATGTTAGCGGTCACATTGCCGTTGGCACTGCCGTTCCCCCCAGTCACGGGGACGCCATTCTGAGGAGTTTCAACAGGAGGAGGGGTTGGAACAGTCCCACCATGGAGCACACCATTGCTGTCAACCCTTGAAATCAGAGGTTGGACCAAAGTTCTGAGCTGGTCCTGGCCGTTGGCAACCACTTGCATGAGCTCCATGAAGCGGTCCATCCTCTCTCGGAGTTCTTGAACGTCAGTCTGCACTTGCTCCATTGCTCTGGCTTGATTTGCTCTGGTCGGATAGCGGTGGATTGGTCTTTGATCAATCCTGGATCAACCTGAAACAACCTGTATACACAAAAGGGTTAAAAAAACGACAAAGTGCTCGTTATGCAAATGCTTCATGCAAATGCAAACGTGTGTCTGTGCGTTAGGGGGATCTCCCCTGATCCCAGTGCTGATAATAAGAAGTCTGAGTCCAGTCATGGAAATAACATCTCATATATAAAGAAAGCCCATCAAAGCGGTACACAACGTCACTGGATACAAGCAGAATCAATAGCATGACCTCGACCAACAAGCCTGGTGATGGTCAGCATACAACAATGATCAAAACAAAAGGATTACAAATATAGTCAAGTACGGTCACGGGCTCGAAACTCCTCTAATAGATCCCTCGTTTTTGGATGATCATGCCAAGTGAGTAACCCTTCGACGAGTAACTCCCTCTGCGTAATGGTGTATTGAAGACCTTCAACCGAGTCTTCCCATGCTCCTTCGCCGAAACAATCTTCTAACTTCCGCTTCTTGGACTCAAACGTCAGTTTGCGCTCCTTCAGGTTAGCAAGAGCCTTGTTTAGCAGGCCTTCAGCGGCACATCTGCGAGCGGTTTCTTCATCAAACCTCTTCTCACTAGCCTTCACCTAGGCTTTCAACCTGGAGATCTGATGTTTCAGTTTATCCTCCCGTTCCTTGCCGTTGGCTAGGGTGGCCTTCCAGTGCTGATTAAACTTGGATATCCTCCGGTACGCTTCATCCAAGTGCTGCTTCTTAGTGGCCAGTACGTCATTGACAGCTTTGAAGTCCCGGCCCAAGCGCTCACGCTCAGCTATCTGCTTAGTCAAATCCGTCCCTAACTGGTTCACCAGCTCTATCTGCTTCTTGAAGGAATGGACGGCTTCGCTTCTCTCGCTTCTGAGTTGAGCCAATTCTTTCTCCAGTTCTTCATTTGCCTTCTTCAGCTCATCTCTCTCAGCTAACACCTGATTATGCTGCTGAATAGGCACGGTGGTAGGCTCTTCAATCACTGGAGGGCTTTCTATCTTGGCAGGAGGAAACAACATCCCTATAGCATCTGCTCTGGCTCTGATCCAAGTCACATATGGAACGTAGGCTTGGCTATTACTTTTCCCCAGCAATGGTTTTCCCCGCTTACTGATACCATTCCAAGCGTGCTGAAGCTTAGATAACATATCCCCCTCTAGAAGACCAGTGAGGTACAGAGATTCCTGCACCTTTTCATCCTTCGGCGGAGCTCTCAAAGCATAAGCAAACTGTCGGACCAGCAGAGATGGATTATAGTTGATGCAGCCTTTCCTGCCTATCAAAGGCACATTCGGAAACCCATTGCAGCTGAAGATGATCTCAGTGCCCAACCTATCTCTATCAAACCAGGCAATATCCTCCACTGGCAGACTAATCAAATGCTCGGACCACTCAGTTGTGGCTGCCGATGAAGCAAAGGGACCCTTCTTGGGTAGGTGGCTATCAAGCTATCTATAGAGCAGGGGCACACAGCACGAGACATTCTTGCCCCTTCTGTTCTCGTTTTTGTAGTGGACAGAATGATAGACATCTCCAATCAAGTTAGGGATTGGATTCCCCGATGCAAAGATGTGAAATGCGTCGAAGTCTACAAAGTCGGGCATATTGGGGAACAGAATGATGCCATATATGCACAGAGCAAGGATGGCATTGAACACGATCCAACATCCATCTTTGGCGCACTGTTGGGCTTTTCCCACTAAGAACTGCAAGGAGAAACCGGGAACCCTGTTCCAACTAGACAAAACCAACTCGGAGGCATCCAGATGAAGTGAAAGAGCTAGACTAGCCAGATTAGGCTCAGCATCCATATGAACAAAGGGCATCTGACCCTTGATAGGCACACCTAACAAATCAGCATACTCCTCTAGTGTGGGTGCGAGAGTAAAGTCCTGGAAAGTAAAGCATCTCAACGGAGGATCGTAGAACTGCAGCAAGGCGTGCAACCCATTCAACTCAAACACAGAGGGTTTGCGGACCAGGCTGAGCAGTTTACCGTAAGACTTTCTGAATTCATATCTCACAGAATCATCTGCCAAAGCAATCAAACAAGTCAGCTGAATAACATCAGGAGTGGGGAGCTTGTAAGCCACAGTCTTCCTCAGAGAACCCATGATAGCACCACCGAGGGCAAGAAAACCTGAATCGGGGGAAACGGTACCTACAACACAGACACACGTTAATGAAATGCAAATGGGTATGCAAAGCAATGTAAAATGCAATCATGCAGCAGGAGATCAAGACGATTGTGCTGTTGAGGAGATGAAGGTTTTGTGTCAACAAAACCACAATACTGCTCTGTCAAGAACAACCCCATCTCTGATAAGAAGAAAACCCTGACATCGGACCATAAATCTGCTCTGTCAAGAACAAACACACATCTGATAATAAGGACCTCTGATACAGGACCATAAATCTGCTCTATCAAGAACAAACATACATCTGACAATAAGGACCTCTGATATAGGACCATAAATCTGCTCTATCATGAACACATACATCTCTGAAGATAAGGACCTCTGATACAGGACCATAACTCTGCTCTATCAAGAACACATACATCTCTGGAGATAAGGACCTCTGATACAGGACCATACCTCTACTCTGTCAAGAACACACATACATCTGATGATGAGAACCTCTGATACCAACAAAACTGATTCACTATCAAGAAAACCAGATAGTCTGAAGGTTAAGGTTTCCTGCAACAAACCCAATCCTGCTCACAGATATGGACCTATACTGACACAAGTTCGGCATCCTATGCGGTCATCAGCGTCACAGACATTCAAGAGGGGTGATACGATACCCAGAAGGTGTGGCATCACCATCTCCTGAAGCGGCCTCACTCAGCTGAATTCCAAGTGATCGGTCCCCAGAGTCGACAATCCTCCAAACCAACAACCCCTCAGGCCCAAAGGGCCGGAAAAGAAGTCAACCGGGAGAACCTTGTCTGAGCGTGGATTTCATGAGACACTAGTGCCTACAAAGCAAGCACGCGCCCACTAATTTCCACAACTAATGCTAAGTACACTCAAGCCTGGGTCTGGCTTCTCACTCATCAGAATGCCCCTCCCACAACAACACAGATAATCATATCATACTGAAAATGAAATACGGGAAGTAAAATGTGATAAATAAACACAACCCAACAAGTAATCATACAAGCGCTAGGATTGACTCTCGCAGGGGACGTAGGATCCCCAAACTGACTCGCATAAGGGACGTTGGATCCCAGGAAACTATCAGGCTCCCCAGCATAGTCGCCAGCTGTCGCTACCGCGAAAATAAGGTGCTGGCAAAACAGAAGAGTCGCCACCTTTCGTTATTTATCCCTTAGAACGAGAAAGGAAACGATCGGAAAAACCTGAAGAAAAGGTATAAGACAAGGTCATCGCAACCGTTGTCTGGGTTCGGGAGTCGGTTACGCAAGGGGAAGGTATTAGCACCCCTCACGTCCATTGTACTCGATGGGATCCACGCTTGCGGTGTTTATCTGACGGGTTGGTTTTACTATCTACCTATCAAGGCTGGCTCAAAAGAAAAGAAAATTGACTCGGCAAAGCGTCGCACTTTATGCCTACGTATTCTCATCAGAGAATGAGAAATCAGAGTCAACGTAGTTCGACTAACTACGGGTTACGGGGAAGGTGGCTCGCCAATACGTCAGTATTGTGCCTACGTACTCTCAACAGGTATGAGAGATCAGAGCTTACGTAGTTCGGGATAATACGGATTACGGGAATTCAGATTCATCTGTTTTATCGAATAGGGTTAACAAACAGTTCCAGCAGTTTGGTGTACGCAGCTCAACCCTTGGAGACTTAGGCGTTACCGTTTGCGGTAGAACTGAGAGTTAATGGCACTCTTTTCTTCAGAAAAGCTTCCTTTGAATTATGGGCCCACGGGGCAAAAAGGTTTGAAGTTTTTTTTCTATCTTTTACGAAAGAACTGTTTTTTATGTTTGTCTGCAACCGATATCGCACTAGAGACTATAACCTGAGAGAGAATGCGTCGCATGTCACCCAAAGGGTACCATACTAAACATCCAAGCTGTCGAAAAGAAACTCTCCGACAACCCTTTCTCAGATAGCTTAAGGCTCGTAACGTGCGACGTCAGTTAACCTTTATTACTATATTTTAATTTGTTTTGAGATGAAAAGAGAGAAAGCTCAACTAAAGGGAGACTATCAAGTCCTAATGTTGTCATGCCAAGGATTCATCCTATGGTTGAGGTTTGAAACAGGGGACTCCTAGAAGTTATCATGCATAGGTTTCAACCTAAAGTTCTAATCATCACTTCCTTACCAAAGGAAGTGAGATTCCTAGGGGATCATGTCAATGATAAACAGAAACAGGTAAAGCATCAGCTTAAACAGATATACAGTAAAATGCATGCAATGCAAGTGAGGGAGGAAATGTGTGTGGGGCATCAGCCTCCATAAGCTCATCTCAACCTCAAGCCAGATATGAATAACTGCAATCATACAGAAGAAATAACATGCTATCAAGCAAAATAATGAGCAACTGCAATCATAAAAAAGAAGTAAAATGCCATCAAGCTAATAACAAACCACATAGGCAAGGGAGCTGGGCTCTACCGAATACCCGCAAGCAAAGCCATACAGTAAAAATACAAGCAGAGGGAGCAACTCAACCTCCAGTGCAATCATGCTCCTAGCTTAAATCAGTCTAAATATGAACTTATTCTAATGCATCAAGCAAATCAAACAAGTCACATCAATACAATTGCACAGAAAGAAAACAGACAGGAAAGAAAGCAGATCAACAGCTTCCACAGCAAAGCTCTCCTCTAACAGCAGTTCAGTCATCAGTCCTCAACAACTCTTCATGACATCCATCTTCAATAGCGAGTATCAACTTACTTCTTCAAGCTTCCAACACATCCACATAAGTATCAACTTATCCCTCTCGTTCAACTTCAAGCTTCAGCTCTTCAGTAAACTTCAATTTGATCTTCTTCTTCACACAAGTATCAACTTGTTCTTCTGGATCTTCAAGCTTCAGCTTCAATGCCAGTCTTCAAATACAGAGAAGTATCAACTTCTAGCCTTCAATCTTCTGACAAGGAATTCCATCCTCTAACAAGGGAGAAAGATTCATCTAACAAGAGCAAAGTTTGGATTATTGGTAGCAAAATGAAGACCAAAGGTCACCACTAAGCATCCTATCATCAGAGAAAGGGACCCTCAAAGGTTCTACCAACTCGTAAAGAGCCACACATCCTACCAAAGGAGGGATGAGGACTTTACAAGGGGACCTTACATCATAGGGAAGAATGGAAGTGATCAACATCTTCCATGTTTATGAAGGAAGAGAATCTATCTAGAAGCTCTGCCTACAAACCCTAATCTTAACACCTAATCAACACTACACCAAAAGAAGGTAAGATCCTCACATCCAAGCTTCTTCAAGCACTCCATAGTAGCCCAATCTTGTCTTCAACACCATCCAAGAGCAAGAGAAGCAAAACCCTAATCTAAGGGAACTAAAGAAGTCATTCTAGTTGAATTAGTGCATTAGAATCACCCAAAGTTAGCACCTAAACTAAAATCAAACAAAAATAGTAAGCTACATTGTAAATTCCTACAAACATTCCTAAGGAACCCTAATTCAATCATGAATCTACCATACAAAATTCAGAGGTTGAATCATCCACCAAGTTCTAGATATAAAAAATAAATCATAAGGTATTAACCATAAACCCTAAAAATGGAGCTCCTAAAGCTTCAACTTAAAACTACCACTTACATTCATCACAAAAATGTGAGAAAAATCTAGGGGGAACATGCATATCTATGCTAGCTACACACAAAAAATCAAGGCAAGAATCATCATCACATGATCAAACCAAATTCAACAAAATAAAGCATCAACCATGGTTATTTTAATGTCAATTAAAATTCAAAAAATGCTAATAAAATCAAAAATGCATGAAATATTAATATTTTTTTATCTAAAAAAACTATATTCAATCATAAATCCATGGAAAAAAGAATGGAATTAATTGAGTTATTTTTCAATTAGTTATGATTTATTTACTAAACTATGCAAAATGAAGAAAATAAAATGAAAATAATGAGAAATTAATAAGTGTGTGGTATGAATAGCAACAGAATTCAGTTCATTTCAGTGTTGGGCCCAAAAAGGGGGTGTGAGTATCACATTTGCACTAAGCCCACCCAAATTACTATTAATGAAACGCTGCGTTGAACACAACTCAGAATCCTTCACCAAATTAAATCAATCTGTGGCCCTTGGATCATCACCTGGTCAAAGTCTCACCCCAGATCCAATGGCTATCTAGTCGTCTTCTTCCTTTTGAATTTCTGAAACTCCCTCCACCTGCGCGCGCGAAGGTCGCCGCCGATGACTTTTTCGGTCAGCCTCATCCAACCCTAACTCTCTCTACAGGCCTCCATTCCACACGGTTTCTACATGAATCTTATCCCAAATTTCACAAGGAATCCACCTATACTACTTAATTTCTCTAAAAACTCAAGAATCCAAGAATAGCAATCTCAACCGAAAATTGCACAAACCCTAAATTGTCACTAATCTTCAAATTAATGATCCAGAAAGCTTCTAGCAATGATCTACAATGCATCTAACCTAACAAAACCTAAAGATTCTACTTAAATTAAGCCAGGGATTGAAGTTCACATACCTGATAAAATCGTGTGAACAGAGCACTCAAATCTTCAAATCAACTCTCAAGAACTTCCAGATTCCTTCACTAGCATCCAAGGAAGGTTCTGTATGCAAAGGAATGGATTGAAATACTCTGTATCTTAGAATCCGATCTTGAGTTGCAGATGAGGAATTTCAAATACTATCACACGATTCTTCACCAATCTTGCTCAATTATCCATCTGGAATCATCCACCAATGCTAGAGCAAGCTTCTGAGATCCAAAGAATGGATTGAAATGGCTTCAATTGATGTAACCGATTTTGATTTGCAATGTGCAAATTCAAAATGCAATCTCTCTCCTCTCCCACAATTCTCACCAACCTTGGCTCTGAATCACCTCATATGCTTATATAGGACATGAATGAATGATCTAGAAAGCTCTGGATCAATCTAATGAGAATTCCAATATCTCATGTCACTTGAAAATTCAATCTCATGGTATGCTCATAATAGTTCTTGCAGTAGCTTGTTTATTACCTCATTCTCATCCAAATTCTCCTCAAATGAGATTATGAAGGTGTTTTTGGATGGATTGGAGCATTGGTCTTGCATTTGTGCATAGTTTGGTTTATGTAACTTAAGTCTTAAGTAACTAAATGAAAATCTTTGAATGGGGCCTAAAATGAAAAAACCAACATCATCATTGTCTTTAAAATGTCATTTCTGATCAAAATGACATATTACATGTCTTATTTTGGCCTTGGAATGAAAAATCACAAATTTGGTCCTTTTAATGAACTTTAATTCTTCCTTTTTAAGCCAACTTTGCAATTTTGAGTTACAAGCAATTCCAACCTCTCATGACCACTTGGTTAGCCTTAAAACATCATTTTGAGCAAGTTTTATGTTGAACATTTTCCCATTTGAAGCTTGCAAATAGGAGTTATGGACTTATGATTGAAATGACCTGTAATCTCCAAATACCCAAAATACCCTTGACTTGTCAAAGCCATAACTTGAGTTCTACAAATCCTATCAAGGACTTCTAGTACTCTCTAGAAAGCTAAGATTATAAGGAACAACATTCATGTTGACCAAAAGTTCATAGGGATCATCCTTCTATGGCAAAAGTGCCATGCAAGTTGGGTAACTTTCAAGCTCCAAATTCACATGCCTCAGATGACTTGTAACTTGTCAAAGTCATAACTTGAGCTCTACAAATCCTATCAAGGACTTCTAGCACTCAAATTAAATCTAAGACCATGCTCTACAACAATAATGTTGGGGGTAAGATGAGATGACAATCACATCTTGAGCTAAATTGTCTTGAAAATAGGGGTCAAACTAGGGGATTTTACACTGTCAAGTCTTAGAAACCCTAGCTTGAAACTTCTCAAACTCTTCAATCATGATGAGTTGACCTTGGAATCATCCTTATAACATCTCAATGTATCAATCCATGATCACATGGCTCTTGAATTAGGTCTTAACTTCCTTCAAATCCTCAGTTGACTTAGAGTTGACCCAGTCAAACCCTAATTGCACCAATCATGGTTGAGGCTTCTTAATCTTGCATAATGACCTGTCTAGGCCTCAAAGTGATCTTCAAAACCTCTCATGAGCTCTCTCAAGACCTCCAGTCCAACTTCATGGCTTCAGAATCATCTGATGGCTTTCCACAACTTTCAAGTTAGGAGACCTACACACTCTTGGTTTCAATCACCCTCTCTGAGGCTCTTTTAACTTTTCTGACAAGGATATCAACCCTTGAACACTTGAATAACCTTCTTAGCTAGCTTCATAGTCTTGTGTAGCCCTTGATTGTTAATCATACCTCTTGATCTCCTACATACATGTCAATGAAATGCAAATGATAATGCTAATGTGCATGAAATGAAACATAAGCTAGGTGAAGAAATGTTCGGCAAATTTTGGGGTGCAACAGGTCCTACTTAGATGTGTCGACAGACGAGAAGCAGAATTGTTAATGCAAGATATTCATGAAGGAACATTTGGCACTCACGCCAATGGATATGCCATGTCCAAGAAGATTTTGAGGGTTGGGTATTATTGGTTGACTCTGGAAGCTGATTGTATTCAATATGCCAGGAAATGTCACAAATGCCAAATTTATGCAGATAAGATGCATGTACCTCCGACGTTGTTAAATGTGTTGGCATCACCTTGGTCATTCTCTATGTGGGGCATTGATATGATTGGGGCAATCGAGCCAAAGGCTTCTAATGGACACCGATTTATTCTGGTCGCTATTGATTATTTCACAAAGTGGGTCGAAGCCGTATCCTATGCCAATGTTACTCGACAAGTGGTGGCTCATTTTATCAAAAAAGAGATTATCTGTCGATACGAAATCCCAAGCCGAATCATAAAAGGTAATGACACCAATCTGAATAAAAAAAACCATGAAAGAACTGTGTGGTGTGTAACGCCCCGATTTCGATTTTCACTTTTATTGGGCCCCAATTTAATTAAATTGGGTGAATAATATTTGGATGTAGAATTTGTGTGGAAATATGTTATATTTACATATTATCATATTTTTAACCGGTATTGGGAGGTTTCGGAGGAAATAGTTTGGAAGGGTATTTTGGACATTTCCTATTTTATATTAAGTGAGATATTTGTGAGGTATTGAATTAATAGATGTTTTGGAAAAATAATGGAAAGGATATTAAAGAGGAAATAGAAGGGAAAGAAAGGATAGTAAGAAAGAAGAGGAAGAGAAAGAGAAGAGAAAGAGGAAAACCTAGAATCATCAAGAATCGATCAAAGCTTGCGATTAATCAGGTAAGGGTGAGAAGTTTTATCATCTTAATAATGTATAGCATCATATATGTATTAGTTTGGGGCTTGTTGGTAGTTTTTCTACACTATCCATTTCTAGGGCAAAAGTTGGAATAATCGGTAGATTGAGGATTTAATCGGTTGAAACTGAGTAATAACGCCATAGAATAATCGGGTAACATGTATTGATGCTATTTGTACTGATTTAGATGTTTAAGAGATGGTTGATGATGGATTGGTGAAGGAGAGACAGAACAGAATGCTGTTCTGCGCAGGTTCGCTGGCTCTCGCCAGGCGAGCGAAGGCGAAGCTTCGCCAGGCGAAGCCCAGCGAATGCTGGCGAGTAATTATGTTTAAGTCCCAGTGGACTTCGCTGGTGAGTTCGCCAGGCGAAGGTGGATAGCGAAGGTTCGCCCAGCGAAGGTGCTGGCGAATGGTGGCGAATGAAGTCAGTAGCTACTGACTTGGGCTCGCTGGCGAGTTCGCCAGGCGAAGCCTAGCGAAGTTTCGCTGCGGGGGTTCGCCAGGCGAGTAAAGGCGAACGTGACAGCATCTTTCTTGTGCTGTGTTGCTCATGTGGTGATCGTTTGGTTGATTCACATAGGTTAATACCTCTATGATATGAATAAGTATGGGATCTATTGTGATAACATGTGCTGTGGGTAGCCTTCGTGCGTAAATCCTCAATTGTGAATTGTGGCCGTTTGGGCAAATATGTGCATTGTTTAAATTGATTTAAAATGCATGATAATGAGGTGAATGACTAATGTGTCGTGTAATATACATTGCGATGTATGATTATTGTATGAAATTGAATGAGGTGAAGATGCATGAACATATTATGTGTATGTGTGTGCATTTCAAGAATTGTATAGAATACATTCTTGTGTTGTTGATTCCTAGGAGAATCTGATGAGTGATAGGACTCTTAGGAGAGCCTGAGGAGAGACATGACTCTTAGGAGAGTCTGATGAGAGGTGTGATTCCTTGGAGAGTCTGCTGTATGACCTGATTCCTCGGAGAATCTGCTGAATGAATTGATTCCTCGGAGAATCTGACGAGATATGTGATTCCTTGGAGAGTCTGCTGATTTACCTGATTCCTTGGAGAATCTGATGAACAGTGTGGTTCCTCGGAGAATCTGACGAGTGGCGTGATTCCTCGGAGAATCTGATGAATGGTGTGATTCCTAGGAGAGTCTGATGAGTGTTGTGATTCCTAGGAGAATCTGACAAGTGATAGAATACCCATGAGGGGTGAGCGTAGATTGATCCTTAGGAGGATCTGACGATCGACTAGGTCGATGTTGTGTTGCATTTACATAGAGTAGCGAGTTGTCCTCTATGATTTGCAATTGTCATCTGTATATGATGTATAGTGAAATAAACATGTTGTGTATGTTATTGAATTAACGTGAAATGTATGTTTTGGCATAATGTAGATACTGGAGGATATATATATATATATATATATATATATATATATATATATATATATATATATATAGATATATATGTGGTTGCATGTTTATGAAAAGATATAAACATTGATGATGCATATGGAGTATGCTTGGTGATATATAGTTGTATATAGATATATTATATTGTACAAGGTGAGTTGTGGTGAGAATGCGTAGAATGCATAATTGTTGATATGAGATATTTGTATATGTCTTTATGCATTATTTATTATGATATTGTTTCTCACCCTTCTGCTGTTTGATAATGCTCTATGAGGCATTGCAGATTAGATGGCTGGAGACATTTTTGTGAAGCGTGACTTCATTCTTTTTGGTTGGTCGGCTCTGATATGTAGCACCGGGTAGATAGGAGTTATTTTGATTCTTTTGTGATACATCTGTGTATGTATCTGCTGATGTTATGTTTTGTTAACATGTTGGATGACAATTGTATATGTGAATACATGTCTTGGAAATATGGAATATTTAGATGTTTCCGCCTTGTTCTAAATATTTTCTTGTGGGTGTTGACCCGTTGTTGCATATCTGTAGAGCAGGTGTTGTATTGCATTGGAATTTTCATGATAATGTGACATACCCCTTTTGTGCTATGACTTACATGTACTCTGATAAAATTTTGACTTATGCCTAAATGATTAATTGAATTATTTTGGGGTAGGAATAAGGGGGGTGTTACAAGTGGTATCAGAGCCAGTGTTGAGTCAGTTGTGTTTGTCTTATTGTTTTGTTGGTTGAGCGGTTGTTTAACCTTGTTGCTGTTTTTGCGATTAAGAAGATTATGGCAGGTCGTAATGACAGTGCTATGGCTGCGGCATTGGAGGCGATGGCTAGAGCGGTGCAGGGTGCGCCGAATGTGAACGCAAATGATGAGTTTAGAAAGAATAAGCCACCGGTGTTCAAAGGAAGGTTTAATCCGGACGGTGCCCAAAATTGGTTGAAAGAGATCGAGAGGATCTTCAGAGTTATGAACTGTGCTGAGGGCAATAAGGTGAGGCTTGGATCTCACATGTTGCGGGAAGAAGCCGATGACTGGTGGATCGGCATGAGGCAAGTGCTTGAAGTAGATGACGAGGAAATAACTTGGGATTTATTTCGTGCTGAATTTTTGAGGAAGTATTATCCTGAGAGTGTGAAAGGAAGGAAGGAAATGGAATTTCTTGAGTTGAAACAAGGCAATATGTCTGTGGTGGATTACACGGCTAAGTTTATGGAGTTAGTAAAATTTCATCCTCACTATGATGCGGTGACGGCAGAATTTTCTAAGTGTGTTAAGTATGAGAACGGCTTGCGCCCCGAGATCAAGCAAGCGGTGGGCTACCAGAGGATAAGGAGATTTTCGGACTTGACCGAATGTTGTCGAATTTTTGAAGAAGATCGTAAAGCTCGTTCTACTCACTACAAGAGTTTGAAGAAGGAGAAAGAAAAGCGACAAGTAAGGAGTGAACCTTATGAGACGCCAGCTGATAAGGGCAAGCATAAGGGAAACTTTGTTAAGGGATCTGGAGGAGGGAGTTCTGGATCCATTAAATGCTACAAGTGTGGCGAGATGGGTCATAAGTCTTTTATGTGTGGGAAGCCCAAGATCAAATGCTCTAATTGTGGAATTCTTGGACATGATGTTAAGGATTGTAGGATGGGTGCAGTGAAGTGCTACAATTGTGGAGACGTGGGTCACATCAGTGCGAAGTGTCCTAAACCGAAGCAAGCTTCAGTAAGTGGGAAAGTGTTTGCATTGGCAGGGTCAGACACTACCAATGCGGATCGTTTGATTTGAGGTATGTGCTTTAATTATGTTGCACCTTTAGTTGTTATGTTTGATATCGGAGCGACTCGTTTGTTCGTTTCTTTTGAGTACGCTTAGTGTTTGGTTTTGATTTTCCGTTGATGCGATGGTAATTGAGAGTGAAGACTTTAAGATGGTGACGTTGGACAACGTACGTGTTTGAGATTTGAGCTCATTGGGGTAGAATGACTAGTATGTTATTCCTGATGAGGTATAAGTATCATGGTTGTATTCGCTAGGGTAGAATGGCTATGTGTCGTTCCTAGTGGAAAGAATCACCGGGGTAGAATAACCTAGATATTGTTCCTGGTGAAGTACGAGTGGTGTACCCGTAATCTCCAATGGGAGTTGATGAGGGTGACAGTCTTTTATGAGCCACGTGGCATGGCTGTGATTGTGATAAGGAAGTATGCATGTGGACGATTGTGTGTAACTTGGGAATTCAGGAAAGGACGCAGAAATCGTGTCCGGTGTGTTTTGAATCAAGTGATATTTTCGAGGACGAAAATTTCTAAAGTGGGGGAGAGTTGTAACGCCCCGATTTCGATTTTCACTTTTATTGGGCCCCAATTTAATTAAATTGGGTGAATAATATTTGGATGTAGAATTTGTGTGGAAATATGTTATATTTACATATTATCATATTTTTAACCGGTATTGGGAGGTTTCGGAGGAAATAGTTTGGAAGGGTATTTTGGACATTTCCTATTTTATATTAAGTGAGATATTTGTGAGGTATTGAATTAATAGATGTTTTGGAAAAATAATGGAAAGGATATTAAAGAGGAAATAGAAGGGAAAGAAAGGATAGTAAGAAAGAAGAGGAAGAGAAAGAGAAGAGAAAGAGGAAAACCTAGAATCATCAAGAATCGATCAAAGCTTGCGATTAATCAGGTAAGGGTGAGAAGTTTTATCATCTTAATAATGTATAGCATCATATATGTATTAGTTTGGGGCTTGTTGGTAGTTTTTCTACACTATCCATTTCTAGGGCAAAAGTTGGAATAATCGGTAGATTGAGGATTTAATCGGTTGAAACTGAGTAATAACGCCATAGAATAATCGGGTAACATGTATTGATGCTATTTGTACTGATTTAGATGTTTAAGAGATGGTTGATGATGGATTGGTGAAGGAGAGACAGAACAGAATGCTGTTCTGCGCAGGTTCGCTGGCTCTCGCCAGGCGAGCGAAGGCGAAGCTTCGCCAGGCGAAGCCCAGCGAATGCTGGCGAGTAATTATGTTTAAGTCCCAGTGGACTTCGCTGGTGAGTTCGCCAGGCGAAGGTGGATAGCGAAGGTTCGCCCAGCGAAGGTGCTGGCGAATGGTGGCGAATGAAGTCAGTAGCTACTGACTTGGGCTCGCTGGCGAGTTCGCCAGGCGAAGCCTAGCGAAGTTTCGCTGCGGGGGTTCGCCAGGCGAGTAAAGGCGAACGTGACAGCATCTTTCTTGTGCTGTGTTGCTCATGTGGTGATCGTTTGGTTGATTCACATAGGTTAATACCTCTATGATATGAATAAGTATGGGATCTATTGTGATAACATGTGCTGTGGGTAGCCTTCGTGCGTAAATCCTCAATTGTGAATTGTGGCCGTTTGGGCAAATATGTGCATTGTTTAAATTGATTTAAAATGCATGATAATGAGGTGAATGACTAATGTGTCGTGTAATATACATTGCGATGTATGATTATTGTATGAAATTGAATGAGGTGAAGATGCATGAACATATTATGTGTATGTGTGTGCATTTCAAGAATTGTATAGAATACATTCTTGTGTTGTTGATTCCTAGGAGAATCTGATGAGTGATAGGACTCTTAGGAGAGCCTGAGGAGAGACATGACTCTTAGGAGAGTCTGATGAGAGGTGTGATTCCTTGGAGAGTCTGCTGTATGACCTGATTCCTCGGAGAATCTGCTGAATGAATTGATTCCTCGGAGAATCTGACGAGATATGTGATTCCTTGGAGAGTCTGCTGATTTACCTGATTCCTTGGAGAATCTGATGAACAGTGTGGTTCCTCGGAGAATCTGACGAGTGGCGTGATTCCTCGGAGAATCTGATGAATGGTGTGATTCCTAGGAGAGTCTGATGAGTGTTGTGATTCCTAGGAGAATCTGACAAGTGATAGAATACCCATGAGGGGTGAGCGTAGATTGATCCTTAGGAGGATCTGACGATCGACTAGGTCGATGTTGTGTTGCATTTACATAGAGTAGCGAGTTGTCCTCTATGATTTGCAATTGTCATCTGTATATGATGTATAGTGAAATAAACATGTTGTGTATGTTATTGAATTAACGTGAAATGTATGTTTTGGCATAATGTAGATACTGGAGGATATATATATATATATATATATATATATATATATATATATATATATATATATATATATATATATATATATATATATATATAGATATATATATATATGTGGTTGCATGTTTATGAAAAGATATAAACATTGATGATGCATATGGAGTATGCTTGGTGATATATAGTTGTATATAGATATATTATATTGTACAAGGTGAGTTGTGGTGAGAATGCATAGAATGCATAATTGTTGATATGAGATATTTGTATATGTCTTTATGCATTATTTATTATGATATTGTTTCTCACCCTTCTGCTGTTTGATAATGCTCTATGAGGCATTGCAGATTAGATGGCTGGAGACATTTTTGTGAAGCGTGACTTCATTCTTTTTGGTTGGTCGGCTCTGATATGTAGCACCGGGTAGATAGGAGTTATTTTGATTCTTTTGTGATACATCTGTGTATGTATCTGCTGATGTTATGTTTTGTTAACATGTTGGATGACAATTGTATATGTGAATACATGTCTTGGAAATATGGAATATTTAGATGTTTCCGCCTTGTTCTAAATATTTTCTTGTGGGTGTTGACCCGTTGTTGCATATCTGTAGAGCAGGTGTTGTATTGCATTGGAATTTTCATGATAATGTGACATACCCCTTTTGTGCTATGACTTACATGTACTCTGATAAAATTTTGACTTATGCCTAAATGATTAATTGAATTATTTTGGGGTAGGAATAAGGGGGGTGTTACATGGTGACTTCAAAATTGAACATCACAACTCCTCTCCTTATCGTCCCAAGATGAATGGAGTTGTCGAAGCTGCGAATAAGAACATCAAAAAGATCTTGCAAAAGATGGTGAAAACTTACAAAGAATGGCATGAGATGCTGCCATTTTCCTTGCATGGGTATAGAACGTCCGTTCGTACTTCAACAGGGGCAACCCCTTTCTCCTTGGTATACGGGATGGATGCAGTACTTCCTATTAAGGTTGAGATACCTTCCTTAAGAGTCATAATGGAAACCAAACTTGAAGAAGCTGAATGGGTGCGAGAAATATTTGACCAGTTGAACCTTATTGACGAGAAACGCATGTCTGTGATGTGTCATGGTCAGATATACCAGAAAAGGATCAAGAGAGCTTTTGACAAGAAGGTTCACGTCCGGGAATTCCGAGAAGGAGAACTTGTACTCAAAAGGATTTTGCCAGTTCACAAAGATGCATGGGGAAAATGGATGCCCAACTATGATGGTCCGTTTGTTGTAAAAACAGTCTTCTCAGGAGGATCGTTAATTCTCACAACAATGGATGGGGAACAGCTTGCACACCCGGTGAATTCTGATGCAGTCCGAAAATATTACGCCTAAAAGAACCCGATAAGTCGAAAACCCGCAAGGGCGGCTTATGCAATAATGGGTATCCCGCTGGATCATAACCTATGAAGGAGGTCCAGGAAAAAGTTAGGGATGGAATAAAAAAAAGAGATGATGAGCTCGCTAAGTTGAAAACCCGAAAGGGCGGCTTAGGCAAAAAAGAGCGTCCCGGTGGATTGAAAACCTGAAAGGGCAATCCAGGAAAAAGTTAGGGACAAAGGTGTTTCACTGCATCAGATGGGTCGTTACCTCTGCAGAAGATTTTACAAAGAAGTCCATTTCAACCGCTCTTGTCAGAAGCAAGGTTTTGGAAAGTTTTAGTCATTAAGGGTAGAATTGTCAGTGGATTCAATGTAACCTGTTTCTTTTTATGTTGCCATGTTCAAATGTAAAAAGTTCCGTGGAGCTCTGTCATTGACAAACTTCCATTCTTAAATGAAATCAGTTTTGGACCTTTCTTTTTTGCAAAATTACTATTGTCTTTATTTCTTTGTTATGCAAAACATCGTTTATTGTCAATGATAATTTTTGAAAGCACCAGGTTCGAATTTAAAATAAAAATAACTTTTGAAGAATAATAAAACATAAAACACTTTGGCTTGCGGAAAGACTCGGTGGAGATCATACCTCTCGAAGTTTTAAAGTGGCAGAAACTTTGACGTGCAGTCTTAATACATCTCCCAGTGAATGTCAGTTGAATTGACTTGATAAGTTGCTCATTCGGTCGTGTGTAGTCACCAAGATTGAAGACCCTCTCCCTAGGTTTCTTTATGAGACGAGTTCTTGTGATGGTATCCTCATCCCCAATAGAAGAATTCAGAGCGTCTATTCAGAGTTACATTGTCAATCCTGGCCAGCATCCCTGAAGCTTTTTTTTCTCCAAGCAAGAGTGGGTTTATTTCCCAGAAATCTACAACACCTTTGTTTTGTGAATTCAGTGTGATTCATTGCGTCCCCAATGAGATAGATGTGTTTATCCATCTTTCCCCTTAGTCTCCAGATTCTTCTGACCCTCGTCAGAGTCAACTCCTGCATACCATTAATCATTGGCATCATGGCATATCATGTGCATTTGTTCGGCCTCTATTTGGTCTTTGGTTGTTACCTTTTGCCTTGATCGTTTCCTGGTTGTTACCAGTGGTCTTGTTTGTTGTTCTTTGGGCATTCTCTATCCTCTTGAGTTGTTGGTCGTCACCAATTTCTCTACCTCGGTTGTTACTAAGTTTGTGTGTGGTTATAGGTCGTCACCTATATCCCGCCTGTTCCTGGTTGTAACCAGTACCTTGGGATGTCCTGTTGTTACTAGTATCGTTTGCCTGGTCGTCACCAGTTTCACACCTTGAAATCTAGTCGTTACTAGCACCCCCCATATCTTCTGAAAAGTCCAGTGGTAACTGGCACTGTTTAAAATCCAATCGTTATTGGTATTGAGCTCTGGTCGTCACCATGTCTTTTGAAAGTCCAATGGTAATTGGCGTCTCTTGAAAATCCAGTGGTAACTGGCACTGTTTAAAAAACCAATCGTTATTGATATCGTTGCTTTGGTCGTCACCATAGTTTTGAAAAGTCCAGTGGTAGCTGGAAGTGTTTAAAATCCAATCGTTATTGGTATCGTTGCTTGGTCGTCACTATAGTTTTGAGAAATCTAGTGGTTGCTGGTTCTGCTTGAAAGCTAAATTGTTATTAACACCGAGAGTTGGTTGTTACCAATTCCCCCAGTCGGAATCTTGTATTGTATCAACGCAATTCGGAGCTCCCATTTTGTTTGGTTGTCACCATCACCCCTTCGTAAGTCTAGTAGAAACTAGCATACTTTGATTGTTGATTATTCTGGTCGTCACCAGTATCCCCAGTAAAACGTCGCTTTCCCATTCGAGTCTCAGAGATCTAGTCGTTACTAGCATCCCTGGGTGCGTCTGGTCTTGTTTCTGTTCTTTTCCTGAAGATCCCATTCGAACTCTTCACTATAAGAGATTCCTCAGCTGTTTATCCCCAGTGAGTTTTGCGTCTCTTTTCTTTCGTTTCCCCAGTAGAGAATTACTTTCTTCCCCAGGGAAGTGTCATCTCCTTCTTCCCAATGAAATTTTGTTTCCCCCGTTGAAGTTGGCGTCCCCTGTGTGAAAGATTCCCCTGAGCAGCATCCTTAGTCATGTTTGAACTATCTCGTTTACTTCGGTTGGAATCTTTCCCCAGTGTGTTGAGTCCCCCTGAGTAGTTATTCGTTGTATTGTCGTTCTTTTATCTTTACTCGTGTGTCTGCATCTGTTTTGCACTCAAACATCATAAAGCATCATCTAGATTCATAGCATATCCGCATTTGTCCTTTTGCATACCATTGGATCTAAGGGACAAAATTTTTGGTTCGCTATATTTAAATACCTTTCACTATGATTTCGCGAGGATTGTCATCTTTCGCCGCCATCCAATGAAAGATATTTAAATAGGGGCAACTTTCATACCCCAAATTTTGACCCCTTAGATCTCCTTCATCATTGTAGGATCATATTCACATGTTTATCTAACCTTAACCCTTTCCAAGTGGTCTTTGTCAAGTTACAGGAGAATCAGGGTTTTGTACAGCCGAAATCGAGGTTTCGAGGGTTGACCGGTCAATGTTTTGAATTGGTTTCTTTGAGATTGGATCTCCACATCATCAAGAGTATTCCATTGGATCAAGCATGAATCCAATTTGAGTTTGTTACCCAGGAATCAAAAGCAGGGAAATTCAGGATACCCGATTAAGGTTTTTCGAGCAGGAAAAGTCAACTGTGGTTGACTTTTGATTTAAAAGGTGTTACAATGGTGGGATTGTGGTCCATAGTGTTCATATGGCTTTGTAAAGTCCATTCAAGAAGTTTCAAAGCCTTAAGAGGTCTAGAACATCAACAGTCGACTCGGTAGCCACTGATCGGTCGGTCGGTTGACCGAAATGTTAACTCTTCAACAATAAGGAATCTGACCTCAAGATGTGAATCAAAAATGTTCCTAATAACATATTTCATCTACCCATAAAATTTCATGGCAATTGGATCAAGGGTTGAGGAGTGTTGCACCCCAAAATTTGACCAACTTATTTCACCTGATTTTATGTTTCATAGCTTTAGCATTTGCGTATTAGGTCATATTAGGTCATGTACATAATTCATTCATCTGCATAGCATAGCATGGGCAAGCCATCCAACAAGGGACCGAGTGCCATTCTTATCTCTATGAGCCTATCAAGAGGTTCTTATTCAAAATTTAAGCCTATGCAAGTCATCAGAAAGGAATTGAAGCTTGAGAAGTTAGTGGACCAATCAGTGGGTTTTTCTCCTATCTTGAGGGGGTTTGAAGACTATCAAAGAGATTGTGGGCTATGAATTAAGGGCATGGAATGTATATAGACATCATGGAAGACCTAGAGGGTCATTTTTAGAGTGAGACAAGTCATTGATGTGATTACAAGAACTACAATTGAAGACAGTCAATTAGGGTTTCATCTGGGTCAACCCTAGGTCAAATACTTGATTGAAGGGACATCAAGGCCTGTTTGAAGAATGGGGGATCCATAATTTGATATGTGGATATGGATTTGGTGTTGTGCCAAGGAGAAATCAAAAGAAATCAAGAAGAAGAGAAGTTTCTAAATTAGGGTTTCAGTGTAAAATCCTCTGATTTAGGGCAAACTTCCAAGCAGAATAATTCAAGATACAAGTCTCTAATGGATCTTTGGCCAACATGGAACTTGTAGAGTATATCAATACCTTTAATTTGAGTGGTGGAAGGCATCAAGGAGATTTGTAGAACTCAAGTTATGGTTCTTGCAAGTTACAGGTCATCAGAGGCATCTGAAATTTGTCTGTGAAAGTTACTTGAATTCCCAGCAACTTTTTCCTCATAAGGAGTTTTCAAATTGATTTTTGGCCAACATGAAAGTTGTTCCTCATAATCTTAGATTTTTAGAAAGGTATGGTATGCCTCAATATGATTTGTGGAGCTCTACTTATGATCTTGACAAGCCAAGGGCATTTTGGGCATTTGGAGGTTATAAGTCATTTCAAGCATAAGGCCATATCTCCTACTTCCAAGCTTCAAATGGAAAAATCTTCAACATCAAACTTGCTTAGAATGATGTTTTAAGGCTAGTAGGGAGGTCATGAGATGTTAAAAAGGCTTGTATCAAAAAGTGATAAAAATGGCCTAAAAAAGGGGAATAAGTCAAATAAAGTGGTGAAAAAAATCAAATTTTGGGTTAGAGGTCACAAACAAGCCATATGACATACCAATTTGATTGTAAAATGCATTTTTAAAGACAATGGCATTGGCACATTTTTGAATTGAGCAATAATTTCATGACTTGCTTTGTAAAAGTGGTTACTTGAAATGTAAGTCACTAATCCAAACCACTTAACAAGGCATTTGGAAGGCTATTTTGGTTGGAAACTTCCAAGGGAAGATACATGAACAATCTAGAAATTTCCAAGGGAAGATACATGAATAATCTAGAAAGTTCCAAGGGAAATGGATTTTATTATTTTGGGCTTCATTTCTAGAATATTCTGATCATCTCTATAAATGTTTAGAAACTCATTTGAAGCAAGGTTGGTGATTGATTGGAGTTGGATTGGAAGAGAGCATATCAATTTTCAAGAGAGCAAATCAAGTGGTGATTCTTCATTCAAGGCGATTTCGGTTCGATTCGAAGATTGTAGCACTTTCCTTGCATATTGTTGAACGAATTTGAAGCTTTCGGAAGTACGAAAAGAGTCGAAGTTACTCCGTTTCGAAGCTCCGATCAAGGTATGTAAACCTTCACTTTCCCATGGATTTAGGATGAGATAATTAGAAATTCTCATGCGGTTAGGATCATGAACACCTATGGATGATTTTAGGATTGTTAATTTGGAGATTTTCTTCATTCCCTTTTTCTTTTTATTTTTTTGTTTTGAGGCCTGTTTGCTTTTATTACGTCAAAAATAGTAAAAATGTTCAAGAAATTATGAAATTTTTTTCTACAGATCTTGATTATCTTAATAAATTTTAGGCGCTGAGTTTTCATTTTTTAGATTTTTTTTGATTTAGTTATGATTTTTCTTTCGTGCTAATACCCATTGGTGTACATAATTGTTCATCTGTTTTGTTTAATTTTTTTCTCTTTAATGCTTCATGATTTTGAGCTGATTTTTGGATATGTTTTAGATGATATGCATAGGGTTACCCAGAAATTTTATTGGAATTTCTAGACGACTCTAAGTTTAGTTTTGAATCCGCTTTTTAGAGCCATCGCCATCTGAATGTTCCTTGGACACTTTATAGGTTTTCCTTTAGAAAGTGACCTTAAATTTAGAGTTTGGTTTTAAGTTTTTTACCATAGGTTTCTAACATCTTCAGGATATTGTATAATTTTTCTTAGATTTTTGTGGATTGTTTTCCCATTTCTTTTGCATTTTACATTCTGATGAGTATTTTGCATGATGTTTGCTTTGCATATTTGATACTACTGTTTTGTAGAATTTTATTCTCTCAATTGGTGATGATTCTTGCTTAGATCTTTTGGTAGATTGTAGCTAACACTCGCATGTTCCCTTAGGAATTTTTGTAGATTTTCTAGATGTAATTTGGTTCTGTTTTAGGGTTGTTGATTAGGACCTTCCCAATTGATGGTTAACCTTGACCCCTTGCATGTTAGGAATTGTTTAGACCCCTTAGAAATTGATATAGGGTTTGATCTTCTATCTTGATAATATAGATATTAATATACTTTAGGGTTTCCCTTAGGATAATGTGATAAAATTTTAGAATAAAAATGGTAGTAAAAAAATGTTGAAATAGATATGGTGTAATAAAAAACTTAGAATAATTAGGGTTTTGAACATAACATAGTGCAACAAAACAATTCCTTTTTGGGCTTTTTAGGTTGAATTAGAAGATGGGACTATAGGGGTATTATGGGAAAGTGTAGTAGATCCCTTAGAATAAGTATTAGAATTTCCCCTATTATATTAATATTTAGTATATTTTTGTAATTGTTTGATTGTATGGTGTGCCCGTTTTGGGGTTATTGCTTGTTATTTGGGCTTGTTGGGCTTGCTTGGGGTTTGGGCTTGGCTTGAAGACCATGGATGGTGAAGCATTGAAGACAAAGACAAAGTCAAGGGTTGAAGAACAAGTTCAAGAGTTGATGAAAATTGTAGCTTGCTTGTAGCTGTTGAAGATCACAGGAACTAGGAGTTAGGTAGAGCTTAGAGTAGAAATTTGATTCTTAAACATGGATGGCTTTGTTTGCCTCCATCCCTCTCTATGATTCAGAGTCTCTCTAGGATACTCACCCCCTTCCTTTGGAAGGCTTGGTGACAGTATCTAAGAGATAGAACTCTTGAGAGAAACATTCTACATTTTGTTAACAGTCTGTTTGCCACCTTTGGTGGTCAACTAACTGTTTAACATGTCAATTCATCCTATTAATTGTTCCTCATCCTGGAGAGTTTGATTTGAATAAAAGCCATGAAAGATTAAAGATAGAAGTCATTGTTTGAAGATTAAGCTGTTGAAGCTGTGCATGTGACTGCTGCTGTTTGAAGCCCTGCTGCTTGAAGTTGTGGAAGATGATTACTGTTAGAGTTTTCCTCCTTGAAGATAGATGCTTGATGGAAGCTTGTTGATGAAGACTTTTCTTGAAGATGTTGATGGAGCTTGCTGTGTAGAGTTGCTGTTTACGGTTTATTTTTTTGCTGTTTAGAAGCTTTTGATGTATTGTTTGAGTTTCCGGGACTGTATTGTTTGCCAATTAATCTGTTAGGTTGAAAGTGAATTTTGTTCGCTTTTGCCTGTTGTTTTCAAGGTTCGAGGAAGAGCAGGACTCCCTTGCCTAGCTTGTACTGCTGCATTCATGCATTTTACTGCTTTACTGTATATATGTTGTTGTTTTTCCGTTTATCCCCTTAGGATCTCTGTTTCTCTCTGTGCAAGAGAGAAATATGACAGACATTAGGTTCTTATCCATGCATGACAACATTAGGTTAGATTTTGATTCCCTTTTTTAAACCATAGGTTAGAGTTGTTGTTTCTCTTCTTTCTCAAAACAATCAGAAAAACACAATAAACATTTCAAACACCATAAAAAACAGTTCTTGCGTAAAAGACTGTAAACCAATCAAAAACGTCATTTTTGTCCGCTTGGACCCATAATCAGGAGAAAACCTTTTTCAGAAGGATAAAAACAATCAAGGCAGACTTGTGTCGTACGTGGCCCGAACTACGTTTGCTCTAATCTTTCATGCTGTATGAAAGTACGTAGGCATAGGATGCGATATCCTAGCGAGCAACCTTCCCCTCCTTTCCCGTAGGTAGGCGAACTACGTTGACTCTGATTTCTCGTTCCAGACGGGAATACGTAGGCATAAAGTGCGATACTTTGCCGAGTCATTTTATTTTCTTTTAACCCCAGACCTGTATAATAGATAGAATAACAATCTGTACTAGAAAACAAGCGTGGATCCCGTCGAGTACGACGGACGTGAGGGGTGCTAATACCTTCCCCTTGCGTAACCGACTCCCGAATCCAGGATTTGGTTGCGATGACCATTCCTTTCCCGTATTTGCGGTAGGTTTACTTCGAGCGTTTCCTTTCCCTCTATTGGGATAAATAACGCACGGTGGCGACTCTTTTGTTCAGCCGGCGCCGATTTTCGCAGTAGCGACAGCTGGCGACTCTGCTGGGGATCCAACGTCCCCTGGCTGCTAAGGACTGCAATAGTTCCTTATGCATTTGGGATCCAACGTCCCTTAAGCGAGTCAATCCTAATGTTTGTTTTCCCGTCGAGGAATTTGTATGGATTTACATTTATGTCATTTACCTTCAGCACTATATTATTGATTATTGTTGTTATTGGGGGTTGTGACAGGTGTTCTATTATTGAGAGATAAGCCGGACCTGGGCTTGAGTGTACTTAGAATTAGAGTGGAAAGTAGCGCGCGCCCACTTGCTTTGCAGGTCTTGGTGTCCCGCAAAATTCACACTCAGACGAGGTTCCTCTGGTTGGCCTCCTGTCCCACCCTTTGGGTGGCGTGGGTTGCTGGTTAGTTGAATTGTCGACTCTGGGAACCGATCAATTGGAAGTTGGCTAAGTGAGGCCTCTTCAGGATTTGATGATGCCACTCCTTATGGGAATCGTATCATCAACCCTGAAAGTCTGTGACGCCGATGACCGCATAGGATGCCATACCATCGTCAGTTATTAGGACACCTACCTGGGAGAAGGTTTTGGGACTATGCAGATAACTAGACCTCCAGATACCGGTTTGTTTCTTGATTTGAGATTCAGGATATTTATGGACAGTTGAGGGGTCTATCAGAGACCGGGATTGGAGCTTCGTATTGGGTCTGTCTAAGACCAGAGTTGAGGATTTCTGGATGGTCTGTTTGAGACTTATGATGTGGTTTGGGCTTCTTGGCCATGGCACCTGGTTCCCTTGTTGCATCTATTTGCATTGCATTGTTGCATAACCATTATCATGTGCATTTCATTAACGTGTGTCTGTGCTGCAGGTGCATTTGCATTTTCCCTGATTCTAGCGTCCGGATTTCTGATTATTGATCATGGCTAGCTTGAGAAGGACAGTTGCATACAAATTACCAACCCCTGATGTTATTCCCCTGATTGGTTTGATTTCCCTTGCTGAGGAGGATGTCCAGAGAAGCTTCAGGATGAGTTACGGAAGACTGTTGAGGTTGGTTCGTACACCAACTGAGGTTGAGCTAGATGGGTTGTATACATTGATGCAATTTTATGACCCTGCCTTGAGATGCTTCACTTTTAAGGACTTTATTTTTGGGACCTACCTTGGAAGAGTACGCAGAGTTTGTTGAGCTGCCCGTGCAGAATAAGGTTCCTTTCATTCACTTTGACGCTAAGCCTAAGTTGGAAGACTTAGCAAAGGATTTACACTTGGACGCTTCTGAGCTATTGGTGACTTCTTCGCGCGGGGTTCCAGGCTTCTCCCTCCAGTTCCTGATTGGTAAAGCCCAGGAATACGCCAAGAGTGGATGCTGGATAGTCTTTAATGCTGTGTTGGCTTTATGCATCTATGGGATAGTATTGTTTCCCAACATCCCAGATTTTGTGGACTTTGACGCCTTTCATTTGTTTGCCGCTGGCAACCCTGTACCCACATTGCTCGGGGATTTCTACCATTCGTTGCATTACAAGAATGAAAAGAGGAGAGGGAAGAGTGTTCACTTTTGTGTGCCATTGCTGAGCATGTGGTTTGAGAGCCACCTTCCTAAGAAAAAACCTTTGGTGGAGGTTGCAGATACAGCTGACTGGCCGAAGCGCCTGATGAGACTCTCTTTTGAAAACATTGATTGGTTTGACAGGGATTTGCTAGGGTCTGAGGTGATTTTCAGTTGCTCTAGATATCCAAACGTGCCTTTGATGGGAAGGAAAGGATGCATCAATTATAATCCATCTCTGTTTGTTCGCCAATTTGGATATGCATTGAAGGATCCACCTAGGGAGGAAGAAGTACAGGAATCTCTGTACTTCACTGGTGATGTAAACGGAGAATTATTAGCCCAACTTCAGCATGCTTGGATACGCATCAACAGGAGAGGGAAACCACTATTGGGAAAGAACGACAGTCAAGCTTACGCACCGTACAAAGCCTGGGTACAAGAAAGAGAAAAACAGTTGCTAATGTCGTTTCCAGCTGTACCAGTCCATGTTCCTGTTCCAGTAGAGGAACCAACCACCGTTACCATGGAAGTATATGAGCAAGTTGTAAAAGAGAAGGAAGCCTTGCTGTTGGCTAATGAAGAATTAGAGAAAGAACTGGCTCAGCTCAGAAGAGAGAAGAATGAAGTTGCATACTCTCTCCAACAACAGACTGAAACAGTAGCTTCGTTGAATGCTAAGCTGGTTGAAGAGAAACAGAAACGGGAGCGTCTGAGAAAGGATTTCAAGAGTTCACATGATATGCTTGAATCAAAGAAAGCGGCACTAGACGTAGCTTATCGAGAAATCTCTTCCTTCAGCAAAACGTGGAATGCCACGCTGACCAATAACAAGGAAAGGGAGGACAAACTAAAGCAGCAGATTGCTGACTTGGAACACCAGCTGAAGACTAGCAAGCTCAAGTACGAAGAGGAAGTTATGGCTAGATGGGCTCTTCAGGACGCATTGAATGAGGTAGCCAAACGCAATAAAGAAGCTCGTTCCCAGAAGAGAAAGGTTGATGATTGCTTTGGGGACGGTGAATGGGAAGAATCTATCGAGGATTTGAAGCGTGTGATCAGGCAGGGTGACACACTGATTGAAGGATTGCTTTCTCAGCCGGACCATCCAAAGACCAAAAGGCTATTGAAGGAGTACAGGGGCTACGAACCTACTTGACTTGATTTATATATTGTTGTTTTGAGCTGACCATCACCAGGCCTGTTGGTTGGGGTCATGCCTTCTATTGTACTACCTCACATTGATGTATAACTTTGCCCGATCAGCTATATACAAGTTGTTCCGTCTTCTGTGAATGATTATCAGCCAATTATCACCGCACTGTCATGGCACGACACGACACAGAGCACATGGCACTAGAGTTGGGGAAATAATACGCCCTAACGCACAGACACATATTGCATTGCATGTGCATACATATTGCATTTATCAGCTAATTATTGAAACTGTATCTCATCTTCTGCATCTCGACAGGTTTACAGAATTGCAAGTCAACGTCCTCATCGGTATCCCACTCTCACAAACTGTAAGAAGATTATGGATCAAGTACAGCAAGAGATGCAGGAGATGCGGGAGAGGCTCACACAGTTCATGCAGACTATGGAAATGGTTATGAAGGGGCAGGAAAACCTGCAGACTCTGGTGTTGCCGCTATTGGCAAAGGCAAATGGAGGTGGTAACGAGGACCACCACTCTGTACAAGTCGAGACTATTCATGGAGGCAGTGTGCATACTCCTCAGCCTGTAGTGAACCCTCCTGTGGTAAATGTGTCGGGCGCGAATGCGAACAACAGGGCTGGCACCGGAAATGGTAACAATGGAGTTGGAAATGAAGTTGTTGTTAATAATGTTGGACTCAAGGATGCCAATCTGGGGGGCATCAATAATAACGGAGATAATGGTTTCGGAAACGCGGGTTTCGGATACAATGAGCAAGGCTTTGGCTATGGTGGTCAGGATGGCAGGTTTGGCTTTAGATACGACGGTGCTGGTATGGTTAACCAAGGTTATGGAGGAATGGCTAATAATGGTAACGGCACTGGATTCGTTAATAATGGGTATGGACCGGCTGGTATCAATCAGGGATACGGAATTAGAGGTCAAGGACTAATCATGAATCAGAATGTATTTGGCCGCAATCAAGGGTATGATGGCTTTGGCAATGAAAATGTCAACTGGAACGAAGATCAGCAGGAAGATGCATTCTCTGGTAGAGGTTTTGACGGTCCTGTAGACAACACGCAGCGAATTAAGATGCTCGAGGAGCAGATGAAAGGTGTTGTGAATCAAAGTGCTTCTGGTTTGGACATGACCACGATGGGACTGGTACCCGGTCTGAGGGTACCTTTGAAATTTAAGGCTCCAACTTTTGACAAGTACAAGGGAGATACTTGCCCCAAGGTTCATGTGCGGTCGTACTATAGAAGAATGTCAGCTTATTCGAATGACGAAAGAATGCTGATGCATTTCTTTCAGGACAGTTTGTCTGGTCCTTCTCTTGAATGATACATGGGGTTAGAGCCTACCCAGATAAAGACTTGGAAACAGTTGGCCGACGCATTTGTGGCGCATTATAAATACAATAGTGACTTGGCCCCGAATCGGATCCAGTTACAGGGGTTGTCCCAAAAGAAAGATGAAAGCTTCAAGGAATACGCGCAGAGATGGCGCGATATGGCCGCACGAGTTCATCCTCCGCTGGATGACAAAGAGATGAATGATATGTTTGTAGGGACATTTACTGGTGTGTTTTATGATAAGTTGTTCCATACTTCCTTGGGTAGTTTCTCGGACCTAGTCTTGATGGGTGAGAAAATCGAAAGTAATATTAAAGTGGGCATATTCCGCGCTGAGGAATCCACTTCATCGGGAAATAACAGAAAAGGTTATGGTGGTCGCCGTCAGGGTGACACGAGTGCAGTATTCGGAGGCCGAGGCCGAGGCCGAGGTAGAGGACGTAATCAGTACAATCATCCGCAACAGGTGGCAAGTGTCACAATTCCATTCCCTCAGCAATCAGTACCGTTACAGCAGATACCGCCGCAACAACAACCACAGCAACAACAGCAGCAGCAGAGACCTAACCAGGGTCAAAGGAGATTTCCTAACACGAGGCCGAAGAGGGTTTTTGATGTACCTCCTTATACATATGCGGAATTGCTTCAAACATTGTTGGGTTTGAATTTAGTAGAAAAGAGGACCATGGCGCCAATGACGGGTACCCCTCCATTTGGCTTTGATACGAATAAGAAATGCGAGTTTCACTCCGGAGCTCCTGGCCACGACATAGAGACGTGTCATGCTTTCAAGCATGTGGTACAAGATCTGCTAGATAGCAAAGCCATCAACTTCGGGCAAGCTGGACCAAATATCTTGAATTCACCTATGCCCAACCATGGGGCAAATGCTGTGTTGACAGAGGAAGAGCTGAATTTGGTATTGAGTGTCGATGAGCTCAAGACTCCACTGTGCGAGGTTAAAAGCAGATTGTTGAGAGGAGGTGTTCATCCGGGCTGTGATGAGTATTGTCTGGATTGCTGGGCTCAAGATGGGGGCTGCATTGAGTTGAATAGAGGTATTCAGGCTTTGATGAACGAGGGTAGATTACAGTTTGACAGCACAGCCGTTGAGAAACCTGCAGAGGTTATGATGGATGAGGCTAATGATGTAGCGATGGTGACTATCCCACGAAAGACGATTACTATAACGGCGCCAGCCAGGAGGCCAACGATCACCATCACAAAAGCGGGGCCTGTCCCGTATGAAAATACTAAAGCCGTACCCTGGACCTACGGGTTGGAAGCCTACTGCAATGGCGAGAAGATAGAATTGAATAAGCAACCAGCTGAAGTTGTTGACAACGTTGTTGGAACTGGTGGGATGACTCGAAGTGGAAGGATCTTTGTGTCACCAGAGGTAGAAGCTCAGCGTTTGGCTCGAGGAAAAGAAAAAGTGAACGAGGGTATACCTGTACAGAGGAATGAGGAGGAAACGTCACTGAAGGACGTAGAGGAGTTTATGCGCCTAATTAGAAAAAGCAACTACAAGATTGTCGAGCACTTGCAACAAACACCATCGAAGATATCCATACTATCATTGTTGTTATGCTCCGAAGCACATCGGAATGCATTGTTGAAGATTTTGGATACTTCATTCGTACCTCAGGATGTGTCCGTCAACCAGTTGGAAGGGGTACTGGCCCATGTGAATGCCGGTCACAGTTTGGGATTCACTGATTTTGATTTGACCCCAAGGGGGAGAGAACACAACATGGCGCTGCATGTTTCTGTTGAATGTCGGGGCACGGTTATGTCCCACGTATTGGTAGATACATGATCTTCTTTGAACGTACTTCCCAAAAAGGCCATGATGAAGCTAGACATCCGGGGAATCATCTGTACACCGAGTGATTTGGTGGTTCGGGCATTTGACGGCACCCGAAGATCGGTGTTTGGATCGATAACGTTACCCTTGCAAGTGGGACCAGAGGTATTTGAAACGGAGTTTTACATTATGGACATTCACCCCGCGTACAGTTGCTTATTAGGACGCCCATGGATACATGGTGCTGGGGCAGTTACCTCTACTTTGCACCAGAAATTGAAGTATATGGTGGGTGACAGTGTCGTTACCGTCTGTGGAGAGGAGGATATCTTGGTGAGTAACTTGTCCTCATTCAAATACATCGAGGTTGATGGTGAAATTCATGAGACGCCCTGCCAGGGGTTTGAAAGTTTGAAAATCAAGGATAAAGCTCCAGTCGTCAGTAAAGCGCCGGAAGTGGCCGTATCCTCGTACAAAGAAGCGCAGGCTTTAGTGCAAGCAGGAGAGACGAAGGGTTGGGGCCGTGTATTAGACATACCTGTGAAGCTGGACAGGTTCGGACTGGGTTATCAGCCGTCATCATCAGCGCCCATTGCAGGGGCACCAAAATTCAAAGGACCAGTGACGATCACGTCCAGTGGGGTTCGTTTTGAAGCCATCAATGTTGTCTCCGATTCAGAGGAGGGCGATAGTGACTGTGACATGGATGCTTGGATCCAGCCAAGCGTGTCGGGGCAAGGGCTATGCAACTGGTCAATTCAGGAATTTGTTCCCGTGACTACAAAACAGTAATTTCTTTGTTTTTCAATTGTTGAATAACCCGGTGTCCTGCCCGGGACATGGTGACTTTGCTTAGGGTTACTCTTTTATGTACATTGCGATGTTTAGATCATTAAATAAAAAGGCGTTTTTTGTTGCATGCAAATATTGTGCTCTCTGTCTTTCCTGTTTTTGTTTTACAATAAAATGGCAACGTGGTTACTCGCTTTATGCACATTTTGAAGCATTTAACCATTCCTTTTGCAGGATAATATTTTCAGATGACATCATTGAACCGCCTATGACTCATTTCGACTTTGAGCACTCGGTATTTCAGGCCGAAGAAGAGATTGTTGAAGATGGCGACGTTCCAGAAGAGTTGTCTTGGTTGGTAAAGCAAGAAGAACGAATCATTCTGCCTCATGAGGAGGTCATTGAAATTATTAACCTGGGGTCGGAAGGGGTTGAAAGGAACATCCGTATAGGAGCCGCGCTGCAGAGCGACGTCAAGCGAAGATTGGTTGAGATGCTCAGAGAGTACAGTGATGTATTCGCTTGGTCGTACGAAGACATGCCTGGGCTGGACATGGATATGGTTGTGCACCGTTTGCCACTAAAAGAAGAATGCCCGCCGGTTAAGCAGAAGCTTCGCAGAACTAGGCCTGATATGGCAGTGAAAATTAAGGAGGAGGTCCAAAAGCAGTGGGATGCCGGTTTCCTAGCTGTTACAAAATATCCCACTTGGGTCGCAAATATTGTTCCAGTGTCGAAAAAGGACGGTAAAGTCAGAATGTGCGTGGACTACCGTGATCTAAACAAAGCGAGCCCAAAAGATGATTTCCCACTTCCGCACATTGATGTGTTGGTTGACAATACGGCTCATTTCTCTGTCTTTTCTTTCATGGATGGATTTTCGGGGTATAATCAGATCAAGATGGCACCCGAAGACATGGAGAAGACCACTTTCATAACACCGTAGGGAACATTTTGTTACAAAGTGATGCCCTTCGGACTGAAAAATGCTGGGGCAACATATCAAAGAGCGATGACTACTCTCTTTCATGACATGATGCATAAAGAGATTGAAGTATATATAGATGATATGATTGCCAAATCCCAGACGGAGGAAGAACATTTGGTAAATCTGCTGAAGCTATTCAAGAGGCTTAGGAAGTTCAGGTTGAGACTGAACCCTAATAAATGCACCTTCGGGGTGAGATCGGGTAAACTGTTGGGGTTTATCGTGAGCGAAAAAGGAATAGAGGTGGATCCTGCAAAGATCAAAGCAATACAAGAGATGCCAGCGCCTAAAACAGAAAAAGAAGTACGAGGATTTTTAGGGAGACTGAACTACATTGCCAGGTTCATATCTCACCTAACAGCTACGTATGAGCCGTTATTCAAGCTGTTGAAAAAAGACCAGGCTGTAACATGGAATGAAAATTTTCAAAAGGCGTTCGATAAAATAAAACAGTATTTGTAGGAGCCTCCTATTTTGATACCTCCAGTGCCAGGGAGACCCTTGATTATGTATTTGACGGTTCTTGAGGGAAGTATGGGTTGTATTCTCGGTCAACACGACGAGACAGGAAGAAAAGAGCATGCGATATACTACCTGAGTAAGAAGTTTACTGAATGTGAATCTCGATACTCAATGCTCGAAAAAACTTGTTGTGCGCTAGCCTGGGCCGCCAAGCGTTTGAGGCAATACATGCTGAACCATACAACCATGTGTTGCACCCTAATTTTTGACCTTAAGACCCACCTTTTTGTTGTTTTTTTTTCTCTCTCACTTTTTATGTATATGTTTGTTACGGCTAACCGTTTGGTGCAGGGCATAATTCACAATAAATGGATAAGTACTTATACCTCATGAATTCAAGTTCAATAAGATAATATTGGGAGATTCTTTTGCACCATCCAAGGATTTTACAAATAAGAGTTCGTATCAGGTCCAAAGTCCATTACAAGTCTAACAATTCAAGGCTCATTACACTTTATTGCTATCATCCAGGGGCCCGTTTTCAACCAAGATTATCATTCACTTCCAAATGCCCAACTTACGAACTCAGAGAATTTCACATCAAGTTTGTTTATTTCAAGGATACAAATTCAAAATCCGTTGAAGAACCAATTGCGCAAGGTTGTAACATCATATGGGATGAATATTATGGGCTCTCTTTCGTTTTGAACATTTAAACAATTTAAAGAGGCGCATTTCACTTTCGCCACCACTCAAAGATCCAAGATAACTCAGAGCTTACTAAATCCACTCAAATTGAAGGACATAACACCACTACCAAGTTAAATCTATTTCAAGATAACAAGATCAAAGCTTCTAATTGATTAAAAATTTTGCCTCATTCCAAATTCAAAATTCAAGTCAATTCATACTATTACAATTTCAATTAGTAAAGAATTAGCACTGGACTGGAACTATATCAAAAGTGAAACCGCAGCATACTACGAATGTACGGTAATCATATAAAGGTTCCAATTATTACATTGCCCAGAAAAAGGTGGAAATATGGTGATTCAATACATAAAGAGTTTTGAAGGACCCTTGAAATGATTCAAACATCTCCAGCCCTCATCCTGCCACCTTTAACTTTCATCACATCGAAAGCATAAACCTCCCGGAGGAAACTTTTGATCTCGAAACCATCAAAAAAAGAGGACAGTCCTGAAGACGCTGTATACCATTGCCCTGCCAGTTGATCCACTATCATAGTTGAAACAAGAACCATTCGCCAACTTTTGTTCAAATACTGGTTTAGCCTCCAGAATTTTCCTTTTGCTTGTTTCGCAAAAACTCTGTCACCTAGTTGATTGGCCATCACAGTAAACACTCATACCTGGGACAGTCCATGTATCATATGTTTGATCAAAGAAACCGTCATTCTCAATAAGACCATCAACATCTCTATCAAACTACTCCATATACCCCATTGCAGCACGGACAGCAGGCCACACATCGACTCCAAATCGCAAGTCACCTGTCGCAGAAAATCTCGATACACCTGAACGCCAAGTTGTCTGCTGATTAACCCGTTTTTTCCATATGATGCCGCTGCCGTATTCCTTCGCCCATGAGCAAAAACTTTGAAACCAAACCTGCATAAGGAAATACAGAGTACATAAGTCAAATCCAGGAAGCGCAACTAATTGTTCCAATGACACCACGACAATCTGGACGTACCGTTCCTTCGGTTAATGTCGGGATGCCTGTTATTCAAGGTCAGCAATTGCAGTAGTTTCAACCAATGTAACAGTTGCCTCCAAGACAATCTCAGCCCGGTTCGTCACCACAGGGTTTACCTTTGCCAAACCTCAAACAGACAGGTCATTTCCATTTGTTCCATGACATGCACAGCAAGCTGATTCCCTACAGAACATTAGAAGTTATCAAGCATTACGTAAAGACCATAGTAATTCTTTGATATACGATCCAATTCAAACGGTTTCGATGTGGATTTAAGCTATGTTATCAAGGTTCAACGAATTTCCTTACCCCATAACCCTCCAAGGAAGTGTTCAAGAGATTCAATGATAAAGTATGAATCCTAAGAAGATTAAGGCAACTACAGAACATCGCCAATTCAAACACAAGCTTACATACAAAATGCGTCTTCCTGCCAAGACAAGTCTAAAACTCCTTTGCCAATTGTCTGTTCATAACAAAAGCAAGTCTCAAACTCACAATAATGTTTACAGAAATTGAGCATAATCTAGATATTAATAGTTAGAACTTGCTCATGTGGGGTGTTCTTGTTTTCTCGATAACGTTGTTGTTCTGCAATGTGTGGTCTGGCAAATGGGGCTTCTCAACCACCTCCTGGCCCATAACAACCACTTATCTCCTCCCTGGCCCAAGATCGCTGCTATCCGCACCTGCCAACAATAATCCACAAAATCAGAGGCCCATTAGGGGATACGCCGGGTTGGAGGGAATATTCGATTCAGACAATTAGCAGATTCTCAGAATAATGAACCTGGACAAGACAAGGGCATTAAACATGATTGATCCAAATTGAGAATTTCATTAAACAAGATATCATTGCAATCAAACGAAATAGGAATGTTTTCAAATCTACCCTAGACCAAATAGGAAGATTCAATCAGCATTCAAAGCGCCTTAAATCATATTCTAAAACAAAAATCTCAAGTGGAGCCTATATAAAGAGAATGTTGAGAAGAAAAAAAGAAGAAAATTTTTCACGAAACCCTAACAGAGGGAGAACACGGAGATAGCTACCGAAAAAAACGATCACCGAAAAATCACAAGAAACCCAACTCTGTAAACCTAAGAAAAGGAGGACTTATCTTTTCAATCGGCGAAACGCAACCGCCACCCTCCCCAGCAACCGCCGCGGATCCAAACCACTCTTCATCTTCAACGCAGCTGGGATCAGCGAGACCGTCGGTAAAGTCAATTCTCTTCTGTGTTTTAAACTATTAATGCTTCCAATGGTTGTTTTCAGGTTCGAATATGATGAAAGAAAGATGGCCGATCGTGATTGAAGACGAGGGAGGGGGTGATCGGAGAGGAGCCAGAACGATTGGGGAGATTTTAGGGTTCATGGCTTTGTTTTTTTTTCTTTCTTCGTTTGTCGTTTATTGCTTCACAATTATTATCTGCACCTCCTATCACCAACACCACACTCATCACATGCACACACCCCATAAACTCACACAACCGCTAATCGATATTAATTAGTTAATCAACTTTTAAAATAAATTAATAACCTTTTATTAATAAAAATCAGTTTTATCTTTTAATTCCAATTTAATCAACCTCACATTTTTCTTTATATTAATAACTAAAATTAACCTTTTTTAAATATTTCTGCTAAAACATTCTCAATTTAATAACCTTTTTTTAAAAAAATAAATAAATGATATTTGCTCACTAATAAAAAGCTTTTTTATAATCTCTTTGTCAATTTATTTAGTTAATAATAAAATTCCTAACATACTAACCGACTTTTAGAAATAAATTGTCAAATCAACGTTAATTTAATTTAACTCTAAATAAAAGTCATGATAAAATAAAACACTTCGCTTAAGTTGTACTATAAATTAAATCATTTATCATATTATAAAACCCTACTTAAAGAACATCACCTAAAATCAACTCTTTTTTCAAATCAACCCTAATTATAATCAATCAAACATTTTCTTCTAATTCAAACCAAATTCAACCTTGCATAATTAAAATCAATCAACATCGCAAACAATTTAATCAATCGTGCACACCCACTTCACAACACTTGCACTCACACCTAGCGCTTTCATGCGTATATATATATATATATATATATATATATATATATATATATATATATATATATATATATATATATATATATATATATATATATATATATATATATATATATATATATATATATATATATATATATATATATATATATATATATATATATATATATATGTTTTATCCGCTTTTATTTATCCACAATTCACACACTCACTTAGCGCTTTCATGCGTACGTGTATGCCTTTACTTACTCGCCTTTATTTTCCGCGATGTATATCCATCATCATTTATCTTTATTGCATCTCATTATCGCATTTCGTCCAAAGGAAAAACCTACACATGAGTCAACACTTGTGTGTAGTGCACGTCATTTGCATCATTTCCCCACGATCCTTGATTCCATTCAAGTTGATCGCTTAAGATAGATCCTACCCCATAGGAAGGACCATTATCTCTACAACTTAGACAAACAAACAACACTATACAACTTTTTCAAACACAATAGAGAATAGATGTTAATCATCTTAAGTGAGATATAATCTCCACCCCCACAATAATACAATCAAACATGTAGGAACTTTGCCTTAAGAGTGATAAAGGCATACTTGGCGACCATCCGAGTATTTAAGACCTTTTCTTAAGACGATGCAAAGACCATTTCCTACAACCCTTTTTTTACATTTGTGGTGGTTACCTCTCCCTTAACATGAAGACTCGTCTCTTCTCCTAAACCCAATCAAAACAACTACCCTAAACCCGTAGGAACTTTGACCACAGTCAAAGAGCTCCTCTAACCCTTTAGGGTGAACTACAACATACTCTGATTCCACTCCCGTAAGGATATGTAGGCATAAGATGCGACATCTTATCGAGTATACTTAGAGATAAACCACTAGGTCTCTAATCCATTAAGCAGATAACACTTAGCAATAAACAAACATAAAACAAGAGGTTCCTGTAGAGTACTACAGAAACTTAGGATGCTAGTACCTTCCCTAAGTTTAACCAACCCCCGAACCTATAACTCTCTAGCTTGCATTTGCATTGCATCGTGGGAATTTCGATCTTTATCCCTTCCTTTGGACAAATCAAAGTTCGGTTGCAATTGAATTAACGATTCAAACTAATCAATAGTTTGGTATCCAAATTTCACCGTGACACCATGCTCATCTCGAAGATGGATCCTATCAAGTACGTATTTGAAAAGCAGGCATTATCGGGGAGAATTGCCCGTTGGCAGATGGTTTTGACCGAATACGACATCCAGTATTTCTCACAGAAGGCTATAAAGGGGAGTGTATTATCTGAGTATTTGGCAGAGCAACCTATTGAGGACTACCAATCGATGAGGTTTAATTTTCCTGACGAGGATATCATGTACCTAAAGATGAAAGATTGTGAAGAACCATTGCCGGACGAAGGACCAGAATTGGGTTCCAAATGGCAGTTGATCTTTGACGGAGCTGTAAACTCCTATGGTAGCGGAATAGGGGCAATCATCACTACTCCACATGGGTCGCACATATCATTCACTGCTCGATTGACCTTTCCAGTTACCAATAATGAAGCCGAATACGAAGCTTGTATCATGGGGCTTGAAGAAGCCATTGATTTGCGAATCAAAAATCTGGATGTATATGGAGACTCAGCTCTGGTGGTGAATCAAATAAAAGGAGAATGGGAGACACGTCAGCCCAATTTGATACCGTACATGAATTACGCGAGGAGATTGTTGCCCTTCTTTGACAAGGTTGAATTGCATCATGTACCGCGAGCAGAGAATCAGATGGATGACGCTTTGGCCACATTGTCTTCCATGTATAAAGTCAATTTCTGGAATGAGGCTCCCAGAATTGTTATCTCCCGGCTTGATAGACCCGCCTTCATATTTGCCATTGACGAAGCATCTGATGATAAACCCTGGTATTTTGACATCCATAATTTCTTGAAAAACAAAGAATATCCGGCTGGGGCATCCAGTCACGATCAGAAGACTCTCAGGAGATTGGCGGGTAATTTCTATCTGAATCCAGACGGTGTCCTATACAAGAGAAATCATGACTTGGTGCTACTACGTTGTGTAGACGAGAAAGAGGCGAAGTTGCTCATGGAGGAAATATACGAGGGTACATTTGGTACGCATGCCAGTGGGCATGCCATGACGAGGAAGCTGCTGCGGGCAGGTTATTATTGGCTAACTATGGAAACCGATTGTTTCAAGTTTGCGGAGAAGTGTCAAAAGTGCCAGATCTATGCAGATAAGATCCATGTGCCTCCGAGTCCTCTGAACGTGATGTCGTCACCGTGGCCATTCTCAATGTGGGGAATCGACATGATTGGAAAGATCGAGCCGACGGCATCTAACAGACACCGTTTCATTTTGGTAGCAATCGATTATTTTACCAAATGGGTGGAAGCGGCATCCTATGCAAATGTGACCAAGCAGGTGGTAGCCAGGTTTATCAAGCGAGATATCATTTGCAGATATGGAATCCCCGAGCGGATAATTACCGACAACGGTTCGAACTTAAATAACAGAATGATGAAGGAGCTGTGTCAGAGTTTTAAGATCGAGCATCACAACTCCTCCCCTTATCGACCCAAGATGAATGGCGTTGTTGAAGCGGCCAATAAGAACATAAAGAAGATTGTTCAGAAGGTGGTGGTGACCTATAAGGACTGGCATGAGATGCTACCTTTTGCTTTGCACGGTTATCGTACGACGGTACGCACATCAACCGGGGCAACCCCGTTCTCGTTGGTATATGGAATGGAAGCAGTGTTACCACTGGAAGTTGAGATTCCTTCCCTGAGGGTATTACGAGATGTCCAACTGGACGAGGCAGAATGGGTGAGAGACAGGTTGAACCAGCTGAGTTTAATGGATGAGAAGAGGTTAGCTTCTCTAGCATATGGTTGTTTGTACCAGAGCCGAATGAAGAAAGCGTATGATAAAAAGGTACATCCTCGGAGCTTTCAGACGGGCGACCTTGTGCTAAAGAGGATTCTCCTGCCACAGGCAGATCACAGGGGCAAGTGGACCCCCAACTACGAAGGGCCATACGTTGTCAGAAAAGTCTTTTCAGGAGGAGCTTTGTTGTTGTCCACCATGGACGGTGAGGACTTTACATCGCCTGTGAATTCGGACGCAGTTAAAAAATACTTTGCTTGAAATTGACCCGCTGGACAAAAAAGGAGAGTCCAGGCAAAAATGGGGCATCCTGGCGAACCAAAAACAGAATAAAAGGTTCGGGCAAAAGTTAGGGATAAAATTGAAAAAATGTACACCCGCGAAGTCGAAAACCTACACTAGGCGGCTTCGGCAAAAAATGGTATCCCAGTGAATTGAAAACCCGTAAAGGGCGGTTCACGCAAAAGTTAGGGATTTGAAAAGCAAATGACTGCGGTCCGAATTTGATATTGCATTGCACATTGGTGCCAGAGAATACTTGAGGATTCGTTTATCAGATACAACCTCTTCATAAAGTTGAATACCGGGAAAGCGCCAGAGTCAGGCGAGTCATAGGAGGATCAGCTCATGGTGTTTGTCTGCATCCCATTGCCGACATGTGTACATATTTGTGTTAGTATTTATGCTTCCTGTGCATACTTGTGTACTTGTTTGTGCGTAGCTACCTCTTTTCAGGAGTTACATCCAGTGTACAAAACTCCGCCTATTTAGAGGCCCTATCAATAAAACATGTTATTCAGTACTCGATATTTGTTTTTTATTGTTTTGTATGTGAAAAAACGCCGATTGTTTTGACAAAACTAGCATGTACATAACGGTGTTGGCCCTTGCCAATAATTGCTAAAACTTTGAATTGACTGAAATGATGTCACGAATGCTAACCCGAATAGATTCGGTTGTATGGACTTGTTTTGTCGCGTTTGTGCTGTTTTGCAGGGTCCTTGCCTGTTTGAAGCAATCGAAAGAGAATTACTATGGCCTAGCCAGGGCATTGGATGAAAGATGTGATTACAGTTGATGTAAATCCCCACGCAGGTCGTGTTCCCGGAAGTGGAAATGGCGCTCCCCTTTATTGAAGGACAAGATTAATTCCCCAGAAGAGTATCTTAATAGAGATGTCTCCGGCAAGGTGGTAATCCCCACAGAATTGAGCATGTGTAGATGCAATCCCCAGTTGAGAAGGTTCTCAAGATGGATGACCAAGTCAAAATTGGTTCAGAAAGATGGTTTTTCTGTTTCCCCCGCAGGGTCAGTTATTTCCAACAAGAGTTGATAATCTCAAGATTGTGATTTGTATTCAGACAGTATGATTTCCTCCACAAGGACTTTCTATCCCGAGCAGAGTTGTTTAGCCTCAGAGTAGTGATTCCAGGTTGGCAGGCTGTGCTCAGACAGTGTACATTCCTCAAGGAAGATCCATTATCCCCAGTAGGGTCGTCTACTCTCTCCAGCAGAGGTTTCCTTCCCGGTAGGATCCTTTATTCTCCCGCCAGTGGAGCCAGTTTTGTCTCCAAGAGAGTCGTTTCTTCCCCCCAGCGGAGTTCTCTCTATTCAGCAAGAATTTTCTTTCCTCCTAGTGGAAATTAAAGTTCAGATCTCTCCCCAGCAGAGTTGGTTGTATGTCCTGGCATTTATTTTGCCAGAATACTTCGTGATACCCGTTCACTCCCCAGCATGGTGTTATTTGTCCTCAACAGCAAGGATTGGTGAAGCAAGCTCGTCAGAGCTTATCCCCAGCAGCTTGAACCTACATTTTCATCGACATATAGTGTCATATTTGCATCCACCAAATAAAACGCGTAGCATTTCCATATTGTATGGAGCATTACGCCATTACCAAACATACACATTTTGAAGAATAGATCAGGTTGATTGACTCTTTGCTTTCAGGTATTTTCTCAATAGGAGTATGGAGTTCTAAAGATCAGATGGTACTAGACAATCGAGGTCTCGCCCGGAGACGTGTGATGTAGTTCAGTTTATGGTTCCCCACAGAGTTGCCAATTGAGGCATTGTTGTACCCGGCCAGCGGGATGTTTTTTCAAGATTGTTGTGCATTGGCACGAGGTTTTCACGAAATCAAAGTTCAGAAGTAGCCACTTGTTATTGACGCGAGTGTTTGACAGTTATTCTCGGAACATCCCCCAGCGGAGTTAGTTACTGCAAAGAATAGGCAAAGAAGCTATGTCCGAGAAGAAGACATTCCTGTGTGATGGGCAGAAGTCAAAGTTCCTGTGTGATGGGCAGAAGTCAGAGTTCCTGTGTGATGGGCAGAAGAAGACATTCTTGTGTGATGGGCAGATGAAGTCAAAATTCCTGTGTGATGGGCAGATGAACACGTTCCTGTGTGATGGGCAGAAGTCAGAATTCCTGTGTGACGGGCAGAAGTCAAAGTTCCTGTGTGATGGGCAGACGAAGACATTCCTGTGTGATGGGCAGAAGTCAGAATTCCTGTGTAATGGGTAGAATTCAGAGTTCCTGTGTGATGGGCAGACGAAGACGTTCCTGTGTGATGGGCAGACGAAAACTTTCCTGTGTGATGGGCAGATGAAGGTTTTTCTGTGTGATGGGCAGACGAAGGCATTCCTGTGTGATGGGCAGAAGTTAGAATTCCTGTGTGATGGGCAGAATTCAGAGTTCCTGTGTGATGGGCAAACGAAGACGTTCCTGTGTGATGGGCAGACGAAGACGTTCCTGTGTGATGGGCAGATGAAGGTTTTTCTATGTAATGGGCAGATTAGGATTTTCAGTAAAGTGGATAGAAGTATGTTCCTGTGTCAGATAGGCGGATGACGATTTCTTTGCAGTTATACACAAAGGTGTGTTCCCGTTTCAGATAGGCGGATGATTTCCTCGTAGGGAGCATAGTATGTGTCCCATGACAAGATAGAGCTACATTCTTACAAAAGTCTTCTTCCGGTGAAGCCACTAAGGATTGTTCCAGTATTGACAGAATAGTGATGAAGTCGGATCAGTAAAAAAATTTTTCCCCAAGTAGTGGTGTAGTTGTTTTGCAGTTGGCAAATTTTCGGGTTTATTGGTATTCAACCGTTTCGTACCTCGATTGTCTGAAGGCTCCGGGCGTTTCACCCAGTCGGGTCCAAATCGTTTGAATAGGGGCAGCTGTTGCACCCCAAAATTTGACCAACTTATTTCACCTGATTTTATGTTTCATAGCTTTAGCATTTGCATATTAGGTCATATTAGGTCATGTACATAATTCATTCATCTGCATAGCATAGCATGGGCAAGCCATCCAACAAGGGACCGAGTGACATTCTTATCTCTATGAGCCTATCAAGAGGTTCTTATTCAAAATTTAAGCCTATGCAAGTCATCAAAAAGGAATTGAAGCTTGAGAAGTTAGTGGACCAATCAGTGGGCTTTTCTCCTATCTTGAAGGGGTTTGAAGACTATCAAAGAGATTGTGGGCTATGAATTAAGGGCATGGAATGTATATAGACATCATGGAATACCTAGAGGGTAATTTTTAGAGTGAGACAAGTCATTGATGTGATTACAAGAACTACAGTTGAAGACAGTCAATTAGGGTTTCATCTGGGTCAACCCTAGGTCAAATACTTGATTGAAGGGACATCAAGGCCTGTTTGAAGAATGGGGGATCCATCATTTGATATGTGGATATGGATGTGGTATTGTGCCAAGGAGAAATCAAAAGAAATCAAGAAGAAGAGAAGTTTCTAAATTAGGGTTTCAATGTAAAATCCCCTGATTTAGGGCAAACTTCCAAGCAGAATAATTCAAGATACAAGTCTCTAATGGATCTTTGGCCAACATGGAACTTGTAAAGTCTCTCAAGACCTTTAATTTGAGTGGTGGAAGGCATCAAGGAGATTTGTAGAACTCAAGTTATGGTTCTTGCAAGTTACAGGTCATCAGAGGCATCTGAAATTTGTCTGTGAAAGTTACTTGACTTCCCAGCAACTTTTGCCCCATAAGGAGTTTTCAAATGGATCTTTGGCCAACATGAAAGTTGTTCCTCATAATATTAGCTTTCTAGAAAGGTATGGTATGCCTCAATATGATTTGTGGAGCTCTACTTATGATCTTGACAAGCCAAGGGCATTTTGGGCATTTGGAGGTTATAAGTCATTTCAAGCATAAGGCCATATCTCCTACTTCCAAGCTTCAAATGGAAAAATCTTCAACATAAAACTTGCTTAGAATGATGTTTTAAGGCTATTAGGGAGGTCATGAGATGTTAAAAAGGCTTGTATCAAAAAGTGATAAAAATGGCCTAAAAAAGGGGAATAAGTCAAATAAAGTGGTGAAAAAAAATCAAATTTTGGGTTAGAGGTCACAAACAAGCCATATGACATACCAATTTGATTGTAAAATTCATTTTAAAGACAATGGCATTGGCACATTTTTGAATTGAGCAATAATTTCATGACTTGCTTTGTAAAAGTGGTTACTTGAAATGTAAGTCACTAATCCAAACCACTTAACAAGGCATTTGGAAGGCTATTTTGGTTGGAAACTTCCAAGGGAAGATACATGAACAATCTAGAAATTTCCAAGGGAAGATACATGAATAATCTAGAAAGTTCCAAGGGAAATGGATTTTATTATTTTGGGTTTCATTTCTAGAATATTCCAATCATCTCTATAAATGTTTAGAAACTCATTTGAAGCAAGGTTGGTGATTGATTGGAGTTGGATTGGAAGAGAACATATCAATTTTCAAGAGAGCAAATCAAGTGGTGATTCTTCATTCAAGGCGATTTCGGTTCGATTCGAAGATTGTAGCACTTTCCTTGCATATTGTTGAACGAATTTGAAGCTTTTAGAAGTACGAAAAGAGCCGAAGATACTCCGTTTCGAAACTCCGATCAAGGTATGTAAACCTTCATTTTCCCATGGATTTAGGATGAGATAATTATAAATTCTCATGCGGTTAGGATCATGAACACCTATGGATGATTTTAGGATTGTTAATTTGGAGATTTTCTTCATTCCCTTTTTCTTTTTCTTTTTCTGTTTTGAGGCCTGTTTGCTTTTATTACGTCAAAAATAGTAAAATGTTCAAGAAATTATGAAATTTTTTTCTACAGATCTTGATTATCTTAAGAAATTTTAGGTGCTAAGTTTGCATTTTTTATATTTTTTTTTATTTAGTTATGATTTTTCTTTCGTGCTAATATCCATTGGTGTACATAACTGTTCATCTGTTTTGTTTAATTTTGTTCTCTTTAATGCTTCATGATTTTGAGATGATTTTTGGATATGTTTTAGATGATATGCATAGGGTTCCCCAGAAATTGTATTGGAATTTCTAGACGACTCTAAGTTTAGTTTTGAATCCTCTTTTTAGAGCCATCGCCATCTGAATGTTCCCTGGACACTTTATAGGTTTTCCTTTAGAAAGTAACCTTAACTTTAGATTTTGGTTTTAATTTTTTTACCATAGGTTGCTAACATCTTCAGAATATTGTATAATTTTTATTAGATTTTTGTGGATTGTTTTCCCATTTCTTTTGCATTTTACATTCTGATGAGTATTTTGCATGATGTTTGCTTTGCATATTTGATACCGCTGTTTTGTAGAATTTTGTTCTCTCAATTGGTGATGATTCTTGCTTAGATCTTTTGGTAGATTGTAGCTAACACTCGCATGTTCCCTTAGGAATTTTTGTAGATTTTCTAGATGTAATTTGGTTCTGTTTTAGGGTTGTTGATTAGGACCTTCCCAATTGATGGTTAACCTTGACCCCTTGCATGTTAGGAATTGTTTAGACCCCTTAGAAATTGATATAGGGTTTGATCTTCGATCTTGATAATATAGATATTAATATACTTTAGGGTTTTCCTTAGGATAATGTGATAAAACTTTAGAATAAAAATGGTAGTAAAAAAATGTTGAAATAGATATGGTGTAATAAAAAACTTAGAATAATTAGGGTTTTGAACATAACATAGGTGCAACAAAATAATTCCTTTTTGGGCTTTTTAGGTTGAATTAGAAGATGGGACTATAGGGGTATTATGGGAAAGTGTAGTAGATCCCTTAGAATAAGTATTAGAATTTCCCCTATTATATTAATATTTAGTATATTTTTGTAATTGTTTGATTGTATGGTGTGCCCGTTTTGGGATTATTGCTTGTTATTTGGGCTTGTTGGGCTTGCTTGGGGTTTGGGCTTGGCTTGAAGACCATGGATGGTGAAGCATTGAAGACAAAGACAAAGTCAAGGGTTGAAGAACAAGTTCAAGAGTTGATGAAAATTGTAGCTTGCTTGTAGCTGTTGAAGATCACAGGAACTAGGAGCTAGGTAGAGCTTAGAGTAGAAATTTGATTCTTAAACATGGATGGCTTTGTTTGCCTCCATCCCTCTCTATGATTCAGAGTCTCTCTAGGATACTCACCCCCTTCCTTTGGAAGGCTTGGTGACAGTATCTAAGAGATAGAACTCTTGAGAGAAACATTCTACATTTTGTTAACAGTCTGTTTGCCACCTTTGGTGGTCAACTAACTGTTTAACATCTCAATTCATCCTATTAATTGTTCCTCATCCTGGAAAGTTTGATTTGAAGAAAAGCCATGAAAGATTAAAGATAGAAGTCATTGTTTGAAGATTAAGCTGTTGAAGCTGTGCATGTGACTGCTGCTGTTTGAAGCCCTGCTGCTTGAAGCTGTGGAAGATGATTACTGTTAGAGTTTTCCTCCTTGAAGATAGATGCTTGATGGAAGCTTGTTGATGAAGACTTTGCTTGAAGATGTTGATGGAGCTTCCTGTGTAGAGTTGCTGTTTACGGTTTATTTTTTGCTGTTTAGAAGCTTTTGATGTATTGTTTGAGTTTTCGGGACTGTATTGTTTGCCAATTAATCTGTTAGGTTGAAAGTGAATTTTGTTCGCTTTTGCCTGTTGTTTTCAAGGTTCGAGGAAGAGCAAGACTCCCTTGCCTAGCTTGTACTGCTGCATTCATGCATTTTACTGCTTTATTGTATATATGTTGTTGTTTTTTCGTTTATCCCCTTAGGATCTCTGTTTCTCTCTGCGCAAGAGAGAAATATGACAGACATTAGGTTCTTATCCATGCATGACAACATTAGGTTAGATTTTGATTCCCTTTTTTAAACCATAGGTTAGAGTTGCTGTTTCTCTTCTTTCTCAAAACAATCAGAAAAACACAATAAACATTTCAAACACCATAAAAAAACAGTTCTTGCGTAAAAGACTGTAAACCAATCAAAAACGTCATTTTTGTCCGCTTGGACCCATAATCCGGAGAAAACCTTTTTCAGAAGGATAAAAACAATCAAGGCAGACTTGTGTCGTACGTGGCCCGAACTACGTTTGCTCTGATCTTTCATGCTGTATGAAAGTACGTAGGCATAGGATGCGATATCCTAGCGAGCAACCTTCCCCTCCTTTCCCGTAGGTAGGCGAACTACGTTGACTCTGATTTCTCGTTCCAGACGGGAATACATAGGCATAAAGTGTGATACTTTGCCGAGTCATTTTATTTTCTTTTAACCCCAGGCCTGTAGAATAGATAGAATAACAATCCGTACTAGAAAACAAGCGCGGATCCCGTCGAGTATGACGGACGTGAGGGGTGCTAATACCTTCCCCTTGCGTAACCGACTCGAATCCAGGATTTGGTTGAGATGACCATTCCTTTCCCGTATTTGCGGTAGGTTTACTTTGAGCATTTCCTTTCCCTCTGTTGGGATAAATAACGCACGGTGGCGACTCTTCTGTTCAGCCGGCGCCGATTTTTGCAGTAGCGACAAGGAGTAATCACAAAAGTCGGGAATTAGGGTTTCAAAAGGGGCAAGACCATAACTCCTTAACCACACATCCAAATGAAGTGGTTCAAAACTCATTAGAAAGCTCTTGACAAATCCTACAAAAGCCTCAAAGTGGTCCATGATCATAAAATGCATAGATTTGGAGTTATGATCAAATTCATTTCAAGAGGGGAAAATGACTTAGAGAATTTCACTTTTTAGCTTGTTTTTTAGCAACTTTGAGAGGCTTTTTGGCCAAGTTCCTTTAAGAATTTGAAACTCATGAAAACATTAATGTTTTAGATCTATTTGAGGGATTTCTAAAAAGTACTAGAACATCTCAATGGCATTTGTGAGCTGAGAGTTATGGATTTGGCAAGATGGTGTTTTCACACTTGAGTCCCACGTTGGTAATTTTTCATAAGTTCATTCTTTGGTCACTTGGACCATTGCTCAGCCCTTGAATCTTATTGTTTCTGATATTTAGATGTTTTGAAGCATTGAATTGTGAGAGTTATTCAGAGGAAGTGGAAATTTGAAGTTTGGCAAGTTGGCTTGCAAGTTGTAAATGCAACTTGCATTAAAATAATGTAAAAATGAAAAAGGTGGAAAAGGAAGCTCTGCAACCAGCCATGTTCCTACTCTCCCTAGCCTCACTTTAGCCACTCTAAATTCATCATTTCACTTGACTTTCAGCTTACCTCCAAGCCAAGAAAACACTTTTGAGAGATTTGATCCAAATTGCCAAACCTTTCCCTCTTAGGAAGGAAACCTCCAATCTGTCCTTTCCCTCTCATTTCCCTATAAATAGAGGACATCTCTACCTCATTCAATACATCAGAACACCTCTAAAAACCATAGTAATCACAAGTTCTTACCCTTTCCCTCTTTACTTCAAATTCACCAAAATCTCAAAATTACCAAAACACAAGAAAAACTGTCTTGACAACCCAGCCCCTAAACCTCATTCTACACATCCAAACTCACCAAAAACCTTCCACACAATCCACAAATATGGTATAGAAGGTGTTCCAACCATTAGAACACTCAAAAACAACATTTTGCAAAAAGTCAACTTCCATACCAAGCAACTTTGACCACAATGCATAAAATCTGCCAAGTTCTTGTCTAGGCTTCTTCTTGATGTTTTAATCACTCATACACCTCATATATATCATTTTGAAATTGTTCAAGACATCAAAGATCAGCTGGAATTGAGTTTACACCAACTGTCACAAAAGTGGTATTTTGCTTCAAAAAGAAGAAAGGTTTCAAAGCTAGGTTGTGCTAGAAGATTCTCTAGTTTTCTTGGATCTTTTGCTTATTCAAGACTGTCTATAAGAGGTATGTAACATTAAAACTCATCTCATACATTACATTGCATGATATACAAATTTGAGGTTATGTGTTGAAAGTATGTTCATTGTTATCCCAAGATTGCTCTCTATGAAAAAATTCATGTTCATTGCAATGTGGCTGTTTTATTGATGTATTATGGTTATGAATGTTGCGTTGATGATAGGTTGTACCTTTGATTGTGTTCCAACTGTTTTAAAAAAAAAGGACTATCCACAAGGAGTTAACATTAGGAGTTTTGACATGAGTTTTGGATTGTTGATTGGTGGCTATCTTGTTACTGTCTAGACCTGTCATTTTCCTTTGGGTATGATTTGTTTTAAGTCTTGCCACTGTATCTTGCTCATCATGAATCATGTTGCATCAAAATCCCCAAAGCAGTCTTGCATTTTTATTGCCATCAACAAATGAGTTTGAGTTTGGAAAGAAGTATGTTTGAAGTTTGAACACAGAACCAATTGTCATTGCATATGTGATGTGTGTATACCTTTTGTTTATTTGAAAAACCTCACATTTTGAAGAAAGGAACCACCTGCTGCTATCATTGTCTTGCCAACACAGTTTTTCAACTTTTCATCACAATACACCAATTTCCATTGTAATTGATATGTGTTCTTTCTTAAAGTTAAAACATTTGCCTTATCATATTTGTGATGTGTGTGGATCATGATTTTGGTTTGAAAACACATCTTTTAAAATCATACCTACTGCACAATCAAGACAGTTTTTGCATCCACATACCAACTTTTTCCCTGAATGAAATGTGTTCATCTCTTGGACCTAATCCCAACTGTTTTCATATATAGGATGTGTATGTATCCTTGTTTGACTTGAAAATTCATCATCCTAATCTGTGCATGCTACATTCCTAGCTGGTTTACCAAGACTGTTTTGCATTTCAATTGATATGCCAAAATTCTGATTTGATTAAGGTGTGCCTGAACTTTGGTTTTGATCCCATCTGCTACCATATGCATAATGTGTGTACATCATTGTTTTGACATAAAACCATATCTTTTGAAACCATACCTTACTGCTACAACTGTTTTTTTGCAAAAATCACTTGGGCACACACTCCACTTTTTGTTGCTTGTTTAATTTTAAGATGATTCATATAGCATTAGACCTTTTATGACATATGAAACTTGTTTGATCATGAATCCCTCATTTCTATTTGCCTCATTGTTCTGTCATGACAAATTGGTTCATCATTGTTTGAATTTGCATGCTTGATGGTCATTTTCTTGTTATGAGCATTTCATAGTAACCTCAAGAACTAAACTCACTTGTTATATCATTTTGAACTTATGCATAACTCTATTTTGACCCCAAACCATCCCATATCATTTTTGATCCCAAGTGTACACTTTATGTAAAGGACTGAGTAATGGCCATGTGATTTCCAAAACCATTTTGTTTGTAAACAGTTTTAAGGATTAGACACACCCTATGTGATGTTTTGAGGATGTATGTGTGAGTCATTTGCTTCAATTTGGTATGTTCCATAATTTCCCTACCATACTTGCAAGTGCCTTGAATTTATCTTTCATTTCCATATGACAGTTGGAGTTTTGACTCATGAGTGGTTTGTTTGAATATATGAGCTTGATGTACATGATATTTGAGTTGTGTTTGAGCTCTTTCCCGGATCATAGCATGACTGGTTTGACCATTAGCTTTGTAAATGCATTTTCATCCCATTTTTTGCAACTCATATGCTCATTTTTTGAATTAATGATGGTTTGAATAAAACCATTGTTGGAACTCATTTATCAACATGTGCATGACTTGTGTGTGTGATTAGTTTGGCCAAAATATGCATAGATCATGAACTGAACTTTCTCATGCACTTCACAAACACCAACTTGTAGATGTAACACTACTTTCCACACCACGCAATTTGAGACCCTCCCTTGTGTATAATTTCACTCACCAACATGCTTTCAATGTGTGTATGTGCTTGCTTTGATCTGAACCTGCTTAGAATCTGACTTTCATTTCATTATGCATTTCACAAATGACCAATTGCAGCTTGATAGTCATTTCTCACCAGAACCTGTTTTGAATTTAATCTTTTGTTCACACTCATTCATCAATATGTTTTTAATGTGTGTATGTACTTGGCTTGGTCTGAGAGTTCTTGGAATTTGACCTGCACATTAATATGCATCTCACACACTCACACTTGCTTGTGCTATCGAATTTCAAAATAAAAGCATGATCTTTCAAAATTAATACCACCACTGTGATCCTCATGAAATTTCACTCAAGTTTGATAAAAATTTCACTAAATTCCATAAAGAATTGACCAAGTTACACATCAAAACGCATCCATGATTTTACTTGTTCTTGGTCCTTTGAATGTTGCCCAGAAATCCACAAGATTACGCCTCATATGTTTATTGGGGTGGCTATATCAACGGATGTATAGCCACCCCAATGGTAAGAACCTTGCCATAAAGCGCGCCTTGTACCCATTGAACCTAGGTTCGATCCTTGAGGAGGATCAACCTTTTTAGTTTTTTCCTTTTTTGAGCGCGTGCCTGATCAGGCCAAAGGGCGTGGGTTCAATTCCCACCCCTTGCTTTTTTTCATTTTATTTTTACTTGTTGTCATTTTTTGTACATTTTTTACATAAACTTCAAAAAATCATATCTCTCTCATTTTTCATCATTTTAAGTTTATTATTTTTGTAACATGCTTGGTTTGATGCCTATTTTCATGTGATAAAATAAAATTTCATGTTTGTTCGTAATTCCATTGCCTCTTAAATACTTGGAAGTTGTTTACGTTTTAAGACTGTTATCGCACGTCTTGATGAATTTCTTTCTCACCATGCTTGTTCATGTTTGTTTATTTGCTTATCTTTCAATTCCTTTGTTAGTCAACATGATAGGATTTTTTTTGGTTGTTACCATAAATAAATTTGTTTCCTCTGAGAAATTACTTTAAGCTTGATCTGTCGTCACATTTCTCACTTTGCTTATTTGTTTTGATCGTCATCAATGCATCTTTGGTTTTTACCTTTAACATGTTCATTTAATGGTTGTCACCATGCTTATTTTCTTCATGATATTTTCTTTGTTGAGTTTTTTCTTTTCCCCAAGTGATGAAGCTTGTCAGTTCTCATCCAAGTTGCCGCCCCTTTTTCCTCCCAAAGGAAAAGTCTTTCCATTGACCCCTTGTGTCATGGATAGCTCATAACCATTCTCTTGACTTTGTTAAGTCATCTTTAACCTTAGTTTAGAAGCCATTAGACTTTGCTTTGAGTCTAAGAACCCCACTTCTACTAGGAGTGTTCTTCAACTAGAACCCTAGGATAGGGTTTGTCAACTCTATGTAAGAATCATTGTCATTAATTCTTACTCCCCCCTCTTGAGTGTTCAACTTAGATTAGGGAGTTTTGTCAAACTCCACACAACATTGTCATGTTTGTTCCCCTTTGAACCTTGATCATAATCAAGTGTTCTTCATCCCTTGTGAGGTGAACTACGATTGCTTTGATTCTATCCTAGTTAGGATATGTAGGCAGAGGACGCGATGTCTTTGTGAGCAAGCTTAGCGTACATATCTTTAGGTTTTAAACTTATACCTTTTCCCAATCCTTAGCAAATACCTAAACAAACTTAGCACACAAACAAACAAAAGGTTCTTGTAGAGTACTACAGGTGCTTAGGGTGCTAACACCTTCCCTAGGTATAACCAACCCCCGATCCCCGAATCTCTTAGCATTGTCGTTACATCGCGAAAAGGGTTTTTCTTTCTTTAGACCTTTCCTTTGGATAAATTAAAGTTCGGTTGTAAAATAATTAATATTCAAGTTAATTTAATAGCTTGATATCCAATTTTCACCGCAACACCAGACAAGTCCTTTCTCTTGGATTGTATGGAATGGAGAGGCTTGCAGAATCGTCTGATATGTTGCCTTCAGATTCATCTTCAGGCACTATATTGATATGAGCTTCCCAAATAACCTTGGATCATGTTCGCGGAGGACAAACCATGTTGAGGTAAGGGATTATCTTGCACATTAGGAATGGAATCCTTAAAGGATAAGATTCCGCACTTAACCAATCTTTGAACGTATGCTTTCAAACCGTAAAAGTTCTCAATATCGTGGCCTGGAGAACCTTGATGGTATGGGCAAAAATGTCAGCTTTGTACCAATACGGAAGTTTCTTGGGTACCTTAGGTGGAGCTCTCGTCTGGATGTGACCTTTTTGAATCAAATCTGGGAACAAGTCAGCATATGTCATTGGGATGGGATCAAAGTCTATTTTTTTGTGTACACGACTTTGATCGTCGAATGGCTGATTTTGTTGATTTTGTCGATGTTGTAGCTGATAAACCGGAGTGTTGAACACTGGCGATATCGCAGCAACCTGATGTGATGGCGGATACCCTCTTTTGGGTCGTCCCTGCTGTACAACACTTACCTCGTGTTCTCTCTTTTTCACAAAACCACTCTCATACTTTTGAGCATTATTGGGAGCACTCCCTTCCTTGACTAATCTTCCTTCACAAACCCCCTCTTCCAAGCGCATTCCCATGTTTACCATTTCGGTGAAGTCACTGGGTGCACTTGCTACCATTTTCTCATAAAATAAAGGACCCAGAGTCTTCAAAAAAATCTTGGTCATTTCCTTTTCTTCTAATGGCGGTATGACTTGGACGGCTAACTCGCGACAATGCTGAGCATATTCCTTGAAATTCTCTTTGTCCTTCTGAGCCATAGCCCTCAATTGATCTCGGTCAGGTACCATGTCCACATTATACTTGTATTGTTTGATGAAGGCTCCACCCAGATCATTAAAAGTTCAAATCTTCGCACTATCCAATCCCATATACCACCTGAGCGCAATGCCTATTAGACTGTCTTGGAAATAATGAATGAGCAATCGATCATTGTCAGTTTGGGCAGACATTTTCCGAGCATACATAATAAGATGACTCTGAGGGCAAGTATTCCCTTTGTACTTCTCAAAATCAGGGACCTTAAACTTTGGCGGAACCTTGACATTTAGAACCAAACACAAGTCAGAAGCACTTTTACCAAATAGTTCTTTCCCACGAAGAGCTTTCAATTCTTTCTGAATCTCAGAAAACTGGTCTTGGAATCCATCCATCCTCTCTTCAAATCCCGCAGTTTCACTGGATGTCCCATGGAAAATTTGATCGTCTAGAACATACGGAGTAACATTCATACACGGAGGTGTCGCAGTCATTACAGCAGTAGTTGTAGGAATGGCTTGAACAGTGGTCCTGGCAGAGACCTCAGGAACAGGCGGGCGATAACCAGTCGGAGTAAAATAAGGAGGCATCCCCCACGGGAAACCTGGCGGCATGCTGTAGGTCAATTCAGCAACAATAGGCACCACTGGAATCGGTGATGATACCACTTCGAAGATAACAGGCCTTGGAACATCCTGATTGTTGAGTGTAGACTGGTTAGATAGAGCTTCAACTAAACCATTCAACCTTTCCAAATTTTCCTTCAGGATTGAAACTTCGTCATGGAGCACTTTGTTCTCTTGTTCCAATTGATCCATCTTTTGGCCTCGACTGACTCAAGTGTTGTATTGGAGATTCAGTTTGTCTGTGAAGATGAAGCGAGAGTGAGACCCCCCCCCCCCCGGAATGCAAAGGATGATATGCTGGTGCAAAATACCAATGCAAGAATGCAAAATGAAAGGTTTCATGGAACTCAAGTATTTATAAACGTCACAGAGTACCTAAAGAAAACTCGTTTATTATTTTTTTTATTTTTTTTATATCGATTACAAATAAACATTCTTATAAGAGTCCTGACCTCATAGCTAAATAAAAGCTAGTAAAGTCCTAAGGAAGTCATTCACCGTGCTTGTTGATTTGCTCTTCTATCTGGACTTTCTTGAATATAATTGGTTCACGATCAACTTCTAAGGAATATTTTGATAGAAGAAAATAAATCCTCCATCATTCTTTTTTCTTTCCTGGAAAGCAAGGAAGGAATCCCTCGTTCATTTGGATCTTCAATATTGATCTTCGATGGGAGCTTTTAACTTCCTTAGGACATCCAGGTTAGGACCCTTAAAAGAATATTTCAAAATATTTTTCTTTAGTAATCCCTATTGGTTCTTATAATGTTTATAAATAACGTTGAATTCCATGAAACCAATGTAATATGATGCTTTATGGATGCAACAAACACAAGTAAGCACATAGAGACATAAGGATAAACAAACAAGGGAGACCCTAGGTTTGCAATGAGCATGGAGCAAAGGTATACCCATTCCCAAAGGATGTCGACTAAAGGTTGATTGTACCTGCAGAACAAGGTTCTAAAGAGGTGCCCAAAATCACTAGCCCATCTTTCGGATATTATCAACTTCCCAATTACTCAGTGACTAATAATATTCTCAAGAGAACATCTTTTGAGTGTAGCATCGTGTAGCACTATTTTGGAGGTACTCCCTTATAGTTCCGCACTACATCCTAATAAAGGCCAAAGTGGGGTTAAGGTAACTATGGTCCTCAATATCATAGGCTCCAATAAAAAATAGTGAATGTTTTCACGTGTACTCGTTCAACAGTACCATTTTCGAGAGGGCCTCAATTGAGTGTGATTTTCAAGTCAGCTTGGTCGGGATTCAACCCCCTATAAGCCTCGTCAAACATATCACTATCCTATCTTAAGTTCACTCAAGTCCGGGTGTAGGACTTTGTCTCACCACTCAAAGGATGTCAACCCAAAAGCATAAACAACAAATATACAAATAAGCAAATAAGCAAATATGTAAAGCGATAAACAAGTAAAAATAAAACAAGTTAGGGAAACCCACAAGGAGTCCCCAGTGAAGTCGTCATTTCTATCACGGTGAAATTTGGATACCAAGCTATTGATGAGCTTGAATCTAATTCATTTGCAACCGAACTTTGACTTGTCCAAAGGAAGGGAAAAAGATCGAAATACCCATAATGCAATGCAATGCAAATGCAAAGGTTACAGAGTTTAGGTTCGGGGTTGGTTAAACTTAGGAAAGGTGTTAGCATCCTAAGCTTCTGTAGTACTCTACAGGAACCTCTTGTTTTATGTGTGTTTTATTGCTAAGGTTTATCTACTTAAGGATGAAAGACCTAGGGTTTATTTCTAAGTATACTCGATAAGATATCGCATCTTATGCCTATATATCCTGACGGGAGTGGAATCAGAGTATCTCTAGTTCCCCTAAAGGGTTTGAGGAGTTCTTTGGCTGTGGTCAAAGTTCCTACGGGTTTAGGGTAGTTGATTGATCGATTTTAGGAGAAAATATGAGTTGTCATTTTAAGGGAGATTATTGGATTTAACCACCACAACTTTGTAGGAAAATAGTCTTTGCGTCGTCTTAAGAGAAGGGCTCAAGTACTCGGATTGTCAACAAGTACGCCTCTATCTCTCCTAAGGCAAAGTCCCTACATATTGATTGAATTGTTATGAGGTAGGAGTTTTATCTCACTTAAGATGATTAACATCTTATTCTCTAATATGTTTGAATAGTTTGAATTGAGTTGAATGTGTTTGTCTAAGTTGTAAAGATAAAGGTCCTTCCTATGAGGTAGGATCTAACTTAGAAGATCGACTTGAATGAGATCAAGGATCATAGGGGAATATGATGCAAATTAGATGCATACGCATAATTGTTTAAGTTATGCGCAGGTTTTACCTTTGGACATTATGCATTGCGATAAAATAAATGCGGAAATGATAAATTACGGAAAATAAAGGCAAATAAATAAATCTATACACAAACGCATGAAAGCGCTAAGTGAGTGTGTGAATTGCGCCTATGTGAGTGGAACCGATGTAGATGCGGGAGCGTGCACGGCGGATCGAATTGAGAGAGTTGATTAATTTTAGTTGAATTGATTTTAGGAAAAATAATATTAAAGGTGAATTGATTTCAAGAAAAATATGTTATATTGTGAGATTGATTTAATAAAAAAACACTGTAATATTGTTTTAAAAAGTTGAATTAGATTATATGGGTCAATTTTATAAGAAAATTATTTGATTATTTTAGTGAGATTTAATTTTTTTAGGAAAGGTTGGATAAATTAGTTTAGTGGAATTGATTAAAGTTTTTATAAATTAATTAAGTTTTTAGGTAGAAATAAATTTAAATGGGATTAGATTTATTAAAAGGTTTTATATTGAATAAAAAGTAGTTTTTGTTATTTCAAATTTTATTAAGTAAAAGGTTATTCTAAATATGAAATGGGTTTTTAAGAATATGAACAAATTACTATTATTATTTAAGAGATTATTATGTGATGGAAATAAGTTATTAATAAAATAAGATTAAATTATCAAATTAAAATAGATTAATTTAAATAAAAAAAGGTTTATTAATTTGTTTTAGTTAAATAAAAAACTGATTTAAGAAAGTTGATTAATGGTTAATTAAAAGGTTTGAATATTATTAGGGAGATTTTTATAAAATAAAAGGTTATATTAAATTGAATGCAAAAAAGGGTTTTCTCACTAAATGAAATATTTTTACTAAAAAGATAATTGGATTATTTAATAAAAAGTTAATTAGATTAAATATGTTAATTAGGTTGATTAATTAAAGTAAAAAAAGGATCAGTTACTTAATTGTTGATTATGGGGTTAATGAGGGCGAGTGATCCAGTGAGGGTAGTAGTGAGGGTTCACGGTGGGAGTACGGTCGCAGACCACTAGATCAGATCCATTGGAAATCTGAGGGTTGTGTGTGTGGTGTATGTGAGATACGGTGAGTGTGTGCATAGGGAATTACAATATATAAAACAAAAATTAACAGAAAATAAAGCCTTAGATCATTCTATCTTTTTCTCTTCACCGTCGCTCCGTCACTTCATCTTTCTCCCTCTATGATTCCCTTCATATATTCTTCACCGTTCTTTTCTCACTTCGCGTCACCCTCTTCTAATCCCATAAACCTATCAGAAAAACAATCATCAGTTACGAAATCAAAATATCAGTCGAGGAAAACGTTACCCTTGGTGAACAATGAAGCGATCGGGATGCGAGTCTGGGGAGGCGACGACGACGATATTTTTCTCCTGCTTTGGTAAAGACGGCGACGGAAACGAAGGGTTTGGATGGTGTTGGATTGGCGATGATGTTTCGTTGTATCCGCGGTGCGATTTCTAGACGATTTCGCAGTGAGCTTCCGGTGTTGGCTTTTCTCGGTGGTTGAAGTGCGCGGCGGCGCAGAAGTTTGAAGGTGATCTTGCGGAGACTTCCGGCAAGGGTTTTGGGTCGCGATTCCGCGGTGGATTCAGAAAGAGATAAGTTCCTCCTTTCCCTTTGATTTTTGCTCTGTATGTTAGGTTTTTTTTTTTCAATTTGGGATCTCTGTGTGTTGCCGTGTATTTCGTGTCCCCTTTCTTGTTCTCGAATTCCTCTTCTTATAATACTTTAGAAAATTCTGAATTGACTGGGGAGAAGTAGAGTTGTCGGGTTCTTGTTTTAGAAGTAAAATTAATCCATTAATGATTTAATTATTGTTGGAATTGACTTAATGAAGTTTCCTTTTCTGTTTTAACAGGTCTGGTTAAACTAGGAAAGAGGATCATTGCCAAAGTAATTGGTAAGAGCTGTTGTGATTCAAAATCTGCCGTGAAGAATGTACTTAATGCTTTCCAAATGATGTGCATTTGCTGCTGTCTGAAAGAATAACTCAAAATTTCCTTTTCTTGATTTTGTTTTTGAACAGGGCGATAAAGAGGTTTTGGTGGGTTGTCAATGAGATAACTGCTAGAATCTGCTCTAGGAAACTCAATGTGGGGCCTCCTTTGAAGAGTTTTCTTCTTCAAGTTCATCACGAATATTGTTGTGTTGTTCTGAGTTTGACTGACAATCAAATCCCTCATTGTGACCGTAGGTTGTGAAGATGCGTTCGAGTCGTGTCGTCGATATGACACAGAAACGGCGTCTGCTAATATTTTCGTCTCTTGAGGTACAACCTCGGGTAATGGAAACATTCTAGCGTAGTAATAATCCTTCCCCAACTAGCGTTGGAAGTTTGAGGGTACAACAGTTTAGCCGCGAGTGATATCTTTAAGGTACGAGGCTTTCTCTGCCTGGACTACAATTAGAAAGTTAAAATCTGTCTGAACTTAACTAAGTTAACACTTGCTTCTCCTTTATGCAGAACATTGATGTCGTTTCCTATGGTGTATGTGGAAGTACACAATATGAGCTACTGCTGTGAGGTTTTGCGTTTGCAGGTGAAGATATCATTTCTGGAACGGGTTTGGATATATCCCCAGCTCCTAAGTGGTTGTCCTTGCATTGAGTGGCGTTTAACAGAAAGACTATGCAGCAAGTCTGTTATGATTAGCTATGAATGTTTGAACCCATACTCAAATCAAAGAAAGGTTGATTGCCAGCTAACGTCGATTCTGCTGCAGGTTAGTTCAAGGCATGCGTACCTTGGTAAGTCCAATCACCGTCACGTTACTGCTGCTAAATGGAGCAAACTTAGAGTTTTCTTATTGCCAAAGCACTTGTAAGTGTTGTTGTGATCCCAAGAAAAAGAACCGCCATGAGGAATGCTACTGGCTCTGTTTTTATGCATTATTGTAAGCCTTGTCTAACTGATATTTAATTAATGGAAACAACTTCTACTAACAACTCCTGTTAACAACTTCTGTTAACAACTCATGTCAACCTTCTGTTAACAACTCATGTCAACCTTCTGTTAACCTTATGTAGTTGCGACGTTGTCGGACGCGTTTATTGGTTGTTTACGATTCTCCTACTATTTCGTTGATTTTCAACTTGAGAGTTGTTAACTCTGGCGGTAACTTGGTGTTTTTTCTTACAGGATAATAAACCAAACAATGGCTCCCGACATCAATGTTAAGGAGGGTCTACGGGGGCTCGTCTTGAGTTAAGGTAATGCACCCCATCTTCTAGCTTTCCTTATTCATAGTAAACCGAAATGCCTCGTGACCGTTGCTAACATTTTATTTCATTTTTCGTCGAAGGCGATGTTGTTGTTATAACAAAGATGGATTGAAGCTCGGGACACCACACCAGTCGGTTAAGCAAGCTTGCCCGGAGAAGAATCGCGTTCTGGTTGAAGCGAAGAGGCTTTAAGTCCTACTGATCTTGAATGCATGGTCTGGCGGTACCGTGTTTTGCTATTCTCTAAGCAAGAAAGGGACCAATGCATATTGCCGTGACGGTATGAATCTCAACTAATGGTCTTGATTTCCCTGAAGACATTCTGGACGACATTTTTCTTCACAAATCTCTTGTATTACTGATAAACAGGCCCAGTCGATTGAGAATTGGAGATTTTGCGGTAAAAGCAGATACAAAGTGAATACGAGGCTTATTTTTCATGAACGTCCTTGATCATGGACTTTTTGAGGATTCTAGGATTTTATTCAATTAGTTAGGAATCCATGTTCTGCTTGTTTGGTTGATTGTATAGAGAGGGCTACAGGGTCTTTCAATGATGATTTGCTTTGTTATAGGTTTAATTCTGTAATTTCCACTGTGTATGTATATTTGTAAGGGTGTAACTTAGTTGGGATACTTGAACAAGGAGGAGACTTGCTCTAACTATGTAGTGAATCTTGTTGTAATATGGGCTTTATGAGAATCAATGGGCCTTGGTGATTCAAAATCTTTGCAGAATATTTTTATTGCTCTTTCCTTTCAAACATCTCTAAATTTAAGCGATTTGGTATGTCGAGCGTTTGACAAAAATAAATTGTGAGAAGCCTTGGATGAAATAACATAGCAACGTCTGACTTCAAATGATTTGTGACTTCAAGTGATTTGAAAAAGTATAACTTCAGTTGTTGCTTCTTTAAATAAGTACTTAAAATGAATTCTTCCCAACCCAACATGCATTAGCCTTTGATGAATAGAATTGTTAAGAGTTTTAATCCATTTTGAACGAGTTGAACAAGAGAATCGCTTAAACCTACACTCCGAATTTAAGCTTTAAAATCTTTGGTCCACAATAACTGTTCTTCGGAATCCAATATGTAAGCCTTTGCCCATAAAAGGAAACGTCTTGAAAAAACTTCGATGATGAATAGAGTTGAAGTGTAAAAGGGACTTGGCAAAATCTCGATATAATAAGTCCATTGTTGACCAATATGAGCTCTTGTACGAAAGATGAGCGCACCTAAAGACGCGACCCTTTAGTACTAAATGCGAACCAATCTAACCAATCTTTTTGTTAACCGCCTCGGGATAGAATGACCATCTTTAATTCAGGAGCGATAATAAGGGAGCCTTAAACGTTCACGACCCTTAAAACAGAATTCGCAGGTTGTGTCTTAGTGGTGCTTGATTGAAAGAAACTGCATCTGCGCAAACTGGTTAGTGATAATAACCACACACAAAAACAACAGAAAATAAAAAAGAAAGTGGAATCTTAGAGTCAAAAATTAGAGTGTGACAATCACATAAACCAACAAGCCTTAAACAACAAGATTGGTGAAAACTTCTCTTAAAAGTGTTGTCAATATCAAAATCAAATCAACATATTACCCCAATCTTCATACCTAGAAACACATAGATTCACACAAAAATTCATACATAGCAATATTATACATAGCAATATTGTGTCTCATAAAATCTTTAAAAAAAATGAATTTGTCTCAATTGTCATTCTTTTATTCTTTTATGTTTGATCTAACATTAAAATTTCCCTTTTTACAAGCAAAAATACTAAGTTTTAAAATAAGAAAACTAAAATATTTTCAAGTTTAAAATAAAAGTTAAAAGTCTAACCATTTTAAGCACAATTGCCTCATGAATTCAAAATCTATTGGCGATTCTTTTAAAGGCAAAATCTATTGGCGATTACCAACAAACAAGACAATCGGTTACACGACAGAAGAGACGAATCATTACCGCATCAGCTCGATATGCAACATGACTGATCACTACAAAGCCAAAGCTTATCTAAATTACTCCTACTATCTTCTTTGTAGCAAGTTCAACTAACCCATGCCATACTCTCTTTTATCCCTTCATTTTTTAATACACTACTTGGGTGTTCCTTTTAAGGTTAGGTAGGTTCAAACAACAACCGCATTCAATGATTAAATCTTAAATTAATGTACCCGCCATATCCGATTCTGACACCACTAAGATAAACAAAACAAAACAAAAATAAGAAGCATGTGTGAGTGAGTGAGAGAGTGAGATTTGAGAAGTTAGGAAAAGACAGAATATGGAGAAGAAAATAAAGTGCCCCAAACCAAACAGCTTTTCATGCTTTCCAATAGTCATATTTGTTTTTTCATTCTATCCTCACCACCGTTCATACCCCCCACTAGTTTCTTGCCTGCCACTCCTCTTCTTCTTTCTTCTTACTTCTTACTTTTTCCTAAAATTTTCACACCCAAGAATCAAAATCACTTGCATTTCATTTCAAGCAAACACATCACCATTCAAGTAGTTTTTAATTTTTTTTAAATATAAACCGAATTTTTTTTTGCATAAAATTGGGTAGACTCATTTTAAATGAAAAAAAAAATCATTTAACACCATACTAAAGGCTGAATTTGAATCTAAAATCTCAGATTAATTTGGCAGAAACTTATTTATTTTTTTTTAAAAAAGATTATTTAACACTGTCAACACTTTCTTAAGTCCTAATTTTTCAACAATCACCGATCCAAAATTCAACATCAAACACTAAAAATGGGCCCTACAAATATTTCCGTACTATAGGCAGGACTTCCCATGACATAAGATAGTGAACAACTTCACATTCATCTTTACACGTAACTCACCAATCTCATTCATTTCTATTCTATCTCCAAATTTTCCATTTCCACATTCTATATAAATACCTCTTCACACACTCCATACTCTCCATATTCACATTCAAAAGTTATTCTTTCCTTCCCTTTCTTCTTTGCGTTTCTCAAACACATGAGTGTAGGTGAAGCAAAATCATCAACAAAACACAATGGAGAGTCAGGATCATCTTTCACCATCCCACGTGGACGTATCTCGACCGTCCCTCGGTTTCCCCTTGGGCACTGCACTTCTCTTGATCATCATTTTTAGCTTGAGCGGCATCCTCTCTTGTTGCTACCATTGGGATAAACTCCGTTCCCTCCGTCAATCTTTCTCAGATTCAAACCCTCAAATCGATTCAACCGCTAAACCTAAACCTTACTCCACCGTAAGCATTTCAATTTTCACACTAATTTCAGTTCATACTAAGAAATTTCAATCGTTACAAATTTTCTTATGTTTTTGTGTTTTGTTTGTGGATTGATTAGGAATTGAAGCAAAGCAAAGGAGAAAGCTATTCGGTGATGATGCCGGGAGATGATGTGCCGAGATTCATTGCGATGCCGTGTCCGTGTGAACCTTCGCGGCCGGAAAATATTGTTGTGACGGTTGTGAAACCGCCGCCACCGATAAAGCCACCGCGATTAGCGATTCCTTTGTATTTGTAAATAGTTAGTTAGTTGTGGTGTGTTACAATTCTTCTCATCACATGTTGCCACCGTTTATGTTGATTATTTAAATGGGAAATTGTTTGAGTAAAAAGGTGGTAACTTGTGATAAGAAGTTGAGAATGTTAGAAAGAAAATGGAAGGAAAAAAAAAGTTAGGTTAGGTATATGGTCAATTTGGGATTTTGATGGCCATTCCATTTAATTTAATCCTTGTGTTTTTGGTATGTAATTACTATGTAAGAGGAGGTATAAATGGTTTATAAATTTTAATTATTTGAAGCAAAATTTCAATTTGTTTTTCTCTTCCTTATCTTGGTTTGAAGAGATGAGTAGATTTCCCAATATAATTGTATATTTTTCTTATATAACAATGCTATTTTAAAATCAAAATTTGTCACCCATCGCTATTTTAAAATACAATATAAAAAAGTGTTTTCTTTAAGAAGAAAAATAAAATAATAATAAATTGGCCAAATGTATCCATTATATATTTTGTTATGATCCTTTTCATATTTAAATTTTATATTATTATTTTAATTCATCAAACTAGTTTCTCTTGATAAGATTGTTATTATTTAATATTTAGGCAAAGAGGAAAAATATTGATTAAATTAATAGATTATGTTAATTCAGACATATTTGAAAACTTTTCTATTTTAAAATAATAAAAAAATAATAATAATTAAAATTTTAATAAAATCAATACCATTTTTTTTTTAAAAAATGAATGTACGTTTAATAAAATGTATAAAACTAATTCCGAAAACATTTCTAATTTTTTAAAAGCAGTGTTATATTCTAGAATATTATATAAATACAAAGTTGTACGTTTTGGGATCAAACATAAGTATTTTAATGTTTATAAGAAAATACAGAAATAAAAACAATTATCTATAAATAATACTTTTGCTTCGCATACTATAATATAATCACATATGACATAGATTTTGTTTTATTTAACATAGTACACAATTTGATAATTGACTATATGTTCTAGAATAAAGTTCTCATTCACCTTGTCCTAAAAACACAATAGAAATTTGGCTTTTTTCTTATTAATTTTATTACTCATTTTTGGACATAGCTTTCAATTTTTTGGGATAAGTTTGGCTTTTATGGAACATTATATACACACCATAAAATTATTATTTGGTTGCTAAAATTATTTATGAGAAACCAATTGCTCATTTATATTTGACAGGGATGTGCTATCTATATTCGGAAACTTGTGCTACTATATAAACGCTCTTACAGGTAAGAAATGAGAATTTTTTTTTATAAATAATCCCTTTTTAAAATTAAATACTAAAATAATTTTTGTTTCAAATTATTTATAAAGTAATCATGTTTCTAGTAGACAAAAAAGAAGTAATCAATCATGTTGGCGTATGCTATTGTTTGTTATACATAAGCGTCGGTTGGCACATGTATGTATGTGTCGCTACTGCAAGTGACGCATGCATGTATCCACTAAAAACATGTGTTTAGGAGTGGCAAATGGGCATACTAGTCCTATTCAGTCTCACTCTGCAAAAAACAGGACGAGATAGGGTAAATATAGTTAAGGATATGAGTCTGAAACCTAGGTCCGCCCCATAAAAAAATGAAGGCGGAGCGGAGAAAGTTTGCGGACACTGCACTATTTGTCGCTACGCGAAAAATGACACGGAGTCGCCACTGGATTTTATTTATCCCAAGGAGGGAAAGGGAAATAGCGATAAAACCTTTAGGAAAAAAGCATGGTCACCGCAACCAAGTTTTAGGGTTCGAAAGTCGGTTATGTGAGGGAAATGTATTAGCACCCCCTCACATCCATCATACTCGATGGGAACCTTCTAAATCGTTTAGCTTGAATGGGTGTTTTTAATTTTAAAAGTTTACTTGCTTAAGGGAGAGAGGGGTTGGTTTTTTTTATTAGAGTGCTCGCCAAGGATTGTGGCCCTTGTGCCTACGTATCCTCACTTAAAAGAAGTGAAGAATCAGAGCTCCCTAGTTCGGAGGCTTGTGAAATGGTTGTATGTCGGTTGATTTTATACCTTGAAAAAGGGTTTTCGGATTGATTCCCTAAGGCGAAAATGAGTTTGATGTTTTTTAGGATTTTTGAGAAGAAATTGTTCTTGATTGGGATCACACTAAAGACTTTGGGTAGAGATGAATATCTCGAATATCCAAGTCGAGCACCTTGTATTCAAAATATTCGGAATGAGTGTAGGGAGGGGTTGCATTCTCATTCCTTCTCCACCACTTTAAAGCCCATGGCGTATAAACCTAATCGTATCTTTATTGTGTTTTTGCATTTTTTGAGAAAAGTACCACTTGATGTTGGGTCAAAGGTTTTATTGCTTGCTAAAAAAGGGTTTGAGGTGATGCGAACAAGGATGATGGCGATGCACAAGACAATCGACTTACAAGGTCAAAAGTGGCTCGATAAGAATCGAGAGTTTATTTTGAAAAAGGGTTTTGGCAACACAAGTCGGAATGACATTATTAATATAAACATACAATGAAATATAAGACAAGGTCAAGTTAGTTGGTTTGAGGACACAAGTTAAATTTCACAAAGTTGTACCTCCAAATTATTAAATTAAACTAAGCATGGATATTTAATTAATTAATATTTTAATCAATAAATATAAATAATAAACTATTTTCCTTTTTTTTATATTATCATTTTTTTTATCTTTTCACCTAAAAGAATTTGAAACACCAAATTTTTTTTAAGGAAAACAAGAAAATAGCAAAAGTAAAGCATAAAAGCAAGAAAAAACAAAAAGCTGGAAAAAAAAGGGCAAGAAGTTAGCTGTGCGAACTTAATGCTGAATTTTCCCAAAAAAACATCACTAAGTTCGCCGTGTGAACTTCCTAGCGAATCTGCCCAGATACACACTATCCACAAACAGAGGCGAAAGGGGCCAAAGTTCGTTGTGCGAACTTGCCAGCGAATCTGCCCAGAAAAAACATTAAGAAGTTTGTTGTGCGAACTTCATGTCGAATTTGCCCAGAATACGCATTTTTTACAGACACAGAGGCGAAAGGTGCCAAAGTTCACTGTGCAGACTTGCAAGCGAACATGACGGTATTTTTGAGTGTTTTTTTAAACTATTCCACCATAAAACTCACTCTTGTTTCTCTCTTTTCTTTTGCTTTCTTTTACAACATAGGTCATTTTTTAGACCTCATTACAATATATACATCAACAAATGTTATCCTAACTAACAATGATAAAAAACAACAAATAAATCAAGCATGCAAAAATATGAAAATGTAAAAGAGAAAGGTTTAGAGAGATGGATACCCCAGAACTTCTACTCTCCTCCTAGCCACCAATGTCCTTTGTTGGATGTGTCTTCCTCAGGTTTTCCTCTGTGTTTCTACCTTTCTTTTTCTGTTTTTATCTCTAAGCTCTCTTGTTCTCAATGTCACTTTTTTCTCTCTTATTTTTCTGGTTTTCTCAATATCTCTTGTTCTCAATGTGGCCTTCTCTTTCTCTCCAATTGGGCTTCCTTTTCCTACTGTTGCTGCTTCCCTTTTATAGCCAAAGCATTAGGGTTTGCACATGTTTTCAAACTTCAGAACTTCTACCCTTAGAAATGTCTACTGCCACTTTCTTGATGCACCTCTTTTCTTTCCATTTCTAGAAAACCTGTTTTTCTGCATCTTTTGTTGTTGTACCAAAGTATTAGAGTTTGCACATGTTTCAAGTTTCAGAATTTCTATACTTGGAAATGCTTATTGCTACTTTCTTGGTGCAACCCCATTTCTTTTCATTTCTAGAATGCTGCTTTTTCTGCATTTGCTGCTGCACTTTCCTAGTGCTATTTTTTCTGCTGCCCTTTTTGCATTGCTCTCATTTGTTTGCTTGTTCTTGAGCTGTCATTGTGGTCCATGTCTCTACCCTTGACAGAATTTTGAAATTCTGGTTTTTGATATGTATGGTTTGTTTGGTTGTGAGTTAGTTTGTCATTTCTTGCTTGGGACATGTATGGGGCTGTTTTGGACTAACTTGAAAATATCTTGAAATTGCCCATGGATAAGCATAAGTGGTCTTGATTTTGAGATGTTCCAATATTGAATTAAACCTTAATTATTTTCCTTGGATGTTTGTGGGCTTATTTGGTTGTGAATTATATGAAGGCTTAATGTAGCACATGGAGATTTGATGAGGTATGAAGGGTACCATAGCATGAAGTTGATTAGAAACTTGACTTAAGATTAGAAGTAGCTTAATTTTCTAAGATTACTTAGATTTGGAAACTTTGTGACAAATGTGACATTCTTGCAAATGTCATGAAATTTCCTTTTGTAATATCCTTGAATCTAATCTTGAATTCATGAATCTTGAATTTGGAATGATAGATTTCCCTTATACCATTAAATTTGAAATGGATGAAGTCTTGAATTATGAACTTGTGATCTTTTGAATTCCACTTGAACATAGAATTTGAAACAAAGTTGGATGAAGAAATCTTGAATTAGGCCTTGCAATTCATGTTCATTAGGAACATTGACCTTGAATACCTCAATATTTTTCAATTAACTTCTCCTTGAAGAAATCTACATGAGTAGTCTTTCCAACTTGAATAAAACCTTAGATGATGAACCTTTCTTCAATGTAGCCCATGATAGGCAACTTTTCTTATTTGAAACGAACAACAAAAAACCAACTCATCCTTACCTTGTAAACCCACATGCTCGATATGCACTAGAACAATGTATGATATGATGAATGTAGGATATGAAAGACTAATGGTGAAAATGAGGGTGTGACACCATTTAAGTTTAAAACAAAAAAAATTATGTAAATGCCCGTGCTTGCAAAAGCTTGCGAAAAAACGGAGCGGGTGGGGCGGAGACATTAAAGGGTGAGGGCTTAAACCCTTTTCCTACCCCACACTAAAGTGCGGGAAAAACGGGCATATGCCCAATAGGCCGAGCCCGTTTTTCCACCCCTACATGCAGTGGTTACTCCTTTATTTGCAAACTCTATAAATACAACATCCTTTCGCATCATTTTTCACACATCTTCTTACTATCTCCTTCCATTTTTCTTTAAAATGTATTCATATATGTGCTCTTATATTCACAAGAGAAATGTCGATTTAATTTATTCGAAAATAAAGTCTCTGATGAAGATCTGATTCTGGAATACATAGACATTATAGCATCTTAATATGAGTTTGATTCGTTGGTTAGATGGAGACATTAGAGAGGGTGAAAAGGTCAGATGAATTCAAAGGCTTGTTATTGTATTCAACGATAACAATGAAAGTCGTTTCTGGGACAATGTTAAAAATGACAGAGATGTTCGCATGATGATGTATAGTTCTCAGGAAATTATCCTTGTGGTTGTAATCACATAGTTATGTTGTTTAGTCCTTGTATTTGTTTGTTTTGTTGTTTAAATTATTGTTTAGTTGTTATTTTTATATTGTTGAAACTGAATGTTTTGATATTTATGAAATGAACGTTGTTTTCAATATAAAGTAAAATGATTACATTTAAAATTATGTTGTTGTGCTTGGTCCAACATTGAGACAATTTGTACGACTGTGACCGGGGTGAGGATATGAACTACATAATTTCACCAATTTGTTTTTCGTATCCATTTGAGTTCGAATACTCATGCTGTGAGGGCCGTATTTTTCCTTTCTTCGCATTTTTTCATTGTGTCAGACTATCTCCCCTTGATATGCAGGCCAATAATCCTCTTTTGCTACCACTGAAAAGCTATTGGTGTAAACATTGCATAGGTTTATTACTTTGTAAATGGCGGATAGTAAGTTGGATGGGTCTTGTCGAGCCTTTGAACATGCCACTATGACATGGGAGTAAAAAAGGATACTTGTTCGTTTTATTCTTGCGCCTTTTTGCTACAAGCATAAGGGTGGTCGAGAATGTCGTCACTCGCCCCTGTTAACGAGAAGTCATTCACATTCCCATTTTGCAATAAAGTAAGTTTATCTTAAATCCTCGAATTTTTTAGGCTTTATACTACAACTAACTGTAACTAATATATTTTCAATCTTTTCGTTTTAGGTGGTCAATTCTAGGGATGACCTACAACAGATGTCCCAAACATGCTATAGTAGTCGATTGCAATCTTTTAGACCACTTTGGACCAGTCGATGTATTGCAACTAAATAACTCCAAATTTGATTTAAAATTACCAAATTACAAATCTTCTAATCATGTATTTTTCTTATACAATTTATTTGGAAGTCGTATATGGGTATCGATCATGAGGTTAACCCCGAGGATGTTGCAGTTTGGACAACAAAATCATCAATCATCAAGTTCACTACTATGGAGGTGCACCAGAGTGACTGTGTGAAATTGCAGTTCGGCATGCAACAAGAAATTCTAGACCCTCCAACGTGTTTGGGAGAATGGCATCAACAAAGATTTGATGCCAAATGGGGCTATTTCGATTGGAAAAACTTCGCTAAAGAGATGTTTCATCAAGGGAGGAATCCACGTTGGCATATCTTAAACGAACCTATCATACAAGGTGTTAGACAAACTCAACATTATATGAATTTGTTTAGGTAGGTTACAACGATACAATTTGCGTCTGAGCCGAGGTATATGATTGACCCACGCCAACGAGCTTCGTCATCATACGCCCAACAACAAACACCCACCCAACAACCAACCTTGCACCATTACCAAACCCAACAACAATGTCAACCCACCCAAACCCAAAGACCAACCTCACAATGTCACCATACCATATAGACCCAACCTCGTAACCAATACATGACACACGCCCAAACACAAAACAAAGAGCCTGACCCATACCACAAACAACCATATATAGCCACCACATTTGTTTATAGCCCCGATAGTTCATACGATTCCACCCCATCCCACCATAGCCCCCCACTAATGAACACCCAAACATCCCACCTCCAAAGCACCCAACTAGTGTATGACTTTCTTACACCAGAAGAATCATTGCTTCATTTCCAAAACGATTTAATATCCTAATTCAACCAACCATACCGTTCACACATAACCCAACCACAACGGCCCAAGTACGACAACATGGGTATCGAACTCGATTACAGCTGCACCGTTGGCGGCAACCCCCAAGCTATTGGGGAGAAATGATTGAAAATGTGTCAAATACTCCAGGACCCTTGCACCAACCACCTTTTCATCAGGCCAATACTCAAAGACTCCCAAACACCTCCAAAAAATCGTGGGAGACCTCGAAGGTAAGCTAATGTGTCGGGATGTGTCGGAGAACGTTTCGATCGGACAGGTCATTGATTTTCTATTCAATTGTTGCATAATTGAATTTTATGAAATAATAGTATAAGTTAGTTTTAATTTTTTTTTAAAATTAAAATTATTAAACTTAAAAAAAAATAAAATAAAAGAATAGCCACAACATGTGACACATATTTCTTATAGATGCATGCATGTGCCACTTGCAACATCAATATATACATGCGTATGGCAACTACGACAGCGCCTTTGTGTAACAAACAAAAACACCCGCCAATAAGATTGACTACTTCTCTTTTTGTTCATCTGAAACATAGGAAAGGAAAATAATTTGAAACAAAAGTTATTTTAATATTACATTTTTAAAAAATGGTTATTTAAAAAAAAAATCAAGAAATAAATTCTCTTGTAAAAATAAACACATCAAAATGGAATAATTGAGGTAGTGAGTTTTCAGTCTTATCATCATGTAAAAAAACTCATAATGAGAAAGGCACTCATTTGCGTACCCGAATTGAAATGAATTCATCAACTTTTTTAACTATAAATAGTTAAAAGCAAATATGATAATATCTTATATGGATGAAAGAATCTTTATAAATTAGGATAGAGTCCAATCAGCAATAAGAATGTGCACTAAAAATGATCGTATATAAGTTGATTAGATAGCTGTATCAATCCTTTCCCAACTAGAATGTGCCACCGTTGGGTTGAATTCGTGATTTAATTAAAGGTGGGGTAATTTGTAACTAGTCAATCATTCCATCAAACATCAATAAAACCAAACATTTAACTAATGCGCAAATAAAATGGAGGGCACGAAGGTTGTCTTAAAATTTTGAGATTCCCCTAAATTTGACAATTTCTTTGGTGTGACTAGTATTTTTTGAAATTCTAAAAATGTTTTGAGAAATTTTAGAGATGTATTTTTAAACATATTTTAAATTATTTTATTTTTTAAAAAATCAAATAGTCATTTTATTTTTATAAAAAATTAATTTGGAGATGTATATCTAAAAAATTTTATAGTGAATTTGAAGATGTTCTTCAAAAAAAAAATATCTGTTTTCATTTGCTAAATGTTTTTTTTATTGAAATTGACGTCGTTTTCGAAGACTTTCTGATCTCATTTGCTAAACCTTTGAGTGTCAAAATATTTTTATCATTAATCACCAGTTATTATCCAACAATTGAGAAACCAAGTATTAGAAAAAATTTCAAATTATAACACAGAAGTGGACAAATGTCAAAAATAAAATTTTCCACTTATATGCTATTAGAGGCAACTAATTAAATTTTGAGCATCAAAGGTTGAGTTGCATCATATGCTACTATTCATCAGAAGCTTGTTTAGAGCCTCTTACCACAATAGCTTTTTATCATTATCAGACTCTAATCCTCTATTCAGAAGAAAACACTAATATTTAATAAAATGCATGTTTAGATTCTTTTTAATAAAATCAAATCTCTCAATAGTAAGAGGCTTGGTGAATGTATCATCTCATTGATGATCAGTATCAATGAACTGTATATCTATCACACCCTTATAAACATAGTCTCTGATAAAATGATGTTTTATTTCTACGTGTTTGGTTCTAGAATGTTGAATAAGATTCTCTGTCAAACAAATAGAAACAGTATTATCACTAAATATTGGAATATTGTTTCCAATTATCTGATAGTCTTCCAACTAATATTTCATCCTGAATAGTTGTGTGCAACAAGTTGCAACTGAGATGTATTCTGCTTCTGCGGTAGACAAAGAAATAGTTGCTTGTCTTTCACTAGGCCAAGATATTAGATTTTCACCTATGTGTTGTACCCCAAAATTTGACCAACATTTTCCAGTAATTTGGCTTATGTTTCATCTCATTTGCATTTACATATCATTTACCGCATACTGTGCATTTTGTCAGTCGGAGTGGATTATCGGGATTACAACCACTTTCCTCGCATTTCAGACGATTCAAACCAGTTCGATAAGGAGATTTATTTTAGAATCGAGCGGAGCTTGTTCTCATTCTGTTTGTCCAGTATGTACTGATAATTTCGGTGGCATTTCGATGCTCGCCCGTTTTCCATGGCATTTTGCATTTTATTACTATTTTTGCTTTATTTTTAATAGTTTTAGAATAGACTTAGAAATAGCTATTTAGTTTAGAAATAGATTTTAATCTTATTCGAATTTTAGAATTAGATTATTTAAGATAGAATTTTTAATAACTCATTTCTTTAGATATTGTTTAGAACATAGTTTTATTTTAAAGTAGGTTTTAATCTAGAATTTAAGTAGTTTTAGAATTGATTTTTTATTTATTTGTTTAGAAAATAGTTTTTATTTTAGAATTTAAATTTTAATAGTATAGATTTTTAAATAGAGTTTAGAATAGTATTTTTTTTTTTGAAAATTAGAATTGTAATTAAGAGAATTATTAGAACTTAGTTATTTAATTAGGATTTAGATTAGTTAGAGTATTAGTTATTATTAGTAATTAAAATATTTTTAGTTAACATTTCTTTCAATTAATAATCATCAGCATTAATCATTTAATCAGAATTAATCCAAAGTCATTAGCCAGTTGTGCCACGTGTCATGAGGTGTGGGTATAAAGTACTATTCATTACCCCCAACCTCATAAAATCCTAGAGAGGCGCCTCTCACCACCTTCGTTCAACCTTCAAACGAATTCATCACCATCATTCTTCAATCCAATAACCCATTCACAAACATCCCCTCCATTCACAAACTCGCAACACCTTCATTCTCCAAAACCAAATGAAACCCAGAAACCCGTCTCCAAAACCTCTTCAACAGCCACAAATTAGACCTTAAACCCATTCGAAATTAACAATACTCCATCATCTTCTCCATCGTTCTTTCTTCACCAACTTAAAACAACCAATTTCAACTTCTAACTCAGAAACCCAGAACAATTTCAAACACCATTTTTTCTCTTCATCAACATCCAAACAGAAACCCCATGACCCATTTTTCATCTTGAAACCCGTTTTCCTCATTTTCAAACCGATACCCAGAAAAATCACTCCAATCTCCAACCTCGAACCAACAACTCTCCGACCACCGTATTCATCCCAAATGCGACCGTTAAAAACTTCAACATTCATCACCGCGAATCAACACAAACCCATTTTTGTCATACCATTTTCCGCTAACCCGCCTTCAAAAACCAACCTTCGTCTTTCCCTATGCCACCATTAATAACCCACCACCAACCTTCAGTTGTAAAACCCATTTCAAAACAGGAGATGAAGCAAAATAGAAGAAAATCAAACCAAACCTGATTCGAAAACAAATCTGAAACCGCGAGCAGTTTGTGAACGAGATGGAGCTGGAGTATTTTGCGAGTGAGTTTGAGTCAGAGTATTTTGCGAACGAGTTTGTTTTGCTTTAATTTGTTGGAATGGAGTTTGATGTTTGGTTTGAACCGTGCCCTGTTAAAAGCAATGGGTTCAACCCATATTTGAGGCTTCCTACACACACCAACCGTTTTTCTGGATGCACCTCCCAGCTTTGTTGTGGTTTGGTGGGCTTCATAGGCCCATCGATCTGTTATGTCCTCCCATTTTTTTCATCAGCCCCCTCCCCTGTTTTTGTTAATCTATTTTTTAATTATGTTTATATATTATTATTTAGTTATTATGTAAATATATTATATAAAACATTTTGTTATTTTGTAACTATTATATAAAACAGATTGATATTTTTGTAAATATATTATATTTTAGCTTTTATATAATTTCTTTTAGATTTTTGTATTTATTTATTTTTATATATATTTTTCTTTTAGAAGTTTTAGAAATCTCTTTTTTTTATTATTTTATTTTAGAATTTGAGCATTTTATACATTTTAGAGGTTAAATTTTATTTCCCATTTATCATTGGGCATTTTATTTCACTTCTATCTTTTCGGTCGATGAGGAGATTTCTTTCGATTCTCCGTCAAATTATTGATGAGAAATGATGGATCTGAGACCGACTTTTTCTCTTCTTTCTCATTTTTGACTTTATTTCACTTCTATCTTTTCGGTCGATGATGAGACCTCTATTGTTTTTCTGTCAAATTATTGATGAGAAACGATATATCTGAGACCGACTTTTCTCTTCTCCTTTCTATTTTCGACGTCTATCCATCTTTGGTTATTTTCGTCGCTTTTTGGTCGATGATGAGACCTCTATGTTTTTCTGTCAAATTATTGATGAGAAACGATAGATTCGAGACCGACTTTTTCTCTTCTTTCTCACTTTCGACTTTATGTCATTTCATTTACTTTGGTCGATGACGACATTTCCATAATCCATTACCAGTCAAATTATTGATGAATAATGTTGGATCTGAGACCACCTCTTTCTCTCCTCATTTCTCTTCCATTTCAATTTTATTTTGTCTTGTGGATCTATGAAGTCTTGTATCCACAAGCGTCGGATTTATCGGAGTTGATAACCTTCCCGATTTCAAATCTATGGAAGATGACCATTTGGGTCATTTTCTTTGCTTTGGGGTCGCGATAGGCTACCTTCGATTAATCGACATTTTGTTTGTGATTAAGACGAGATCCCATTCTTTTGGTCCGTGCGACACGATTCAATTGGAGAACGATCCTCAATATCGTTTCTCTATCTTGTCCATAGCATAAAAATCAATACGCGACCTCTTATAGTTTGGCTTCCCTCATAAGTCGAGCTACGACGGTTTTAGCGTCACATTGTGTCCCGATTCGATTCACTAACACTGTCAAACCATCTTTGATAAGAGATTGAAGTTTCTCTTTGTATTGAATTAAAGAGAGAGGATTGATTGTAGACTTCTTCCTCTCCGAGTGTTGGGATACCCACTGTAGTGTGTGTGGTCTCGATACTCGTCTTTTAATACGAAGACGTCTGTATTCTCCACACATTTTTCTCCTAAAACCTCAGTCCCGTACCGAGTGCATTTTCAAAATCTCTTCAATAGAGAATGGATTTCTCTTTGTATTAAATTAAAGAGAGAGGATTGAGTGTAGACTTATTCTTCTCCGAGTGTCAGGATACTCATTGTAGTGTGTATGGTCTCGATACTCGTCTTTTAATACGAAGACGTCTGTATTCTCCACACCTTTTTCTCCTAAAACCTCGGTCCCGTACCGAGTGCATTTTCAAAATCTCTTTAATAGAGAATGAATTTATCTTTTTATTGAATTAAAGAGAGAGGATTGAGTGTAGACTTCTTCCTCTCTCAGTGTCAGGATACTCACTGTAGTGTGTGTGGTCTCGATACTCGTCTTTCAATGCGAAGACGTTTGTATTCACCACCTTTCTCCCTAAAAACCTAGGTCTCGTACCGAGTGCATTTTCAAACTCTTTTTCACAACAAAACTTGAATGGTCGTGGAGTGGTTAGGCGTAGGTCTTCTCCTATCCCGAGTGCTTGACATTTACCGTAGGGTTCACTGTCGCAAAACACTTACCATTCAAAACCAAAAATACTTTTAATAAGAGAATAAAGTTCTCTTTGTATTGAATTAAAGAAAGAAGATTGAATGTAGAATTCTTCCTCTCCAAGTGTCAGGATACTCACTGTAGTGTGTGTGGTCTCGATACTTGTCTTTCAATACGAAGACGCTTGTATTCAACACACCTTTCATAACAAAACTTTGAGATAAGGAATTGGGTACTACCCGCAAGGGGTTACTATCCGAGGATCAGTTTCATCCCTAAAAACAACTCCCACAAATCAAATGTGACATCTTGCCTGGATAGGCAAAAACTATCTTTTCAAAAAGGATATGTTATGTCCGTTCTACTGCAAAAAGGTAACGCCTAAGTCTCCAACGAGCGAGCAACAACACACCTAATTGCTAGAATGTGCACGATAACATCATCTACAAAAACAATGGTTACCCGTTTCACGAACTACGTTTGCTCTGATTTCTCATACCAGATGAGAATACGTAGGCACAAGACGACGATGTCTTGGCGAGCTCACTTTTTCCTCTATCCGTAGTATCCTAAACTACGTTTGCTCTAATTTCTCATACCATATGAGAATACGTAGGCACAAGACAACGATGTCTTGGTGAGCTCACTTTTTCTTTTTCCCCCCGTAGTTATCCAAACTACGGCTACTCTGATTTCTCATACCAGATGAGGATACGTAGGCACAAGACGGTGATGTCTTGGCGAGCAAATTTCCCCCTACACCCGTAGTTTTCCGAACTACGTTGACTCTGACTTTCCCATTGCACGAGGGAATACATAGACATAGAGCGGCGATGCTCTATCGAGTCTCTTTTCTTTTCTATTTCCCCTGTGAGCCTGTAGCTTAGATAGTTTTATACCCTTTTAGATAGACAACAAGCGTGGATCTCATTGAGTACAATGGACGTGAGGGGTGCTCATACCTTCCCCTTGTGTAACCGACTCCCGAACCCGAGATATGGTTGCGATGACCTGTCTTATTCCCTTCTCGTAGGTTTTATCTGATCGTTTCCTTTCCCTCTCTTTGGTATAAATAACAAATGGTGGCGACTCTTCTGTCTTTGCTGGCCCCCCCTTCGCACCTATGTGACACTATGAATTGGCAGCTTCCACTAGTGTATTTTCTCTCAATTATATCCCCAACATACTCAGTATGAAAAAATCCATCTAGCTTATAATCTAGGGAATTTTATAAAGAAACCCTATATGAGTTGTTCCATTCAGATACCTAAAGATTCTCTTAACAACTGTTAAGTGAGTCTCTCTAAGATCTGACTAAAATCTTCCACATAAATAAACACTGAATTGAATATATAATCTAGAAGTTGTTAAATAAAGAAGAGAGTTAATCATAATTCTATACAACTTCTGACAGACCTTGGTGCTGCTTTCCTCTTTGCTCATGTTACAGGTTGGATGCATAAGAGTGCTCATGATCTTGCAATCATCAAACTCAAACTTCTTAAAAAAGATCCTTTCTATACTTAGTTTGATGAACATAAGCTCTCTTTTTGCATTGTTTGATTTGATACCAAGGAAAAACTTCAGCTCTCCCATCATACTCATTTCAAATTTAGCCCGAATTGCCTTAGAAAATTATTGGCAGAGAAAAATACTGGTTGAACCAAATATAATATCATCAACATAAACTTGGACAATAAGATATCATTCTTAAGTGCCTTTCTAAAGAGTGTAGTGTCAACTTTTCCTTTTTGAAATCCATTTTCTAACATAAACTACTCAGTCTCTCATACCAAGCTCTAGGTGCTACTTTGAGTCCATAGAGTGATTTCTTCAATTTGAGAACATAATATGGGTGTACTGAGTTCTCAAACTCAGGTGGTTGTTTGACATACACTTATTCAAAAATGAATTTATTTAAAAATGTGCTATTAACATCCATTTCGTATAAATAATGTCATGATTAATAACATAAGAGAGAAGTAATTTAATTTCCTCTAACTTTGCCACTAGGAAAAGGTTTAAGAGAAATTTATACCTTCTTGCTGACTTTAGCCTTGAGATAGAAGTCTAGCCTTATTTCTTACCACTTCTCCCTACTCATGAACTTGTTTATGAATACCCATTTTGTTCCAGTAATTGCAAAGGTTTATTCCAAACATCATTTCTTTGAAATTGTGTTGCGGTGAAAATTGGATATCAAGCTATTAAATTAACTTGAATCTTATTTCTTTTTACAACCGAACTTTATTTTATCCAAAGGAAAGGTCTAAAGAAAGAAAAACCTTTTTCGCGATGTAACGACACCGCTTAAGAGATTCGGGGATCGGGGGTTGGTTATACCTAGGGAAGGTGTTAGCATCCTAAATATCTGTAGTACTCTATAGGAACCTTTTGTTTGATTGCTTGCTAAGTTTGTGAAAATGTACTGTGGATTGGGAAAAGATATGAGTTGAAACCTAAAGTTATATACACTAAGTTTGCTCGCAAAGACATCGCATCTTCTGCCTACGTATCCTAACTAGGATAGAATCAGAGCAATCGTAGTTCACCTCACAAGGGATAAAGAACGCTTGATTATGATCAAGGTTCAAAGGGGAAACAAACATGACAATGTTTGTGTGGAGTTTGACAAAACTCCCTAATCTAAGTTGTAGTATAAAAGGGGAAAGTAAGAAATCATGACAATGATTCTTACACAGAGTTGACAAACTCTCTCCTAGGGTTCTAGTTGAAGAACACTCCTAGTACAGGTGGATTTCTTATACTCAAAGAAAAGTCTAACGGTTTCTAAGCTAAGGTTAAAATGACTTAACAAAGTCAAGGGAGGGTGAATGAATTATTCTTGACATGAGGGTCAAGTGGGCAGACCTTCCTTTGGAGGGAGACTGGGGAGGCAACTAGATGAAAGCTAACAAGCTTCATCACTTGGGGAAAGAAAAATAAAAGGGAAAGGTACAACATAATAAAACATTTTCATGGTAACAACCAATTAAACAAACATGTGAAATGATAAGGATGAAAGCACATTGATAATAATCAACACAGATGAAAATAACGAGAACTGTAACGACATATCACATTTAAATACAGTCAACAGGTGGGGCGAAATAAACATAGTTATAACTCAAAATAAAAATCCTAGCATGTTAACTAACATGTATGGACATGAGCACAAACAAATTTCACAAACAAATCCAAGTGGAACCACATAAAAATTCATCTGCAAATGCGTAAACGGACGCGAAACGCACTTAACTTGCACCCAGTCAAAAGAGGTGAAAAACTTGTCAAACATGAAATTAAAAAATATTATATGAAAGTACACATTAATAGGAATACAATGAAAAAAGAACAGGTGAAAAACAATAAAAAATGAGAGAGATACAATTTTTTGAAGTTTGAATGAAAAAATGGAAAAAATGCCAAAAGAGTTGCCCTCCTCAGGGGTCGAACTCAGGATCATGGCTTGAAAGGCGCGTTTTGGCAAGTGTGCTTACCACTGGGGTGGCTATACATCCATTTGTATAAGCCACCCCTTTAATTAATAAGGGTAGTTTACTTGAGTTTTTGGGCAAAAACAAACATACTCAAAATGATTTACGTTTTATGTCGTAACTCTCTCGTTTCTTAACCAATCGCGACAAACTTTATATGTATCTTGACTAGAAAAACACGAGGAGCATGATGGTGATGTTATTTTTATGAAATTCTCATCCCTCTTGAAAATTCGATGGCAGGTGCTCTTTGATGTTATGAGATGCATTTTGAATTTTAAATCTCCAACCAGTTGTTCTTATGATCAAGAGAAGTGTTGAACATGCTATGAATGATATATCTAATGAATTCCAGCACTTGGTTTGGATCAAAACACAATAGAATGAAAAGTGACATAGTGATTGCAAGTTTTTTAGAAAAAATGCATTTTGAAGTGTGATACTTGTTTCAAACCTTTTCAATCCAAACCAAAGCTACACACAGCTCATATAAATGATGATGAATGATTTTAAATTCAAAAAGGAGCTTAGTGCAAACAGCTTGTGAAATTGATGTATCAGATGGCAATGTTCTTGGAAAAATACATTTTAAAGCATACCATACATGACAGTTAGTTTTGATGCCAAAGAATTATGCCAACATCTTACATATGATCAAGGTAAAGTATTTCAAACATGAATTTGATACCACACAAGTTTATGTGAAAAGATGGCATGTGAGTTGCTTAGTGTGTTTTTGATGCATAGTGATGTGCAGAACTTGTGACATGAATAATAAACCAATGCCAATCATACATTCACTTTGGAAACGCATACATAAGTGAGTTTCAAACCAAAGAAAAAGCTTAACTCAGACTGTTAAAGGATTTACATGTGAGTGGCAATTTGGTGAAAATGTGTTCTAAATCCTTGCCTATGAGCTGACAAATCCACAATCCACACACATCATCATCTCACTACAAACATCCTCCAAATTCTGTCTAGTCCAACAATCTAAATGCATAGACTAAAACATTAAAGCTCAGTCTGGACAGATAAAGACATTGACTCCTTTCCCCAAAACAGCATGCTGTCATTTAACCTCCAGCCAATTTCCAACAACTCCTTAATGCTTAAACAATACCAACAACTCAGTACAAACAACTATACCAAAAATAATCCCAAGCCATCAACCATACCAACAACTAGCAGCAGCCCTGTGATTCAACAAGAATCCATAACTTCCAAATCAAAAGTCTTTTATACTGATAGCAGCAAACTTGTACCAGTCAACACCAACTAACAAATTCATTCACAAATGACAAACTATATTCTAATGCAATACTCTTGATGCAGTCCATCAAACCAAACAGTCAACCATGGATTTAAACTCATGGATAAGGATTTGTAAACTGGTTTAATGAGTTTTGAATATAACACAGTCTGCACCTATGAGAGACCAAAACTTCCAAGACCACAACACCAACATATTTCAACATCAGGCATATCCTCAGCAACAGCCCTTGAATCAAGAACTTCAATGCAATTTCCAACTGACACCTACCAAACTAGCAGTTTAATGACAGAACTTTGGCTCACCCTCCATTATGACCACCAACTCATGCCAATTGGTTTCCTATTCCACATCATCTGTGTTCTAATAACTACAGACTGAAACCATAGCAGCCTAAGCCTCTTTGAGAGTTAATGTTGTTACCAAGCAAGTTTCAGTTCCAAAGATCAGACTGTCATCAAGAACTACAAACTGTCCTAAAGCTAATACTAATGTCTTAGGATTTTGAGAAATGGGATAATGATTCCAAACAGTAGCAGTCCAAGGTCCTATGTTTAGTGACAGTTTTATGCATCTTGATCAAACATTACACAATAAAAAATTACCCCTTAAACTTCTCAATTATGAATTGGCAAGTTCAATCACAAACTCTAACAGTTAGTTTTTATCCAAAGAACAACTATGATAGTCTTCAAACCACACACATAGTAAATAAAATAACATGGTCTTTGAAAACAGTCTTGACAGTAGGCAAAAAAACAAACTTGGGCCTATCTATCAGCCTCACTCCTAAGCCACAAACATTGTTCTAACATGAATTGATCATTCACAATGTCAAAATAACATTGGCAGCACCACCATAAGCTCAAAACAGTAACAACACTCATGGTATTTTCAAACATTTGACAGCAAAACTTTAATGATTCTAACATGACAAATGTGCCAAACAAAACTCAAACATAAAACAACATAAGGCAAACTAGTGAATGAGCTCAAAACCACATACCTCTTGTAGAGTTCCAACTGTCAGCTAGCAACCCAGAAGAATCAGGATCTTTCCTTCTTTTGAGCCAGCTTTGGGATATTACTTCCTTTTTGAAGAAAATGCACCTTTGTGGCCAGATCTCACAGATGAACTTCCAGCTGCTTTTTGAGGTTTGTAACAACTACAATATCATTAATGTGAGGTGTTTGAAGTGTTGGATTGGTAGGAATGGCTTTGTGTAAGGATTTGTCATGAAAAATGCATAAAGGTCAAACTTGAGTGGTGTGGAAGTTGACTTTTTGATCCTTTGATTTTTTGAGAAAACCAATGGTGGGAACAACTTCAGAGGGTCATTTTAATGTTGGCTATGTGGTTTTTGAAGTGTTGGGATGTTTGGAAAAAGTTCTAGTGTGAAAGGTACAAAATGACATTTTTGGTGGTTTTGGTGGATTTTGTGATTTTGTGATTTTGAAGCAAGGGGTGAAAGAGCAAAGGCTTGAGCTTTCTCTGGTTTTTGGAATGAATATTTTTGTTGTAAATGAAGTGAGGGAGGCCTCCTTTTATAGGCAAGTGAGAGTGAAGGGCTGGTTTGAAGCTTTCTTCACTTTGAAGAAAAGTTTGGATATTTTTGGAAGAAACCTCCCTTGGAGGGTTTTCTCTTGGCTGAAGATCTAAGCCTCAAAGGTCAAGCAAAATGATGATTTTCAGAGGTTGATAGCAGGCTAAAAGTGTAGGAGTGAGGCTGGTTCAGAATCACTTTCCACATCATGCTTGTTTTAATATTTTAAAAATGCAAGTTGCAACTTGCAAGCCACTTGCAATTTTGGCTAAATCCTCAAACTTCTGCATTTCCTTGGTTCTTTCATGCTACAAACATTCTACATATCAGATACAACCAGATTGATCAACTGAATTTGGCCAATTTTGATAAAAGAAGGTATTTTGCAACATGGACAATGTGGGACTAAAGTGTGAAACCCCTAACTTTGCACACATGTAACTTTCTGCTCACAACTCTTCTTGAGATGTGCTAGTAATTTTTAGAAAGCCCTCACATAGCTCTAAAACATTCATGTTTTCATGAGTTTCAATTTCCCAAAGGAACTTGGCCAAAAATCCCTCCAAAGTTGCTAAAATATGAGCTTAAAAATGAAATTTTCCTAAGTCTTTTCCCCTCTTAAAATGAATTTGATCATAACTCAAAATCTATGCATTTTCTGATCATGGACCGCTTAGGGACTTTTGTAGGACTTGTCAAGAGCTTCCAAATGAGCTTTCAACCAACTCAATTGGATGTGTGGTTAAAGAGTTATGGTTTAGCCCTTTTCAAAACCCTAATTTCCTGATTTTTCGATTACTCCTTCATCCTTGATCCAATGGTCAGAAAAATTGATATGCAAGTCTAATATGACATAAGGAACAAATTTGTTTCACAACTTGAAGTCCGATTCATAAAATTTGGAGAGTTGACTTTTCGGTCAACCGTACGACCGATCGGTGATTACCGAGTCGCCTGCTGACATTCTGGGCCTCCTAAGACCTTGAAACTTCTTGGATGAACTTTATTAGGATATATTAACTTCATGAATCACAATCCCATCATTTAAACATCTTCCAACATCAAAGTCAAACTACGGTTGACTTTTACTGGTCCAAAACTCTAATCGGGTGTTCTGAAATGTACTGCTCTGAATTCTGGGGTAACAACCTCACATTGGCTTCTTGATTGACAATATATAATATCCTTGACCTTGTTTCCTATTTGAATGAGCCCAAAACATTGACTAATCACAAACCCTGAAGTTTTGATTTTGACTGCACGAAACCCTGATTCATCTGCAATTTGACAAAGACAGACTTGCACTGGGTTAAGGTTAGAAAATTCATGAGTATGCTCCTAAAATGATAATGAGAATATAAGGGGTCAAAATTTGGGGTGCAACAGTTGCCCTTATTTAAATATCTTCACTAGATGGAACTGAGAGGTGACAATCCTCGTAGAATCGCAGTGAAAGGTATTTTATAGAAGCAAGCTTCATCTCAAAGTTTTGATGACGTCAACATCAAGATCAAGAATAATTCATCTGTGCAAAAAGGCAAATGCTTTCAAAAGACCAAGATCAACTAGAATGGGAGTGATCAACATTCAAAGCTTCATGAACATTTAACTGATCAACTTTCAAGTTTTGGACACAAGCAGTGGTATATCAAAATTCATTAATTTAATTGATATACAAGTGTTCAACATCTTTGTCATTTAATCATTGCATAAGCATATCTTTTAAAACTATTAGAATTGGTATAACACTATTTTTTATAAGTATTTTTCTGAAAAATAGCAGTGTTAACCGATTAACCATATAGGTTAACCGGTTAACCATTTCAAATTTTGAATATTCTAGTATAACGTTCCAGTGTTAACCGATTAACCATATAGGTTAACCGATTAACACTGAACGTATTTTGAAAAATGGCTTTGTTTCAAGTTCAAAAATGGTTTGAAAATTATACCAGTTCATATTTTGAATTATACTCAAATATACTTGTTGGAAAAGGTGTGTTTACACATATAAATTCTGAGTTTTTCATTTTTGAAAAACAACCTCCAACCTCCAACATTCATTTTCAAATATTCTTAGAATCAAATTCACCATTTTCAAAATCCTTTCTAAGTGTTCATATTTGCATAAAAATTTCATATTCATCTGTTGAACACTTGTGTTGAAAATTATAAGAGTGAATTTTGATCATTTGGAGAAGATCAATTTTGATTAATATTATTATTCTCAAAACAAAATCATTACAAGTATTTGTATTCTGACTTGTGATCCAGGATTGTTGGACACAAGGGTGAGTGTTTACAAGAGGATTGTTCTTGTACACTTGTTAGTTTTATTGTTTGATAGTAGGCCTCACTGGTTGATGGTGTGATAGGTTGTACTTTATTAAACAATAGTGAAAACTCTCTTTCATGTTGAAAGGGGAGTGGAGTACTCTCGGATTGTGAGGGGAACCACTATAAATCTTGGTGTCCACTGTTCTTTTACTTTCTACTGCTTTCATAACCAAGAACACAAACCAGTAAAATTTCAAGAAACCATAAAAACCGGAAAAAGTTCTAAAGTCCTAATTCACCCCCCCCCCCCCCCCTCTTAGGCATACTTTGTACTTACAATTGGCATCAGAGCAGGTTAAGGTAACCTGTTCCTATCGATCCTAATGGCTTCCGCTAGTACTAACCCGGTTTTCAATGATGGTGGAAGTAGTAAAAAGCCACCACTCTTTTCTGGAGAATACTTCAACTTTTGGAAAATCCGTATGAAGGCACATCTTGAGGCTCAAGGAGATGGTATATGGGAAACTGTAGAAACTGGTCCACATGTTCCTACAAGTGTGGTAAATGGTGTTGGAACCCCAAAGATTAAATCCTCATATGATGAAGATGACAAGAAGAGAATCTTGAATGAGAAGAAAGCAATCAACATACTTCAAAGCGCTCTCAGTATGGATGAATTCTTTCGTATATCACAGTGTCAATCGACAAAACAGATTTGGGATACCTTGGTAGAAACGCATGAAGGAACAACAGAAGTAAAAAGATCAAGACTTAACACGTTAAGTCAAGAATATGAGATGTTCTGTATGCAGCCCGGTGAATCTATTGTTGCCTTGCAAAAAAGGTTCGTTCATCTAACAAATCATCTTATTGCTCTCGGGAAGACCTTCACCAATGATGACCTCAACTTAAAAGTCCTAAGATCCTTGACAAGAGAATGGCAACCGAAGGTGACCGCCATTTCGGAAAAGAAAAGTCTTTCAACAATGACATCCGCTTCCTTATTCGGGAAACTTCAAGAGCATGAACTGGAACTTGGAAGGCTTGAGAAACATGAAAGTCAAGACAAGAAGTCCAAAGGAATTGCCTTGAAGATTGACACAAGGGATGATAAAAATGACGAATCTTCCGAAGACAAAAATTTCATGCTTCTAGTAAAGAAGCTTGGTAAGTTTTTTAATAATAATGAAATTTCTTCTTTTTCTAAAAAGAATAGACATTTCAGGAAAAAGGAGGCACCCACATCAAACCAAGAAATTACATGTTAAGAATGTGGGAAACAAGGTCACATAAAGCCAGATTGCTCGAAACTCGCAAATAAAGGAAAATTCAAAGGCAAGAAGGATTTCAAAACGAAGAAGGCTTATGTCGCATGGGACGACAACAAAGTGAGTTCATCATCGGAATTAGATAGCGATGAATGTGCAAATATGGCTTTAATGGCCTCTCACCATTCCGATGACGAAAATGAGGTTAGTAGTAATTTCTCTGTCTATGATAATGATGCACAAGAAGTTATAGATGAACTTCTAAAAGAGTGCAAGACTTTGTATAAAGACATCTCATCACAAAAGAAAAGAATTTTACTTTTAGAAAAACAAAATTCTGCCTTCTTGAAAAATATTGAAGATGAAAAGCAAAAAGTGATGGATGAAAAACAAAGTCTAGTATGTAAGAATTGTGAGTCTTTGTCTTTTCAAATTGTTCAACTTAAAAGAGTTTTAGAAAGATACGAAAAAGGTCAAATTGGCTTGGAAGAAATTCTTAAACATCAAAGGTATCCTAATGATAAAAGTGGATTGGGATATTCTAAATTTTCAAAACCAAGCAACAATAAGACCATTTTCGTAAGAGCAAGTGAACAAATTGTTAAAGAAGAGACAAGCACTTCTAAAATTCAGCATCAAAATCATAACAAGAAAAGAATTGATAAGAAAAAGAATTATATTCCTAGGTATAGAAGTCATTTTCAACCTACGTGTTTTTACTGTGGAATTAAAGGGCACACACCTAATGCCTGCTATTTACGTAATATTGGTGTTGCAAAGGGGCATTATGTGTGGGTTGAAAAGGGTACTAACTATCAAGGACCCAAAGCAATTTGGGTACCTAACACTACCTAATTTTGTTTTGTAGGTATGCTTGAAGACAACCACAAATCAATGGTATCTTGATAGTGGTTGCTCGAAGCATATGACGGGAGACATAAACAAATCTTCAAGTCTATCATTAAAGGCCAAAGGATATGTCACTTACGGTGATGATAATAAGGGAAAAATTCTTGGATTTGGAACCATTGGTGCACCTCCATGTACAATCATCGAAGACGTTCTTTATGTGGAAGGCCTTAAACACAACCTACTTAGCATAAGTCAATTGTGTGACAAAGGGTTCTGAATCAACTTCACAAAGGAGGAATGCTTGATAGAACATGAAGTCACTCATGACATTTTGCTAAAAGGTAAAAGATATAATAACATTTTTATGATTTCTTTTGATGACTCTTCCTTGAAGGTAAAGTGTCTTATGGCGAACAACAACGAGGCATGGCTTTGGCATAAAAGATTTGCTCACATTCACATGGAGCATTTAAACAAGTTGATAACATGATCTAGTTGTTGGTCTTCCGAAGATAAAATTCATCAAGGATAAGTTATGTGATGCATGTCAAAAGGGAAAACAGACCAAGACAACTTTCAAATCCAAGCAAGTGGTTTCTACATCAAGACCACTTCAATTGTTGCATATGGATCTTTTCGGTCCATCAAGAACAAAAAGCTTTGGAGGTAATTTCTATGCCTTAGTTATTGTTGATGATTTCTCTCGATACACTTGGACATTGTTTTTAGTGCAGAAAAGTGATGCTTTTAAAGCATTCAAGAAATATGCAAAGCAAATTCAGAATGAGAAATCACTCACCATAGCCTCTATAAGAAGCGATCACGGTGGAGAATTCCAAAATTCAGACTTTGAAGAATTTTGCAAAGAGTATGGAATTTCTCATAATTTTTCAGCACCAAGGACGCATCAACAACGGTGTCGTAGAACGGAAGAATAAATCACTGGTAGAGCTTGCAAGGACAATGCTCAGCGATGCAAATCTTCCTAAATATTTTTGGGCAGATGCAGTTAGTACAACATGCTTCGTAAGCAACCGTGTCAATATTCGACCACTCCTCAAAAAGACTCCGTATGAGTTGTTCAAGGGAAGGAAACCAAATATAGCATTCTTCCACATATTCGGATGCAAATGCTTTGTTCTCAACAACAACAAAGATAATCTCGGTAAGTTTGATGAGAAATCCGACGAAGGTATATTTCTTGGTTACTCTCTTTATAGTAAAGCATTTAGAATTTTTAATAAGAGAACACTTACTATTGAAGAATCCATTCATGTTTCGTTTGATGAGACTAACCCCTCGAAAGAGGATAATATTATTATGAATGATGATGATGATATAGTAGGTTCTCCACAACAACAAGAAGAGATTTCAAAAAATCAAGAAATACCACAAGAAGATGTCACTCAAATCATTGAAGAACATCAAGATCTTCCGAAGGAATGGAGAACGCATAGAGATCACCCGATAGATAAAGTTATTGGTGATATTAGCCAAGGCGTTGCAACTCGACTTAATCTAAAGGATGCTTGTCTCAACATGGCTTTTGTATCTCAAATTGAACCAACCAAGATTGATGAAGCCTTAGGCGACGACCAATGGATTGTAGCAATGCAAGAAGAACTCAATCAATTCGAAAGGAATCAAGTTTGGAGTCTTGTACCAAGACCAGACCATAAGCACATCATAGGAACAAGATGGGTGTTCAAGAACAAACTTGACGAGAATGGGATCATAGTTTGTAACAAAGCAAGATTGGTCGCACAAGGCTACAACCAGGAGGAAGGAATTGATTTTGATGAAACGTTCGCTCCGGTAGCAAGGTTAGAAGCAATTAGATTACTACTTGCTTACGCTTGTTCTATGAATTTTCAGTTGTTCCAGATGGATGTCAAAAGCGCTTTCTTGAATGGGTACATTAATGAGGAAGTCTACGTCAAACAACCTCCGGGTTTTGAAGACTTCAAGAATCCCTCACATGTCTACAAACTAAAAAAGGCACTCTATGGACTAAAACAAGCACCAAGAGCATGGTATGACCGCCTTAGTAATTTCTTATGTGAGAAGGGATTTACAAAAGGAAAGGTTGACAAGACATTGTTCATAAAGAAGATCAAAAGAAACACCTTATTGGTTCAAGTCTATGTCGACGACATCATCTTCGGATCAACAAACAAAGAACTTTGCGAAGAATTTTCACTTATGATGCAAGGAGAGTTCGAGATGTCCATGATGGGAAAATTGAATTATTTTCTTGGACTACAAATCAAGCAAACTAAGGATGGCATCTTCCTTAACCAATCCAAGTATTGCAAGGAATTGTTGAAGAAATTCGATATGGATAGTTGCAAGGTAATGTCCACTCCTATGGAATCCGGAACGTACGTTGATCAAGATGAATTCGGTACTCCAGTTGATATAACAAAATATCGAGGTATGATTGGTTCATTACTATATTTAACGGCAAGTCGTCCTGACATTATGTTTAGCGTTTGTTTGTGTGCACACTTTCAAGCAAGTCCGAAGGAATCGCATCTCACAGCCGTAAAGAGAATCATAAAGTATCTCAAAGGGACAATGAACGTCGGATTATGGTATCCTAAAGGTAGTATTTGTTCTTTAGTTGGTTACTCTGATGCTGACTATGCAGGATGTAAGACCGATAGAAAAAGCACAAGCGGCACATGTCACATTCTCGGGAATGCATTAGTGTCATGGGCCTGCAAGAAGCAAGCGTGTGTGGCACTCAGTACAGCCGAGACAGAATATATTGCAGCAAGAAGTTGCTGTGCACAAATTTTGTGGCTCAAGCAACAACTCCTCGATTACGGTATAGATCTCGGCTGCATCCCTCTTAGATGTGATAATACAAGTGCCATCAATATTATAAAGAACCCGGTCATGCATTCAAGAACAAAACATATAGATATCTGGAATCACTTCCTTCGAGATCATGTATTGAATGGAGATGTAGATGTTACTTTCGTCGACACGCACAATCAACTCGCCGACATCTTCACCAAACCCTTGGCGAAAGAACCATTCTACAAAATTCGGTGAGAACTTGGGATTCTTGATGAAGATGACATCTGACCTTTTCTCTAATATGTGTATGCATTATTTGTGATGTGTTTTCATGTGTATGCATTCTGTTTTTAAGTATTTTTCAAAAATTCGAGTGTGTTAATCGATTAACCATATGGGTTAACCGATTAACAGTTAAATTTTCAATTCTGACTCAATTTTTTAATGTGTTAACCGATTAACCTATATGGTTAACCGATTAACACTGTTAAATTTTCTAAAAATCAGAAACGAAAATTAATTAAATTTTTGAAAATATTATATATCATAAATGCATTTTTTATGTGGTCCATATTCTCTTAAGTATCCAAATCCATATCCAAAATCATATCCTCTCTTAAAGAGTTTTGTGGAACTTCCCTCTTCAAACCCTAACTTCTCTCTCCCACTCTCTAAAGTTGGATAACTCCTCATAACCATCCCCACAACTTCTCAAACCCTAACTTCCTCAGAACCCACAACCTCAGTTCTCTCAAACTTTCATCCATGGCATCCTCACGCACAGGAAAGGGAAAGCTTCCTGAGTATGCATCAGAATCTAATGACGACAGCATTCCAATGGAAACCACCAAAAAGAGGCGGATGGATTTCAAAGTTCGTGTTCATCAAATTCTGCCGGTAAAGTACGTAAATCTTCGAGCTTTTCCTACAATTTATTTTGACTTTCCTACACTCTTGGAATATCAGCGCATCGACAAGTTCGTCACCGACTCTAGTATTATTTATCCTGATCTTGTTAAAGCTTTTATGAGTAAGATGGCTGTATATCTGGACATGGATGAGAACCACATGATCCGTTCCACCATTAGAGACCATGAGTTTGTTGAGAAATTATCCACCCTTGCTAGACACCTTAAGATTCCATCAAAAGGCTGCTTCTGGAGGAAAGGTGTAAACCATGTAGATGGACCCTAGGCAAATTATGATAAAATGGAGTATTACTATCAGATTTGCAGGTTCCCAAAAGAAACAGTTATTGCAAACTCTCGCACCGCTCGTATGCTGTGCTATGCCAAGAATCTGACGGTATCTGATCGAATGCTTCATTATATTATCTGCTATGTCCTCATCCCAAAGGATTCCAACCACTCTTAGATTAATGACTTAGAGATGCAGCTTCTGTACGCAATCAAGAATCGCATAAGGGTCAATTGGATTCCGACCATCATGTATCATCTGCAGCAGCAACTTCAGTGTATCACATGGTTACCGTATGCTCGGTTGATTTCTAGAATCCTGGAATTAACTGAACTAGACCTCAACAGGGAACCGTCCTCCAAGATGAAACCTACAACTAATGAGATCAATGAGATTAATATTGTCAAAAATACTGGAATCATCAAAGCGGCTGACGGTACCTACAGGTATACCGATGACGGTCCTGTCCATCATGCGTATCCAATGCTTGAAGGGGGTCTTACAAGTGAGTTTCTCTATACAACCATGATGAACCAGCATCGAGAGTTAATGAATATGCATAGAGAGACCTCCCGAGCCATTTCCTCCCTCAGAAACCTCATTCTTAACCCTCCACATTCCAACACCCGAGTTGTGGACGAAGAGATTGAAGAAGAGGATGATAGTGAAGAAGAAGCAGAAGATGATGTGGATATGCCTGATGAGGATCTTTAGAGAATATGTTGTTGTTGATGTCTTTTATTGCATTGTTTTCTAGTTTTTGATGTTTTATGTTTTCATTTATGTTTGAACTCTGTTTTAATTTGGCTTTGTAACTCGTACAATATTCGCAGTATTGCTATCTTTTAATTTAAGTATGTTTTGCTTCCATTTTATTGTGATTACTTGCATTATTGGTCTATCTAGTTTTCTTTCTTGAAAGCTCCTTCCTTTTTGCTAATGACAAAGGGGGAGAAGAGCTTTGGCTTTCTTATGTCTATGTGTGCAGAATTTTTGCCTATGTATTCGATAGGGGGAGTTCATGGACATAGGGGGAGAAAACAAGATCACTGCTAATCATCGTCAAAAATTGCACAAGATCATTTTGGTTGTCATCATCAAAAAGGGGGAGACTGTAGAAGCAAGCTTCATCTCAAAGTTTTGATGACGTCAACATCAAGATCAAGAATAATTCATCTGTGCAAAAAGGCAAACGCTTTCAAAAGACCAAGATCAACTGGAATGGGAGTGATCAACATTCAAAGCTTCATGAACATTTGACTGATCAACTTTCAAGTTTTGGACACAAGCAGTGGTATATCAAAATTCATTAATTTAATTGATATACAAGTGTTCAACATCTTTGTCATTTAATCATTGCATAAGCATATCTTTTAAAACTATTAGAATTGGTATAACACTATTTTTTATAAGTATTTTTCTGAAAAATAGCAGTGTTAACCGATTAACCATATAGGTTAACCGGTTAACCATTTCAAAATTTGAATATTCTAGTATAACGTTCCAGTGTTAACCGATTAACCATATAGGTTAACCGATTAACACTGAACGTATTTTGAAAAATGGCTTTGTTTCAAGTTCAAAAATGGTTTGAAAATTATACCAGTTCATATTTTGAATTATACTCAAATATACCTGTTGGAAAAGGTGTGTTTACACATATAAATTCTGAGTTTTTCATTTTTGAAAAACAACCTCCAACCTCCAACATTCATTTTCAAATATTCTTAGAATCAAATTCACCATTTTCAAAATCCTTTCTAAGTGTTCATATTTGCATAAAAATCTCATATTCATCTGTTGAACACTTGTGTTGAAAATTATAAGAGTGAATTTTGATCATTTGGAGAAGATCAATTTTGATTAATATTATTATTCTCAAAACAAAATCATTACAAGTATTTGTATTCTGACTTGTGATCCAGGATTGTTGGACACAAGGGTGAGTGTTTACAAGAGGATTGTTCTTGTAAACTTGTTAGTTTTATTGTTTGATAGTAGGCCTCACCGGTTGATGGTGTGATAGGTTGTACTTTATTAAACAATAGTGAAAACTCTCTTTCATGTTGAAAGGGGAGTGGAGTACTCTCGGATTGTGAGGGGAACCACTATAAATCTTGGTGTCCACTGTTCTTTTACTTTATACTGCTTTCATAACCAAGAACACAAACCAGTAAAATTTCAAGAAACCAGAAAAACCAGAAAAAGTTCTAAAGTCCTAATTCACCCCCCCCTCTTAGGCATACTCTGTACTTACATATTTAAATATAGAAAACCGAAAATTTTGTCCCTTAGATCCGATGATATGCAAAAGGAAAGGTCATGATACGTCATGAATTCTAAATGATGCTACATGATGCTTGGATGCAAGATATATACAGGAGACAGAAAAACAAAACAACGAGTAACTACTCGCGGGGACCTGGCATTGTGGATCCGACACTGGGGAATATCGAGGTACAACAATCAATAGTTCAAACATGACTAGTGATGAGGATGTGCAAAGTCTAATGAAGATGACAATCTTACTGGGAGAAGCAAACACTTCACCGGGGAACAAGGTAGATTTCTACCAGGGACACGAGCGACTTTTTACTGGGGAATTAAAACTCGAACCTCACTGGGGATGATCAAATGAGGAACCTCCTATAGTGAAGAGTTCAAACGGGATCTTCAGGAATGGACTAAAAACAAAGACAAAACATATTAGGGATACTAGTGACGACTAGATCTTTGAGACTTGTCTGGGGGAAAGGTTTTACTGGGGATAATGATGTCACCCAGTTTTAACAGATGGCTCAGGCAGTGCTAGTGACTATTAGACTTCCTGGAGGTAATGGTAACGGCTAACCTAAGATAATCAATAAATGAAGTTTTAAATCCAATCGGTAATGCAGGACTCCGACTGGGGAAATTGGTGACGACCAAAATTTCAAGTAATGCCAGTAACTACTGGACTTAAAGGAGATTGGTAACGACCAAGTCAGGGTACCAATGACAATTGGATTTCACGCAATGCCAGTTACGACTGGACTTCGGAAGAAATACATGGTGACGACCAAATCAGGGTACACCAACACATGTGGTTACGAGAATGCTAGCAAGCTACTATGCTTTAGCTGGGGAGGTTGGTAACGAACAAACCAGAAAATACCAATAACGATTGGATTCCAAGTGATGCCAGTTACGACTGGACTTCATGGGGAAGGTTGGTAACGACCAACAAGATACCAATGACAATTGGGTTTCGGACATCTGCTAGTTACGATTGGACTTAAACAGAAATCAATTAGTAACGACTAGATTTTACAGGGGATTTGCTAGTGACGACTAGACTTCAGAGGGAAAGATTGGTAACAACCTAACCAAAAGGTAATAACGAGTGGAGTTAAGACAACGCCGATTACGACTGAACTTCAAAGGAAAATATGGTGACGACCAAAAGAATACCAATGACGATTGGATTTCAAACACTACCAGTTATGACTGGACTTTAAAGGAAAAAAGGTGGTGACGACCGAAACAAGGATACCGACGAGTGGAATTTAAGACAATGCCAGTTATAACTGGACCTTAAACAGAAGTTCACTAGCAGTGATTAGACACTCACGGGGGATCAAAAGATAGCACTCTGAACTCGAGAGACCGAATGAATCACACTGAATCCCTGGCTGAAAGGGTGTATGCAGTCTTTGACAAATAGATCCACTCTCAATAAGGGAACAAAACTTTTAAGCTATTCAGAGATGAAAAAGTAAATTCAAAACACAATGCTCAGAAATCTTCTACTGGGGACCAGTCCTTATATCATCATAAGAGGTTCCTTTGAGAAAACAGTCTTCCAGGTTTGACACCTACACATGACCAAAGGAGAATCGGCAGTTCGATCTATTTACACTTCATTGGGGAATGTAATCGGATCACATATCAAAGCTTTCGCTACCCTGAGGTTTCGGGGAAGTATGATTCTCCTCGACTTTCCATGAGCTGGAGTTTTTTTTTTTTTTTTTTTTACGTTTGTCAATCTTTTCAAGTTTTATTCAAATAATTTGACCCTAATGCTTTCAAAATTATCGTTGATCAACGAACAATATCTTGCATAACAAAGAAAAATTCAGGAAAGGACAATTTGCAAAGGAAAGAATGGTTCAAAACTGATTTTATTCAAGAATGAAATCTTGCAAATGACAAAATTCCATAGAAATTTTACAAGTGAAAAATGGCAACATGGATAAGGTTACATTAAATCCTATGACCATCCATTCCTAAAGACTAAAGTCCCCCAAATCCTTGCTTCTGATGAGAGCAGTGGGAAGTGGATCTCCCGTACAATCTTCTGTAATGGTGACCACCTTTTGAAGTAGTGACAACTCTTCTGATGCAGTGAAACGCCTTTGTCCCTAACTTTTTCCTGGATCGCCCTTTCGGGTTTTCAATCCAACGGGACGCTCTTTTTTGCCTAAGTCGCCCTTTCAGGTTTTCAACTTAGCGAGATTTTATTTTTCTTTTTTTCTCTTTTCTTTTCTTTTTCTTCAACCCTAACTTTTGCATAAGTCGCTCTTGTGAGTTTTCGACTTATCAGGCTCTTTTTAGGCGTAATATTTTCGTACTGCATCAGAATTCACTGGATGAGTAAGTTGCTCTCCATCCATGGTCGTGAGAATTAATGAGCCTCCTTAGAAGACTGTTTTTACAATAAACGGGCCGTCATAGTTGGGCATCCACTTTCCTCGTGTGTCTTTATGAACTGGTAAAATCTTTTTGAGTACAAGTTCCCCTTCGCGGAATTCCCGGATACGGACTTTCTTGTCAAAAGCTCTCTTGATCCTCTTCTGATATAACTGACCATGACACATTGTAGACATGCGTTTTTCGTCGATAAGATTTAACTGATCAAACCTTTCTCTCACCCATTCTGCTTCTTCAAGCTTAGTTTCCATTATGACTCTCAAAGAAGGTATCTCGACTTCCATGGGAAGCACCACATCCATTCCATATACCAAAGAAAAAGGGGTTGCCCCTGTTGAAGTGCGGACGGACGTTCTGTATCCATGCAAGGCGAATGGCAGCATCTCATGCCAATCTTTGTAAGTTTTCACCATCTTTTGCAGAATCTTTTTGATGTTTTTATTTGCAGCTTCTACAACTCCATTCATTTTAGGACGATAGGGAGAAGAATTGTGATGTTCAATTTTGAAGTCATCGCACAACTCTTTCATGACTTTGTTGTTCAAATTGGTACCATTGTCCGTTATGATTCGGCTCAGAATTCCGTAACGACAGATAATTTCCTTTTTTATAAAACGGGCCACCACTTGCCGAGTAACATTAGTGTAGGATTCCGCTTCAACCCACTTTGTGAAATAGTCAATAGCAACCAGAATAAATCGGTGTCCATTAGAAGCTTTTGGTTCGATTGCCCCAATCATATCGATCCCCCACATAGAAAAAGGCCACGGCGATGACAACACATTTAGCAACGTCGGTGGTACATGCATCTTGTCTGCATAAATCTGACATTTGTGACACTTTCTGGAATATTGAATACAGTCAGTTTCCAAGGTCAACCAGTAGTAACCAGCCCTCAAAATCTTTTTAGACATAGCATATCCATTTGCATGGGTACCGAACATTCCTTCGCGAACATCTTGCATTAACAACTCTGCTTCTCGTCGGTCAACACACCTAAGCAGGACCATATCATAATTTCTTTTGTAAAGTACATCATTGCTGAGAAAGAACTTGGATACTAATCGTCTTAGAGTTTTCTTGTCGAGTGACGTAGCATCTGCTGGGTACTCTTGTTTCAACAGGTAATTCTTTATGTCATAGAACCATGGTTTATCATCAGTCTCTTCTTCAATCATTTGACAGTAGGCGGGCTCAATCTTGCGTTCAATTTTGATGAGAGTGGCATCATTGACATCCCTGAATTTCCACATCGAGGCTAACATGGCTAAGGCATCGACAATGTGATTTTCAGATCTCGGGACATGCTTGAAAGTGATTTCATCGAAATATTCCATCATTTTGACACTATAGGCTCTATAAGGAATCATGTTTTCATGTCTAGTTTCCCATTCTCCAGTAATATGATAAATAACCAAAGTTGAATCCCCACTGACTTCAAGAAGTTTGATTTTGAGATCAATAGCTGCCTCGAGGCCGAGAATGCAAGCTTCATATTCAGCGATATTGTTTGTGCAGTCAAAATCCAACCTAGCTGTGAATGGAGTGTAACCACCTTCTGGATTCATTAAAACGGCGCCTACACCATGCCCACTGTAGTTGGAGGAGCCATCGAACATCATCTTCCACCAAAGACCTTCCTGTAGACCTTCATCAAGACTTGGTTCTTCACAATCTTTTACCAACATAATGTCTTCATCTGGGAAATCAAATTTGAGAGGCTCATAATCTTCCACCGGTTGATCTGCAAGATATTCCGACAAAGCACTACCCTTGATAGACTTATGAGCTACGTACTGGATGTCATATTCGGATAACAACATGTGCCAGCGGGCGAGCCTTCCAGTCTGAGCAGGCTTCTCAAAAATATACTTTATTGGATCCATTTTTGAAATCAACAAAGTGGTATGACAAACCATGTACTGCCTCAAACGTTTAGCAGCCCATGCCAAAGCACAACAAGTTTTCTCCAGAAGTGAATATCTGCTTTCACAATCAGTAAACTTCTTACTTAAATAATAGATAGCATGTTCTTTTCGCCCAGATTCGTCTTGCTGGCCTAATACACAACCCATTGAGTTTTCAAGCACTGTTAAATACATGAAGAGAGGTCTTCCTAGAACCGGAGGTATTAAGATTGGAGGCTCTTGTAGGTAACCCTTGATCTTATCAAATGCTTGCTGACAATCTGAATTCCAAACGACCGTCTGGTCCTTGCGTAATAATTTGAAGATGGGCTCGCAAGTAGGAGTCATATTGGAAATAAATCTGGATATGTAGTTCAGTCTTCCGAGAAAACCTCTGACTTGCTTTTCTGTTTATGGAGCTGGCATGTCTTGAATGGCTCGGACTTTGTCTGGATCTACTTCAATCCCTCGATGGCTGACAATGAAACCGAGTAATTTCCCAGATCTTACCCCAAAGGTACACTTGGCTGGATTCAGTCTCAACTGATATTTTCTGAGTCTCTTAAACAATTTCAAAAGATGTTCCAAATGGTCCTCCTCGCTTTGAGATTTGGCTATCATATCATCAACATATACTTCTATCTCTTTGTGCATCATATCATGAAATAAAGTTACCATGGCCCTTTGATACGTAGCACCTGCGTTTTTCAACCCGAACGACATAACTTTGTAACAATAGGTTCCCCAAGGAGTGATGAATGTAGTCTTGTCCATATCATCTGGGTCCATTTTAATTTGATTGTACCTGGAGAAACCATCCATAAAGAGAATACTTCAAAATGGGTTGTGTTATCTACCAAGGTGTCAATATGTGGCAGTGGAAAGTCATCCTTTGGACTGGCTTTATTCAGATCTCGATAATCCACGCACATCCTAACCTTCCCATCTTTCTTCGGCACAGGAACAATGTTGGCTACCCACTCACGGTATTTGGAGACTGCTAAGAAACCTGCATCTATATGTTTTTTCACCTCATCTCGAATTTTGAGAGCCATGTCAGGTCTTGTTCTTCGGAGCTTTTGCTTAACCGGTGGGCATTTTGGTTGAAGCGGTAATTTGTGAACTACTATGTCAGTGTCTAGACCTGGCATATCCTGGTAGGACCAAGCAAATACATCCACATATTCTTTCAAGAGTTCTTCTAGTTGCTGCTTGACTTCTGCCCCTAGAGCTGCCCCAATCTTGACTTCTTTCTTGTTTTCTTTGATGCCAAGATTAATGACTTCTACCTATTCTTTGTAGGGTTGAAGCTCTGCATGCTCATGGTGTGCCAACTTTACCAGTTCATCAGGTATTTCAAAATCTTCATCCTCATCTTCAGCTTGGTATATTGGTGAATCAAAGTCCGGAGGGAATGCAAAGTCATAGGATTCGATGGGTTTTAGGACATCACTGCATGTTGGAATGGCTTATTTATTAAAACACGCAAAGACAAATGCAGCACATAACAGAGAAGAATGTTTTGGTTTTTTAAGATTTCCATTTTTCGTTTAAAATGAAAGCATAAGCAGTAAAGGAAATAACACAAAGAAATTAACAAAATAGTTCATTTTTCATTGATTTTCTTGAAAGCTCGGGGCCCTTACAAAACATTCCTATAGCCTTGGGCATGGCTATGGAGATTTAAAACAAAAACAAGAAACGAAAGACAAACAAATTACTTTGACTCAGGAAAAACCAAAGGAATATCAATTGCTTCCCAGTTGCTCAAGGCAGTGTTGCAATGATACACTAAATGCTCCAAGTCTTCATCTTTAAAATCTTCTTCCACAGCACTGACTTGGAAACCTCCGCTGATGAATACTTCTTGTATAGTCTTTGGACGTCCTTTGTCATGTGCCGGTGCTTCATCATGAGTTGGTTTGTAACCTAACCCTTGGCGATCCATCTTTGGTTTTACCTCAATGACCTCTCCCCAGCCTGCAGGAGTGCCTTCCTCTAGCGTAGACTTGATGCTCTGAGTGGATGCAAAAGACGAACCACTCTTAGTCACTATTTCTTCCAACATCACTGCATTAGCTATCTCAAGTGCCTAAAAAGAGGTTTCTAACGCGTCTTCATCTGCTTCAATGTACCGAAGTGATGACAGATTGCTAACCATTAGTTCTTCTTCACCATGTACAATTACCAGTTTATCATTTACCATGAACTTCATTCTCTGATGCAGGGTGGAAGTCACTGCCCCAGCCTCATGGATCCAAGGACGTCCTAATAAACAACTGTATGCCGGATTAATGTCCATCACTTGAAACACAATGTTGAACTCATGGGGTCCCACCAAAATCGGTAACTCAATTTCACCAATAACCGTTCTTCTTGAACCATTGAAAGCTTTTACAATCAATGATGTCGACTTCATCTCTGCCCCTGCATATGCTAATCTGGCGAGTGACCTTGCGGGTAGTACATTTAATGAGGATCCTGCGTCAACCAGTACTCGGGCCAGAGTGTCTTCTTGGCATTTGATAGAGATGTGCAGCGCACTGTTATGATTACGTCTTTCTTTCGGCAATTCAGCATCACTGAAACTCAACGTGTTGCATGCTGTGATGTTGGCCACTACCGAATCAAACTGACCGAGAGAGATATCTTTCGTTACATGGGCCTGTCTCAACACTTTTTATAATGCTTCCCTGTGAGCCGGAGAATTTATCATGAGTGACAAGATTGATATTTTGGATGGCGTCTGATGAAGCTGATCTATCACTTTGTAATCACTTCTTCGAATAATTCTAAAAAATTCCTCATCATTTTCTTCTTCTGTGCTCGGAGTTTCTTTTTCTTTGGTTATCGTGGCAGGAGTAACTTCTTTGGGAATAGCTACTGTCACTTTCGGTTGATAGATTTGACCACTACGGGTCATTTTGCTAGTGCCTGCAATGTTTGTTACATCCATCTGATCATCTGTCTGAACAACCCTTCTTGATTCTTGGTCTATCACAGTCGCGTTGTATTTCCACGGAACGACCCTTGTGTCATCATAAGGAAATGGTCTTGGTTTTTGGACTACAATTGGTAGAGGCTGACCAGTAGCGGTTTTGAAGATAGGCTTCACACTTTTGTTGAATACCAGAACTTTCTCTTTTCTCTTGGACAAATAAAAAACGGGCTCAATCACAGAAACTTCTTCTTTCCTTAATGGACTACATACTTGCAATAACCCCTCATTCATCAATTTTTGTATATCCTTTCGTATCACATCACACCCACTAGAATCAACAGAACATTCTTTACAGTTATTATGAATGCTTTCAAACATCCCTACTTTTGACAACTTCTCGTGTAATGTTTTCAACGGCGTTCTGATCTTCGTCACATCATCAACTATCTTCTTATCTGACCCTTCTATTGCATTGACCCCTCCGTGATTTGGTAGTGGATTACTTTTAACATTGGGTGGTACATCATCAAAAGACAAGATCTTCTTCTCCATCAACTCTCTCACAAGATGTTTCAAAGCAAAGCACCCCTCCAGGTCGTGGCCAGCGGCATCCTCGTGAAAAGCACAATGAGCATTTGGGTTATAGTGGGGAGATGTTGTATCTGGATTCAGTGGCCTTGTTGTTATCAAACCTTGGTGAACTAAAGAAGGGTATAATTATGTGTATGTCATTGGTATTTGTGGAAGTGGAGGTTTTGTGGTTGGCCTCCGGCTTTGATAATTATGTCTGGGTTGTTGAACTCTCTGCTGATGGTTTGTTGATAGGGCGGAGCGTTGGGCGCTCGTTGATACCCTTGTTGATTTGGTTGATATGCGGGTGCTGGCTGCCCTGACTGATAACTTGGGACAGGATGGTTAAATGTTGGGGCTACAGCTGCCACATATTGTTGTTGGTCATACTGTACCAGATATACTTGTCGCTGTTGCTGAATTTGCTGAGCATAATTTGGTTGAACTTGCTGGAAAACACCTTGTTGAGGCTGCTAGTAATGCTGATACGGTGGTTTTCAAATACGATTCCTTCTTCCCATTATTGCATTTGCCTCACCTTCTCTCTTTTTGTGAAAACCACTACTAACCTTCTTGACATTGCTGTTACTGGAACTGCTGGTGTTGCTGGCCACCTTCCCGTTCTTCATTCCCAACTCTACTCTTACTCCCACGACTACGATATCGGAAAAAATTGCGGACATACTACTGATCATCTTTTCATAAAACTCTGGTCTTACTGTGTCAACAAATCAGTCTGTTAATTCTTTTTCATTCAGAGGAGGTTCCACCTGAGATGTTGTCTCTCTCTCCACCGTTGCGCGTACTCTTTAAACGATTCTGTACTTTTCTGTCACATACTTAACAATTGTCTTCTATCCGGGGCCATATCCATGTTGTACTTATAGTGCTTCATAAAAGCGTCAGCCAAGTCTTGGAAATTATGAATCCTTGATTGGTCTAAACTTAAATACCACTTGGCTAGATCCCCTTTCAAACTATCTTGGAAACAGTGGATCATTAACTTGTCGTCTTCAACGTGCGCAGCCATTCTTCGATAGTACATGATTAGATGTGTGCAAGGACATGTTGCACCAGAATACTAATCGAAATTTGGAACTTTAAACTTGGGTGGAATCACCAATCCGGATACTAGACACATATCTCTGGCGTCAGTACCAAAGATATCGTTCCCTTCCATTGCTCGGACCTTTCTTCCGATAGTTTCTACACTTTCTTTCAACTTATCATGTCGTTCGCTTTCTTCTTCATACCCATCAAGACCTTCGTACACTGGTGGAGGATTATGAAAAACAGGGCGCGCTTGAACCTGAACAGAAGGCTGAGTGTAAGTAGGGATAACTTGATGAATTTCTGGCCCTAAAGGAACCGCTTGTTGATTGACTATTGGTGGAGGTACAAAGCCAGGTGTCAAACCATAGGGTGGAACATTTGCAACAGTGACTGCCGTTGGGATTGACTCTGCAGCTATGCTAGTGATCTCAGAAACAACAGTGGCTTGAGTGTCCAAAATTGCACGAATGACTTGTAAGGCTTCCTTGATTTGTCCCATGCCTCCTCGTAGCTCTCCAAGTTCATTGTCGATTCTGTCTACATCCAAATTCTATCCTTCCATTCTTAGGCGAGCTTGGGCTCGGGTGTTGTATCGGTGTTGGCGATTCAGTGTTTCTTTTTGGAGACAAGACAACGAGATGAGACACAACACAAGAACATGCACATGCAATGCTTATGAATGTAAAGTGCAACAATGAAAAATTAATCATTCAAGGAATCCAAAGAAATATTTGCAAAAATTATAACAATGGGGAAATAAGCAAATTCAAAAGTTCTCATAGATTAACAACTGAGTGTTTTACAACAACAATTCTGAAACTGAAATACAAGTCTTTAATACAAAATACATGATGAAATGAAACAGAAAACAAAAGGATTCTAAATCTTCTGGTTGGATGGCCCTTCGTTTTCTGGCTGACTTCTCTTTCCACCTTGACGAATCAATTCTTGAAGTTCTTCCTTCTCTTGCATAGCCTTGAAATACTTATCTCTCCAAGTCTTTCCTTCTTTCTCAGCTTTTGCCAAAGCAGCTTTCGATTCTTCTACGAGAGTAGGTTTGGGTGAGTCAGGCTCAAAGCGAGTATAGAACATCTTCATTGCCGCTTCTCTTACCCATGATAGGTAAGATTCTGAAACAGTAGTGTCGTAGGGACCTAGGGAAGTTACTCCCCTTGTGTGGACATAACGCCAGGCATACACAATTTGAGCCCTGTAAGCGGGATTCTTCCCTTCTTCCAAGTAAAATCTTCTCAAAAAGTCTGGGTCTGGTTCATCCTCCATGGGGTGCCCCAACTGTCGGCGAGCCAGAATAGGATTATAACTGATGCAACCATTGACGATGATAAGCGGTACATTCGGAAAATCTCCACAGCTTTGGATCATGGCAATTCCTCCATACATAGGGTTATACCACTTAATATCTGCGTGTTTGAGTAATAGCAGCTTTTCTGTCCATGAGAGCCCATTTTGCTTATCTCAGATGGCTGGAATTTTTGACAAGTGCGAAATAAACCACTTGTGTAGGAGAATGGTGCAACACTCAATTCGTCCAACTCCATAACGGTTCCTACGGTGGAGGGTAAAGTAAGTGTCAGCCAGCAAGGTGGGTACATGATTTTTGATCAAGAAAAGATTGATTGCATTTGCGTCCATAAAATCACTAGTAGTCGGGAACAGAAACAGTCTGTAAATGAGTAAAACCAGGATGGCCTCAAATGCTTCAGTATTCTTTGACAATGCATAGCTCTGAGCTTTTTCATACAGGAACATAGCTGGAAATCCATACAACCCTCCTTTAGCACCCATATGAGATCGTACTTCGTCCACCTCCAAATACGCGGCCTCTGCAACTGCTCTTTCATTAGGAGTCCCTTCTCTTCCAAAAAATGGGCTAGGAGTGACGCCTATTCCCATCAGGGCGGAATATTCTTCCAAAGTTGGTAGCAACTGATAATCTGGAAATATGAAACAATGATAGGTTGAATCATAGAATTGTATGAGTGCGGATAACATTTCTTCGTACACTTGAACTTCTAGTAAAGATAGCATATTTCCATGCTTTTCTCTGAATGCCTCGGGGTCTTCTACTAAACTTACCAGTTTCTTCAGGTTCTCCAATCTTGGTCTTTGGAACACAACCTTTGCTTTCTTTCCAGAATCCATCCTATAATATCTGCAAAACAATTTTTAGTTCCTTGAAAGATTAATTAATGAAAATGCAAATGCAAAGGTTTCATGGAACTCAGATCAAAACATCATTTCATTTCATTGATTTTCAAGATTTGAATTACAAAATATCTAGTACATTTTACAAAAGTCCTAAATATGAGGCTGACAGTATTCTAAATAAAAGTCTTCTTTTGCTTTGAGTTTCTTGATTTCTTCTTCCATCTGAGTCTTCTCGACAACGAGTTTGTCCACGACTAGTTTCCATGGAGTTGGCTAGAAGCTGGAAGAAGGTAAGCCTTCCTGTGTCTTCCTCTTCTTATAAGCAACTATTTCTTCATCTTTCACCTGTAGTTGTCTACGGAGTTCATCATTCTCTTCTATGGCCACTTGGTACTTGTATTTCCAGGCTATTTCAGTTTGTTGTGACTTCCTCAAAGCAATCTTTAATTTCTCCTCTTCAGACATAAAGATCATTGTGTGTTCCTCCTCTAAAGTCATGGGTTTCTGCTGAGAATAAGGCATCTTCAGCTGAATAGCTCTCTTTCGGACCAATTGGAGATAAGGCTCGAGAGAGACGCAATTAGGTTTCCCTAAGTCTTCCTTTCCTTTCTTGTGTACATGCCCCCAAGCTTTTAAAATTTCCCCCTTCAATTCTGAACTTCCCTTAAAGAAAATATTCTCCACATGAGCGCTGTTTGGTTTGTCCTTCAGAGGATATTCAAGCTGACGGCGAGCGAGAATAGGGTTATAACTAATTCCTCCACTTGTACCCATAAGAGGTACGTTACCAAAGCTTCCACAACTGTCAATGATTTTTATCCCATCATAACTACGGCTGTACCAATCAATATCAGAGTGAGTAAGAGCCATAACCTTCTGAGACCACCAAACTTCCTTCCAAAAAGCATGAGCCTTAGGTAAGTGAGAAATAAACCACTTATACAACAACGGGACACAACAGACAATCATTCCTCCTTTATGCAGATTTCTCAAGTGAACAGAATGATATGCATCAGCTAGTAAAGTAGGCACAGGGTTTTTCTTCAAGAATATCTTGATGGCGTTGAGATCCACAAAATTATAAAAGCTTGGAAACAAGAAGATCCCATAAATGAGCAAGGCAAGAATGGCTTCAAATGCATCCATACTCAAATGATCAGCATAGTATTGTGCTTTTCCAACCAAGAACTCTGCAGTCAAACCAAAGACTCCTCCCTTAGTAACCATATTTTTCTGAATATCCACCAATCCCAAACGCGTAGCTTTAGCAATTTCTTCCTTCTTAGGGTCCTTCTCCATGATTGGAAAAGGAGAGTCTTCAAGAATAGGTAAACCAATCAAGCAAGAATATTCCTCAAGTGTAGGTACCAGCTGATAATCAGGAAAAGTGAAACAATGATAGAGTGGGTCATAAAACTGGAGGAGTGTGGAGAGAAGTCCCAGATCCATTTTCCTTTTTACCCTCAACAATGATAATAAGTTCCCATACCTGCTCTTGGATCCTTCTATATCTGTTATCAGAGTGCTCAACCTCTTTATGTCATCTAAGTTAGGACTTTTGTAAGTGTACTTCATGGTTTTCTTTTTTCCACTGTCCATGATGATCCTATTATTTACAAACAAGAGATTTGAGTTCCATGAAAATTTTATGATATGATGTTCATGAATGCGTGAATGCACAAACACAGGTAAGCACAGATTCACATATATACATGGATAAAAACAGATAAAGGTTTCGGTTTGGAGAACATGAGTGAGGAGTCAAGGTCTACCCACCCCAAAGGTATGTACTAAGGTTTCCACAACTGCAGAACAAGGTTCTAAAAGAGTTCCCGGAGTCCTGACCCATCTTTCGGATATTATCAATTTCCCAAATACTTGGTGGTCGATAATATTCTCAAGAGAGTCTCATCCAAGTGTAGTATCGCGTATCAACTACTTTGGAATTACTTCCTTATAGTCATCGCACTACATCCTAATAAAGCCTTAGTGGGGGAAAATGTAATCTAAAGGTCCTCAGTATCACGGGCTCCCATGTAGAAAGTAGCATTGTTTTCACGAATACTCGATCAACAATACTAACTCTCAGAAGGGCCTCTACTGAGTGGTGGTTTTCTCAAGTCAACTTGGTCAGGAATCAACTCCCTATAAGTCTCCTTGAATATACCACCGTCCTATCATAAGTACGCTCAAACACGGGTATAGTTTCGTCTCACCATTCAAAGTTCCCAAGAACCAACAGAGGACATATGCACATATTTACAAGTATTCACAAATAAGTAAGTATTCAAGCAAGATAGGTTAAACCCTCAAAGCAAATATATATCCCCAGTGAAGTCGCCATTTATGTTGCAGTGAAAATTGGATATCAAGCTATTAAATTAACTTGAATCTTATTTCTTTTTACAACCGAACTTTATTTTATCCAAAGGAAAGGTCTAAAGAAAGAAAAACCTTTTTCGCGATGTAACGACAATGCTTAAGAGATTCGGGGATCGGGGGTTGGTTATACCTAGGGAAGGTGTTAGCACCCTAAATATCTGTAGTACTCTACAAGAACCTTTTGTTTGATTGCTTGCTAAGTTTGTGAAAATGTACTGTGGATTGGGAAAAGATATGAGTTGAAAGCTAAAGTTATATACACTAAGTTTGTTCGCAAAGACGTCGCATCTTCTGCCTACGTATCCTAACTAGGATAGAATCAGAGCAATCGTAGTTCACCTCACAAGGGATAAAAAACGCTTGATTATGATCAAGGTTCAAAGGGGAAACAAACATGACAATGTTTGTGTGGAGTTTGACAAAACTCCCTAATCTAAGTTGTAGTATAAAAGGGGAAAGTAAGAAATCATTACAATGATTCTTACACAGAGTTGACAAACTCTCTCCTAGGGTTCTAGTTGAAGAACACTCCTAGTACAAGTGGGTTTCTTAGACTCAAAGAAAAGTCTAACAGTTTCTAAGCTAAGGTTAAAATGACTTAACAAAGTCAAGGGAGGGTGAATGAATTATTCTTGACATGAGGGTCAAGTGGGCAGACCTTCCTTTGGAGGGAGACTAGGGAGGCAACTGGATGAAAGCTAACAAGCTTCATCACTTGGGGAAAGAAAAATAAAAGGGAAAGGTACAACATAATAAAAAAATTTCATGGTAACAACCAATTAAAAAAACATGTGAAATGATAAGGATGAAAGCACATTGATAATAATCAACACAGATGAAAATAACGAGAACTGTAACGACATATCACATTTAAATACAGTCAACAGGTGGGGCGAAATAAACATAGTTATAACTCAAAATAAAAATCCTATCATGTTAACTAACATGTATGGACATGAGTACAAACAAATTTCACAAACAAATCCAAGTGGAACCACATAAAAATTCATCTGCAAATGCGTAAACGGACGCGAAACGCACTTAACTTGCACCCAGTCAAAAGAGGTGAAAAACTTGTCAAACATGAAATTAAAAAATATGATATGAAATTACACATTAAGAGGAATACAATGAAAAAAGAACGGGTGAAAAACGATAAAAAATGAGAGAGATACGATTTTTTGAAGTTTGAATGAAAAAATGGAAAAAAATGCCAAAAGAGTTACTCTCCTCAGGGGTCGAACTCAGGATCATGGCTTGAAAGGCACGTTTTGGCAAGTGTGCTTACCACTGGGGTGGCTATAAATCCGTTTGTATAAGCCACCCCTTTAATTAATAAGGGTAGTTTACTTGAGTTTCTGGGCAAAAACAAACATACTCAAAATGATTTATGTTTTATGTCGTAACTATCTCGTTTCTTAACCAATCGCGACAAACTTTATATGTATCTTGACTAGAAAAACATGAGGAGCATGATGGTGATGTTATTTTTATGAAATTACCATCCCTCTTGAAAACTCGATGGCAGGTGCTCTTTGATGTTATGAGATGCATTTTGAATTTTAAATCTCCAACTAGTTGTTCTTATGATCAAGAGAAGTTTTGAACATGCTATGAATGATATATCTAATGAACTCCAGCACTTGGTTTGGATCAAAACACAATAGAATGAAAAGTGACATAGTGATTGCAAGTTTTTTGGAAAAAATGCATTTTGAAGTGTGATACTTGTTTCAAACCTTTTCAATCCAAACCAAAGCTACACACAGCTCATATAAATGATGATGAATGATTTTAAATTCAAAAAGGAGCTTAATGCAAACAGCTTGTGAAATTGATGTATCAGATGGCAATGTTCTTGGAAAAATACATTTTAAAGCATACCATACATGACAGTTAGTTTTGATGCCAAAGAATTATGCCAACAACTTATAAATGATCAAGGTAAAGTATTTCAAACATGAATTTGATACCACACAAGTTTATGTGAAAAGATGGCATGTGAGTTGCTTAGTGTGTTTTTGATGCATAATGATGTGCAGAACTTGTGACATGAATAATAAACCAATGCCAATCATACATTCACTTTGGAAACGCATACATAAGTGAGTTTCAAACCAAAGAAAAACCTTAACTCAGACTGTTAAAGGATTTACATGTGAGTGGCAATTTGGTGAAAATGTGTTCTAAATCCTTGCCTATGAGCTGACAAATCCACAATCCACACACATCATCATCTCACTACAAACATCCTCCAAATTCTGTCTAGTCCAACAATCTAAATGCATAGACTAAAACATTAAAGCTCAGTCTGGACAGATAAAGACATTGACTCCTTTCCCCAAAACAGCATGCTGTCATTTAACCTCCAGCCAATTTCCAACAACTCCTTAATGCTTAAACAATACCAACAACTCAGTACAAACAACTATACCAAAAATAATCCTAAGCCATCAACCATGCCAACATCTAGCAACAGCCCTGTGATTCAACAAGAATCCATAACTTCCAAATCAAAAGTCTTTTATATAGATAGCAGCAAACTTGTACCAGTCAACACCAACTAACAAATTCATTCACAAATGACAAACTATATTCTAATGCAATACTCTTGATGCAGTCCATCAAACCAAACAGTCAACCATGGATTTAAACTCATGGATAAGGATGTGTCAACTAGTTTAATGAGTTTTGAATATAACATAGTCTGCACCTATGAGAGGCCAAAACTTCCAAGACCACAGCATCAACATATTTCAACATCAGACATATCCTCAGCAACAGCCCTTGAATCAATAACTTCAATGCAATTTCCAAATGACACCAACCAAGCTAGCAGTTTAATGACAGAACTTTGGCTCACTCTCCATTATGACCACCAACTCATGCCAATTGGTTTCCTATTCTACATCATCTATGTTCTAATAACTACAAACTGAAACCATAACAGCTTAAGCCTCTTTGAGAGTTAATGTTGTTACCAAGCAAGTTTCAGTTCCAAAGATCAGACTGTATCAAGAACTACAAACTGTCCTAAAGCTAATACTAATGTCTTAGGATTTTGAGAAATGGGATAGTGATTCCAAACAGTAGCAGTCCAAGGTCCTATGTTTAGTGACAATTTTATGCATCTTGATCAGACATTACACAATAAAAAATTACCCCTTAAACTTCTCAATTATGAATTGGCAAGTTCAATCACAAACTCTAACAACCAGTTTTTATGCAAAGAACAACTATGATAGTCTTCAAACCACACACATAGTAAATAACATAACATGGTCTTTGAAAACAGTCTTGACAGTAGGAAAAAAAACAAACCTGGGCCTATCTACCAGCCTCACTCCTAAGGCACAAACATTGTTCTAACATGAATTGATCATTCACAATGTCAAAATAACATTGGCAGCACCACCATAAACTCAAAACAGTAACAACACTCATGGTATTTTCAAACATTTGACAACAAAACTTTAATGATTCTAACATGACAAATGTGCCAAACAAAACTCAAACATGAAACAGCATAAGGCAAACTAGTGAATGAGCTCAAAACCACATACCTCTTGTAGACTTCCAACTGTCAGCTAGCAACCCAGAAGAATCAGGACCTTTCCTTCTTTTGAGCCAGCGTTGGGATATTACTTCCTTTTTGAAGAAAATGCACCTTTGTAGCCAGATCTCACAGATGAACTTCCAGCTGCTTTTTGAGGTTTGGAACAGCTACAATATCATTAATGTGAGGTGTTTGAAGTGTTGGATTGGTAGGAATGGCTTTGTGTAAGGATTTGTCATGAAAAATGCATAAAGGTCAAACTTGAGTGGTGTGGAAGTTGACTTTTTGATCCTTTGATTTTTTGAGAAAACCAATGGTGGGAACAGCTTCAGAGGGTCACTTTAATGTTGTCTATGTGGTTTTTGAAGTGTTAGGATGTTTGTAAAAAGTTCTAGTGTGAAAGGTACAAAATGACATTTTTGGTGGTTTTGGTGGATTTTGTGATTTTGTGATTTTGAAGCAAGGGGTGAAAGAGCAAAGGCTTGAGCTTTCTCTGGTTTTTGGAATGAATATTTTTGTTGTAAATGAAGTGAGGGAGGCCTCCTTTTATAGGCAAGTGAGAGTGAGGGGCTGGTTTGAAGCTTTCTTCACTTTGAAGAAAAGTTTGGATATTTTTGGAAGAAACCTCCCTTGGAGGGTTTTCTCTTGGCTGAAGATCTAAGCCTCAAAGGTCAAGCAAAATGATGATTTTCAGAGGTTGATATCAGGCTAGAAGTGTAGGAGTGAGGCTAGTTCATAATCACTTTCCACATCATGCTTGTTTTAATATTTTAAAAATGCAAGTTGCAACTTGCAAGCCACTTGCAATTTTGGCTAAATCCTCAAACTTCTGCATTTCCTTGGTTCTTTCATGCTACAAACATTCTACGTATCAGATACAACCAGATTGATCAACTGAATTTGGCCAATTTTGATGAAAGAAGGTATTTTGCAACATGGACAATGTGGGACTAAAGTGTGAAACCCCTAACTTTGCACACATGTAACTTTCTGCTCACAACTCTTCTTGAGATGTGCTAGTACTTTTTAGAAATCCCTCACATAGCTCTAAAACATTCATGTTTTCATGAGTTTCAATTTCCCAAAGGAACTTGGCCAAAAAGCCCTCCAAAGTTGCTAAAATATGAGCTTAAAAATGAAATTTTCCTAAGTCTTTTTCCCCTCTTAAAATGAATTTAATCATAACTCAAAATCTATGCATTTTATGATCATGGACCAGTTAGGGACTTTGGTAGGACTTGTCAAGAGCTTCCAAATGAGCTTTGAACCAACTCAATTGGATGTGTGGTTAAGGAGTTATGGTTTAACCCTTTTCAAAACCCTAATTTCCCGATTTTTCGATTACTCCTTCATCCTTGATCCAATGGACATAAAAATTGATATGCAAGTCCAATATGACATAAGGAACAACTTTGTTTCACAACTTGAAGTCCGATTCATAAAATTTGGAGAGTTGACTTTTCGGTCAACCGTACGACCGATTGGTGATTACCGAGTCGCCTGTTGACACTCTGGGCCTCCTGAGACCTTGAAACTTCTTGGATGAACTTTATTAGGATATATGAACTTCATGAATCACAATCCCACCATTTAAACATCTTCCAACATCAAAGTCAAACTACGGTTGACTTTTACTAGTCCAAAACCCTAATCAGGTGCTCTGAAATGTACTGCTCTGAATTTTGGGGTAACAACCTCACATTGGCTTCTTGATTGACATTATATAATATCCTTGACCTTGTTTCCTATTTGAATGAGCCCAAAACATTGACTAATCACAAACCCTCAAGTTTTGATTTTGACTGCACGAAACCCTGATTCATCTGCAATTTGACAAAGATAGACTTGCACTGGGTTAAGGTTAGAAAATTCATGAGTATGATCCTAAAATGATAATGAGAATCTAAGGGGTCAAAATTTGGGGTGCAGCAAATTGATTCAGATCTTCTTGCATAACCATAATCCGACAATCATCAGAAAGTGCTTCATCAACAAAAGCGGGTTTAGTCATGGAGAGTATCCCTCACATTGAATGCTTTTCTTTGAAGGCATACCTTTACTTATTGGGCTATGGTTATTTCTTTAAATTAACTCTTACGGATTAAAAGACTTGTACTTGAAAGTCTTCTTAGATTGTGATGCATCAGAGGAACCATCTTGAGATTCTTAAGATTCTTCAACATCTGGATGAGCTTTTGAGGTTGGATCAACTTCTAAACCACTAGCTTCTGAAATTCTGATAGATTTTGTACATCCAGCTTCTAAATGGATTTCTAGCTTCTGAACTTTCAACTTCTAGACCTCTGACTCTTGATGTTACTTCAGATGCATAAATTTCTAAAAAATTTAAACTAGCTCTGTAATTTTACCATCAGGATCTTTGTCATCAAATTTGATGATTAGAGACTCTTCAACTGTATTGGTTTTAGAGTTATACACCCTGTATACCTTAGAGCATTCAGAGTATCCCAAAAAAATACCCTTCTGAGATTTGACATCAAATTTCGTCAGATAGACTTTATTGTTTAGGATGTAACATGTACATCCAAACTGATGAAAATAAGAAATGCTTGAATTTCTTCCTTTGAACAACTCATGTGAAGTCTTATTTAGAATAGGTCTAATATAGATTCTATTTTGAACATAACATGTTGTGTTCACACCTTCTGCCCACAAGTACTCTTTAGCTAAGTTATTTTCATAGATCATGGTTTTGGCCATTTCTTGTAAAGATTTGTTTTTTCTCTCTACAACTTTGTTTTTCTATGGAGTTCTAGGAGAGGAAAACTCACTGAGAAGTCCATTTTTTTCACAAAAAAGTTCAAATGGATCATTTTCAAATTCACCACCATGATCACTTCTTATCTTTAAAATTTTAGATTCATTTCCAGTTTGTACTTGTATACAAAAGATGTTGAACACATAATATCATTCATCCTTGGTTCTAAGGAATTTAATTCAAATCCATCTTCTATAGTCATCAACAATGACTAGTCTATATTTCTTTCCATTGATTAATGTAGTACTAACAAGACCAAAGAAATCAACTTAAAGTAATTATAAGGTTCTAGAGGTAGAGACAATGTTTTTAGATTTGAAGGAAGTTTTACTAATTTTCCCTACTTGGCATGCTCCGCAAAGAGTATCTGAGTGATAAATGAGACCTGTAAACCCTTTAACAAGTTTCAGTTTACTAAGTTTAAATATTAGTCTTTCGTTACCATAACCTAACATTCTGTGCCATATCCACTTCTAATCACTCAGTGATAGAAGGCAAAGTACCTTCTGATCAAATAGTTTAGAAAAATTAATTTTATAAACATTTCCTTTTCTTCTACCTTTGAATATTATGGACTTGTTATATTTATTCATGATTGTGAAATTGTTCTTGTAAAACATGACTTCATAACCATTGTCACAAAATTGACTAATACTCAGTAGGTTATGTTTAAGTCCATTTACAAGCCAAACATTATTAATTGAGATAAATAAGTTACTAATAGTTCCCATACCAGTAATCTTTCCTTTCTGGTTTCTTCCAAATCACACCGTTCTTTTCTTTTCAGAGTTATGGTTTGGAACATAAGTCTTTCTCCTGTCATATATCGTGAGTAGCCACTATCCAAGTACCATGATTGCTTCTTTGCTTCTCCCTTGAACCATATTTTTAGCAAAGACAATTTTATATTTAGGTACCTATAATCTTATGGGTCCTTTAGGGTTAGTTCTGATTGGTTTCTTCTTGTTTTGTACCTTTGCTTTCATATGATAAGGTTTAGCATCATTCAAGACTTTTGGTTTAAAAGTTTTTTTTGTCTTGAGTGAACCTTGACCTTAGGTTCTGACTTCTTCAGAACCTTTAACTTTATAATTTTAGGTTCTCGTTTCTTCAAAATCCTTGACTCGACAACTTTAGGTTCTGATTGATTCAAAACTTTTGCATATACAACAGTAGGTACAAAATAAGAATCAAGCCCTTTTTTAGATGAGCTTGAAGAAGAAGGATTTATTGGTTTACTCAAGGTCTCAAACCTTGGAGTAAAAGATTTTTGTGAGTAACCAAGACCTTCCCCTTTGCTTCTACTTACTCCATAAATCATGGAAAAAATTTTAGTTCTATTGAAGTCAGTTGTGATAAATTATTGAAGAGCCATTTCATGCTCATGAAAAGGTTTATCAAACACTTCCTTTAATAGAGAAATATGATCTTTCTATAGAGCTTCATTTTTATTTTGAACAAAATTTAATTCTTCTTTCAAAATATCATATTTCTTTTTCAATATTTTCAAGTGTCTAGCTTTCTCTTGACATCTTCCCATGAGATCTTGAATGAAAGCAATTAAATCAGAACTAAATAGTTTAGAAAATACCTTATTCACTTCCTCAGACTTTGAACTAGAATTTGAGTCAGATTCTTCTTTAGAAGATGTATGAGCCATCAAGGCAAAGTTGGCTTGCTCTTCATCCTTTTCAGATTCCTCTTCATTTTCAAGTTCATCCCATGCTGCCATGAGAATTTTATTTAATTTGTTCTTGAAGCTATCTTTCTTAAAGCTTTGCTTCTGTGACGTGTCCTTTTGTGGTTCAGGACATTCAACAATGAAGAGACCAGGTTTCTTATAGTTGAAGCATCCTTTCTGATCATGAACTATATCCTATGAGGCCACTACTTCTTCCAGAGAATCTTTATTTCTTCTTGTCCAAATACTAAAACCTTTTAATTATGAAGCTCATTTCTTCATCATCTAAGTCATCTTCAGAACCGTCTTCGTGAGAAGTTTCTTCAGACTTCCAGACATGAGGAACCTTGGCAATTTTAGCAACAAATTTCAAAGCTAGAGGCTTTGACTTTCTGATAGGTTCATCTCCATTGAGCTCCATCTCATGGCTTTAAAGATTACTGATAAGACTTTCAAGACTTAATGTGTTTAAGTCTTTAGCCTCCTGTATAGATATCACTTTAGGTATCTATCTGATAGGAAGACTCCTAAGAATCTTCTTGACATGATAAAATGTAGTGTAGCTCTCATTTATAACTTGAAGTTCAAATACAAGAACTTGAAACCTAGAAAACATGGTTTCAATGTCTTCATCCTCCTTCATTATGAACAACTCATATTTAAAAACTAAAAGGTTAGCCTTAGCTTTATGAACCTATTGATTCCCTTCATAAGTAGCTCATAGGGATTTGAAAATGGTTTAAAGTAGATTTGTCAATGATTTTGATGAACTCATAAAGAGGTATAACATCAACTAAAATGCCTCTAACTCTATGATGTTTTCTATAGGCCTTTTTCTGAGCTGGTGTGAGATTTTTTTTATCAGACACCATTTCAACTCCATTGACTGGAATATCAACACCCTCTTATAAAACATCTCATAGCTCATCATCAGGGCTTATGATATGAGTATACATCTTTCTTTTCTACCATTCAAACTTGGTAGAATCTCCACTGAAAATTAGAGGTCTAGCTATATAATTTTTTCGTTTTTGAATTACTATAACCATTATTTATAGCAGCATGTGGGAGCTGACTTGTTCTTTTCTGAATCTCCAATGTTAAGTGTTAAGCATAGATCGTGCTTTGATGCCAGTTGAAGGTGAGAAAAACACAAGAGCGGGGGTTGAATTGTGTTTTCCTTTTCTCTTTCTTTTTAAACGCTTGGCCAAATTCTAAAATACAAGTTGTGAAATTTGATTCAGCCAAAGGTAGGCAACAAATATGAAATTCAAGAAATAAGAATAACACACAGAGCTATCCTGGTTCCTCTCACAACTTGAGAGTAATCCAGTCCCCTTGTACTTATAAGAGATTTTCATTATAATCACAAAAAATTACAATTTGCTCAAACACACAAGCAAGAGACTTCATTTGTGAAAACACTCAAGTAAGAGGCTTCTATGCTCAAGCACACAAGAAAGAGACTTTCTTTACTCAAACACTATATTAAGAGACTTTCAATGCTCAAGAATACAAGCAAGAGGCGTCCAATGCTCAAACATTTAGTAAGAGACTTCTAACAATTTACCTAGAAGATAAATTATTGTTGGGAAAATACATTTGATATACAATCATAGGTGTATAAAGAACACAAAGAAAATAGTCTCTTTTAAGACTTATGAATTTCTAAGATATACAAGGATAAAAAATCCTAAGTTCAGCTTGTGCTTTTGTTGACAGAGTAACTTCTCTTTTTGTGTCAATTGGTGTATGCTTATTCAAGTCTTTATCTCCTTAAATATAGAAGAAAAGAGTAGTTGAAGATGCAACACAATATAGTCCTTTGAAAAGCATCAAAAAAGATGTTAGGATGTTTCACCAAATAGTCAGGTAAGGTGAAGACCAGTTTGAAAACCATTTACTACAAAAAAGGAATTAGCTGTTGTATCTCAGTAGACTCTAAGAAGAAAACAAAGATTAGGTCTTCACGTAACAAAGTATACTTAGAGGTTGATAGTCACCTAACAGAGTCACCTTGGTCCTTCCGTGTTGACTAGACCAGATTCTTATCATTAGAGGCAAACTTCTTCATAGTCTGGTCTTTAGAGGCTGACCCTTTTAGACTCTGACCTTCAGACTTGACCTCTTTATAGTTTGGTCTTCAGCTTCTAATCCATCAAATTTTGGTCTTTAGGATTCTCATTGAATGTTCATAGTTAGAACCAATACTTGGATACTACATGAAATTTTAGTCCATGGTTTTGCACACTTGAACAAACATTAGTATTTGTTGCACCCCAAAATTTTCCCAACCTTTTCTAACCTAGGTTTATGTTTCAATTGCATGATCATCTGCATTAGTATCATGTACATAGTGTATTCATCTGCATTGCATGGCATAGGTAAGCTAATCTTAGTCAGGGGATCAAGTACCATTCTTGTCTCAAGAGGCATATTCAGAGGGTTTCATTCATATTCAAGACTACTCAGGTCATCAGGGAAGAATGTGAGCTTTGAAGTGTTGACAGATCACTCATTGGGTTCTCTCCTATCTTGAGGTTGTTTGGGGATCATCAGAGGAAGTGTGAGCCATGAGACAAGAGCATGGAGGGTGTATGGATGTTATAAAGAGCCTAGATGATCATTTTGAAGAAGAACCAAGTTATTGGAATGATGGCAAGAGCCTCAGTTGAAGTCAGTCAACTAGGGTTTTATCTGGGTCAACACTAGGTCAACCATAGGTCAAAGACTTGTTTTGAAAGGCATCAAAGATCATTTGAAGAATGTGGGATTCATTATTTTCTATATGGATATGGATATGGTGTTGTGCTAAAGAAAAATCAGAAGGAATCAAGGAGAACTGGAGTTACTAAATTAGGGTTTCAGTGTAAAATCCCCTAGTTTAGGTCAAACTTCAAAGCAGTGTAACTCAAGATGAAAGCTTCATATGAATTCTTGGTCCACATGAAACTTGTAGAGTATCTTCATAGCTTTAATTTGAGTGGTGGAAGTCATCAAGATGATTTATAGAACTCAAGTTATAGCTCTTGCAAGTTACAGGTCATCTAAGGGCACTGAAATTTATCTGTGAAAGTTGTCTGTCTTCCAAGCAACTTTTGACCTTCAAGGAGATTTCAAATGGATTTATGGCCAACATGAGAGTTGTTCATCATTGTCTTAGATTTCTAGAAATGTATGGTATGCCTTCATATGATTTGTGGAACTCTACTTATGGTCTTTGCAAGCAAAGGGTATTTTGGTCATCTGAGAATTACAGGTCATTCTTAGCCTATGCCCAAAACTCATACAAGGAAGCTTCAAATTGAAAACTTCACAACATCAAAGTTGCTCAAAATGTCATTTTAAGTCTAGAAAATAGGTCATGGAAGTTTGGAAATGCATATAACAATACTTGATAGAAGTTGGTGAAAAATGACCTAAAAAAGGCATATAACTTGAAAAAGTTCAAGTTGGAAAATGGTTTGAGAGATCTATAAATCCAAAGTGGGTCATCCAATATACCAAATTGAATCCAAACATCATTTTAAAGACATTGGTTCAGCCACTTTTTTTGAGTTAGGGTTTAAATTTTGGACTTGCTTTGTATTTTTGTTACTTGCATAATAAGGCAAGTATGGAAAACTTGGCATAAGGTAAATTTCAAGGCAAGGAGCTTGTTTTTTTCACACATACACTCTCAATATCTCATGAGGAGAGATTTTCACACAAGTTTAGAAGGGTGTATGCATGAGATATGGGATGGTTCAATATGTCATCACATGAGAATTTCCATGAATTTCCACCACATTCTAGAATCATCCTAGAGGCATCCAGAAACTTCTAGATATGTCCATCATCATCTATATAATGAGTGTGAATCATTAGTGCAAAAGGTTGGTGAAAAGAGAGTGAAGAGAGAGTGAGATGCCTTTTCTTCCATTTTTGCAAATCAATATCAAACTCCATTTTCTTCTTCATCTCCATTGAATTCTTCTCCACAAATCAATTCTCTGGATCATACTGAACACATACATACAGATTGGAGTGGCCATTGATGAATGTTTGAAGGTGTAGCTTCAAAATTGCAAGAAAAGCCAGTTGGATCCAAACTCACAATCCAAGCACTGTCCATCCAAGATCTTGCAAACAGAAAGGTTATCATCCATTAAAGATCAGTTGTGGCAAGTTTCAAGCATTGGATTGAGGTGTAACTGCACTTGCCATCACCAATTTTCAGGTTTGCAAAAGCTCTCGAATCTCTTTATTTATGCAGCATTAGATGAAATGGTTAGTGTTGCGGTGGAAATAGGATCACAAACTATTAATTAGTTTGAATCGCAATTCAATTCACAACCGCTCTTTGATTTATCCGAAGGAAAAGGTCAAAAGAGGGAAAACCTATTTTGCATCGTAAACACAATGCGGGGAAAGATCTAGGGTTCGGGGGTTGGTTAAATTTAGGGAAGGTATTAGCATCCTAAACTTTTGTAGTACTCTATAGGAACCTTTTGTTCAAATGTTTACTCATTTGCTTTATTATTTGCTTAAGGTATATGTACAAAGGATTAAAAGTGAGAAAGGAGACCTAAGGGGTTAATTCTAAGTTTACTCGGCAAGACATCGCATCTTGTGCCTACGTATCCTTACGGGAGTGGAATCAGAGTAATCGTAGTTCCCCTCAAAAGGGAGGTTAGAAACTTCTTGACTGTGGTCAAGGTCTCAAGGGGAATAAACATGTCTTAAGGACACGCTTACGTGGAGTGTAGAAACTCCAAATCTCTATGTTGAAATGTTAAGTTGTGTTAGGGTTAGGTTAGGTTAGGTTAGGGATTCCGCGGCGGGAAACCCTAAAATGAGCGCGGCGGCTCTTTGACCTAATGCTAGGGGTAAAATTGTAATCTTGCCTGCGGCGAGGCATTTGTGAAAATTAGGGTTTGTAAGAGGTGTAAGGGTTTGAAGTTGTGAGGACTATTGACACGGCGGTCAAAAGCTAGACCTAATTCCTTCGGCAGGGTGTGCAATGTGACAGAATAATAGCAATGACAGTGTGAGAAATTTAAATCATACATCAGCAGAAATTTAAATGCGAAAAGTAAACGCGATTATTAGGTTCGCGAGGTTACAATTGAGAAACAAATACAAATATAAATGAAACTTAAATGAAAACTCAACACAATAGTAATAAATATGAACTGCAAAAAATGAACACCCGTTAGTAGGCAGAGTCAAACGACTATCAGATGAATTACGAGCCAATGCAAATTGGAGATTTAATGTTGTTTTATTTAAAAATCTTAAATAATTTTAATGTTAGCTTGCAGAAAAAAAAAGTTTAATTTAAAATGTTTTACTCTAAAAAAGTTTTATTTTTTTATATTTTTAAGAAAAGTTTTTTTCTGATTTTTGTTTAAAAAAAAGAGTTTTTTATTTTTAATATGTACATAAAATGTTTTTTTCTTATTTATTTTTAAAAATAATTTTGAATTATAAAATAAATGTTAAGAAATAAATTTAAAAATATAAAAAAAATAACAAAATAAAAAAATAAAGAAAAAACAAATAAAGGGGAGGGGGTTGGGCCGGTCATCACACCCGGACCCAACCCGGTTGATGGTTAGACAAAAGAAACATTTAGGGTTCTGGGAACCCTAATGTTTCACGGTGCCGTTTCACTCTTCTTCTCCTCTCTCTCGCTTCTCTTCTTCCTCGTGACTCTTTCTTCTTCCTCCATGACCTGAAATCAAAACGAATGTTGTGAGGGAGATATTTCATAGCTTACATTTCGGCCGATGATGAGGGTTTCCTCTGAGGCTTGAAGTTGATTGCCCGCCGTTTAACCGGCGAAGGCGATCTTTCTTCGTTCGGTGGCGCGGTTGTTGATGTTGGTTCGTCAGTGAACGGAGGCGATGATGAGGGTAACGGTCCCTCTGAGCCTCAACCACGCCGTTAGGGTTTGTGACGGTGGTTTCGTGATCTCGTTCGATGGGGTTTATACGCGATTTCGTTCCTCTCTTTCTCGTGGCTACCAGTTAGGGTTTTTACGCGATCCCCCCCTTCATCAGGTTGTATCTTCCCTTTTATATATGCTTTGATTTATCTTTTGGGCCTTGGATGTTGGATTTGCGTTACTCTGAGATTTGATTTCGTGTTGATTCGATTTGATTTTGATTTTGATTTTTCAGATGCTGATTGAACCATGTTCCCTCTTTTAGAACCTGATTGGGATTTTGGTGAGATTGAATTTCATTTTTCTGGTATGAATCTGATACTGATTCGTTTGATTGATTCAGATTGAGTTCCAATGGGGATGTTTCCTGATACGATTTGGATCCATCTGATACATGATTGAATCCTGTTTCCTCTTTTAGGATTTGATTGGTCTTTCTGATTCCCAGCTGATACGATTCTTCTGACCCTATTCGATTTGTTTAATAATCTGAACTGATTTGTTTTGATCTGCTTTGGGATTGATATCAAATCAAAATCTCTCTATTATTTTTCTGATATGGTTTGCCTTCAGATTGGATTGATTGATATCTGATTTTGATTCACAGAACTTCTTGATGGATTCGTATCTCTGTTTGATAGTTTCGATCTCGAACTGATTCGTTTTTTGATTGGTTCGTTTCTTTGATGCAGCTCAGATTCTTTTCCTCTTCTTCTTTCAGGATGGACGCTTTGCCTTGGTTTTTTCCGCCGAGAAGAGTACGCGGTAATGATGACGTTTGTCTGAACCATTTGGAACAGGATACTACAACCCTGACTTGTGATTATATTTTTGCTTCTGATTGAATTGTTGATGATGACTTGGGCTATGATGTTGATTAACTGAGCCATGTGTTTGTGCACTTGTTTGTTTCATGAACTGAGTATGGTTTGATAACTTGTTTCGGTGACTTGTTTGTTGGGGAGATGATGCTCATAACTGAGCCCCTGTCTGCGCTATGCTTTGTGCTGCAACTTGGTGTCCATTTTTGTGACTTGCCATCCGTATCGGTTGAAGCTTGCCCCTAACTGACAACCTTTTGGTACATTTTATGCAGCTTGATACAACTTTGTTTGGATACTTCATTCTTCTTGCTTTCTTTGTATTAACCGCTGTTACCTTTTCTTTGGATCTCGTTGGGGCTTTCTGTTATGACAGACTTATGAGATGTTTTCCTATAACTTCTTGCGCGTGAGTCTGCCTTTGACACATTGTTTTGATGCAGTTTGTATTTGGTGTTCTGTTTGGACTTGGTTTTCATGACCTTACCTAATGGTTCAGAATTAATACTGCTCATGAATTGTTTAGGCTTTGGGTTCCAAATTCTGAATCTGATATTGATGCGTTTGTGGCTTTTCAGGTGTTGGAAATTTCGAAACCAAAGTGACTCAGACCTGCCGACATCCAGGTCTGAGTCAGAACTTGCCTATGCTGCCTTATTCTCGTATCAGTTTGGAAATCCAATCGCGGCAAAACGAATCAGTCCCGCTTCTTTTATTACTTCTATCTCTCGGATGTCCCGTAACGATAAGAACAGGTGTTACCTGATCTGACGCCCACGGCGCGGATCGGTAACGGGGGTAGGACGCAGCTTTGGTTGTGCCACTCCCGGCACTCGATGATGACATTGTTCTGAGAGTGTCAAAAACAACTCCTAACCTTTTTTCTATATTGTTTGTTTTGCTTTGATGTGCAGGTGAATCGGAGACGTTGCGGAGAAGCTCAAAGGACATCAAGAAGGATACTCAGAATTCTTAGGACTTAGGACCTTTAGAGTTAATGTAAATCCTTGTACAATAATTTCAAAAATATGAAACAATCTCCATTTCTTGTATGATGAGATCTTTATGAAATAAAATTCCCAAAACTTGAATCCATTTATATTTTGTTCTTAGTTAAAAAAATTATAAACATTTGTGAATAAATCCACAAATATTTAAATTTATTAACATAGTCATAAAACATAAACACTCCCAAATAATATTCTTATTTGTGCACTCGTCTCATTTGTAATCTTAATCTCATCATCTGATTAAAATCCAATTTAAATGCTAACCCACCATTTCATAACCAAACACGGATGTGCACCGTAATCACAACAGTTTCAGCATCAACAATAACACTACTCGTAATTAAACTCCACTGACCAAATGCCAAGAGCCACAATCCGATAACACCCAATTGCGACTGCCTTAATGACAGAAACGAAAGCGCTTTGGAAATAAACCATGAGCAATGAAATGGATCTTAAATCCAGTTGTGCTCGACAAGTTTTAATACCGACCACATCAAATTGGCACCTTGATATAATCAGACCTGGTGATAGGTAAATGCCTCAGAAATAGTGTATCAAACGCCTCAGAACTTAATAACAGCCCGTCTTCAAGGAATTAGTAGAATTTGCGTAAAATGACCAAAATACCCCTGGAACCAAATCTGCAAAACAAAACACCTTCATAACTTGTTAGTGGTTAGCAAATGTACATATGAGATGCTATGCGAAATGACCGATTAAATATAAGGGTAAAATTTGGGGTATTACAGTTGCCCCTATTTAAATAGCTACACCGGACGATTTGAGTGACCGAGATTCGAGGAATCGTGGTGGAGAGATTTAAATATAGATAACCGAAAATTTTGCCCTTATATGCGACGATATGCAATGCTATGGACAAAGCGAGGACAACTTAATGCAAATGATGCCATGAATATGATATGACGCGTATGCTGGAATGGTGGATGCGAAAATGATGACGAATACTACGACACAGACGCTACGAGAAGAACACACTGGGGAAAACGACGTGCTGAGACACAGTACAACACTGGGGGATCTTAAAATGATGGTCAACTGGTGCGAACACGACCAATTGTCATTTTGGGAACGAGATTCTCAAATGGAGATGACACCTGTGAGACGGCCTCCACTGGGGAATCTAAAAGATAAAACTGGATCACGTACGATTGCAAGATCGATTACAGAAATGCTGGAGCATTGAGCGAAGAATAACATCCAAGCTTCTGTAAACTATCCCTCGTGACAGGATCAAACGGACTTTTCGGGAATCCGTAGCAAATATACAGGGTGAAAAGAACCGGCTGTATGCCAAAATAAATGGACTTTGAGAATAAGATCCTTAAATGGAGATGGCACCTATGAGATGACCTCCACTTGGGAATGCTTAATAATAACAGGATCTACACGGTTGCAAGATCGATTACAGAACGCTGGAGCATTGAGCAAAGAATAACATCCAAGCTTCTATAAACTATCCTTCGTGATGGGATCGAATGGACTTTTCAGAAATCCATATCATATATACAGGGTAAAGACCGACTGTATGCCAAAATAAATGGACTTTAATGGGAAATGCCCTGATAAGCTTCTCGAGAGAGAGCTGTCACTTATCATTGGAAGGGACTTATGTGCCAAAATGGATAAGCACTCAAATAAAGAGGCTGCTGCTTATCTGATAAATAAATCTTCTCGCATTTAAGGTCGGCGCCTGGAATACGATTCTGATTCTTCTCTTACTGAAGGATAAATAAACTTCTTCATGCTTCAAGACCGTGCTCTCCTGAATATGAAAAGGGTAAACTGAACTTCCTCATATTTCAGAATCGTGCTCTCCTGAATATGATTCGGCTCTTTCTTGTAAATGAAATTCTTCATACTTCAGAATCGTGCTCTCCTGAATATGAAAAGGGCGAACTGAACTTCCTCATACTTCAGAATCGTGCTCTCCTGAATATGATTCGGCTCTTTCTTGTAAATGAAATTCTTCATACTTCAGAATCGTGCTCTCCTGAATATGAAAATGGCTAATTGAACTTCCTCATAACTCAGAATCGTGCTCTCCTGAATATGATTCAGCTCTTTCTTGTAAATGAAATTCTTCATACTTCAGAATCGTGCTCTCCTGAATATGAAAATGGCTAATTGAACTTCCTCATAACTCAGAATCGTGCTCTCCTGAATATGATTCGGCTCTTGAAATTTCTTCATATTTCAGAATCGTGCTCTCCTGAATATGAAAATGGCTAATTGAACTTCCTCATAACTCAGAATCGTGCTCTCCTGAATATGATTCGGCTCAAACCTCCCCGTACTTCAAGATCGTGCTCTCCTGAATACGATTTGGTTTCTTCTTTTACTAAAGGATAAATGAACTTCTTCATACTTCAGAATCGTGCTCTCCTGAATATGATTCTGCTCAAACCTCCCCGTACTTCAAGATCGTGCTCTCTTGAATACGATTTGGTTCAAAACCCCCCATACTTCCAGACGACAGGTAAATGGAAGCCCAACTGCTCCATGGAGAAGGCCATTTGCTGCGAGTCATAACGAAGATAGGATCGGCTTATTAGGTGGGAAATGTTGTATATCGATGCTGTAAGATGTAGGATTGTAATAATAAATTATCCAGGCATGAACTGACGTGTATCTGTAAAGGATTGTAGTTGATTTTCTTGAAAGATAGTGCAAAATAAATGCACGTCCGGGTACAGTGATAAACTTCTCAAGCGAGATAGTCGCGTATCTGTCATGGTATGGTGAAAACCTTTAGATGGTGCAAAATAAATGCACGTCCGGTTGGGATTGACGACCGACAAGACTGAGGTTCAATCTAGGATCGAGCTAGAAAGAAGACTGGTAATCAGGACTCCATCGAGGGAATGATCTCGAAGGGTAGATATCTTATCCTAGTGAGGAAAGATAGCTGAAGTAACCGTCATCCACGAGGATCGAGCTCTGTGGGGAAACTGGAAACACTTATGTATTTTATGCTTAGGGCTGACAATCTACTTGAAGGGAATGGACAAACCCAGTTACTCGGCGGTAACAACCAATGATGGGGACACAATGAACCTGTGCATGTTAACGCGTATGTTAATGAATATGTTAATATGAATGTATGTTGATGTTTATGTATGCAAGATGTTATGAAATGAGTATGTAATGAATATGTAATGACTATGTAATGAAATAGGCATGTGATGCTTATGCCCTTGCATATGCTGACGAAACAGACTAGAGACGGGACGAGAGATGAAATAAACATCTCGACGGAAATACCCTGCGTTCTCTGCAACCAATACGTCAATCATGGGTAAGAAAGATCAATGGTAGAACCAAATCTGGTTTTAAAGTTCTGAATTCTCTGGGGAGAAGGTAATCTGCTCGGGTGTGCAGTATCACGTCTTCACATGGGGAGAAGAAAACCTGGGGGACACTTTTGAGTTACCCGAAAAAGTTGTCAGCTTATAGTCTCGCTGGGGACTGTGATGAGGCAATAGTTCAGGAGCCTGTTGCAACACTGAGGCTTACTGGGGTATGAATGCCGCTGTGAGTAAAATCCCTCGGGTGTACGAAAAAAAATTGTGAAATCCCATGGTTTTGATCTTGCAGGACCTTATAGTAGCCGCCATTTGTTTCTTCAAAAACATGGTGCCTCGGGATACTTGTGTTGTGAGGTAGGGTCATCTCAAGAGGATTTTACAGAGAAACATGGAGTCCAGATGCCCCACTGTTTTCCAACTCTTGGAGAGATTTGTCAGGTCTCGACGTAACTGGCACAAATTAATCGTGTTACGACGAAATCTTTGGGAAATAGCTCTTAAGAATGTCAGACTCGCGTTGGTAAGCGAATTGGGAAACTGCCTGCCCCTGTTCAGCAGGATCTTCAAGTTCCACGGGTTATGTTCATATGTAAATCTCTAAGATATCAAGCAAAGTTGTCATGCCTGAAATGTCTATCCTGAGCTTGTCAATGTACACATATATTTGTCCTGAATTTTTGTTTTGAAAAAAGATATCGCGATAACTTGTGACCGAAATCACTAGTCAGGATATAAGTTTTAATTATAATGCCAACATGAATTTTTTCTGAGCATAGCTCGTAGGAGTCAGGAAACGTGATCTTGTCGAGTATGCTTTCAACCGAAGTCCTTCTTCAATTAGGTCTTTTAAAGGTTGTATCGTGGCTCGGCTCACGGTTTAAGAAACAAAAGGATAAAGGCTCAAAGTTATATTTGTACCCACCCATTCTTCGTGATGTTCTCCAATCCTAATTCAGTTAACCGGATACGAACGCTCATATCTCAAGCGGATTTGCTATGGTCGAGAACTTATCAAGGCTTTGGATATGGCAGTCACTCACCTATTTCTTTTGGCAATTGGTCACACGACCTTGTTCTTTATAGGGGTTCTAAAAACTACTGGTTTGTTGTTCTTATTCCCTAACTTTTTCCTGGACAACGTCTTTTGATTTGACTTTGGAGTCCAGCGGGATGCCCCAGTTTTGCCTAAGTCTCCTTCATAGGTTTTGACTTAGCGGGCTTTTATTATTTTTTTGAATATTCTTTTATGCACAAGTCGTGTAAATCTTTCGAAAGGCTCGTGACTGCCCCACTCCTTAGGTAACCGAGGGATGGCCATTGTATTGGACTTCTCAAGATGCTAAGGATAAATTCTCGAAGGTTGGCTCTTCCTTTTTGAGGATCTAAGCGCTCGATCGGCTTAACTGAAACCTACCCTGCCCCAGGTTATGATGAAGGTTCTTAAAAGAAAGAAAACTCCTACTTCAAGGCTCAAAGAGGTTAACGAGGGATTAACATCCTTATATCTCCAGTGTTTGGGCTTTAAAACAATGCCTTACATCATCAGCGGATTTCAATCGAAGCATACGACAAGAGATTTGACGTTTCTGGTTCATCATCCTCCCCCCAATTCTCCATCAGAACCAGAGATCGGGTAAAGTTGGCATTGTAATTTATGAAAACATTTTTTGAATGAGTGAAACGAATGGATTTATTCAAGACAAACATATGCGTTGCATTAATTAATCGAAGATAAACAAGTTCGTGCATACTAAATATGCTTAATCAAAGAGAAATGCATATAAATAAACAAATGAACTGTCGGAAAAATCCTTCTAAATGTTTATGAAATCTTGCATTCAAGAGTAACAGTTTCCTTTGGCGGAGCCTCAATGGAAAGGGACGTCGGGTTTACGATCACTGTGAGTCGTCATGGCTTGCCCCAGTTACGCTGGTCACATCTTCAACAGTTTTCAGTCGTTGCTTCAAAATAAATTTCCCAGATTCTTTGTTGATCCCGGTCATATCATCTTGAGGGTTATTGAAATGAAGCGAGCTAGGCCTTTGAATAATTACTGGATTCGGCTGATTTGCCACAGGAGTAGCATGCTTTGCAGAATTCGAACTCGACAAGTGAGGGACCCTGAGAGGAGTCTCGGTCTTCAGCTGAGCATCGCTAAAAGACAACTTCTTCGTTTCTAGCAAATTTCTGACAACTTTCTTAAGAGCATAGCAATTCTCTAGATCATGGCCGGGCGCACCCTCATGAAATAAACAATGAGCGGTAGCGTTGTAACTTGCAGGTAATGGATTAGGTGGAGGACCCAAAGCACGAGTGGTAATCAGACCTTGTTGTACCAAATGGGGGTATAACTCAGTGAAAGTCATCGGAATTGGAGGACAAGGCTTATACTGACTCTTACGGGGATAAGGAACCTGATCCTGTGATTGCTGGTGAACAGGAGCGTTGGGCACTCGTTGACTGTCGACAGGAACTTGCATAGGCGAATAACCGGAAGGTTGTTGATAAACTGGTGCCTGATATACCGGAGCTGACTGTACAGGCTGGCGTGTAGGAAACTGCTGATCGAAAGGAGGTGCAACAGTAGCTACATAGGGTTGTTGAACATATAGAAACAGATAACCTTGAACATAACTCTGCTGATATTGTAAAGGTTGAGGAGTAGCCTTTTTGCGGTTCCTTGAACGTGTAGGTCCTTTACCATGGTCGGAGTTAGGAGTTTTGCACTTTGGAGGGGTAGCTCGTCGAACTGGTTGAGCACTGGGAGGCACCAAACCGGATTGAAAACCGTGAGGAGGTACATTCTCGACAGTAACAGCTGGTTGAGGTTCCATAACGGTATTAGTCTTAGAAACAACAGTAGACTGAGCATCCACCTTCACACTAAGAGCTCGTAACATCTCCAAAATCTGCCCTACACTTCCTCGAAGATCTTCGAATTCATGGCTGACACGGTTGATCTCTTGGTTTTGATCTTCCATTCTTTCGAAGGGTCGTATTGATGCAGAGAACTCAGGGTGACAAAACTGGAGGGTGAGAGAACCGAGTATGAGAAATCGGGAGACACATGCAATGCAAAAGTATGATGCTAAAATGTGAATGCAAATGAAGATTTCATGGAATTCAAACATTTACGAATGTCGTGGGGAACCAAGGAAATCTTTTTCTTGTTTTTTCATTTTTTTTTTATTTATGGTATCCCGCGATATCCATAAATGATATTTGAACTCCATGAAATACAATGCAATGAGATGCTTTATGGATGCAATGCATGAAAACACACAAAGTCCTAGGTTAAAGGAACGTGAGCGGAGTCAAGGTCTACCCATCCCAAAAGGAGTGTACTATAGGTTAGTTGTACCTGCCGAACAAGGTTCTACAAAGTGCCCAAAGTCATCAGCCCATCTTTCGGATATTATCAACCTTCCGACTGACTCGGGGGTGAATAATATTCTCAAGAGAACCTCTTTTGAGTGTAGTATCACGTAGCAGCCGTTGTAGGATTACTCCCACATAGCTCCCGCACTACGTCCTAAATAAGGCCAAGGTGGTGTTAAGGTACTACGGTCCCCAATATCACAGACTCCAATCGACCATGGAAAAAGTTTTCACGATTACTCGTTCAACCGAACCATTTTCGAAAAGGTCTCAACTGAGCGGTGATTCTCGAATCATCTTGGTCGGGATTCAACTCCCTATAAGCCTCATCGAATATATCCCCATCCTATAATAATGTCACTAGTCTGGGCGTAGGACTTATCTCACAACACAAGGAACAGTCCCAAAATCAAAGTACAATATATACATGCAAATGAATAGTAAAACAAATAGTAATAAATATGAACAAATTAGGGATAACCCTCAAAAGTTTAGAAAGTCCCCAGTGAAGTCGCCATTTTCTGTTGCGGTGGAAATAGGATCACAAACTATTAATTAGTTTGAATCGCAATTCAATTCACAACCGCTCTTTGATTTATCCGAAGGAAAAGGTCAAAAGAGGGAAAACCTATTTTGCATCGTAAACACAATGCGGGGAAAGATCTAGGGTTCGGGGGTTGGTTAAATTTAGGGAAGGTATTAGCATCCTAAACTTCTGTAGTACTCTACAGGAACCTTTTGTTCAAATGTTTACTCATTTGCTTTATTATTTGCTTAAGGTATATGTACAAAGGATTAAAAGTGAGAAAGGAGACCTAAGGGGTTAATTCTAAGTTTACTCGGCAAGACATCGCATCTTGTGCCTACGTATCCTTACGGGAGTGGAATCAGAGTAATCGTAGTTCCCCTCAAAAGGGAGGTTAGAAACTTCTTGACTGTGGTCAAGGTCTCAAGGGGAATAAACATGTCTTAAGGACACGCTTACGTGGAGTGTAGAAACTCCAAATCTCTACGTTGAAATGTTAAGTTGTGTTAGGGTTAGGTTAGGTTAGGTTAGGGATTCCGCGGCGGGAAACCCTAAAATGAGCGCGGCGGCTCTTTGACCTAATGCTAGGGGTAAAATTGTAATCTTGCCTGCGACGAGGCATTTGTGAAAATTAGGGTTTGTAAGAGGTGTAAGGGTTTGAAGTTGTGAGGACTATTGACACGGCGGTCAAAAGCTAGACCTAATTCCTTCGGCAGGGTGTGCAATGTGACAGAATAATAGCAATGACAGTGTGAGAAATTTAAATCATACATCAGCAGAAATTTAAATGCGAAAAGTAAACGCGATTATTAGGTTCGCGAGGTTACAATTGAGAAACAAATACAAATATAAATGAAACTTAAATGAAAACTCAACACAATAGTAATAAATATGAACTGCAAAAAATGAACACCCGTTAGTAGGCAGAGTCAAACGACTATCAGATGAATTACGAGCCAATGCAAATTGGAGATTTATTGTTGTTTTATTTAAAAATCTTAAATAATTTTAATGTTAGCTTGCAGAAAAAAAAAGTTTAATTTAAAATGTTTTACTCTAAAAAAGTTTTATTTTTTTATATTTTTAAGAAAAGTTTTTTTCTGATTTTTGTTTAAAAAAAAGAGTTTTTTATTTTTAATATGTACATAAAATGTTTTTTTCTTATTTATTTTTAAAAACAATTTTGAATTATAAAATAAATGTTAAGAAACAAATTTAAAAATATAAAAAAAATAACAAAATAAAAAAATAAAGAAAAAACAAATAAAGGGGAGGGGGTTGGGTCGGTCATCACACCCGGACCCAACCCGGTTGATGGTTAGACAAAAGAAACATTTAGGGTTCTGGGAACCCTAATGTTTCACGGCGCCGTTTCACTCTTCTTCTCCTCTCTCTCGCTTCTCTTCTTCCTCGTGACTCTTTCTTCTTCCTCCATGACCTGAAATCAAAACGAATGTTGTGAGGGAGATATTTCATAGCTTACATTTCGGCCGATGATGAGGGTTTCCTCTGAGGCTTGAAGTTGATTGCCCGCCGTTTAACCGGCGAAGGCGATCTTTCTTCGTTCGGTGGCGCGATTGTTGATGTTGGTTCGTCAGTGAACGGAGGCGATGATGAGGGTAACGGTCCCTCTGAGCCTCAACCACGCCGTTAGGGTTTGTGACAGTGGTTTCGTGATCTCGTTCGATGGGGTTTATACGCGATTTCGTTCCTCTCTTTCTCGTGGCTACCAGTTAGGGTTTTTACACGATCCCCCCCTTCATCAGGTTGTATCTTCCCTTTTATATATGCTTTGATTTATCTTTTGGGCCTTGGATGTTGGATTTGCGTTACTCTGAGATTTGATTTCGTGTTGATTCGATTTGATTTTGATTTTGATTTTTCAGATGCTGATTGAACCATGTTCCCTCTTTTAGAACCTGATTGGGATTTTGGTGAGATTGAATTTCATTTTTCTGGTATGAATCTGATACTGATTCGTTTGATTGATTCAGATTGAGTTCCAATGGGGATGTTTCCTGATACGATTTGGATCCATCTGATACATGATTGAATCCTGTTTCCTCTTTTAGGATTTGATTGGTCTTTCTGATTCCCAGCTGATACGATTCTTCTGACCCTATTCGATTTGTTTAATAATCTGAACTGATTTGTTTTGATCTGCTTTGGGATTGATATCAAATCAAAATCTCTCTATTATTTTTCTGATATGGTTTGCCTTCAGATTGGATTGATTGATATCTGATTTTGATTCACAGAACTTCTTGATGGATTCGTATCTCTGTTTGATAGTTTCGATCTCAAACTGATTCGTTTTTTGATTGGTTCGTTTCTTTGATGCAGCTCAGATTCTTTTCCTCTTCTTCTTTCAGGATGGACGCTTTGCCTTGGTTTTTGCCGCCGAGAAGAGTACGCGGTAATGATGACGTTTGTCTGAACCATTTGGAACAGGATACTACAACCCTGACTTGTGATTATATTTTTGCTTCTGATTGAATTGTTGATGATGACTTGGGCTATGATGTTGATTAACTGAGCCATGTGTTTGTGCACTTATTTGTTTCATGAACTGAGTATGGTTTGATAACTTGTTTCGGTGACTTGTTTGTTGGGGCGATGATGCTCATAACTGAGCCCCTGTCTGCGCTATGCTTTGTGCTGCAACTTGGTGTCCATTTTTGTGACTTGCCATCCGTATCGGTTGAAGCTTGCCCCTAACTGACAACCTTTTGGTACATTTTATGCAGCTTGATACAGCTTTGTTTGGATACTTCATTCTTCTTGCTTTCTTTGTATTAACCGCTGTTACCTTTTCTTTGGATCTCGTTGGGGCTTTCTGTTATGACAGACTTATGAGATGTTTTCCTATAGCTTCTTGCGCGTGAGTCTGCCTTTGACACATTGTTTTGATGCAGTTTGTATTTGGTGTTCTGTTTGGACTTGGTTTTCATGACCTTACCTAATGGTTCAGAATTAATACTGCTCATGAATTGTTTAGGCTTTGGGTTCCAAATTCTGAATCTGATATTGATGCGTTTGTGGCTTTTCAGGTGTTGGAAATTTCGAAACCAAAGTGACTCAGACCTGCCGGCATCCGGGTCTGAGTCAGAACTTGCCTATGCTTCCTTATTCTCGTATCAGTTTGGAAATCCAATCGCGGCAAAACGAATCAGTCCCGCTTATTTTATTACTTCTATCTCTCGGATGTCCCGTAACGATAAGAACAGGTGTTACCTGATCTGACGCCCACGGCGCGGATCGGTAACGGGGGTAGGACGCAGCTTTGGTTGTGCCACTCCCGGCACTCGATGATGACATTGTTCTGAGAGTGTCAAAAACAACTCCTAACCTTTTTTCTATATTGTTTGTTTTGCTTTGATGTGCAGGTGAATCAGAGACTTTGCGGAGAAGCTCAAAGGACATCAAGAAGGATACTCAGAATTCTTAGGACTTAGGACCTTTAGAGTTAATGTAAATCCTTGTACAATAATTTCAAAAATATGAAACAATCTCCATTTCTTGTATGATGAGATCTTTATGAAATAAAATTCCCAAAACTTGAATCCATTTATATTTTGTTCTTAGTTAAAAAAATTATAAACATTTGTGAATAAATCCACAAATATTTAAATTTATTAACATAGTCATAAAACATAAACACTCCCAAATAATATTCTTATTTGTGCACTCGTCTCATTTGTAATCTTAATCTCATCATCTGATTAAAATCCAATTTAAATGCTAACCCACCATTTCATAACCAAACACGGATGTGCACCGTAATCACAACAGTTTCAGCATCAACAATAACACTACTCGTAATTAAACTCCACTGACCAAATGCCAAGAGCCACAATCCAATAACACCCAATTGCGACTGCCTTAATGACAGAAACGGAAGCGCTTTGGAAATAAACCATGAGCAATGAAATGGATCTTAAATCCAGTTGTGCTCGACAAGTTTTAATACCGACCACATCAAATTGGCACCTTGATATAATCAGACCTGGTGATAGGTAAATGCCTCAGAAATAGTGTATCAAACGCCTCAGAACTTAATAACAGCCCATCTTCAAGGAATTAGTAGAATTTGCGTAAAATGACCAAAATACCCCTGGAACCAAATCTGCAAAACAAAACACCTTCATAACTTGTTAGTGATTAGCAAATGTACATATGAGATGCTATGCGAAATGACCGATTAAATATAAGGGTAAAATTTGGGGTATTACAGTTAGGATAAGCATGATTAGAGACCATAGGGGATTGATTTCTGAAAGTTAGAGAGGATTACATGAGGTTCAATGGCAGGATGCAGTTTCTTTGATGATCAAGATTAGGTTATGTAATGAGTATTAATCAACGTGTAATAGCTTGCTGAGATCAGTGTGACATGATGAACAAGATAGGATAATTAGAATCAAGAATCGTGAGCTTCCATTGCAGTGTGCAGTTGGTGAATCAGGGGTTTCCACCTATCGGGTTTGGAGTTCTAGGGGGTTTCAGGGAGTGATATTGGTATGGCTGGATTCCTTGGAGTTAGTAGATTAATTTTGGTTCTTATAAGTCTTGATTTCATGGAGAATGGAGAGAGCACGAGGGACTTGAAAATGCTTGCATGGAGCTGGTTAAGCTGAAACCCTAATTTTCATTTGGGGAAGACGATACAATGGTCGTTGGATCATTTCCAAATTTTGACTTATTACACCAATCCAATGGCTGAGATTTAAAGTTGAGAAAACGGAGGGAATTGACCAAAGCATCAAACGATGCGTTTCATTAAACGCAACACCATGGGCCTTGGATCAGAACGCTATCCCCACCCCCCAAATTTGAGCCCAATGAAATAACATTGTAAATTGTTGCTGCTTGCACCCCACGCGCTCTCTCTCTTCTCTTTTGTTTTTTTCTGATTTAATTTCTTAACTGGGCTTAATGCTTTTGATATTCGCGCCCCCACTTCCTGGCCCATCAGCAATATGAACTAGGCGCATCTACTTATAACACCCCTCCCCATTTAATTCATGTTTTGTGATTTTTTATTTTCTTTAATTTTCTTTGACCTTTAAAAAAATCATATAAAATTGGAAAATTGATGTTTTTAATTTCTTGTTTTTTCTATAGGTCAATAATTCTATTAAGAAAAATATCCAATAATGAAAATGGCATTTTATTTTGTTTTAATATTTTTTTGTGTATTTTTCTTGTAAATAGCTTTTTAATGAGTTTAGTTTAGTACTTAATTTTGTTGATTTTAGTTCTAATAGTTCCCTTTAGATTTAGGACCCATTATTTTTAGGGTGATTAGCTTAGGGCTTCAACTTGTATATAGGATTTAATTTGTAATTTTAGGATTAATTTTTAGGTAGTTTGATTAGGTGAGATTAGAATGGTTAAAATTAGGGTTTTAAGTGAGCATAAGTGAGATAAATCATTTCTTTTAGGAATTTTTGATTTGATTTTGGGGTATGGGACTATAGGGGTTATGGGTATATAATAGATCCCTTAGAAAATATTAGGATTCCCCTACTGCTAATAGTATATTGCTCATATTTGATTGATTGTGTGGTGTGCCCTCTTTAGGGTTATTATTTGTCTGTGTGGGGTATTGGGTTTGTTTGGGGCTTGGGGTTTGAGCTTAAGACTGAGGTGATGAAGCCCATTTGGAGATCAGAGACTGAAGACCAACTTCTAGAGCTGATGAGGAGTATCTCTTGCTGGCAGCTGCTGAAGTTTGTAGGATCTAGGAGTTAGGCAGAGCCCTAGAGTAGTAAACTTGATTCTCAAACATGGAAGGTCTTGATTGCCTCCATTCCTCTCTGTGATGCAGAGTCTCTCTAAGACACTCACCCCTTCCCTTGGAAGGCTTGGTGATAGTGTCTAAGGGATAGAACTCTTAAGAGAAATATTCTATGTGTTGATAGCAGTCTGTTTGCCACCTTTGGTGGTCAACTAATTGCTTAACACCCAGTTCATTCTTGTGATTGGTTCCTCAGCTTGGAGATTGGGACTTGAAGAAAAGCCATTGGGAGGTTGCAGATAAGAGACTGATGCTTGCTTGAAGCCTGAAGATGGTTGCAGATGCTGATGAAGAGTGCTTTGCTGTTTAGTTTTAGCTGTTTTATTTCTTGATGTATTGTGTGAATTTCCCGGATTGTATTGCTTGCTGTTTAACTTGCTGGGTTGAAAGTGAATTCTGTTCGCTTTTGCCTATTGTTTTCTAGGTTCGAGGTTGAGTGGGACTCCCTTGCCTCGCTTGTATTGTTGCATCCATGCATTTTTACTGCTTTATTGTATATATCTGCTGTTTCTGTTTCCGTCTATTCCCTTAGGATCTCTGTTTCTCTCTGCGCAAGAGAGGAGCATGATAGACATTAGGTCTTAACCCATGCATGATAACATTAGGATAGATTTTATTCCCTTTTTCAACCCTAGGATTTGTAGAGTGTCATCTCTTCTTTCCTCAAAACAACAGAAAAACATTAATAAAGGTTATAACAGAAATCAATTCATTTCTTCCGTCAAAAGATTTGAACAAACATCAACCTTTTTGCAATAATAAAACCCTTGTTTAAGGTGAGATTTTTCATAAAAGACACTTGAACAGCTTGTGTCGTGCGTAGCCTGAACTACGTTTGCTCTGATCTTCCATGCAGTATGAAAGTACGTAGGCATAGGATGCGATATCCTAGCGAGCAACCTTCACCCATCCTCCCCCGTAGTTAGGCGAACTACGTTGACTCTGATTTCTCGTTCCAGACGGGAATACGTAGGCATAAAGTGCGATGCTTTACCGAGTCATGTTTTCTTTTTCTTTCAGACCTCATCCTTTAGTTTAGATAGAAGTGTAATCCGTACAAACCAAGCAAGCATGGATCCCATTGAGTACGATGGACGTGAGGGGTGCTAATACCTTCCCCTTGCGTAACCGACTCCCGAATCCATGTTTTGGTTGCGATGACCATACCTTTTCCCGTCTTTGCGTTAGGTTTACTTCGAGCGTTTCCTTTCCCTCCTTTGGGATAAATAACGCACGGTGGCGACTCTTCTGTATTGCCGGCGTCGATTTTCGCAGTAGCGACAGCTGGCGACTCTGCTGAGGATCCAACGTCCCCTGGCTGCTAAGGACTGCGATAGTTCCTTATACATTTGGGATCCAACGTCCCTTAAGAGAGTCAACCCTAGCGCTTGTTTTCCCGTCGAGGATTTTGTATGGATTTACATTTCTGTATTTACATTTCAGCTTTATATTATTATTATTATTGCTGTATTGTGGGGTTGATGGGGGTTCTATGATTGAGAGATAAGTCGGACCTGGGCTTGAGTGCACCTAGACTTAGAGTAGAGATTAGTGGGCGCGCACGTGCTTTGCATGTCCTAGTGTCCCGCGAAATCTACACTCAGACGAGGTTCTTCTGGTTGGCCTCTTGTCCTGCCCTTTGGGTGGCTCGGGTTGCTGGTTAGTTGGATTGTCGACTCTGGGAACCGATCATTTGGAAGTTGGCTAAGTGAGGCCTCTTCAGGATTTGATGATGCCAATCCTTCTGGGAATCGTATCATCAACCCTGAAAGTCTGTGACGCCGACGACCGCATAGGATGCCATACCGTTGTCAGTTACTAGGACATCCACCTGTGAGAGGGTTTGGGGTTATGCAGGTAACTAGACCTTCAGATACTGGTTGTTTCTTGATCAGAGATCCTGGGTATTTATGGATAGTTGTGGGGTCTATCAGAGACCAGTCAGAGTTATGGTTGGAGGTCTATCAGAGACCAGTCAGATTTATGGTTTGAGGTCTGTCAGAGACTAGTTAGAGTTACGTTATGAGGTCTATCAGAGACCAGTGTTGGAGATTTATGTTGGGTCTATCTGAGACCAGGGTTTGAGGAATCCTGGAGGGTCTATTTGAGACTTTGGATATGGTTCAGGCTTCTCAGCCATGGCACTTGGTCCCTGTTGCATGTTGCTTGCATTGCATTGTTTGAATAACCATTATCATTGCATCCCATTAACGTGTGTCTGTGCTGCAGGTGCATTTGCATATTTCCTGGTTCTAGTGTCTGGACTCCTGAGTACTGATCATGGCTGGTTTGAGGATGACAGTTACGTACAAGCTACCTATTCCTGATATTACTCCACTCCTGGGTCTGATTTCTCTGGCAGATGAGGATGTCCGTAGAAGCTTCAGGCAGAGTTACGGACGGCTGTTGGGTTTGGTTCGCAAATCAACTGAGGATGAATTGAATGGGCTATACACGCTGATGCAATTCTATGACCCGGCTTTGAGGTGTTTCACATTTGCTGACTTCATTTTGGGGCCTACCATGGAGGAGTATGTAGAGTTTACTGAGCTTCCGGTACAGAATGCAGTTCCTTTTATTCACTCTGCTGCTGAGCCCAAGTTGGAGGATCTAGCTAAGGCCTTGCACATGAATGCTTCTGAGCTGTTGATGACTTCTAAGCGAGGGGTTCCAGGTTTCTCTCTCCAGTTTCTGGTTGGTAAGGCTCAAGAGTACGCCAAGAATGGGTGTTGGTTGGTCTTTAACGCTATTTTGGCTCTATGCATTTATGGGATATTGCTGTTTCCCAATTTCCCAAACTTCGTGGACATGGATGCATTTCATTTATTTGCTGCTGGCAACCTGGTGCCTACACTGATCGGGGACTTTTACCATTCGATGCACTACATAAATGAGAACAGGAGAGGCAAGAATGTCTCTTGTTGCGTACCTTTGTTGTACATGTGGTTTAAGAGCCATCTTCCTCTGAAGGGACCTTTTGTGGATAGTGCAACTACAGCTGACTGGCCAGAGCGTATGATGAGGCTATCTTCTGAAGACATTGAGTGGTTTGACCGAGACTTGTTAGGGTCCGAGCTTATTTTCAGTTGTTCTGGGTATCCTAATGTTCCGTTGATAGGGAGAAAAGGGTGCATCAACTACAACCCATCTCTGTTTGTCCGCCAATTTGGATATGCGTTGAAGAACCCACCTCAGGAGGAAGAAGTACAGGAATCTCTGTACTTCACCGGTGATTTGAGTGGAGAGTTACTAGCCAAGCTACGGCATGCCTGGACGCGTATTAACAGAAAGGGGAAACCACTGTTGGGGAAGAATGATTGTCAGGCATATGCGCCCTACAAAGTTTGGATTCAGGAGAGAGCAAGACAGTTACTGATGCCATTTCCAGCTGCGCCAGTCCCTGTTCATATTCCGGTGGAAGAGCCAACCACTGTCACTATGGAGGTCTACGAACAAGTTGTGAAAGAAAAGGAAGCCTTGATGAAGATTAATGAAGAGTTAGAGAAAGAGCTAGCTCAGATGCGGAGTGAGAAGAATAAGGCTGTACGTTCTTTCCAACAGCAGATCGAACTAGTAAATAGGCTAGGTGCTGAGTTGACTGAGGAGAAAAAGAAGCGCGAACGTCTGGGTCAAGAGTTCATAAGCTCTCATGACATGCTGGAATCCAAAAAGAAAGCCCTCGACGCCGCTCACCGAGAAATCTCTTCTTGTAATAAGACATGGAATGCTACACTGACCAACAACAAAAAGAGGGAAGATAAGTTGAAGCAGCAAATTTCTGACCTCGAAGAGCAGTTGAAGGCTAGCATTAAGAAGTACGAAGAAGAGGTGATGGCCAGATATAGTCTCCAAAAAGCATTGAACAAGGCCGTCGAAGGCAGGAACGAAGTTGTGTCTCAGAAGCGGAAGCTAGAAGATCGCTTCGGAGAAGGGGCATGGGAGGAAACTGCTGGTGACGTGCGACGAGTTCTCAAGAGAAGAAACCAGCTTGTCGAGGGTCTGCTTACCCGACCAAGCCATCCAGAGACCAAGAAGTTAATAGAAGAGTACCGAGCTTATGGGAGTACTTGATCATTTCATGTAGTGACTTGTATGCTTTATTTGCATAGCGCTGACCATCACCAGGATTGTTGGTTGAGGTTATGCCTTCTTATTTGTACTCAGTGATATTGTATTCTTGGATTTCTCTGCAATATACGAGGTTTTCTATGATTCGGCTCCAATCACTGTATTGCTAGCACTGTCACTGCACTGGCACACTCACACTAGAATCGGGGAATGATAATCCCTAATGCACAGACACATATTGCATTTTGCATACATACTCATATTTGCATTACAGGTTGTGATCAGTGTATCTTATCTCCTGCATCTTTAATTCAGGTATTTTCAGGATTGCAGAAAAGCGGGTCCACCGTTACTCTACAAGCATTAACCAGAAGAAGATCATGGACAACGTGCAGAGTGAAATGCAAGAGATGCGTGACAGGATGGCCCTGCTCATGCAAACCATGGAGACTATCACCAAAGGACAAGAGCAGCTGCAGAATCTGGTTCAACCGATAGTCGCACGGGCTGAAAACAACGGGAGACCGCATGGTGAAAACATTGCTGCTTCTCCCCGAATTGAGAATCGTCAAAGTGCTGATGTTATTCCCGTGAACGGCTTGAATGCTGGAGAAACTGGTCCTGTAGGTGGAGGCGGGAACGCCGGTAATATGAATGTCAATGCAGATACTGTTGGGGTATTTGTGGGCAATGTCAACCAGGGTTTCAATGGGGGCGTCGAGAATGTCGGAATGAATGGTATTAATGTTAACCAGGGCTTCAATGGTGTGAATATGGGGTATGGCAGCATGGCTGGCGCCAAGGCTGGGTTTGGTGGCTATGGTAATCTTGGATATGGAGCTGGCGCATACAACGCTCAAGAGATGGGTAACCTGAGGTATGACCCCAGGTACGTCCAAACAGGTCCGGGCCGCGATGCAGATTATGTTGGATACGATGCAGTACCTCGCTGGGAGGATCGTCAGGAGGATGTTATCTCTGGTCAGAACGAAGGTTATGAAAGAGCCAGGGATGACAACCATCGGATGAGATTGCTAGAAGAGAAAGTGAACGGATTGGCCAGCCAGAATGCTCTTGGGCTGGATATGTCAAATATGGGGTTAGTCCCAGGGTTGAGGGTCCCGCTGAAATTCAAAGCGCCGTCATTTGATAAGTACAAAGGGGATACATGCCCTAGGGTGCATGTACGCGCATTTTACATGCGTATGTCTGCGTATTCTGAGGATGAAAAAATGCTAATGCACTTCTTCCAGGATAGCCTGTCAGGGCCATCGCTGGAGTGGTACATGAGCTTGGAACCTACTCAGATCAGGAGTTGGAAAGAGCTGGCAGAGGCTTTTGTTCGACATTATCAATATAATAGTGATCTCGCCCCTAACCGAGTCCAGCTGCAAAGCATGTCTCAAAAGTCTACCGAGAGCTTTAAAGAATACGCCCAGAGATGGCGAGATTTGGCTGCTAGGGTACACCCTCCAATGGTGGAACGCGAAATGATGGATATGTTCATAGGAACTTTCTCTGGAATGTACTACGACCGGTTGCTCAATTTCTCGATGAGTACTTTCTCTGAGTTGATTTTGATGGGGGAGCGCATTGAAAACGGGGTAAAGATCGGTAAAATTCAAGCGGGTGAGTCCAGTTCCGCAGGAGGTAATAAGAAGACGTTTGGCGGTAAAAGGCAGGGTGATACCAATGCTGTATACAGTGCTCGACGAAGGAATAAAAGTCAGAACTGGCGTCAGCAGTCGCAAGTTGCAAGTGTAACCATTCCGGGGCCTTCTCAGCAGCAGAGACAACAACAACCACCGCAGCAGGCTCAACAGCAGCCTAATAATAATCAGCGCAGGCTTCAGAACCCACGACCGAGGAGAGTATTCGAAGTACCGCCGGTATCATACGCAGAACTCCTTCAAACTCTGTTGAAATTGCAGCTAGTCGAGAAGAGGACCTTAGCACCACCAACTGGCCAGCCACCAGTCGGGTATGATGTTAATGAGCACTGTGACTTCCATTCGGGTGCACCAGGGCACAATATTGAAAATTGTCTAGCCGTCAAGCATAAAGTACAGGATTTGCTTGATAGTACGGCTATTAACTTCGGGAAGGAAGGTCCCAACATCACGCAGCAGCCAATGCCCAAGCATGGTGGGGCTGGGGCCAATGTAATCATGGTAGATGATGAGTTGGACTTAGTTTCAGAAGTGAGCGAGCTGAAAACCCCTTTGAGTTACGTAAAGCAGCGTTTATTGAAAGGAGGTGTCTATCCCGGTTGCGGTGAAGAGTGTGATGACTGCTTGATTCAACCTGAGGGCTGTGAAAAGTTGAAGAGGGGAGTTCAAAGTTTGATTGATGAAGGAACTTTGCAGTTTGACAGGGCTGTGGGACGAGAGAAGTCTGTTGAGACAGAATCTGAGAAAGAGCGTAAGGAGATTGCTACGATCACCATTCCGTTCAAATCAGTGACAATTTCGGCGTCATCGAAAAGGCCGGCCATCACTATTACCAAGGCTAAGCCAGTCCCTTTCGAAAGCACCAAGGCAATCCCGTGGAGTTATGGTGCTGAGGTGTATTGTAATGGGAAGAAGATCGACTTGAATGATCCGCCAGTGGGATCCGTGGTTAACATAGTGGGAGCGGGTGGTATAACCCGAAGCGGGAGAATTTTCACTTCACCGGAGGTTGAAGCAGAGAGGCTTGCCAGGGGTAAGAACAAAGTTGTTGAGGGGGAATCTTCGGGGAGTAAAACGAAAGAGCCAATAAACAAAGATGTGGAAGAGTTCATGAGGTTGATCCGCAAAAGTGATTACAAGATTGTAGATCACCTGCAGCAGACCCCGTCAAAGATATCCATATTATCGCTGCTGTTGTGTTCTGAAGCGCATAGAAAGGCCCTGTTGAAGGTACTTGAGACATCCTTCGTGCCGCAAGAGATTTCAGTTAATCAGCTGGAGGGAGTTATGGCACATGTTAACGCTGGGCATGGGCTGGGATTCACGGATTTTGACTTAACGCCTCGAGGGCGTGATCATAATAATGCTTTGCACATCTCTATCGAATGTCGGGGCACTGTGTTATCCCATGTGCTGGTAGACACTGGGTCTTCGTTGAATGTGTTACCAAAGAAAGCCCTGTTGAAATTAGATACCCGGGGGTTGTTGTGCACCCCTAGTGATTTGGTAGTGAGGGCCTTTGACGGAACAAGAAGGTCAGTATTCGGGTCGATAACGTTACCCATTCAGGTAGGTCCGGAGGTGTTTGACACAGTGTTTTACATCATGGACATCCAGCCTGCATATAGCTGTTTGATTGGGAGACCTTGGATTCATGCCGCTGGGGCAGTGACTTCTACGCTCCATCAGAAGCTGAAATATATGGTTGAAGGAAGTATTGTGACAGTGTGTGGCGAAGAGGATATCCTAGTCAGTCATTTGTCTTCCTTCAAGTACGTGGAGGTAGATGGGGAGATTCATGAAACGCTGTGTCTGGCGTTCGAGGAGGTGAAAGTTAAAGAGGAAGCTCCGTTAAAGAGTAAAGGGCCAGAGGTGGTTGTCTCCTCGTATAAAGAAGCCAAGGCGTTGGTACAAGCAGGAGAGACTCAGAAGTGGGGACAGATTCTGGACATCCCAGTGAAGCAGGATAAGTATGGCTTGGGGTACTACCCATCTCCCTCACAGAGTGCGCCTAAGTACAAGGGACCTGTCGTGTTCACTCCCGGAGGAGTTAGCTTCGAAAGGATTAATGTCGTGTCTGATACGGAGGAAGTGGATAGCGATTGCGACATGGACTCATGGATTCGACCCAGCACGCCGGGGCAAAGCCTATGCAACTGGTCCATCCAGGACGTCATCCAAGTCACCAAACAGTAATGCGTTGTTTTTTTTTCAATCATTGTATGATCACATGCCTTGCCCGGGGCATCGTTGATCTTGTCTTAGGGCCTAACTGTTTACTTGTATGTTCAATAAATGACGGAGTTTTTTACATTCAAATGTTGTGATCCCTTTCTTTTTGTTTTTATTTTATGTTTCAATAAAATGGCAGCGTGGTTATGCATTTTGCTTGTACATCATTTTTGAAACACTTAACCGTTTCCCTCGCAGGATTCATGAACTTTCAGATGACACCGACCAAAAACTTCCTATGACTCGTTTAGACTTCGAGCAACCGATCTTCCAAGCTGAGGGGGAGATTGTGGAGGATAGTGACTTACCGGAAGAGCTTAGTCGGTTATTGAAGCAAGAGGAGAGAGTCATTCTGCCTCACCAGGAAGAGATTGATATTGTCAACTTGGGGTCTGAAGAATGCGTCAGGAATATCCGTATCGGAGCTGCATTGCAAGTGGACATCAAGCAAGAGCTTATTGAGATGCTGCGTGAATACATTGATATATTTGCTTGGTCCTACGAGGACATGCCGAGTCTGGATACTGATATGGTTGTTCATCGTCTGCCGTTGAAGCAAGATTGCCCGCCTGTGAAGCAGAAACTCAGAAGGACTCGTCCTGACATGGCCGTGAAGATAAAGGAAGAAGTGCAAAAGCAATGGGATGCTGGGTTCCTGGCTGTTACCACTTATCCCACTTGGGTCGCTAATATCGTGCTTGTGCCAAAGAAAGATGGCAAGGTTCGAATGTGTGTTGATTATAGGGATCTAAACAAAGCGAGTCCGAAGGATGATTTCCCGCTACCGCATATTGACGTGCTAGTTGACAGCACGGCTCAGTTTTCGGTATTCTCCTTCATGGATGGATTTTCGGGGTACAACCAGATCAAAATGGCTCCGGAGGATATGGAAAAAACGACCTTTATCACCCCGTGGGGTTATGACAATGCTTTTGGTTTGAAAAATGCTGGGGCGACGTATCAGCGGGCTATGACAATGCTTTTTCACGACATGATGCACAGAGAGATTGAGGTGTATGTCGATGTCATGATTGCCAAGTCTCAAACAAAGGAAGAACATCTAGTGAATCTGCTGAAGTTATTCAAGAGGCTGAGGAAGTTCAGACTAAGGCTGAATCCTAATAAATGTACCTTCGGAGTAAGATCCGGGAAGCTACTGGGGTTCATTGTGAGCAAGAAAGGAATCGAGGTCGATCCTGCAAAAATAAAAGCAATACAAGAGATGCCAGCACCGAAAACAGAAAAAGAAGTCCGTGGATTCTTAGGGAGGTTGAATTACATTGCTAGGTTCATCTCTCACCTAACGACCACGTGTGAACCACTATTCAAGCTGTTAAAGAAAGATCAAGCGGTGGTCTGGAACGACAATTGTCAAAGGGCATTTGAAAAGATAAAAGAATACTTGCAGGAACCTCCGGTGTTGATACCCCCAGTAGCGGGACGACCACTGATTATGTATCTGACGGTTCTTGAGAACAGTATGGGTTGTGTTCTCGGTCAACATGACGAGACAGGAAGGAAAGAGCATGCGATTTACTACTTGAGTAAAAAGTTCACGGATTGTGAATCTCGATACTCTATGCTCGAAAAGACGTGTTGCGCATTGGCGTGGGCTGCCAAACGTCTGAGACAGTACATGTTAAACCACACAGCCATGCTGATATCGAAGATGGATCCGATCAAATATGTGTTTGAAAAGCAAGCGCTCTTTGGAAGGATTGCTAGATGGCAGATGATATTGACAGAATACGATATCCAGTATGTTTCCCAGAAGGCCATTAAGGGAAGTGTTCTGTCCGAATATCTTGCCGAACAGCCGATTGAGGATTATCAGCCTATGAAGTTTGAGTTCCCTGATGAGGACATAATGTACTTGAAGGCTAAAGATTGTGATGAGCCGTTGCCTGGTGAAGGTCCTGAGCGGAGTTCCCAGTGGCAATTAATTTTTGACGGGGCTGTCAATTCGTACGGTAGCGGGATCGGGGCAATCATCACAACTCCCCACGGGTCGCACATCCCATTCACAGCCAGATTGACTTTTTCAGTGACGAATAACGAAGCCGAGTATGAAGCTTGCATTATGGGGTTAGAAGAGGCTATCGATATGAGGATCAAGAATCTGGATGTCTATGGGGATTCAACATTGGTTGTGAACCAGATTAAGGGAGAATGGGAGACGCGCCAACCTAATCTGATACCGTACATGAATTATGCGAGAAGGTTGCTACCTTTCTTTGATAGGGTGGAGTTCCATCATGTACCTCGGGCGGAGAATCAAATGGCGGACGCCCTTGCAATGTTATCCTCGATGTATAAAGTCAACCGCTGGAATGAGGCTCCCAGCATTGTCATCTCTCGCCTCGATAGGCCGGCCTTTGTGTTTGCAATTGATGAAGCATCTGACGATAAACCTTGGTACTTCGATATACAGAATTTCCTGAAGAATAAGGAATATCCGGCTGGGGCATCTAGTCGTGATCAGAAGACTCTAAGGAGATTAGCAGGCAACTTCTATCTGAATCCCGACGGTGTTCTGTATAGAAGGAACCACGATTTGGTACTCCTCCGGTGTGTAGATGAGAAGGAAGCCAACTTGCTCATGGAAGAGGTTCATGAGGGAACTTTTGGTACACATGCAGGTGGGCATGCTATGACTCGAAAGTTGTTGCGAGCAGGGTATTACTGGTTGACGATGGAAACGGACTGTTTCAGATTTTCCAAGCGATGTCACAAGTGCCAGATCTATGCGGATAAGATCCATGTGCCACCCAGTCCACTGAATGTTATGGCTTCTCCGTGGCCATTCTCCATGTGGGGAATTGATATGATCGGCAAGATTGAGCCTACTGCTTCTAATGGGCATCGCTTCATTCTGGTTGCGATCGATTACTTCACCAAGTGGGTGGAAGCAGCATCTTACGCCAATGTGACGAAGCAGGTGGTGGCCAGATTTATCAAGAAGGATATAATTTGCAGATACGGTATTCCTGAGCGAATCATTACTGATAATGGTTCGAATTTGAACAACAAGATGGTGAAAGATTTGTGTCGGGATTTCAAGATCGAGCATCATAATTCGTCTCCCTACAGACCCAAGATGAATGGCGCTGTTGAAGCGGCCAACAAGAACATAAAGAAAATTGTTCAGAAGATGGTGGTAACGTATAAGGATTGGCATGAGATGCTGCCATTCGCTTTGCACGGTTATCGTACTACAGTGCGTACATCAACCGAGGCAACACCATTCTCACTAGTATATGGCATGGAGGCTGTCCTGCCATTGGAGGTTGAGATACCATCTTTGAGGGTTTTGCTTGATGTTAAGCTGGACGAGGCAGAATGGGTGAGAAGTAGATTGAATCAGCTGAGTTTGATAGACGAGAAGAGACTGGCATCCATTGCACATGGTAGGCTGTATCAGAGCCGGATGAAGAAAGCGTTCGACAAGAAGATTCGACCTCGAAGCTTTCAGACGGGTGATCTTGTGCTGAAGAAGATTCTCCCACCGCAATCGGATCACAGGGGCAAATGGACTCCCAATTACGAAGGTCCATACGTCGTGAGAAAGGTCTTCTCTGGAGGAGCCTTATTGTTATCCACCATGGATGGTGAAGACTTTTCGTCCCCTGTGAACTCGGACGCAGTTAAAAAATACTTTGCTTGAAATTGACCCGCTGGACAGTAAAAAGAGAGTCCAGGCAAAAATGGGGCATCCTAGCGAACCAAGAAACAGAATAAAAAGGTTCGGGCAAAAGTTAGGGATAAAATGGAAAAAATGTACACCCGCGGAGTCGAAAACCTACATTGGGCGGCTTCGGCAAAAAAGGGTATCCCGGTGAATCGAAAACCCGCAAAGGGAGATTCACGCAAAAGTTAGGGATTTGAGAAGCAAATGACTGCGGTCCAAGTTTGATGATTAGCGGTTTGGGAGCATCTGGAGGTCAATTATCCAAAGCAATTTCTTCCGAAGACAAGGATCGGGAAAGTATCAGAGTCCGACGAGTCATAGGAGGATCGGTTCATGGTGTTCATCTGTAACACGTTGCCGACATGTGTACAAATTTTATTCTGTATATTTGTATACTTCTGCATTTTGTTTATGTGTGACTACCTCTTTTCAGGAGTTGCGTCTGATGTACAAATCTTGCCTATTCTCAGGCCGTTATCAATAAAGCGTTTTATTCAGGGTAGTGTGTGACTTTGGTTTTAATTTTTACAGTTTTGTTTGTAAAAAGCGCCGATGTTTTTGATAAACTTACATGCGTGTAAACAGGCGGGCCTCGGCCGATGATTGTTAAAACCAGAAATTACCTGAATGGCTGTCGTGGGTGACTACCAAGATGTTTCCTTTTTGCATAGATTGTCTTGTGTTTGCTTGTTGACTTTTGCAGGTATTCAAAAGCTCGCAAAGTTCCCCGCCAGAGTCCGTGGCAGGCTGGTACCCTCTCCAGAGGATGAACGTTGTGTCCTTCCCCAGTGAAGTCACCCCAGGCAAAATTGAATGTTGTCTCCCCAAGAGAGCGGAGATTGCGTCAAAGGAAAAAGATTGATGTATCTTCAGTAGTTCAGAATTAGCTTATCAAGCAGAGCAGAGTCCTCCCCAGCGACGGTCGAGACAAATGCGATTAACTTCCCAGAGAGTTCTTGTGCAGTGCACATCAGAATGTGTAGTTCAATCCCCCGCTCAGTGATAGCAGGAGGGGGTTCCCCACAGAGTGCGATCAGGTGGTTGGAGCTGCTGAAAGGAGTTTTCCTGAGCATGATTGTCCTTTCTTTCCCCAGCAAGTCGCTCTTCCTCGTCAGGAGGATCATCCTCAGCAGATTTTGGAGTTTTGAGTTCGTGAGCTACTTTCCCAGCAGGATGGTTATCCCCAGCGGAGTTAGTTCATATTTCCAACATTTATTTTGTTGGAAGCATATCGGTAGCAGTCCGGTCATCCCCAGCGGATCCAGTGTGTCTTCAGCATTTATTTTGCTGAAGCGACTCTTTGCATAAACATGCATCATGAGCATTTGCATTTCACATGAGTATGTAGCATTTCCATGCAGTGTGGAAGCATTTCGTCATTATCCAACATGCATTGTTGAAACATAAGCCAGGTGGTTACCTCTTCAGTTTCAGATATGTTGTTCCCTGCCGATAAGAGAAATCGTGATTCAGGAAGGTGTTGTTTATGGTCAAAGTACGCAGTGATCGTATTTTGTCTCTTTTACGGGGTTCATATGGTGAGGCACGCAGTAATCGTGTTGATTTTGAAATGTTGATTTGTGGCCCAAGTACGCAGTGATCGTATTGGTCCCGACTTTGGGGGTTTATGTCGTAGGACACGCAGTGATCGTGTTGATCTTGGTATGTGTATCTGTGGTCGAATAGCGCAGTGATCGTATTCGTCCCATGTTTGAAGTTGTGTCACAGCATGCAGTGATCGTGTTTTTCTCCAGTCAAGAGGGTCGTGACGTGAAACGTGCAGTGATCACGTTTACCTTATGTATGGTTAGAATATGCAGTGATCGTATTCGTCCAGCTATGTGGGTTAGTTGAGACACGCAGCATGTAGTGATCGTGTTTCCTCCAGTCAAGAGGATCATGGCTCAGAACGCGCAGTGATCGTGTTCAAACACGCAGTGATCGTGTTCAAGATACGCAGTGATCGTATTCGTATAGCATGCGGTGATCGTGCTGATGATACCCTGGGAACTTGTGACGCGGAGCACGCAGTGATCGTGGCTATCGCATCAGTTGGTTTTGTTGGTTGGCATACGCAGTAACCGTATTCGTCCTATTGCATGGGTTGGGTTCGTTACACACGCAGTGATCGTGTTCATCCAGTTTTTGTCGGTCGAGATGCGCAGTGATCGTATTCGTCCTATTGCAGCACACGCAGTGATCGTGTTCGTCATATTGGTGATTGAAGTACGCAGTGAACGTGTTCACCTCTCCTATGTGGATTTATTCCGTTTGGCACGCAGTGATCGTGTTTACCTCATCCGGTTGGATTTATGGTCGATGTGATTTTGGTTGTAACGCAACACGCAGTGATCGTGTTTGTCCCATTATGTGGTTTTGTTTGTGGCATCGAAATGCGCAGTGATCGTGTTTCTCCTGTCATGAGGATTTGGGGTGTAAAACACGCAGTGATCGTGTTTTATCCTGTCAAGAGAGTTGTGGCGCAGGGCCCGCAGTGATCGTGGTCATAGTTATGTTATGGGTTTTTTTTTTCCGGAAGAGATACGCAGTGATCGTATTCGTCCTATACGTGGTTTTGTGTGCAACGCCAAGACGCGTAGTGATCGGGTTTCCTCCTGTCGAGAGGGTTGTGGTGTAGAATACGCAGTGATCGTGTTCATCTGGTTACAGAGGGTTGTTGTGCCAGGCATGCAGTGATCGTGTTCGTCATGGCATATTCCCCTAGCAGAGTTGCGTGGTCAAGCATTTCTCTTTCTCCCCAGCCGAGTCCTTTCTCAGAGTACAGTAGAAATGGCATGATGCAGATTTTGGGTGGTTACCCACAGTTACCTCAATAGAGATATAATCCCCAGTGGGGTGGTCTTCAACGAGATACTTGGTTAAGCTCCTCGTAGTCCCCAGCAGGGTATTCTTTGACAAGTCGCTTGGTTAAGTTACTTGTATTCCCCCGGCTGAGTCTTTCTCAGGACGCTGTGATATTAGTATTAGAAGGCGGTAATGCAGTTTTTGGGTGGTTACCTGTAATCCCTCCAGCAGAGTTATGTTCTCCCGCAGGGTGTTACTTCAATGGGTTGCTTGGTTAAGTCCCTCATAGTCCCCGGCAGGGTATTCGCCACGGAGTTGTTTGGTTAAATTCCTCGTATTTTTCAACAAGGGTGCTTGGAAGTTCCCAATGTCCCCAGCAGGTGTTTGACGGTCGTCGTCAGAATGGCCCCCTCGGAGTTACTTAGTTAAGTTTCTCATTACCCCGCAGAGTCGGTGGTTCATGTTTTCGAACGTGGTCTCGCTTGGTTAAGCATTTGCTCGTTTCTTCAGGATACGAAAGGTTGATCAGTGAAGTCGACATGACAAGTGAAGTCAATATTCTCACGCTGGTTAGCGTGTGCAGAGGTTGATAAGTGAGATCAACAGAGGTTGATAAGTGATGTCAACAATTTCTCATTGTGTGGTGTATGCTCATTTCTTCAGAATGGAGTGGTCTGCGGACAATATCAGGTTATTTTACAAAAACAGATTGACAGATGGATGGCTAGTTGTTGCTGTGACAACAGAGGTCCTTTCCCTGGAGGGTTTTCCCCAAGCAGTAGTCGTATTCGCAATTTATTTTTTGCGGTTGGCAAATTTCCGGGTTCTTTCGTATTCAACCGTCTCGTACCTCGAATGTCTGAAGGCTGCACGCTCTTCATCCAGTCGGGTCCAAGTCGCTTGAATAGGGGTAGCTGTTGCACCCCAAAATTTGCCCAACCTTTTCTAACCTAGGTTTATGTTTCAATTGCATGATCATCTGCATTAGTATCATGTACATAGTGTATTCATCTGCATTGCATGGAATAGGCAAGCTAATCTTAATCATGGGATCAAGTACCATTCTTGTCTCAAGAGGCATATTCATAGGGTTTCATTCATATTCAAGACTACTCAGGTCATCAGGGAAGAATGTGAGCTTTGAAGTGTTGACAGATCACTCATTGGGTTCTCTCCTATCTTGAAGTTGTTTGGGGATCATCAGAGGAAGTGTGAGCCATGAGACAAGAGCATGGAGGGTGTATGGATGTTATGAAGAGCCTAGATGATCATTTTGAAGAAGAACCAAGTCATTGGAATGATGGCAAGAGCCTCAGTTGAAGTCAGTCAACTAGGGTTTTATCTGGGTCAACACTAGGTCAACCATAGGTCAAAGACTTATTTTGAAAGGCATCAAAGATCATTTGAAGAATGTGGGATTCATTATTTGCTATATGGATATGGATATGGTGTTGTGCTAAAGAAAAATCAGAAGGAATCAAGGAGAACTGGAGTTACTAAATTAGGGTTTTAGTGTAAAATCCCCTAGTTTAGGTCAAACTTCAAAGTAGTGTAACTCAAGATGCAAGCTTCATATGAATTCTTGGTCCACATGAAACTTGTAGAGTATCTTCATAGCTTTAATTTTAGTGGTGGAAGTCATCAAGATGATTTATAGAACTCAAGTTATAGCTCTTGCAAGTTACAGGTCATCTGAGGGCACTGAAATTTATCTGTGAAAGTTGTCTGTCTTCCAAGCAACTTTTGACCTTCAAGGAGATTTCAAATGGATTTCTGGACAAGATGAGAGTTGTTCATAATTGTCTTAGATTTCTAGAAAGGTATGGTATGCCTTCATATGATTTGTGTAACTCTACTTATGGTCTTTGCAAGCAAAGGGTATTTTGGTCATCTGAGAATTACAGGTCATTCTTAGCCTATGCCCAAAACTCATACAAGGAAGCTTCAAATGGAAAACTTCACAACATCAAAGTTGCTCAAAATGTCATTATAAGTCTATAAAAGAGGTCATGGAAGTTTGGAAATGCATAGAACAAGACTTGATAGAAGTTGGTGAAAAATGACGTAAAAAAGGCATATAACTTGAAAAAGTTCAAGTTGGAAAATGGTTTGAGAGATCTATAAATCCAAAGTGGGTCATCCAATATACCAAATTGAATCAAAACATCATTTTAAAGACATTGGTTCAGCCACTTTTTTTGAGTTAGGGTTTAAATTTTGGACTTGCTTTGTATTTTTGTTACTTGCATAATAAGGCAAGTATGGAAAACTTGGCATAAGGTAAATTTCAAGGCAAGGAGCTTGTTTTTTTCACACATACACTCTCAATATCTCATGAGGAGAGATTTTCACACAAGTTTAGAAGGGTGTATGCATGAGATATGGGATGGTTCAATATGTCATCACATGAGAATTTCCATGAATTTCCACCACATTCTAGAATCATCCTAGAGGCATCCAGAAACTTCTAGATCTGTCCATCATCATCTATATAATGAGTGTGAATCATTAGTGCAAAAGGTTGGTGAAAAGAGAGTGAAGAGAGAGTGAGATGCCTTTTCTTCCATTTTTGCAAATCAATATCAAACTCCATTTTCTTCTTCGTCTCCATTGAATTCTTCTCCACAAATCAATTCTCTGGATCATACTGAACACATACATACAGATTGGAGTGGCCATTGATGAATGTTTGAAGGTGTAGCTTCAAAATTGCAAGAAAAGCCAGTTGGATCCAAACTCACAATCCAAGCACTGTCCATCCAAGATCTTGCAAACAGAAAGGTTATCATCCATTAAAGATCAGTTGTGGCAAGTTTCAAGCATTGGATTGAGGTGTAACTGCACTTGCCATCACCAATTTTCAGGTTTGCAAAAGCTCTCGAATCTCTTTATTTATGCAGCATTAGATGAAATGGTTAGGATAAGCATGATTAGAGACCATAGGGGATTGATTTCTGAAAGTTAGATAGGATTACATGAGGTTCAATGGCAGGGTGCAGTTTCTTTGATGATCAAGATTAGGTTATGTAATGAGTATTAATCAACGTGTAATAGCTTGCTGAGATCAGTGTGACATGATGAACAAGATAGGATAATTAGAATCAAGAATCGTGAGCTTCCATTGCAGTGTGCAGTTGGTGAATCAGGGGTTTCCACCTATCGGGTTTGGAGTTCTAGGGGGGTTTCAGGGAGTGATATTGGTATGGCTGGATTCCTTGAAGTTAGTAGATTAATTTTGGTTCTTATAAGTCTTGATTTCATGGAGAATGGAGAGAGCACGAGGGACTTGAAAATGCTTGCATGGAGCTGGTTAAGCTGAAACCCTAATTTTCATTTGGGGAAGACGATACAATGGTCGTTGGATCATTTCCAAATTTTGACTTATTACACCAATCCAATGGCTGAGATTTAAAGTTGAGAAAACGGAGGGAATTGACCAAAGCATCAAACGATGCGTTTCATTAAACGCAACACCATGGGCCTTGGATCAGAACGCTATCCCCACCCCCCAAATTTGAGCCCAATGAAATAACATTGTAAATTGTTGCTGCTTGCACCCCACGCGCTCTCTCTCTTCTCTTTTGTTTTTTCTGATTTAATTTCTTAACTGGGCTTAACGCTTTTGATATTCGCGCCCCCACTCCTGGCCCATCAGCAATATGAACTAGGTGCATCTGCTTATAACACCCCCTCCCCATTTAATTCATGTTTTGTGATTTTTTATTTTCTTTAATTTTCTTTGACCTTTAAAAAAATCATATAAAATTGGAAAATTGATGTTTTTAATTTCTTGTTTTTTCTATAGGTCAATAATTCTGTTAAGAAAAATATCCAATAATGAAAATGGCATTTTATTTTGTTTTAATATTTTTTTGTGTATTTTTCTTGTAAATAGCTTTTTAATGAGTTTAGTTTAGTACTTAATTTTGTTGATTTTAGTTCTAATAGTTCCCTTTAGATTTAGGACCCATTCTTTTTAGGGTGATTAGCTTAGGGCTTCAACTTGTATATAGGATTTAATTTGTAATTTTAGGATTAATTTTTAGGTAGTTTGATTAGGTGAGATTAGAATGGTTAAAATTAGGGTTTTAAGTGAGCATAGGTGAGATAAATCATTTCTTTTAGGAATTTTTTATTTGATTTTGGGGTATGGGACTATAGGGGTTATGGGTATATAATAGATCCCTTAGAAAATATTAGGATTCCCCTACTGCTAATAGTATATTGCTCATATTTGATTGATTGTGTGGTGTGCCCTCTTTAGGGTTATTATTTGTCTGTGTGGGGTATTGGGTTTGTTTGGGGCTTGGGGTTTGAGCTGAAGACTGAGGTGATGAAGCCCATTTGGAGATCAGAGACTGAAGACCAACTTCTAGAGCTGATGAGGAGTATCTCTTGCTGGCAGCTGCTGAAGTTTGTAGGATCTAGGAGTTAGGCAGAGCCCTAGAGTAGTAAACTTGATTCTCAAACATGGAAGGTCTTGATTGCCTCCACTCCTCTCTGTGATGCAGAGTCTCTCTAAGACACTCACCCCTTCCCTTGGAAGGCTTGGTGATAGTGTCTAAGGGATAGAACTCTTAAGAGAAATATTCTATGTGTTGATAGCAGTCTGTTTGCCACCTTTGGTGGTCAACTAATTGCTTAACACCCAGTTCATTCTTGTGATTGGTTCCTCAGCTTGGAGATTGGGACTTGAAGAAAAGCCATTGGGAGGTTGCAGATAAGAGACTGATGCTTGCTTGAAGCCTGGAGATGGTTGCAGATGCTGATGAAGAGTGCTTTGCTGTTTAGTTTTAGCTGTTTTATTTCTTGATGTATTGTGTGAATTTCCCGGATTGTATTGCTTGCTGTTTAACTTGCTGGGTTGAAAGTGAATTCTGTTCGCTTTTGCCTATTGTTTTCTAGGTTTGAGGTTGAGTGGGACTCCATTGCCTCGCTTGTATTGTTGCATCCATGCATTTTTACTGCTTTATTGTATATATCTGCTGTTTCTGTTTCCGTCTATTCCCTTAGGATCTCTGTTTCTCTCTGCGCAAGAGAGGAGCATGGTAGACATTAGGTCTTAACCCATGCATGATAACATTAGGGTAGATTTTATTCCCTTTTTCAACCCTAGGATTTGTAGAGTGTCATCTCTTCTTTCCTCAAAACAACAGAAAAACATTAATAAAGGTTATAACAGAAATCAATTCATTTCTTCCGTCAAAAGATTTGAACAAACATCAACCTTTTTGCAATAAGAAAACCCTTGTTTAAGGTGAGATTTTTCATAAATGACACTTGAACAGCTTGTGTCGTGCGTAGCCTGAACTACGTTTGCTCTGATCTTCCATGCAGTATGAAAGTACGTAGGCATAGGATGCGATATCCTAGCGAGCAACCTTCACCCATCCTCCTCCGTAGTTAGGCGAACTACGTTGACTCTGATTTCTCGTTTCAGACGGGAATACGTAGGCATAAAGTGCGATGCTTTACCGAGTCATGTTTTCTTTTTCTTTCAGACCTCATCCTTTAGTTTAGATAGAAGTGTAATCTGTACAAACCAAGCAAGCGTGGATCCCATCGAGTACGATGGACGTGAGGGGTGCTAATACCTTCCCCTTGTGTAACCGACTCCCGAATCCAGGTTTTGGTTGCGATGACCATACCTTTTCCCGTCTTTGCGTTAGGTTTACTTCGAGCGTTTCCTTTCCCTCCTTTGGGATAAATAACGCACGGTGGCGACTCTTCTGTATTGCCGGCGCCGATTTTCGCAGTAGCGACAGTATTCCCAATTGTTCTTTAAATACTTTGTTTCCATCAAAACCTGAGATATGAGACAAATCAATTTTGTTCCAACATAATTCAAACATACCCTCATGCATAATTTCAGATCATATAAACCAAACACGCCTTCATGCATGCATTCAAATTCTATATGCTGAATCATATCAAATTTCATGTTAATTTTGACAAATCAGATGAAGTCATATGGAGAAAAGACCTTTGAATTTCATAAGATGGAGAAGGTGCTGATGGCTCTTCTAGTCAAGTTTGATCACATTGTGGTGGCAATTGAAGAATCTAAAGACTTATTGGAGTTGAAGCTTGGAGAATCGTAAGCATTTCTTGAGGCGCATAATATGTGGTTGAAGCAAAGAGATTCAAAAAAGGTATTTGAACAAGCATGCAAGCATAATTCTTCAATAAGATGAAAACAATTCCTCAAGCAACAACAAAGTGAAAGAAAGCTGGAAAGAAAGGTTGAACGATGATGGTAAGAATTCAAGAAGCCAAGGTGAAACTAGCAAAAATGGTGCAAATCAAAATCAAAAAGTAAAGAAGAAGGTAGACATAAAGGAGGTCAAATGCTATTGTTGTCAAAAGTTTAGTCATCATGCTCGTGACTCCTACTAAAACAAGATCAACGATGAGGACAAGGGTGTGACTCAATTTTCTCATAATGGTAGTAGTGAATCTAAAGATGTTATCTTGATGGCTGCAACACATTTGACTTAAGAGAAAGAAATGTTGTGCTACCTTGATACAGGTTGCAACAATCATATGACAGGAAATAAAAACTGGTTTGTCAAGGTGCATGAATTAGTTAAAAGGTCAATTTGTTTCATAGATAACCACACAGTGGCTTCAAAAGGAATGAAGAAGAACAGGGTAAAAAAGAAGGATGGACACGAGGCTACCATCAAGGATGACTAATATGTTCCCTCTCAATGGCAAGTAACTTGATCAGTTTGGGTTAATTATTTGACAATAATTACACAATGAAGTTGGAAGGAAGGGAACTCAAGGTGTTTGATGAAATGTCTAGGACAACTCTGAGGGCACCTTTGTCAAGCAACAGGGCATTTAAGGTCATGATCAATATGCATGATCATCAATGTCTTGCATCAACCACAACTGAAGATAGAATTTGGGTTTGGCATCAAGGATTTGGTCATCTCAATTTTATGAGTCTTAGCTTGATGCATATGAAGAATATGGTGTATGGACTTCCAAAGATTGATGTGCCAAAGCAGTTGTGTGAGCAACAACTTACACCAAATGAGTCTGCACAAACTCAAGAAGTGAGAAGATCAAGCAAAACTAGAGCTCCATTAGTCAAACTGAATAACTATGAGAGATTTCTTGATCAAGCTATCAGGGAAAATGGTGAGCTGATTAAAGAAGAAATAATGGTTGAGTCAAAACCAATTAATCATGTGGAAGCCATGCAAGATGAAAATTAGAAAGCTGCAATAATTAAGGAACTCAAGACCATTGAGAAAAATGAAACATTGGAGCTTATTGAGAACTCAAGCAAGAAAGCAATTGATGTAAGGTGGATTTACAAACTGAAGTTGAAACCAGATGATTAATTGGTGGATATCACTTTGTACAAGCAAATCATTGGCTCATTGAGGTATCTTTGCAATACAAGATCAAATATTTGTCATAGTATTGGATATGTTAGTATATTCATGGAGAAATCAATGTTATGTCGTCTATTTGCAGCAAAGAGGATCTTAAGGTACGTTAGAGGTGCAACTGACCATGGAGTACTCTTGCCAAATCAACAAAACACAAGAATGAATGCCAAGGTGTATGGTTATTCTGATTCAGATTGGAGTGGTGTTCAAGATGATAAAAGAGCACATCAGACTACTTGTTCATGCTTGGATCAACACCTATCTCATGGAGTTCAAAGAAGCAAGAAATTGTAGTTTTGTCTTCATGTGAAACAGAGTATGTTACAACCTCTTATGCAGCATGTCAAACACTTTGGTTGGAGATGTTGCTTGAAGAGTTGAATGTGAGCAACTTTGAGCAAATCAAGTTGGTAGTGGGCAATCAGTCAACAATTGATTTGGAAAACCACCCTATGAGTCATGGTAGGAGCAGACACATAAAAAAAGGTACCATTTCCTTAGGAAACAAGTTAGTAAAGAGAGATTAAGCATTGAACATTGCAATTGATTTGGCAAACCACCCTATGAGTCATGGTAGGAGCAGACACATAAAAAAGGTACCATTTCCTTAGGAAACAAGTTAGTAAAGAGAGATTAAGCATTGAACATTGCAAAAATGAGTTGCAATTAGCTGATATTTTGACAAACCCTTTTAAGGAAGTCAAGTTTGAAAAAGTTAATAGAAATGAGAAGTATGACAATCTTGAATTAGAAAAGATATTACGATTAATTCAATTTGTTTTAAGGATATATCCGTACTAATATATCAATTTCTTTAAAGACATACTGTTTTTAAGCATATACCTTGGCATATATATTGTTTTAAAAATATACTAGTGCAAGCATATCAGTTTAGTTTTAAATAGTCTATTTTAAATTTGTTTTAGGTGACTAGTGTCTCTATGAATATATCACTCTTAATTGTGATTGAAACACAACTCAACGTAATACAACATTCAATAAACTATTTTTCCTCCATCATTCTCAAAATTTCTCTTAATTTATCATTATTTATTAAATAAATTACCCCACCGATAGTAGATATTTAATACTATAAAAATGAGATATTTGAACAAGTGGGGAATGAATGTTGGCCACTTAGACAGCCATGAATTTTTAAGACACGAAATAAAGCAAAACGCCTTAGTAGTTGAAATTAGTAGTACTAATGATGAATTATAATGACCCACTAAGAATCATCTTGCAAGAGGGTACTCCAAATTGTCTTATCATGACCTAATTTCACTGTGGCAGTGGGTTTTCAACCTATTTTGAATCTTAATTGATTTTGCGGTACCATGGTCCATTACAAAATGTGTACCTTTCCGTGATTGTTGCTTGTACATAGCACTTTTTCAATTCCTATCATAAGTACTATATGAGTAGGGTCCTCAGACAACATGTCCCTACCCTCCATCAATTGCCTTTCATTACAGATAGATAGTGCGGCCATTGAAAATTTTATGTTGCCACCTAATTTTGCTTGCAAAAAGTGAGTGACCTAATTCTATCTTGATGATTCAGGGTTGTTTCTGTTTTCTATTAGATGCCAAAAGTATAATGGAGGAATAAAAAACTAAAGAAAGAAACAAAGTTAATGTTGTTTGTAGTAAAAAGAATTCCAAATGATGAGGATAGATTAAGGATCTGTTTTTATATTTATATATATAAGGAAAACAGCATTATTGAGACTTTTGAGGTGGTAGTGGTTCCGCCGAATGTCTTTATATTTTCAATATTTTAGTGACTAATCTACTTTCAGGTGTAGGAGATAAGTTATGAGACTGATATTCATTCACTTAGATATAAAATTATTACGTGTCGTCTAAAAGCTCGTTAAGACATGTTTAATTCACAGGTTAAGCTGAACGCAGCCTCTAAGACATGTTTAATTCATAGGTTAAATTCAATATAAATCAGAGACTTATGTGTGAACGTTGTTGGAACATGTCAATATTTTAAATAGAAGTTTTTAAGGCTTTGTTTAGATGTTTGGAGAATAGGGATAGGGACTATTTCCAAAAATAAATATTTAAAAAAATATTAAAATATATGTGATTTTTTTTTAAAATTATTATAAAAAAAATATTTATTACTATATTATATTAAATTAAAGATTAAATATGTTTGTGGTTCTCCTAAATATTTCAAATTTCATTTTTACTCTTAAAATATTTCTTTCAAAGAATTGTCCTCTTAAAAAAATTTCCTATACTTTTGATCCTTAATATTAAAATCGTCACTAAATTGTCGTTAAGTTAAAAACAATTGTTAAAACTGTCGTTAATTCTGTCGCTAAATTGTAAAAGCCGTCGCTAATTAGTTGCAGGAAGGACTAAAAATAAAAAAATTTAGGAGGACCATTCTTTAAAAGAAATATTTTGAAGGAATAAAAATGAAATTGAAATATTTATAAGGACTATAAACATGTTTAACTCTTATATTAATTTCTCTTAGTTTGAGTTGAAAAATGATGATGTATTATTCTCAGATTCGTTTTGGAGAATTATTTGAATTTCTCTATATTTGAGAAATTATTTTGAGTGGTAAAATGAGCATTGTTGAATTCTCTTTGGAGAATTATTTGAATTTCTTCTCGTTTGAGAAATTATTACGACGGGTCTTTATACCAGATACTATACGTGATATTTATACCATATTCGAATGATCTTTGTACCATTAGAGGGTGTATGCAAATAATAATCGTACAATATAGAACTGCATTGTGTTATTCTAGAGGCGTCATGGTTAAGTGAAGACTTTGAACAACTTTAAGTAGTGTCGTGAAACGTCTTAAAGAGAGCGACATAATCCACAACTCGACCCAGTTATTTTTTCGGTGGCAACATTTCAAAACTGTAAAAAAAAATTTTTTAAGACGTTTCAAAATGTCATAACTACCGAATAAATTGTTAGTATTTTTGTCGTTGTCTCTGAAAACCGTTTGAGTTTGAGGGAAGTCACTTCAAACGTTGGCAATAAAATTTGTGAATTTTCTTAGCCTTAAAAAGGGTTGCCAACGTTCTGACCGATGACAACCGTTTTGCTCCTTCTGGATCAACTGGGTAAACTAACAGTAAGAAATGTATCGATTCAAATGAAATATTTAGTAGTGTTAAAGCTGAATCTACTAGACATATAAAGTGAATGATTTATAGCTTAGGAAAGAAATTGTCTTATGAAAAGAGAATGATCATCGCTACCTAATCATATTCTGAATGGACTCGCATATGAACTGCAAAACAGGTTTGGAAAGCTTTGGAAAAGTAATAGGATACCGAAGAGGCTAGAGAAAAGAAGTATGTCATTAATCGCTACCTTAAGTATCAGATGATATAGATAAAAAATCCATGGAGGCTCAATGTCATGAACATCAAAAGTTTTTTTATGAGATCATCACCGAAGGTATGTCTTTAGATGAAAATTTTCAAATTGTTTTTATTATTGGTAAACTGTCCCTAATTTAAAAGTTTAAAAATTTATTTGCCATAAAACAAAATAATTTTTAATTGAGACTTTGATTATTCTCCTTTGAATTGAAGAAAAGTCTTAGAGATAATATCAAAAAGAAATATACTTGGTTGTTTCAAACAACAATAAAAAATTTGGTGTAGTTTTGAAGCCATTTATTGGTTGTTTTAAACTTTGTGTTTTTCCTAATGCACAAGTTAACCTGAATGATGAGCAATTTATTGCTTTAATCATTAAAATCAACATGATTGGTGAATCTGATGGTTGGTGGAAAGATACTGGCTTCTCTTGTCATTTTTGTTATGACCGTGCAATATTAAAAACATACATAAATAAGAAAGTGTTGTTGGGAGTTTTCCACACCACTAATATTCCCAATATTGGAGAAATGGAGTTGAAGTTCACCTCCGAAAAGACTTTAATCTTGAAGGATGTCATGCATACTCTTAAGATTATGAAGAATCTTATTTCTGATTTTCTTCTAAATAAGACAGAGTTTAATCAGTCTATTGGGGTAAATTTGTACACCATCACTAAAAATGATATTTTCATGAATGAATTGAAACTTAATTTATTGAGAAAATTGAAATGTTTTTTAGTGATATGGGAGTTGTATATGATTCCAATTTATTTAATGAATTTTATAAACAACATGAAGTTGTACATGAAATGATTGCACTATATTCTCTTGAAATGAATGGTAAAGTAGAAATAATGAATATAACTCTTGCTTAATTAGATGTTGTTATTATGTTGAGTTTTGGTGTTGTTTCTCACTAGTGGGGAAATTTTATTGAATGGTTGCTATGTCCTGAATAGAGTTACCAAGTCTAATAATAAGATCTCTCCTTACGAGATATTGAAGAAAAGACAACCAAACTTGTCTTATTTTAGAATTCGGGGTTGTCTGGCTTATGTTAAAATTCCAGATCCAAAGTGAGTTAAACTCGCTAGTAGAGGCTATTAATGTATATTCATTGGGTATGCAGGAAATAGTAAGGCATATAAGTGTTATGACCTAAATTATAAACTGATCATAGAATCAAATAATGTTGAATTCTATGAATACAAATTTCCTTCCAAATTGAGAAATCGTGGGGGCACTAAATCAAATCACATTCTTATGATAAGAAGCACTGAAAGCAACGAAGAAGTAGAAACAAAACATCGACGAAGTAAATGAGAAGAAATTTCTAAATACTATGTCTTGATTATATGGCATATATAATAGAAGAAGATCCAATAAATCTTCAAGAAGCCTTGTCATCTCTGGATGCAAAGTTATGGCAAAAAGCTATTAACGATGAGATAAATTATCTAGAATCTAACAAGACCTAGAACTTAGTAGACTTGTCTATTGGTTGCAAACCAATCAAATTTAAATGGGTTTTGAAAAAAAAAATTAAATTGTAATGGGCTATTGATAAGCACAAGACCCACATTGTAGCCAAAGGTTTTATGAAAAGAGAAAACATAGATTTATTTGATACTTTTTCTCTAGTCACTAGAATTACAACCATTATTGTAATGCCTCATATTGCTTTCAGGATTACCGACTGACTCCACAAACCCCGAAAAACTTCCTAGAAGGTCACCCATCCCTAAATTTCTCTAATGGGCTATTGATAAGCACAAGACGCACATTGTAGCCAAAGGTTTTAGGAAAAGAGTTTCTCTAGTCACTAGAATTACAACCATTATTGTAACGCCTCATATTGCTTTCAAGATTACCGACTGACCTCACAAACCAACACGGGTTTTTTCAACATGTTTTTTCCTCACTTACATACTTTCTGAGAAACTTCCCAGAAGGTCACCCATCCCTAAATTTCTCCAAGTCAAGCACGCTTAACTATGGAGTTCTTATGAACGGGCTACCGAAAAGAAGATGCATCTTGTTGGTATAGGTAGTACAAATTAATCCTTATAAGCCTTCATTCAACTATGCAGTCCCGTGCCTGCATAGCCTCAAGATCCCTCTCATTCGGATGTGAATTCGGGTTTTCCCCAGAAGCTACTGGGAATGTCTCATTGTCATGCCTCACGCACCGACAACCACTCCCTTGCCCACGGGTGTTACATGTAACCACTCTCTGCCCTCATTAACCTCGGGTGTTACATGCTCACCAGCTTCCGCTTGGTTCGTCCCTGAACTACATCGTACTAGGAGAGGTCTGGCTCTGATACCATTTATAACACCTCATATTGCTTTCAAGATTACCGACTGACTCCACAAACCAACACAGGTATTTTCAGCATGCTTTTTCGTCACTCACATGCTTTCTGGGAAACTTCCTAGAAGGTCACCCATCCCTAAATTTCTCCAAGTCAAGCACGTTTAACTATGAAGTTTTTATGAACGGGCTACCGAAAACAAGATGCATCTTCTTTTCGGTAGCCCGTTCATAAGAACTCCATAGTTAAGCGTGCTTGACTTGGAAAAATTTAGGGATAGGTAACCTTTTGGGAAGTTTCCCGTAAAGCGTGTGAGTGAGGAAAAAACATGCTGAAAAGACTCGTGTTTGTTTGTAGGGCTAGTCGGTAATCCTGAAAGCAATATGGGGCGTTACAATTATGGTAATGATTTCAATTGCTTCTATTCATAAATTAATAGTAAACCAAATGGATGTTACAACAACTTTTTTAAACGGTGACTTAGAAGAAGAAATCTATATGGACCAATCGGAAGGGTTTGTGATTCAGGGGCAAGAAAACAAGGTTGGTAAGTTAGATAAGTCTTTGTATGATCTAAAACAAGCTCTAAAGAAATGGCATGAAAAGTTTGATAACTTAATGATATAGAACGTGGACAAAGTGAATTAGAGTGACAAATGCATTCATTACAAATATGAAAATGGAATTTGCACTATCATATTGTAGCGGGAAAATTTGAGATTAAGCTATCGATTAACTTAACTTATATAGCAAGAGTCGCCACCGCACTTTTATTTTCCAAAGAAATGGGGAAAAGAACGAACAAAATCCAAAGAAGCTTTAAAACAAAACTAATAAAATAAAGAGACAAAGGGTAAGGGGGTTGGTAATGCAATGGGAAGGTGTTAGCACCCAAAACATCTATAGTACTCTATAGGAACCTCTTGAAAATATATGTTTGACTTAGAAAATGGTTGTTTGCAAAAGATTGAGGATATGAGAAGAGAAATATTTTTTTAGGGTTTTTGTGTTTGACAAGACTTCCCGAGCCTTATGCCTACATACCCACAAAGTGAAATGGAGGATCAAAACCTCATAGTTCGTGGTAAAAATAACAAAAGAGATTTGTTTTAATTAATTTTAAATGGAAAGACAGGTTTTCATTTTAAGGAGAAAACTCAACTAGTCACCCACAAGTATATGGAAATGGATCTTTGCATCATTATTGAGAAGGGCTTTAACTTGGATAGAGATCAACAAGTATTCCACTAACTCTCTCAAGTGAAAAAGAATCAATGCCAAACATCACTATGGGGATAGGAGAATTACATATCAACTATGAAAATGAATCATGCCTAATCCTTGAGAAAAGGTTTACAAAGAAAAAGTGCACAAAGTGCACAAAATAGTTTGAATGAGTTGTGTATTTTTTAAGTATTTTGAAATGGTCTTGCTATGTTTAATATGAATTATCATTTACTTAAAAAAAGAGTTTGAAAATCACTTGACAAAGTCAAGGTTTAGTGAAAAAGTGGTTCAAGTTTGAAAACATGAAGGTTTTGAAAAAACATAGAAGATTTTAAAAATTAAAGAAGGGGAGGAGATGAAGAGGCAACCCTAATGCACAAAGTAAAATCAAGGGAAAGAAAGATCTAACCAAAATGACAAGCTTCTGACATAAGTCAAGAAAAAACTCCCATCTTATGGATTAATCAATACGCAACAATTAAGCAGAGAAATAACCAAGCATAAGATAAAGAAGAACTTAAGCCAAAGCTAAAGATGAGGTAACAAAGCCAAGTCTTCCAAAAGTCAATTCAGGGCCAAGGTACCAGATGAATTCCAAGGTCTCAAGTCACAACTCTAAAACATAGGATTAAGAACCTAATTCTAAGTCTATAAGTCCATCATCCAAGCATGGGATAGTAGCCAATAGTCCAAGGAATATTAAGAGTTTTAATATTTTTTTCCTTTATTAATGTTTTAAAAGAAAGAGAAAAATGGTCCAAGTGGACAAAAGGAACAAAAAAGGAATAAATATAAACAATAGCAATATGATATGTAACTGATAAGAACAATATAAAGAGCAAGAAATATAAATGATATGAAAATAAAGGTGCATAAAAGTAAATGGCATAAAAATAAAAGTTAGAACAATAATATGGTTAGTATTAATGTTAGAGTTAATAATGCGATACGAGACAAATTTAGCGCTATGTTAAGCAATCGTAGAAAAATCTATAAGGGAGATCATACTATGGGAGGCCGATCAATAATAATTTATGTACCTATGTTGTACCCCAAAATTTACCCTCCCATATTCAATACAATGTGTCCCAAGAGGTTACTTAATAGTCACAAGATTCGCAATTGGTCAAAGGGATTGAAGGTTTCTTCAAAGCCTCCTCCTGAACAGTGGATCTTAGAACTAGGGTTTTGAGTCTCCCCGAGAAAAATGGACTTCTAAAACTTAAAATGGACTTCATAACATCCCACATACTTTAAATAATCCCCATGTCAAGTTTCAGAGCATTCCTCATAAGTTTGGCCAGTCAGATGCTCAGATACCTGAAAATCAGTTAACTTGGCCAAAAAGTCAACTGAGGACAACTGTGGTCAACTCAAAGTCAAACTTCAAGATTTTTGGTAAACATCAAGATTACAAGGTGAAATTCATCATTTGATCAAGGATCGATCATGATTCATCAGGGAAACCTCAGATCATCAAGAATCGGAAGTTGCTAAATTAGGGTTTTGTGTAGGAAAAGTCAACTGAACTTTGACCAGCCGTAACTTTCACATGTTTCATCAACAATTTCCCATCAAAAGCTCATTTTGAAGGAAGTTTAATTATCTACAACTTTGTGTCTCACAAGCCAAGCCTAAAAATGCTTCATTTGAAAGATATGAGCCAAGACATTATAGGTCCTTTTGAAAGTCAACAAAAAGTCAACTTTTTTCCAAAGCTCATAATTTGAAAATGGTAAAAAAAAATATGGACATGGGACCAAAAGGGTTGATTAGAGGATACCCTAAGATTTCTAAAAAGTCTTAGAACACCTCAATAGCATTAAAATTGAGGAAGTTGTGCATTGTCAAAGTTGGTAATTTTTCAAGGGGTGTATGAAGTAAAAAGGGCCATAACTCCAATTCTTTCCAAATGGGCCCATAAAATTGCAACCCAAATTTGAGGATATAGTCATTCACGACCCAGTGACCATATTTTTTTTTTATTTTTATCATTTATTTTATATTATTTTTTATTTTTATCATTTAAAATCATTTTTAATTAAAATAAATTATAAAAAATCAAAGATTTGATTTAAGATTTATTTTAGGATCAAATATATGGTATTCAAAGTGATTGAAGTCATCCAAATTTGTTCAAGACCAATATGGTATGATTTAATTTGAATTTTCTTTGACAATTATGATAATTGGCTCCTTCATCTTCACGCAACCCATAAAACTCCAACCAAGGCCCAATTGTTTACCCTAATTTACACAACTTTATATACACAACAAGGTCAGAATGAAAAAAAAGGAGGAGAGAAAATTTTTTTTGGAAGCCATAAGAACCTTAGAAAAATTTTAACACAGTCTTGCAATAAGATTCAATCAGCTCTACAAGTCCATTCAGATTCCTCAATATCCTAGGAACCTATCCCACAAAGACTTGAAGGTTGAGACCTCACGAAGTGCATCCCATGAACATGTCGCCTCTCATTCTTTTTTTTTTTTGCTTTCTAATCTTTGATTTCATTGCACTTTATCATATTTTCTGTTCATAATGATCTTCATAATCATGTTTAGGTTTGTTTTGATCATCTGTTTGCAAGATATGGTGCAGGTTTCAAGAAGTGCCATGGTTAAGGTATAAGCTTTTCAAGAGTCGAAACTCTTCGTACGGACATTTTCAGGCCTTCCCCCATTTATTTTTAGTGAATTTCTTCCTTTTTTTTTATGTTTTATAGTTATTATTATTAATTTAATTAACCATTAATCTTTACTAACTGCTCCCTAATTATTTTTCTTAAAATAAATTTTATAATATAATTTTATATATTTTTTTTCTCTCACATAACTTTTTCTTAATTTATTAATTAAAATTGTAAATGAATATAACTAGGTTTAGATCAAATTAAAAACCCTAATTTTTCACTAATCCTAATTAGACCCTCATTTTCTAAACTTAATCTTTTTTTTTAAAAAAATAATTAATTTCTTAACTTAATTTATTTTTATTGCTTTATTTATATTATTTAGAGGATTGTATAAGATTTTCCTTATGTAATTTATTTTTTCGCATCGATTATTTTGTAATTGCCCCGAAGCCGTGTAATAGTTTAGGACTTTATTTCTTGTTTTTTTTATTACTTCCGTAAATATTTAATTGCTTGGTTAGTAATCTAGGGCGTGAAAAGATCTAATTGAATAAATTGGACTTAGAGAATCAATAATAAAAGAAATATCTGAAAATAATCACTCACACACGTAAGTCGATCGTTCTACGATCGCCATCTGCACCTCCTAGGGTTACCCCTCTTAGTTGTCTTAATATGGTCAAGTCCCTCGAACGTAGGGGTGTCTTAAGCGATGTCCTTGCAAACAGATAAATCATCAAGTCCCTTTAAAGTTAAAAGGATCATAGTGTTAGCTCCTAAATTCGACGCCTCAGCTAGAAAGAAGGTGTCCAAAGAAAAAGGGTGGGGAATACCTTGAATGCAAGAAAATGGTCGAAAGAAAGAAGAAGCTAAGTCGAAGGACTCACCCAGAGGCCATGGCTTCGACCGCCTGCCAATAACGAATGGTGCGTCGAAGTATTTGAAATTTGAATGTTGGAGGGAACGGTTTTGCTTGTGAAAAATTGAGGGAGACACGTGTCACCTTATGAATAATGGAGCCATGCATTTAGGACAAGTGGCGGAAGGAGATTATGGTGGAAGTTATCAGAGGTTATTTTTTGTTGCTATAAATAGAGTGTCTTAGACATATCTAAAGTGTGTTATAATTTACTATTGTACAAATTACTCTTGAGATTACTCCAAGTATCCAAGTGTAGAGAAAGCGAGTATTGTAAGAGAATGTACGTGATGTAAACACACCATCTTTTAAACTTAATGCAATTTACTTGTTTTTATTTTAAGTTTTACAAATTCCTTTATTGCCTTTATTGTCTTTACCCTTTTACTCCTTACCTTATTTCTCTTCTTCCTATGCAATTCTTTTCTCTTCGTCCTCAATCCAAATTCACCTTTACCAACAAACTTTCTTCTCTTTTATTAGAAGTCTTATTTTACCTTCAAATTAACCCGTAGTCGAATAGATGTTCTTTTAGGATTCTGTTTATCCCAACCCTATTCGAGTGTGGAACTTGGATAAATTCTTAAAACCAAAAATAATTCTTTTAGCACATGTCCTAGGATCAATCAGATCGATCCTATGAGTCACCAAAGTTAGATTTGGAAGATCAGCAGTTGTTTTCCGATTTTCAAGGGGAAAAAAATGGCACGCCCAGTGGGACAGTGCTAGAAAATCTATTTTATAAAACTAAAACTTAAAAAAAAAAAATTCTGCAGTTTTACTGGTCCCGTTTCGTAAGAAGGTACACTTTTATGTTACTGAGAAGTGGTAAAATTACCGCTATAAACAAAGAGACGCGATCAAGACGAAGCAATAAGAACATGGCTACGAATACAAACCAGCCAAATAACTCCAACCAACCAGGAGACGATTCCATCGAAGGAATAAGAGACGAGGGAGTTCCCCCTCCGATACCGTCGACTGGAGAACAATCGGTGCTTCCTGTGAGGCCAGTGCCGACGCCTTCAGCACTTGGGGTGGGATCGACAGTGATAAGGCCTTATACTCAACCAGTGTTGGAATACATTGGTCACTAGACGTCGAATCCTCAGATTTTGTTAGGAGGAAGTTCGACGTCCAGGCAGTTTGTGCCTCCTAGTTTTTCATAGTCACCAAGAAACCCCTTATATGGGATGCCCACTGCTATGATGCAAGGGCTCCAAAGTGCACCCCCAATATTTTCAGATCAGGTGATGGCTTCGCCACTGCAAGGGTCGGGGTCAGGATGGAACATGAGTCGAAACCCCCAAAGTTTAGGGTATTCGACACAAGGCCCCAATTTGACCAACACCTCGATTGCGTGTTTGACACAGCAGATGGATGAAAGTAACCTACAGATGGTTCAGACTTTGTCACAAACCATGGGCGAAATATTTCAGCCATTAATCCAAAATATAACCCAGACCAATCAACAATTGGCGGTACAATTAACAAGATTGACTGAATTCATGGGGGTACCTCCGTTAGCTAGAAACCAAGCCGCAATAGTGAACACCCCACGAGATAACCTGACAAATATGATAGAAGTCGACATAGGAAACCAAGGAAGGATAGTCCCTCCGGTAGTCGAAGAGCTTAGGGAAGAGCCGTTGCAAAACCAACCCCATGGCTTGGGAGAAAGAAATCTAGGAGTGGTGGTTGTGAATCGAAACCAAGATGCAGATAATGTAGTCCAGCGTGTTCGTCGAAACAACATAGCCGTAGACAATAATCTAGCGGCAATGGTCGAGAGAATTATGTCCAGAAATGGGTTAAACACCGGTTTTAATAGGCCAAATTACACTTCACCTATAGTAGACTATATCCTTCAGGCGGAGTTACCTCATAGGACGAAAGTACCTAAATTCACTAAGTTCTCAGGAGATACAACGGAATCCACCGTCGAACATGTGACTCGTTACTTAATTGAGGCTGGAGAGATAGCGAACGAAGAAAGCCTTAGGATAAAATACTTCCCAAGTTCTCTTACTAAGAACACCTGGTTCACGACGCTCCCCCCTAACACGCTATGTAATTGGACCCAGTTAGAGCGTTTGTTTCACGAACAGTTCTATATGGGCTAGACTAAAATTAGATTGAAGGAACTAGCTAGTGTGAAGCAAAAATTATCTGAACCAATAGAGGAGTACCTTAATAGGTTCCGTTTGCTCAAGGCCAGATGCTTCACGCAGGTCCCTGAACATGAGTTAGTCGAAATGGCCGCTGGTGGTCTTGATTACTCTATTAGGAAAAAGTTGGACACTCAATACCTAAGGGACATGGCCCAATTAGCCGATCGGGTTCGGCAACTCGAAAGACTCAAAGACGAAAAGGCTAAATTTAATAAAAATATAAAGATAGATTTTGTCGAATTTAATGATAACGTCTAAGGTATGGGTGACGAGTCCATGAGTTTCGACGATGGTGAAGTGGATCTTGCTGAACTCAAGCAAGGGCCACCTTACTTATGCAAAGTATTAGCTCCCCCACAAGGGAAGAGTTATGTCGAATCTGAAAAGAATGATAGGTTCCCAAAGAAAACATATACCTTTGACATCACAAAATGTGATGAAATCTTCGATTTGTTAGTTAAGGATGGACAAATGATAGTGCCTCCTGGCGCCAAAATGCCATCCCTAGAGCAAAGGAAGAAAAGAGGGTTTTGTAAATATCATAATTTCTTGGGTCATAAAATATCTCAATGTTTTCTTTTCAGGGACCTCGTTCAGAATGCGATCCAAGAGGGACGTCTAAAGTTCGGGGAGAAAGCTGGTGGCCAAATGAAGGTCGACTCAGATCCTCTACAAACGGCAGACGCAAATTATACAGAGCAAGTCGAGGCTAACATGATCGAAGTTGTCAGCGGTTACTGTCGCTTCCGCGAAAATAAGGTGCCGACAAAACAGAAGAGTCGCCACCTTTCGTTATTTATCCCTCGGAGCGGGAAAGGAAAACGATCGGAAAAACCTGACGAAAAGGGTAAGACAAGGTCGTCGCAACCATTGTCTGGGTTCGGGAGTCGGTTACGCAAGGGGAAGGTATTAGCACCCCTCACGTCCATCGTACTCGACGGGATCCACGCTTGTTGTGTTTACTGGACGAGTTGGTTTATCTATCTACCTATCAAGGCTGGCTTAAACAGAAAAGAAAATGACTCGGCAAAGCATCGCACTTTATGCCTACGTATTCTCATCAGAGAATGAGAAATCAGAGTCAACGTAGTTCGGCCTACGGCGGGTTACGGGGAAGGTGGCTCGCCAATACATCAGTATTGTGCCTACGTACTCTCAACAGGTATGAGAGATCAGAGCTTACGTAGTTCGGGATAATACGGATTACGGGGATTCAGATTCATCTGTTTTATCGAGTAGGGTTAAACAGCAGTTCCAGCAGTTAGGGACAAAGCCTGTTTGCGTTGGCGCTGAATTTTAACGACACTCTTTTCTTCAGAAAAGCATTCCTTTGAATTACGGGCCCACGGGGATAAAAGGTTTGAAGTTTGTTTTCTGTCTTTTACGGAAGAAGTGTTTTTTATTGTGTTTGCAATTTCAATCGCATTAAAGACTATGACCTGAGAGTGAATGCGTCGCATGTCACCCAAAGGGTGCCATACTAAACATCCAGACTGTGGAAAAGAAACTCTCCCACAATCCTTTCTCAGATAGCTTAAGGCTTGTAACGTACGAAAGAAATAATTCATGATTACTGTATCTTAAGCTGTTTTGAGATGAGAAGAGAACAGGCTCAACTTCGGGGAGACTATCAAGTCCTACTGTTGTCATGCCGAGGATTCATCCTATAGTTGAAGTTTGAAACAGGGAACTCCTAGAAGTTATCATGCATAGGTTTCAACCTAAAGTTATAATCATCACTTCCTTATCAAAGGAAATGAGAGTCCTAAGGGATCATGTCAATGATGAACAGAAACAGATAAAGCATCAGCTTAAACAGTAAACAGATATACAGTAAACGACTGTAAAATGCATGCAATGCAAGTGAGGGAGGAAATGTGTGTGGGGCATCAGCCTCCACAAGCTCATCTCAACCTCAAGCCAGAATGAATAACAGTAATCATACAGGAAAAAATAACAACATGCTATCAAGCAAAATGAGAGATTGTAATCATACAGAAGAAAATAAGAACATGCTATCAAGCAAAATGAACCACATGGGCAAGGGAGCAGGGCTCTACCGAATACCTGCAATCAAAGCCATACAGTAACAATACAAGCAGAGGGAGCAACTCAACCTCTAGTGCAATCATGCTCCTAGATTAAAGCTAGTCTAGATATGGACTTATTCTAATGCATCAAGCAAGTCAAACAAGGCACATCAGCAATACAGAAAAGAAAACAGACAAGAAAGCAGATCAACTCCTCTCTCTCCCAACTCCAAGTTTCAGCTCTTCTGACAGCAACTCAGTCTTCAGACCTCCATCACCCTTGACAAATATCAATTTGCTTCTCCAGGTTTCAACCCTTCAACATAAGTTTCAACTTATTCTCTCTTCTCTAAGCTTCAGCTCCTTAATCAGTTCCACCTTCAGGCTTCACTCTTAACCACAAGTATCAACTTGATTCTTTCAGGATCTCCCAGCTTCAAAGTAAGTATCAACTTATCCTTTATTCTTCCTACAAGCTTCATCTTCTCAGAGTAGTCTTCAATCATTTGGAAATGTCAACTTCATCCTCCAGTCTTTAAGCCTCAGCTCTTCATTCAGTCTCAACTGGATCTTCAAGTATCAACTTTCTCTTCTTGCTCTCCAAGCTTCAGCTAGAATGGCAATGCTCAAGGAATCATCCTCTTCCATACTCTTCAATGAAGTCTTCATCTTCAAACTCAAGCCCAACATCTCTCAAGATACTCAAACCAGAAGAAATCACTTAACTGGATAAGCTAGGATATTAAACTGCTTATTGACCACCAAAGGTGACCTATAAGGGTTTAACATCAAAAGAATGGTTCCCTCAAAAGTTCTACTTCCTAGGTACCATCACTTATCCCTCCAAAGGAGGGAGGTGAATACCATGGAAGGACCTTGAATCATGGGGAGGAATGGAGGTGAAAGATACCATCCATGTTTAAGAAAAAATTAACTAAGTCTAAGCTCTACTTAATTCCTAACCCTAAAACAACAACAAAACAAACAAGTCTTCAAGCTCTCAAGCTCCTTCTTCAACCTTCAAGTCTTCTACTATGCTCCTCCATGCTCCACAAAGCAATACCAAGCCCACCAAGCCAAGCAAAAACCCACAAAGCAAGGCAAACAAAATACAAGCCCACAAGGGCAACACAAACAATAATCAACTACAAAAATCAATTAAAAATAGCATACTACCATATTAAAGTCTAATATAATTTCTAGGGGATCCTATATACCTACCCTTAATACCCTATATGTCCTAATATCTAACTTGACCTAGAAACCCAAAATTCTAGTGTTATTGTGGACCTATGTTAAGGATTGACCTAAATCTACACAACCCTAAGTCATCTAATCAAAACTAATAAAAAACTAATCACAAAATTATGGAATAAATCCAGAGGGGAGCTAAGGTCCTAATCTAACTATCCTAAAAACAATGGCATAAAAATATGAAGGGAACTAGCTAAACAAAATTCTACAAGTCTATGCATCAACATAAAAGGAATGAAAAAGCTATTAAAAGAGAAAATATACAAAAAATATTAAAAATGCATGAAATGCAAATATTTTGATTTTATAATTTTCTAGACATCAATGTGAAATAGGAGAAAAAATCCCCATGCAAAAATCATGATTTTCCTATTTAATATGATTTTCAAAGATTAAAGAAAAATGGAGAAAAAGAAAATAAAATGGTAAAACATTGGTGCAGATAGCAATGGTATGCAGTTCAAATTCCAGATGGGCTCTAAATGGGGGTGCGTAAAGCAAAGCGCTAGGCCCAATTATTAATCAGAAAACAAATAACAAAATATAAAGAAAAGGAAAAATACGCGGTGCATTTAGTAAAGAAAAACAGTTCAATTCCTGATTGGGCCATGAGAGGGGGTGTGGCTAGTAATCAGTCCACTAAAGCCCAAGACCACAGTTTTAATGAAACGCCGCGTTTGGGGTATCTTCAGACTTCCCTCTTCAAACATGAAATTAAATCACAGCCTTTAGATCCAAGTCCAGTCAATGAGTCTTTCTCCATCCAACGGCCAGTACATCATCTTCTTCCTTCAGCCAGGGTTTGAATGAAGAAGCCATGGAAACAGAGCTTCAAAGCTCAAGCTTCTCCTAACTCTTGCTCCCTCCAAACTCAACCAAAATCCATGGTTCAAAACCCTGATCTGTTCTAAATTCAACCCTGATCACAACCATATCCTTAGAATTCAAAGAATCATCCTCAATCTCTAAACCCGATAGTGAATCCAAACTATGCTCAAATCTCAACTCTAACCATTCTTGAAATTAAAGTGATCAATCTCTTCCTCATGCTACACTGGTCAATTCTTGCTATCGTACCAAGATTATCTCTCAAGATTCAACAAGTTATGGTGGTAAACAGAAATGGTGTCACTAACTCAAACTTCACCAAATGATCTCAAAGTTTCCAGAATCCATCTCCTACTTGTCTCTAACCATTCTAACCAAACAATTCTAGCTAATTATGCTTAAATTAAGGTGTAGAAGAAAAGTTGCAAACCTGTCAAATCTTGAATATCAGATAGGTCAAACCTTCACTTCAACCTCTCAAACTCTTCAGAATCACTCCTTGATTGATGTTAATGCTTCTGTTTGCAAAAGATTTGATCAAGAAAGCCTGAATCTCCAAATCCGATTGTGACTTGCAGCTCCCAAAATACAAATACTAACTCTTCAATTCTTCATGATCTTGCCCCCAATTTGGTATGCACACATTCAGTATGATCAATGGAAGGTGTTAGGATTGAAAGAATCAATGGAAATGGTGTGGAATGTAGAAATTGATTTCAACTTGCAATGGAAGAAATTGAAATGGCTATCTCACTCTCCTCTCTAATCTCTCACCAACCTTTCATCTGAGCAAGTTCTAATCCATATATAGGATGATTCTAAACCATCCAGAACTTTCTGGAATCATCCAATGAGAATTTGAGATTCTCATGTCATGAGTTTTTGATTTCAATCCATCTCATGTGCCAACTCATGCTATGCCTCTTGCAGCAGCTTGTATCTCCTTGAAAATCTCCTTAGATGAGATACATGACATGTTAGGATACTTTACTAGCTTGTACATTGCTTTTCCTTGTGTTTTGCATATGTACCTTAGTATGCAAGTAACCATTTTCCAAAGTAAGTCCATGATCTAAACCTCAAATCAAAAATGTGGCTGAACCATTGTTTTTAAAATGTTTTCTAGAGTCAAAATGACCTATTACATGCCATGGTTTGGATGTGTAGTTTGGAAATTTCAATTTCCAACTTTGACTTATTTAACTTATGCCTCCATTTTAGGTCATTTTTACCATTTTGAGCTACAAGCCTTTTCAACATCTCATGACCTCCTTACTAACCTTAAAACATCATTTTAAGCAAGTTTGATGTTGAAGATTTTTCCATTTGAAGCTTGGAAATAGGAGTTATGGCCTTATGCTTGAAATGACCTATAATCTCCAAATGACCAAAATGCCCTTGACTTGTCAAAGCCATAAGTTGAGTTCTACAAATCCTATCAAGGACTTCTAGTACTCTCTAGAAAGATAAGGAGATAAGGAACAACATTCATGTTGACCAAAAGTTCATAGGAATCATCCTTCTTGGGCAAAAAGTTTGATGCAAGTTGGGTGACTTTCAAGGCCCCAGATTCACATACCTCAGATGACCTGTAACTTGTCAAAGTCACAACTTGAGCTCTACAAATCCTATCAAGGACTTCTAGTACTCATATTAAAGCTAAGAACAATCTCTACAACATTCATGTTGGGGGTAAGATGAGATGACAATCATATCTTGAGCTAAACTGCCCTGAAGATAGGGATCAAACTAGGGGATTTTATACTGTCAACCCTTAGAAACCCTAGCTTGAAACTTCTCAAACTCCTCAATCATGATGAGTTAACCTTGGAATCATCCTTATAGCATCTCAATGCATCAATTCATGATCACATGGCTCTTGAATTAGGTCTCAACCCTCTCCAAATCATCAATTGACCTAGGGTTGACCCAGTCAAACCCTAATCATACCACTCATGGCTGGGTCTCTTTAATCTTGCACAATGACCTCTCTAGGCTTCATGATGGCTTTCAAGACATCTCATAAGCTCTCTCAAAGCTTCAAATCCATCCTCATAGCTTCATAATCATCTGAGGAGCTCCAATAACTCTCAAGTTAGGAGGCACACAACCTTGGTTTCAACCAATCTCTCTGAGGATCTCTTAACTTCTCTGATAAAGATATCAACCCTTGAACACTTGAATAACCTCCTTGGCTAGCTTCAAAGTCTTGTGGTGCTCTTGATTGGTAATCATACCTCTTGATCTCCTGCACACATGTCAATGAAATGCAGATGATAATGCTAATGTGAATGAGATGAAACACAAGCTAGGTAATGAAATGTGGGTCAAGTTTTGGGGTGCAACAGCTGCCCCTATTCAAACGGCTTGGACCTGACTGGGTGAGAAGCGAACGACTCTCAACCAATCAAGGTGCGAGACGGTTGAATACCAACAAACCCGAAAATTTGCCAACTGCGCAAGTACACGGTACTCTGACGGGAACAAATCTTCGAACACTGAAATATTAGCTGCACGACAACTAGCTGGAGAATTGGTCACACGGTAACCGGTAATACATGGTCGATCATGCCGTCAGGCATCAGGATTCCTCGGGACTCATCAGGTCAACAATCAAGTTAAATCATGCCGTCGGGCATTCAAAGAAAATTTTCGGGCATCAGCCGGACTCCATCAGCAAGTTGGGAATAGAACTCTTGGTCAATCATGAACCAATTGGGGATATCCAAACTTCTGCCATCAGGCACCCCGCATCAGCTGAGAGAACTGCTTCATTAACACGGTCGGACTTCAATCATCAAGTCTTCAGGGGAAGTTTCAACTTCGCTGTTCAGAAACCGGGTGGGGATGACACATCTCCGCGGGGGATTCTGGAGAACTATCAAGTAACTCTGCTTCGGGGATCCAGGAATCATTCTGGATGAATCAACTCTGCTGAGGACTTCAAGAATCATCTTGGACAAATAACTCCGCTGGGGGCTTCAAGAATCATCCTGAACGGGTAACTATGCTGGAAATTTCAGGAATCATCCTGAGCAAACACTCTACCGGGGACTCTAAGCATCAACTTGAGCAACCAACTCTGGAGACTGCACTGGGGATTTTAAGAATCATCTTAAGCAAACGACCTTGCTGGGGAATTCAAGAATCATCTTGAGCCGAAGACTTCGCTGGGGACTTCAAGAATCATCTTGAGCAAGCGACTCCGTTGGGGGGAATTCAAGAATCATCTTGAGCAATCAATCCTGCGGCGGAACACCTGCAAAACAAGAACGGTAACGACCTAGATCATGCTTGTTATGCATATGTTTCGGCAATGGCGCAATGCTCCACACGGTGGAAATGCTATGCGTTTATGATAAATGCTATGCAGTCATGATGCGATCCTGTCAGCAAAATAAATGCTGAAGGGAGAATCCTCCTGTCAAGGAGAAAGAACCACTCAGATAGGGGGAAGGAATCATCTTGCTGAGGAGAACACGGTCACACCAATCTCAATTGGACGCTGTGGGGAAGTGAACTTCAGTCGACTGCTGCAGGGGATCGAAGCTCTACGAGAACCTGGACCTGCTGAGGGAAACGATGTCAATCGCGGGAATAAACTGCACGGCCTTCACGACTACCTTTCCTAGAGACAACGACTCCGGCGGGAAAACACAGCATCAGCTATTCAACACTCCACTAGGGAAAACCAATCATGGCCTGAGCGGCTTCCAAGGACTCGGCTCTCTTGGGGATCTGCGACCTCGGCTGAGGAAGAAGGAATCATCCTGCTTGCTGGGGAGAGTACTATTCTGTGGGGAATCTCGATTCGGCTGGAGACTTCAGTCTTGAACTATCGAGTGCTGCACACTTCAGTGAAATGACTCAGCTGAGGAGATGGCGTTCCTTCAGGATGCATCTGATTGGGGAGAGAATCTTCTCTGCCTGGGGAGACATATCAATGCTCACGATCTCGTGCTCAGACTCTGTGGGGAGAGGCTGCTGAACTTTGCTGGAGAAGGAGGAATCATCCTGCTTGGGGATACGCACGGCGTACTGTCTGGAATAGGCTACACCTGCAGCAACACAAACAAACAGACAAGATACCCTTCTCAAAGGGACCTATCAAGGTTATTATCTTGTGACAATGTTCAAGTAATTCATGGTTTCAACAATCAGCGGCCTAGGCCAGTAAGTTTATGTATGCGCATTTTATCAAAAACATCGGTGTTCTTTTTCGCAAACAAAACAGATAAATGCTAAACAGACAAACAGAATTGCTGAATAGTATACATTTTATTGATAACGAACCCCTGAATGGGTAAAAATGTTTTACAACAGATGCAAGCTCATGGAATGAGGAAGCCGCGCAAAAATAAAACATAAATATACATCAGTATATACAAATGTCGGCAACGAGGCGTAGACGAACACCATGAGTTGATCCCTCTATGACCCACTCGACTTTGATACTTCTCCGACGCTTCAGCTTCAGAAGAGATTGATTCAGATAAACGGCCCTCAGGTCTTCCAAACCACTAAACAAAGAAAGTCCATACGCGGAACACAGTCATTTGCTTTTTCAAATCCCTAACTTTTGCGTGAACCGCCCTTTGCGGGTTTTCAGTTCACCGGGATACCCTTTTTTGCCAAAGTCGCCCATCTGGGTTTTCGACTTTGCGGGTGTACATTTTTTCAATTTATATCCCTAATTTTTGCCCGAACCTTCTTCCTTTTTTATGGTTCGCCGGGATGCCCCATTTTTGCCTGGACTCTCTTTTTACTGTCCAGCGGGTCGCTTTCAAGCAAAGTATTTTTTAACTGCGTCCGCGTTCACCGGGGATGCAAAATCTTCACCATCCATCGTGGATAACAACAAAGCTCCTCCCGAGAAGACCTTGCTGACGACATACGGACCTTCGTAATTGGGAGTCCACTTGCCCCGGTGATCGGAGTGTGGAGGAAGAATCTTCTTCAGGACGAGATCACCCGTCTGAAAGCTTCTGGGACGCACCTTCTTGTCATAAGCTTTCTTCATTCGGCTTTGGTACAGACGACCATGCGCAATCGATGCTAACCTCTTATCGTCCATCAGGCTGAGTTGGTTCAGTCGGTTCATAATCCATTCTGCCTCGTCGAGCTTCACGTCAACCAAAACTAGCAAAGAAGGGATCTCCACTTCTAACGGTAGGACTGCTTCCATACCGTACACCAAGGAGAAATGAGTTGCCCCGGTTGACGTACGTACCGTCGTACGATAACCGTGCAGTGCAAACGGCAGCATCTCGTGCCAATCTTTGTAGGTCACAACCATCTTCTGAACAATCTTCTTTATGTTCTTATTGGCCGCTTCAACGGCGCCATTCATCTTCGACCGATAAGGAGATGAGTTGTGGTGTTCAATCTTGAAACTCTGGCACAGCTCCTTCATCATCTTGTTATTCAGATTCGAACCATTATCAGTAATGATCCGCTCGGGAATTCCGTAACGACAGATGATGTCCTTCTTTATGAATTTAGCCACCACATGCTTGGTCACATTAGCATATGAGGCTGCCTCCACCCACTTGGTGAAGTAGTCGATAGCTACTAGAATAAAGCGATGACCGTTAGATGCAGTGGGCTCGATCTTGCCTATCATGTCGATGCCCCACATGGAGAACGGCCACGGGGAGGACATGAAATTTAACGGGCACGGCGGCACATGAACTTTATCAGCATAAATCTGGCATTTGTGACATCTCTTCGCGAACTTAAAGCAATTTGATTTCATCGTCAGCCAGTAGTATCCCGCTCTCAGGATCTTTCTTGTCATAGCATGCCCGCCGGCGTGCGTACCAAATGTGCCTTCATGGACTTCTTCCATGAGCATACTCGCCTCTTTCTCATCTACACATCTGAGTAGCACGAGATCATGGTTTCTTTTATACAACACTCCATCAGGATTGAGATAAAAATTTCCAGACAGCCTCCTCAGAGTCTTCTTATCCTGGGTTGACGCTCCCGTAGGATACTCCTTAGTCATAAGGAAAGTCTGGATGTCATGGAACCATGGCTTGCCTTCGGCGGCTTCCTCGATTGCAAAGACAAATGCAGGTCTATCAAGACGAGAAAGGACAATTCTTGGGGCTTCATTCCAAAAATTGACCTTATACATCGAAGCCAACGTGGCTAAGGCATCAACCATCTGGTTTTCGGCCCTGGGCACATGATGGAGTTCAACTCGATCAAAGAATGGAAGTAGCCTTCTGGCATAATTCATGTATGGAACCAAATTCGATTGACGAGTCTCCCACTCCCCTTTAATCTGGTTGATCACAAGCGCCGAGTCACCATAGACGTCTAGGTTGTTGATTCTCAAATCAATTGCCTCTTCTAGACCCATGATGCATGCTTCGTACTCCGCTTCATTATTGGTGACTGGAAACGTCAGTCTCGCAGTAAACGGGATATGGGATCCATGGGGAGTCGTGATGATCGCCCCGATACCACTTCCGTAGGAATTAACCGCCCCGTCAAATATCAATTTCCACTGGGATTTCCTATCTGGACCCTCGTCGGGCAACGACTCATCGCAATCCTTCGCTTTGAGAAACATGATATCCTCATCAGGGAATTCAAACTTCATAGGCTGGTAATCTTCGATCGGCTGTTCGGCGAGGTATTCAGACAATACGCTCCCCTTGATGGCCTTCTGGGAAACGTACTGAATGTCATATTCCGTCAACACCATTTGCCATCTGGAAATCCTGCCCGAAAGCGCTTGCTTCTCGAAGACGTACTTGATCGGATCCATCTTCGAAATTAGCATGGTGGTGTGATTGAGCATGTACGGTCGTAAACGTTTGGCAGCCCAGGCTAGTGCACAACACGTCTTTTCCAGCATCGAGTAACGAGATTCACAGTTTGTGAACTTCTTACTCAAATAGTAAATGGCATGCTCCTTTCTGCCCGTCTCGTCGTGCTGACTGAGAACACACCCCATACTATTCTCAAGAACTGTCAAGTACATGATTAATGGCCGTCCAGCCACTGGGGTATCAAGATTGGAGGTTCCTGCAGATACTGTTTTTATCTTGTCATATGCCTTCTGGAAATCCTCGTTCCAGATAATCGCTTGATTTTTCTTTAGCAGTTTGAACATCGGTTCACACGTGGCCGTGAGCTGAGAGATAAACCTTGCAATGTAGTTTATTCTGCCCAAGAAACCACGAACTTCTTTTTCTGTTTTTGGCACTGGCATTTCTTGTATCGCTTTAATCTTCGCAGGATCAACCTCGATGCCCCTTTCACTCACAATAAACCCCAATAGCTTTCCGGACCGTACTCCGAAGGTACATTTGTTAGGATTCAGCCTCAACCTGAACTTCCTAAGCCTCTCAAAAAGCTTAAGCAAATTGACCAGATGTCCCTCCTCCGTTTGGGACTTCGCAATCATGTCATCAACATAGACTTCAATCTCATGATGAATCATGTCATGAAACAAAGTTACCATTGCTCGTTGGTAAGTGGCCCCTGCGTTCTTCAGACCGAAAGGCATTACCTTGTAGCAAAATGTTCCCCAAGGAGTGATAAACGTTGTTTTCTCCATGTCCTCTGGCGCCATCTTGATTTCGTTGTAACCGGAGAAGCCATCCATGAACGAAAACACGGAGAACTGGGCTGTATTGTCGACCAACACATCGATATGAGGCAGCGGGAAATCATCTTTAGGGCTCGCCCTATTCAAATCCCGATAATCGACGCACATGCGTACCTTACCGTTCTTCTTCGGTACAGGCACTATGTTGGCGACCCACGGAGGGTAAGTAGTGACCGCTAAGAAGCCAGCATCAAGCTGTTTTTGCACTTCTTCTTTGATCTTAACGGCCATATTTGGTCTTGTCCTCCTAAGCTTCTGCTTAACGGGAGGACAATCTTCTCGCAGCGGTAAGTGGTGGACCACGATGTCCGTGTCAAGTCCGGGAATATCTTCGTATGACCAAGCAAAGATGTCACTATACTCTCTTAGCATCTCGACCAATCTCTGCTTGACATCACTCTGCAATGCAGCCCCTATCCTGACGTTTCTAACGAGTTCTTCAGAACCCAAATTCACGATCTCGATCTCCTCTTCATGAGGCAGAATAACTTTCTCCTCTTGTTTCAACAAGCGGGCCAACTCTTCAGGAAGGTCTTCATCTTCATCAATCTCTTCTTCGGCTTGATAGATCGGGCAATCGAAGTCGAAGTGAGCCGTAGAAGGTCCAGAGTCGATGTCATCTGTCATGTGGATCCTGCAATAACAAGGGTTAAGTTTAAAACAAGGATGTGCAGGTTAGCACAAACCCCATTGCCATTTTATTGTTTGTCAAAACAAATATAAAACAGGAATAACAGAGATCACAATATTTGAATACGAAGAAAACACCTTTGATTTATTAACAAAATGCATGTACATAATCCAACAAGGCCCTGACAATAAAACCACTATGCCCCGGGTAAGACATAGGGTTGTACAATGATTGGAAAAAGTAAATCATTACTCTTCGCTTGTCATCTGGATGATATCCTTGACGGACCAATTGTTGAGGCCCTCGCCTGGCTTGCTTGGCTGGATCCAAGAGTCGAGGTCACAGTCGCTATCTCTGCTGTCTTTAGACACCGCGTTGATGCTTTCGAAAATCATTCCGCCACTGGTAAACTGGATCGGCCCTTTACCTCGCGACGCACTGCTAGAAGAAGAAGAAGCTTCAGCTCCAGGAGAATATCCCAACCCAAACTTGTCTTGCTTGTTAGGTATCTCCAGAATTCGCCCCCAGCCTGGGGTAGATCCGGCTTGGACAACGGCCCGAGCTTCCTTGAATGAGGAGAGATTCATCTCTGGCTTTTCGGTGACTACAGGAGCTACGTCCTTCACTTTGACAGCTTCGAACGCTTGGCATAGAGTCTCATGGATTTCGCCATCCATCTCCACATACTTGAAGGACGACAAATGGCTCACCATTATGTCTTCCTCGCCACACACGGTTACGATGCTACCCCCGACAGCATATTTGAGTTTCTGGTGCAACGTGGAGGTCACGGCACCCGCAACATGGATCCACGGCCGGCCCAAGAGACAGCTGTAGGCAGGCATGATGTCCATAATATAAAAGACCGCGTCGAACGTTTCCGGCCCGACTTGGATTGGCAGGGTCACCTCCCCGAAAACATGGCGTTTGGTTCCATCGAACGCCTTCACCACCAGATCACTGGGTGTGCAGATCACTCTGCGAGTATCCAACTTCATTAATGCCTTCTTCGGAAGAACATTAAGTGACGAACCCGTGTCCACCAACACGTGCGACATAATCGTGCCCCTACACTCTATCGAGATGTGCAGGGCGCTATTGTGATTCCTCCCCTTCGGCGTCAGCTCTAGGTCAGTGAACCCTAAACCATTTCCAGCATTCACATGGGCTACGACCTCTTCTAGCTGGTTTACCGATATTTCCTGCGGTACATATGCAGCGTTCAACACCTTCAGCAGCGCGTTGCGGTGTGCTTCAGAACACAGCAACAAATTCAGGATGGAAATCTTCGAGGGTGTCTGATGGAGATGATCCACAATCTTGTAGTCACTCTTTCTAATCAACCTCATAAATTCCTCGGCGTCTTTAACGAGCAAGTCTTTTTCTACCCCACGTGGGATCTCTTCAACGACTTTACTTTTACATTTATCAGCCGCATCAGCTCTGACCGCTTTATCCGCCACGACCTCTGGTGGTGCAAACACTCTTCCGCTGCGAGTAATACCACTGATTCCCGCAAGGTTCTCCGCAGTCGAGCCAAACGGTTCTAGCTCCAACCTCTGTCCGCTGCAGTAGACTTCAGCCCCATAATGCCACGGGACAACATTAGTGCTTTCGAAGGGTATCATCCCAGCTTTGGTGATAGTAATCATGGGCGGTCTGGGCGCATAAATAGTTATCGTCTGGCGAGGGATGGTGATGGTGGCGACCTCATCGTCTTGCTTCAGCACTACCTCTCCTGACCCACTTTCGGCCCTTCGGCTAAACTGCAATATCCCTTCAGTCATCAGACTTTGGATTCCTTCGACCAACTGTTCACATCCATCAGAACGTGTGGCACAGTCCATACATAGCTCTCCGCAACCTGGAAAGAACCCTCTTTTCATCAACTTAGCTTTAACGAAGCTAAGCGGCGTCTTCAGATCTCTGACGTCAGTCACCAAATTCGCACTCTCGTCTTCGATAATGGCGTTCACTCCGCCTCCCCTATGATTCGGCATAGGGTTCTTCGTGACATTTGGCACATTATCCGAGAAGTTGATGATCTTGGCATCCACCATGTCCTGCACCTTATGCTTGAAGGCTTTGCAGTTCTCTACTGTGTGGCCTGGTGCCCCTGAGTGGAACTCACAAGTGGCATTCGCGTCGTACCCTGGCGGAGGTGCCCCTGTCAAGGGAGCCAGCGTTCTTTTCTGGATCAACTGTAGCTGAAGCAAAGTCTGGAAGAGTTGCGCGTACGACATGGGCGGTGTCTCGAGGTGACGGTTCGCCAAAGGTGCCCGATTCTGATACTTTCTGTATCCCTGTTGATTCGGTTGTTGTTGCTGCTGCGACGGCTGTTGAACTGCCGGGATAGTTATGCTGGCCACCTGCTGGTGAGGACCTTTACCCTTCCTTCGAGCGTTGGTCACAGCGCTCGCTTCTCCTTCTCGTCTTTTGCCACTATAAGGTTTCTTTCCGCCTCCAGTTGAGGATGAATCGCCTTGAATTTTCCCGATCTTGATCCCATTTTCGACGTGCTCACCCGTGATAATGAGATCTGAGAAGGTTCCAGACATACCGCTGACCAACTTCTCATAGTAAACCCCTGGGAGGGTGGCTACAAACATCTGCACGAGCTTACGTTCAACCATCGGCGACTGAACCCTAGCTGCCAACTCACGCCACCGTTGGGCGTATTCCTTAAATCCTTCATTATTCCTCTGCGACAGATTCTGCAGCTGGACTCGGTTCGGGGCCAAGTCGCTGTTGTATTGGTAGTGGTGCACAAATGCTTCAGCAAGATCCTTCCACGTGCGCACTCTAGTAGGCTCCAGACTCATGTACCACTCGAGGGATGGCCCGGAAAGACTATTCTGAAAGAAGTGCATCAACAACTTCTCGTCATCAGAATGAGCTGACATTTTCCTGTAATACGATCTCAGGTGGACACGAGGGCAAGTGGTGCCCTTATACTTCTCAAAGTCAGGTACCTTGAACTTGGGAGGCACCTTGAAATCAGCAATTAGTCCCAACTTGGACATATCAACGCCCAAAGTATTCTGATTCTCGATATCTCTCATCTTATCTTCAAGTGCCTTGAATCTAAGCCGTGCTTCAGCATTCAGCTCCCCTTCAGCACCTCTCTGAGAGAACACATCGTCCTGACGATCCTCCAGCCATGGCTGAGGCCCAAACAGATTCCCGACGCCTGCATTGCCGTTGCCCAGCCCGACATTGACATTAGCTCCCAGACTCCCGTTACCGACGCCCGTCGTATTGAGTCCCATGTTGGCCATCACATTGCCGTTGGCACTGCCGTTGCCCCCGGTCACGGGAGCACCATTCTGTGGAGTTTCAACTGGTGGAGGAGTAGGCACAGTCCCACTATGGAGTACGCCATTGCTATCGACCCTTGAAATCAGAGGCTGAACCAAGGTTCTGAGCTGATCCTGGCCATTGGCGACCGCTTGCATGAGCTCCATGAAGCGATCCATTCTTTCGTGGAGTTCTTGAACATCAGTTTGCACTTGCTCCATGATCCTGGTTTGATTAGCTCTAGTCGGATAGCGGTGAATAGGTCTCTGATCAATCCTGGCACCACCTGAAACAACCTGAAACAACCTGAAACACAAAAGGGTTAGGAAACACAACAAAATGCTCGTTATGCAAATGCTTCATGCAAATGCAAACATGTGTCTGTGCATTAGGGAGATCTCCCCCGATCCTAGTGCTTGAGTGCCAGTGCTGATAATAATAAGAAGTCCAAGTCCAATCATGGAAATAACAATCTCATATATAAAGAAAGCCCATCAAGGCAGTACACAACATCAGCGAGTACAAGATAAATCAACAACGTGACCTCAGCCAACAAGCCTAGTGATGGTCAGCATACAACAATGATCAAAACAAAAGGAATACAAATAGTCAAGTACGGCCACGGGCGCGATACTCTTCTAACAACTCCTTCGTTTCTGGATGATCCGGCAGAGTGAGTAACCCCTCGACGAGTAATTCCCTCTGCACAATGGTGTATTGAAGACCTTCGACCGAATCTTCCCATGATCCTTCGCCGAAACAATCTTCTAACTTCCGCTTCTTGGACTCAAACGTCAGTTTGCGCTCCTTCAGGTTAGCGAGAGCCCTGTTGAGTTGGCCTTTGGCGGCGTATCTGCGAGCGGTTTCTTAATCAAACCTCTTCTCACTATCCTTCACCTGGGCTTCCAGCTTGGAGATCTGTAGCATCAGCTTATCCTCCCGCTCTTTCCTGGTGGCCAGGGAAGCCTTCCAGTGCTGGTTGAACTTGGATATCCTCCGATATGCTTCGTCCAAGTGCTGCTTCTTCGTAGCCAGTACATCGTTGACATCTTTGAAGTCTTGACCCATGCGCTCACGCTCGGCTATCTGCTTAGTCAGGTCTGTACCCAGCTGGTTCACCAGCTCTGTCTGCCTCTTGAAGGAATGAACAACTTTGTTTCTCTCGCTTCGGAGCTGAGCCAATTCTTTCTCCAGTTCCTCATTTTCCCGCTTCAATTCATCTCGCTCAGCTAACACCTGATTATGCTGCTGAATGGGCACAGTAGTAGGCTTTTCAATCATTGGAGGGCTTTCTGGCTTGGCATGAGGAAACGGAATCCCTATAGCATCTGCTCTGGCTCTGATCCAAGTCACATACGGAGGGTAGGCTTGGTTATTGCTTCTCCCCAGCAATGGCTTTCCCCTCTTACTGATACCATTCCATGCGCGCTGAAGCTTGGATAACAGATCCCCTTCTAGAAGACCAGTGAGGTACAGAGATTCCTGTACCTCTTCATCCTTCGGCGGAGCTCTCAAAGCATACGCAAACTGTCGGACCAGCAAAGACGGGTTGTAGTTTATACAGCCCTTCCTGCCTATCAAAGGCACGTTCGGAAACCCGCTGCAGCTGAAGATAATCTCGGTACCCAACCTGTCTCTGTCAAACCAGTCAATATCCTCCGCAGATAAACTCATCAGACGCTCGGACCACTCAGCTGTGGCTGCAGACGAAACAAAAGGACCCCTCTTGGGTAGATGACTATCAAGCCATTTATAAAGCAAGGGTACACAGCATGATACATTCTTGCCCCTCCTATTCTCATTTTTGTAGTGGATAGAATGGTAGACATCTCCTATCAAGGTAGGGACTGGATTCCCTGATGCAAAGATATGAAATGCGTCGAAGTCTACAAAATCGGGCATATTGGGGAACAGAATGATGCCATATATGCACAGGGCGAGGATGGCGTTGAACGCGACCCAACATCCATCTTTGGCGCACTGCTGAGCCTTTCCCACTAAGAACTGCAAGGAGAAGCCAGGGACCTTGTTCCAACTAGACAATACCAACTCGGAGGCATCCAGATGAAGTGAAGGAGCTAAACCAGCCAGATCGGGCTCAGCATCCATATGAACAAAAGGCATCTGCCTCTTGATAGGCACACCTAGCAAATCAGCATATTCCTCTAGCGTGGGTGCGAGAACGAAATCCTGAAAAGTGAAACATCTCAACGGAGGGTCGTAGAACTGCAGCAGAGCGTGCAACCCATTCAACTCGAACGCAGAAGGTTTACGAACCAAACTGAGCAATTTGCCGTAAGACTTTCTGAACTCATCCCTCACAGAATCATCTGCTAAAGCTATCAAACCAGTCAGCCGAACCACATCAGGGGCAGGGAACTTGTAAGCCACGGTCTTCCTCAGAGAACTCATAACAAATACAATAGGAGGCAAGAAATACTGGATCGGGGAAAACGGTACCTGCAACACAGACACACGTTAATGAAATGCAAATGAGTATGCAAAGCAATGTAAAATGCAATCATGCAGCAGGAGATCAAGGCAACTGTGTTGTGGAGATTCTGCATCAACAAAACCCTAACGCTGCTCAACCACTATATCTGATAATAAAAAAACCCGGGTATCGGACCACAAATCTGCTCTGTCAAGAATAGCCATCTGATAGGGCCATATACATAGGACCATAATTCTGCTCTGTCAAGAACAAACGTCTGATAATAAGGACCTCTGATACCGGACCAAGAAACTCTGCTCTGTCAAGAACAAACATACATCTGCTGATGAGATCTTCAGACCCCAATCATAAATCTGCTCTGTCAAGAACAAACAACTGATGACCAAAACTCTGCTCTATCAAGAACAAACATATGATAATGAGATCCTCAGACCCCAGTCAAAAACCTGCTCTGTCAAGAACAAATACACATCTGATGATAAGATCCTCTGACCAAAACCTGCTCTATCAAGAATAACTACTCATCTGATGATAAGATCCTCTGATCAAAACCTGCTCTATCAAGAACAACTACTCATCTGATGATAAGATCCTCTGATCCCAATCAAAAACCTGTTCTGTCAAGAACAATCATATATCTGATGATGAGAACCTCCGGTACCAACAAAACTGATTCGCTGTCAAGAAAACCAGGTAGTCTGAAGGTCAAAGTTTCCTGCAATAAACCCAACCCTGCTCACAGGTATGGACCTAAACTGACTCAAGTTCGGCATCCTATGCGTTCATCAGCGTCACAGACATTCAAGAGGGGTGATACGATACCCAGAAGGTGTGGCATCACCAGCTCATGAAGCGGCCTCACTCGGCTGAATCACAAATGATCGGTCCCCAGAGTCGACGATCCTCCAAACCAGCAACCGTCTCAACCCAAAGGGTTGAAAGAGAAGCCAACCGGGAGAACCTCGTCTGAGCGTGGATTTCATGAGACACTAGTGCCTGCCAAGCAAGCACGCGCCCACTAATTTCCACAACTAATGCTATGTTCACTCAAGCCTGGGTCTGGCTTCTCACTCATCAGAATGCCCTTCCCATAACAGCACAGATAATCATATCATACTGAAAATAAAATGCGGGAAATAAAATGCGATAAATAAACACAACCCAACAAGTAATCATACAAGCGCTAGGATTGACTCGCATAGGGAACTGGAGAACCAGAGACTCCGGGTTCGGTCCCCAGTAGAGTCGCCAGCTGTCGCTTCTGCGAAAATAAGGTGCCGACAAAACAGAAGAGTCGCCACCTTTTGTTATTTATCCCTCGGAGCGGGAAAGGAAACGATCGAAAAAACCTGACGAAAAGGGTAAGACAAGGTCGTCGCAACCATTGTCTGGGTTCGGGAGTCGGTTACGCAAGGGGAAGGTATTAGCATCCCTCACGTCCGTCGTACTCGACGGGATCCATGCTTGTTGTGTTTACTGGACGAGTTGGTTTATCTATCTACCTATCAAGGCTGGCTTAAACAGAAAAGAAAATGACTCGGCAAAGCGTCACACTTTATGCCTACGTATTCTCATCAGAGAATGAGAAATCAGAGTCAACATAGTTCGGCCTACGGCGGGTTACGGGGAAGGTGGCTCACCAATACATCAGTATTGTGCCTACGTACTCTCAACAGGTATGAGAGATCAGAGCTTACGTAGTTCGAGATAATACGGATTACGGGGATTCAGATTCATCTGTTTTATCGAGTAGGGTTAAACAGCAGTTCCAGCAGTTAGGGAAAAAGCCTGTTTGTGTTGGCGTTGAAGTTTAACGACACTCTTTTCTTCAGAAAAGCATTCCTTTGAATTACGGGCCCACGGGGCAAAAAGGTTTAAAGTTTGTTTTCTGTCTTTTACAGAAGAAGGGTTTTTTATTGCAATTTCAATCGCACTAAAGACTATGACCTGAGAGTGAATGCGTCGCATGTCACCCAAAGGGTGCCATACTAAACATCCAGACTGTGGAAAAGAAACTCTCCCACAATCCTTTCTCAGATAGCTTAAGGCTCGTAACGTACGAAAGAAATCATTCATGATTACTGTATCTTAAGCTGTTTTGAGATGAGAAGAGAACAGGCTCAACTACGGGGAGACTATCAAGTCCTACTGTTGTCATGCCGAGGATTCATCCTATAGTTGAAGTTTGAAACAGGGAACTCCTAGAAGTTATCATGCATAGGTTTCAACCTAAAGTTCTAATCATCACTTCCTTATCAAAGGAAATGAGAGTCCTAAGGGATCATGTCAATGATGAACAGAAACAGATAAAGCATCAGCTTAAACAGTAAACAAATACATAGTAAACGACTATAAAATGCATGCAATGCAAGTGAGGGAGGAAATGTGTGTGGGGCATCAGCCTCCACAAGCTCATCTCAACCTCAAGCCAGAATGAATAACAGTAATCATACAGGAAAAAATAACAACATGCTATCAAGCAAAATGAGAGACTGTAATCATACAGAAGAAAATAAGAACATGCTATCAAGTAAAATGAACCACATGGGCAAGGGAACAGGGCTCTACCGAATACCCACAAGCAAAGTCATACAGTAACAATACAAGCAGAGGGAGCAACTCAACCTCTAGTGCAATCATGCTCCTAGATTAAAGCTAGTCTAGATATGGACTTATTCTAATGCATCAAGCAAGTTAAATAAGGCACATCAGCAATACAGAAAAGAAAACAGACAAGAAAGCAGATCAACTCCTCTCTCTCCCAACTCCAAGCTTCAGCACTTCTGACAGCAACTCAGTCTTCAGACCTCCATCACTCTTGACAAATATCAATTTGCTTCTCCAGGTTTCAACCCTTCAACATAAGTTTCAACTTATTCTCTCTTCTCTAAGCTTCAGCTCCTTAATCAGTTCCACCTTCAGGCTTCACTCTTAACCACAAGTATCAACTTGATTCTTTCAGGATCTCCCAGCTTCAAAGTAAGTATCAACTTATCCTTTGTTCTTCCTACAAGCTTCAGCTTCTCAGAGTAGTCTTCAATCATCTGGAAATGTCAACTTCATCCTTCAGTATTTAAGCCTCAGCTCTTCATTCAATCTCAACTGGATCTTCAAGTATCAACTTGCTCTTCTTGCTCTCCAAGCTTCAGCTAGAATGGCAATGCTCAAGGAATCATCCTCTTCCATACTATTCAATGAAGTCTTCATCTTCAAACTCAAGCCCAACATCTCTCAAGATACTGAAACCAGAAGAAATCACTTAACTGTATAAGCTAGGATATTAAACTGCTTATTGACCACCAAAGGTGACCTATAAGGGTTTAACATCAAAATAATGGTTCCCTCAAAAGTTCTAATTCCTAGGTACCATCACTTATCCCTCCAAAGGAGGGAGGTGAATACCATGGAAGGACCTTGAATCATGGGGAGGAATGGAGGTGAAAGATACCATCCATGTTTAAGAAAAACTTAACTAAGTCTAAGCTCTACTTAAATCCTAACCCTAAAACAACAACAAAACAAACAAGTCTTCAAGCTCTCAAGCTCCTTCTTCAACCTTCAAGTCTTCTAATATGCTCCTCCATGCTCCACAAAGCAAGACCAAGCCCACCAAGCCAAGCAAAAATCCACAAAGCAAGGCAAACAAAATACAAGCCCACAAGGGCAACACAAACAATAATCAACTACAAAAATCAATTAAAAATAGCATACTACCATATTAAAGTCTAATATAATTTCTAGGGGATCCTATATACCTACCCTTAATACCCTATATGTCCCAATATCTAACTTGACCTAGAAACCCAAAATTCTAGTGTTATTGTGGACCTATGTTAAGGATTGACCTAAATCTACACAACCCTAAGTCATCTAATCAAAACTAATCAAAAACTAATCACAAAATTATGGAATAAATCCATAGGGGAGCTAAGGTCCTAATGTAACTATCCTAAAAATAATGGCATAAAAATATGAAGGGAACTAGCTAAACAAAATTCTACAAGTTTATGCATCAACATAAAAGGAATTAAAAAGCTATTAAAAGATAAAATATACAAAAAATATTAAAAATGCATGAAATGCAAATATTTTGATTTTATAATTTTCTAGACATCAATGTGAAATAGGAGAAAAAATCCCCATGCAAAAATCATGATTTTCCTATTTAATATGATTTTTCAAAGATTAAAGAAAAATGGAGAAAAAGAAAATAAAATGGTAAAACATTGGTGCAGATAGCAATGGTATGCAGTTCAAATTCCAGATGGGCTCTAAATGGGGGTGTGTAAAGCAAAGCGCCAGGCCCAATTATTAATCAGAAAACAAAATATAAAGAAAAGGAAAAATACGCGGTGCATTTCGTAAATAAAAACAGTTCAATTCCTGATTGGGCCATGAGAGGGGGTGTGGCTAGTAATCAGCCCACTAAAGCCCAAGACCACAGTTTTAATGAAACGCCGCGTTTGGGGTATCTTCAGACTTCCCTCTTCAAACATGAAATTAAATCACACCCTTTAGATCCAAGTCCAGTCAATGAGTCTTTCTCCATCCAACGGCCAGCACATCATCTTCTTCCTTCAGCCAGGGTTTGAATGAAGAAGCCATGGAAACAGAGCTTCAAAGCTCAAGCTTCTCCTAACTCGTGCTCCCTCCAAACTCAACCAAAATCCATGGTTCAAAACCCTGATCTGTTCTAAATTCAACCCTGATCACAACCATATCCTTAGAATTCAAAGAATCATCCTCAATCTCTAAACCTGATAGTGAATCCAAACTATGCTCAAATCTCAACTCTAACCATTCTTGAAATTAAAGTGATCAATCTCTTCCTCATGCTACACTGGTCAATTCTTGCTATCGTACCAAGATTATCTCTCAAGATTCAACAAGTTATGGTGGTAAACAAAAATGGTCTCACTAACTCAAACTTCACCAAATGATCTCAAAGTTTCCAGAATCCATCTCCTACTTGTCTCTAACCATTCTAATCTAACAATTCTAGCTAATTATGCTTAAATTAAGGTGTAGAAGAAAAGTTGCAAACCTGTTAAATCTTGAATATCAGATAGGTCAAACCTTCACTTCAACCTCTCAAACTCTTCAGAATCACTCCTTGATTGATGTTAATGCTTCTGTTTGCAAAAGATTTGATCAAGAAAGCCTGAATCTCCAAATCCGATTGTGACTTGCAGCTCCCAAAATACAAATGCTAACTCTTCAATTCTTCATGATCTTGCCCCCAATTTGGTATGCACACATTCAGTATGATCAATGGAAGGTGTTAGGATTGAAAGAATCAATGGAAATGGTGTGGAATGTAGAAATTGATTTCAACTTGCAATGGAAGAAATTGAAATGGCTATCTTATTCTCCTCTCTAATCTCTCACCAACCTTGCATCTGAGCAAGTTCTAATCCATATATAGGATGATTCTAAACCATCCAGAACTTTCTGGAATCATCCAATGAGAATTTGAGATTCTCATGTCATGAGTTTTTGATTTCAATCCATCTCATGTGCCAACTCATGCTATGCCTCTTGCAGCAGCTTGTATCTCCTTCAAAATCTCCTTAGATGAGATACATGACATGTTAGGATACTTTACTAGCTTGTACATTGCTTTTCCTTGTGTTTTGCATATGTACCTTAGTATGCAAGTAACCATTTTCCAAAGTAAGTCCATGATCTAAACCTCAAATCAAAAATGTGGCTGAACCATAGTTTTTAAAATGTTTTCTAGAGTCAAAATGACCTATTACATGCCATGGTTTGGATGTGTAGTTTGGAAATTTCAATTTCCAACTTTGACTTATTTAACTTATGCCTCCATTTTAGGTCATTTTTACCATTTTGAGCTACAAGCCTTTTCAACATCTCATGTCCTCCTTACTAGCCTTAAAACATAATTTTAAGCAAGTTTTATGTTGAAGATATTTCCATTTGAAGCTTGGAAATAGGAGTTATGGCCTTATGCTTGAAATGACCTATAATCTCCAAATGACCAAAATGCCCTTGACTTGTCAAAGCCATAAGTTGAGTTCTACAAATAATATCAAGAACTTATAGTACTCTATAGAAAGATAAGAAGATAAGGAACAACATTCATGTTGACCAAAAGTTCATAAGAATCATCCTTCTTGGGAAAAAGTTTGATGCAAGTTGGGTGACTTTCAAGGCCCTAGATTCACATACCTCAGATGACCTGTAACTTGTCAAAGTCACAACTTGAGCTCTACAAATCCTATCAAGGACTTCTAGTACTCAAATTAAATCTAAGAAAAAGCTCTAAAACATTCATGTTGGGGGTAAGATGAGATGACAATCACATCTTGAGCTAAACTGCCCTGAAGATAGGGATCAAACTAGGGGATTTTATACTGTCAAGCCTTAGAAACCCTAGCTTGAAACTTCTCAAACTCCTCAATCATGATGAGTTAACCTTGGAATCATCCTTATAGCATCTCAATGCATCAATCCATGATCACATGGATCTTGAATTAGGTCTCAACCCTCTCCAAATCATCAGTTGACCTAGGGTTGACCCAGTCAAACCCTAATCATACCACTCATGGCTGGGTCTCTTTAATCTTGCACAATGACCTCTATAGGCTTCATGATGGCTTTCAAGACATCTCATAAGCTCTCTCAAAGCTTCAAATCCATCCTCATAGCTTCAGAATCATCTGAGGAGCTCCCATAACTCTAAAGTTAGGAGGCACACAACCTTGGTTTCAACCAATCTCTTTGAGGATCTCTTAACTTCTCTGACAAAGATATCAACCCTTGAACACTTGAATAACCTCCTTGGCTAGCTTCAAAGTCTTGTGGTGCTCTTGATTGGTAATCATACCTCTTGATCTCCTGCACACATGTCAATGAAATGCAGATGATAATGCTAATGTGAATGAGATGAAACACAAGCTAGGTAAAGAAATGTGGGTCAAATTTTGTGGTGCAACAGTTACGACTTCTCAATCGAAGTAACAGAGGCTGCTGGCAATCCCATAGACGAAGCTATAATGGAAAAAGTTACCATCAGTTTCGGACAGGAGAGCTGTGTCGAAATGGAAGTTGATAGCTGTGACCAGAGGGGTGAAACCAAAGGCCCAAGCAACAGGAACAATCTGGATTGGGAGATAGTGACCAAGGAAACAGCTGATGACTTTGTTAAGATCGATGAAGCCACTAAAGGCGTGGAGTTAAGCTTGAAGAAGCATAGCCTGGCTAAAGAAATTGAGATTAACATGGTTCAAATCACTCAACATGAGGAGGTAGCGGATAGTGAGTCAAACTACCAGGAAACACGCACAAGGGAAACATACCCAGAACAAGAGGAATTCATCGTTTCTTTCCTTCACCGCTGCCAGCAAAAGGGTTCTAGTGTGATGCTCTGTCCCCGATGCAACGCCATATTCGACAAGAAGGTTGCACAAAAGTTGGAGGGGACACGAAGGTTGAAGCAAGAAAGCGAAAGGCCAAGATTCGACCCTCGAAGTGGCCTCCATCAGAGATCTAACCCTCGCATAAGGCCTCCGATGAACAAGCCCACTAGCTTAAAGCCCAATCCCGAGGCCACTGATGGAAAGTGGACAAAGCCTAATGAGAACAAGCAGCAAGGGCAGAAGAGATGAAAAAACTTCGAAGTACAAAGGGGATCTTCGTTAAGCTATCGAAAAGAATTCAGTCTTCAAAGGCTGCTCATGTATCAGAAAATTACAAAGGGAAAAATCCCATGTCTCGATCCCAATGGAGACGTGAGCAGAGAAGAAGGAAAGCATATAGAGAAGGTGCACATAAAGACCAACCATAGTCCAGAACCAATATTCCCACAAAGCAAGAAGGTCGAACAGAGGCTTTTGGGAAGACGCCTGTAGGAAGAAAGTTGTTTCCAACATGGATTGAAGAACAAATAAAGTCGGTCGACGATGAAATGACTGATAACTTTGATGAAGATTCTGATGATACGTTGGATATTCTGGTCAACATAGTATCAGTAATGCCCAGGGAGTTCGACAGGGTTTCAGTAGTCGAGAACTCAGACGCCTATACGGACTAGGAAATAACGACTCATAAGCCGGTATGCTATTATGTAATGAACAACGAATGCGTCGAGGAGCAAAATGCTTTCTTTGAACGGCCAACGAAGGCGATGAAAAACCATATGAAGCATCTTTATATTACAACACAAATAGAGAAGGTCCCAGTGAACAAAATACTGGTGGACTGCGGCGCTACGGTGAACTTGATGCCGCATTTCTTGCTGAACAAAATTGGGAAAAGTGAGACAGACACCAAGCCACACAACATGGTGTTATCAAATTATGAAGGGAAGGTGGGTTCGACTATGGGGGTCATTCAGGTGAATGTCACGGTCGGAACCATAACCCGTCCGACTGTCTTCATGGTGGTGGAGACCACTGCCAATTATAATCTATTACTTGGAAGAGAATGGATCCATGGAGTGGGGGCAGTACCATCGTCGATGCATCAGAGGATTGCTATCTGGAGACCAGATGGTATTGTCGAGAACATCGAAACGGATCAGGGATACTTTAAAGCACCTATAAATCAAATTAATAGAGGACAGTTTGACAAACATTTGGCCAGTATAGGGCCATGTGAACCTGCAGACTTCAACTTTACACCTAATGATGAAGTGTATTGTTCGTTGTATTTGCATCCCGTCGAAGGTTTCCGATGGGACAAGGAAGTTCCAGGCGAAAGGTTACCATACCTTGGTGAACTTCCCGTAGACCGCACTGGCTGGGGAAGTGAGTTTGATGATGATGACTGAAACCGCAGCGCTTCAAAAGATTTTGGCCTACATGGCCGAGACTAAACTACAAACGGCCTTGGAGGCCGCTAATAATGAAATGGCTGAAGGAGCCAATGAAAAATCCAAACAAGCAGGTCCAGTTGGGTATTTCGACCCTAAGATTCAATATGAGGGGCAAAGACTCGACGCCATATACGACGATGAGCCTTTAGGTTTCGAAAAGGATCCTTTAGCCAGTGATGTCAAAATGTTGGCGCAAGATCCACTGAAGGAAGTTGACCTGGGAGATGGAGCAATCAAAAGGCCAACTTACATCAGCGCCAGCCTCGACCCCCAACTTAGGGTCGAAATCATTCAGTTACTACAAGAGTACAAGGATTGGTTTGCTTGGGATTACGACGAAATGCGAGGTCTAAAAAGATATCTAGTCGAGCATAGGCTACCAATCAAGCCTGGCAAAAAACCAGTCAAGCAGAATCCAAGGCGCTTCGCCCCTGAGATCCTCTCGAAAATAAAGGAGGAAGTCAAAAGACTCCTCCGATGCAAATTTATCCGTACAACCAGGTATGTCGAATGGCTAGCAAATATTGTGCCAGTCATAAAGAAAAATGGTTTGTTAAGGGTCTGTATAGACTTTAGGGATCTGAATTCAGCAACCCCTAAAGATGAGTATTCAATGCCAGTGGCAGAAATGTTAGTCGATTCAGCTGCTGGCCACGAATACCTTAGCATGCTGGATGGATATTCTGGTTACAACCATATTTTCATTGCTGAGGATGATGTTCCTAAAACAGCGCTCCGTTGCCCAGGGGCCTTAGGCACTTACGAATGGGTAGTGATGCCTTTTGGCCTAAAGAATGCTGGGGCAACATACCAGCGGGCGATGAACTCGATTTTTCATGACTACATTGATTCCTTTATGCAAATTTACATTGATGACATTGTGATAAAATCTGTGTCAGGAAAGGCTCATGTGGAACACCTGCGCAAATCCTTCATAAGAATGAGGAAATTTGGACTCAAGATGAATCCCCTCAAGTGTGCATTCTGTGTGCAAGCAGGAGATTTTTTGGGTTTTGTAGTCCACAAGAAGGGGATTAAAATCAACCAAAACAAATCGAAGGCCATCATGGAAGTGAAAGCGCCATCCAACAAGAAGGAACTTCAGTCCTTGCTGGGCAAAATAAATTTCCTAAGAAGGTTCATATCGAATCTCAACGGAAAAACACAAGCCTTTTCGCCATTACTTCGAGCTACTAAGGAGAAGTTCGAATGGACGAAAGAACAGCAAGAGGCCTTCGACAAGATCAAAGACTACTTGACTCATCCTCCGGTCCTTGCACCTCCATGTCGAACCAAAAACATGAGATTGTACATATCAGCATTAGACAAAACTCTAGGGAGCATGCTTGCTTAAGAGGATGAGAGTGGCGTCGGAAGGGCCATTTACTACCTTAGTAGAGTTTTAAATGATGCAGAAACTAGGTATAGTGAAATAGAGAAATTATGCTTATGTTTGTATTTCTCATGTATGAAGTTGAAGCAATACATAAAACTAGTTGATGTTTTCGTGTCTTCACATTTTGATGTTATTAAGCACATGTTGTCTAAACCTATTTTGCATAGTCGAATCGGTAAATGGGCATTAGCATTAACTGAGTATTCATTGACTTATAGACCGTTGAAAGCGGTCAAAGGACAAATAGTGGCAGACTTTATTGTCGACCACTCTATAAATGAAAATACCCTGAACTTTGTTGAACTAGAGCCTTGGAAGATATACTTTGATGGGTCTAGTCACAAGAACGGGACATGCATAGGTCTATTGATTATTTCGCCTGACAAAATTCCAACAAAATTCATGTATAGGGCCGAGGGCTTATGTTCTAATAATGAGGCTGAATACGAAGCTTTGATCGCCGGACTTGAAATTTTGTTAGAATTAGGGGCAACCCGAGTCGAAATAATGGGAGATTCAGAGTTGGTTGTAAAACAACTAACAAAGGAATATAAATGCGTTAAAGAAAATCTCATCATGTATTTCGTAATAGCTAACAGACTGCTCAAAAAGTTTGAATTCTGTACCATTTGACACATACCGTGAATACACAATCAGATAGCCAACGACCTGGCGCAAATTGCCTCAGGATACAGGGTCTCGAAGGAGAACTTACAGGAGACAATTGAGGCCAGAGGCAAAGTGGTGTCCGTGGGCTTGAGACCATCAGACTTGGAAATCACGAAATTCGGCTACGCCGACGAGGAAACCTTTGAGATTTTACAGTCGAGGGTTTGACAGACAAAGACTGGAGGAGACCTCTGGTCGAATACCTTCAAAACCCTTCATCGACTATAGAGCGAAAGATAAAATACCAAGCACTAAGCTACGTCCTGTTGGGGAACGAGTTGTTTAAGAAAACTTCTAAGGGAGTTTTACTTAAATGCCTCAGTGAATCTGAAGCATACTTAGCATTGTCCTCATTCCATGGTGGGACATGAGGAGTGCACCAAGTGGGCCATAAGATGAAATGATTGTTGTTTTTCCAGGGGATGTACTGGCCTACGATGCTGAAAGATTGCATCGAGTTCGCCAAAGGTTGTCAGGAATGCCAAATTCATGCTGGCATACAGCATGTCCCAGCAAGCGAGTTGCATTCCATAGTCAAGCCATGGACATTTAGAGGTTGGGCTTTAGACCTTATAGGAGAGATTCGACCAACATCCTCCAAAAATCAGAAATATATTCTGGTAGGGATAGACTACTTTACCAAGTGGATCGAGGCTATACCTCTGCCGAAGGTAGACCAAGAAGATGTTATCGAATTCATTCAGAAGTATATCATCTATAGGTTTGGCCTACCAGAGACAATAACGACAGATCAAGGGTCAGTATTTACGGGTAGGAAGATGCAGGACTTTGCTAAAGAAATGGGATTTAAACTCCTTACCTCGTCACCTTACTATGCCCAGGCCAATGGCAGGTCGAAGCGGCAAACAAAGTAATAATTGGCATGATAAAGAAACAGATTGGAAGCAAGCCTAGGAATTGGCATAAGACATTGGATCAAGTCCTATGGGCATGTCGAACATCCCCGAAGGAAGCAACCAACACTTCCCCTTATCGACTTACTTTCGGACATGACGCAGTATTGCCAGTCGAGATACACATACAGTCAGTAAGAATTCAAAGACATCATGAAATCCCTCGAGAGATTTACTGGGACATGATGCTTGATGAGTTAGTCGACTTAGACGAAGAGAGAATAAAAGCTCTAAAACTCTTGAGAAGACAAAAGAGGAGAGTGGAGAAATCATATAACAAGAAGGTCAAAGCGAAGACTTTCCTGGTTGGAGATTTGGTTTGGAGGGTAATCCTGCCTATGGATCGAAAGGTGAGATCCCTAGGTAAGTGGTCCCCGAAGTGGGAAGGACCATTCCAGGTATCGAAGGTATTCTTCAATGGGGCATATGAAGTGACAGAGCTGAGTAAGGATGAGAGAGTATTAAAAGTAAATGGCAAATATCTAAAGAAGTATAAGCCTGTACTTCGAGAGGTGAAAATATCAACAAAATAATTGTTAAAGATAAAGCGAAGCCATAAATGGTAATTTAAAATATGCCAAAATGGCCCAATGTCTTACAAACAAGAGAAGTGGCTCGTAAAGGCCAGCATAATCTACTCTATTACAAAAACCCAACAAATTAAAAAGGAAGATTCGCCTTCATCTTAAGGTAAGTCAAATTTTGAAGTTCGAGACGGCTGTGGCATTGAGCTTTATCCGCCCTTAGCTGGGCAACTTCAGATTCTAAACGACGGGCTTCCTCAGCATAGGTGACGGCGTGTTCAAGCTCAGATGTTAAGGAAGTATCATCGAAAGAAGATAATTCAGTATTCCTTTTCTTAGCCTTCACTATCTTACTACGGAGCTTTTTAATTTTCCGTTCCCAACAGGCGATGTTCGCCTCGTTAGTCAGAACCTCCTATTTATTCTATTCCTTGGTTTCTTCCAACTCAGCAATTTTCTCCTCAGAATCTACAACGGCGCTCCAAGCGGCAGCTTCGCTGCCAACCTTTGTCTCAATCTCACCCTCAATCTGGGGCAGCAGTCGATAGTCTTTGTAAACTTGGTCGATCAGGGTATCAACCTCTCGAATAACACTTGCAGCCTCAGGAGTAAGGGATTTAATGTCCACTTTCTGAAGGAGAGCTTTGAGGGGAAGATGGCTGGCGGGGCCCATCTGCAGGAGGGTAAAAAGATCCCCTTTGAAGATTTTTTGCTTGACCTTGTCGAGGGCACTGTAAGTTGGTGGCTTCGAGGTTTGCCCTTCAGAAGTCGAAGTACTGAGCGTAAGGCTGGAAGAACGGCTTCTCCTACTCAACAAGAGCCTGATATATTGTTGAGGGTTGGAAACCTTCAACACATCCAGTTCAGCGGGAGTCAGTTGAGTTTCGTCTGGGAAAGAGCTTGTTGGAATATCTTTTGGGGTAGGAGGAACAGGAGTCCTTGCTGCTTCAGCAGTTTCAGGTCCTTTGACAGAAGTGTCCATAATTTGTAATCCTTTATCTTTGCTGTCCTTGATCTTATCAACATCCTCCTCCATGGCATCCCCAGTGCTTTTGTCACTAGATTCATGTATATCAGGCTGGGGCTTAGCCTGATCCTCAATGGCTTGACTACCTTCGACAGCTGTTTCATCCATAGCTACTGTCTCACCCAAAGGGGAGTTGGTCGTATCAGTCGGAGTTGTTTTCTCCTCTAAAGCGTCAGCCTCATCATCCACTGTGATAGAATCAACCTGAGGATGGTCATCTTCATGATCAGACCCGTCCGTCTGAGACTGCTGGGTAGTAGTCTTTGCAGGAGATGGAGGGGCTGTGAAAGAATCAGGTTTATTAATTTCGCCAAGTGAACTCACACCAGAACCCAAATCAGAAATGGGATGATAGGTAGGATCACCTTGGCTATTCAAGGAGTATAGCGATAGAGGAATCGCGGTGGGATTAGATCTTGAAGTTCCATCATCATCCTAGAAAAGGCGGACATTAGAGAAAGATTTAATGCAAAGACCCAAGGAAAGGTGGATGTGTGACATACCTTGACAGTTTCGTCAGCAGGACTCGAATTATCACTTTCCATAGGGACAGCCGCTTGAAGCGAAGCATCCCCTACGGGAGCAGGAGTAGGTTCTGGAGGAGGATTGGTAGGTTGAGGTGTGTTGGTCACAACAGTAGCAGGTGGGGCATCAGGAGCATCTACATCATGAATACTCTTTCTTTTTCTTTTCACTTGAAGACTCTCACGAGGAGACTCGTCTTTGTCATCAGAATCAAGAATAATTTGGGGAGAAGCCCTTTTTAATATCCTTTGAGGAGTAGGTGGTTTTCGACTAACCTGAAAACAACATGAAATGATGAGATCGAGTAAGGAGATCGAGATAGTAAAAGCTGCGGAAGGTTACCTTTTGACCTTCATCCTTGACTTCAGTCCTGGTCGTTGGGGCAACACGTTTTGGAGCAGCTGAAAAAATAGATGATACTTAAAACAGTTAGCAACAATAAAGCTCAGGGAGGGAAGTCCAAATCGAAGGGGGATGAACCTTCAAGAATGTTGGATTCGATGCGAACATCTTCGATACTGACATGAAGGTGCCCTTTAAAAGTATCGAGTGTATGTTTAGTCGGAACCACCCGCTGTGCCTTGGGCTTAGACTGCTGTCGAAGGATTTTTATAGCATCTCCACAGATAAACCAATCTGGAAATGGAGGGGCAAGAGCCACGCCAAAACCAGCGGTTGGTAGTCAAGGGATTTTTTGGGGAAAAAGTTTAAAGGCCACCTCATACCGTTTCTCACGAGGAACAGAAGAGGGAATCTTAAAACTATCCAGTTTTTCGGAAAATTTTTCTTTTATGGTAACAACAACCTCGCGGATGGTTCAACTAACATCATCTGGTCGATAGGCAATTTCAAAATATTTCTGGAAGGCTTGGATCTCTTTGATATGAGTGGACGTATCTTTCTTGACCTTCTCCTGCACATCAATGAAAGCTTGGTTAATCAAGCGAGTAAAACTGGGAGCATCGAGAAATTCTGAAGCATAATGCTTCGACCACCAGTCATAGAAATTTTGAGAGCAAAAATAAGAGGGTTCAAAGTGAACAGGTGTGAGGTAGGACTTGTCAGCATGGCGTGCCAGTTGCGTCGAACAATCTAGAGGAGACAACACAGTAAAAGGAAGGATGATGTGTGACTTCTTATCGTACAAGCATTTGGGCAAGGTTTGAATTAACCCAAATTGTTTAGAAACCAAGTTAGGCTGATAGACTAACAGGCTGGAGTGACCTTTTACGAGGTTTAGTTTGTGGATCAGTAGGCGGGGAATGAGGAACCTCTCCCAGATCAGCTTCGACTCCTCCTCATGTTTCTTTAAGGGAACGGGGAGGAGTCTAGTAAACCATTATGGCCCACATTTTCATTCTGCAAAGGGAGCCATGTTCGCGGTAAACTCATGCCGTTTTGTAAATATATGAACAAAGCTGGACAAGTTGGATCGAAGGGAATGACCTTCCTCGCTAGGAGTAAGTTGAGCCAGGCGAGGCCACTCGACTCCCCTCTCAGCAACTGCAGGCGAATGTTCATCAACTTCACCTTTGCTGGGGAGATTGTGCTCAAATGTGGCATTAAGCCACAGCTGAAGAAGTCAGAAGGGGCCCGACAACAGCAAGTTTCCATGACTGTCAGGATCTTTCAGTTTACCTGCACCTTCGCCTAAAGCTTTGTAAAGACTAGCCAGGATCATTTCACTGAGACAAATGCCTCTCTTCAGGTGCAGTTGGTTAGCCAGGACCAGATACTTTCTCGCCACCTGCAAAGATTTGGTGCAAAATACACAGCGGGATAACCACATGGCCAAGAAGGCTATGTGTTATTCATCATCAACATAGGTGCTAGTTTTGTTGTGGTAGTGTTGGACAAAAGCTGTATAAGTGTGTTTAGTATTGGCAAAACCAATACTGTCATGATTATCGATCTCGGGATCATAAACGAGGCCATAGGGTTTTAGTCCTACAATGGCAACTACATCGAGTAAAGTGGGTGTCATCATCCTACAAGGAAGGTGAAAAGTGTTGTGTGTCCTATCCCAGAAGAATAAGGAGGAGGCCAACATGAGAGGGCAGTACGAAGGGCCTACCTTCGACATCATAATCAGATCGTAAATCCCAGTTTCCTTCCATTCCTGGGCTTTTACCTTCTCTATTTTCGTCAGCCAGTTGAGATAGAGTTCAGAATCTTTGAAATAGGGGGTGGCCGTAAACAATCTGGCCCCATCGTGAAGATAGCTAAAGTCCACGTCGAAAAGCCTCAGATTATCGGGACCATCAGTGGAAGCTTTGTTGAAGTCTCTTTGCCCTAGGGGTTTAGTGGTTCTGTAAGAAGGGAAGAAATCTTTGATGGCGGAGTAGTCGAGATCAGGAAGGGGTAAAGGCCCAAACATGGCTAGAGGCCTCCCTGCAACATTAACAGGAATGATTACCTGAGATTTGTAGATGTGTCGTTTCTCCTCCGTCAGGGGCTCGTGGATGAACTATTGATTTTTTACCGCCTGAGGGCCGCTCAAACTAGCAAAGGGAGGAAGTATGGATGCAGACGTTTGTCCCTTAGGTTGCATTTTCTTTTTCTGATGATCGACCATTGTTGAAAGAAGTAAGAGTTGGTTGGTTGAGAGCAAAGAATTAGAGAAAAAGCAAGGAAAGTTATGGGGAATTAGAGAAGTTGTAAAAAACAAAAACAACAAAGGGAAGTTACATAGGTAGTGAGTGGAAGACTGAAGGTTTCCATCATTGAAGGGCTAGAGGTAGTGGGCCACGTGTATGCTTGGATGTGGAATGGCAGAGGTAGTAGTTGCAAATCACGTCCCCGAGGATGGTAGGGTGATGATGGCCCACGATTTTGTTGAGTCCCGAGGAAATAGCCATGGTGATAATGACGTCATAGAACGTGCATCAAGGCGGTGGAACAGTAGCTTACGTGTTCATAACTATTTTTCTTTTTCTCTTTCATTCCCTTTCAACTTCTCAGGCTTACATTGGTAGAAAGAATATCAGACGACACTCACGAGGGCAAAGTGGCGTCGAAGGTCAGACGCTGTCAAAAAATGTGCTTTTCCACGGTTGAAGTCGAAAAGACATTTTTGGGGGGCAATTTGTTAGCTCCTAAATTCGACGGCTCAGCTAGAAAGAAGGTGTCCAAAGATAAAGGGTGGGGAATACCTTGAATGCAAGAAAATGGTCGAAAGAAAGAAGAAGCTAAGTCGAAGGACTCACCCAGAGGCCATGGCTTCGACCGCCTGCCGATAACGAATGGTGCGTCGAAGTATTTGAAATTTGAATGTTGGAGGGAACGGTTTTGCTTGTGAAAAATTGAGGGAGACACGTGTCACCTTATGAATAATGGAGCCATGCATTTAGGACAAGTGGCAGAAGGAGATTATGGTGGAAGTTATCAGAGTTTATTTTTTGTTGCTATAAATAGAGTGTCTTAGACATATCCAAAGTGTGTTGTAATTTACTATTGTACAAATTACTCTTGAGATTACTCCAAGTATCAGAGTGTAGAGAAAGCGAGTATTGTAAGAGAATGTACGTGATGTAAACACACCATCTTTTAAACTTAATGCAATTTACTTGTTTTTATTTTAAGTTTTACAAAGTCCTTTATTGCCTTTATTGTCTTTACCCTTTTACTCATTACCTTATTTCTCTTCTTCCTATGCAATTCTTTTCTCTTCGTCCTCAATCCAAATTCACCTTTACCAACAAACTTTCTTCTCTTTTATTAGAAGCCTTATTTTACCTTCAAATTAACCCGTAGTCGAATAGATGTTCTTTTAGGATTCTGTTTATCCCAACCATATTCGAGTGTGGAACTTGGATTAATTCTTAAAACCAAAATTAATTCTTTTAGCACATGTCCTAGGATCAATCTGATCGATCCTATGAGTCACCAAAGTTAGATTTGGAAGATCAGCGGTTGTTTTCCGATTTTCAAGGGAAACACATAGTCCCTTCAAAGTTGCCTATGGAATAAATGATCTTGTCCCTCGATGACCCTACAAAAATTATGATAGTCCCTTTGAATTATTAAGACACCCCTACATGTTGCCTTCTTTGACCATACGATGACCCTACGCCCGTTGTAACACCCCCTTCTATAACCCCAAATAATACAATAATATATATATATATATATATATATATATATATATATATATATATATATATATATATATATATATATATATATATATATATATATATATATATATATATATATATATATATATATATATATATATATAGGCACATATAAATTTTACCAGAGTATAATTTAAAATACGGTATAAAAGAAGTATGTCACATTATTACCAATAAAACACTCAACACCTGCTCTATAAAAATATGCAACTGTGGGATAGTTTTCGAAGTAAAGGAACTTAGTCCTTAAACCCACATCTCGATATTTAGAATTAAAGCGGAAGACTAAAACATTTGATCACATAAAAACAAGTTATCCAGTTTGGTTCATCAAGCATTTATGTTACAAAACATCATCAATTGATACATCACAAGTGTATCACAAAAGAATGCTATACAAGCCTAACTATCCGGTGTTACATAATCAGAGCAGTCTGACTCAAAAGAATGAAGCTATACTTCACAAAAGAAACCTCCAGCAACCTAATCTGCAATGCCTCATAGAGCATTATAAAACAACAGAAGGGTGAGAAATATTACCATAATAATCAATGCATAAGATTATATATATACAAGTAACAATTACATATAATCCACATTTCTCACCACAATTCATTTCCGTAGTCATATACCTCTCATCATACATATGCACAAATATGGATATTCATCTAGCATATCTCATCATGCACAATTCAAAATTATCCAATATACATTCACTCACAAGCATATTTCATATATCAATGACATTTATGCTATGTGACTCTGTTGCACCCCAAAATTTGACCAACAATTATTTATTCATTGAGTGTTTGAAAATGGATACCTTCATCAGACAGTTCAAGAGATCTTCAGAGGAATTGGTTGAAACCAGGGTTGTGTGCTTCATAGCTTGAGAGTTGTGGGTGCTCCTCAGATGATTCTGAGACTTTGAGAATGAACTTGATGTTTTGAGAAAGTGTATGAGATGTCTTGATAGCCATCATGAAGCCCAGAGAAGTCATTATGCAAGAATTCAGGAGATTCAACCATGAATGGTAGAATTAGGGTTTTGACTGGGTCAACCCTAGGATAACTGAAGATTTGGAGAAGGTTGAGACCTAATCCAAGGGCCATGAGATCATGGAATGATGCATAGAGATGTTGTAAAGGTGATTCCTAGACCAACTCATCATGATTGAGGAGTTTGAGAAGTTTTGAGTTAGGGTTTCTGAGGATTGTCAGTGGAAAAACCCTAATTTGATCCCTATCTTCCAGGCAGTTTTAGCTATAGATGTGATTGATATCTCATCTTCCCCACAACATGAATGTTGTAGAGCTTGTTTTTAGATTTAATTTGAGTGGTGGAAGTCCTTGATAGGAGTTGCATAGCTCAAGTTATGGTTTTGACAAATTACAGGTCAGCTGAGGTGTGTGAATCTGGGTCCTTGAAGATCACCCAACTTGCAGACAACTTTTGCCCTAGTAGGATGATTCCTATGATCTCTTGGTCAACATGAATGTTGGAGGGAATCTTCTTAGCTTTAATTTTAGTGGTAGAAGTCCTTGATAGGATTTGTGGAACTCAACTTATGGTTTGAACAAGACAGGGGTATTTTGGTCATTTGTTAGTTATAGGTCATTTTTAAGCAAATGCCATATCTCCTATTTCCAAGCCTCAAATGGAAAAACTCAAAACATGAAAGTTGTTCAAAATGTGATTTTAAGTCTAGAAAGAAGGTCATGAATTATTGAAGAAGCTCATAGCATGGATTTGCATGATTGGTCAAAAATGAACTAAAAATGGCTTATAAGTTTGAAAAGTTGAAATTGGAAATTGGTTTGGAAGATCCACAAATCCAAAATAGGTCATCCAATATATCATTTTGAGAGACCCACCATGATCTGGCCCAAATAAAAACCAACTGGGCGCTTTACCATCTGAACCCCCCCCCCCCCCCCCCCCTTTAATTAATCATTTTATATTTTTGATTTCTTTAATATTTTTAGCATCTTGTAAAAATCATAAATAATTGAAAAATAATCATTTTTGATTTCTTGTTTTTGCTATGATTAGATATAAATGTGTAGAAAATAATAAAAATAAAAATGGAATTTTATTTTTAATGAAGAATTTTTGGTGATATTTTCTTTAATATAGTGTATTTTCTTTCTTTTAGTTGATACCTTATTTTGCAAGAATTGTTTTAGGACTTTCCCTTAGGTTTTTAACTCATTCTTTTTTGTGTAATTAGATATTGAACCATAGTTCCCCATAGGATTTAATTCTTGTTTTTTAGATTAAATTTTGATTAGTTTAATTAGGGTAGCATTAGGGTATCCTAATTAGGGTTTAGGTTGTGCATAGGTGAAAGAATTCATTTTCTTTAAATAGTTTTGTCTTGATTTTTGGGTAGAGGCATATGTGGATGTTATGGATAGATATTGTAGACCCTTGTGAATAATTGTTAGATTTTTCCCCCTTGGTTTAGTATTTTTAGGTATTTTCTGAAGTTAGCTGTTGATTTTGTCTGCCCTGTGGTTATCTGTTCATCCTTGGGGTTTATTTTGGGGAATTTGTTGTGGGGCTTGTGTTGTCTTGAAGAGCTTGTTGGAGAGCATCATGAAGAGAAGATTGTAGATCAAGACTCAGAGACCCAGAGCATGGCTTGTTCCCTGTCTGTGAGGTTTGAGATCCTGAAGTTTGAAGGAAGTTCATGGTACTTTCCTGAGGAAGGCACTATGAATGACTTTCATTCTTTCTTCTCACCTCTTTCTTAAGTATCCAATGATGTTGGAGCCAGCTTGTGAGTTTAATTTCTCCTGAGGAGGAATGTAAACTGATCACATGTTGTTGAGCCACATGGGATACAATTCCTAAGTGGAAGCCTCCTAGTACTTTCCTGAGGAAGGTCCTATGGGTCTATTCACTTAGTTCCCTTAGTTTATCTAGGATTTCTCAAGTATCCAATGATGTTGGAGCCAACTTGTGAGTTTAATTTCTCCTGAGGAGGAATGTAAACTGATCACAGTTGTTGAGCCACATAGGATACAATTCCTAAGTGGAAGCCTCCTAGTACTTTCCTGAGGAAGGTCCTACGAGTCTATTCACTTAGTTCCACTAGTTCAGATAGGATTTCCTAAATATCCAGTGATGTTGGAGCCTGCTTGTGAGTTTAATTTCTCCTGAGGAGGAATATAAACTGATCACAGTGGTTGAGCCACATAGGGTATGACTCCTGAGTATACACCTCCTAGTGCTTTCCTGAGGAAGACACTATGAGTCTGCTTACTTAGCTCCCTTTCTTTGGTAAGCTTGTGCTGAAGCTTGAAGACTGGAATTGCTTTCTTTTGGTTAGATTTTGCTTTAGGGCTTTGCTTAGATTTGATCAGATTCTGTGTTAGGGTTAGGATTAGAGAATAGATGATTCTTTCTCAAGTGTGTTTTGTTTGCCTGATGGCACTTCCCTTCTTTTATTTGTTCATTGCTTGATAGCATGTTGTTTACTTTCAGTATGATTACTGTTATTTCATGACTGGCTTGAGGTCGAGACGAGCTTGTGGAGGCTGAAGCCCCACACACATTTCCTCCCTCACTTGCATTGCATGCATTTTACTGTTTAAAGCTGATGCTTTTGTCTGTTTTGGTGTATCATTGATATGATCCCTTAGGACTCTCATTTCCTCTGATGAGGATTTGATGATAGACTTTTAGGTTGAAACCTATACATGACAACATCTAGGAGTTCCCTGTTCAAACCTCAACCATAGGATGAATCCATGGCATGATAACAGTAGGACTTGATAGTCTCCCTCCTAGTTGGGCCTGTTCTCTTCTCATCTCAAAGCAGTTGAAGATACAGTAATCATGAATGATTTCTTTCGTACGTTACGAGCCTTAAGCTATCTGAGAAAGGACGTATTCCCTCTTAGGTCATAGTCTCTAGTGCGGTTGAAATCGCAAACACAATAAAAAACACTTCTTTCAGGAGATAACCCGTAGTTAGTCGAACTACGTTTGCTCTGATCTTTCATACCAGATGAAAGTACGTAGGCATAGGATGCGACGTCCTAGCGAGCAACCTTCCCCACCTTCCCCCGTAGTTAGCCGAACTACGTTGACTCTGATTTCTCATTCTCTGATGAGAATACGTAGGCATAAAGCGCGACGCTTTGCCGAGTCATTTTTCTTTTCTTTTTCAGCCAGCCTTGATAGGTAGATAGATTATAACCAACCCGTCCAAGTAAACAAACAAGCGAGGATCCCGTCGAGTACGACGGACGTGAGGGGTGCTAATACCTTCCCCTTGCGTAACCGACTCCCGAACCCAGACAATGGTTGCGATGACCTTGTCTTACCTTATTCGTTAGGTTTTTCCGATCGTTTCCTTTCCCGCTCTGAGGGATAAATAACGAAAGGTGGCGACTCTTCTGTCATGCCGGCACCTTATTTTTGCGCAAGCGACAGCTGGCGACTCTGCTGGGGACTCCAACGGTTCCCTTCGCCTGAGGTTTTTTCCTGGCTGTTTGGGGCAATCCCCAGCAGCTGGCGACTCTGCTGGGGACCGAACCCAGAATCTCTGGTTCTCCGGTTCCCTATGAGAGTCAATCCTATCGTTTGTGTGTTTGCTTGTTGGGTTGCGTTTATTTATCGCATTTTTACTTCCCGCATTTTACTTCCCGCTTTTTATTTCCCGCATTTTATTTCCAGTTCGATATGATTATCTGTGCTGCTGTGGGGGAGGGATGTTACTGTGAGTGAGAAGCCGAACCTGGGCTTGAGTACACACCTAGATATAGTTGCGGAGAAGTAGTAGACGAACCTGTCTGCTGAGCAGGCACAGTTCCCTACGAAAATCTGCGCTCAGACGAGATTCTTGCAGAGGTGCTCCTTTCCGGTCCTGAGGATCTGAGGGGAGTCCAGACGTGAGGGTTGTCGACTCTGGGGACCGATCATTTGGAAGTCAGCTAAGAGAGGCCTCTTCATGACTTGATAATGCCACTCCTTCTGGGAATCGTATTGTCACTCATGAAAGTCTGTGACGCTGATGACCGCATAGGATGTCGTACCTTTGTCCGTGGATTAGGTCCATACCTGTGAGTGGGGGTTGGGATATTGCAGGAAACTTTGACCTCCAGACTACCTGGTTTTCTTGACAGTGAATCAGTTATGTTGGGTTCTCAGTGGCAGATTTGACTGTTCTTCACAGAGCGAGTTTTTAATCAGAGGATTTTCATCATCGGATGTTTGTCTGTTCTTGATAGAGCAGGCTTTAGTCAGAGTATTGTTATCAGTGGTTTTTCCTGAATGGAGAAGACTTTGAGTGGGGTCTGAAGATCTCATTAGCAGTTGTTGTTTGTTCTTGATAGGGCAGATTTTGAGCGGGGTCTGAAGATCTCGTCAGCAGCTGTGTGTTTGTTCTTGAGAGGGCAAATTTTTGATCTGGGGTCTGGAGACTTCATCAACAGATGTTCCTTGATCTTGCATCCCGGGTCCTTATTATCGGGCACTTATTCTTGTCAAGGCAGAATTCTGATCTCGATCCTATCAGATGGGTATTTTCAGCAGATCAGATCAGTGGTTTTACACCGGGGTCTCCTTCTCATCAGTGACTGTCGATACCGAATCTCCACAGCAGCCACCTGGATATATTGTTGCATGCCTGCATTTTGCATTCGCTCGCATATTCATGTTTGCATTCCATTAGCATGTGTCTGTGCTGTAGGCGCGTTTCGTACCTTGATTCTGGTGTCCCGAGCAAGATGAGATATTTTCTTCCATGAATGGATCCAGTCTTATCATTGCATTAACACTATGTTGGCACGTCGACACCAGAATTAGGGGTGATCTCCTAAACGCACGGACACCCATGGCATTAGCATAATTCATCTTGCATGGCAGAAGCCGGGGCTTGTCTTATAACCCTTGTGTTTGCAGGTTTGACTCAGAATCGAGCAACTCAGACTAATGGAGCAGGTACAAGCTGAACTGGGGAAAATCCAAAGCCAGCTGGGGCAGGTCATGAATGACATACGGGCAGTGCGTCTGGACCAGCAAGTACTCAGAGAGGAGAATCAGCAGCTGCAGAATCAGTTGAGCTTTCTCATGGGAGTGGTGAGAAGTATGCTAAATAAGGAGAGTGGTCAAGCACCCAAAGAGGAGACCAAAGTGCTTCCCCCATTGCCGTCATTGCCACCTGTGCTGAAGCCAAATGGACCTCATGGATCCTCTACACAGCATGAAGCTCGAGGCCGGTCTCGTCAGCAGCCGCGCCAGGCATCTCAGAATAACCCTGAAGGTTATGGTCAAAAGAAGAAGCTACTTGATAGAGCTGTGGACCCACTACCTATGAGTTATGCCCAGCTGTTGCCACTATTGGTTCAGAACCGTGTTCTCAAGCTTCGGACCTCAGATCCACCAGATGACGTGTCACCGGACGTTGATCTCAGCATGCGTTGTGATTTCCACTCAGGAGCACCAGGGCACCATGTTGAAACATGTAAGGCTCTCAAGAATAAGATTCAAGACCTTATTGACTCCAGAACAATTAGGCTTGTGCCGGGCGGCATGAGAGCATCGAGAAAGTTCATCCCGTATCCTGCGGAAGAGGTGAATGATTCCACTCCTTTGCCTGAAGCTGAGAAAGATCTTGGATACGTCCCTCAACCTTTGGTGACTGAATCACCTCGCTCGCAGTTTCTACCTGGATCAAGTTCAAGGACGCAAGCGCCTAAACAAGAGATCATCGCCATGCAGAAACAACGACCTCTTACTCTTGGGCGGAAGGAATACCAACACCAGGATCACAAGAGACCTCGCAACCACTTAGAACAAAGGAATGCTTCTTCCCATCCAGTGCATGTGCCTTATAGCCAGATTCTTCCACTGTTGATTCAGAATTCCTTGGTGGAACCGAAAGATCTCAAGCCCGCGCCAGAGCCTTACCCTCCAGGGTACGATCCTCATGTTCAGTGTGGCTACCATGGTGGATCTCCGGGGCATTCAACTGAAGATTGCAAGGCTTTCCAGGCGAAAGTGCAACAATTGATCGACCAAGGGCGTATTTCCTTCCCAGAGGGAGTCTTGGTTGTGCGTAACAACCTCTCAGCTGTTTGAGCTCGCAGATTCAGAGGGTTGTTTCCAAAAGCCAGTGATCCAGACAGGCAGATGTCCTCAGCATTGGCAGTCCTCGGGCTTTTTACCATTTGCATTTGTAATTTCTTTTCTGTTAGTTACTACTTGCTGTTAAACATTGTATGTTTCGAATGGTAATGATAATAAAGTGACTATGCATTTTTTCTGAATTAGTTATGTCGTTGTCACTCATTTACTGCATTGCACTGGCACTTGCATTTTATTTACTCCGATTTCTTACTATGATTAGCAATGAGCGGAGGGAGGATGATGAAACTGAATACTCATAGCCGATGATCGTATTGCTTTCAGATAAAACTTTGCCGATGACGTACAAGGCATTGTTTCAAATCCCCTAAACACCGGAGAGATAAGGAAGAGAATCCCTTGTTAACCACTTCGAGCCGAGAAGTAGGAGTTTCTTTCGGACTTTTTAACCCTCACGTCTTAACCCGGGGCAGGGTAGTTGTCAGTTAGCTTGATCGAGCGTTCAAGTCTTATAGAGGAGTGTTGTCCTTCGAGGACCAATCACATCATATTCCTCTCCAGAGGCCGTACCTCATCAACCAATGGTTAAACCTCACCAATCAGGAGTGAGACAGTTATAATCCTTTCGGAGCAATCAAGACAGCCAGTGTCACATGACTCGTTCAAAAAAAAAAAGGGAATAAGAAAGCCCGCTAAGTAAAAAAGAAAAAGCTAGAAAGCAAATACTTAGGCAAAAATCAGGGCATCCCGCTGGACTTCAAAAGAAAAATCGAAAAGAACTCTGAAGAGTCAGTCCAGGCAAAAATTAGGGAATCAAAAGAATGAAAAGAAAGGATATAAAGAAGAAAAATCCTCGAACAAGGACGAAGTCGTATAGATATAGACACCGAAAACGAAAAGGAGTAACTGTCACTCCGAAACACCTTGTGAGTTCTTTAACCAGTTGTTCCCAATGTTCAACATACCTCTCGAAGAGGCGAGCGCTCGAGCTAAGTTAACTGGACTTTAGGATCGGAGATCATCACGTAGAAGGGGTGGGTACAAATCATAATTTGAGCCAAATATCCTTTGCTTCACGAACCGTGAACCCGACCACGATACAACCCTTAAAAGACCTAATTGAGGCAGGGTTTATTCTGAGAGCGCATTACGATAAGGTTGAGTAACCTGACTCCTTCATGATTTGCTAATCATATCCTTATTGCATTTTTCACCGATTACATCAGCACTACGTTTGAACTCTTGAGTTCATTCGTCACTCACTAGCATGACACGTAAATGAGTGACAGTACAACATTTTTTCGAAATTTGCATGAACACTGCATTAAAATTACCATTCGTGAATAAACAATTTCAATTGCAGGTTGGTAGCTGACATGAAGGGACTTCAACAGAGAATAGTCAATCAGGACTGAATCGTCAGAGGTCTGGATCAGAAGGGTGTGCTATGGAACCCTGCGAATTTGGGGCAATGACTTCCAGTGAGTTTGGAATCAATTTGTCTAAGGACAAGTCCCGGAGCATCAGTTGATTAGGGGGCAGTTTATGCAAGAAGCGGTTGACCGGAAGTGAATCTTCTCGAGACCCAATCAGGGGCAGTTATCCAGAATTCTTGCAATTTAAGGGCAGATCCCTCCAGGGTTCAATCAGAGCATGTTGAGTCGCTCATCGCTCGTTCAGGGGCAAATTACTTCAGGGATATTGAAGCCGACCATGCTGAGAGTTGATTAGTTGAGGATGAATCCTCCCGTTGTACAGATGCTGGGGCAAGCCCTCTGAAGATTGTCTTGTTGCCAGTTGTTTTCGGCTCCGAATGAATTATCCCCAAAGGTCGGATTGGGGCAAGTTGAATTGCACTGGGGCAAGTTGTTCAAATGAGTTTGTTCACCCTAGCAAGAATTGAGTATCGGGGAATCGTGTCAATACCCCGCCAAAACCTGAACCTTCTGAAGAAGCCTTGCGGTCATTGGATTGCTATCCTACAGCATAACCTGTTACTTGACTCCATGATTGGTAGCCTGTATTCCCTGTGTTGACGTTGTTGAATCAGGATTGTTTCTCAGCAGAGATGTACGGTTTGAGGTTGTTCCCCCTGTACAGTTTGAGACTGCAGCAGATTGAGATGGCGTTTATCCCTCATCAGATTAGGGTCAAGATTGCCCTCAGTAGACCAGGATCGATATCCCCGAAGCAGGGCGAGCCCTCCTTCTCCAGCAGAGTTCAGTAGTCTCTCCTTTGTAGAATCTGAACGCAAGATTGTGAGCACTGATATGTCTCCTCATGCAGAGAAGATTCTTTTCCCCAAGCAGACACATCCTAAGGGAGCGTCACCCCCATCAGCTGAGTCAAGCACCGAAGAATGATGTCTTCTTTCTCCCCAGCACCGGGTCACAAGTGCAGATTTCATAGAAGTGTTCGGGTGCCGAAGCTCGTGTTTCCCCAGTAAAGTCTCCAGTGGAATTGAGATTCCTCACCAGAGTCATGCTCTCTCCCGAAGTCAGATGATTCTTACTTCCCCAGCAAAGTTGAAATTCCGCATCAGAGTCGTACTCTCCAGTGAAGTAGAATGATCTCTCTCCCCGGCTGAGTCCGCAGAAGAGCCGAATCCTTGGAAGCAGTTGGGACCATGAGTGGATTTTCCCTAGCAAATGTTGAACAGCTGATGTTGTATCTCCCCCAGAGTCGTACTCTCCAGTGAAGCAGAACGATTTCTCCTTCCCTAGCCGAGTTTGCAGATGCCCAAGAGAGCCGAGTCCTTGGAAGTTGATCAGATCACGATTGATTTTCCCCCAGTGGAGTGTGGAGCAGCTGAAGTTGTTTCCCCACAGAGCGGTTATCCCCAGAAGAGTAGCCGAGACGGCCGCGCAGTTCATTCTCGCGATTGATGTTGTTTGCCCTGCAGCAGTCAACCGGGAGACCAATTCCCCAGACGGAGGCCAATTGATACCAGCGTGTCCACGTTCTCCTCAGCAGGATGATTCCTCTACCTGAGTAGTTCTTGCCTCCTTGACAAAAGGGTTTCCTCCCCCCAGCATTTATTTTGCGGACGGGATCGTATCATTGTGCATGACTGCATAGCATTTAACACTGCATAGCATTCAACACTGCATAGCATTTAACGCTGCATAGCATTGTGCATGATTGCACAGCATTTAGCATAAACGCATATCATTCCCACTGTGTGGGGCATAGCGCAGAAGCATATGCATCATGAGCATGATCTAGGTCATTGTTATTCTTGCCTTACAGGTTTTCAGCCGAAGGATCAGTTGCTCAGGAGGATTCCTGACATTCTCTCCAACAAGGTCACTCTCTTGAGATGATTCCCAGGATCCCGGTGTAATCTCCACAGTCGCTCGCTCAAGATGATTTTTGAGATCCCCAGCGAAGTCTTCAGTTCGAGATGACTCTCGAATTCCTCAGCAGAGCCGTATGCTTAAGATGATTCTTAAGATCTCAGTGCAGCTTCCCGAGTTGTTTGCTCAGGATGATTCTCGAGCTCCTCGATAGTGTCCCCAGCAATAGTTGCCCAGGAAGATTCCTGGAATACTTAGCAGAATAGAAGTCTCCAGAATGGTTATCGGTTCAGGATGATTCTTGAAGGTGCCCGACGGATTTGTTTGTTCAAGATGATTCTTGAAGTCCTTAGCAGCGTGATATGTCTGCTCCAACAGCGATGTCTAATCTGAAGATGGATTTCGTAAACGCTTGAAGGCGGAATCAAAGGTTCCCGTGAGCTCAGATGTCCCTGTTAATGAATCAACGTGTGGCTGAAGACAAGGTTCTGAAGCTTGTGTATGCAAGGTGATCCGTGTTGGTATGAAGACCAAGTCAGTTGTCCTGAAGAGATGATTGATTGCGATCAAGTGAATGATATTTCTTCTGACTGAAGTCGAAGATGTTTCTCCAGCTGAAGCGGAGTTTTGCCTGAAGGCAAAGTGTTTGAATCCCCATAGAGTCATGAATGGCTCTGGATACCATTTCTCTGACTGAAGTCTCAGATTTCCTAAGCTGAAGCGAAGGTGCCTGAGGGCAAGGTTATCCCGAAGGTCATGAATGACCTAGGATTCATTTTTCGGACTGAAGGCCGAAGTATATCCCTGACTGAAGTCTCGGATGCTCTATAGCAGAGGCGGAGTTGCCTGAAGGCATATCCATGTATCCTTGAAGGCCAAGGACCATTTCTTCAGACTGAAGTCGAAGATACCTCCTGCAGAGTTGCCGACGGGCAAAGTTTACATCCTTGAAAGCCAAGGATGTTTTTTCTAGCTGAAGCTGGAATAGCCGACGGGCAGGGTCTCATCTATCTTCAGAAATACTTGAAGATTCTCCAGCGGATCTGGAGTGGCCAGGGGCCAGGGTTCCATCTATATTCAGAGTTACTTGAATATTTTTTCTAGCTGAAGCTGGAAATGGCCAGGGGCCAGGGTTTCATATATCTTTAACGTTGAAGTTCTACGGTGGGCAGTGGGCAGCAGTATTCCGATGTTCGTTATGGTTCTGAGGGTGAACCCCAGATCAGAGTGTGCTCGGTTAAGTCTCCCATTCCCATCGGAGTAGTTTCAAATACGCAAGTATACCTTTTGTTTCATTTACCAGGGGTGAACCCCAGGTCAGATGTTGAATGTGTTCGACGGCGGTATCGAGTGTCTCTAAGAAGATGTTTGTTTTCGACGGCGACGTCAGATCGATATTTCTCCAGCTAGTTGCCGTGCGGCTAGTGTTGCAGTATTCAAAGATTTGTTCCCCGCAGAGTACCGTGTGCTCGCGCAGTTGGCAAATTTTCGGGTTCACCGGTATTCAATCGTCTCGCACCTTGATTGGTTGAGAGCCGTTCGCTTCTCACCCAGTCAGGTTCAAGCCGTTTGAATAGGGGCAGCTGTTGCACCCCAAAATTTTACCAACAATTATTTATTCATTGAGTGTTTGAAAATGGATACCTTCATCAGACAGTTCAAGAGATCTTCAGAGGAATTGGTTGAAACCAGGGTTGTGTGATTCATAGCTTGAGAGTTGTGGGTGCTCCTCAGATGATTCTGAGACTTTGAGAATGAACTTGATGTTTTGAGAAAGTGTATGAGATGTCTTGATAGCCATCATGAAGCCCAGAGAAGTCATTATGCAAGAATTCAGGAGATTCAGCCATGAATGGTAGAATTAGGGTTTTGACTGGGTCAACCCTAGGATAACTGAAGATTTGGAGAAGGTTGAGACCTAATCCAAAGGCCATGAGATCATGGAATGATGCATAGAGATGTTGTAAAGGTGATTCCTAGACCAACTCATCATGATTGAGGAGTTTGAGAAGTTTTGAGTTAGGGTTTCTGAGGATTGTCAGTGGAAAAACCCTAATTTGATCCCTACCTTCCAGGCAGTTTTAGCTCTAGATGTGATTGATATCTCATCTTCCCCACAACATGAATGTTGTAGAGCTTGTTCTTAGATTTAATTTGAGTGGTGGAAGTCCTTGATAGGAGTTGCAGAGCTCAAGTTATGGTTTTGACAAATTACAGGTCAGCTGAGGTGTGTGAATCTGGGTCCTTGAAGGTCACCCAACTTGCAGACAACTTTTGCCCTAGTAGGATGATTTCTATGATCTCTTGGTCAACATGAATGTTGGAGGGCATCGTCTTAGCTTTAATTTGAGTGGTATAAGTCCTTGATAGGATTTGTGGAACTCAACTTATGGTTTGAACAAGACAGGGGTATTTTGGTCATTTGTCAGTTATAGGTCATTTTTAAGCAAATGCCATATCTCCTATTTCCAAGCCTCAAATGGAAAAACTCAAAACATGAAAGTTGTTCAAAATGTGATTTTAAGTCTTGATAGAAGGTCATGAATTATTGAAGAAGCTCATAGCATGGATTTGCATGATTGGTCAAAAATGAACTAAAAATGGCTTATAAGTTTGAAAAGTTGAAATTGGAAATTGGTTTGGAAGATCCACAAATCCAAAATAGGTCATCCAATATATCATTTTGATTGGAAACATCATTTTGAGAACATTGGTTCAAATAGAATTTTTATTTAAGGCTTTAAAATGGGGGTTGCTTTGAAAACTTGTTACTTGAAAAAGAAGGCAACTTGAGAAATCTTAACACAAGGCAAAACCAAGGCTTGTAATTGTGCACTCCTTCTCAATATCTCATGTGAAGATATTTTAAGACCAGATTGCAAAGCATAAGGCATGAGATGTGAGATTTTCAACTTGTCCCCACATGAGATTTTCAAGAACTTTCCACCATATTCTAGATGAATCTAGAAGTGTCTAATGATTATTATAAGAAGAGTGCATGAGAGTGAATCAAAAGGTTGGTGAAACTTGGTGAATTGAGCAGAGAAGAGAGAGATTCGAGCTAGGGTTTCAAGGTGCTCCATTATTGCATTTCAAGATCAAAGTCATTGTTGCAAGCTTCCTCATCCAAGAACTGTGCAAACAGAAAGTTTATCTTCATTGGAGGATCATTGTGGAGAAGAATCAAGCTTGGAATCGTGCCCTAGCATCACCTACCATCATCACTTGACAGGTTCTTTCTCTTCTCTCTTTCACCTTAATTATGCATAGATAGATCGCATGTTAGGTTTAGAATGGCTAGGCTAGACTAGGTGATGAAATTCTGAGAGTTAGAGCCAATTCCATGAAGGTCCACAACAGGTCCATGAAACTTTAATCTCCAAGAAACGACTGGTTTGTTAGTTTTAGTTATCAAGATTTGGTTTAGAATAGTTAGGGAGGCATGTAGAGTAACTGTATGCCATTAGATTGAAGGTTAATGAAAGTTGACATCAGGTGAATATGGTTGAACCGCGACCTTGCAGGCTTCTGTTAGGATTATCTAGAGAGAATAAAGAAAAAGTGCACGCATGGTCTTGTTCCTCTCAGTGAGTAGATCATTTTTCCCTTTTGAACTTTTGAAAATCATGACCTGTGGAGAGAGAACGAGGAGAGGAAAGATTAGTGCATGGAGTGGGGGGTCTGCAAAACCCTAGGGTTTCGTTTGGGACGATGGCTGTCCACCGTAGGATCAGTCCCCAGATTTTGACTTTGTCCCTCAATCCAACGGCCCAGATTCGTCCAGAGAGCGGAGGGAAAATTTGAAAATGGAAACGCACCGTTTCACTTAAACGGTGGTCCCTGGGCCTATCTCTTCGCTATTCGCACCCCACCATGATCTGGCCCAAATAAAAACCAACTGGGCGCTTTACCATCTGAACCCCCCCCCCCCCTTTAATTAATCATTTTATATTTTTGATTTCTTTAATATTTTTAGCATCTTGTAAAAATCATAAATAATTGAAAAATAATCATTTTTGATTTCTTGTTTTTGCTATGATTAGATATAAATGTGTAGAAAATAATAAAAATAAAAATGGAATTTTATTTTTAATGAAGAATTTTTGGTGATATTTTCTTTAATATAGTGTATTTTCTTTCTTTTAGTTGATACCTTATTTTGCAAGAATTGTTTTAGGACTTTCCCTTAGGTTTTTAACTCATTCTTTTTTGTGTAATTAGATATTGAACCATAGTTCCCCATAGGATTTAATTCTTGTTTTTTAGATTAAATTTTGATTAGTTTAATTAGGGTAGCATTAGGGTATCCTAATTAGGGTTTAGGTTGTGCATAGGTGAAAGAATTCATTTTCTTTAAATAGTTTTGTCTTGATTTTTGGGTAGAGGCATATGTGGATGTTATGGATAGATATTGTAGACCCTTGTGAATAATTGTTAGATTTTTCCCCCTTGGTTTAGTATTTTTAGGTATTTTCTGAAGTTAGCTGTTGATTTTGTCTGCCCTGTGGTTATCTGTTCATCCTTGGGGTTTATTTTGGGGAATTTGTTGTGGGGCTTGTGTTGTCTTGAAGATCTTGTTGGAGAGCATCATGAAGAGAAGATTGTAGATCAAGACTCAGAGACCCAGAGCTTGGCTTGTTCCCTGTCTGTGAGGTTTGAGATCCTGAAGTTTGAAGGAAGTTCATGGTACTTTCCTGAGGAAGGCACTATGAATGACTTTCATTCTTTCTTCTCACCTCTTTCTTAAGTATCCAATGATGTTGGAGCCAGCTTGTGAGTTTAATTTCTCCTGAGGAGGAATGTAAACTGATCACATGTTGTTGAGCCACATGGGATAGAATTCCTAAGTGGAAGCCTCCTAGTACTTTCCTGAGGAAGGTCCTATGGGTCTATTCACTTAGTTCCCTTAGTTTATCTAGGATTTCTCAAGTATCCAATGATGTTGGAGCCAACTTGTGAGTTTAATTTCTCCTGAGGAGGAATGTAAACTGATCACAGTTGTTGAGCCACATAGGATACAATTCCTAAGTGGAAGCCTCCTAGTACTTTCCTGAGGAAGGTCCTACGAGTCTATTCACTTAGTTCCACTAGTTCAGATAGGATTTCCTAAATATCCAGTGATGTTGGAGCCTGCTTGTGAGTTTAATTTCTCCTGAGGAGGAATATAAACTGATCACAGTGGTTGAGCCACATAGGGTATGACTCCTGAGTATACACCTCCTAGTGCTTTCCTGAGGAAGACACTATGAGTCTGCTTACTTAGCTCCCTTTCTTTGGTAAGCTTGTGCTGAAGCTTGAAGACTGGGATTGCTTTCTTTTGGTTAGATTTTGCTTTAGGGCTTTGCTTAGATTTGATCAGATTCTGTGTTAGGGTTAGGATTAGAGAATAGATGATTCTTTCTCAAGTGTGTTTTGTTTGCCTGATGGCACTTCCCTTCTTTTATTTGTTCATTGCTTGATAGCATGTTGTTTACTTTCAGTATGATTACTGTTATTTCATGACTGGCTTGAGGTCGAGACGAGCTTGTGGAGGCTGAAGCCCCACACACATTTCCTCCCTCACTTGCATTGCATGCATTTTACTGTTTAAAGCTGATGCTTTTGTCTGTTTTGGTGTATCATTGATATGATCCCTTAGGACTCTCATTTCCTCTGATGAGGATTTGATGATAGACTTTTAGGTTGAAACCTATGCATGACAACATCTAGGAGTTCCCTGTTCAAACCTCAACCATAGGATGAATCCATGGCATGATAAAAGTAGGACTTGATAGTCTCCCTCCTAGTTGGGCCTGTTCTCTTCTCATCTCAAAGCAGTTGAAGATACAGTAATCATGAATGATTTCTTTCGTACGTTACGAGCCTTAAGCTATCTGAGAAAGGACGTATTCCCTCTCAGGTCATAGTCTCTAGTGCGGTTGAAATTGCAAACACAATAAAAAACACTTCTTTCAGGAGATAACCCGTAGTTAGTCGAACTACGTTTGCTCTGATCTTTCATACCAGATGAAAGTACGTAGGCATAGGATGCGACGTCCTAGCGAGCAACCTTCCCCACCTTCCCCCGTAGTTAGCCGAACTACGTTGACTCTGATTTCTCATTCTCTGATGAGAATACGTAGGCATAAAGCGCGACGCTTTGCCGAGTCATTTTTATTTTCTTTTTCATCCAGCCTTGATAGGTAGATAGATTATAACCAACCCGTCCAAGTAAACAAACAAGCGAGGATCCCGTCGAGTACGACGGACGTGAGGGGTGCTAATACCTTCCCCTTGCGTAACCGACTCCCGAACCCAGACAATGGTTGCGATGACCTTGTCTTACCCTTATTCGTCAGGTTTTTCCGATCGTTTCCTTTCCCGCTCTGAGGGATAAATAACGAAAGGTGGCGACTCTTCTGTCATGCCGGCACCTTATTTTCGCGCAAGCGACAGACTCCAAAACAACTCAATGCAACTCAATGCAACTCAATGCAATGTGGTACTAACACTTGTTATCATTTTTCGGTTTTTACACTTAAACCGGATCCACCCTTCTAGACCGATAACAACAAAGCCCGTCCCCTAGGCTTCAAACCCACCCTTCTAGGTTTCGGACAAGCCACTAATTTCCACGAAACTAGCAAACATTGCCTCTTGACTAAATGATGCATATGCAATCAACCAACAAAAATGCACTTAAGACCGTTCCCACGTCTTAATCCCATGCATTCAAATAATTCATCCCTTCAAGAATTACATTATGATTGCACATACAACATATATCACAACAATCAAGGTATTCACATCACAATACCAATATTACAATTACAAGCTATGCACACATATCCATAATGTTCTCATGCATACTTATCACATAATGGTACACAACATCATCAATGTATTCATAATTCAATACTATCACCACATTAGCACACAATGCACACATATCCACGATATGTTCTTATGCATTATTCACATTTATTCACATACACACAATATGCATTTACAACACCTATCAAGCAATGCACACATGTCTACGACAGGTTCTCATGCATTCTCAAGTAGTTCATTATACAAGATTTTCATCATGCTTACACGCATAACACGTTTACCACACCATGCACATATACTCATAATATATTCTCATGCTTTATTATTCGATTTAAACAATGCATTACGTTATCAATTACATTTTATAATCTAGGATTCATGCCTTACGGCTACCCACATCATATCTCATTTCAGTCATACACGTACTATTTGATTCATATGCGTATTAACCTATTTGAACTAAGCAGCCACTCATCGGATGAAAATCACAGAACAGGAACAACACTGTCTGATTCGCCACCATTTGCCTGGCGAAGCCTCGTGGCGAATGCTCGCTGGACCTTCGCTCGGCGAACTCCCTAGCGAGCAAAGTCAGTAGCTCCTTACTTGGTTCGCTGCCCTTCGCTACCTATCCTTCGCCTGGCGAACTTTCCAGCGAATACCACTGGGATTTAATTCTGAATTATTCGCTAGCATTCGCTGAGCTTCGCCTTCATTCGCCTGGCGAGAGCTAGTGAATCTGCGAAGACAGAACCCTCAATCTGTCCCCAACTTCCAATCCACCAATAATCGACCGATTCTTCACCAAATCAGTACCAACAACTTAACCACACATCACCAGACTATTCTACGGTATTATTTCTAGTTTCTAACCGATTAAACTACGATTCTACCGATTAAATCACTTTTGCCCTAAATGGGAAATGGTGGAAACTCACAATAAACCCAACCCACACATACATAATCATACACATGGATTAAATAACAATGTTTCTCACCCTTACCTTGATTGGATTGAAGCTTGAAGTTGATTCTTGGTGATTTCTCCAAGTTTCCCTCTTCTCTTCTCTTTTCTCCTCTTTCTTTATTCTTTCTCTTCTATTTCCTCTATCTTACTATCTTTTCTTTTCTCTTCCACTTTTCTTATATACTTCCTTATTTTCTTTCCTTCCCATTTCTCTTCAATTATCTACCAAATCAATCCATTTAATTAAAATAATTCAATTAATTAAATTTATTAACATTAATAATTAATTAATGAAATTTGGGCTGTTACAACCCTCCCCCACTTTAGGAATTTTCGTCCTCGAAAATGTTACCTGGTTCAAACAGTTCTGGCTAAGACTCCCTCATTTGGCTCTCCAGTTCCCAAGTCACATTTCCACCAGCCGGTCCTCCCCAAGCGACCTTCACCAAAGAAACCTCTTTGCCTCGAAGTTGCTTCAACTTCTGATCTTCTATCCGCATAGGTGATGCCTCCACAGTCAGGTTATCTCTCACCTGTACATCATCTGCTTGGACTACATGAGACGGATCCGCAATGTATTTCCTCAACTGAGATATATGGAACACATCATGGAGATTAGCAAGCGACGGCGGTAAAGCCATACGATAGGCCACTTCTCCTATCCTCTGCAAAATTTGATAAGGACCAATGAAACGCGGCGTCAACTTACGCGACTTCAATGCCCTACCAACACCAGTCATCAGAGTAATCTGAAGAAACACATGATCTCCCTCTTGAAATTCAAGTGCCTTCCTCCTCTTGTCTTGATAACTCTTCTGACGACTTTGAGAAATCCTCATCTTTTCTTGAATCATCTTAATCTTGTCCGTAGTCTGCTGAACTATCTCGGGTCCAACTACAGAACTCTCTCCGGACTCATACCAACACAGTGGCGTCCTACACCGTCTACCATACAATGCTTCGAACGACGCCATACCAATGCTCGAATGAAAACTGTTGTTGTAAGTAAACTCAATCAAAGGCAAGTAACTATCCCAATCTCCTCCTTTCTCCAATACACAAGCTCTCAAAATATCCTCAAGTGATTGAATAGTCCTCTCAGTCTAACCATATGTCTGAGGATGATAAGCTGAACTCAAACGCAACTTCGTACCCAAAGCACTTTGCAAGCTCTCCCAAAATCTCGAAGTAAACCTCGGATCCCGATCCGGCATAATACTAGACGGAATACCATGCAAACTGACAATCCTCTCGATGTATAGCTTTGCCAATTTCTCTAACGGATAATCCATTCGCATAGGAATAAAGTGAGCAGATTTAGTCAATCTATCCACGATAACCCAAATAGCTTCAAAATTACCCGGCGTCCTAGGTAATCCAGACACAAAGTCCATAGAAATGCTATCTCATTTCCACTCAGGAATAAATAACGGTTGCATCAAACCCGACGGTTTCTGATGCTCAATCTTCGACTTCTGGCAAGTCAAACAAGAATACACAAATTCGGCAATATCCTTCTTCATACGAGGCCACCAAAATATTTTCCTCAAATCTTGATACATCTTAGTAGCACCCGGATGAATACTCAATCCGCTACGATGTCCTTCCTCAAGAATACTCTTATTCAGTTTATCAAGGTCCAGTACACAAACTCTATTCCGACACTTTATAATACCATTCTCATCAATCCGAAAATCACCACCTTGGCCTTGGTTGATCAAAGTCAACCGGTCAACTAGACTCAAATCAAATTTCTGTCCTTCCCGAATTTCGTCCAGAATACCAATCGTAAGCTTCAACATTCCAAGCTTAACTCCATAAGAAGTCTCCTCACACACCAAACTCAAATCACGAAATTGCTCAATCAATTCCAACTCTTTCACCATCATCATCGACATGTGCAACGATTTCCGACTCAACGCATCCGCTACCACATTCGCTTTACCCGGGTGGTAATTCAACCCAAAATCATAATCCTTCAAAAATTCTAACCACCTTCTTTTTCTTGCATTTAGTTCCCTTTGATCAAAGAGATACTTCAAACTTTTGTGATCACTAAACACTTCAAATCTTGCACCAAACAAGTAATGCCTCCAAAGTTTAAGCACAAACACAACGGCGGCCAACTCTAAGTCATGTGTCGGATAGTTCTTCTCATGCACTTTGAGTTGCCTCGAAGCATAGGCTACAACTTGATTATTCTGCATCAACACACCTCCCAAGCCCACAAAGAAGCATCACAATACACAACAAACGGCTCTTCCGGATTTGGCAAAATCAGAACAGGGGCTGTCGTCAATCTTCCTTAAGTTCATGAAAACTCTCTTCACACTTGGCATCCCAAACAAAAGCTCGACCCTTCCTAGTCAATTGCGTCAACGACAACGATAACTTAGAAAATCCTTTAATAAACTTACGATAATAACCCGCTAAACCAAGAAAACTTCTAATCTCAAAAACTGATTTCGGAGTCTCCCATTGCGATACCGCTTCAACCATCGATGGATCAACCGCAATACCTTCACTTGAAATCACATGACCAAGGAAACTCACTTCTTTCAACCAAAATTCACACTTAGAAAGTTTCGCATGCAATTGCTTCTCTTTCAACACAGATAACACAGTCTTCAAATGTTCGACATGCTCCTCTTCATTCTTCGAGTAGACCAAAATGTCATCAATAAACACCACAACGAACTTGTCCAAATAAGGATGGAAAATCCTATTCATGTACTCCATAAATACACCTGGTGCATTAGTCACACCAAATGGCATTACAGAATACTCATAGTGTCCATACCTCGTTCTAAAAGCAGTCTTCTGAATATCCTCAGCTTTCACACAAATCTGATGATACCCAGACCTCAAATATATTTTACTGAACACATTTGCACCAACCAACTGATCCATCAGATCATCAATCCTCGGAAGTGGATACTTGTTCTTGATAGTCACCTTGTTCAATTGTCTGTAATCCACACAGAGTCTCATAGAACCTTCTTTCTTCTTAACCAACAACACCGGTGCACCCCACAGCGATACACTCGGACGAATAAACCTCTTCTCAAGCAAATCTTCAAGTTGACTCTTCAACTCTTTCAATTCCGATGCGGACGTACGATATGGAGCCATTGATATCAGACTGGTTCTAGGAATCAGGTCAATCAAAAACTCCACTTCTCGTTCCGGCGGTAAATCCCTTATCTCATCAGGAAAAACTTCCAGAAAATCACGGACGACTGGTAAGGCATCAATTGCCTCACTTTCACCAAAACTCAAAGTTTCCATCAACATAAATACCCTTGCACCATCTTGCACTGATTCTTTCACTTGCTTAGCAGTCATAAACAAATTCCCTTCATCACCCGGTTCAGGAAAAATAACCGTTTTATCAAAACAGTTAATATAAACACTATTGAATTTTAACCAATTCATTCCGAGAATGACATCAAGTTGATCTAAGTGAAGACACACTAAATCAACCCCAAAGTCTCTACCGAAAATACTCAAAGGACAATTCAAACATACATACGGTGTAGTTACCGAACCCATAGCATGAGTATCAATAACCATGCCACCACCAATAACAGACATTTCAAGATTCAACCTTCTAACGCACTCCAGAGAAATAAAAGAATGCGTAGCTCCAGTATCAATTATAGCGATCAAAGGCATACCATTAATAAAACACGTACCTCTGATCAAGCGATCATCACTAGCAGCCTCAGATCCAGATAAAGCGAACACTTTTCCGTTCCCTTGATTATTCTTCGGCTTATCACATTTGGTACTAATGTGCCCTTGCTCACCATAATTGTAGCAAGTCACACCCGTACCGCTTCTGCACTCAAGAGCCTTGTGGCCTGGCTTGCCACACTTGAAACACGTCTTCTCAACACTTTTGCATTCCGGAGCACGGTGTCACTCTTCACCGCACCTATAGCATCTCACCGGAGTAGAAACTCCTCCACTTGGTTTCTTATCGAAACCAACCCTTTGTTTCCCCTTTTCAGCAGGAGTCACATAAGGTTTTCCTCGAAATTGGCCCTTTCCTTTCTTATCACTTAGGTTCTTATAGTGGCTAGACCGAGCCCTACTATCCTCATCATAAATCCTACTTTTGTTTGCCAACTCAGAAAATCGCCGGATTTCCTGATAACCAATAGCTTGCTTGATCTCAGGCCTCAAGCCATTCACAAATTTGAGACACTTAGATCTCTCAGCATTAACAGTGTTGTAGTGAGGACAAAACTTGATCAATTCCTCAAATTTTGCCGCATACTCAGCTACCGTCGAATTACCTTGCTTCAGTTCAAGGAATTCAATCTCTTTCTTTCCGTGCAAATCTTCTAGAAAATACTTCTCCAGAAATGTCTCTCTAAAAAGATTCCAAGTAATCAAAATCTCATCCTCTTCAAATCTTTGGCGAGTATTATCCCACCAGTCCTCGGCTTCCTCTTCGAGCATATGAGTTCCGAATTGCACCTTCTGTGCATCCGAACAATTCATAACCCGAAAAATCTTCTCAATAGCTTTCAACCAAATTTGTGCTTTGTCAGGCTCGTGGGTTCCCTTGAATGTCGGTGGATTATTCCTTTGGAACCTTCCCAAAGCACGGAATTCATCGTCAGCATTATTCCCCCCATTCACATTGGCCTGAGGATTCTGTCCAATTGCCCCAGCCAATCTCGTCAAAGCCTCCGCAATTGCTTCGTCATTCCTACCTGCAACCATCTTAATGAATTCCAACAACAGAACCATGTAAGAACACCAATATCGATAGTGTAACACACAATATACACGGAGAACAACACACTAACAACTTGGTCGGACGGACCGACCTGCTCTGATACCACTTAATGTAACACCCCCTTCTATACCCCCAAATAATACAATAATATATATATAGGCACATATAAATTTTATCAGAGTATAATTTAAAATACGGTATAAAAGAAGTATGTCACATTATTACTAATAAAACACTCAACACCTGCTCTATAAAAATATGCAACAATGGGATAGTTTTCAAAGTAAAGGAACTTAGTCCTTAAACCCACATCTCGATATTTAGAATTAAAGAGGAAGGCTAAAACATTTGATCACATAAAAACAAGTTATCCAATTTGGTTCATCAAGCATTTATGTTACAAAACATCATCAACTGATACATCACAAGTGTATCACAAAAGAATGCTATACAAGCCTAACTACCCGGTGTTACATAATCAGAGCAGTCTGACTCAAAAGAATGAAGTTATACTTCACAAAAGAAACCTCCAGCAACCTAATCTGCAATGCCTCATAGAGCATTATAAAACAGCAGAAGGGTGAGAAATTACCATAATAATCAATGCATAAGATTATATATATACAAGTAACAATTACATATAATCCACATTTCTCACCACAATTCATTTTCGTAGTCATATACATCTCATCATACATATGCATAAATATGGATATTCATCTAGCATATCTCATCATGCACAATTCACAATTATCCAATATACATTCACTCACAAGCATATTTCATATATTAATGACATTTATGCTATGTGACTCCAAAACAACTCAATGCAACTCAATGCAATGTGGTACCAACACTTGTTATCATTTTTTGGTTTTTACACTTAAACCGGGTCCACCCTTCTAGACTGATAACAACAAAGCCCGTCCCCTAGGATTCAAACTCACCCTTCTAGGTTTGGGACAAGCCACTAGTTACCACGAAACTAGCAAACATTGCCTCTTGACTGAATGATGCATATGCAATCAACCAACAAAAATGCACTTAAGACCGTTCCCGCGTCTTAATCCCATGCATTCAAATAATTCATCCCTTCAAGAATTACATTATGATTGCACATACAACATATATCACAACAATCAAGGTATTCACATCACAATACCAATATTACAATTACAAGCTATGCACACATATCCACAATGTTCTCATGCATACTTATCACATAATTGTACACAACATCATCAATGTATTCATAATTCAATACTATCACCACATTAGCACACAATGCACACATATCCATGATATGTTCTTATGCATTATTCACATTTATTCACATACATACAATATGCATTTACAACACCTATCAAGCAATGCACACATGTCTGCGACACGTTCTCATGCATTCTCAAGTAGTTCATTATACAAGATTTTCACCATGCTTACACGCATAACACGTTTACCACACCATGCACATATACTCATAATATATTCTCATGCTTTATTATTCGATTTAAACAATGCATTACGTTATCAATTACATTTTATAATCTAGGATTCACGCCTTACGGCTACCCACATCATATCTCATTTCAGTCGTACACATACTATTCGATTCATATGCGTATTAACTTATTCGAACTAAGCAGCCACTCATCGGATGAAAATCACAGAACAGGAACAACACTGTCTGATTCGCCACCATTTGCCTGGCGAAGCCTCGTGGCGAATGCTCGCTGGACCTTTGCTCGGCGAACTCCCTAGCGAGCAAAGTCAGTAGCTCCTGACTTGGTTCGCTGCCCTTCGCTGAAGGATTCGCCTGGCGAACCTTCGCTACCTATCCTTCGCCTGGAGAACTTGCCAGCGAATACCACTGGGATTTAATTCTGAATTATTCGCTAGCATTCGCTGAGCTACGCCCGGCGAAGCTTCGCCTTCATTCGCCTGGCGAGAGCCAGCGAATCTGCGAAGACAGAACCCTCAATCTGTCCCCAACTTCCAATCCACCAATAATCGACCGATTCTTCACCAAATCAGTACCAACAACTTAACCACACATCAGCAGACTATTCTACGATATTATTTCTAGTTTCTAACCGATTAAACTACGATTCTACCGATTAAATCACTTTTGCCCTAAATGGGAAAATGGCGGAAACTCACAATAAATCCAACCCACACATACATAATCATACACATGGATTAAATAATATTGTTTCTCACCCTTACCTTGATTGGATTCAAGCTTGAAGTTGATTCTTGGTGATTTCTCCAAGTTTCCCTCTTCTCTTCTCTTTTCTCCTCTTTCTCTATTTTTTCTCTTCTATTTCCTCTATCTTACTATCTCTTCTTTTCTCTTCCACTTTCCTTATATACTTCCTTATTTTCTTTCCTTCCCATTTCTCTTCAATTATCTACCAAATCAATCCATTTAATTAAAATAAGTCAATTAATTAAATTAATTATTATTAATAATTAATTAATGAAATTTGGGCTGTTACACCCGTACCTTAACATCCAAGGTAAAAACTACTTACTCACTAATAGTAAGGACAATCTTACCCTTAAAGGAAATAAATAACAAGAAAGACCTTACAAACTTAGGGTAGGTAGCACTTAAATACTTGCTCACTTTTTTTTCAAAAAAACATTCTTTACACCCCACTTTCAAAATATTTCCAAACTTAAGGCTTTGTATACATCCATACGAGGATCACTACAAAGAACTTCTGAAAATCATTTCTAAACATACACTTCACATTACCTTTCAAACAAACAAGTGAGTTAAGTAACTAAGAGCCCATGGATAACCATGGATATAAAGGGTGCTAACACCTTCCCTTTATATAACCTACCCCCCGAACTCAAAATCTTTTCAAAAAGGTCTTTCCTGTTCTTTTATAGCCTTTCCTGTTGGATAAAATAAAAGTCGATGACGACTCTTGCTATCCACACATGTTTTTGTCAAACAAAAACACCAAGTCAGTTCTCCTACCATGTTACAACCTACATGTTATATATATAATAGAGATCATACTCCTAAAACATGTAGCACAAGTAAAAACCAAGGAGGGATCAAGCACTAAGGCGAGGAGATTGGTCTGTTACATCAATCAATCCTTCATGACAACTTTGGAAAAACTTATGCATCAATCTATAATACCTCCAATGATCAATGATCAATTAAATGGTAGATTTGATATCATGAAAGTTCATCAAGCATCAATCTAAACATCATGAACAAGATGGGCAACAAATCATCCAATTGATCAAGAGAAAAATAAAAGGAAAAAGAAAGAGAAGGAAAGATGAAGAGGGGACCAAATAGAATCAAGACTCAATATCACTTTAATATCAATTTCAATCACATTTCTTGGTGGACTAAGGCACTAAACCTATCATCAACCCGAAGCACCAAAAATGAATCAATGATTCATTTAATGATAGATTTGAATTGATGAAGGTTCACCCAACCTCATCAACATCCAAAGTCCATTCAAATTGAAGAGAAACTTGTTCAACAAGTTATGATCTAAGGCAACAACCAACGAGCCAATCAAAATGCAATAAAAAGGAATTAAAATGAATGAAAATAATTTTTTAAATAATATTTAAATGAAAATAAAAGGAAAGATGAAAATGAAGCCCCTAGGTAGCAATTAAATGCCCAATAATATTCCTTAAGTCAGTTGAGGATAATATGAGGCTGCCATATGTTGTCATTAACATTAACTAACTTTTAGAACCCTAATTGACCCATCTTGGCGTTTAGAAAGTAGTGAGATAACCAGTTTGGTGAAGACTGAAGTTGGTTGATACTCGATACTACACTCATTGAGATTCTAATCTAAGGGAGTTTTGGTTGGCAAGTCAGATGCCTACTGAATAATAACCTTTGAGAAGAATCAATGATATTGAGATCCCGTAGAACCCAGTTACTATTTCTAGGACAAGGTGAACCAACTAAACTTCAGTGGGAGGGTACTTACCTTTAAACCTCATGCAAGCCTCAAAACCTAGGGTTGTTGTGTGAATTGCTTGTGTGTGCTACATGTTCGTGTTTGGACATAACATCATAACATTATAACATCATGACATCATAAGCATAACATTCTCACTAACCATTTCAAGGACCAAAGGATTTATCTTTTCTCTTTGTTGCAGGTTATGGCTTCCGCTCGTAGGAACACTATCCGAGTCAACTTTGTAAGAATACCTCCCAAGCTTAAGGAATTGGTCTCTAAAGTTTCTGAAAGCTCTCAATTCATCAAGAAGCATGGTCACCTACTTGACTTGGTTACTTCAGGGTTTGATGAAGATATGATGAGTGTTCTGTTCTAGTTCTTTGATCCTAAACATCATTGCTTCACATTTCCCGAGTATCAGCTGGTGCCCACAATGGAAGAATTCTCCAAATTACTTGGTGTGCATATCCTTGATCAAAAACCTTTCACAGGCTTAGGGAAAGAGCCTAAACCTGAAGTCATTGTTGCAGCCCTACATCTAAGGAAGTCAGACATTGTATTGGAAACGAGAAGTGGAACTAAGGGTATTCTTGCTAAGGTATTGATGGAGAAAGCCCAAATATTCCTGGATGTTATGAGTTATGATGCCTTTGAGGAGATCTTAGCCTTATTGATTTATGGTTTAGTGTTGTTCCCTAATCCAGACCAGTTCATAGATGTACACGCCATCAACATATTTCTGACTCACAATCCGGTGCCTACTTTGCTTGGAGATATCTTACACTCTCTTCATACTCGTACTACAAAGGCGAGAGGAAATCTGACGTGTTGCATACCTCTACTATCAAGGTGGTTTATTTCACACCTTCCTCGATCTGTGATGAAGAATGTGCAAGGTTGGAGGTGGTCTAAAAGAATAATGTCACTTTCTCATTTAGACATTCATTGGTGTTCCAGATCTATGGAGAATGTCACTATCATTGAACGTTGCGGAGAATTCCCTAATGTGCCACTCCTTGGCATAAGAGGAGGCATTACCTACAATCCTTCTCTAGCACTACGTCAGTTTGGTTACGCTCGGAGTAATGGTCCTCATGACATGCTTATTCAGGGTATTGTGTTTGATTATGACAACGATCTTCAAGATTACCATCAAAGGTTTATACGAGCTTGGAGCATGATGAATAAGATCAACAACAATACTTTGGAACCAAAGCACTCCATTCCTTTGGAACCTTATCTCAGATGGGTGCGGTCTCGTGCTCAGACTCTTATGATGCCATACCCTGTTGTTCTACCAATAATTGTGGAGCCTGTTGCTGAAGGAGATGTTTCTTATACTATTCTTCATCCGGACATGCCTACAGATCTGGAAGAGTTGCATAAGCCTTGGATTCAACTGAAGGAGGAAAGAGATACCTTTGAGACTCAGTTTCATGCTTACAAAGACAAGGTGTTGGAGGTAACAAAGCAACTTCACGAGGAGCGAAATCTCAATACCTATCTCAACCCAAAGAGAAAGCGTCTATGGGAGACTTGAATCTCATATGCTTTATTTTCTTTATAATTTCTATGTTCCTTCATCTGTAAGCCCAAGGGGCAATACTATTTTATGTTTACTAATACAATTTTTATTTCTTCCTGTTTTCAACAAATTTAAATCCCGCGGTCTTTGAAAACATTGCATATGCATCTTCATACCATATCATTGTATAACAGGTTTTCGTTATAGATTTCTCATCTTCTCGCTGTTTATTTCAGCAGAAATGGCTCCCGATCAAACTATCTAAGAACTTCAAGCTCAGCATGCTCAATTTCAAGAGATAGTCATAAACTTGACCAAGGGACAAGAAGAATTGAAGGCACTTCTGCTAAAGAAGGAAAAGAAGAAGACCAAGAAATTAGTTGGCCTTATCAACCTGAGTAGGAGGTTCAAGGGTCCAGCCAAGACTAATGATGAAAGTGAGAATTCTGAAGAGGAATACTCGGTGAATAAAGAAGACAGTCTGCATGATGCTATTAGTGATTCTGACCGGGAGGAAAATTATTATCATGATCCTACTGACAGTGAGAAGATTAAGCTGCTGGAAGACCGAGTGAATGCTATGGATCTGCAGAAGAAGTCTGGTTTTGACTTTGAAGATTTGAGTTTAATTCCTGGAGTTGTCATTCCTACTGGGCTCAAACTTCCTGTTTTTGGGATATATGATGGTGTCTCATGCCCGAAGCTACATTTGAGGTCTTATGTCCGAAGAATCCAACCCGATACTGCTGATAAGAAGCTATGGATTCATTTTTTCCAGGAAAGCTTAACAAGAGCCCAACTGGAGTGGTATTACCAACTTGAGAGCATTAACGTTTGAACCAGGAGTGATCTTGCTGAAGCTTTCAACAGGAAGTATCAATATAATTTTGATTTGGCGCCAAATCGCATTCAACTTTAGAGCATGTCCATGGGTTCCAAAGAAAGTTTCAAGGAGTATGCACATAAATGAAGAGATCTTGCAAGCAGAGTTCAACCTCCCTTGACTGACAGGGAATTCGTTGATATGTTTATGAGTACACTGACCAGTCCTTTTTATAGTCATCTGATTGGAAGCTCGTCCTCTGGTTTCACCGAGTTGATAATGACTGGAGAACATGTGGAAAATGGTATACGGAGTGGTAAGATACAGATAGATGCCTCTTCAAGTACTGCTAAGAAGACTTCTGGTGGGAAAAAAGAATCTAATGCTGTTTATGGTCAACAGGGTCGTAATAAGAACAACCAGAATTAATCTGTAGGGGCAGTTCTGATCTCCAACCCTGCACCTACAAAACAGAATCAGCAACCGAATAATCAACCTAAGCATGGTGCACCCAAGAGAGTGTTTACAAAGCTCAACATGTCATTCGCTCAGGCATTACAACACACACTGAAAGGGGAGCTGATTACTGTGAGGGATCCTCCTACTAACCTCAATACTTCCTCTCCTCGTTACAATCCCAATGTAAGGTATGCATATCACTCGAATTGCCCCGGGCATGATACTAATAATTATTGGGCGTTGAAGAATAAGATTCAAGATATGATTGATGCTGGAGAAATTGATTTTGACCCTCCTGAGACTCCTAATGTGATTACTGCTCCTATGCCTAAGCATGAGAAGACTGTTAATACTGTTGATGATAGTTCTTATGTTTCTATGGTGACTGATCTGACTAATCCTCTGATGATTGTTAAGAAGAAGCTGCTGCAAGCTGGTTTATTTCCGGGTTGCAATGAAGACTGTTGTTATTGTATCTGCTAATCCAAAGGTTGCTGGAAGCTAAAAGAAGGTATTCAGCGTTTGATGGGCAGTCATACAATATTGTTTGAGAAGAATCCCTGTGTAGAAAGCTTGTGTGAAGGTTTTTCTCAATATCTGAAGATTGAAGACGTTTCCATGGTTACTAAAATTCCTGTGAGGATTACTACTAAGGGTCTTGTAAAGACTATTGCTGAAGGTCCTGTGAAGATTAGTGCTGAGCCAACGGTGGCTCCCCTGATTATTACTACTCCTGGTCCAATTCCATATTCTTCCGACAAAGCTATTCCCTGGAACTATGGTGCTGATGTTTATATCCATGGTGTTAAACAAGAACCTTTGACTGATATACTTATTGAAGATATTAATCCGGACATCGACAATATTGTTGGGACTAGTAAGGTGACTAGAAGTGGAAGGATTTTCTCTCCTGAGAATATCTCAAAGAATGCTGCAACTCCAGTTCATATCTCCTCCTCTGGGCCAAGTACTGAAGCTCGAGGCAAAGCACCTGTGATTAAGCTTGGCCAAGTTGAAACACCAGCTGTTGAAGATCTCTCTAAGCCGATGGAGGAAGTTCTGAAGATCATCCGCAAGAGTGATTATGATATTGTTGAACAATTGGGGCATACTCCCTCCAAAATTTCTATGTTGTCTCTACTACTGTGCTCTAAAGCCCATGCTAAGGCTTTGGTGAAGTTTCTAAAGTTTGCTCATGTACCACATGAGATCTCTGTGGACCAGTTTGAGAATTGTGTTGCTAATCTGACGACTGATAATGGCCTAGGCTTTTCTGATGCTGATTTAACTCCCGCTAAGAGAAACCATAACAGAGCTCTGCATATCTCCATTGAGTATAGGGGCACTACTTTGTCTCATGTGCTGGTGGATAATGGTTCCTCATTGAATGTGTTACCAAAGGCTGTTCTCGATAAGCTCAACTCTAAAGATGCTGTACTAAGACCTAGCAATGTGGTGGTGAGGGCCTTTGATGGTTCAAGAAGAATGGTACATGGAGAAGTCGACTTCCCTATCAAAGTAGGATCTCAAGTTTTTGATTCCACTTTCTATGTGATGGATATCCTCCCTGCTTATTCTTGCTTGCTTGGGCGCCCCTGGATACATGGGGCAGGTGCTGTGACCTCTACTTTACACCAGAAGTTAAAGTATACGTTGAAGGGTAAGATTGTCACTGTCTGTGGTGAAGAGGAGTATATGGTCAGTCACGTGAATAATTTCAGGTGTGTAGAAATGGAGGGTGAATTTGTTGAAACTCCTTGCCAGACCTTTGAAGTGGTTCTTCAGAATGTTCCCGCTATTAAGAAAGTTCTTGTTGTTACCCGAAAACCTCCTACCATAACCTCTCTGAAGGATTCTAGAGCTGTAGTTGAAAAAGGTGGTATTACTATCTGGGGTCAGCTTCTAGACATCCCTTACAAGTCTGGTTTGGGTTTTACTGCAGAGGCTCAGAAGGTTATTCGTCGTGCTCATGCTATTCGTATTACGAATCAAGGAATCCAGAGAGATAATGTCAATGTTGTGGAAGACTCTAATGAAGACTACAACCTGGACGATTGGATATTTCCCACCATTGGAAATGGACTCAACAATTGGAAGGCTGAAGATTTCATTCCTATCTCCTTTAGTAAGGAGTAATTGCTGTTTTTTTGTCTTTCTTTATTTTGGCCTTGTAACTTTGAACAATTTAAAAAATTTTAAGTCTTGTGCCTTGCCCGTGGCACAATGGTATGCTTGTTAAGGATTGTCATTTCATTTGCATATCTTCATTAATAAAATCATTGGACATTTTGCTTTCGTAAATATTGTGCTCCCTGTCTTTCTTTTTATTTTCTTTTTTCAAAAAAAGCTATGTGTTCTTACACACACCCACGTAACTAAAATGCAGATCCTCATCCACTCCGGATCCTATTGATAACAGTTCTGCTATTGCTAATTATGACTTCGAAAATCTGATCTACCATGCTGAGGATGGAAATGAGGAAGATTGTGAAGTGCCCGTTGAACTTGCTAGGTTGCTACGGCAAGAAGAGAAAGTTATACAGCCGCATGAAGAACCAATCGAAGTTGTGAATCTAGGAACCGAGGAAGACAGAAAAGAGGTCAAGATAGGAGTTGAATTAGAAGATAATGCTAAGTACAGGTTAGTTCAAATGCTATGCGATTATGTGGAGATCTTTGCTTGGTCTTATGAAGATATGCCAGGGCTGGATACAGATATTGTGGTCCACCGTCTACCGATGAAGGAAGATTGTCGCCCAATAAAGCAGAAAGTTCGTCGTATGCGCCCAGATATGTCAGAAAAGATTAAAGATGAAGTAATGAAACAATTCGAGGCAGGATTCCTAGCTGTCACTTCTTATCCCTAATGGATTGCTAATGTGGTACCAGTACCGAAGAAGGATGGAAAAGTTCGTATGTGCATGGATTACTGGGATCTGAACAAAGGCAACCCTAAAGATGATTTTCCGCTTCCACACATTGATGTTCTGGTAGACAACACTGCTCAACATAAGGTATTCTCTTTTATGGATGGTTTCTCTGGTTACAATCAGATTAAGATGGCACCCGAAGATATGGAGAAGACTACATTCATCACACAATGAGGCACCTTTTGTTACAAGGTAATGCCATTTGGTTTGAAGAATGTTGGGGCAACTTATCAGCGTGCTATGGTAGCCTTATTCCATGATATGATTCATCATGAAATAGAGGTATATGTTGATGACATGATAGCCAGGTCCCAGACTGAAGAAGAACATCTTGACCACCTGCACAAGTTATTTGAGAGGTTAAAGAAATACAAGTTGAGATTGAACCCAAACAAATGTACCTTTGGAGTTAGATCTGGTAAACTCTTGGGTTTCATTGTCAGTGGTAAAGGTATTGAAGTTGACCCTGCGAAGGTAAAAGCTATACAAGATATGCCCGCTCCCCGTACTGAGAAGGAAGTCAGAGGTTTCTTGGGACGCCTGAACTACATTGCAAGATTTATTTTCCAATTAACTGCTACTTGTGAACCAATCTTCAAGTTGCTGAAGAAAGATCAAGTAATGGAAGGGAACGATGAATGCCAGATAGATTTTGATGAGATTAAGAAGTATTTCCAAGAACCTCCGATTCTGATGCCACCAGTTGAAGGAAGACCCTTGATTATGTACTTAGCAGTGCTAGACAATTCAATGGGGTGTGTTTTGGGCCAGCATGACGAGTCTGGTCGAAAAGAGAAAGCAATATACTACCTTAGCAAAAAGTTTACCGACTGTGAAACAAGATACTCATCGCTCGAGAAAACCTGCTGTGCTTTTGCATGGGCTGCTCGCCGACTAAGACAATATATGTTGACTCATACCACTTTATTGATTTCAAAGATGGATCCTATCAAGTACATATTTGAGAAACTTGCCCTCTCCGGACGAATAGCAAGATGGAAAATGATTTTGACAGAATATGACATCCAGTATACCACTCAGAAAGCAATTAATGGAAGTGTGGTAGCTGATCATTTGGCTTATCAACCAGTGGATGACTATCAGACTATGAATTTTGAGTTTCCAGACGAAGATATTATGCTTGTTGCTAAAGAACCTAGACAGTATGACGGACCCGAACAGGAATCCCGATGGACTATGGTTTTTGAAGGAGCTTCTAATGCACTTGGTAATGGAGTTGGTGTTGTGATTATATCTCCTGAAGGTTGTTATACACCGTTTACTACTAGACTTTGTTTTCGTTGTACAAATAATATGGCTGAGTATGAAGCGTGCATCATGGGTATCAAGGCTACCATTGAGATGAAGATCCAGTTCTTAAGTGTATATGGGGATTCAACCCTGGTAATTAGTCAGGTTAAAGGAGAATGGGACACAAAACATCAAAATCTCATTCCTTACAGAGAACAGGTGTTGTCTTTAATTCCATATTTTGAAGAGATTACTTTTGAATATATTCCACGAGACGAGAATCAATTGGCAGATGCATTAGCTACCATGGCATCTATGTTTGAGATCAGGGGGGATGATGAAGCTCCTAGAATTACTATTGATAGATTTTTTGAACCTGCATACTGTTATGAGGTTGATACTGAGGGAGTAGAAGAAAATCCTTGGTTCCACGAAGTAAAAAGATCTTGAAGCTCAGGAATATCCTGAAGGGGCATCTATCAATGACAAGAAATTTCTAAGGAGGTTCTTTGCCAAGTTCTTCCTGAGTAATGAGATTTTATACAAGCGCAATCACGATTCGACTTTGCTCCGTTGTGTGGACAAGAAGGAAGTAAGGGAGATTATGGAAGACATGCATGATGGGATATTTGGTACTCATTCTAGTGGGCATATGATGGCAAAGAAGATTATGAGAGTAGGTTACTACTAGTCTACCATGGAAGTTGATTGTCATCTACATTCCAAGACTTGTCATAAATTCCAGATATATGCTGATAAAGTACATGTACCTCCAGTTCCATTGAATGTTCTGACTGCTCCTTGGCCTTTTTCAATGTGGGGCATTGATATGATTGGTGAGATCAAACCTACAGCTTCCAATGGACATCGTTTCATTCTTGTTGCTATTGATTACTTTACGAAGTGGGTAGAGGCAGCTTTGTTCGCTTTTGTTACCAAGAATGTTGTGGCTCGGTTTATCAAGCATAATCTTATATGTAGATATGGCATCCCCGAAAGGATTATCACGTACAATGGTACTAATCTGAACAATACTATGATTACTGAACTTTGCACGCAGTTCAAGATCAAACATCACAATTCTTCTCCATATCGACCAAAGATGAATGGCGTAGCGGAAGCCGCCAACAAGAATATTAAGAAGATTTTGCAAAAGATGACAGTGACATACAAAGATTGGCTAGAGATGTTACCATTTGCTCTTCATGGTTACCGTACCACAGTACACACTTCAACTGGGGCAACGTCGTTCTCTCTTGTTTATAGTATGGAAGCAGTTTTACCTGTTGAGGTTCAGATTCCTTCTTTGAGAATTATGAGAGATGCAGACTTAGAGGAAGATGAATGGATTCAGACTCGACTTGACCAGATAAATTTGATTGATGAGAAGAGGCTTGCAGCAGTTTGTCATGGTCAGATATATCAGAAGCGTATGATCAAAGCCTTTAATAAGAAAGTCAAACATCAGGTTTACCAGGCTGGAGATTTGGTAATCAAGCGTATCATATTACCACAGGGTGATCCTAGGGGAAAATGGACTCCCACTTATGAAGGGCCATTTGTAGTCAAGAGGGTATTTTCTGGAGGTGCCATGATACTTGCCACCATGGATGGTGAAGATTTCCCGCAACCCGTGAACGCGGACATAGTCAAAAAATACTACGCATAAAAAAAAGGAACCACTAGGTTGACTGGCCTAGACAGAAATAAGGGCATCCCGGCAAACCAAAAAGGTTCGGGCAAAAATTAGGGATATATATATATATATATATATATATATATATATATATATATATATATATATATATATATATATATATATATATATATATATATATATATATATATATATATATATATATATATATATATATATATATATATATATATATATATATATATATATATATATATATATATATATATATATATATATATATATATATATATATATATATATATATATAAATTGTACACCCGGTAAGTCGAAAACCTAGAAAGGCGGCTTGGGCAAAAAAGGGTATCCTGGTGGATTGAAAACCCGAAAGGGCGATCCAGGCAAAAGTTAGGGATTAAAGTGTACGAGTATGTCTCGTTGGATCACCCATGTAACCTTAACTAGTTGTACTACCAATGTCAAGTTCAAACGGTGCAGATCAGTCCAGTTGTTTCTTCTCCAACAACAAAGAGATGAGATGCTTGAAGATAATAGCAATAGCAGATTTGAATCTTGATAGGATCATTTACACATAGTTGTTTCCCTTGTACTCTTTTCAAATTTTCTACGACGAACTCCTCTTACTAGGATTTCTGTCTCATTGTTCAAAAACTTGTCGATTCATAGGCCATTTTTCAAAATTAATAAAATTCAGTTTTCTTTTCCCGTTTTACTTAAGCTTAAATGTCCATTGATTATATTGAATGATATATGCTTTTGAATATGATTGATGTTTACCAAAAAATAAAATACATATGAAATTACAATAACAACATTTACGAAGGACTATCAGAGGTAAGAATCCCCAGTAAAGTCCATATCCAGCAGATCTTCGCAGGGTCATCCCCACTGAGTAAACTTCACGGATTTATTTCAACAAAGCATTACAAATAATCTCTTGTACTTCCAGTTCTACAAAATCCCAGACAGATTCCTCTTAAATATGGTATCCCTAGAAGAGTTAATACATGGTCAGATAATACATCAGAGGTATATCCATCTCTTTTATCCCTAGTCAGGATATTCAGGAATCTATTCTTCCAATAAAAAGTACAACAAACAGAAATCGAAAAGAGTCCTAAATACTACATGCTGAACACAAGATGGGAACGATGTCTTCATATTCTTCAACAACGAATCGAGATTTATTTTCCCCAGCTAGCAGTGGTCACATGAAACTATTAACAAGCTTCAACTACATAATTCATACATACATCGTTTCATATCATATGCATACAACATTCTCATTTATGATAAGAATATCGTCTTGCAAAGCATATATACATCATGACATTGCATAGAACTAACCTTGCTTTTCAGGTTAACTCCCCAGCAGACGAACATCATCAACAACTTATTCTCGGGCTGCTTTAAACCCCCGGGACAACGTCTTGGACTGCTTTATCCTCCAGGAACGTATATAACAATATCTTGGATTGCTTTATCCTCCAGGAGTACATATAACAATATCTTGAGCTGCTACAACCCTCAAGATTACATCCACCAATGTCTTGGGCTGCTACATCCCCTGAGATTACATCCGTATCCATCTTGGGCTGCTATATTCCCCCAAGGGCTACCTCAAACAATATCTTAGGCTTCTATAAACCCCTAGGATAATATCTTGGACCTCTATATCCTCCAGGATTACACATAACAACGTCTTGGACTGCTTTATCCTCTAGGACCACATCAAATAACATCTTGGGTTGCTACGTCCCCCGAGATTACATCAATCTATGTTTTGGACCGCTTTATCCTCCAAAAGATATATCTGAAGAACATTTAACCCCGAATGGCATCCTTAAGCCCATTCAAGCAATACAACCAACCAACAAAACTACTTCGCGCACCAGAGTGTGAAAATTTTTGGGCTTCAGTGTTCAATCCTCTTCAACCTTCAAGTCACGAAAGGCAGACATGCCAATCTAACTCCTCAGGTTTTATAAAATTGAACAGGGGCAGCTGTTGTACCCCAAAATTTACCCTCCCATATTCAAGACAATGTGTCCCAAGAGGTTACTTAATAGTCACAAGATTCGCAATTGGTCAAAGGGATTGAAGATTTCTTCAAAGCCTCCTCCTGAACAGTGGATCTTAGAACTAGGGTTTTGAGTCTCCCCGAGCAAAATGGACTTCTAAAACTTAAAACGGACTTCATAACATCCCACATACTTCAAATAATCCCCATGTCAAGTTTCAGAGCTTTCCTCATAAGTTTGGCTAGTCAGATGCTCAGATACCTGAAAATTAGTTAACTTGGTCAAAAAGTCAACTGTGGTCGATTCAAAGTCAAACTTCAAGATTTTTGGTCAACATCAAGATTACGAGGTGAAATTTATCATTTGATCAAGGGTCGATCATGACTCATCAGGGAAACCTCAGATCATCAAGAATCGGAAGTTGCTAAATTAGGGTTTTGTGCAGGAAAAGTCAACTGAACTTTGACCAGCCATAACTTTCACATGTTTCATCAAAGATTTCCCATCCAAAGCTCATTTTGAAGGAGTTTAATTCTCTACAACTTTGTGTCTCACAAGCCAAGCCTAAAAATGCTTCATTTGAAAGATATGAGCCAAGACATTATAGGTCCTTTTGAAAGTCAACAAAAAGTCAACTTTTTTCCAAAGCTCATAATTTGAAAATGGTAAAAAATATGAACATGAGACGAAAAGGGTTGATTAGAGGATACCCTAATATTTCTAAAAAGTCTTAGAACACCTCCATAGCATTAAAATTGAGGAAGTTGTGTATTGTCAAAGTTGGCAATTTTTCAAGGGGTGTATGAAGTAAAGAGGGCCATAACTTCAATTCTTTCCAAATGGGCCCATAAAATTGCAACCCAAACTTGAAGATAAAGTCATTCACGACCCAATGACCATATTTTTTGATTTTTTATCATTTATTTTATATTATTTTTGATTTTTATCATTTAAAATCATTTTTAATTAAAATAAATTATAAAAAATCAAAGATTTGATTTAAGATTTATTTTGGGATCAAATATATGGTATTAAAAGTGATTAAAGTCATCCAAATTCATTCAAGACCAATATGGTATGATTTAATTTGATTTTTTTTGACAATTATGATAATTGGCTCCTTCATCTTGAAGCAACCCATTAAACTCCAACCAAGGCCCAATTGTTTTCCCTAATTTACACTACTTTATATACACAACAAGGTCAGGATGAAAAAAAGGAAGAGAGAAAATTTTTTTTGGAAGTCATAAGAACCTTAGAATAATCTTAAAACAGTTTTGCAATAAGATTCAATCAGCTTTACAAGTCCATTCACATTCCTCAAGATCCTAGGAACCTATCCCACAAAGACTTGAAGGTTGAGACCTCACGAAGTGCATCCCATGAACATGCCGCCTCTCATTCTTCTTTTTTTTTGCTTTCTAATCTTTAATTTTATTGCACTTTATCATATTTTCTGTTCATAATGATTTTCATAATCATGTTTAGATTTGTTTTAATAATCTGTTTGCAAGATATGATGCAGGTTTCAAGAAGTGCCATGGTTAAGGCATAAGCTTTTCAAGAGTCGAAACTCTTCGTACAGACATTTTCAGGCCTTCCCCCATTTATTTTTAGTGAATTTCTTCCTTTCTTTTTTTTATGTTTTATAGTTATTATTATTAAAACATTATTATTAATTTAATTAACCATTAATCTTTACTAACTGCTGACTAATTATTTTTCTTAAAATAAAATTTATAATATAATTTTATATTTTTTTCTCTCACATAACTTTTTTTTTAATTTATTAATTAAAATTGTAAATGATTATAACTAGGTTTAGATCAATTTAAAAATCCTAATTTTGCACTAACCCTAATTAGACCCTCATTTTCTAAACTTAATCTTTTTTTTTTAAAAACAATTAATTTCTTAACTTAATTTATTTTTATTGCTTTATTTAAATTATTTAGAGGATTGTATAGGATTTTCCTTATCTAATTTATTTTTTCGCACCGATTATTCTGTAATTGCCCCAAAGCCGTGTAATAGTTTAGGACTTTATTTCTTATTTTTTTTATAACTTCCGTAAATATTTAATTGCCTAGTTAGTAATCTAGGGCGTGAAAAGATCTAATTGAATAAATTGGACTTAGAGAATCAATAATAAAAGAAATATCTGAAAATAATCACTCACACACGTAAGTCGATCGTTCTACGATCGCCATCTGCACCTCCTAGGGTTACCCCTCTTAGTTGCCTTAATGTGGTCAAGTCCCTCGAACGTAGGGGTGTCTTAAGTGATGTCCCTACAAACAGATAAATCATCAAGTCCCTTTAAAGTTAAAATGATCATAGTCCCTTCGAAGTTGCCTATGGAATAAATGATCTTGTCCCTCAATGACCCTACAAAAATGATGATAGTCCCTTCGAATTACTAAGACACCTCTACATGTTGCCTTCTTTGACCATACGATGACCTTACGCCCGTCCCTTAACATCCAATGTAAAGACTACTTACTCACTAATAGTAAGGACAATCTTACCCTTAAAGGAAATAAATAACAAGAAAGACCTTACAAACTTAGGGTAGGTAGCACTTAAATACTTGCTCACTTTTTAAAAAAAAACATTCTTTACACTTCACTTTCAAAATATTTCCAAACTCAAGGCTTTGTATACATACATACGAGGATCATTACAAAGAACTTTTGAAAATCTTTTCTAAACATACACTTCACATTACCTTTCAAACAAACAAGTGAGCTAAGTAACTAAGAGCCCATGGATAACCATTGATATAAAGGGTGCTAACACCTTCCCTTTATATAACCTACCCCCCGAACTCAAATTCTTTTCAAAAAGGTCTTTCCTGTTCTTTTATAGCCTTTCCTATTGGATAAAATAAAAGTCGATGGCGACTCTTGCTATCTGCACATGTTTTTGTCAAACAAAAACACCAAGTCAGTTCTCCTACCGTGTTACAACCTACATGTTAGATATATAATAGAGATCATACTCATAAAACATGTAGCACAAGTAAAAACCAAGGAGGGATTGAGCATTAAGGCGAGGAGATTGGTCTGTTACATCAATCAATCCTTCATGACAACTTAGGAAAAACTTATGCATCAATCCATAGTACCTCCAATGATCAATGATCAATTAAATGGTATATTTGAAATTATGATAGTTCATCAAGCATCAATCTAAACATCATGAACAAGATGGACAACAAATCATCCAATTGATCAAGAGAAAAATAAAAGGAAAAAGAAAGAGAAGGAAACATGAAGAGGGGACCAAATAGAATCAAGACTCAATATCACTTTATCATCAATTTCAATCACATCTCTTGGTGGATTAAGGCACTAAACCTATCATCAACCCGAAGAACCAAAAATGAATCAATGATTCATTTAATGATAGATTTGAATTGATGAAGGTTCATCCAACCTCATCAACATCCAAAGTCCATTCAAATTGAAGAGAAACTTGTTCAACAAGTTATGATCTAAGACAACAACGAACAAGCCAATCAAAATGCAATAAAAAGCAATTAAAATGAATGAAAATAATTTTTTAAATAATATTTAAATGAAAATAAAAGGAAAGATGAAAATGAAGCCCATAGGTAGCAATTAAATGCCCAATAAAAATTTGACAAAACAAGAAAAACCTAAGGATCAAGACCTCAAAAGGTCAGATCCAAAATGTTTGAAAATGATTAAAATAAAAATGATAGAAATTAATTAAAATAAAATAAGAAGAAAATAGCAAAAAAAATGCAAAAAATAATTATCAAAATAAAAATAAATAAATAAGGTGAAGAATATTTTGAAAAAAAATGGAATAAAAAATCAAATCAGAGTTGTTTTTAATAATTATTTTAAAGGAAATGAAATAAAAATTAAAATAAAAAGAAATTCAAAATAAAATGGAACAACTAGGGAGTAGGTGGCGCTACCTGATTGGCCAGGAAATTTGAATTTTCCACCCTTGTGCATGAACTCACTCGCCTTCAACCTCCGTTTACTTGATTTTGCAGGTTCATAAATTCATGTTTTCAGGCTCAAACACTGATCGTGCAAGCTTCTAAACACATCATCATTCATGTCCCTCTGCATTGGAGCCATTGATTCACTCCAAGCATAGAGAATTTCTAGAAATACAATGAAACCTAAGTTACTTCAAACTAAACTAAATTTCAAATATAAAGAATAAATTCCAGTTAGGTTAGGGGAAATGATCAGTAGAACTAGATAAAGAGAACGGTAACTTGTTTGAGTGAGAATGAAACTTGTATCTACCTTTCCCAAATGAGCTTCAAGGTATGAAAATGGTGGAATCAGTTTACTGCTTAGAGGTCATAGCAAGCTATGGTACTACTTTGGTTAGCTTCATAAGAGACCGGTGATGGATTCTGGGTAAGGAATTTGAGTTAAAATCAAGAGAGAATAGGATTTCAACTTTCTGGTTTTAAAGTGATTTCGAGCTTCAGAGTATCCGAGATTTCTTGGCTTTCAAAGCTTGGTTTTCAGTGTAGAACGAAGTTCTATTTATAGGAAATGCAAAGGAAAGCTCACACACTTGAAATGGGATAGAATTCGCGTGAATTAAGTTGGAAAATTTTCAATTGTAACATGTGTGAAGTGAGGTGTGGAATGTGTGATTTGACGAGCAATCCAAGTCATTTTAAGTTGTACCAGATGTGTTTCACCATAAAAAATAAGTTTGCACATGTGCAAAGTTGTCCCATATGAATTATGGGCCATTTTTGAATTTACAGGTCACGACCAAAGCAGAGTTGAGATCACCTTCTTCCAATTGAAGCCAAATGGAATTCCCTCGTATGTTTTATGATTTTTCTTGAGCCAAATGATCTACTCATAGAGTAGAACACAATGCAAAAATAATCACTTCAAATGGGTACTTGATGAGAAAACAGAGATCTTGAGAAGTTGAGGAAAAACCACTGGAAATTAGGTCTGGCATTATGTCAAACAGGTCATGACCTAGTTTTGTGCACAAGTGGCCTTCAAGGTTTGAGTTCTTTAGAGCATGAATTGATGTTTGACCTCTAAATAAAAGTTGTAGGGGAAAATCAAGAGGGATATTTGGTAAAAAGAAGCGCCCATAAAAGTTGAATATTGAAGGAGTTATGATCTTTGGAACATGGGCATGCCATACTTGAATTTTAGGCCAAAATTTTCTAAGTCCACAAAATGACCTATAATGTCTTCAAACTTTTGATGGTCTTCCAAGCATAATTGGATCTTGAATTGTGAAGAGAAGTTGGAGAGAGTGTCAAGATGAGTCATTTTCCTAAATAACCACTCAAAATGTTTGAAGTATGAGAAGTTATGAAGTCTTGAACTTAGGCTTGGAATTTTGACTTTTTGGTCAAACTTCCTTGAACAAACTTGCAACATTGGATATTTTCTTGCATTTCAAGGCACATTGATGATTGTATAAATTCAAAATGATGTACTCTTGATTGTACTTTGAGGAAGCTTATAATGGCTTGAAGAAACATGTTGGTTAAGCCATGGAAATAAACACATGAACCTTTGAAAATTCTTGAGAAACAAGCTATCCAATCTTGAGATATCTTTGATCAAAATGAAGTTGAGTGATGCCTTAGACCCTATGCTTTAATATTATAGGTTATGCTTTTAGGAATAACCTTTAAAGATCAATGTTTGACCCCACTTTGACTTGAGGAACTCAAATCCTAACTGAGGATACATTCACTTGATGCTCTTGATTCCAAACCCTACCTTGCAAAAGAAACAAAAGGGAACAAAGCATATTTTTATATTTTTATTAGAGGTTAGAAAATATAAAGCATATAAGTACAAAAATAGAGGTACACAAAGAGGTGCTTGGTGATCTCTACAAAGGCAAACCTAATGGTGGGAGGGTTAGGAGACAACCAAGTTTATGATCTTGATGCATTGTAAAGATGCAAATGAGGTGGTATCCTAGGGGTAAAAATTAGGGTATGACACATATGTCTTTATGTAGACGACTTACTCATATTTCGATAAAACCTTCATGCTGTTAATGATGTAAAACCACTGTTGTGTGATAATTTTAAAATAAAAGATCTTAGAGTAGCCAGTGTGATTCTTGGGACCAAGATTACTATATCCTAAAAGGAAATATATTTGGATCAATCTAACTATATGGAGAAGATCTTAAAGAAACATATTTATTTTAACCGTAAACATTCTTGCACACGATCCTAGTGTTGAACTATTTAAGAACATTGTTGATAGTGTTAGACAAACTAAATATGAGAGCGTCATTAGCAGTCATAGGTATGGAAATGATGGTATTAGACCAGACATTGCATATGTCATAGGATTGTTGTATTGGTTACGTATAGACGGAGCAATGATCATTTGAAAGCCATTGAGAAAGTCATTTGATACCTTAAAAGGACCATGAATCTTGGTTTACATTATCATAGATTTCCTTCATGTAGGATACATGGATGCGGATTGGAATACCTTATCATATGATTGCAAAGAAACTAATGGTTATATATTCAGTATATCTTGATGAGCATTATCTTGGAAATCAAAGAACTGGCAATATGGGATCAATCCATGATGGGGTATGCAATGATAGCATTAGCGAATTCTAGTGAAAAACTAAGTTGGTTAAGATGTTTTCTAGCTAATATCCCTTTATAGAAAACAAATCTATGCCACTAGTGTTGATCCACTATGAAAGTGTACTAGCATGATTCTCATCGAGGGTCTCCCTGACAGGCGAACTTTTAATTTATCCTAAGAAAGAGGGAAAGAGAAAAAATATAAATAAACCCGTGTGTATGCAATGTAAAACAATACAATAAGAGATTGAAAGTTTGTGGTTGGTTATACTGAGGGAAGGTACTAGCACCCTAAGTATCTATAGTATCCTATAAGAACCTCCTGTGTATATTTATGTTACTATTGATTGAGTCATCTAATATGTATTGAGATTTTGTTAACTGTTTTGAGTGTGTGATAAGAGTGGAAATTTTTGTTGTTGTTTTTGTAGTGTAAGTTGAATAAACTAAGACAAAGGTGTAGGAACCTAAGGGTTTTAATTATTATTTTTCTCGCTAAGATATGTCAATCTTATGCCTACACATTCTCAAAAGGAAGTTGAGAAATCAGAGCTTTCGTAGTTCCACCTACTAGTGGGTGGAATTGGGTTTGAGAGAAGCGACTAGTTGTCATATTAATGGAGATATCTCACCTATTCACCATAAACATTTTGAGAAAGAAGAAATAAAGGAAGAAGCTTTAAACTTGGATGTAGAAAATCTAGAGCAATGCCATATCTTCCTTTAATGAGTCTTTGCATACTAAGAGAGGGACCTTGACTTGGATATGTAATCAACAAGTATGCCACTTATATTACTTAGATGGAAGAAGTGTTTTTTGTACCATAATAAGAGAAGGAATCAAACTTGGATTTTGAATCAACAAGTGTGCCACTTATATCACTTAGATGGAAATTTTTTGAATTGTTTGATTTATGTTGTGGGAAATAGAAGAGAAATCTCTTATATAGAGATGATTCATGTCTCATCTCTAGAGGGGGAGTTTTGAGTTGGAATCCAAAGGTTGGCTAGGGTTTGACTTGAAGTTGAAGTTTGAAGCCATAAAAGGGTTATGGTTTGAGTTTTTTTTAAGGTTTGAAGCTATAAGGGTCTATGGTTTGAGTTTTTGAATGAATTTAAAAACTTCAAAGGGAATCCTAAGGCTTTATTTGAAGTTTGAGAACCTCAAAGGGGATTCTAGGGTTTTAACTGAGTTTTAGATTGAAGAGGATCCTAAAGTTTGAACTGAGTCTAAACTTAAGGATAGGTATTGAAATGCAACAGTTGTATGAATGCAAGTGTTATAAACATAAATGTCAAGATAAACTTAACAAGACAAAATTGATTAAGCTTTTAAACAAATGTATTCATCAAGGATGAAATGAACATGATTATGATCAAGCATGGTATATCAATATGTGAATGAGCATTAGAAAAGTAGATATGTTCATCATGGTGAGAGTTTATGAAGGAAATACTTGAACATGTGAGCAAATATTTGATCAATAGAAGCAATCACAAAGAAGTTCAAGTAAGCATGTATTCAATATGAATCAAAGGTCAGATGAATATAGCAAAGGGTAACAAAACCCTAATGGAAATTTATGGAGGTAAACACATGAACAAGACATTCAACCATTGTTGAATCAAGGGATTTGGGAAATCCAAACTCAAGTGGAAGCCCTAGTCATGTATCAAGATGTTTTTTAGAAAGATTAGTTGAACAAAACCCTAAGCTTCAACTAACCATCCAATAATCAAATTATTATTCAAAAGAAATATCATTTAAGCATGGTATATTAATGGTGTACAAGTCAAGACGACATGTTATGTATATTAAACAAGACTTAGACAAAGTATGTTATGACCATACAAACAGACATGTACCATTAGGTCAAATAAATGATCAAAAGGAATCATGAAAAGGCATGAAACAACTTTTAAAAAGTACTAGCTTTCAACCTAATAAAAATGACAAAACTAAATATTATTTTTGGTATTTTTGGATGGACTCTCAAAATATACAATATAAATGAGAAGTGTGAAAACAATTGGCTCAAAAAGATTAATTTTGCTTGGTGAAATAATTGAGAGAAGTTTTGAAGAAAATCATGGAAAGTAGTGATAAAAAAGAAGGAAAGGTTCCCACGAAGTGTTGAATTCACACTCTCAAGGTCCTAGGCTTAAAAACTTAGCCACTGAGCAAGGTGCTTACGTGGTGATGAATAGCGCGTTTGTTCAATAGTATATGAAGTTTCAAGTTAAAAATGGTTAAAAAAAATAACAGCAAAAGGTCTTGGGCGAGGGGATTCGAACCCTAGACCTTGCACGCACACACAAACATTGAAAACACACGCTTTAACCACTGGGGTAGTGATACATCCGTAGATTTATTTGCAATGAAATAATAATATACTAAAAAGGAATTTTATTTTGAAAAATGGCGCCATGGCCATTATCACCTTCAGCTTCATGTTCATCATCATCTTCATCATCTTCAAATGCTAACTCTCTCAATACGCAATGAAAAGACATGAAGTAAACATCAAAGTTGTTGGAAATTTAACAAGGAATTGAATGGTATCAACCAATTTCATTTATGTTAAGTGTATCTCACACAATTAAACTAAAACCAGTATGAACCCTAATTTGAATATTCAAAATGAAATCCTATATGTTCATGATATAATGCAATTAATTGAGGGAAAACAATCACCACATCATGACAAACATATATGTAAAAAAATGATCAATATGCATGATTTAGAGTTCATTTTAAAGCAACTAAACTTGCAAAAAGAAAAATAGAATTCCTTAATAGAGGTGTTACAGTTGCAATTTATTGATGCTAACAGCTTCTTTGACCTCCAAGGAGTGTGTTGCAATGCTTGAATTGGTTTGAAACCTTCTGAAACTCCCTGGCCAAATCAATCTACAGCTTGGTGCAAGGTGAGATATGAAGTTGATGATTATGGTGTTACAGAATGTGTAGTAGTGTTTGGATCACTTCTACATGAGGTATGTAAGTGTTTGGATGCTTGGTTTGAATGGAAATTGCTTAGACTTGAGAATTCAAGTTTTCACTTCTTTGAAGCTTTGAATTTTGGAAGGAGGAGGAATTGGAGAAAACTAGCTTATTGCTATATTTTGGTTTGTTTTGAATGATCAAATTGAACCCTACTTATAGGAAAATGTTTCAGATATTTGTTAATTTGAATGGATTAGGATACATGCTATTATCCAATAGGTGATGTCATGTACCTATTACTTGAGTGCCAAGGTACACATAGCCTATTCCTCACATGGCTTAAATTTGATCTTTTGAGATTGTATTCATCAAGTTTCATCTCATCCCTTGGTGTTTTGATCATTCTTGGACATATTGAGGTGATTTTTGATCAATTCACTATTGCACTTTAATGCTAGAGGACAAAACTCAACTTCATGGTTTTGGAATGATTTGTTTCACATGCCAAGGGATAAAATCTTGAAAATTCTGTTATGAGCTTGCAGAGCACATGGTGTATGATGATTTTGGTGTTGATATTATGAAGAGATCAGGCTTACAAAGTCATCTAAACTAACCTCAAAATTGTGTGGCACAAATCTACCCTTAAAAATTCAACTTCAACCATGGCATATTGTAAAAATCATATATCCTTGCTCAAGTAAGATAAATGGATGTTCTTGGACATTTTGGAAAATTGAGATAACATACCTCAACTTTGGTATTCAAGGTTTGTCTTGAATCAATGTGGATTATATTGAAAAATGGCCTCAAAGTTGGCCCCAACATAAGGCAAATTCTGCCTGAAACATTTTTAAGTGTTTAGGTTCAAAGGACAAAGAATCAACCACTTCATGGCTTCATATCTCTCAATCTATGCATTTTTTGGGAATTAAATATCAAATAAAAAGTTGTAGTATGTAACAAGCTCTTTAATTTGGTCTTCGGAGCAAAGAAAATGGTTACTTGGATTGGAAGTTATGGCCATGGCAAGTTGGATAAAAATCATGAACTTTCATAACTTAGAAAAATTTAAATTTCTCCATTGTTGCCCTTTTTGCAAGTAAACTCACTTTTCTTGATTTATCTTGATCAATAAAGATTCAAATCACATGATCCTTGACTTGAGGAAACCATGTTTGACCAAAATATCTCAAAAGTCAAACTTGATTTTGATCATAGTTGACTTTTCATTAGATGAACTTGACTTTTGTGATCTTCAATGAAATCAAACCCTTGGACTATTTGAACATTATGGATGGACTAAGGTGACTCATTTGAGGTCCTTGAAACATGTCTTGAGGTATTGGATCGTGCCTTATTCCAAAAGTCAACCAGAGACTGAATCATGTCAAAACCTTAATTTGGGTGTATCTGAGTACTTGAGCCTTGTTAATCTTGATTCAATGAAACTTTGTACTTGATTATTGATGAAGAGAGACCGTTGAGAAATGTTGAATGGATTAGAGCTTGAGGTATTGAGATATCCACAATCCTTTGACTGGTCAAACCTTGAGCTTCTTGAGAGCAAAACCCTAGCTAGGATCAAAACACAACCAAAACATATTTTATTTTGTATTTTCAATGGGTTAGTGATGCATAAAGACACACACACACTTGATGTTGAATTTTATGCAAATGATATGGAATCTTAGGGGTAAAAATTAGGGTATGACAAAGAGTATCAAGACCGTTGCATAAATTGAGAACCGTTATTATAATGGTAAAAGACATCAAATTATAAAAATGCACAACACAGTTATATATTGTATCTCTAAAGGAGTTATAAGAGTAGATCATTTACGCACTGGTGAAAATTTTGCAGATCCTTTGACGAAAGGGTTTGCTAGAAAGAAAGTCCATAATAAGTCCAAGAATATGTGACTAATACCTATAGAGAAATAATTTGCTCATGATGGTAACCCAACCTAATAGATTGGAGATTATAAGAAAGAGGTTCAATAGGTAATAACAAGTTGTGAGTAATATGAGGTGACCATACTAGTGTGAATAAGAGAATCATGAATCTTGAAGCAATACAAGGATGAGATAATAGAAACTCTTAATGATATACACACACACACACACACACACACACACACACACACACACACACATACACACACACACACATACATATATATACTAGTGTGAATATGTAGGACTACTCTTGATAGACTAACCTATGTGATTGTGGAACTTAGGGCGGTTCCTACGGAATTTTGACGCAAATTTCCTAGAGTCTTCACTAAACTGAGATACACATGCATGTCCATTAAAGCACATGCTACTACACCTTAAGAAAAGGTTGTGTGCGAGTTTGATGTTTGGGATATAGTTCAAGACAATTGTGTCACTCTTCTTGAATCATAATCCTACTTGCTACGCAATGGTTCAAGTCGTAGACACCTCTGTTTATGCATAATCTTATAAAGGTGTGACGTTATTTTTTAAACACTTTTTTAAATTTAAGTGGGGGATTGTTGGAACTTGTAAATATTCCAATAGGAGGTGAATTTTAAAAATCTCCTTTAAGTCCTACATTGTTAGAAAAAATGGTGTATTTGTGAGTTAATTGAAAAAAATATAAGTCTAACATTGCTTAGATTAATTTTCTTAGACAACTTCCTTCATTATATAAGGAAATTACTTGTTTCATTTTAAAACACACCAAAAACGTTTGCTGAGGTTTTTCTTCCTCGCTCTCATAACTCTGTGTCTTTCAAATTGTCGAAGCGCCAACTTCTCCCCCTTTCTTTTTACTTGTTGAATTTTCTGAGTATTTTCTTGAATTCTCTTTAGAGAATTAGTTTAATTTCTCCTAGTTTGAGTTGAGAAATTATCAATTATTATTTTTAAATTTTATTTATAGAATTATTTGAATTTCTATTTAGAGAATTATTTGAGTTTCTCATTATTTAATTCTTTTTGAAGAATTATTTGAATTTCTCCTCGTTTGAGAAATTATTACGTCTAGTCTTTATACCAGATACTACATGAGGTATTTATACCATATTCGAATAGTCATTGTACCATTTGAAGGTTTATTTCTAGATTGGTTATCTATCGTGCAAGTAGTAATCGTACAATATAGAACTGAGTTGTTTATCTTGGAGGTGTTGTGGCTGAGTGACTGTTTTAGACAACTTTGAGTAATGTTGCAAAACATCTTAAAGAGAGCAACCAAGTCTACGACTCGACCCAATATTTTTTGGTGGCAATTTTTCAAAACAATAAAACAATAAACTTTCATTGTTAGACACTGCATTGGAGCATAATTTCTCTACTAATTTTGACCACTTATTCACTTCCTATTGGAAACTAGAACTAGTTGTTATCTCATTTGTATAAGTGTGATCCTAAGTCACACTCCTGTACTTTTTACACACTTGTAAAGTATCACCTCATTCAAACACCGACTTAAGCGTTTCTTTTCTAACCTTTTACATGATCCCACTTTGATCACCAAAAAATCATAATCACCATATTGGTAGCTTCACCATAGTCAAAATATTTAACCTTTCATCTATTTCTGTTCAAGTATGATATAGTGACGCCGTTTGTAAAAGACGTTTTTCGATTCTCCCGATTTCTTATTTGACTTCTCAAGCTTATTTGTTGTATCATCGCAACTTTTTTCTGTTATAGTTTAGACAATCCTAATTGTTTTATAACTACTTTATATGTTATCTTCTCCGATGGAATGTCCAAATCCATTTTGTACTCGCATTACAAATAATCATCTCCAATCTATGATTCACAATCTTCAAGACATCGCTTTGCAATTCTTGCTCCTACAAACAAAGAATATCTACAACAACAAGATCTCCAAACTTGGCTAGTGATTCCTTAACCATTCGTTCGATATTCTCAACAAATTCCTACATTTGAACATCATATGTTACAAAAAAAATGCAAATGAGCTCATGTTGAAAATTTTCAATATGTTACAACAACAAAACGCGTGGCTCATTTGCGTGATATTTCAACTCATATAACAACACAATTATATGTGTTGCAATATGACCACTCTGGAGCCATGCCAAGGGATGTTCACGTCGAGCTATATCATAACTCTTAAGAGTCTGAGAGTTGTGTTACACTCTAAAATTTTCCCACCCGTTTTCTAACTTTGACTGGCTTTTACATTGCATTTCATCTGCATACCATCTAGGTCGTTCATTTCTCGCATACTGACTATGTTATCAGCCGGATCGAATTTATCGGGACTACAGCTGTTTTGCTCGCATTTTAGGCAATTTAAACCAATTCAAACGAGAAGTTCCGTGTCGAAATCGAGCGAAAGTTGCTCTTTCCCTGGTGATTCAGTCCGTGCTGATAATTTTGGTGCATTCCGGTGTTAGGCCATTTTTTCCGTTTCTTTTTCCATGGCATTTTGTGATTTTATTTCTATTTTTGCCTTATTTTTACTAGAACTAGTTTTTAGAATTAAATTTTTTATTAATAGAGATTTAATAGTTTTTATTTAGAGTTTACTTAGAATTTAAGTTTGTATTTTAGTATAGATTTTTTTAAGTAGAGAATTTGTCTTTAGATTTTGAACTTAGTTTTTATTAGAAATTAGAACTAGTTGTTTGATTTAGAAAATAGTTGTTTTAATAGAAATAGATTTTTAATTGTTTAGAATATTAGAATATAGTTTTTTAAATAGATTTTATTAAAAATAGTATAGTTTTAGAACTAGAATTAAATAGATTTTAGAAATAGATTTTTTAATGTTCAATTAGTATTAGGAATTAGAATATTAGGATTAGTTAGATTTAATTTAAGTAAGTTTTAATTATTAAGCTAGGATTAGAATGATATTAGGTTAGTTTATTAATTAGTTAGATTAATTGTAATTAATAGTTAGTATTTAACCATTTAGTTAGTGCAGTTTTTCTTTCTAATTAATCAGCATTTCTTTCAATTAGTATAGAATTTATCATTTAAATTTAATTAGCATTAGTCAAACGTCAGAATTATTAATTAAACAAATCAGCTAAAAATCAAAAAACCACAGTCGGTGCCACATGTCGAACAGTGGGTATATAACCCACTGTTCATTTTCTTCTTCCTGGAAGCATCCGAAAAAACCTAGCGGCGATCCACTGTTCACCCATCCTCAACCTAAAAAAACCCTAACAATCATAACCGGTCGCTACTGTTCATCACCACCTTCGTTCTTCCTTCACCAACTCTCCTCACACAGCCCTCCGCCTCTCGCCATCCTCTTCAACAAACTCCAAAACTCAGAACCGCGAACATCCTCCCTCAGCCTTCGACCATATCTAAACCTCCATCGCTAACCCTTATCTTCCTCCTTTCTCCAACCTCAACCCATCATTTTCTTCTGCAAACCACCCATTTTCAAAACCCACTCTGAATCCTCTTCAAACTCATCGTGAAACCCCTTCCTCCGTAACTCCATTCAACAGAGCCTTCTACTCAACCTCCATTCTCGACATTCAAAACAAAAATCAAACACCAAACCCTCTTTCATTTTCCACCACAAACCCATTTTCATCTCAACCTTTAACATCAAAACCACTACCTGTTACCACAAATCCTATGAACCACTTCCTCCATTAAACCTTCTTCATCCATAACCTCACAAACATAAAACCCAGCCGTGATTTCCCCAACCTTAATCCGCCATTTGCTTCCATCATGAAATTAGAAAGGGACAACGCGTCGTGAGTGGGAAAGAAGGTTGGGGGTGACCGATTTTCAATTTATGACTTTGATTTTGGTATCGTTACTGTTAATGTTACCCTGTTTGTGGAAATGTGAATGGACTTCTTGTTGGGTTTCTGTTTTCTTTTTTTTATGACTAGATGGTGATGAATTTTGAGGCACTGATGTGGCTTTCTTTTTTGCTGTTTGTGCTTCTATGGGCTTAGACACGACCCGTTTCATTCTTTACACAGCACCCCCTGTTTTAATTTTGTAACCCCTTTGTTTTAAACTTTTGATAATATATTATATAATTTTTATATCTTTTCTAACTCTTCTTTTTTTTAGATACTTGAAGTCATAACAAACTGCACAAAGCCAGAAATTTCTCATTTTTTGGAAGTTTTGAAGCCATGAGTCGACCATAGGGTCAGCGCATGACTTTCAGCCTTTTCCCACGGCTCGACGCATAAACACCATGCGTCGACCATACACTCGGCGCACACCATTTTGATAGACTGACGGGTAAGCGCCCGCCGACTCATGCGTCGACGCATACTGTAAGTTTTTTTAAATTTGTCTAAAAATGCAGGCTATGCGTCGACGCATAGACCTGCTATGGTCGACCGTTAGCCTGTTAAAACAGCCAAAATCCTAACTTTTTCTACGTTTTCTTTCGTTTTTGTAGTTTCTTGACAATGGTTTCTTGGTCCCTTATGGGGCCTTACATGATATATACAGTTCAACAACACATAAAAGAGTAAACAAAATGAATATAAGAGCAAAGAAATAAAGAGAGAAAAGTTTGAGAAAATGGATACCCAAGAGTTTCTTCTTCTTGCAAGTCCTCCTTGGTTTTGGATGAATGTGCTCCACTCCTCACTCTATGTTGTGGAGGCTCTTGCTCTTTAGTGGTTCTCTTGTATTTCTCTTTCACTCTCTAAATCTTTTGCTGGTTTTGCTCTCTCTATTTTTTCTGGTTTTCTCTCTTACTCTTTGCTCTCAATATCTCTATTTCCAAAATGTGTTGATGATAGTGAATGATAGTGAATGATGGTTTTGTGCAGCCTCCAAGCCTCCTTATCTCCCTTTTTCTGCTGCCTTTTCCTGCTGTACCAAAACCACAGCTCTTGCACACTTCCCCATTTTCAGAATTTCCATTCTTGGCAATATCTTTTACCACCTTTTGGTGCAGCCCCACTTTCCTTCCATTTCTAGTATGTTTTTGCTATATTTTCTTCTGCAGCACTCTAACTCTCTATTCACCCTTATACCCATTGGTTGGTTGATTTGTTTGGACATACTCATGTAGTCAATGCACTACCTTTTGGACATCATTTTCAAATTCTGATTTTTTGATGTGTAGATGTATCAAATAAGCTTATAGCCTTGGTTTTGTGACATAAAATGATTTTGTGATATGATACACATTGCCACTTCTTGCATGGGGCTGTTTTGGACCATATTCAAATTGCCCATGAATGTATGCATAGCCTTAATCTTGAGATATTCCAACATTGAATTAGCTCTTAAATATTTTCCTTGCATGTTTGTAAGCACAAAGAGGACCATGTGGACTTGATGAGGCATAGGGGATACCATGGCATGAAGTTATTTTGAATCTTGAATTAAGACTAGAAATAGCTTAATTTCCTAAGAATTATCAAGAGTTTGAAATTTGGTAACCAATGTAACATTCTTGAAAATGTCAAGAGATTTCTCTTTGTAAAAACTCTTGAATCTAGCCTTGAATTTATGAACCTTGAATTTGGAATGATGGGCCTCCCTTATGCCATTGAATTTGAAAGAAATGAAGAAATGAGTCAAGCCTTGAAAGAGGGCAAATTTTGGGGTGCAACACTCACATGCTGGAAGGAGAAGCTGAGGCTTGGTGGGACAACAGTCGCCAAAGATTGGAGACTGCAGGAACTGCGATTACTTGGGATGCGGTTCGAACGGGTTTTTTGGAAAAGTATTTTTCAAAAGATATACGAAGTGCTAAGGAAATAGAGTTTTTGGAGATGAAGCAGGGTAATCTGACTGTAGCGGAGTATGCTGCTAAATATGAAGAGCTGGTACAGTATTGTCCTCATTACAATACTGAAGCGGCAATGACCTCCAAGTGTTTGAAGTTTAAAAACGGGTTGTGTTCAGAAATTAAGATGGGGATCACTTGTCAGAAGATCAGGAATTATCCTGAGCTGGTAAGCAAAAGCAGAATTTATGATAACAGGGCCAGGATTACACTATACGGCTGTGAATGACCGTAAGGGTAAGCAGAGATTTGGTGCTACTCCTTACAGTGTTCCTACTAATAAGGGAAAACATAAGGCTGCTGCTGATAAGAAGCCCAGAGAAGGGAGAGCATCTGCTGATTTGAAATGTTTCCGGTGCAGTGGCGCGGGGCATCGTGCTAATGATTGTCCTAATGAGGTAAAGAAGTGTTTCATGTGTGGTAAGCCAGGCCATGTGATGGCATATTGCAGGGCCACTATGCCTACCTGTTATAACTGTGGTGAGAAAGGTCATATCAATACACATTGCGAGAAGCTGAAGAAGTCTCAGGCGTTTCAGGCCAGCGGTAAAGTATTTCCCGTGGTAGGAACTCAATTGGCCAACGAGGAGTGTTCTATCAAAGGTACTTGTTTCATCAATAATATTCCTTTGACTGCTATGATTGACACGGGTGCAACCCACTCGTTCATTTCTGTTGATTGTGTGAAGAGATTAGGATTGGTGCCGTCTACTCTTGAGTGATGGATGACTATCGAAGCTCCCTCTATTGGTTCGGTGACTACTTCTTTGGTGTGTTTAAAGTGTCCCCTGACTATTTTCGGCAGAGACTTTGGAGTGGATATGATTTGTCTACCACTTGGTAATTTGGACGTTATTCTGGGTATGAACTGGTTGGAGTTCAATCGAGTCTACATCGATTGTTTTCGGAAGGTGTTGTTGTTCCTTACTCCAGAAGAGGAAGCGTTGGCAAATTCCTTGTCTAATAAGGAATTAAGGACCTTGTTGGAGGACGAAGCTAAAATGTTTGCTTTATTTGCATCATTATCTGTTGACAGCAAAACATCAATGAAAAAGTTGGCAATGGTGAAGGAATTTCCCGAAGTGTTCCCTGATGATATTACAGAATTACCTCCGACGAGAGAAGTTGAATTTAGCATTGATATTGTTCCTGGTACAAGGCCTATATCTATGGCGCTGTACAGGATGTCAGCAGTGGAATTGGCTGAATTGGAATCTCATATTGGAGAACTGTTGGATAGAAGGTTTATCAGACCGAGTGTGTCGCCGTGGGGGGCTCCAGTGCTATTGGTAAAGAAGAAGGATGGTAGTATGCGCTTGTGCATCGATTATCGTGAGTTGAATAAAGTGACTATTAAGAATAAATATCCTCTTCCAAGGATTGATGATTTGATGGATCAGTTGGTTGGAGCTCGTGTGTTCAGTAAAATTGACTTGAGGTCGGGTTACTATTAGATCAGAGTGAAAGAAGGTGACATTCAGAAGACGACATTTAGAACTCGTTATGGACATTACGAATATACTGTAATGCCTTTTGGAGTGTCTATTGCGCCAGGAGTGTTTATGGAGTATATGAACCGAATCTTCCATTCTTATTTGGATCAGTTTATTATTGTGTTTATTGATGATATACTGATTTTTTCTATGTCTGATGAAGAGCATGCAGGACATTTGAGAATTACTTTGCAGGTGCTGAAAGATAATTAGCTTTTTGCTAAACTATCAAAGTGTGATTTTTGGATGAAGACGGTGAGTTTCTTGGGGCATGTAATATCTGGTGATGGTATAGCGGTGGACCCATCGAAAGTGAGTGCAGTGTTGCAGTGGGAACCACCGAAGACAGTAACGGAAATTAGAAGCTTTTTGGGATTGGCAGGATATTACCGAAGGTTTATTGAAGGGTTTTCTAATTTGGCGTTGCCATTGACTCAGTTGACGAGGAAGGATCAAGTTTTTGTGTGGGATGCTGCTTGTGAAGAAAGCTTTGAGGAACTGAAAAAGAGATTGACTACGACACCCGTGTTAATATTGCCAAATCTGAGTGAACCTTTTGTGGTGTACTGTGATGCGTCTAAGATGGGATTAGGCAGAGTTCTTATGCAGAATGATAAGGCATTGGCGTATGCTTCATGGAAATTGAGGGCGCATGAAAGGAATTACCCTACTCATGACCTTGAATTGGCTGCGGTAGTTTTCGTGTTAAAGATCTGGAGGCACTATTTGTACGGTTCGAGATTTGAGGTGTTCAATGACCATAGGAGCCTAAGATATCTGTTCGATCAGAAGGAACTAAATATGAGACAGAGAATATGGTTGGAATTCTTGAAGGATTATGATTTCGGCTTAAGTTATCATCTAGGAAAGGAAAATGTAGTGGCAGATGCTTTGAGTAGAAAAATAATTCATATGTCGGCTTTGATGGTGAAAGAAATGGAACTAATTGAGCAGTTCAGAGATTTGAGCATGGTTTGTGAGTTTACGGCAGATGGTGTGATGTTGGGCAAGTTGCAAGTGAACAATGATTTCTTGGATATGATTAGGGAAAACCAAAAGTTAAATGTGAAGTTAGTGGATTTGATGCCGGGAGTAGGGAGTGACTCCGATAGTGATTTTAAGTTGGATAATGCAGGTGTGCTGAGATTCAGAGGCAGGATTTGTGTGCCGGATAATGACGAACTGAAGAAGTCAATTTTGAGTGAAGGACATCGTAGTAGTCTGAGTATCCATCCGGGAGCTACGAAGATGTACCACGATTTAAGGAAGTTATTTTGGTGGTCCGGTATGAAAAGAGATATAGCTCGATTTGTTTACGCCTGTTTGACATGTCAGAAATCAAAAGTGGAACATCAGAGACCCTCTGGAATGATGCAACCGTTGGAAGTTCCGGTTTGGAAATGGGATTGTATAACCATGGATTTTGTTACGAGTTTTCTGAACACAGCGAAAGGATTTGATGCTATTTGGGTAATTGTGGATTGACTTACGAAGTCTGCACATTTTGTGCCGATTGATATCAGTTTTCCGTTGGTGAAGCTAGCAGAGATTTATATTCGGGTAATTGTGAAGCTACATGGTGTTCCGTCGAGTATCGTGTCAGATAGAGATCAGAGGTTTACTTCAGAATTTTGGACGAGTTTACAGGAAGCTTTGGGTACTAGGTTGAAGTTGAGTTCAGCTTACCATCCACAAACCGATGGACAGTTAGAGAGGACTATTCAGTTTCTAGAGGATTTACTGAGAGCTTGTGTGTTGGAAAAGGGTGTTGCATGGGATACTCATTTACCGTTGACCGAGTTCACGTACAACAATAGTTACCATTCTATTATCAGAATGGCACCGTTTGAGGCTTTATATGGTAGAAGGTGCATAACTCCTCTATGTTGGTATGAGACAGGTGAGAATATGGTATTGGGACCAGACATTGTGCAGCAAGCTACTGAGACAATTCAGATGATTCGCGAGAAGATGAAAGCGTCTCAGAGTAGGCAGAAAAGTTATCATGATAACCGAAGAAAAGAACTGGAATTCAGTGAAGGTGATCATGTGTTCCTAAGAGTTAACCCAGTGACTGGTGTGGGTCGTGCGTTGAAGTCTAAGAAGCTGGATCCTAAGTTTATTGGGCCATATCAGATTTTGCAGAGAATTGGTGTTGTAGCTTATAGTGTGGCATTACCGCCTGAACTTTCGAATTTGCATGACATGTTCCATGTGTCGCAACTTTGCAAGTATGTCTCGGATCCATCTCATGTAATTCAGAGAGATGAAGTTCAAGTCCGGGAAAATCTTACTGTTGAGACGATGCCGTTGAGGATTGAAGATCGTAAAATGAAACGACTCCGAGGGAAGGAGATACCTTTGGTGAGAGTGGCTTGGGGAGGTGCTGCAGGGGGCAGTGTGACCTGGGAATTGGAAAGCAGGATGCGGGAAGCGTATCCGGAATTGTTTCCATCAGGTAATTTTCGAGGACGAAAATAATTAAAGTGGGGGAGAGTTGTAACACCCATTTTAATTATTTAGTCTTTTGGTTTTATTTTATTTCGGTGAGTCTTCATGCGGGGGTGTGTCTGAGTGCGCTAGTGAATGCCCTTAATTATGGAGATCATTTAATAAACTATAGAATTTAATATTAATATAATATAATTAATAATGATAATAATTTAATAATAATAGTAATATTGTTATTTCATTGTTATTATTATTATTTGTATTATTATTAAATTAAGTAAAGAAAATATAATGGAAGGGAGAGGATAGAAAATGATATAAGAGAAAGTGGAAATAGAAAGGAAATAAAAAGAGGAAGAGAAAGAAAGAGAGGAAGAGAAAGAAAGAGGAAGAAAAGAAAAGAAAAGGAAAAGAGAGGAAAGCTTGGACTCTTCAAGATCATCCCTGAGGAATCAATTAATCGAGGTAAGGGTGTGAAACTTTGTGATTCTATCCATGCATGTGATTATATAGGGATTGCTTGGATTATTTGGGTGTTTTTGTGTAGTTTGCCATTTTAGGTCAGAAATGGTTTAATCGGTAGAATTGATGTTTTATCGGGTAAAATCTGGATTCAGTCATGTAGTTTAGTCGGGAAATGTTGGGCTAAGACTACAGGAACTGGTTTGGTGAAAATCGGGTGATTTGTGAGCTTCTGATGATTTTTGGACAGTTGGGGTTTTGGTGTATCACAGAATTCGCTAGGCGAGCAGCTAGCGAGCGAGCCAGTGAATGTTCGCTAAGGCTTCACTAGGAGAGCTGGGTAGTGAACCCTTCCAGTAGCCACTTTTTTCCCTCGCTAGCGAGTTCACTAGGCGAGTGAGGCAGCGAGAGTTCGCTGAGGCTTCGCTAGGCGAGTGAGCCAGCGAGCATGACAACAACTTGTTTTATTTTTGTTGTTGTTGTTTCCATCCAATGTTGATGTTTTCGATATATATAACGTATAGCTTGTGTGCTGTATTATAATATGCTATGGGTAGCCGTATGGCGTGAATCCTAGATTGTAAATTGTGAAGTGTAAAATGTAGCCTTTTGGCAAATTGATCCCTTTGGTCATGATGGGTATAGATATGGTGTTTAATGGTGAAGAGTGTATACTTGGTGTTAAGATGTGAATTTCCTAATATTTAATGTAATTAATATAATTGATTGGTGTGTAATATATATATGATGCATGGTGATGTGATCAGGAGGATCGTGTGCACTTAGTGTGCTTGAGTTTATTTATTGTGCATATGGTGTCGTGCATATCATGGTGTTTTGGTGGGATGGATCGTTGTTCAAGAGGAGTGTATGCGATCCATCTGTACTTCTTTGTGGAGGATGGTGGGATGAATCGTTGCTCAGGAGGAGTGTATGCGATTCACCCGTACTCCTTTGTGGAGAATGGTGGGATGGATCGTTGCTCAGGAGGAGTGTATGCGATCCATCCTTACTCCTTTGTGGAGGATGGTGGGATGAATCGCTGCTCAGGAGGAGTGTATGCGATCCATCCGTACTCCTTTATGGAGAATGGTGGGGATAGATCATTGCCAAGGAGGGGTGTATGTGATCTATCTTGGGTTCGATTGAATGAACCAATGAGTCGGTACCACATGCATGGTGTTGAGTTGCATGTTTGCATTATTGCATGTTATGTTTGATTCTTGGACAGTAGGTCGTGGTTGATGCATGTTGGGTGAAATTGCATATAATTACTACTTTTGATCGCGTATCTTATTATTGATAATTTTTATCATGTTTCTCACCCCTTTGTTGTTGTGGTGGTCTGTGCTTCCTCGGAAGTACAAATAATCCAAGTACATAGCAAGCTTGGATAGTGGTGTATGGGTCGAGTCTTAGGATGCTCTGATACGTAACACGAGACTTGGGTGTTTACTTTTATTATGTTGAATTTGTTTTATTCTTGTGACGTATCATATTTTGGGGAACCTTGTTAATGAATGACTTTATGTAATTTGGCGGATGGCCGAAAAAGTTGAATTAATGATTACTTCCACTGTTTTATTTTGAAAACCATCTATTGATGTTGAATTATTTGAGGTGATATCCCACTTGCGAGGAGAAACTCTGATGTTTACTTGAATTAATTGTATTTTATTTTAATTTTGGGAAGTGGGGTGTTACAATAAGCATGTGCATTCACATCATCGACAGAGGCATCAACATTTTTCTCTGTGGTTTTGTTGCAGGAGTATTCAGAATTTCAGAGCCTGATTAATCACATCATCAATACAAGCAAAATAAAAGGGTTTTTATGCCTATTCATCAAAGCAAAAGGTCGAAAATCAAAACCATGACCATAACACCTTTTTTCAAGCAAATTGGGCAATTTTTTGTTGTGTTAATCGATTAACCATATATGGTTAACCGATTAACACATGCGTTTTGGCAGATTCTACTGCATTTTCATGACAACTACTTTTCCTCCAACTCTTTGGGGTCTACTTGGTTCAAGTATCATGTAGACTATTCTAGACACTTCAAGATCCACTTGCACTTACTACAATACATCATTTCCAATCAAGACCACCATTCACCTTTCTTTCCAAACACGTGAACTATTGGATTTTGCACTTGCATTAGGATGATCCCACTGAGTTAACAAATAACTAACCGAGTCAACTCTAAAGCTAGCTCTAAAGTAAGCTCCAAAGCAAACTCCAAACCTAGCCTACTCCTAAGCTAACTTCTACATAAAGAAACCTTCACACTTATGAAAGAGAGCTTGAGGTCCTTCAACCATTTTTCATACTTCACTCTTAATTCACTCTTAATTTCACTCTTCTCTCTCACATTCTCTCTGAATTTTATGCAATTCATCTTCATCTTTTTTTCCAAACCACACACAAAAGCTTAATTTCCCCCATTAGAGTGTAACAATCTTCACATCAAAATTGTTATTCTCTTGAGAAAAAGCTCTATTTCATTACATTTCTACTTGGATTTCTGGATTTACAGTAGCTTCAACTCCAATTCAAGCAATCATCTCAAGCTTTTTCAGTGCAAAATGTTTAATCGGTTAACCAGTCATTTTTCATGTTTTCTGAACTTTTCAATAGGTTAATCAATTAACCATATATGGTTAATCGATTAACACTATGATAGAATGCCATACTTGTGCTTTTTCATGCTTGTTTGGTTTTCTTTCCCCATTTAACGTCCATGTCTTAATGTGCTTGATATTTGTGGATGTTTTATGAGCTTTTTAACCTCTGCTCAAAGCATGTATCCGAACTTTGATGCATGATTTATCATTTTTTTTTGGAATTTTTTGCATTATTGATATTGTATGATCATGTTGATTCTTGCATACCTTTTATTACATGATAACATGATTAGTGATACATGCTAATTGATGTTTGTTACTGCGTTGCAAATTCATTCTTAAGTGCATTAAGTTTTTTCTTTATTGAGCAAATTTAATTTTGTGTAATCACTACTTCGCACGTTGGCTTTGACGATCTTTCAACTCGTGTGAAAGATTGTTGGTTTGTTCATCCCCTTTGATTGATTGATCGAAACCTTGTTTCGATTAATTGATCTTCCCTCTTTCTTCTCTTTAGGATCTTTTAGAGTTTTGTTCTCTTAGTCCCCTGTTAAGTTGAAAGTCTGTACAACGCATTGGAGCACTGTACAAGTTGGCGACTTTGCTCTATTAGTTTCAATTACTTTGGTGCTAGAGAAGGAATGAGAGTGGAGAATTCCTACACTTATTCTAATTATTTTGGGTAGGTGACAAATGACCCTGTCCCTGGAATAGTCGTCTCTATGTCCTTATTATCGTGTCTTCCAAATCCTAGTCGAGTCGATCATTGATCACTCACGCCTTGATGTTTGTCTCTGGGGTTAACTATATCCTTCCGGTTCAACACTTTTTTCTTTTGGCCAATCATTATTCTTCGATACCCCCATAAGAGTTGTAATCACCCATTTCCTTGGCTAATAAACCGGTCTTTGGTTAAAACCAATTCTCTTCTTCCCTAGCAAAGTCACACATCATTTGCTTCGGTCAATCACAGTCTGGCTGTTAAATACCAAATCCCTAGCAGAGTTCGCAAATTTTTCTCGGTTCCTCTCCTTTTTTGTTGGTTAATCACTGTCGGTCAGTTAAAACGCCAATTACTTATTCTCTCAGTTATTCATAGTCTGTCTGTTAAAATATTGAGTTTTCTTTGGGTTAATCACCTTCTCCTGGTTAATCACCTGTCATTTGGTTAATCACAACTTGTCTGTTGAAACCAACCCTTCTTGGGCTAATCAACTTCTCTTGGTCAATCACCCGTTCCTCATTTAACCATAATCTCTCTGTTAACATACTGTGTTTTATTTAGGTTAATCACTGATCAGTGGGTTTCAGTCGTGTATTTTAAACTGTTGTGTCGTTTGTTTTTAATGTTTTCGTTTGCTTTCGAGTCTTTTGATTATGTTTCATCTTTATTTTCATATGTCATTGAACAAGTCATGTTTTGATGTTTTTATCATTTTATGCCGCTGGTGCGTTTAATTTGGTTGTTTGTAGTGTGTTTTCAGTATAGTAAGAAGTTAGTGATCTGACATCCGTGCGGAGCCGTTTCGGGTACAAGGACTGCCGAGAAAATGGATGTCTTTGAAGAGAAATCTAGGCATGGCAGTAGCCTGACACGGGTGCCCGTGTCCCATGACACGGCTAGTGTCAGGACCCCTGAAGATGAAGAGCGTGACCCAAGAGTCACCAGCCTAACACGGGTGCCCGTGTCCCATGACACGACCCGTGTCTGGACCCCTGAAGATGAAGAGTGCAACCCAAGAGTCAGCAACCTGACACGGTCACCCATGTCCCATGAAACGAAATCATTCGTGTCCCAAGAGTCAGCAATCCTAGCCCTTTTATTTCGTTTTATGCTGACTGTTGTTATCTCGGAGGACAGTTTAGGCATCTCGTAGTGTAATTTGAATTCTAATATATTAGACGCAACATGGCTTAAAGGGGGGAGTTTTTTTTTTTGGTTTTTGGTTTTTGGTTTTACGCTTTGGAGGAGATTTCCAGAGAACGAGGATCGATCAAAAGCGGAAGCGATTGATGATCCAAGAACCCCAATCCTTATTGTAATGACTGTCTTCCTTTCATTTTTCTGTGTTTTTGTTTTGATTAAGAACATGATTGGCTAAACCCTCCCCATTGCTAGGGGGTAGTCATATATTGCAATGTATTGATCTGTGTTTTAATTATTTTATGAGATCTATGTTTTTCCCCTTTTATCTTTTATTTTGCAACGATTTTAAGGCGGATTTGTATTGGAAAATGGAATTCGATTGACGGTAAGGTTTAGGTCTGAAAAACCAATCTAGTGCTTTTGAAAAATAATATTATGGTAGATATTTCCTAGGAATGGGGATACCCCGCAGTAACGTGTTTATTATGTCAGAACTATTGCTCGATGATTTTCGTGGGCAACTAAGGAATTAGTGTGTAGGAAAAATTATCAAAGGGTTTTTCATTAAGGAATTAAGGAAAACTAATTTGGGAATTTGACATATACCAAGGTTGGAGGCATGTCTCTTAGAATAATTTTTTTTTCCGGTCTTCACAAAGCAATTTATCCACTTCCCTAGCATTGTTCTTATTATTACTATAAACCTTTGTTTTCCTGTTTTATTTTCTTTAGTAATTTTATTAGTTTATAAAACTTTTAAAAATAACCCAAAGGTATTTTTGTTCCTTTGAATCAATAAAAACACTGTTGGTTCCTACGCAGTCCTCGAGATCGATACTCAGGAACTTTTCACTTATTACTACATCGGTAAAAATAGTACACTTGCCATTTTTCCGATCATGTTTTTGGCGCCATTGCCGGGGATTGCCAAATTAACTTTGTTTTTAGGATTCAAAAGAAATTTTGTTGCTCAGCGAATAAATTTTTTATTTTTTCGCTTTATTATCTTTTTGCTTAAAATATCTAACTTCTGTCTAACTGTGTATGCGAGGTCAGGCCTCAGCTAAATCTTGTTTTGATACAGAACCAGAGCGAGCATTGCATAAAAGACTGAGAAAAACTAAAGTTGAAAGACTGGCAGGGTCAAGTTCAGGCCCCGGTGTTCTGTTACTAGAAAGAGAAGAAGTGGTATCTGTGCATAGTGAGCACAGTGATTCAGAAGCAGAGAGGAAGACAACACCAGAAACTATTCAAATGGCTGGGAATCAACCTCAGCATGAAAGACTTTTGGGAGACTATGGAGGGGCCAATGCTCAACCAAACCGGATGACCATCATAAATCAACCGGTGAATGTGGCACACTTTCAGCTACATCCTTCCACCATTCGCCAGTTGGAGAGCAAGCCTCTTTCTGGAAGAATCAACGAAGATGCAAACAAGCATCTATAGAGATTCCTAAAGACTACCACATCTTTGAAGATAGAAGGCCATTCCGAAGATGCCAAGAGACTTGTTATGTTTCCATTCACACTGACTGATGATGCGGAATAATGGTTCTACTCACTTCCAGCTGGAAGTATCACCACATGGCAAGAGATGGAAACTGCATTCCTTAACGAGTATTTCCGTGCTTCAGTGTTTATTCGAAAAAGATACGACATTATCAATTTCAAACAAAAAGAAGGGGATTCTCTAGGAGATGCATATAAGAGGTTTAAGAGGTGTCTGGCGGCATGCCCGACTCATAACATGGATGCCACTAGGCAGATGCAGAACTTTGTGAATGGTTTACGACTCAAGACAAAATAACTTATAGACACTGCTACCGGTGGCTCAACTAATTTCTCAACAGCCACTGGTATCAAGAGAATCATAGAAGCAATTGCCGCCAATGAGCATCTTAAGTTGTAGGATCACATTTTGAACCAACCAGAGGGTAAGATTGATTTGAAGCTGGTGGATCAGGTTGTTAAAATGGAGGATCAAATTCCCGCTGAGGTAGAGAGAAGATTAAAGAAGATGTATATTGGAACTCAGACAGTGGCATAAGTTGAACCAGTTCAAGCGGTACTTTATGGCGGACCGCACTTTGCTATGCATTGTGTGGCAACTCAAGAGCAGGTTGAACAAATTAATATGTTGAGGCGGAACAATCCTTATGCCAACACATATAATCCAGGTTGGAAAAATCACCCGAATTTCTCATGGGATGATCCGTAAGGAAATGTGAAGAAACCTGTTCAAGGCCAACAACCGTACCTACCACTGTAGCAACAATATCAGCAGCCACCATACAAACCTCAATATTAACAACCTCCATAACAAGCTCCTAGAAAAGCTGATTGGGAGGTCGCCATTGAAAAGATGGCTGCCCAAAGTTCACAATTTCAAGAAGAGACAAGGAGCAACTTAAGGAATACTGGTGCATCAATTAAAAATCTTGAAGTTCAGATGAGTCAGATTGCTCAACAACTTGCGAGTTCTCAAGCGCTGAGTACACCTCTAAGTTCTACAGTTCCAAATCCAAAAGATCACCACCAAGTTAAGGCTGAAATAACAAGAGTGGTAAATCTAAGGAAGTGGAAGAAATATAATTTGAGTTGAATGATCATATGATTGAAGTGGAACTGGAAATAAAAGAGAATGATGTAGTTGAAGAAGAAGTGGTAACACCTGTCACACCCTCATTTTCACCTTTAGCATTTTATACCCTACATTCGTCATATCATACATCGTTCTATTGCATATCGAGCAGGCGGGTTCACAAGGTAAGGATTGGGTCGGTTCTTTGTTTTCCATTCCAAATAAGATAATTTTCCTATCATTGGACTACATGGAGGAAAAGACACATCATCAAAGATACTTCATTGGGTCAAGTATGAATCCAATTTGAGGTGGTCACCCAAAGATCAAGAACAGTGCAGTTCAGGATCCCTGATTAGGGTTTCTGATCAGGAAAAGTCAACTGTAGTTTGACTTTTGATTAAAAAGGTGTTCCAATGATGTAATCATGGTCCATGAATATCATATGGCTTAATGAAGTCCACTCAAGAAGTTTCAAGATCTCAGGAGACCCAGAACAACAACAGTCGATCCGATAGTTATCGATCGATCGTTTCGTTGACCAAAAAGTCAACTCTTCAATCATAAGGAATTTGACCTCAAGGTGTGAATAAAAAATGTTAATAAGAACATATTACACCTATGAATAAAGTTTCATGACCATTGGATCAAGGATTGAGGAGTAATCGAAAAAGTTGGGAATTAGGGTTTTGAAAGGGGCAAGACCATAACTTCCTAACCACACATCCAATTGAGGTGGTTCCAAGCTTGTTGGAAAGGTCTTGGTAAATCTTACAAAAGTCTCACAGTGGTCCATGTTCAAAAAATGTATAAATTTGGAGTTATGATGAAATTCATCACAAGAGGGAGAAAACACTTCGAAAAACACTAAGTTTCTGGTCTTGCAAATCATGTTTTCAGCCAACTTTGAGGGGATTTTTGACCTATTGGAATCTGAAGACCATGAAAACATGAAAGTTGTAGAGCTCCATGTGGGCTTTCTAAAAAGTACTAGAACTCCTCCATATCCCTTGTGAGTTGAGAGTTATGAATCCAACAAGTTGGGGTTTCAACACTTGAATGCATTATTTCAACTTTTCCACAAATTCACTTTTCAGCCACTTGAGTTACTCTCAACCATTGGTTCATGTCTTGATCTGATATTTAGGAAGGATGATGGCTAGAAAATGCAGAAAGCATGAGGTTTTGAGAGCTTTGCAAGTTGGAAAGCAAGTTGACATTATTATATTCAAGAAAAACAAGGAGGAAAGAGAAACTTTTCAATGGTAACTTGCAGCTGCAGCTCCGTACATAATAGCCTCACTTCAGTCACCTCCATGTCTTTCATTCCACTTAAGTTTTTCCCTGAATTGAGCCAAGGAGCTGATGTGTGCAACTGTACAAAATCTTGGATGGATTTTCTTCCAAAAATCTCCCTCCAAGACCAAGAATTCAAATCTGCCCCAAGACCTCTGTTGGCCTATAAATAGAGACTCAATCCCACTCTTCAAATGACACCAGAGTTATGAGATACATCACAGATACATTAGCTCTCTTTCTTTCTCCCTTTGCTTGAAAGTGAAGAAATCTCACAAAAACACCATTTTTACCACTTTGCATTTTTCACACCAGTTCTTGTTCCTAATCCAAAAACACTTCAAAGACCATATAAACACCCTTAAATTGTCCATTTGAAGTTGTTCCCATCATCACTTTCACCAAAAAACCCTTGAATCAAAAAGTCAACATTCATACCACCATAGTTTGACTTTTATGCATATTATGGACCAAATCTCTACCTAGGTCCATTTCCACTACTTTAACACTCAAAACACCTCATATTTATGATGTACTAGCTGTTCATAATCTCAAATCACAACTGGAAGTACAATTGCTCCAACTGTCCACAAAGTTTCCTTTTTTTCTAAAAGAGGTAACAATCTCAAAGCTTGCATATAAGGAATGATCTCTTGAATTTTGTTGCTAACTTGCTGTGAAAAGTCTACAACAGGTTGGTGCCTTTAAACTCTATCTTTCATATGCATAAATGTTAATTGAAACTTGATTGATTTTGGCCATGAGACCAATGCATTTTAAAAACCACATTTTGCATTTTTCTTCGAATTTTAATGTGTGTGCATCATTTTGAAAAATGAATGGTACCATCATGTTTCTCTTGAAAAAACAAGCAAGTTTGACTTAAATTTCATGAAAATTGATCAAGAATTGAGTGAGTTATGATGAAATCGTTTTCATGAGGCCAATCCATTTTAAGAAAAAATCACATTCTGCATTTTTCTTCTAATTTTAACGTGTGTGCATAATTTTAAAAAATTAATGGTACCATAATGTTCCTGTTGAAAAAACAAGCAAGTTTGACTTAAATTTCATGAAAATTGATCAAGAATTGAGTGAGTTATGATGAAATCATTTTCATGAGGCCAATGCATTTTAAAAAAAACACGTTCTGCATTTTTCTTCTAATTTTAATGTGTTTGCATTATTTAAAAAAATTAATGGTACCATCATGTTCCTCTTGAAAAAAGAAGCAAGTTTGACTTAAATTTCATGAAATTTAGTTAAGAATTGAAAGAGTTATGATCAAATCATTTTTTGATGTTTCACTTGAAAATGCATTGGAGCCTGGCCCAGAATCACGCATGTTTTGGTATATATGCAACTGGGGTGGCTTGACACAATGGATGTATCGTCACCCCAGTGGTTAATGCCTCATCCATAAGGACTTGCCATGCCTTTGATCCTTGGTTCGATCCTAAGCTAGGACAATTTTTTGGGCGTTTTTATGATTTTTGATAGTTTTGCTATTTTTTCTTTCCTTTCCATTATATATCACACGTGTGAAATGGCTGGGTTGGAAAAGTTTTAAGCCTATGACCCCAAGGTCTTGGGTTCAAGCCTTGGGGGAGGAATTTCTTATTTTGTAATAAATGGATTTAGTTGATTTTATTTTAATTGTCATTAAAATTCAAAATTCCATAACTCTTTCATCTTAAATCCTTTTTGGGTGACTTTTTTTTCTAACTTCTCATATTAATGTGTATTTTCACATAATTCTCAAAGAATTCTAAAATTATTATTTTAGAAACACTTTGCATTAGGAGGAAATTATAATTCGTTTTAGGGTTTACCGAGCCATTTTCAACCTTGTAAGACGATTGCCTTGTGCATCGCCATCGACCCTGTTTGCGTCACTTCAAATATTTTTACCAACAACAAAACCCTTGATCCAACATCAAGAGGTGCTTTTTCTCATAAAAATCCAAAAATACAATAAATATGTGATTAGGGTTATACACCATGGACTTTAAGGTGGTGGAGAAGGAATGAGAATGGAACCCTCCTACACTTGTTCCAAATGTTTTGAATACAAGGCGCTCGACTTGGTTATTTGAAACATTCATCTCTATCCAAAGTCTTTTGTGTAATCCTAATCAAGAACAATTTCTCTTAAAAAAACCTAAAAATAACATCAACTCATCAAATTTCTTTTCACCTTAAGGCATCAATCTGAAAACTCTTTTTCAAGGTATAAAAACAACCAACAAATAACCATTTCACAAGCCTCTGAACTACAAAGCTCTGATTCTTCACTTCTATTAAGTGAGGATACGTAGGCACAAGGGCCACAATCCTTGGTGAGCAATATAATAAAAAAACCAACCCCTATTTCTTTTTAAAAACAAGCAAACTTTTAGATTAAAAACACCCACTCAAGCAAAACAACCTTGAAGGTTCCCATCGAGTACAATGGATGCGAGGGGTGCTAATACCTTCCCTTCGTATAACCGACTCCCGAACCCTAAGACTTGGTTGTGATGACCATGCTCTTTTCCCTAAAGGTTTTATCGCTATTTCCCTTTCCCTCCTTGGGATAAATAAAATCTGGTGGCGACTCTGTGTCATTTTTCGTGTAGCGACAGCTGGCGACGACTTTTCCTAAGCGAGTCAAGCCTAACCTAGGTTCTTTCGAGTGTTTGGGTCCTTTCTTTTTATTTGCTTGTTTATAACTTTCCCTTATTATTCAATTGTATCTCACCATATTTGGTTTCATTCTCCGTGGTATGGATTGGTTACTTTGGTGGAAAACTTAAGGGAAAGACTCTATACCCGAGTCTAGAGTGTTAAAATTGAGATAGGAGAGGTTGAGTAGTATGAGCTTCCGAGATGCTCATCTCGTGATAGTCGATACGAAAACCTCGCTTAGAGTATATTCTTTTGAGAATGATGACAACCATCAAGCTCTTAGCGTGTTTGATCAATGTTTTCTTGGGAATCCATTACTCTAAGGACCTTTTAGAACCCTAAACCATTCACCAACTAAGATTGATGGTCACGTAGTATGGGTCCTCAAGAAGCTCTTCTCGTATGGATCGATACAAAGACCTCGTTCAGAAGAGACTTTCTTGATGGGTTTATTGCCTGACAATGACTGACATACGTAACAAACAGCCAAGGAAGTCCATGACTCTGAAATCCTTGTCTAGAACCCAGTATCGACGTGTCTCGTAGTATGGGTTCCCGAGAAGCTCTTCTCGCATGGTTCGATACGAGGACCTCACCCAAAAGAGGTTCATGTGATGGAGTCGTCATCTGACATGTTCATGTCGTGTATGAGGAACAGTCATATGAACCCATGAATTTGGGATCCCTTTTAAACCATAGATCATTCCTTGTGAGAACCTATTTACAAAGCAGTCAGTATCGGCCATATCCATACCTCGGACTTATGAACCCATGTGCTCGATTTCCATTTATGCATCCGTTCATACATACATACTTCATAAAGACAAAGCTCTTAGTGTCTTGTTCTTATTGCAGATATAAGCATTTTTCAAAAGCAATCACGATGAATGTGAATCTAGGGACAATGAGGCTAAACAAGAAGACCGAAAGAAAAAGTACTTTCACTTTCAAATACAAAGATCCTTCAATTGGCAGTCTGAAAGCTCTAAGTTCCAAGATCACTCCTATCAAGCACAAAAAATTTCACTATTTTTATGGGAGAATTTTAGATTTGTTGATAGAGAAGATAGAGTTTGAAGCCCTTACAGCCTTGGCTCAGTACTATGACACTTCTCTCTGTTGTTTCACCTTTGATGATTTTCAAATAGCTCCCACTTTGGAAGAATTCGAGAAGATTCTGAATCTCTCCATCAAAGATCGTAATCCTTTTCCGAAGCTCGAAGAAGAATTCACTTTGAAGAAAGTGGCTTCTACCTTAGGGATTCCCACAGGAGACGTGATAGCCAATTGGGCACCCAAAGGAGTTTGGGGATTCTCGAGGAAATTCTTAGAAGAACAAGCTTAGAAGTATGCCAAAGAAGAGAAATAGGAAATATGTGGTTCAGTTTCGGCACTCTTGGTCTATGGAATTGTGATGTTTCCAAATGGGGAAAATTTTGTGGACCAAGTGCCTGTGGAAATCTTCTTGACCAAGAACCTCGTGCCTTTCCTCCTAGGTGACTTCTACCATACACTTCATACAAGACATACAAAAGGAGGTGGAATGATCCTTTGTTGCGCCCCGCTCTTGCATAAGTGGTTGAGGACTCAAATGCTCGAAAAAGGTCTTTTCACTTCCGAGAAACTCTCATGGCCTCAAAGATTCGCTTCACTCACCGCTAGTTCCATCACATGGTATAAGAGGGAGTGGGAAACCAAAGATATCATCTTTTCCTGTGGAGAATTTCCCAATGTGCCTCTCTTGGGAACACGAGGTTGCATCAATTACAACCCGGTGTTACTCAAAAGACAGTTTGGACACTCCATGGATGGTCCTCCTAGAGAAGAAGATTTGGTGTCATTTCTTGTTAATACGGTCGATCCAAATGATCCGGTTGTAAGAAAGGTGAGAAGAGCATGGGTAAACATCATGAGAAGCAATCCAGACAATGGGAGGAAGAACATCCTTGCTCGTGAACCTTATGTCAGATGGGTGAAAGAGAAGGCGAAAGAAGTCAGGTTACCTTTTGTCTTTGATGCATCTGCTTTCCCACCGAATCCTGAACCTGAGCCGATCTTACCCGAAGACATGGAGAAACTTAAGGCTAAAGTCCAAGAACTTGAAGATGAAAACACTCAGCTTCGAATTCAACTCAATAAAACTAAGCAGAAAAGTGAAGCTTGGGAAGACAAGAGCAAAGAGTTGAAAGAAAAGTTCGAGGATAGCAAGAAAAGGGATAGGGAAGAGAAAGGAAAGAAAGAATGGGTTGGTGGAGCACTCAAAAGCGCCAACGCCGACTTGGATCACCAAAATGAAAAATTGGACCGAGTATGGCGAAAGGTCAGAGACTTAGAAAACGATGTAAGAATAGCCACCCAAATGAAGAAAGATGAAAGGGAAAACTTTGAGGCCCAGATTCACAAGCTGAAAGGCATTATGAAAGGCTGCGAAGATTAATTAGCTCGTGAACTATTGGAAAAGGAGAATGCACAATGAGATTTCGTATAAGCAGAGTACCAGATGGGTAGAGCTATTGAGGAAATCAGAATACTGAAAGATGGAATCTATGATGAGTTATACCTAGAGCTGCAAGACAGTTGCCACTATGGGGAAGGAAGTTGTCGTCAAGTGGAAGCTGCTGTACTTCAAAGAGATGACATCATTAACAATCTCCAAATTCTCTATGTGGAGTGGAAGAACAAATTTGTGAACTTGGCGGGATTCTCCAACTTTGTGCTTCAGCAAATCCCTGAAAAATTGAAGGTGGCTGATCAAGTGATGACTCCTGAAAACACTCATGTCCATGTGTTCGACTTTGTGAAGTTTTGCTAGGAAACAATGGGAGAGCTTGTTATAGATTTAGAGGCGGTTCGCAGAGCCCAAGGAGTCACCTTTAGAGTTGATTTGTAATTTGATTAAGAAGTGTATCTCTTGTATTTTGTATTTGAACTTGGCCTCGAGCCTTAGTGAAATGGAAGTTTTTGTTCTATTATGTCTCTTCTGATTGATTGAAATGAAAATGTTTATATTCTTAATAATAACTAACAAGGTTACTAAGAGCTTTGCGCATAACATTTTTGTTTCATATGAATTCATACATCATTCCGCATTTCCCGAAACAAAACCAAAACTTACAAAAAATTTGACCTCCATTCGCAGTAAATAAGTTGACTTCCGAACATCCCTACTACACTCGTGGCAAGAAAAGATTACTAATGGATCAGATTGAACAGAATCAAGCCGCTTTCAGGGAAGAGATGACCCAAATGAAGAATCAAATGGGCCAGTTGATGGAAGTCATCCAAGCTATGCCTAGAGGACAAGAAGAGATGAGATAAGCTATGGAGAGAAATGATACTAACGCTCTACGTCCTGCTACTATCGGCTCAAATCCCACTCCCATTGATGCCACTCCTGCAAGTGCAATTCCCGCTCCTGGTGGCACAATCCCGACTCCTGCTGGCGCTGGCCCAATCCCTACTCCTACTGGTGGTGTGGTTCCCCCTCCAATCCACTTTGATGATCACGAAGGTTTCTACAACCCTCACGACGACTCTGTAGACACTTCTGGAGCACCAACTACTGATCTGGAAAAGAAAGTACTCATCTTACAAGAGACAGTCAAAGGGCTACAAGGCCCAAGCACTTTTGGGTTAGATGCTGCGGATATGTGTTTGGTACCCGGTGTTAAGATTCCACTCAAGTTCAAAGTCCCCGACTTTAAAAAATACAAAGGGACCAACTGTCCCCGAACCCACATCCGGTCATATTGTAGGAAGATGGCTACCTATTCTGACGATGAAAAACTACTAATTAATTTCTTTCAAGATAGCCTCAGTGGGGCATCCCTTGAATGGTACGTGCAGTTGGAAGGTACGTATATCAAGACATGGAAAGAGTTAGCCGAGGAATTTTTGAAACACTACCAATACAATTCTGACATGGCGCCTAATCGCACACAACTCCAAAGTTTGACCCAGAAACCTGGTGAAGCATTCAAAGACTATGCACAAAGATGGAGGGACTTAGCTGCTAGAGTCTAGCCTCCTCTTCTTGAAAGAGAATTGACAGATATTTTCATGGGGACTCTTCAAGGTCCTTTCCTAGAATGCTTGGCTGGATGCACATCCTCTGTATTCTCGAATTTAGTTATGGCTGGTGAGAGGATCGAGAACATGATAAAGATTGAGAAGATTTAGATTGCTGATGGAGTTTCTGGCAGATCAAAGAAGCCCTACCAAGGTTTTTCAAGGAAAAGAGAAGGGGAAACGAGCGCTGCCTTGATGGATAAGGGGAAAGCCAAAGCATACCAAGTCTCTTATCATCATGTGGCCGCTGTTACTCCAAGTCAACCTCTCTCCATACCTGCAAGTCAACCGACTATTCAAGTTCCCTACCAACAACAACATCAAAGCTATTATCAGGGTCCACCAAGGCAAAGGAGACCTGAGAAAAAGTTTGATCTTATTCCAAGAACTTATGCTAGGTTGCTTCCATTATTACTTAAAGGACTTTGGTACAGTTGAGAGAAATGAAGGCTCCCCCGGCTATGCTACCTCCCGACTATGATTCAAATGCCCGTTGCAAATTCCATTCTGGAGCTCCCGGACATAATATCGAAAATTGCAAAACCTTGAAGTACGTGGTACAAGATCTCATTGATTCAAAAGCCATCAATTTCACCAAGAACACTCCCAATGTGACCAATAATCCAATGCCAAACCATGCTACAAACATGGTTGAAGAGTCAAAAGGTAAGAAGTTGGTGTCGAAAGTTGACAAGATGAAGACCCCTTTTGCAGTTGTTAAAGAACAATTGCTAATGAAGAATATTATCCCAAGATGTACCGAGGATTGTCAATGTTGTTTGGAAGATCCCCAAAGATGTCCTGGATTGAAGATGGGCATACAAAAGTTGTTAGATCAAGGCGTCATATTGGTTGAACAAATATCAAATGCTGAAGAAGTGGCAACTCTTGATATCCCCTATGATCCAATGGAAGTTACTTATGACGAAGAACTGTTGAACAATCCGTATTGTCAGAATCGCGTACCACTGATAATTCTGTATGAGCCACCTCGCGTGCCTCTAACAATTTCATGTGATAAAGATTGACATCCTGTCCAAATTCCGCTGCAAATTTCGTATGATGTTGTACCGCTAATAATTCATGTGATCAGCCTCGTGCGTTTTTGGAAATCCCTTGTGATTATGATTGGCATTCTGTTCAGACCCCATATAATTAAGTTCGTGAACCATTGCAGATACCGTATGATCAAGTAGAGATTCCACTGTCTCCTCCTTCACTCGCACCATTAGTGGTATCTACACATGCTCCTTTCCCTTTTGAGAGCACCAAGGCTATCCCTTGGAAGTATGAGCCAACTGTTTACATTAATGGGCGGAAGGTGGAGGAGGATGTTGTAAAAGCTGAAAACTCTGTAGAGAACATGGTTGGAACAGGTGGAATAACTAGAAGTGGGAGGATTTTTGCGCCCATACTGCCACCAAACTGTACAAAAGAGAAGCAGCCAACAATTGAGTAGGGGAAGACTTCTACTCAAAAAGGAAATTCCAGTGAAGACGTTGAAGAATTTCTACGAATCATCTGAAAAAGTGATTATAGGGTGGTTGACCAGCTTAACCAAACACCTTCAAAGATTTCCATGTTATCGCTACTAATGTGCTCCCCTGCCCATCAAGAGTCATTAATAAAGTTTTTAAATACTGCTCATGTTCCCCAGGAAATATCGGTTGTACAATTCGAAGGAGTTGTGTCAAACATTGCCTCCGCTCATATTCTAAGCTTCAATGATGGAGAATTGCCCCCCGAGGGGAAGAATCATAATAAAGCTCTGCACATTTCCATCGAATGCGTTGATGTCGTTTTGTCAAGGGTGTTGGTAGATACTGGATCATCTTTAAATGTCTTTCCAAAGAATTCTTTGGCCAAGCTGACCATTGAAGGATTGATGATGAAACCCAGTTCAGTGATAGTAAAAGATTTTGATGGAGCAAGAAGGACTGTGATAGGGGAAGTCGATCTCCCTATCAAAATAGGACCTCACACTTTCATTATCACATTCTATGTGATGGGTATCTACACAACATACAGTTGTTTGCTAGGTCATCCTTGGATTCATGCAGCCGGTGCTGTAACATCCACTCTTCACCAAAGACTAAAGTTCGTTGTTAACAATCAGCTTGTCGTGATTGAGGGAGAAAAGGATATGCTAGTAAGTCATCTGTCCTCATTTCGCTATGTTGAAGTGGGAGGTGAAGTTGATGAGACTCCTTTTCAAGCGTTCGATGTGATAAGTGTAGAAATGATTCCTGCTAAGAAAGAGGAGAAGAAGTCAGAAGGGTCTGGATCCCCCATGGTTACTTGGAAGGACGCAAAGACTGTAATTGAGGCCGGTCACCCTGAAGGTTGGGGAAGAGTGTTGGAGTTACCTATTTGTAAGAACACAGATTGTGTCTTAGTAATATCTCTATGTTTTGATGATAAATCTTATGAAATTTTGTATTAAAGAATTATATACTCTAAAATTAGTTCATGAATATTTGTTGCAGATAATTAAAGTATAAATATATCCAAGAGCAAATTAGTTTAAACATAGAACTATGGAAGGCTCTGAAGAGTCAGAATCATCTTATAGAAGAATCTGAGCGCTGTCTGTTGAAGGATCTGAAGCAGAAGCTACAGAAGAATCTGAAGCAAAAGCTACAGAAGAATCTGAAGCAGAAGCTACAGAAGGATCTGAAGAAGAAGACTCTAATAAGATCTAAAGACTCTGAAGCATTAAAGAACTTTGTATGAGAGTTAAGAAGCACAGTTTTTCAGAAGACTCTGAAAGTACTACACGTTGCATGTACTGAGGATCTGATTCATAAAACTCTGCTCTGAAAGAACTACACGCTAAAGCACACTTGCTGCCTTACTCTGATTCAGCAAAATGTAATGGGTATCCAAGACTCTAATCATGCAAAATCTGATGATCATCTTTGCTGAAAAGAAATAATTATTGAAGAAGAATTCAAAGTAATATCCTTTGATTTAGCTCAATGACTCTTTCCACTTTCATGCTTGACACTAGAACACAGACCAAAAGCATTTTCTGTGCATTCTACTTCCAGGAAAGGTCATGTGATGTAAAGGCAAAAAGGTTCAGGCCTTTTTAGTACACAGCCTCCAATGTCAAGACTTTTTGGACTACTGTGCATATAAAAGCAAGTCTTCATCATCTTCTTCAGTAGTGATCCATTAACAAACGAATCTCAAAAAAAACTCTTACAAGCTCTCATAAAATATTCTTATTGCTGAGTTTATTCTATTGTTCTTAAACATTAAGTGAAAAATCACTGTTGTGATAAAGCTTGTTAGAAGCATTCATACACTTGTATTAATCTTACACTTTATTGTAATAGTTCCTTAAGAAGATCCAGTTGGGATCAGTAGTTCTTGAGAAGACTTTGAACAATTGTTCTTAGTGGTTACTATTGTAATCAGTTGATTAAATAGTGGATTAAGTCCTTGTTTGAGAAAGGCAAATCACTCTAGATAGGGTGGACTGGAGTAGTTGAGTTCAACGAACCAGGATAAAAATACTTGAGTTTTTACTTCTAAGTTTTATCTTCATACTTATTCAACCCCCTTCTAAGTATCTTCTCACCTTCAGTTGGCATCAGAGCTTCGGTTCTGTGTGTGCTACCACTTCACAGTGACAGAAAAGATCCAGTGAGAAAAACTTTGGTATATATTTGGTTGTTACTATGGCTGATACTTCAATATCTAACATTAACAACAAATATGAAGAAAGGGACAGAATCAACACTAAACCCCCTATGTTTGATGGGGAGAAATTTCATTATTGAAAAGACAGGAATGAATGTTTTTACCTTGGTTATGATGCTGATTTATGGGATTTGGTCATAGATGGATATGTTCATCCCATTGATGGGAATGGCAAGAATGTAGATAGAAAATCTATGACAGAAGCCCAAAAGAAGGAATTTAGAAATCACCACAAGGCTAGAACAATATTGTTAAATGCAATATCTCACACTGAGTATGAAAAGATCACAAATAGAGAAACTTCATTTGACATGTTTGAATCCTTGAAGATGACTCATGAGGGAAACTCTCAAGTCAAGGAAACAAAGGCTCTGGCTCTGATTCAGAAGTATGAAGCCTTCAAGATGGAAGAAGTTGAATCTGTTGAAGCTATGTTCTCCAGATTTCAAATGCTTACAGCTGGACTAAAGGTTCTGGATAAAGGTTACTCTACTGCTGATCACGTGAATAAGATCATTAGAAGTTTACCTACTAGATGGAGACCTATGGTGACTGCGCTGAAAATGGCTAAAGATCTAAACAAGATCTCCTTGGAGGAACTAATCAGTTCACTGAGGAGTCATGAAATTGAACTTGAGGAAGATGAGCCTCAAAAGAAAGGTAAGTCAATTGCCTTAAAATCTAATAAATCTGCTAAAGCATTGCAGGTAATAGAGGAAAGCTCTGAAGAATCCTCATCTGAAGATGAAGATGAGCTATCCATGTTGTCCAGAAGAATAAACAAACTCTGGAAGCATAAAGGAAAGAAGTTCAGAAACTTCAGGAAGCCTGACCAAAGAAAAGAATCTTCTGGACACAGAAGATCTGGCAAAAAGGAGGTTGTCTGCTACGAATGTAAAGAACCTGGGCATTACAAAAATGATTGTCCAAAGCTTCTGAAAGAAAAGCCTAAAAGAAGATTTAATAAGAAGAAGAAGGTTCTAATGGCAACCTGGGATGATTCAGATACATCTGAATCTGAATCTGAGGCAGAAGAAGAATGTGCCAATGTAGCATTGATGGCAGACATAGAAGATCAGGAGGAAGGAATTTCAGGTTCTGAATCTGACTCTGAAGCTGAAGAGGTAATGGCTAAACTCACTAAAGATGAACTTATCAAAGTGTTATCAGAGGTTCTGAAGAGCTATAATAATATTAAGCTCAAATACAAGGAGCGTCAAAGCAATCTTGTATCTGAGAATAATATTCTCAAATCAGAAGTGGCTGAGCTAAATGAAAAGAACTTAAAAATGAAAAATGATTTTGAATTAGCTCAACAAGACTCTGATTCTAAAACTGAGTCTGAATGCAAAAATATTTTGGAAAAGTATGACTACAGCTTTCAGAAGTTTCTTGCTAAAAGCATAGACAGAAGCAAAATGGCTTCTATGATCTATGGGGTTAGCAGAAATAACAGAAAAGGAATTGGATATAAATCTTCATCTGATTTAAATCCAAAATCTGTTGATAAAATTATCATCAAGAAGACTCCTTTATATTCCAATTTTAAATTTGGTCACTTGAATGATATTGAACACACTCGTTCTGAAAAGAACATTCATGTGTTTAAATCTAAGGCTAGTCAGAATAAACCTTATGTTGAAAAACAGAAGTTTAGACAAACCTTCAGAACAACTAACCCAAAAGGACCCAAGAAGATCTGGGTACCTAAAAGTAAAATAATTCCTGTTGCAGATGTTCTTAGCAGCAAGGTCAGGACGCCAATCATGGTACCTGGACTCTGGATGCTCATGACACATGACAGGAGAAAGGTCTATGTTCCAAAGTCTGGAGCTTAGATCTGGAGGTGATGTGAAATTTGGAGGGAATCAGAAGGGCAAGATCATTGGATCAGACACTATTGGAAATGGTAACCTTCCCTCTATCACTAATGTTTTACTTGTAGAGGGACTAAAGCATAATCTATTGTCCATAAGTCAATTAAGTGACAATGGTTATGACATAGTCTTTAATCAAAAATGTTGTAAAGCTATTAGTCAAAAGTATGTCTCAATCCTATTTAGTGGAAAGAGGAAGAAGAACATTTATAAAATAAATCTTTCAGAACTTAAGATTCAGAATGTTAAATGTCTCTTGTCTGTTAATGAGGAGCAATGGGTCTGGCACAGAAGATTGGGGCATATTAATATGAGACGTATATCTCAGATTAATAAACTTAATCTTGTCAGAGGACTTCCAAATTTGAAGTTCACCTCAGATGCTCTTTGTGAAGCATGTCAAAAAGGGAAGTTTTTAAAATCCTCTTTTAAATCAAAAAATGTTGTTTCTACTTCCAGACCATTAGAATTACTTCATATTGATCTGTTTGGACCAGTGAAAACTGCATCCATCAGAGGCAAGAAGTATGGATTAGTCATTGTTGATGACTATAGTAGATGGACATGGGTTAAGTTCTTAAAACACAAGGATGAGTCACATTCTGTGTTCTTTGACTTCTGCAAACAAGTCCAGAATGAAAAAGATTTCAAAATTATAAAAGTCAGAAGTGATCATGGTGGTGAATTTGAAAACAAATATTTTGAAAAATATTTTAATGAAAATGGCATTGCTCATGATTTTTCCTGTCCTAGAACTCCACAACGAAATGGGGTTGTAGATAGGAAAAATAGAACTCTGCAAGAAATGGCCAGAACCATGATCAATGAGACTAATCTGGCAAAGCACTTTTAGGCAGAAGCAATCAACACAGCATGTTACATTCAGAACAGAGTGTCTGTAAGACCTCTTCTGGAAAAGATTCCCTATGAATTGTGGAGGAACAAAAAGCCCAACATTGCTTATTTTCATCCTTTTGGATGTGTTTGTTATATGTTGAACACTAAAGAGAATCTTAGCAAGTTTGATTCTAAAGCATAGAAGTGTTTCATGCTTGGATATTCTGAACGCTCCAAAGGCTACAGAGTATACAATACTGAAACACAGATTATGGAAGAATCTATACATGTTAGATTTGATGATAAGCTTGGCATTAAAAAGCCAAAGCAGTTTGAAAATTCTGCGGATAGAGAAGTAGTCTTCATAGACTCTGAAGGCTCAGAAGCAGACAAAGCTCAAGTGAAGGAACCAGAAGCAACACCAGGTGCAATTCCTTTGACTTCTCAGATGAACAACTTAAACATTTATGAAGAATCAACTGTTAGAGGATCATCTTCCAGAATCAAAGCTTCTCATCCAGAGAATGTTATCATTGGAAAGAAGGATGACCCTATCAGAACAAGATCCTTTCTCAGATCATCTGAAGCATCATTATTTGGATTGGTGTCAGTAATTGAACCAACTTCTGTAGATGAAGCTCTGCAAGACAATGATTGGATTATTGCCATGCAAGAAGAGCTAAATCAGTTCACTAGAAATGATGTGTGGGACTTAGTTCCAAGACCAAAAGGATTTAATATAATTGGAACTAAGTGGGTCTTCAGAAATAAGCTTAATGAGAAAGGAGAAGTTGAAAGAAATAAGGCAAGGCTTGTTGCTCAAGGGTATAGTCAACAAGAAGGTATTGATTACACTGAAACTTATGCTCTAGTGGCAAGGTTAGAATCTATACGCCTTCTTATTTCATTTGCTGCACAATATAATATCACTCTATATCAGATGGATGTTAAAAGTGCCTTTCTAAATAGTATTATAGAAGAAGTAGTTTATGTTCACCAGCCTCCTGGTTTTGAGAGTGAAAAATTTCCAGAACATGTTTTCAAACTAAAGAAATCTCTGTATGGTTTAAAACAAGCTCCCAGAGCTTGGTATGAGAGATTAAGCAATTTTCTTCTGGAGAAAAATTTCATCAGAGGCAAAGTGGACACAACACTCTTTTGTAAAACATTTAAGAAAGATCTTCTAATTTGTCAAATATATGTGGATGATATCATATTTGGATCTACCAATACTATGTTGGGAAAGGAGTTTGCTCAATGTATGCAGGAAGAATTTGAAATGAGCATGATGGGAGAATTGAAATTCTTTCTTGGAATTCAAGTCAACCAAACTCCTGAGTGCACTTACATTCATCAGACCAAATATGTTAAAGAACTTCTGAAGAAATTTAACATGACTGATAGTAAGATGGCAAAGACTCCCACGCATCCAACTAGTACACTAGGCAAGGAAGAGGTAAGTAAGAAAGTAGATCAGAAACTCTACAGAGGTATGATAGGATCTCTTCTCTACTTAACTGCTTCTAGACCTGACATTCTGTTCAGTGTATGTTTATGTGCAAGATTCCAATAAGATCCTAGAGAATCTCACTTAACTGCTGTTAAGAGGATTCTAAGGTATCTGAAAGGTACTACTAACGTGGGTGTGTGTTACAGAAGATCTGATAAATATACATTAGTTGGATTATGTGATGCTGACTATGCTGAAGACAAAGTAGAACGTAAAAGTACTTCTGGAAGCTGTCAGTTCCTTGGAAGTCATCTGATCTCATGGTACAGCAAGAAGCAACCCACAATTGCACTTTCTACAGCAGAGGCAGAATACATTGCTACTGCTGGATGTAGCACGTAGATGCTCTGGATGAAGAGTCAATTAGAGGACTTCAGATCTTTGAGAGTAATGTATCTATCTTCTGTGATAATACTTCTGTTATATGTTTGTCTAAAAATCCAATTTTACACTCTAAGGCAAAACATATAGAAATTAAACATCATTTTATCAGAGACTATGTTCAGAAGGGTATTATAAACTTAGCTTTTGTTGATTCAGATCATCAATGGGCTGATATTTTTACAAAACCCCTTGCTGAAGATAGGTTCAAGTTTATTCTGAAAAATATTGGTATGGATTTCTGTCCAGAATAATATTTATCAGAGGCAAACTTCTCAGATGCAAAATGTTTAATGCTCTGAAGTATTTCATCTATTAATTTATTCATTTTCATGAATTATTTTACTTGTGTAAATCTGAACTAACAATGCTCAGAGGATCTGAACGTTGTCTAACGTTTCATTTCTCAATAGATTTCAGAGGCACATGCAAGCAAATACGTGTAGCTCAGAAACTGAAAAGGTAGAGTGCACCTTACTGAATTGACGTTTGAAGTACTGCTTTGAAAATCTGATTTTTCTTGATTTTCCCCCCATTTGTCAGAATCATAATTGTTGTGCAATGATGTTTTTATTTTTTCATTTAATGTTATGTGAAGCGTGCTTATGTGATTGTTTGTGTGCCTGATTTTATCTATAAATACCACAAATCACACCATTTCACACTTTTCACTTCACGAACCCTTTTATGCATTTCTGTCTTCTCTTTGCTCTTCACCAAAACCCTAAACCTAAAAACTCTCACTCAAGAACATCAATGGCGTCTTCTTCATCAACATCTGCTCAGATGCAATCAACCATTGTTGTTTCTACTCCTAATGCTGAAGCGTACAAAGAACCTGTGAGAACTCTTCTCACTCCAACCATAGAACTAGAAGTTCTAAGTGAATGCTTCATAGATCTTGAGTCCATTGAAGAAAATGGGTTTAATCTTTCTTCAACCATTCAAACTCAGAATTGGACAAAGTACTTTGACAGGCTTATGGGTCCTGTTTATCTAACTTGTGTGAAAGAATTCTAGATGCATGCTTAGGTGTGCCCTAAATTCATCCATTCTTCTGTCCTTGGAAAGGAGATTGTGATTACTGAGAAGCTAATCAGACAACTCATTGGGTACTCTGAAACTGATGGTGAAACCAGTCTACAATCTGCTCGTGTGGATCTTGTTGATGTGTTTCAAGAAGTTACTATTTCTGGGGCACAAACAAGCAAAGTAAGGGAACTGAAACCAGTCTACAGGATCTGGGCCAAGATTTTCATGAGTTCCATCTTTCACAGAAAATCATCAAATTCCCAGATTATGTCAGTGTTGAACAACTATACTTTATGTTCTGTATGAGCAAGGGAAAGAAGGTGGACTTGCATTATCTTCTGTTTAGTCACCTTCTGAATCATGTAAAGGAAACAAGAGAAGATGTAAGAGTCAAAGCTGGAAAAGTTAGGAATTGGATTCCTATGGGTAGGCTGATATCATACATTCTAACAGAGGATGGTCTTGTGAAACATCTATATGATACTGGATTGACAGAGGATCTGTCATATGTCATAGGTTCTGTCATCAATGGCAATACTCTGAAGAGGATGAAGGTCATCACAGAGCTTGCCAGCAAACCCAAGAAAATTGCTACTAAGGATGTAAGCAACAGAAGGATTCCTGTTGAAGATTTTCCAATGTTCACTGCTGATGAACCTAGGCACATCATTCTGACATACATTGCTGAATGTTTAAAAGAAGGTATTCCTCTGCCTGCTAACATCGTCCAGAAGGAAGGAGAAGTTCTGCCTAATTTTGTTATAGAAAGACGCTCAAAGAAGATTGCTGAAGAAGGATCTGAGGCTCAACCAAAGAGAAAAGCCTCTGAAGCTGCTGCTAAGCCTCAGAAGGTAAAGAAAGTGAAACCCACTCCTCCAGACGCTACTCTGGAAGACATAAGAGAAACTATCAAGCAGGTATTAACATCTGATCCAACTCCAACCATTCAATCTCCATTACCTTCACATCCTTCATCACCTTCTAGACCACATTCATCTGTACAACCATCTTCTGTACAAACTCCATCTGAACCACCTCAAACGAAAATCCTACCAGAACCTCAACAACAACAACCAGAACCTCAACAACAACAACAACAAACACCACCAGAACAACAACAACAAACACCACCAGAACAACAACCACAATCTCCAGAACGTCAATCTCAACCCATCTCATCTGACCCTCCCCAACCAACACCATCTGAACGTCCTTCAATAATAGAAAAACCATTACCTGTTCCAGAACCATCAGATGACATTCTTGATCTGGAACCACTTGCAACCATGGTTGTCCTGTCATCCACCTCATGCCACTCCACTGAATCATCTGATTCTGAATCAGAAGTTCCATCACCCACTTGTTTACACATTCCTGATTCACTCAAACCTGCATTTTCTGATCTTTCAGCATCTGATCAAATAAATTGTAGACTTGCACTTCGTTCAAATTTCAACCTCTCAGATTTTCAAAATTCATCCTCTGAAGCTGAAATTTCACCAACTCCCACACCTCAACTCACAATACCACAACCATCTGAACCTCAACAGTCTGAACCTCAACCATATGTATTTCAACCATCTGACCAACCACCATCTGATCAAACACCTCCTAATATCACTTGTGAACAACCTCAGCCAAACTCTGAACCTACTGAGGAAGTGATCTCTGAGGAATTTCTTTACACCAACCCTAGATCAGATGTTGATAAATTGTTTGATAATTTCAAAAAGGAAGTTCGTATGGGGATTGCACGTGTGGAAGAAGAGTGTTTGTTCAGTATAGATCCTGCTAAGTCTGAAGCTGCTTAGGATAAATTTATCTCTAAGATCAACGTGGTGGCCTCTCATCTAAAGACAATCTGTGCTGAAAATGCAAAGGCAAAGTTTGCTGAGTTGGTAAGACAAACTCTGATGAGCATTCCCAAACCACCAGTGCTGCTTCTGGAAGCTGCTCCTGCAGAAGATTTTCCATCTGAAGATGTTGCATCTGATATGGACATTGATGCATCTGCACCTGAAGTAAAGGCTGACAATTCAGATCTTATAAAAGAGGTTAAGGAAATTAAGTCCTGGATGATCAAACAAGAACAAACCACTGAAGAGATTACGACTTGGATGGCCAAGCAAGAAGAGTCTACTTCAAAGATCATAGATCTTCTGACCCTGATTGCATCTCGTCAACCATAGTTTCTTTTCATGTTTTTGCACTGCTGTTTTGAATCTATTTTCTCTTGTTTGTTTGTTATCATCAGTTATGTGAACCATCTGAATGAATGAAATTGTTTGCTTTGTTTTTCTTCTATTATCTTTTCTGTCTTTACACATCTTTTTGATTATGACAAAAAGGGGGAGAAAAAGAATCTGATTGTTCAATCCATAAGCAAATACTAAAACAAAATTCAGACATATTATTAACTATCTTTAAATTTAAGTTTTTCAGATTCTATTGTTTCATCTGACAAAATAAATTCATTGAAGTTATCCTGTGAATTACCCAACCAGACTCTGATTCTTGAAGCAAATTGTACTCTGAGTCTAAACGCAAAACCAGACTCTGTGATTGAAAGAAGTCATCAGACTCTGATTAATCAGACTCTGTGTTTGAAAAGAAGTCATCAGACTCTGATTCTGAAATACACTCAAGCAAAAAGGGAAGTATTCCTTTCCTTAGAATATTAATTTCAGGGGGAGATTCTTATTCTCAGGGGGAGTTATAATTATTTTTTTATTGAACAAAATTTCTCATGTTTTGTCATCATCAAAAAGGGGGAGATTGTAAGAACACAGATTGTGTCTTAGTAATATCTCTATGTTTTGATGATAACTCTTATGAAATTTTGTATTAAAGAATTATATACTCTAAAATTAGTTCATGAATATTTGCTGCAGATAATTAAAGTATAAATATATCCAAGAGCAAATTAATCTGAACATAGAACTATGGAAGGCTCTGAAGAGTTAGAATCATCTTATAGAAGAATCTGAGCACTGTCTATTGAAGGATCTGAAGCAGAAGCTACAGAAGAATATGAAGCAGAAGCTACAGAAGAATCTGAAGCAGAAGCTACAGAAGGATCTGAAGCAGAAGACTCTAATAAGATCTAAAGACTCTGAAGCATTAAAGAACTTTGTATGAGAGTTAAGAAGCACAGTTTTTCAGAAGACTCTGAAAGTACTACACGCTACATGTACTGAGGATCTGATTCATAAAACTCTGCTCTGAAAGAACTACACGCTAAAGCACACTTGCTGCCTTACTCTGATTCAGCAAAATCTGATGGGTATCCAAGACTCTGTTCATGCAAAATCTGATGATCAACTTTGCTGAAAAGAAATAATTATTGAAGAAGAATTCAAAGTAATATCCTTTGATTTAGCTCAACGACTCTTTCCTCTTTCATGCTTGACACTAGAACATAGACCAAAAGCATTTTTCTGTGCATTCTACTTCCAGGAAAGGTCATGTGATGTAAAGGCAAAAAGGTTCAGGCCTTTTTAGTACACAGCCTCCAATGTCAAGACTTTGTGGACTACTGTGCATATAAAAGCAAGTCTTCATCATCTTCTTCAGTAGTGATCCATTAACAAACGAATCTCAAAAAGAAACTCTTACAAGTTCTCATAAAATATTCTTATTGCTGAGTTTATTCTATTGTTCTTAAACATTAAGTGAAAAATCACTGTTGTGATAAAGCTTGTTAGAAGCATTCATACACTTGTATTAATCTTACATTTTATTGTAATAGTTCCTTAAGAAGATACAGTTGGGATCAGTAGTTCTTGAGAAGACTTTGAACAGTTGTTCTTAGTGGTTACTATTGTAATCAGTTGATTAAATAGTGGATTAAGTCCTTGTTTGAGAAAGGCAAATCACTCTTGATAGGGTGGACTGGAGTAGTTGAGTTCAACGAACCAGGATAAAAATACTTGAGTTTTTACTTCTAAGTTTTATCTTCATACTTATTCAACCCCCCTTCTAAGTATTGAAAGTTGATTATTGGAAAGACAGGATTGAAAGTTTTTTCCTTGGTTATGATGTTGATTTATGGGATTTGGTCATAGATGGATATGTTCATCCCATTGATGGGAATGGCAAGAATGTAGATACAAAATATATGACAGAAGCCCAGAAGAAGGAATTTAGAAATCACCACAAGGCTAGAACAATATTGTTAAATGCAATATCTCACACTGAGTATGAAAAGATCACAAATAGAGAAACTGCATTTGACATGTTTGAATCCTTGAAGATGACTCATGAGGGAAACTCTCAAGTCAAGGAAACAAAGGCTATGGCTCTGATTCAGAAGTATGAAGCCTTCAAGATGGAAGAAGTTGAATCTGTTGAAGCTATGTTCTCCAGATTTCAAATGCTTACAGCTGGACTAAAGGTTCTGGATAAAGGTTACTCTACTGCTGATCACGTGAATAAGATCATCAGAAGTTTACCTACCAGATGGAGACCTATGGTGACTGCGCTGAAAATGGCTAAAGATCTGAACAAGATCTCCTTGGAGGAACTAATCAGTTCACTGAGGAGTCATGAAATTGAACTTGAGGAAGATGAGCCTCAAAAGAAAGGTAAGTCAATTGCCTTAAAATCTAATAAATCTGCTAAAGCATTGCAGGTAATAGAGGAAAGCTCTGAAGAATCCTCATCTGAAGATGAAGATGAGCTATCCATGTTGTCCAGAAGAATAAACAAACTCTAGAAGCATAAAGGAAAGAAGTTCAGAAACTTCAGGAAGCCTGACCAAAGAAAAGAATCTTCTGGACACAGAAGATCTGGCAAAAAGGAGGTTGTCTGCTACGAATGTAAAGAACCTGGGCATTACAAAAATGATTGTCCAAAGCTTCTGAAAGAAAAGCCTAAAAGAAGATTTAATAAGAAGAAGAAGGTTCTAATGGCAACCTGGGATGATTCAGATACATCTGAATCTGAATCTGAGGCAGAAGAAGAATGTGCCAATGTAGCATTGATGGCAGACATCGAAGATAAGGAGGAAGGAATTTCAGGTTTTGAATCTGACTCTAAATCTGACTCTGACGCTGAAGAGGTAATGGCTAAACTCACTAAAGATGAACTTATCAAAGTGTTATTAGAGGTTCTGAAGAGCTATAATAATATTAAGCTCAAATACAAGGAGCGTCAAAGCAATCTTGTATCTGAGAATAATATTCTCAAATCAGAAGTGGCTGAGCTAAATGAAAAGAACTTAAAAATGAAAAATGATTTTGAATTAGCTCAACAAGACTCTGATTCTGAAACTGAGTCTGAATGCAAAAATATTTTGGAAAAGTATGACTACAGCTTTTAGAAGTTTCTTGCTAAAAGCATAGACAGAAGAAAAATGGCTTCTATGATCTATGGGGTTAGCAGAAATAACAGAAAAGGAATTGGATATAAATCTTCATCTGATTTAAATCCAAAATCTGTTGATAAAATTATCATCAAGAAGACTCCTTTATATTCCAATTTTAAATTTGGTCACTTGAATGATATTGAACACACTCATTCTATAAAGAACATTCATGTGTTTAAATCTAAGGCTAGTCAGAATAAACCTTATGTTGAAAAACAGAAGTTTAGACAAACCTTCAAAACAACTAACCCAAAAGGACCCAAGAAGATCTGGGTACCTAAAAGTAAAATAATTCCTGTTGCAGATGTTCTTAGCAGCGAGGTTAGGACACCAATCATGGTACCTGGACTCTGGATGCTCGCGACACATGACAGGAGAAAGGTCTATGTTCCAAAGTCTGGAGCTTAGATCTGGAGGTGATGTGAAATTTGGAGGGAATCGGAAGGGCAAAATCATTGGATCTGGCACTATTGGAAATGGTAACCTTCCCTCTATCACTAATGTTTTACTTGTAGAAGGACTAAAGAATAATCTATTGTCCATAAGTCAATTAAGTGACAATGGTTATGACATAGTCTTTAATAAAAAATGTTGTAAAGCTATTAGTCAAAAGGATGGATCAATCCTATTTAGTGGAAAGAGGAAGAACAACATTTATAAAATAAATCTTTCAGAACTTAAGATTCAGAATGTTAAATGTCTCTTGTCTGTTAATGAGGAGCAATGGGTCTGGCACAGAAAATTGGGGCATATTAATATGAGACGTATATCTCAGATTAATAAACTTAATCTTGTCAGAGGACTTCCAAATTTGAAGTTCACCTCAGATGCTGAAGATGATGCACTGAATAAAGTCTGCATGGTGTACCCAAGAGCAGCTAATCAACAACTGAACAATTGGACTGTTATGGAGATACTAGAATCACCTTTGTCGAAGAGTAATTTTCCTTGTTTGCTTTCAAATCCTATGCTCTGCCCAAGGCATAAGGATTATTTTGTAGGGCCCCTCATGTTTTAAATTAATATTTATCATGAATGAAATGAACCTTTTACATTCAATTGTGTTCCCTGTCTTTCTTTTTTTTTATTTTGCATAAACAAATGGCAATGTTTTCTTGCATTTTCCTTTTTTCATCTTAAAATAAAGCATAAAATCACCAATCATGCATATCTACCCCGGATTCCATTGATAACGATACTGCTACTGTTCCATATGACTTTGATAACCTAATCTACCACGCTGATGAGGATTGTGATGAAGATTGTGAACTCCCCGAAGAGTTAGCCAGACTATTAAAGCAAGAATCAAAAATCATTCAACTGCATCAAGAGTCAGTGGAAGTTGTCAATCTTGGAACCGGAAAGGATAAGAAAGAAGTCAAGGTAGGCGCTGCCCTAGAAGAGAATGTGAAGAGAATACTGATCGAGCTCCTACACGCGTATGTAGATGTGTTTGTTTGGTCATACCAAGACATGCCTGGATTGGATTCAGACATCGTGGTGCATAAATTGCCGCTCAAGGAAGATTGTCCGCCTCTAAAGCAGAAAATGAGACGAACTCGACCTGATATGGCCCTTAAGATTAAGGAGGAAGTGCAAAAGCAGATTGATGCTGGATTCTTGGCAGTATCAAAATACCCTCAATGGGTTGCAAACATTGTACCTATGCCCAAAAAAGGTGGTAAAGTGCGGATGTGCGTTGACTACAGAGACCTAAATAGAGCCAGCCCAAAAGATGACTTTCCGCTGCCGCATATTGATGTGTTAATGGATAATACGGCTCAATTCTCTATGTTCTTTTTCATGGATGGTTTCTTCGGATACAACCAGATTAAAATGGCTCTAGAGGATATGGAGAAGACTACCTTCATTACCCCTTGGGGTAACCTTCTGCTATAAGGTTATGCCATTTGGTCTAAAGAATGCTGGTGCGACATATCAACGAGCAATGGTGACTCTCTTTCATGATATGATTCATAAAGAGATTGAAGTCTACGTCGATGATATGATTGCAAAATCCCAAACTGAAGAGGAGCATCTCATCCACTTGGAAAAGTTGTTTACAAGGCTAAGAAAGTTCAGGCTAAGGCTCAATCCGAATAAATGTACCTTTGGGGTAAGATCTGGTAAATTGCTAGGTTTTATCGTGAGCCAAAAAGGAATTGAAGTCGATCCTGACAAAGTAAAAGCTATCCAAGATATGCCAGCTCCAAGAACAGAGAAGAAGTGTCGTGGTTTCTTAGGGAGATTAAACTACATTGCCAGATCATATCTCACCTAACAGTCACCTGTGAGCCAATATTCTGGTTGCTTCGCAAAGATCAAGCAATCTTGTGAAATGATAATTGCCAAAAATCATTTGAGGAAATAAAGGAATATTTGTAAGAGCCACCGATCTTGATGCCTCCCGTGCCAGGAAGACCTCTCATCATGTACTTGACCGTTCTGGAAGGATCAATGGGATGCGTGTTGGGGCAGCATGGTGAAACGGGTAGAAAGGATCATGATATCTACTATTTAAGCAAAAAGTTTACCGACTATGAAAAAAGATACTCAATGTTGGAAAAGACATGTTGTGCGCTTGCATGGGCTGCCAAACGCTTAAGGCAATATATATTGACCCATACCACATTGTTGATATGAAAGATGGATCCAGTCAAGTACATCTTCGAAAAAAGCCTGCTCTCACCGGACGAGTAGCCCGTTGGCAAATGGTACTGACAGAATACGACATCCAGTACGTCTCACAAAAAGCTATCAAAGGGAGTGTGTTGTCTGAATATCTTGCCCACCAACCTATGGAAGATTACCAGCCCATGCATTTTGACTTCGCTGATGAAGACATCATGTTTGTCAGAGACTATGAAACATAAGGCCCAGACGAAGGACCCAAACAAGGATCGTGATGGACGCTCATGTTCAATGGATCCGCAAATGCTCAAGGCAATGGAATAGGGGCAATCATCACATCCCCTACTGGTTTCCATATCCCATTCATCGCAAGGTTATGTTTTGAATGCACCAAAAATATGGCTGAATATGAAGCATGTATCTTCGGAATCGAAGCCGCCATTGATCATAGAATCAAGATTTTAGAAGTGTATGGGGACTCGGCTCTAGTCATCAGTCAAGTCAGAAAGGCAAGAGTATCCAGAAAACCTTTCCATCACAGACAAGAAGTATTTAAGAAGGCTTTCATCCAAATTCTTCTTAAGTGGAGATGTGCTTTACAAGCGAAACTATGACTCGGTCTTGCTCAAATGCGTGGATAAACACAAAGCCGATCGAATCATAAACGAAATCCATGAAGGATCTTTTGGTACACATGCCAGTGGACACACGATGGTTAAGAAGATTTTGAGGGCTGGTTATTATAGGTTAACGATGGAAACTGATTGCTATCGTCACGTGCAAACATGCCACAAATGTCAAACCTATGCAGAAAAGATACATGTGCTGCCAGTTCCTCTAAATGTCTTGACATCGCCTTGGCCCTTCGCCATGTGGGGCATAAATATGATTGGACGCATTGAGCCAACTGCTTCTAATGATCATCGTTTCATCTTAGTGGCCATTGACTACTTCACTAAATGGGTGGAAGCCGCGTCTTATGCCAATGTCACCAAACAAGTGGTCACTCGCTTTATCAAGAAAGAAATCATTTGTCATTATGGGGTAACAAATAAAATCATTACTGACAATGGTTCAAACCTCAATAACTGGTGAAGGAATTGTGTGAAAGTTTCAAGATCGAGCATCACAACTCATCATGATATCGCCCGAAGATGACTGGCACTGTTGAGGCAGCAAACAAAAACATTAAGAAGATTGTTCAGAAAATGGTGAAAACATACAAAGATTGTTACGAAATACTACCATTTGCTCTGCATGGCTACCACACTTTAGTGTGCACTTCCACTGGGGCAACTCCATTTACTCTTGTATACGGCATGGATGCGGTACTCCCCGTTGAAGTAGAAATTCCTTCCTTGAGAATTTTGACCGATGTCAAGCTCGATGAAGCAGAATGGGTGCAGACGAGATTTGATCAACTTAATCTCATTAATGAAAAGCGCATGACAACCATCTGTCATGGTCAGCTTTACCAAAAGCGGTTGAAAAGGGTGTTTGACAAGAAAGTTCGCCCCCGAGATTTCGAAGTAGGAGACTTGGTATTGAGAAAGATTCTGCCGATCCACACAGACCCAAGGGGAAAATGGACACCTAACTATGAGGGTCCATATGTTGTGAAGAAGGTTTTCTCCGGAGGAGCCTTGATATTATCCAACATGGACGGTGAAGATCTGTCATCCCATGTAATCGCAAACGCAGTCAAAAACTACTACGCTTGAAAGCAAACCCGGTGGACAACAAAAAGAAAAGTCCAGGTAAAAATTAGGGTTAAAATTAAAAAAAAACCCGATAAGTTGAAAATCCTTAGGGACAACTTAGGCAAGAGAAAGGGTATCCCGGTAGACTGAAAACCCGAAAGGGCAGTCTAGGCAAACGTTAGGGATCTGAAAAGAGAAAAACTGCGACCTGCGAAGAGTTTGTGAACTCCTCACTAGAATAAATAGAGCTACATGGACGGTGAAGATCAATCCAACCACCTTCTTCAAAGGAAATGTAGGAGAAGCTTCAAGTCCATAAGGATCATAGCATAATTGAAACTCAATGGAAATCCGATCTTTATTTTCTCACTGTCATTGTACTTTTTTGTCATATTTTTGCAATTACCTCTTTTAGGAATTGTATCCTTATGTAAAATTACCCATTTAGGGGCCACTTTATCAGCAATAAAATCTTTCTCACCAATTTATGCTTCATTTTTTTTTACTTTTTATGTTTGTTTGCAAAAGTGGAATTTTCATTCTTAATAAATATTGCATTGAGAATTATGGGATGATTATAATAACAAAAGAAAGCATAAAATTGCTCTCCGATCAAGGTGTATGAAGGATAAACATGATCTCTAATAGGCGCACGTGCACACGAAGCATCGTCTGATCATAAAGTTCACTGGGACTCAACCAAGTCAGGGGCAACCTAAACGACCAGCATAACTTATCTGATAAGACCATCTGGAGATGATTCAAATTTCGTCACGAGGATGTTGGGAAGTCAAACTTGATGCCCCAAACCAGAGCCCAATCACTTGCCATAAATTATCACCCCTAACCTCCATGTCCTTACATTTTTGCATATATACCGCATCATCACATGCGCTTAGCCAGTCATCCTCGAAGATGTTAGTTCTTACGAAAGTCCTGTCTAGATTCTGACATGGTACCTAACTCCTCAATTCACTGACCTTTTGTAAGTCTTTTCAAGCCTTTTGCATGAGATATTCTCTCACCTTACCTTTCGTAAGGGATTTCATTGCCTTTCGTGTGAAATCTTCCCTTCGATTTCCTTTTGTAAGCGTTTCTTCGCTATCTTTTACACGCGACAAAAATTTGTTTTGGGTATCTTCGATCAATTTGGACGCTTGATGCTTATGTGGCCAAGAACTGAATGGTTACCATACTTAAAGAATGTCATCTCCGCCGTTGTGCCTGTGAGGTCAAATGATGTTCTAATACCCTATACAAGTTTCCTCTACCTTTTGCAAGAGGATGGTTATTGCCCTCAACTTACCTTTTGTGAGTCATTCCGTGTCTCTTTCACGAAGTATCTCCAGCTTGCCTTTCGCAAAATATTCAACTTACCTTTAGTAAAACCTACCGTGCCTTTTGTACAAGTTCTTTTCAGGTTACCTTTAGTTAGTATCCTATTTACCTTTTGTAGAAGAAATTTTTCTCCTAACCTTTTGTTTAGGAGTCTTTTCTGCTTTTCACAGAAGAAAATATGATCGTCCTCTCCTAAGGGAGTTTCCTATCTACCTTTTGTAGAAGGAATTATCTCCAAACCTTTTGTTCTGGAGTCCTCTTTACCTTTTGTAGAAGGAACTTTTTCTCCTAACCTTTTGTTCTGGAGTCCTTTCTGCCGTTACAGAAGGAAATATAATCATATTCTCCCAAGGGAGTCTCCTATATTTGATGTAGAAGGAGTTACCATGTCTTCAAACCTTTTGTTTTGGAGTCCTCTCTTCCTTTTGTAGAAGGAATATTTCTCCTAACCTTTTGTTCAGGAGTCCCCTCTACATTTTGTAGAAGGAATATTTCTCCTAACCTTTTGTTCAGGAGTCCTCTCTACCTTTTGTAGAAGGAATATTTCTCCAAACCTTTTTGTTCAGGAGTCCTCTCTACCTTTTGTAGAAGGAATGTTTCTCCTCACCTTTTGTTCAGGAGTCCTCTTTACCTTTTGTAGAAGGAAACATTTTCTCCAAAACTTTTGTTCAGGAGTCCTCCTTGCCTTTTATGAGAGGAAAACCAATGTTTACTCTAGAGTCCTCTCTACCTTTCGAAGAAGGAATATATCACATTTCTATATCTCTTGAGTCCTCTCCATATTTTATAAAAGGAATATCTCTTGGCCAATTATGATTCCCTATTATGAGGTGTCTCCCTTTCTGGCTGGCAAAGCACTCATGTTCATTCTGCATTGCACACCTCTCCGATTGAAAATCCCGGGTATTCTAGTATTTAATTCTCTTCTACCATGAATGTTTGAGCACCTTTATCCTCCAGACATTCAGGTCCAAGAGGATTAAATAGGGGCAACTGTCACACCCTCATTTTTACCTTTAACCTTTTATACCCTACATTCGTCATATCATACATCGTTCTATTGCATATCGAGCAAGCGGGTTCACAAGGTAAGGATTGAGTCGGTTCTTTGTTTTCCATTCCAAATAAGATAATTTGCCTATCATTGGACTACATGGAGGAAAAGACACATCATCAAAGATACTCCATTGGGTCAAGTATGAATCCAATTTGAGGTGGTCACCCAAAGATCAAGAACAGTGCAGTTTAGGATCCCCGATTAGGGTTTCTGATCAGGAAAAGTCAACTGTAGTTTGACTTTTGATTAAAAATGTGTTCCAATGATGAAATCATGGTCTATGAAGATCATATGGCTTAATGAAGTCTACTCAAGAAGTTTCAAGACCTTAGGAGACCCAGAACAACAACAGTCGATCTGATAGATATTGATCGATTGTTTCGTTGACCAAAAAGTCAACTCTTCAACCATAAGGAATTTGACCTCATGGTGTGAAGAAATAATGTTCCTAATAACATATTACACCTATGCATGAAGTTTCATGACCATTGGATCAAGGATTGAGGTGTAATCGAAAAAGTCGAGAATTAGGGTTTTGAAAGGGGCAAAACCATAACTTCCTAACCACACATCCAATTGAGGTGGTTCAAAGCTTGTTGGAAAGGTCTTGGCAAGTCTTACAAAAGTATCACAGTTGTCCATGTTCAAAAAATGCATATATTTGTAGTTATGATTAAATTCATCACAAGAGGGAGAAAACGCTTAGAAAAATTCTAAGTTTATGGTCTTGCAAATCACGTTTTCAACCAACTTTGGGGAGATTTTTGACCTAGTTCCACTTGGAATCTAAAGATCATGAAAACATGAAAGTTGTAGATCTCCATGAGGGCTTTCTAAAAAGTAATAGAACACCTGCATAGCCCTTGTGAGTTGAGAGTTATAAATCCAGCAAGTTGGGGTTTCAACACTTGAATGCACCATTTCAACTTTTCCACAAATTCACTTTTCAACTACTTGAATCACTATCAACCATTGGGTCATGTATTGATCTGATATTTAGGAAGTATGATGGCTAGAAAATGCAAAAAGCATGAGGTTTTGAGAGCTTTGTAAGTTGGCAAGCAAGTTGACATTATTATATTCAAGTAAAACAAGGAGGAAAGAGAAACTTTTCAATGCTAACTTGCAACTGCAGCTCCCTACACAATAGCCTCACTTTAGTCACCTCCATTTCTGTCATTCCACTTGAGTTTTGTCCTGCATTGAGCCAATGAGCTGATGTGTGCAGCTGTACCAAATCTTGGATGGATTTTCTTCCAAAAATCTCCCTCCAAGACCAAGACTTCAAATCTGCCCCAAGACCTCTCTTGGCCTATAAATACAGACTTCATCCCACTCTTCAAACGACACCAGAGCTATCAGAAACATCACAAATACATTATCTCTTTTTCTTTCTCCCTTTGCTTGAAAGTGAAGAAATCTCACAAAAACACCATTTTTACCACTTTGCATTTTTCAGACCAGTTCTTGTTCCTAATCCAAAAACACTTCAAAGACCATATACACACCCTTAAAATGTCCATTTGAAGTTGTTCCCATCATCACTTTTACCAAAAAACCCTTGAATCAAAAAGTCAACCTTCATACCACCATAGTTTGACTTTTATACATATTATGGACCAAATTTCTACCTAGGTCCATTTCCACTTCTTTAACACTCAAAACGCCTCATATTTATGATGTACTAGCTGTTCATAATCTCAAATCACAGCTGGAAGTGCAATTGCTCCAACTGTCCACAAAGTTTCCTTTTTTTCAAGAAGAGGTAACAATCTCAAAGCTTGCATATAAGGAAGGATCTCTTTATTTTTGTTGCTAGCTTGCTATGAGGAGTCTACAACAGGTTGGTGCCTTTAAACTCTCTCTTTCATATGCATAAATGTTATTGAAACTTGATTGATTTTGGCCATGAGACCAATGCATTTTAAAAACCACATTTTACATTTTTCTTCGAATTTTAATGTGTGTGCATCATTTTAAAAAATGAATGGTACCATCATGTTCCTCTTGAAAAAACAAGCAAGTTTGACTTTAATTTCATGAAAATTGATCAAGAATTGAGTGAGTTATGATGAAATCATTTTCATGAGGCCAATGCATTTTAAGAAAAAATCACATTCTGCATTTTTCTTCTAATTTTAATGTGTGTGCATCATTTTAAAAAATGAATGGTACCATCATGTTCCTCTTGAAAAAACAAGGATGTTTGACTTAAATTTCATGAAAATTGAACAAGAATTGAGTGAGTTATGATGAAATCATTTTTATGAGGCCAATGCATTTTAAAAAAAACATGTTCTGAATTTTTCTTCTAATTTTAATGTGTTTGCATTATTTAAAAAAATTAATGGTACCATCATGTTCCTCTTGAAAAAAGAAGCAAGTTTGACTTAAATTTCATGAAATTTAGTTAAGAATTGAAAGAGTTATGATCAAATCATTTTTTGATGTTTTACTTGAAAATGCATTGCAGCCTGGCCGAGAATCACGCATGTTTTGGTATATATGCAATTGGGGTGGTTTGATACAATGGATTTATCGATACCCCAGTGGTTAATGCCTCGCCCATAAGGACTTGCCATGCCTTTGATCCTTGGTTTGATCCTCAACCATGACAATTTTTTGGGTGTTTTTATGATTTTTGATAGTTTTGCTATTTTTTCTTTCCTTTCCATTATGTATCACATGTGTGAAATGGCTGGGTTGGCAAAGTTTTAAGCCTATGACCCTAAGGTCTTGGGTTCAAGGCTTGGGGGAGGCATTTCTTATTTTTTAATAAATGGATTTAGTTGATTTTATTTTAATTGTCATTAAAATTCAAAATTCCATAACTCTTTCATCTTAAATCCTTTTTGGGTGACTTTTTTTTCTTATAAATTCTCATATTAATGTGTATTTTTACATAATTCTAAAATTCTTATTTTAGAAACACTTTGCATTAGGAGGAAATTATAATTCGTTTTAGGGTTTACCGAGCCATTTTCAACCTTGTAAGACGATTGTCTTGTGCATCGCCATCGACCCTGTTTGCGTCACTTCAAATATTTTTACCAACAATAAAACCCTTGATCCAACATCAAGAGGTGCTTTTTCTCATAAAAATCCAAAAATACAATAAATATGTGATTAGGGTTATACACCATGGACTTTAAGGTGGTGGAGAAGGAATGAGAATGGAACCCTCCTACACTTGTTCTGAATATTTTGAATACAAGGCGCTCGACTTGGTTATTCGAAACACTCATCTCTATCCAAAGTCTTTTGTGTAATCCTAATCAAGAACAATTTCTCTTAAAAAAACCTAAAAATAAAATCAACTCATCAAACTTCTTTTCGCCTTAGGGCATCAATCCGAAAACCCTTTTTCAAGGTATAAAAACAATCAACAAACAACCATTTCACAGGCCTCCGAACTACGGAGCTATGATTCTTCACTTCTTTTAAGTGAGGATATGTAGGCACAAGGGCCACAATCCTTGGCGAGCACTATAATAAAAACCAACCCCTATTTCTTTTTAAAAACAAGCAAACTTTTAGATTAAAAACATCCACTCAAGCGAAACAAACTAGAAGGTTCCCATCGAGTACAATGGATGCGAGGGGTGCTAATACCTTTCCCTCGTATAACCGACTCCAGAAAGCTAAGACTTGGTTGCGATGACCATGCTCTTTTCCCTAAAGGTTTTATCGCTATTTCCCTTTCTCTCCTTAGGATAAATAAAATTCGGTGGCGACTCTGTGTCATTTTTCGCGTAGCGACAACATCAGCACCGATAATTAAAGAAAAAGTAGTAGAACCAAAATCAGTGATCAAGCTCCCTTATCCCTCAAGGAATAAAAAGAAAGGACAACAGGAGAAGAATTTCAAGAAGTTCCTTGAGTTGTTCAAAAATCTAGAGCTGAACATTCCGTTAAGTGGCTTGTGTGGCTTCAGTGGGTACAACACGGGTGTCTGTGTCCCATGACACGGCCCGTGTCAGGAGGCGTATAAATCAATTTTTTTTACAAATTTTTGTAACTCCCTCTTAATTTGTGGGCCCCATCACACTTACTATCTCATTTATAAATTATAACCTTCTCTTTAACCATTACTACTTCATCTTCTTCATCTTCTTCCCTCTTCCTTATAAAAAAACCCTAAAACCCCATAACTTCTCCTCTACAATCCTCCACTTTCTTTAACACCCACCCCTCAAAACCATTTCCTCTCTTCACGAAAAACACTCTACTCATCATTGTGGTCACTTCTACGGTGACACATTTCTCTAACTGTGATTTCCAATTTTCAGTGTGTTGTGCATGGATACATTATGCCTCCTCGAAGGGATACCAGAAAAGAAGTGGCCGAAACTTCTCGCCCTCGAAAAAGGATGCACCGCATGGCAAATGCTCACAACATCTTGTTTGAGGAGACGGCCCATCAAAAGAAGTATTCGTCATTGGTCAAGCGTAAGCTAATACCTACCAGGTACATCTGTAACGACACTCTTGATAATTTAGAGCTAAGAATTGAAGTGCATAGAATGTTTCATACCCTTAGAATGCTTGAGTACATGCAGTTTGAAGCACTGACCTTTGAGCGCATAACGTTTGAGTTTCTGAGCGCTTTGGACTTTCAACTCAAGCACAGGTGGACAGGTGCTGATGAAGAATATTTCGGTACTTTGAGATTCTGTCTCTTTGATAAAGATCACACTCTGATCGTGGCTGAATTGGGACGAGTTCTGAAGCTCCCTAGTCTTGGACCTGGAGCACCCCCGAGTAATTTTAGTGCAGGAGATTTTTGGAGAGCCATCACAGGTAAATCTGATTATGTCGCAAAGGCGACAAAGGCTTCCGGCATTCATAACCCATGTTTCAGGTATGCTCAAAAAGGGCTGGCGTACATACTATTTAGCAGAGGTGACAGTACTGGGGTGGCGACACATAGAGAGTTGTACTTGTTATATGGCATGGCCAACAAGGAGCTCATCAATGTAGCTGCCTTTGGAGCTGATCATTTGAAGCGTGTTGCGAATGTAGTTTCAGGAGAAATATCTGTGGGAGGGATGATAACCCAAATTGTGGACCACTTTGGGTACGGTCCTCTTTTGATGGAGGAACGTACGGTTCCAGGTAAAACTAAGATCGACTTAGCTACTCTCACCAACCAAGGTATGATAGAAGTTTTTAATAATTACTACTCTTTGGTAAGCTGTAATAGACACCTGCTAGCTTTATCGGCTCCTGATTTGATTAGCATTAAAAACGAGACTAATTGGTTATATGAGAACCTTATGCAGGATGAGGAAGAGCCATTTGATGAATTTGTAGGTACTGATGATGAAGAAGGAGATCGTACTGAAGAAATCCCTGTACCGACTCCTGGAGAGTCACCCCACCAAAAGTCCAGCTCTTGGAGCTTGACAAAGAAAGAGTGGGATTGGATGGCGAAGGAAGTATGTTATCTTCGGAGTGAGCAGACGAAGCAAGTGGCAGAGTCGACGCGACAAGGGAATGAGCAGATCTGCTAAGGGAAGATGATTGGGGAGATGCACGAGTGGATGCGGCAGATGACGCTGCGAGACCAACCTCCTCAGCAATAAGCTTTGTGAGTCCCCTCATATACTAGCGCTTCAACAGTGGGGACACTGTTGAGTTCAAGTGTGGGGGTATTTATTTATTTATGTGTTGTTTGTTTTTTTTATATTGTCATTTGATTTGAGTAATTTATCGTGTGTTGGTTGTCAGTTTGAAATCATGTTTGAAGATCTGTAGTTAAAACACCCTGAATTTGAGCTGAGAAAAATAATTCTGATAACAATGTGGTTGAGTTGTTATACGAGTGAGTGGTGAGAAGGTATATAGAGTGTTCAGTGAAAAGAACCTTGAGGAGGAAATTGGAAAAATACTGAGATTTAGGTAGAGTGCAAACACCCTGAGTTTCCCGAGTAAGGAACGAGTCCGACGTGTAGATTTGTACCATAGTACTTTAATCTGAGAAGTACTCCCTTAGTAGTTTTTCTAGACAATCGGGCTTAATCTATAAGAATTGTGTGTGTGCAAGGTTGGTTTTTTTTAAATAAAAAAAATCAAAAAGTGAGAATAAAGGCAATTAGACGAAAGATCCTTCTAAGTTGGGTAACCCTCACCCGGTTATTCAGCACAACGACAGTCGAACCTGAAAGTCGTCCCTAAGTGGACAAAGAAAATAACAGTGCCAAAGAAAAAATTGATCAATCTTGTGCACACGAGGAAAAATCATAAAAGCCTTAAAGTGATTGTCCGAATGAAAAGGGTTAAAAATCGAAAAATAAGACTTAAGTCCAAAGCATATTCAGAGAGGTTAGCTAAAGGGAGATTGAGGTCCGTGGTTCCGCCGCGGTTTAGTGTTTGTGTGATACCTCTATTGATGGAGTAGTACCGAGACTAATCTTCGAGTGACTTGGAACGAGAATCTCATGTATGAGTATCAGCATTGTAACTCGCAGTTCTTGAGACGGTTCATTTTTCTTGTAAATTGTTTTGCGAGCTTTTTGCTTGAGGTCAAGAAAAAATCAAGTTCAAGGGAGATTGATCAGTGGGTTTCTGTCGTATATTTTAAACTGTTTGTGTCATTTGTTTTTAATGTTTTTGTTTGCTTTCGAGTCTTTTGATTATGTTTTCATCTTTATTTTCATATGTCATTGAACAAGTCATGTTTTGATGTTTTTATCATTTTATGTCGCTGGTGCGTTTAATTTGTTTTTTTGTAGTGTGTTTTTAGTATAGCAAGAAGTTGGTGATCGGACATCCGTGTGAAGCCGTTCCGGGTACAAAGACTGCCGAGAAAATGGAAGTCTTTGAAGAGAAATCTAGGCATGGCAGTAGCCTGACACGGGGGCCCGTGTCCCATGACACGGCCCGTGTCAGGACCCCTGAAGATGAAGAGCGTGACCCAAGAGTCAGCAGCCTGATATGGGTGCCTGTGTCCCTTGACACGGCCCGTGTCAAGACCCCTGAAGATGAATAGTTTGACCCAAGAGTCAGCAACCTGACACTATCACCCGTGTCCCATGACACGACCCGTGTCAGGGCTACTGAAAGTGAAATGTTTTTATTTCGTTTTATGCTAACCGTTGCTATCTCGGAGGGCAGTTTAGGCATCTCGCAGTGTAATTTGAATTTGGATATATTAGACGCATCGTGGCTTGAAGGGGGTAGTTTTTATTTTTTGGTTTTCGGTTTTACGCTTTGGAGGAGATTTCCAGAGAATGAGGATCGATCAAAAGCGGAAGCGATTGATGATCCAAGAACCCCAATCCTTCTTGTAATGATTGTCTTCCTTCCATTTTTCTGTGTTTTTGTTTTGATTAAGAACATGATTGGCTAAACCCCCCATTGCTAGGGGGTGGTCCTAAATTGCAATGTATTGATCTGTGTTTGAATTATTTTATGAGATCTATGTTTTCCCCTTTTATATTTTATTTTGCAATGATCTTAAGGCGGATTCGTATTGGAAAATGGAATTTGATTGATGGTTAGGTTTAGGTCTGAGAAACCAATCTAATGCTTTTGCAAAATTATATTACGGTAGATATTTCCTAGTAATGGGGATACCCCGTAATAACATGTTTATTATGTCAGAACTATTGCTTGATGATTTTCTTGGGAAACGAAGGAATTAGTTTGTAGGAAAAATTATCAAAGGGTTTTTCATTATGGAATTAAGGAAAACTAATTTGGGAATTTGACATATACCAAGGTTGGAGGCATGTCTCTTAGAATAATTTTTTTCCGGTCTTCATAGAGCAATTTATCCACTTCCCTAGCATTGTTCTTATTAATACTATAAACCTTTGTTTTCCTATTTTATTTTCTTTAGTAATTTTATTAGTTTATATAACTTTTAAAAATAATCCAAAGGTATTTTTGTTCCTTTGAATCATTAAAAACACTGTTGGTTCCTATGCAGTCCTCGAGATCGATACTCAGGAACTTTTCCCTTATTACTACATTGGTAAAAATAATACACTTGCTATTTTTCCGATCAATCACATTCTCCTGGTTAATCACCTGTCCTTTGGTAAATCACAACTCGCCTGTTAAAACCAACCCTTCTTGGGTTAATCGCCTTCTCTTGGTTAATCACCCGTTCCTCAGTGAACCACACTCCGTCTGTTAACATATTGAGTTCTTTTGAGTTAATCACCATTTTGTGGTTAATGATTCATTCTTTTGGTTAATCACAGTCCATCTGTTAAAAGTAATACCCTTGTGAGTTAGCAACTTTCTTTTGGTTTAAACACTCGTACCTTTGACTTAGTAACCTTTTTTTGGTTCAAATACCCTTATTTCAATCAAGTACTGCTTGTTCAGTTAGTGTACCGGCCTTTTTTGGGTCATAACCTTCACTTGGTTCTACACCCGCTCTTTCGGTTAACCACTATTTATCAGTTAATAGAACGAATCTCCCAAAGAGTCAAACACCTTCTTTTGGTTCGATACTATCTTTCTAGTTCATCACAATTCATCTGTTGACACCAACCTTTGTTTTTCCCACAGTGTCTTGCTCTTATCTTTCTTTGGTTAATCACTTCCTACCAGTTAATGTACCGAATCCCTAATGGATCTCACCTTTTCCTTGATTCTTATCCTTTATTCCATTTTATCCTAGTTTTGATACCATTCCCTTATTTTCTCCCCAGTGGTGTCGCTACCATTCTGCTGTATTTCTCAAAAGAGTCTGTCTGCCTCCTTGTGCTCTTGGTTTTTCCACCATCTATTTGTTTCCTTTTCTTTCTCCGTCCTATTTCTCTGAACTACGTAGGCTCTGAATTCCTCATTGTACTATGAGGATACGTAGACACGAGATTGCGAAATCTTGGCGAGCCACCTTTCTTCTTTTTCTTCCCTGGTTCTCTGAACTACGAAGCTCTGAATTCCTCATTGCACTCTGAGGATATGTAGGCATGAGGGGACCAATCCTCTGCAAGCACTTTATTTTTCCTTTTCCCTTTCCTCTTTTATCTAGAAGCCTTTAGATAGATAACTTATCGAAGCCTAGAAGCAAGAAAAATGGTTCCTGTCGAGTACGACAAATGCGTGAGCTGCTAGTACCTTCCTCTCGCATAACCGACCCCCTTACCCATTTCTCTTCCCTTTGGGTTTTATCGATATTTTCCTTGTCCTTTGGGACTAAATAAAGTTCAGTGGCGACTCTGTTGTATCTTTGAGTGTGCGATTCACTCAGGTATAATCCCGCTAGCTTCAACTAGCGACTCTGCTGGGGAGTCCTTGCGCTTGCAAGTTAGGGTCTCACCTAATTTTGTTTGCTTTTCTTTGTTTGGGTGTTTATCTTTATGCTTTACTTGCTTTATCTTTATGTTATTTTCTGCATTCCTTTACTACTTTAGCTATTCATATGCTCTATATTCTGCATATCTGCTATATTTTCTGCTGTTGTTGGGATGTGTAGATATTACTTGAGAGATAAGTCCACTACACATGCTTGGGCATATACACAGGATAGAATCCTGGAAAGTCGTGACGCCTGAGTTTTGCGTGTTGGGTTGTCACGAGAGCCACATTCCAGACTGTTGTTTCGCTTGAGAATATCTTAGTCCTACGAGAATTTGCTATGATTGGGTATTTTCACTTGATTCCATTGCTTTGGAAGACCTTCTAGGGACCATCTTCTGGAAGACTAGATCACACCTGTGAGGGGATATTGGGTTTTTGTAGGAAACTAAGACTCTTCATACCTTTTTTTTTCTCTCACGCACACCAAAATTTTGCATCGACACATAATTATATATGCAGAATTAATTATTCAGACTGTGCTTGGCTTCTTGATTCTTGCGTTGCATACCATTTCATCATAACAATTAATTTTTGCATTTGCATTTCTAGGTTATTTGAGAGCTTATTATTTTGTTGGCATAATTATAGAAGATGAATACTGGTTGTAGGGGTATCTTTAGCTACAAGTTTATGGAGCCCAAGTTGAAGACTTTGAGAGTTTTAGCATCCCGCCTGGTTGAAGATAACAAGGGTGTTTTCAAGGAAATATAAACCTTTTGGCTATCCTCAACACCGAAGTCAACATTATTTCCATTCATACACTTGTTCAGTTCTACGACCCGCCACTAAGGTGCTTCACATTTCAAGATTATCAGTTAGCACCTACACTTGAGGAGTACTCTCATATCTTGGGAGTTGAGATCAGGATTCAGGTCCCTTTCATCTACATTAGCAGTTGTCCAAATTTCCCTCTTATCGATGAAGCTCTTTGCATTAGTAAAAAGGATATGGAAGCTAATCTCAAGACTAAAGGAAAGGGTATTCGAGGGTTTGCTTCAAAGTTTCTGGTGGATAAGGCCGTTTCTTTTGCTGAAGATGGAATCTGGAAGGATTTCAACGTTGTGCTTGCTTTACTGATATATGGGATCGTTTTGTTTCCGAACATGGAGGATTTCATGGATCAAGCTGCCATCAATATCTTCTTGTTCAAGAACCTTATTCCTATGCTTCTTGCTGATACCTACTATTCTATTCATTCGAGGAATGAAAAGAAGAAAGGAACTATTGTATGTTGTGCTCCTATGTTATACCGTTGGTTCATGTCTCATCTTCCGCAGAAGGGTCCCTTTGTTGAGAATAGTGGAAATCTCAAATGCTCTCAGAGGATCATGTCTCTTACTTCTAATGAAATCTCTTGGTATTCTCGAGTCTACGACGACACCATAATCATTCTTCATTGTGGTAAATTCTCCAATGTACCACTCTTGGGTACAAAGGGTGAATTAACTACAATCTGAGACTTGCCTTTCGTTAATTGGGGTATCCTATGCTTGATAAGCTAGATCCTGAGGTAGCGGAAGAGTTCGTCTTACATGAAAGGGTTGATGACATGGGGTTATTAAAGAGGTTTAGTGATGCATGATGCATGGATACACATTTACCATGAAGTAAGAGATAAGTTGGGTAAGAAGAACTGCATAGCAAAATAAGCCTACACGTAATGGATTAAAGAACGAGTCCAAGTGATCTTGCTGCCATTTCCTTCTGAGCCTTCCATGAATGCCAAGCTACCTGAACTTGCCATTGTTCATCCATTTGAAATTGACCGACTCAAGCAGACTATTGAGATGTTGAAGAATGAGAATGTTGATCTTCATTTCAACCTTGAAAAAGTCACATCCTATATGGAAAGCTCACAGATTGAACTTCGCTAAAAGAGGGAGCTCATGCTCAAAGAGATGGAAACTGAACAGAACAAGCGGAGAAAAGTAGGTGATGCTCTGAAGGGTACTTATTATGGACTAGCTTTGAAGAAGACACAAATCACCGACACTCAGTATCAAGCCTACAAAGATGAAATGAGCTACAAGATGCAACTTACAGATCTTCGAGGAAAGCTATCAGAGTACAAGACAAAGCTACAGAGTGAATAAGACTGTGCTGACCAGTTGGTGAAATGCCTTTCTCAATGTTAAGCCGAGATCGACAAAGCCTTCAGTGATATTTAGAAGCTGCAAGATCAAGTGCATCATAACCGAGAGATCAATCAATCCAACTTGGAGAGTACTCATTGGAAGCGCTAGAACTGCCATTTGCAAGTCCTCTTAGATCAGAAAGAGGAATTTCTACAGGATCTTCTTTAGGGACCTAACCATTATTTTTTGCGTAACCTCATGAAGGATGCAATGTATTGGAGTGAGAGACACGCTGTCTAGCTAGGTTTGCCGAGCATATGCTGGAGGACTTACCGGAGTTGTTGAAGGAAGCATATGTTGATGTGCTGCCGCACAAGACTCCTGGAGCTGTTTTTCATTTCTTATCTGTTTGTAGGGTGGTTTTTGAGAGTATTCATGTTGATTTTGTTGTATCCCAAAAGGAAGATATTTGAGTTGTATTTGACTTGTACTTCTTTTCCCTCATTGAATGAATGAATAGTTTTTCTTGCCAGTTTTATCTTTGTGCCTTTACTCTTATGCTTTATGATTATTATTAACAAAGACAAAAACTCATGAATTCCTATAATTTAAAGCTTTATTTTTGAATGCATTGCATTCATTCATACACACATATGCACGCCTTTCAACCAGAAAAAATGCTTACATTGTGCGTCTCCGCCTTGTAGCAAGAAGACGACTCGACATCGCTATTTCACTCGCTCAAGCAAATCCAAGATCATGGCTTACTATGAACAAGAGAATGCTGCCTATAAGGAAACCTTGGCTCAGTTCTAAGATCAGATGGATCAATTCCGTACCAACATGGATGTTATCATGGAGTTCCTTCGTGCTCAGAAGGACGCCACCGCTGCTAATTCTGTTGTTGCAAATGTTACTGATGCAACTGTTGTCACTCCTGTGGTGATTTCTCCTCCTGTTGTTACTTCTTCTCCTATTGTTGTTGAAGCACCTGTTGAAACTGTTGTTCAACCTGCTATAAACCTACAAAGTACTCAGCCTGGTCCAAATAGGATGCCTACTGCCTTTCCATGGGGAATACCCCCGAATTTCATTCCTTGGATTGCCTGGGGTAGTGCCTTTATTTCGTATCGACCTTTTGTTGCACCCATGCCCAATGGGAATTCTGTTGCTTACCCATGGTACATGCCTACTCCGACTCCACCTCCTATGGTGAACTATGATGATCATGAAATTCCTCAGATGCAGATTCTCCATACTCCTGTGCCAACTGATGGTGAGACTACTGATGAAGATGAGCATGAGTATAGAGGTCATTCGATTTATGTCTCAGTTTTGCCCCAATCTGCTCAAACTGCTGTTCAGAATGTTCGTTCTAGAGTGGCTTATCTTGGGGCATCCTCTACCCTGTGGTACCTTCGCCTGGTTATCTGTATTGTTTTCAGATGGGTCAGAATTATGGTCAGGTGGTTAATTTTGGGTTGGTATATCCGTCTCAGTTTACTTCTCCTCATATGCCTGCTCTGGCTGCATCACAATTTCCAAATCCACAGACTCTTATGAGATCTACTAACCATAACAAATCTCCTGACTATAAGTTATTAGATGAAAGGATCAGGGCAATCAAAGGTCATTCTGCTTTTGGCACGAACGCCAAAGACCTGTGTTTAGTTCCTAATGTTGTTCTGCCACAAAAAATCAAGATTCTAGAGCTACCAAAGTACAAACAATTAGCTGTCCGTGTAGTCACGTGACAATGTCTATAGGAAGATGGTGTCCTACATTGAAAATGATGAATTACTAGTTCATTGCTTCCAAGATAGCTTTTCTGGATCTTCTTTGAATTGGTATATGGGTTTAAAGCATAGCAAGATTCGCTCTTGGAGAGACTTGTATGAATATTTCTTGAAATAATACAAGTATAATCTTGATTTGGCTCCTACCAGATTCCAATTACAGAATCAGGCTCAACGTACAATTGAAACTTTAAATAAAATATGTGCAGGGGTGGTGCGAAACGGCCTCTCGTGTGCGACCTGCTCTTTTTGACACTGAGTTGGTTGATATCTTTATGGGAACTTTACAAGGGCTGCACTATGAAAAAATGGTGACCAATTCTTCTTCAAACTTCGCTGATATTGTAACTATTTTTGAAATAATTGGCAATGATTTGAAAATTGGGAGGATCCCTATTTCTGCTGGTCAACGGTCAACCAATAAGAAACCTCAGAGCAGTCATTCGAAGAAGAAAGAAGGTAAGGTGAATGTTGTGATGTCAAAAGCTTCTCAGTATCAGGTTTCCATGGCTCCCATGCCATATTATCCTTATCCTTATATCGCTGCTGCCTAGTGTCAACAACCACCATATTGGTATCATCCTCAGCCACAAGTTCCTAATTCTCAGAATCAACAACAACCACAACGTCAACAATCTCAATAAAACAACAAAAATCAACCATATCTGAACAGACAAAACAACAACAATCAGAACAACCACAAGCGTCCAAATTTTGATAAAATTCATGTGCCGTATACATAGTTATTTCCTTATCTTGTTCATCAAGGGGAAATTGTACCTAAAGAGATCACACCTACAATTCCTCCTTATAGTCCAAAGCATAATCTAAATGCGTCATATGCTTACCATTCTGGGTACATAGGACATGCTATAGAAGATTGCATTGTTTTAAAGCCAAGGTTCAAGAGCTTATTGACCAGAAAATTCTGACATTTGCTGAAGAGCGTCCTAATATACAAACTAATCCTTTGCCTAATCATGGTGGACCTGGGGTTAATATGGTTGAGAATTATCAAGGGGATGTGTTGATCAGAGATGTCGATGAAGTGAAAAGCCCGATGACTGTTGTGATACAATTTTTGAAGGAGCAAGGGCTATGGACAGGTCTTCATGGGAAATGCCAGATCTGCGATGATAATCCTAATCAATACCGAAATTTGAAGGGTTGTGTTCAAATCTTGATGAACCGATGTGTGGTTCAGTTTTCCAGAGCCAAGTCTTTGGAAGAGGTAGCTACCATCGAGCCGTTCACGATAATATATATGAAGGTTCCTGCAGAAGCTCCTAAGAAGAAAATACAACCTATCACTGTTTGCATGGCAAAGCTGTTTCCGTATCAGAATTCAAAAGAGGTACCTTGGAAGTATGGTTCCACCATGTTTTCTAGGGGTCGAGAAATTCAGTTTTAAGAATCCAAAATTGTGAATGTAACTGCTACTGGAGGGATGAATCATAGCGGATGAGTTTTTCCTTAAAGGTCACGTCTAAGCCAGTGCAAGTTCCAATTGTTGTTCCTCCCAAGGAGAAATCTGCAACCTCTTCTGTGCAACAGGGGGCATCCACCGCTACATCAGTGTTAGTCACTCCGTCTATGGATGCTACAAAAATTATAGAGGCAATTGATAATCAAGAATTTCTCAAGCTGATCAAGAAGAGAAATTTTAAGATTGTGGATTAGTTGGGGCAGACTCCCTCAAAGATTTCGATCTTGTCCTTGCTTATTGTCGCTACTGCGAAAATTGGCGTCGGCTGAACAGAAGAGTCGCCACCGTGCGTTATTTATCCCAAAGGAGGGAAAGGAAACGCTCGAAGTAAACCTACCGCAAAGACGGGAAAGGAATGGTCATCATAACCAAATCCTGGATTTAGGAGTCGGTTACGCAAGGGGAAGGTATTAGCACCCCTCACTTCCGTCGTACTCGATGGGATCCACACTTGTTTTCTAGTACCGGTTGTGATGCTATCTACTCTAAAGGTCAAGGGTTAAAAGAAAAGAAAATGACTCGGCAAAGTATCGCACTTTGTGCCTATGTATTCCCGTCTGAAACGAGAAATCAGAGTCAACGTAGTTCGCCTACCTACTGGAAAGGAGGGGAAGGTTTCTCGCTAGGATATCGCATCCTATGCCTACGTACTTTCATACAGCATGAAAGATCAGAGCAAACATAGTTCGGGCCACGGAAGACACAAGCTTGTCTGACTGTTTTTTTATCGCCTTATGAAAGGGCTTTTCTTGATTAAGAGTCCAAGCGGACAAAAATGACATCTTGATGTTGTTTTCAGTCTTTTACGCAAGAACTGTCTTTTATGATGTTTGCAATCTCTGACGCACTAGAGACTATGATTTGAGGGTGACTACGTCGTACGTCACCCTAAGGGTGACACACTAAGCAATCAGGTTACTGAAGAGTGACCCTCCAGCAACCTTTCTCAAATAGCTTAAGGCTCGTAGCGTACGACATCGATTATCCTTATTACTATGTTTTGAATTGTTCTGAGATAGAAGAGAAAGAAGTCTAAAAAATCCTAGGGTTGAAAGGGAATCAAAACTGCCCTAATGTTATCATGCATGGATTACAACCTAATGTCTGTCATAATTCCCTCCTGCACAGAGGAAATCAGAGATCCTAGGGGATAAACGGAAAAGAAACAACAAAAATACAATAAATAGTAAGTATGCATGAGATGCAGCAAAACAAGCAAGGCAAGGGAGTCCCACTCAACCTCGAACCTAAGAAAGCAAAAGGGAAAGTGAATCAACTTCACTTCAAGCCTAAAGGGCAAGCAGCACAAGCCAACAGACAATACAGAGAAAAACAAAAGATACAGAGGAGGCAGCCTAAGCAGCAGCAACAAACTCCTACAACAAACAGCAATAACACGCTCTGAACAGCAAAGTTGAAATGACAGCAAAGGTCTTATCTTTGAGCTAGATTCCATCTTCAAGCTTCTTCACTCTTCATCTCCAAGCTTTAGCAAGCACACTCCAAGAAGAGATTTGTCATCAAGATCAAGTTGCAATGTTGGCATACTTGCTGAAAACCAAAGGAATTCAACAAGAACCAACATCGAAGTGGAAGTGTATCCTCAAAAGTTCTACTCTCTAGGGTATGCCCGACTTCCCTCCTAAGGAGAGATGGAACTTCCCTAAGAGGACTTTTCATCATAGGATAGAATAGAAGCAAACAATGCATTCTATGTTTGATGGAAGAAATGAACTAATTCTACAAAAGCTCTCCCTAAAAGCCTAATTCTACCAACTCCTAAAACAAACTTAAGAGAGAAAGAAAGCTCCACTCCAAGCCCCAATCTTCTAGCCAAAGCATCTTCATCATGACCAGAAGCTCCTCTAAAAAGGAATCCAAAGTCTTCAAGCTCCAAGTCCACCAAACGCTCCAAACAAGGCAAAGCACTCAAGAGAGAACACCGAAAGCAACAATCATTTGCAAAACCCGAAAAAAATAGCAAACTAAATTGTAAAATTCTAATAAAATTCCTATGTGAATGTGCATGTTTGAACATTCTAAAATTATAGAATCAGGACCTAAATCAATTTCTAGGTCATCTAAACAATTACTAAATGAAATTTGGTCATGGGAAACCATTATTTTGGAAGACTCTGAACTACACACCTAAAACAGAATCTAATCAACTTTACAAATTCTAAGAAAATTCCTGGGGAAACCTATGGATGTCCTCTAAATCATATCGAACGAATAAGCTCAAAAGCATAAAGCATCAAAGAGAACAAAATTAAACAAACAACAATATCAATTATGCATAACAATGGATATTAGCACAAAAGAAAATTCGTAACTAATTCAAATAATATCCTAAAATTGCAAACTCAACTCCTACAGTTTCTTAAGACAATCAAGATCTACAGAAAAAATTTCATAACTTTTTGATCATTTTTACTATTTTTAACGCAATTAATCCAAACAGCAATTAAAACAGAAAAAAAAAGAACGAAAATGAATTAAATTAAATTTCACATACCGGCTTCGGAGCGTCGAAACAGAGTAGTTGGAGCTCGTTTTTTTCTTGCCAAAAAGTGCGGAAAACCTTTGAACTTTGTTGGAGAAGACTAAATTCTTGATAACTCTTGAAAATGCTTTGATCTCTCACTTTTTCTCTTCCAAACTCCAATGTCAATCTATGGTTTTTGCACAAATGAATCACCAACTCTTGCTTTGAATCTCTTCACAAGTATATATAGAATGTATTTGAAGACCCTAGAAAGTTCTAGATTGATCCAAGGAGAAAGTATTTGAAGACCCTAGAAAGTTCTAGATTGATCCAAGGAGAATGTATTTGAAGACCCTAGAAAGTTCTAGATTGATCCAATGAGAAAATCAACTCCTCATGTTATGAAAATCTCTTCTTATGCTATGCACATACCATCTCATGTTTTTGATTGCAATTCACTTGGTTATGAGTTTAAATTCTCTCCAAATGAGATATTGGAGGTGTATGGATGGAAAGGAGCCATACATTTGCTTGGAAGTGTGGTTTTGCATATGTGCCTTATGATGCAAGTAGCCCATTTACAAAGCAAGTCCTTGAAATAACCCTCAATTCAAAATTGTGGCAATGACATTGTTTTTAAAATATATTTTACAATCAAATTTGTATGTCATATGGCTTGTTTGTGACCTCTAACCCAAAATTTGATTTTTCCCACCAAACTTTATTTGACTTATTCCCTTTTTTTAGGCCATTTTAAATGACTTTTTTGAAATAAGCCGATCAATCCACCATGATGACTTATTTAACCTAAAAACATCATTTTAAGCACATTCAATGTTGAACAATTTTTCATTTGAGAAGTGGAACATGGAGATTTTGACCTATGCTCAAAAATGACCTGTAATTCAACTTTCCCAAAATACCCCTGGATTGGAAAGACCATAACTTGAGTTCTACAAATCCTCTTGAGGACTTCTAGTACTCAAATTAAATATAAGATCAAGATATAAAACTCTTATGTTGGCCAAGAATCCATTTGAAAACTCCTTGGTGGGAAAAAGTTGCTTGGAAGTTAAGTGACTTTCACAGATAAATTTCAGTATCCTCTAGGGACCCATAACTTGCAAGAACCATAACTTGAGTTCTATAAATCTACTTTAAGACTTCTAGTACTCAAATTAAAGCTATTGAGATGTTATACAAGTTTCATATTGACCAAGACTTCATTTGAAACTTGCATTTTGACTTATCTGGCTTGGAAGTTAGGCCTGAATTAGGGTTCTTACACTGAAACCCTAATTTAGCAACTCCTCTTCTTCTTGATTTCTCTTGATTTCTCCTTGGCACAACACCACACATATATCCACATATCAAATCATGAATTCCACATCCTCCAAGTAGGCCTTGATGCCCTCCAATCAACCATTTGACCTAGGGTTGACCCAGATGAAACCCTAGTTGACTGCATTCAACTGTAGCTCTGGTACTTGTATTAATGATTTGTCTCATCTTCAAAATGACCCTCTAGGTCTTCCATGATCTTTGTACACCTTCCATGGCTCACACACTCATTGATGATCTTCAACATATCCCCCAGATTGGGAGAGAAATCCACTGGTTGATCTTCAAACTTCTCAAAGCTTCAACTCATTTCTTGATTACTTGGATGGTCTTGATCTTGAATAAAACCCCTTGATGGGCCTCTTTCTGATGAAAATGGCACTTGATCCCCTGTTAGATGACTTGTTATGCTATGTTATGCAAATGATTAGACTATGTACATGACTTAGTATGCAAATGACAATGCAATTGAAACATAAACCAAGTGAAATAGGTTAAGCAAATTTTAGGGCGCAACAGCTACCCCTATTCAAACGGCTTGGACCCGACTGGGTGAAGAACGAACGACCTTCAAACATTCGAGGTACGAGACGGTTGAATACCAAGAACCCGGAAATGTGCTAACCGTGGAGATAAACTGCGCCACTGCTCCGGGGAACACCATTCATCAATTGAACCCGATTGTTACGGTAACAACTGTTCAACCACCTGATACAGATCTGATTAACTGCATGCATAGCACCAAACTTGTCAATATAGGAATAACCTGGACAACTTCATTGGGGAAGTACTTTTGTCAACAACATAACCCTGCCAACGATACAGGAAAAGAGCTCCGCCACCAATACGGGAAATACCACCGCCACTACTGCGGGAAATACTCTGGGAAAATAACACCTCCATCGCTACGGGAAATACTCTGTCACCACTACAGGAAGATAACACCGCCACCACTGCGGGTAATAACTCCGCCACCACTACAGGAAAATAACACCGCCATCACTACGGGTAATAACTCCGCCACCACTACGGGACATAACTCCGCCATCACTACGGGCAATACTCTGTCATCACTACAGGACATAACTCCGCCATCACTACGGGAAAATAACACCGCCACCACTGCGGGAAATACTCCGCCATCACTACGGGCAATACTCTGCCATCACTACAGGAAAATAACACCGCCACCACTGCGGGAAATACTCTGTCATCACTACAGAACATAACTCCGCCATCACTACGGGCAACACTCCGCCACCACTGCGGGAAATACTCTGCCATCACTACGGGGAAAATAACACCGCCACCACTGTGGGAAATACTCCGCCATCCCTACGGGCATAACTCCGCTATCACTACGGGCAATACTCCGCCACCACTGCGGGAAATACTCTGTCATCACTACAGGGAAAATAACACCGCCACCACTGCGGGGAATACTCTGTCATCACTACAGGGAAAATAACACCGCCACCATTGCGGGACATACTCCGCCATCACTACGGGAAGATAACACCGCCACCACTGCGGGACATACTCCGCCATTACTACGGGAAGATAACACTGCCACCACTGCGGGACATACTCCGCCATCACTACGGGAAATAACTCCGATTACAACTTCTCTGCCTATCTTTGCAGTAGCTAACTCCATCAATCAAATGGGTAACACATAATGGTCCAATCTTTCAATCTTTAATGCTGACACTGCAATAAATCTGAGAAGGACTCTACTGGGGATTTTCTGAACTCAAACTGCCAGACACTTACTGCGACATAAGTGGCAACTTCCAAAAATCGATTCGCGAAACCTTTTGATAACGTCATAACAACAATCTTGAAGAAATACTCCGCTAGAGGGGTAAGATAAACTTGAACAAGCAACTTTGTGGGGAATAATGACAAGGCAAACCTTATCGCCACGTGTCTCATGCTGAGATATTTCATATTTGGTAATTGATCTGAGCAAGAGCTCTCTCCACCTGCAGGGGAACAACACTTGGATACCAAAGGTTAACTAACCTGGCCTATGTTTCGAAATGCGCATGTTTGACAATGGCGTAATGCTCCGTACAACACGAATATGCTACGCGTTTTTGGGTAGAAGCAAATATGACACTATATGCAAATGCAAATGCAAATGCAGGCTCAAGCTGCTGGGGAAACTTTGACAAGCTTGCTTCACCACGGCTGTTGAAAGCAAATACCCCCATGTTGGGGGATGAACAGGTATCATACAGTCCTCCGGCCAAAATAAATGTCGGGCATACAACCAACTCTGCCGAGGAGATTAAACTTTGATTTCCACTGGGAGGAAAGAACACCTGCTGGGGAGAGTAACTCCACTGAGGAAGAACCGACTCTCTTGGGGAAAGTAAACAGACTGAGCCAGAAACGACTTAGCTGGGGAACAATGAAATCCCTATGGAGGAAACGGTGTTGTCTGGACACAGCTTACAAACTCGGAGTTACCGCTCCACTGGGGATAATCATCCTGACGAAGGCATGACGACCTGCGGGAAGAAAACCATCTTCTACGGGAATAATCCTTCTGAACCAACTATGACTTGGTTAAACTCTGCGGGAATCCTCCAGGCTGGGGATTAATCGTTCACATACTCGACTCTCTAGGGAGTGCAACCTCTGCAGGGGATACTGATTTTGACTTGCTGGGGATATCCTTTGGACAACTTCCATGAGGATACTCTTCTGGGGAAAATAATCCCTCCTTCGGTAAGGGATAACGTCATCTCCACCTCTGAGGATGAGGCACGATCTGATGGAGAATAGCGTCAAATAAAGTCAGGTCCTTTATCCCGAGACTCAGGCTAGGGAATACGAATTCCATCCACCTTCTTGGAAATTTGCCCCCAGGATTCCAACATACCCCAGTCTGAATTCTAGGACACCTCGTTTTGAAAGGAAAAAGTTTGTCATGAGACCACCTCGCAACGGCTTGCCCCTGAATCGGCAACAATTTTGAAAAAGACCCTACAATTTTTGTACCATGACGGCCATACATGAACCACTTCTGCCTCTCGAACCTCGAAGAAGTGTGCCAACAAAATAGCTTTCGTGCCCTTGGGGTGTCCTGTCCCAGTCTTGCAATAATCTTTTGCCCTTGATCGACTGATTCGTGGAGCAGTGCCCATAGCCGCGAGAGATTTGCCAAATCTCGACCTAATTTCCCCAGATTAACTGATTTTTGGATGGCTGACCTTACTGGGGGTAACCGAACGTGCCAAGTATGATTGGACTTCTGTCGGGGATTGCTTACCCGTGCCAATGAAGATTGGACTTTGCTGGGGAAAACAGACAGAGTCTTCCTGCGTACCGACGAGGGTTGGATTTCGAAATGATGTCCCAACACGGATTGGGCTTTACAGCGATTGCCAATATGGATTGGGCTTTTAGGCCATCCGGGATGGGTCATACACGCCTGACGCTGGACAACATCCGGTCTGAATTCACGGTTTCCAGTTGAAGGGTCAATAAACGGTAACACGATTTCCCGACAATTCGTCTCAAACTTGAAGATCAGCTGAATCTGCTCAAGTAGCTCTGAGTAACTCTGATAACACGGAGAAGAACAAATCCTTCGCTTCTGATATTCCCCAGCCTGTGGGACCTTTGTGGGATAGTCCTTAAAAGGAAATCTGAAAATCTGTACCCTGATGGTTTGATATGAACTGCCCCAGCATTCTGAACTTCAGAGAGATACTTCAAATCAAGTGCCTCTCGAATAAGGAATAACTTTTGCGCCCTTAGGATGGCCTGCCCCTGCATCCGTACCCCGAAAGGATTCACCCTCAATCAAACAACTCTCAACATGGTTGGCTTCGCCATCTCTGAAGTGATTTGCCCCTTGAATGAGCGTAGAAGCGACTTAACTTGATCTGATCTCACACTGGAAGGATCTGTCCTCAAATCACAGCATTCTGGATGATTGCCCCTGATTGGGTCTTGAGAAGATTCGCTTCTGATCAACTACTTCTCAAATAAACTGTCCCATAATCAACTGATGCTTCGGGACTTGTACTCAGACCAACTGATTCCGAACTCATTGGAAATCAATGCCCCGGATTCACAGGGTTTCTCAACATTCACCATTCTGATCCAGACCGCTGAATTATTCAGTCCTATTTGATTATTCCCTGTTGTAATTTCCTTCATGTCAACTACTGACCTGCAAGTAAAATTGTTTATTCATGAATGGTAATTTTAATGCAGTGTTCATGCTGATTTTGAAAAAAGTTGTGCTGTCACTCATTTACATGTCATGATTGTGAGTGATGAATGAACCAGAGTTCAAACGTAGTGCTGATGTGATCAGTGAAAAGTACAACAAGGATATGATTAACAAATCAAGAAGGAGTCAGGTTACTCAACCTTATCGTAATGCGCTTTCAGAATAAACCCTACCTCAATTAGGTCTTTTAAGGGTTGTATCGTGGTCGGGTTCACGGTTCGTGAAACAAAGGATATTTGGCTCAAATCAAAGGATATTTGGCTCAAATTACGATTTGTACCCACCCTTTCTACGTGATGATCTCCGATCCTAATGTTAAGTTAACTTGGCACAAGCGTTCGCCTCTTCGAGAGGTATGTTGAATGGTAAGAACCATAGTTAAGGAACTCACAAGGTTTTTCGGAGTGACAGTTACTCCTTTTTCTTTTTCGGTGTCTATATCTACACGACTTTGTTCCTTGTTTGAGGATTTTTCTATTGATATCCTTTCTTTTTCATTCTTTTAATTCCCTAATTTTTTCCTGGACTGACTCCTTTTGAGTTCTTTTCGATTTTTTTTTTCTTTTTTTTTTTGAAGTCCAGCGGGATGCCCTGATTTTTGCCTAAGTATTAGCTTTCCAGCTATTCATTTCTTTTACTTAGCGGGCTTTCTCTTTCTTTTCTTGGAACAAGTCGTGTGACACTGGTTGCCTTGATTGCTCCGAAAGGACTGCAACTGTCTTACTCCTGATTGGTGAGATTTAACCATTGTGGTTGACGAGGTACGACCTCTTGAGAGGACGAAACTGCGATTGGTTCTCGAAAGGCAACACTCCTTTATAAGACTTGAACACTTGGTCAAGCTAACTGACAACTACCCTGCCCCGGGTTAAGATGTGAGGGTTTAAAAGTCCGAAAGGAACTCCTACTTCTTGGCTCGAAGTGGTTAACAAGGGACTAACTCCTTATATCTCCAGTGTTTGGGGGATTTGAAGCAATGCCTTGTACGTCATCGGCAAGGTTTTACCCGAAAGCATACGATCATCGGTTATGAGTATTCAGTTTCGTCATCCTCCCTACAATCTTTGCTAATCACAGTGACAAAGTGGAGTGAATAAAATGCAAGTGTCAGTGCAATGCAATAAATGAGCGACAACGACATGATTAATTCAGAAAAATGCATAGTCACTTTATCAACATTACCATTCGAGACAAACAATGTTTAACAGCAAGTAGTAACTACAGAAAAGAAACTACAAATACAAATGATAAAAAAGTCCGGGGACTGCCAATGCTGAGGACGTCTGCCTGTCTGGATCACTGGCTTCTTGAAAAGGACCCTCCGAATCTACGAGCTTAGACAGCTGAGAGGTTGGTATGAACAAACAAAACTCCTTCTGGAAAGGAAATGCAATCTTGGTCGATCAACTGTTGTACTTTTGCCTGAAAAGCTTTACAATCTCAGTTGAATGCCCTGGGGATCCGCCATGGTAACCACACTGAGCTTGGGGATTGTACCCAGGAGGGTAAGGTTATGGAACACGCTTAAGAGCTTTAAGTTCCACCAAAGAATTCTGGATCAAAGATGGTAGAATTTGGCTATACGGCATAGGCACTGGGTGGGAAGGAGCACTCCTTCGTTCCAAGTTGTTACGAGGTCTGTTCTGATTCGGCCGCTGATTCTGATAAACTCGGCCACGAGCTCGATGATTTGCAAGAGAAGCGACATAAAGCTCCGGATATGGTGCCCTAGGCACAATTGTCTGTCCAAAATAGCGAGACACAGAAGATACCGACCGCTGAGAAGATGAAGAACCAACAGATTTCACCGATTCATCTCGAGAATACCCAACATCTGTCATGATTGCATTGAGCACAATTCCTTCTTCAGTTTGGAAGCTACAGAGGGGTTCAGTTTCACTAGCCTGACTGCTTGAAACATTCTGAATTCTTCCAATTTTCACACCATGCTCAATGCGTTCTCCTGCCCTTACCAATTCAGAGAAATTTGGTGCATTTCGAAGCATTCTTTTGAAGTACGGACCCTGCAGGTAGGGCTGGAAATGAGTCGAGTCGAGTCGAACTCACCTCAGCTCGGCTCGACTCATTAAGAATTTTTCGAGTTCGAGTTCGAGTTCGAGTTCAACACGAACTTTTTTTTAAGCTCAAACTCGACTCGTTATGAATTGTTTCGAGTTCGAGTTCGAGTTCGAGTTCAACACGAACTTTTTTTTAAGTTCAAACTCGACTTGTTATAAGTTCACGAACAGTTTGGTTCAACTCATTAGGATCAGCTCACATGATTCACGGGCTTAAAAACTATTTTTTTTAATATATATATATATTTTAGTATATTTGACATTTTAAATAAATATATTTTTTTTAAAATAAAATATTAAAATAAAATAAAAATTATCATATTGAAATTTAACTTTATCTTCGAAATCTACTAATTCAAAACTTACACAACTTTCAAGAGATACATTTGAGAGTCTAATTCAAAAACTACTAAGTTGAAGATTAAATTTGTCTAAGATTTAGATTAAATATTTAAACCTAATCTTAAAGACAGTATAATTATTCTCATATGTAATCGAGTTAACTCATGAACCTAACGAGTCGAACTATGTAGAGTTCAAGTTCAGCTCATTTAGTTAACGAACTTAATTTTTCGCTCATACTCAACTCATTAGGTTCATGAACCTAGTTCAACGATCTAATTGTCGAATCGAATTTCGAACTATTTTCGAGTTGGTTCGGTTCATTGCCAGCCCTACCTGCAGGGAGTCCACAAACATGCCCATTAACTCTCGGTCTAGGAGCGGCGGCTTCACTCTGGCAGCAAATTCTCTCCATCTCTGAACGTACCTCCTAAAAGGTTCATTGTTCCCTTGAGACAATTCTTGCAACTGCATGCGACTAGGAGCCATGTCTAGGTTATAATCGTACTGCTTCAGAAAAGCTCTGGCTAAATCCACCCATGATCGAATATGATTACTCTCTAACTGCATATACCAACTCAGAGATGCCCCACTCAGACTATCCTGGAAGCAGTGAATCATCAACTTGTCATTTTGCACAAACGAAGTCATTCTTCGGAAGAACATCACCAAATGTTGCTTCGGACAGCAATCCCCTCTGTACTTCTCAAACCTCGGCGCTCTGAACTTTGGAGGTAACACAAGGCCAGGAACCAAACACATGTCTGTCGCGTAGAGGTTAACAACATCTTTACCTTTCGAGGCTTTAACTTTTCCTTCCACCGCTCGGAATCATCTAGCATACTCAAGAGCTCTCGGGTCTTCGGTCTTGGCTATCGGGACCTCTCTTCGGGGATTCAGCGCACGGAAGACAACACCCTGATGATCTGAGGTATCAATAGAAGGAGAACGCTCACTTCGGACAACAAACGGCTCATGTAGACCTTGGTCCTTAACAGAAGGCTGTACAAGTTGAGTTGCAGTAAAGTTGTTTACTTGCGGGACGTCTTCGTTATGCATAGAACCATACAAAGGATTAGATGTCAGAGTGAAACCCGACAAGGCATCAACAAACTGGAAGCTGCTCTCTGACATAGCTACCAACAACCTTCAACTGACTGATTCTGCTCAAATCTACCTCGACCTACTTCAACCCCCTGGTCGTCTTCTAATAATCAGCACTTGCTCAAACCAAACACCGGAGAATCACCTTCAGAATCAAAACAACGGCTGGATAAGAGCTCCGGCTAGCTGGAGAATGATATGCAATATGATGCAAAATGTTTATGCAAATGTAATGCAAGATGCAGCAAACACGGGATCACAACCCCCACAATCTCTGAATACTGCTGCGCTGCTGACTGAGTAAGTTCGCTCTGAAGAGAAGACCCAAAATAACGGGTAGGCTGGAAGTCAAGTTTCCTGCAAAAACCCTCCCACTCACGGTTATGGACCTAATCTGACAAGGTACGACATCCTATGCGGGTTCAACGTCACAGACTTTCAAGAGCGATGATACGATACCCAGGAGGTGTGGCATCATCATCCCTTGAAGCGGCCTCACTTAGTTGAATCTCAATTGATAGGTCCCCAGAGTCGACAATCCTCGGGTCAGACAACTTGTCGAGCCCTAAGGGCCAGGCAAGAAGCATCAAAGAGAATCTCGTCCGAGCGTAAATTTCGCGGCTAGCTGGTGCGAGCTAAGCAAGCAGGCTAACCACTACTCTCTACTTCTAAGTCTATGTGTAACCTCAAGCCCAGGTCCGGCTCATCTCTCAACAGATCATCCCTTCCCTCAGCAGCAATAATAGTATAAAGATGATAAATAAAATGCGGAAAGTAAAGACAGAAAAGTAAATCTATACAACACCCACGACGGGAAAACAAGCGCTAGGATTGACTCGCGTAGGGGATATTCCTGTCCCTAGCAGAGTCGCCAGCTGTTGGGGACAGGCCCAAATATCTAGGAAGAAAACCCAAGGCCAGAATCACATAGGGAACCATCGCAGTCCCCAGCAGAGTCACCAGCTGTTGGGGACAGGCCCAGACAGCTAGGAAGAACAGGGCGAGACTGCAAAAAGAAGGTCCTCAGCAGAGTCGCCAGCTGTCGCTACTGCGAAAATCAGCGCCGGTTAAACAGGAGAGTCGCCACCGTGCGTTCTTTATCCCAAAGGAGGGAAAGGAAACGCTCGAAGTACACCTACCGCAAAGACGGGAAAGGAATGGTCATCGCAACCAAATCCTGGATTCGGGAGTCGGTTACGCAAGGGGAAGGTATTAGCACCCCTCACGTCGGTCGTACTCGACGGGATCCACGCTTGTTTTCTAGTACGGGTTGTGATTCTATCTACTCTAAAGGTCAAGGGTTAAAAGAAAAGAAAATGACTCGGCAAAGTATCGCACTTTGTGCCTACGTATTCCCGTCTGAAACGAGAAATCAGAGTCAACGTAGTTCGCCTACCTACTGGAAAGGAGGGGAAGGTTTCTCGCTAGGATATCGCATCCTAGGCCTACGTACTTTCATACAACATGAAAGATCAGAGCAAACGTAGTTCGGGCCACGGAAGACACAAGCTTGTCTGACTGTTTTTTATCTCCTTATGAAAGGGTTTTTCTTGATTAAGAGTCCAAGCGGACAAAAATGACATCTTGATGTTTGTTTTCAGTCTTTTACGCAAGAACTGTCTTTTATGATGTTTGCAATCTCTGACGCACTAGAGACTATGATTTGAGGGTGACTACGTCGTATGTCACCCTAAGGGTGACACACTAAGCAATTAGGTTACTGAAGAGTGACCCTCCAGCAACCTTTCTCAAATAGCTTAAGGCTCGTAGCGTACGACATCGATTATCCTTATTACTGTGTTTTGAATTGTTCTGAGATAGAAGAGAAAGAAGTCTAAAAAATCCTAGGGTTGAAAGGGAATCAAAACTACCCTAATGTTATCGTGCATGGATTACAACCTAATGCCTGTCATAATTCCCTCCTGCACAGAGGAAATCAGAGATCCTAGGGGATAAACGGAAAAGAAACAACAAAAATACAATAAACAGTAAGTATGCATGAGATGCAGCAAAACAAGCAAGGCAAGGGAGTCCCACTCAACCTCGAACCTAAGAAAGAAACAGGCAAAGTGAATCAACTTCACTTCAAGCCTAAAGGGCAAGCAGCACAAGCCAACAGACAATACAGAGAAAAACAAAAGATACAGAGGAGGCAGCCCAAGCAGCAGCAACAAACTCCTACAACAAACAGCAACAACACGCTCTGAACAACAAAGTTGAAATGACAGCAAAGGTCTTATCTTTGAGCTAGATTCCATCTTCAAGCTTCTTCACTCTTCATCTCCAAGCTCTAGTAAGCACACTCCAAGAAGAGATTTGTCATCAAGATCAAGTTGCAATGTTGGCATACTTGCTGAAAACCAAAGGAATTCAACAAGAACCAACATCGAAGTGGAAGTGTATCCTCAAAAGTTCTACTCTTTAGGGTATGCCCCACTTCCCTCCTAAGGAGAGATGGAACTTCCCTAAGAGGACTTTTCATCATAGGATAGAATAGAAGCAAACAATGCATTCTATGTTTGATGGAAGAAATGAACAAATTCTACAAAAGCTCTCCCTAAAAGCCTAATTCTACCAACTCCTAAAACAAACTTAAAAGAGAAAGAAAGCTCCACTCCAAGCCCCACTCTTCTAGCCAAAGCATCTTCATCATGACCAGAAGCTCCACTAAAAAGGAATCCAAAGTCTTCAAGCTCCAAGTCCACCAAACGCTCCAAACAAGGCAAAGCACTCAAGAGAGAACACCGAAAGCAACAATCATTTGCAAAACCCAAAAAAATAGCAAACTAAATTGTTAAATTCTAATAAAATTCCTATGTGAACATACATGTTTGAACATTCTAAAATTCCAGAATCAGGACCTAAATCAAATTCTAGGTCATCTAAACAATTACTAAATGAAATTTGGTCATGGGAAACCATTATTTGGGAAGGCTCTAAACTACACACCTAAAACAGAATCTAATCAATTTTACAAATTCTAAGAAAATTCCTGGGGAAACCTATGGATGTCCTCTAAATCATATCGAAAGAATCAGCTCAAAATCATAAAGCATCAAAGAGAACAAAATTAAACAAACAACAATATCAATTATGCATAACAATGGATATTAGCACAAAAGAAAATTCGTAACTAATTCAAATAAAATCCTAAAAATGCAAACTCAACTCCTAAGGTTTCTTAAGGCCACCAAGATCTACATAAAAAAGTTTCATAATTTTTCGATCATTTTTACTATTTTTAACGCAATTAATCCAAACATCTATTAAAACAGAAAAAAAGAACGAAAATAAATTAAATTAAATTTCACATACCGGCTTCGGAGCGTCGAAACGGAGTAGTTGGAACTCGTTTTTTTCTTGCCAAAAAGTGCGGAAAACCTTTGAAGTTTGTTGGAGAAGATTAAATTCTTGATAACTCTTGAAAATGCTTTGATCTCTCACTTTTTCTCTTCCAAACTCCAATGTCAATCTATGGTTTTTGTACAAATGAATCACCAACTCTTGCTTTGAACCTCTTCACAAGTATATATAGAATGTATTTGAAGACCCTAGAAAGTTCTAGATTGATCCAAGGAGAATGTATTTGAAGACCCTAGAAAGTTTTAGATTGATCCAAGGAGAATGTATTTGAAGACCCTAGAAAGTTCTAGATTGATCCAATGAGAAAATCAACTTCTCATGTCATGAAAATCTCTTCTTATGCTATGCACATACCATCTCATGTTTTTGCTTGCAATTCACTTGGTTATGAGTTTAAATTCTCTCCAAATGAGATATTGGAGGTGTATGGATGGAAAGGAGCCTTACATTTGCTTGGAAGTGTGGTTTTGCATATGTGCCTTATGATGCAAGTAGCCCATTTACAAAGCAAGTCCTTGAAATAACCCTCAATTCAAAATTGTGGCAATGAAATTGTTTTTAAAATGTATTTTACAATCAAATTGGTATGTCATATGGCTTGTTTGTGACCTCTAACCCAAAATTCGTTTTTTCCCACCAAACTTTATTTGACTTATTCCCTTTTTTTAGGCCATTTTAAGTGACTTTTTTGAAATAAGCCGATCAATCCACCATGATGACTTATTTGACCTAAAACATAATTTTAAGCACATTCCATGTTGAAAAATTTTTCATTTGAGAAGTGGAACATGGAGATTTTGACCTATGCTAAAAAAAGACCTGTAATTCAACTTTCCCAAAATACCCCTGGATTGCCAAGACCATAACTTGAGTTCTACAAATACTCTTGAGGACTTATAGTACTCAAATTAAAGCTAAGATCAAGATCTACAACTCTTATGTTCGCCAAGAATCCATTTGAAAACTCGTTGGTGGGCCAAAGTTGCTTGGAAGTCAAGTGACTTTCACATATAAATTTCAGTATCCTCTGGGGACCCATAACTTGCAAGAACCATAACTTGAGTTCTATAAATCTCCTTGAAGACTTCTAGTACTCAAATTAAAGCTATTGAGATGTTATACAAGTTTCATGTTGACCAATACTTCATTTGAAACTTTCATTTTGACTTATCTGGCTTGGAAGTTAGGCCTGAATTAGGGTTTTTACACTGAAACCCTAATTTAGCAACTCCTCTTCTTCTTGATTTCTCTTGATTTCTCCTTGGCACAACACCACACATATATCCATATATCAAATCATGAATTCCACATCCTCCAAGTAGGCCTTGATGCCCTCCAATCAACCATTTGACCTAGGGTTGACCCAGATGAAACCCTAGTTGACTGCATTCAACTGTAGCTCTGGTACTTGTATTAATGATTTGTCTCATCTTCAAAATGACCCTCTAGGTCTTCCATGATCTTTGTACACCTTCCATGGCTCACACACTCATTGATGATCTTCAACATATCCCCCAGATTGGGAGAGAAATCCACTGGTTGACCTTCAAACTTCTCAAAGCTTCAACTCATTTCTTGATTACTTGGATGGTCTTGATCTTGAATAAAACCCCTTGATGGGCCTCTTTTTGATGAAAATGGCAATTGATCCCCTGTTAGATGACTTGTTATGCTATGTTATGCAAATAATTAGACTATGTACATGACTTAGTATGCAAATGACAATGCAATTGAAACATAAACCAAGTGAAATAGGTTGAGCAAATTTTAGGGTGCAACACTTATGAGCTCGCCAGCGCATAGATTGGATTTGTTGAAAGTTTTAAATGCTGCTCATGGAATGCATGATATTCCTGTAGAACAGTTTGATGACATGGTAGAAAACATAAGTCGGTATTTGGGTTTCAACAAATCAGTGTTGCCTCCTGAAGGAACTGCCCATAACAGAGCATTACATATATCAGTAACTTGTATTGACTCCTTGTTATCTCGTGTCCTTGTGGATACTGGTCCTTCTCTCAACATGATGCCTTAGGGCACATTAAGTTAACTACTGGTAGAAAGGAGCGAGATGAGGTCGAGCGCTTTAATTGTCAGAGCTTTTGACAGTTCCAGAAGGCAAGTTATTGGCAAGGTGGATCTACCCATTAAGATCGAATCGCATTTGTTTACCATTACTTTCCAAGTGATGGATATTAATCTTGTATATAGTTGTTGGTTGGGTTGACCCTAGATCCATGCCGCAGGGGCAATTACTTCTACATTGCATCAGAAATTAAAATTCATGTATGACGACCAATTGGTTATTGCTTGTGGTGAAGAGGATTTTCTAGTAAGTGAGTTATCATCCTTCCAATATGTCAAGACCGAAAAAAGGCATAGCTAATGTGCCATTACAATGTCTTGAATTCGAAGATGTCAGCTACGTTTCTATCACTCCAAATAGATCACCAAAAATGACCATGTCATTTGTCAAGAGTGCTAAAAAGACCATTGAGAAAGGTGACTTTCCTGGCTGGGGGCATGTCCTGGATGTGGTAGAGAAATATGACTCCTTCGGACTGGGTTATCATCCTGATCAACAAGCTAGTTCGCACAGTATGAAGAAGTGTGACTTGATCAAGTTTAATAGCGATGGTTTTCAGAAGGGGATATCGTGGAAACTATTGATGATGTTAGTCCTAGCAATCAGAGTGCATGCTTTGTACACAAGTGTCCGCCTGGCTTCAAGCTCAACAATTAGATATCTACTGTAGTTCCCTTGGTTTTTCCCACAAACATGTAATGCATTTTTCTTTCTTAATCCCTCGTCATCTCCCGATACGAGTGGATAGCTTGTAAAGGGCCTAACGTTTCTGAAATATTATGTGATCAATAAATAAAAGTGTTGTTGCATTCAAATCATGATTTATCTTCTTTCTTTATTTCACTTTTTCACAAATATCAAATGGCAAAAGTTTCTTTTTATTTTCACTTTTCAAAATAGCTCATTCTAAACAAATTCATAAACATGCACAACAAATAAATGCATTGGTAACAACATGGCAAAAATCCATTGTAATTCTGGGATTCCAATTAACCAAACCGAAGAAGATGGTGAGAAAAATTATGAATTACCGGCTGAATTGGCAAGGCTCCTTGAGCACGAGCAGAAAGAGATTTAGCCACACAAAGAACCAGTGGAAGTTGTCAATCATGGTACTGATGATGTCAGGAAAGATGTCAAGATTAGGGCATCCCTCGCTAAGCATGTATACTCCGAGTTGGTCAAGTTATTGCAAGAGTATGTTAATATTTTCGCCTAGTCTTATCAAGATATGCCTGGGTTGGATACCAGCATCGTTGAACATCACATACCACTCAAGCCCGAATGTCTTCCTGTCAAGCAAAAATTCAGAAGGACCGGACCTAACATGGCACTTAAAATCAGATAAGAGGTAAAGAAACAGGTTGATGTTGGGTTCCTAGCCACTTTCGAATATCCTGAATGGATTGCTAACATCATCCCGGTTCTGAAGAAAGATGGGAAGGTCAGAATGTTTGTAGATTATCGAGATCTCAATAAGGCTAGCCCGTAAGATGATTTTCCTTTGCCTCATATTGATGTCTTAGTAGACAGTACTTAACAGTTCTCTGTCTTTTCGTTCATGGACAGTTTCTCAGGGTATAATCAGATTAAGATGTCCCCAGCTGATGTGGAGAAGACCATCTTCATCATAACTTGGGGTACATATTGCTACAAAGTCATAACATTCGGTTTGAAAAACACAGGGGCAACATACCAATGCGCCATGACAACCCTCTTTCATGATATGATCCATAAAGAGATTGAGGTTTACGTGGACGATATGATTTCCAAATCCAGAACTGAAGATGATCATTTGAGCCATCTAAAGAAGTTGTTTAACAGACTCCGAAAGTTCAGACTACGGTTGAATCCTGCAAAGTGAACCTTTGGAGTTTTATTGGGTAAACTGTTGGGTTTTATTGAGTCAGAAGGGCATTGATGTTGATCTTGACAAGGTTCGAGCAATTCAAGACATGCCGCCTTCCAAAAACAGAAAAAGAAGTCTGTGGCTTTGTTGGCCAACTTAATTACATCTCCAGATTCATTTCTCATTTGACGGCTACCTGTGAACGAATATTTAAATTGCTAAGAAAAAATTAATTGGTTGAATGGAATAATGATTGTCAAGAAGCATTTGACAAAATAAAAAAATATTTGCAAGAACCACTTATCTTAGTACCTCTGGTTCCTGGTAGGCCTTTAATCATGTATCTCACTATTATCGATGAATCTATGAGTTGTCTATTAGGTCAACATGACGACACTGGAAGAAAAGAACATGTGATTTACTATTTAAGCAAGAATTTCACTGATTGTGAGACCAAATACTCACTCTTAGAGAAAACTTGTTGTGTTGTGGTTTGGGCTGCTCGATTCCTAAGACAATATATGATTTGCCATACTAATTTATTGATATCCAAAATAGATCTGATAAAGTACATATTTGAAAAGCTGCTATCTCTGGACGAATTGCTCAGTGGCAAATGTTGTTAACTGAGTATGATATCCAACATGTTACCCAGAAAGTAATAAAAGGGAGCATCTTGTCTGACTACCTTGCTCATCAACTTGTGGAGGGTTATCAACAAATGAAGTTTGACTTTCCAGACGAGAATGTTCTGTTTATCAGAGATTACGAAACTCCAGACCCTGACATAAGATCTGAACCAGGGGCGCAATGGACGATTGTGTTCGATAGTGCCTCCAACGCAAAAGGTCATGGAATTAGTGTTATCCTCACCTCTCCAACAAGTTTTCATCTTCCATTCACTGCTAGATTATGCTTCGAATGCACCAACAATATGGTTGAATGCGAAGCATGTATATATGAAATTGAAGTGGCCATTGACATGAGAATCAATATTCTTGAGGTTTACAGAGATTCTGCCCTAGTGATTGGCCAAGTCAGAGGGAATTTTGTGACTTGGGATTCCAAGCTGGTTTCGTACCAAAAGCACATCACAAAATTAATTCCCTATTTTGATGAAATCTTTTTTCATCATATCCCTAGGGAAGAAAATCAATTAGTTGATGCTCTCGCCACCCAGGCATCCATGTTCAATGTCAAGTGGAGGAATGAAGGTCCTTCTATCTTCATTGATCATTTGAACAAACTGGCACACTAATTAGCAATCAAGGACGAGTATGATGACAAGCCTTGGTTCTATGACATCAAAATATATATGGAGAAACATGAATATCTCAAGGGTATCATTGTCACTGACAAGAAAGCTCTTAGACACCTATGCGCCAAATTCTTTTTGAGTGGTGGTATATTGTATAAAAGGAATTATGATTCCGTGATGCTTAGATGTGTGGATAGATACGAAGCAGACACGATCATAAGGGCCATACATGAGGGCTGCAAGGGTGTACATGCAAAAGGGCCTGCCATGGCTAAGAAGATCATTTGAGCTGGTTATTACTGGACAATAATGGAGGTAGATTGTTACAACTTTGCCAAAAGATGTCATATATGCCAAATTTATAGTGACAAGATCCATGTACCACCGACTCCATTGAATGTTTTGACTTTTCCATGGCCCTTCTCCATGTGGGGTATTGATCTGATTGGAATGATCGAGCCAAAAGCTTCCAACGATCATTGCTTCATTTTAGTTGTTATCGATTACCTTACCAAGTAGGTGAAAGCTGCTTCTTACGCAAACGTTAACAAGTGGTTGCCAGATTTATCAAAAAATAGATAATTTGTCATTATAGTATTCCTAACAACATTATCACTGACAACGCAAGCAACTTGAAGAACAAGATGATGAAGGAGTTGTGTCAAGAATTCAAGATCGAGCACCATAACTCTTCACCATATCGGCTCAAGATGAATGGTGTTGTTGAAGCAGAAAACAAAAACATCAAGAGAATTGCCCATAAAATGGTCAAGACTTACAAGGATTGACAGGAAATGCTTCCATTTGCATTACATGGCTACAGAACTTCAGTTCGTACTTCCACAAGGGTAACTTCATATTCGCTTGTACGGTATGAAGGTTGTTCTACCCATTGAAGTCGAAATCCCCTTGCTCAGATTCATAATGGAAGCAGATTTCAATGAAGCTGAATCTTATCGAAGAAAAGCGTATGACAGCTGTCTACCTCATTCAATTGTATCAGAGACGTCTCAAGCGAGCTTTTGATAAAAAAAAGTTCTCCCTCGAGCGTTCCACGCAAGTGAACTCGTGTTCAGGAGGTATTCACCTGTTCACTCGGATCCACGAGGCAAGTACACTCCCAATTGTGAATGACCCTTTGTTGTTAAAAAGGCCTTCTCAGGCGGAGCCTTGGTCCTCACCACCATGGATGGGGAGGAGCTTCCACTAACCGTGAACTCCGACGTAGTAAAAAAATATTATGCCTAAATAAAATGAATAAATAGCCTGCTAGATTGGCATCCGCAAGGACAATCTAGGAAAATATGGGTGTCCCGATGGAACAAAAAAAAGAAATGTTCATGAAAAATTTAAGGACAATAGCAAAAGCAAATAAATAAATAAATAAATATATATATATATATATATATATATATATATATATATATATATATATATATATATATATATATATATATATATATATATATATATATATATATATATATATATATATATATATATATATATATATATATATATATATATATATATATATATATATATATATATATATATATATATATATATATATATATATATATATATATATATATATATATATATATATATATATATATGTGTGTGTGTGTGTCTATATATATATATATATATATATATATATATATAGACACACACACACACACACACATATATATATATATATATATATATATATATATATATATATATATATATATATATATATATATATATATATATATATATATATATATATATATATATATATATATATATATATATATATATATATATATATATATATATATATATATATATATATATATATATATATATATATATATATATATATATATATAACCCGCAAGTCGAAAAAGTGAAAGGGCGACTTAGGCAAAAAAGGGTATCCCGGTGAACCAAAAAACATATAGAAAATTCCTAGGCAAAAATTAGGGATAAAGGCATTTGACTGTGAACATTCAAGCCTATCTTCATCATAGATGGACCTCAGATGGTAAATGATCAATCAAATCATCACCAACAAACTTAAAGTGTTGGAACCAAGACTTACAGTGGATGGTGGCCAATGTGGTAGTCAATGCAAAATCTAATTTCCCATTGCCATTTACTTTGTTTTTCAATTTATTGTAAATTTCCTTATCAAGGATTTTTGCATCCTTGTACATACCTTATGTACAAATCTTTTCATATTCAATAAAGTTCATCAGTTGATTTCTCATTTGTCTTTTTTCAGTATTTTGTTTGCAAAATGAACGATTATTTGTGATCCCATAATACTATAAAGAATTAAGAATAATAAAAAGCTAAATCAACAAAGAAAGCATTATGCATTACATGCTTTACCGCAAATCCTTAATGGATGATCAGTAATCCCCATTGCAAGCTTGATCCCAAGTGGACATTGTTATGGTTCTTTGGAAGGTTGGCTTACCTCCTATTTCCGCAGCAGAACCATGATTGGCCCCAAGCAAGGACCTATTTGCTTTTCCCTAGAAAGAGCGGGATTCTCGCAGCATTCTCAATAAATCGAAGCTATCATTCCCCAACAACGGTGTTGTTTCAATTTTCCTTTTACCCCAAGCAGTAAGGATCATCCTGACCTTGTTCTTCCCTAAGAAGAGTCGGTTATTTAAAGATTGTCTAGGGGTCCTTCATCCCCAGCAGCAATAATGGTAGTAGCTTGGAAATCTGAGATTCTAGACGCGTTCCCCAATTGATTCGTCGTATGCGGTATACTTTTCCCAGCTGAAGATGTCGAGTCTGTTTTTCTATAATCCATGCCTACCTACCACATAGAATCTTAACCAATACCGCTGCATAACATGATATCAAGCATCATGTAAGATCAATCATACATAGCATATACATCAAGCATACTCCTCGTTGATTGATTCATCTCCTTAACCGATATTCATTCAGATTCTCACCTAATCGAAACTCGCTACGCTTTCACCTCTTCATCTTTTGTTGTTGTCGACCAAATTCTCGAGCTACTCTTTTATTTAATCCCTTTCCACCTCAAATGATCAAAAATCTGTCGCAATGTATCCATTCAGGTTCAAGTGGATTAAATAGGACAACTGTCGTAACCTGATATTTGACCTCCTTTTTTGTCTTTTCGCATAAGCTTGTGCATTCGCATCACTGACAAAGGCATCAACATTTTTCTTTGTGGTTTTATTGCAGGAGCATTCAGAATTTCAGAGCCTGATTAATCACATCATCACAAAGTCATCACATCATTAATACAAGAAAAATACAAGGGTTTTTATGCCTATTCATCAAAGCAAAAGGTCGGAACTCAAAACAATAGCCATAACACCTTTTTTTCAAAAAAATTGGGAAATTTTTGGTTGTGTTGATCGATTAACCATATATGGTTAACCGATTAACACATGCGTTTTGGCAGATCCTGGTGTATTTTCATGATAACTACTTTTCCTCTATTTCTTTGGGATCTACTTGGTTCTAATATCATGTAGAATATTTTAGACACTTCAAGAATCCACTTGCACTTACTACAATGCATCATTTCCAATCAAGACCACCATGCAACTTTGTTCCCAAACATGTGAACCATTGGATTTTGGACTTGCATTGGGATGCTCCCACTGAGTTAACAAATAACTAACCGATTCAAATTCCAACTCAATAATTTAGATGTAACTAATTCTAAAGCTAGATCCAAAGCAAACTCCAATCCTAGCGCACTCTTAATATAGCTTCTATATTGTCGCTTACACGAAAATAAGGTGTCGGCACAACAGAAGAGTCGCCACCTTTCGTTATTTATCCCTCGGAGCGGGAAAGGAAACGATCGGAAAAACCTTACGAAAAGGGTAAGACAAGGTCGTCGCAACCGTTGTCTGGGTTCGGGAGTCAGTTACGCAAGGGGAAGGTATTAGCACCCCTCACGTCCGTCGTACTCGACGGGATCCACGCTTGTTATTTTGTCTACGGGTGAAAACAATCTATCTACGGCTGCTAAATCTAAACGGGAAAGAAATTGACTCGATAGAGCGTCACACTCTATGCCTACATATTCTCATCAGAGAATGAGAAATTAGAGTCAACGTAGTTCGGGAAACTACGGGCGAGGTTGCTCGGCAAGACGTCGCGTCTTGGGCCTACGTATTCTCTTCAGAGAAATCAGAGCATGACGTAGTTCAGGCTAACTACGGCTAGACAGGGGTGTTCTCGGTCATACGGGGGTGAGAGATCAAGTTGACGATACTAGCGTACGCATTCTAGCAGTTAGATGGACGCTGCTCGACCATTGGAGACTTAGACGTACCTGTTTGCGGCAGAACGGACGTAGTATGTCGGGTTTAAAGGTATGGGAACCTACGGGAACTAGAACTACGGTCTGGTCTCAAATGCACTTGGGCACGAGAAAAGGATAACATCAGTCGTCAGCGGGAAAGTCTCGTTCGCACGGCAGCGAGAGAACAAAAGGTTAGTTGTTAGTGTGCTCGCTAGGATATCGCATCCTATGCCTACATATTCTCTTCAGAGAAAGTCAGAGCAGCTGTAGTTCAGCTTATAGCTACGGGTAGAACGGGGACCACAGCACAAATCTCATTTTATTAATATTCGGAAAGTTACAATGATAGAGTACAGGAAAATAAACTCCTAAAAAATCATAGCCATCTAACATGGAAAATCTAATGGCAAATAGTCCCCTAACAAGTGGACCTTTAATTCTACCTCTAAAAAGGCGTAAAAGAAACTCCTAAAAGAAAATATATCCTAAAAAGAAAATATTAAAATACTATCCTTTTTTTATATCACTATATTTTTCATTCCACTATATTTTCCATTTTTCTATTACATATTCTTTTTCTTAAAAAATCTAAGCAAATGAATATAAAAGAAAATAACGAAAAAATGAGAAAAAACAAAAAGGGGGGTGCATCAGCGGTTCTGGGGTGATGCAGCCAGAAAAGCAAAGAATTGGGGCCCAGCCCACTAAGTAAATTCTGAAAAGAAAATAAAAAAACAGGGGGGGGTGAATGGCCAAAAACGGAGGTGTAGCCATAAAAACGAACAGGGCCTAGCCCATCAGACCAAACAATAATAAAAAAACGGAGGGAAGGGTGTTAGAAGAAAAACGGAGGGTGTAGTATGGTAAAAGGGCCCAGCCCAATCAGACCAAATAGCAACAAAAACGGAGGGGTGTGAATGCAAAACAGAGGGTGCGAAACAGAATGGGCCTTAGAGGCCCAAAACCTAACCCAGCCACTTGATCCATCCCCTTCAGCAAAACCTAACCCTAACTTCTTTCTTGGCAAAACACTGTTCACAGAAAACTCCTTGCACCGTTTCTTCTCCTCTCCAACGCTCTCTCTCTCTCTCTCGTTCTCCCCTCAAACTCTTTCGTTTCATCTTCCTCTCCGTTCAAACACCATCGTCTCAACCTTCAACACGAACTTCATCTTCCTTCAAATCGGATAAATCTTGGCGATGAAGACTCTTGAAGTTTGTTGGACGATCCATGAAGATGACGAACGCATGCGATTCTGGAAGGCTTGATGAGCGAAGATGAAGTTGCTCTGGTGATCTCTGAAGATGTAGGTTGAATGTTCTTGCTGACGGTTGATGAACACATCCTGGAAAATCATTGCGAATCCGGAGGATATTGAAGATCGGAGATCGTCTGGAGGATCCATGAAGAGGACAAACGCGTGAACACTCTTGATGACGATGTGAAATTTTGGATGATTCTGGAAAGTCCGAAGCAGATGATGTTTGTTGATCTAGAAAATATGAAGGATCTGGAGGAAGCTGACGAACTTGGATGAAGTTCGTATGCAGGTATGAAGAACACTCTTGAAGTTTTTCTGGAAATCGAAGTTGTTGTTCATGATGATGAAGATTGTTGTATCCGTGGATGAATCCAGTGATGATCTGAAGAAGATTTTCTGGTGATTTCGCGTTTAATGATGATGAACATCAAGAACGGACGATGAACATACATGAAGATCTTGATGATTGCATGAAGAATGCGATGAATTTTCCGGTGGTTTTACAGATTTTCGGTGACCGTTGCGGTGTCGTCGGTGGGGAGTTATGGTGGCCGGAGGATGTTGCATGGCCGGCGGCCAAGAATCCGGCCAGGGGACGCGTGGAGGCTGCATGCAGAGTGAGGGAACGGATGGGGGCCACATGGTGGTGGAGGTGGAGGAGAGAGAGAGAGCCACATGGGGCTCTGCATGCAGAATGAGAGGGTGAGGTGGAAGCGTGTGAGGCGAAAACGTGGCGTAATGGAGGAAGAAAAACGTGGCAATGAATGGAGGAAGAAAAATGTGGCAATGAATAGAGTTTTGAATGCACATGCGTGGCTCCTTTATATGCTGACACATGGCGATTTGGACTGGGCCCAGAAATGGACATCTGGCCCACGGATTTAATGACCTGATTAACCATTAATTAATACTGATTAAGCCTAATTAAACCAAATTAAATGCAAAACGAAAATTAAAACAGTAATTAAATCCTAAATGAAAATTAAAGACTATTATAACCTAATTAAAACTAAGAAACTCTAATTAAAACCTAACTAAGACCCTAATTAACATCTAAACAAATGATTAAAATCTAATTAAACTCTATTAAATCCTAATTAAATCTAAAAAAGAGGATTAACCTATAAAACTCTATTAATTCTAATTAAATCTAAAAAAGAGGATTAACCTATAAAACTCTATTAATTCTAATTAATAAAAACTCTAATAATTTCCTATTAATTCCACTAATTTCTATACAAACAAAAATAAAAGAAAAACTCTATTAATTTCTATTTTAAAAAAACCTAATAAAAGAGTTACCCTATTAAAAATCATTTACTAAAAACTCTACTTAATATCTAAAAATATGATTTATTCTAAAATCTATTTAAAAATAATTAATATTTATTAAAAAAATCTAACTAACACCTAGAAAAATCAATTATACCTATTAAAAAATTCTAGAAAATAATGGGAAAAATCTAAAAATACCGAGGAAGCCGGACACCGACTATATCGAAATAAACGGTAAAAACCCGGACACCGAGATGTCCTCAAAAACGACAGCGAGAGCTGAAAACACCGGGACGAGCACCGATTCACAAAATACGTCCTCGTATTGGCCTGAAATGCCTGAAGCGCGATCAGAGGGCTGTAATCCCGATAAAGTCAATCTGACTAGAAAAAATGCAATGTACGTGGTATACAAATGCAAAATGAAATGAGTCGAAACATGAGCCAAATTGCGATGAGTAGTTGGTCAATTTTTGGGGTGCAACATATATAAAGAAACCTCCATACTTGTTGTCGCAACTGCAAGAAACAACCAGCGGAAAACAGAAGAGTCGCCACCTTTCGTTATTTATCCCAAAGAGAGGGAAAGGAAACGATCGGAAAAACCTGACGAAAAGGAAAAGACAAGGTCATCGCAACCAAGTCCTGGGTTCGGGAGTCGGTTACGCAAGGGGAAGGTATTAGCTCCCCTCATGTCCTTCATACTCGACGGGATCCACGCTTGTTTGCTATCTAAAGGGGTTGTTTATCTATCTACCTACAGGCTTCAGGACGAAAGAAAAGAAAGAGACTCGGCAGAGCGTCGCTGCTCCGTGCCTACGTACTCCCTCGTGCAATGGGAAAGTCAGAGTCAACGTAGTTCGTCTAACTAAGGGAGAAGTGGGGAGGTTGCTCGCCAAGACGTCGCCGTCTTGTGCCTACGTACTTTCATCTGGTATGAAAGATCAGAGAAGACGTAGTTCAGGCTGACACGAAACCACGGGTTAATTAAGTGTTTTATCCGAGTAGGGTTAAACATCTGTTCCAGCAGTTAGGGACAAATCCTGTTTGCGGTAGAACCGAAGTTTAACAACACTTTTTTCTGAAAAGGAAGTTTCCGATTAATCCCGAAGGAAAAGGTTTGAATTTGTTTTGTGTTTATTATCGAAGAAGAAGTATTTTGAATTTGAGTGTTTATAATGTATGTTGTACTAAAGTCTAGAACCTAGGATCGAATGTGTTGCATATCGTCCTAAGGACGTATACTAAACACTCTAGGTAATTGAGGAGAAGCCCCTCAATCACCATTTCCCAAGTATAAGGCTCCTGGAACAATATCCATTATCTTTATTAAGTGTGTTAAGATTGTATGAAGATGAGAAGAGAAGACGCACAGAAGGTCTAAGGGAAACTCGGCTCTAACGTTGTCATGCAAAGTGATCCTAAAGTTTGGATTGAAAGGGGAAACATCTACCCTAATGTTAGCATACTTGGATTGAACGCCTAATGTCTCTCCTACTCCCATCCAAAACGGAAGGACTAGGAATACTATGGGGATCATGGCAAGAAAGCACAAGAAGAACAAAGGAAGAATCAATCACAAGTAGAGAAAACGCAAACACGAAAATGCACAATTAGAATGGTGGGAGGGAGGAAAAATGTGTGGGGCAGCAGCCACCACAAGCACGTCTCGACGTCAACAGCGATGCAAGAATGATGCAAATATGTGGAGAAAAACGAGAAATGAAAGTACCTGAACATGCAAATGAACGATCAATTCAAACCACATACACGAGCATGCAAACAAATGAAAAAATGATCATACAAGTCAACAAAATCATGATTAATCAATCACAAACAGTAACAATCAACCAAAACAATTCAATCCTAATGCATCACACTGATCTATGATGATTCGAATCGAATCGGTATGAAAACATGCAAACAAACAGCAAACATGGCATTCTGGTACAATGTTAATCGGTTAACCCCTGGGGTTAATCAATTAACACCTTGAAAGTTTGAAGAAAAACTGAAGTTTTGAACAGGTTAACTGGTTAACCCTATGCATTAACCGGTTAACACTGTTAACGTTTAGAAAACATTTGAAAGTTTGAAATGGTTAACCGGTTAACCATATAGGTTAACCGATTAACACTGCACCAGAAGTGAAAAACAGCAGCAGGAAAAGCACTTAATGCACAAAATCACTTAATCAAGTGATCCAACAGATCAGCTTATCAAATAAGCATGAAATTACACCTGCAAACAGAAAACCAACAGACATGCAAACATGTCTACACAACACAATCGCAATTCACACGGATCAGTATTCACAAAATTTCAATCGAATATGAAAATCATCATGTAAATGCAAATAAGCTCAAAAATAGTTATGGATCTAGAATCTCCAACCTTCGAAGCGGAGATTTGCTCCGCTTAGTGTGGACTTTGCTGTAATTGAGTAGTTCAAACAATAGAAACCCAGAAAACTTCAAGACCCAAGCCAATTGTGGTCGTACGAACGAAGATCCACCAAATTCGAGTCGAAACGCTTCGAATAATCACTTCCAACTCAAGCTCAAAAATCAGATCTCAATTTGCACGAAAATGGATAATGAAAATTGATCCAAAGATGAGGATGGACAAAGGTTTACGCTCAAGAATCCATTGATTTCAATGAAAAACCAATGGATCCTAATGAAAAAAGAGCTTTGAGTGAATTTTGGAAATGGAGAAGTTGAGAGAATTTGAGAGAGTTCTTGATCAATTCTAAAAAATGAATGTGAGAAATGAGAATTGCCTCCTTTTGGTTTGAAGTAGATCACTTAAATACCATCTAGGTTTGGATCCCAAAGGTGGGGTTTGGACTTTGGATTGGAAAGTTGGTTTGGAGCTAGGCAAGGGAATTTGGAGGGAAAATTGAAATAACCAACTTTCAAGAACATTCTAGATCCTTCTTTTTGGTAAAAATGAGTTTCAATGTGATCAAAATTGGGCCCCAAGTGCAAATGGCTTGCAAAATCACGTACAGGGCAAAATCTGCAATGGTTAACCGGTTAACACTGTTGAAATTTCAAATCTGAGCTGATTTTCCTATGGATAATCGGTTAACCATATGTGTTAACCGATTAACACCTTCAAAAATTTGAATTTGGCGCCTTTTGGAGGGAAACCTGCCTGTTTGCCTTTTTCTCGCCATTTTGAGCTCTGCTAAGCTTTTGACACTTGTTCTTGAACACTGTGACTGTGATAATGCTGGATATAGACTGAATGTTGTCTCCTGATTTGAGCATAACTTGCAAAATAAAATCGGCTGCTCGACCGCTGGGCAAAATAAATGCCGTCTCGGATACTTACTGCTCAGTGGCTGGCACGGGAAAGAAACCTGAGCCACGGAAACCTTGATCCCCTGCCTCGAGAACCAATGCTATGCAAAATGCTGATGCAATGTGGAATTCAAAATGAAAACGAAACACACGCCAAGCACGATAATCGGTTGGTCAAATTTTGGGGTGCAAAACATGTGAAAGAGAGCTTGAGGACCTCAACCATTTTTCACTCTTCACTCTCAATTCTCTCTCAATTTTCGCCCTTCTCTATCATATTCTCTCTGAATTTTCTGCAATTCATCTTTATCTTCTTATTTAAACCACACACAAAAGCTCAATTTCCACCATTAGAGTGTAACAATCTTTACATCAAATTTGTTATTCTCTTGAGCAAAACCTCCATTTTATTGCACTTCTACTTGGATTTTTAGATTTGCAGTAGCTTCTACTCCAATTCAAGTAGTCATCTTAAGCTTTTTCGGTGCAAACTCGTATTAGGAGCATTTATCGCGCTTTTATTGATTTCTCTACGATTTGATCTCAAGCTTGGAATTTTCTGGTTTTCTTCGCTTATTCTCACCATATTTCACTTGTAATAATCACCAAGGAAATCCTCCACCTTGTAGGTTAGCATTTCTCTCGATTTACTGATTTCGATCACTTTCGCATGTTCGCAATATAGATTCAATAGCTTTTTGATGTGAATTGATCATTCAATTGTTTGATTCTTGATCTTGATTATTAATTGATTCAATTGATGTTTAATTAATGCTTAATTGATGCTAATTGATGTAATTTTCATGTACAATTGCTTGTCATAATATGTGAGTGATTGGATAATTGATTAGTTGCTAGAAGTGCTTTTGGAAAATTGATTTTCTGCCACTGTCACAGTGTTAATCCATTAACCATTTGTAGGGCAAAATGGTTCACCGGTTAACCAGTCATTTTTCATGTTTTCTGAACTTTTTAAGAGGTTAATCGATTAACCATATATGGTTAACCGATTAACACTGTGACATAATGCCATTTTTGTTCTTTTTCATTCTTGTTTGGTTTTCTTTCCCCATTTAACTTCCATGGCTTGATGTGCTTGATATTTCTGGATGTTTTATGAGTTCTTTAATCTCTATTCAAAGCATGTATGCAAACTTTGATGCACGATTTATTTATTTTTGGGAATTGTTTGCATTAATTATATTGTATGATCATGTTGATCCTTGCATACCTTTGATTACAAAATAACATGATTAGTGATGCATGCTAATTGATGTTTGTTGCTGCGTTGCAAATTCATTCTTGATTGCATTAAGTTTGTTCTTTATTCAGAAAATTTAATTTTGTATAATCATTACTTCGAACGTTGGCTTTGACGATCTTTCAACTCGTTTGAAAAATTGTTGGTTTGTCCGTTCCCTTTGATTGGTTGATCGAAACCTCGTTTCAATTAATTGATCTTCCCTCTTTCTTCTCTTTAAAATCTTTTAGAAGTCTTGTTCTCTTAGTCCCCTGCTGAGTCAAAAGTTTGCAATACGTGTTGGAGCACTGTACAAGTTGGCACCGTTGCTTTGTCAGTTTCAATTCCCGCATTATACTTTGGTGCTAGAGAATGAATGAGAATGAAGAACTCCTAACACTCATTCTAATTATTTTTGGTAGGGGATGAATGACCCTGTGCTTGGAAGAGTCGTCTTTATCCTTACTATAGTGTCTTCAATTCTCAGTCGAGTCGATCCTTGATCACTCACTCCTTGATCTTTGTCTCTGGGGTTAACTACATCCTTTCGGTTCAACACTTTTTTTGGCCAATCACTATTTTTTTATTCCCCTAGAAGAGTTGTAATCATCCATTTCCTTGGCTAATCAATCGTTCTTTGGTTAAAACCAATTCTCTTCTTCCTTAGCAAAGTTACACATCATTTTCTTCGGTCAATCACAGTCTGGCTGTTAAATATCGAATCCCTAGAGGAGTTCGCAACCTTTTCTTGGTTCCTCTCCCTTTTCGTTGGTTAATCACTGTCTGTCAGTTAAAACACCAATTGCTCCTTCTATCAGTTAACCATAGTCTGTCTGTAAACATACTGAGTTTTCTTTGGGCTACTCATCTTCTCCTAGTTAATCACCAAGGAAATCCTCCACCTTGTAGGTTGGGGTTTCTCTCGATTTACTGCTTTCGATCACTTTCGCATGTTCGCAATGTAGATTCAATAGCTTTTTAATGTGAATTAATCATTCAATTGTTTGATTCTTCATCTTGATTCTTAATTGATTCAATTGATGTTTAATTAATGCTCAATTGATGCTAATTGATGTAATTTTCATGTACAATTGCATCTCATAATATGTGAGTGATTGGATAATTGATTAGTTGCTGGAAGTGGTTTTGGAAAATTGATTTTCTGCCACTGTCACAGTGTTAATCCATTAACCATTTGTAGTGCAATATGGTTCACCGGTTAACCAGTCATTTTTCATGTTTTCTGAACTTTTTAAGAGGTTAGTCGATTAACCATATATGGTTAACCGATTAACACTGTGACATAATGCCATTTTTGTTCTTTTTCATGCTTGTTTGGTTTTCTTTCCCCATTTAACTTCCATGGCTTGATGTGCTTGATATTTGTGGATATTTTATGAGCTGTTTAATCTCTATTCAAAGCTTGTATGCAAACTTTGATGCAGGATTTATCTTTTTTTTTGAATTGTTTGCATTAATTATATTGTATGATCATGTTGATCCTTGCATACCTTTGATTACAAGATAACATGATTAGTGATGCATGCTAATTGATGTTTGTTTCTGCTTTGCAAATTCATTCTAGATTGCATTAAGTTTGTTCTTTATTGAGAAAATTTAATTTTGTATAGCCATTACTTTGCAGGTTGGCTTTGACGATCTGTCGACTCGTTTGAAAGATTGTTGGTTTGTCTGTTCCCTTTGATTGGTTGATAGAAACCTTGTTTCAATTAATTGGTCTTCCCTCTTTCTACTCTTTAAAATCTTTTAGGAGTCTTGTTCTCTTAGTCCCCTGCCGAGTCCAAAGTCTGCACAACGCGTTGGAGCATTATACAAGTTGGCACCGTTGCTTTGTCAATTTCAATTCCCGCATTATACTTTGGTGCTAGAGAATGAATGAGAATGAAGAACTCCTACACTCATTCTAATTATTTTGGGTAGGGGATGAATGACCCATTGCATGGAAGAGTCGTCTTTATCCTTACTATAGTGTCTTCCAATTCTAAGTCGAGTCGATCCTTGATCACTCACTCCTTGATCTTTGTCTCTGGGGTTAACTACATCCTTTCGGTTCAACACTTTTTTTGGCCAATCACTATTCTTTGATTCCCCTTGAAGAGTTGTAATCACCCATTTCCTTGGCTAATCAACCGTTCTTTGGTTAAAACCAATTATCTTCGTCCTTAGCAAAGTTACACATCATTTTCTTCGGTCAATCACAGTCTGGCTGTTAAATATCGAATCCCTAGAGGAGTTCTCAACCTTTTTTCGGTTCCTCTCCCCTTTTCGTTGGTTAATCACCGTCTGTTAGTTAAAACACCAATTGCTCCTTCAATCAGTTAACCACAGTCTGTCTGTTGACATACTGAGTTTTCTTTGGGCTAATCATCTTCTCCTAGTTAATCACCAAGGAAATCCTCCACCTTGTAGGTTGGCATTTCTCTCGATTTACTGCCTTCGATCACTTTCGCATGTTCGCAATGTAGATTCAATAGCTTTTTGATGTGAATTAATCATTCAATTGTTTGATTCTTCATCTTGATTCTTAATTGATTCAATTGATGTTTAATTAATGCTTAATTGATGCTAATTGATGTAATTTTCATGTACAATTGCATGTCATAATATGTGAGTGATTGGATAATTGATTAATTGCTGGAAGTGGTTTTGGAAAATTGATTTTCTGCCACTCTCACAGTGTTAATCCATTAACCATTTGTAGTGCAAAATGGTTCACCGGTTAACCAGTCATTTTTCATGTTTTCTAAACTTTTTAAGAGGTTAGTCGATTAACCATATATGGTTAACCGATTAACATTGTGACATAATGCCATTTTTGTTCTTTTTCATGCTTGTTTGGTTTTCTTTCCCCATTTAACTTCCATGGCTTGATGTGCTTGATATTTGTGGATGTTTTATGAGCTGTTTAATCTCTATTCAAAGCTTGTATGCAAACTTTGATGCACGATTTATCTTTTTTTTGGAATTGTTTGCATTAATTATATTGTATGATCATGTTGATCCTTGCATACCTTTGATTACAAGATAACATGATTAGTGATGCATGCTAATTGATGTTTGTTTCTGCGTTGCAAATTCAATCTAGATTGCATTAAGTTTGTTCTTTATTGAGAAAATTTAATTTTGTATAGTCATTACTTCGCACGTTGGCTTTGACGATCTTTCGACTCGTTTGAAAGATTGTTGGTTTGTCTGTTCCCTTTGATTGGTTGATCAAAACCTTGTTTCAATTAATTGGTTTTCCCTCTTTCTTATCTTTAAAATCTTTTAGGAGTCTTGTTCTCTTAGTCCCCTGCTGAGTCGAAAGTCTGCACAACGCGTTGGAGCACTGTACAAGTTGGCACCGTTGCTTTGTCAATTTCAATTCCCGCATTATACTTGGGTGCTAGAGAATTAATGAGAATGAAGAACTCCTACACTCATTCTAATTATTTTGGGTAGGGGATGAATGACCCTATGCTTGGAAGAGTCGTGTTTATCCTTACTATAGTGTCTTCCAATTCTCAGTCGAGTCGATCCTTGATCACTCACTCCTTGATCTTTGTCTCTGGGGTTAACTACATCCTTTCGGTTCAACACTTTTTTTTGGCCAATCACTATTCTTTGATTCCCCTTGAAGAGTTGTAATCACCCATTTCCTTGGCTAATCAGACGTTCTTTGGTTAAAACCAATTCTCTTCTTCCTTAGCAAAGTTACACATCATTTTCTTCGGTCAATCACAGTCTGGCTGTTAAATATCGAATCCCTAGAGGAGTTCACAGCCTTTTCTCGGTTCCTCTCCCTTTTCGTTGGTTAATCACCGTCTGTCAGTTAAAACACCAATTGCTCCTTCTATCAGTTAACCACAGTATGCCTGTTAACATACTGAGTTTTCTTTGGGCTAATCATCTTCTCCTAGTTAATCACCAAGGAAATCCTCGACCTTGTAGGTTGGGGTTTCTCTCGATTTACTGCTTTCGATCACTTTTACATGTTCGCAATGTAGATTCAATAGCTTTTTGATGTGAATTGATCATTCAATTGTTTTATTCTTGATCTTGATTATTAATTGATTCAATTGATGTTTAATTAATGCTTAATTGATGCTAATTGATGTAATTTTCATGTACAATTGCATGTCATAATATGTGAGTGATTTGATAATTGATTAGTTGCTCGAAGTGGTTTTGGAAAATTGATTTTCTGCCACTGTCACAGTGTTAATCCATTAACCATTTGTAGTGCAAAATGGTTCACCGGTTAACCAGTCATTTTTCATATTTTCTAAACTTTTTAAGAGGTTAATCGATCAACTATATATGGTTAACCGATTAACACTGTGACATAATGCCATTTTTGTTCTTTTTCATGCTTGTTTGGTTTTCTTTCCCCATTTAACTTCCATGGCTTGATGTGCTTGATATTTGTGGATGTTTTATGAGCTGTTTAATCTCTATTTAAAGCTTGTATGCAAACTTTGATGCACGATTTATATTTTTTTTGGAATTGTTTGCATTAATTATATTGTATGATCATGTTGATCCTTGCATACCTTTGATTACAAGATAACATGATTAGTGATGCATGCTAATTGATGTTTGTTTCTGCGTTGCAAATTCATTCTAGATTGCATTAAGTTTGTTCTTTATTGAGAAAATTTAATTTTGTATAGCCATTACTTCGCACGTTGGCTTTGACGATCTTTCGACTCGTTTGAAAGATTGTTGGTTTGTCCGTTCCCTTTGATTGATTGATCGAAACCTTGTTTCAATTAATTGGTCTCCCCTCTTTGTTCTCTTTAAAATCTTTTAGGAGTCTTGTTCTCTTAGTCCCCTGCTGAGTCAAAAGTCGGCACAACGCGTTGGAGCATTATACAAGTTGGCACCGTTGCTTTGTCAATCTCAATGCCCGCATTATACTTTGGTGCTAGAGAATGAATCAGAATGAAGAACTCCTACACTCATTCTAATTATTTTGGGTAGGGGATGAATGACCCTGTGCTTGGAAGAGTCGTCTTTATCCTTAATATAATGTCTTCCAATTCTCAGTCGAGTCGATCCTTGATCACTCACTCCTTGATCTTTGTCTTTGGGGATAACTACATCCTTTCGGTTCAACACTTTTTTTGGCCAATCACTATTCTTTGATTCCCCTTGAAGAGTTGTAATCACTCATTTCCTTGGCTAATCAGTCGTTCTTTGGTTAAAACCAATTCTCTTCGTCCTTAGCAAAGTTACACATTATTTTCTTCGGTCAATCACAGTCTGGCTGTTAAATATCGAATCCCTAGAGGAGTTCGCAACCTTTTCTCGGTTCCTCTCCCTTTTCGTTGGTTAATCACCGTCTGTCAGTTAAAACACCAATTGCTCCTTCTATCAGTTAACCACAGTCTGTCTGTTGACATACTGTGTTTTCTTTGGGCTAATCATCTTCTCCTAGTTAATCACCAAGGAAATCCTCCACCTTGTAGGTTGGTGTTTCTCTCGATTTACTGCTTTCGATCACTTTCACATGTTCGCAATGTAGATTCAATAGCTTTTTGATGTGAATTGATCATTCAATTGTTTGATTCTTGATCATGATTATTAATTGATTCAATTGATGTTTAATTAATGCTTAATTGATGCTAATTGATGTAATTTTCATGTACAATTGCATGTCATAATATGTGAGTGATTGGATAATTGATTATTTGCTGGAAGTGCTTTTGGGAAATTGAGTTTCTGCCACTGTCACAGAGTTAATCCATTAACCTTTTTGTAGGGAAAAATGGTTCACCGGTTAACCAGTCATTTTTCATGTTTTCTGAACTTTTTAAGAGGTTAATCGATTAACCATATATGGTTAACCGATTAACACTGTGACATAATGCCATTTTTGTTCTTTTTCATGCTTGTTTGGTTTTCTTTCCCCATTTAACTTCCATGGCTTGATGTGCTTGATGTTTGTGGATGTTTTATGAGCTGCTTAATCTCTATTCAAAGCTTGTAGGCAAACTTTGATGCACGATTTATATTTTTTTGGAATTGTTTGCATTAATTATATTGTATGATCATGTTGATCCTTGCATACCTTTGATTACAAGATAATATGATTAGTGATGCATGCTAATTGATGTTTGTTTCTGCGTTGCAAATTCATGCTAGATTGCATTAAGTTTGTTCTTTATTGAGAAAATTTAATTTTGTATAATCATTACTTCGCACGTTGGCTTTGACGATCTTTCGACTCGTTTGAAAGATTGTTGGTTTATCCGTTCCCTTTGATTGGTTGATCGAAACCTTGTTTCATTTAATTGGTCTTCCATCTTTCTTCTCTTTAAAATCATTTAGGAGTCTTGTTCTCTTAGTCCCCTGCTTAGTCGAAAGTCTGCACAACGCGTTGGAGCACTGTACAGGTTGGCACTGTTGCTTTGTCAATTTCAATTCCCAGATTATACTTTAGTTTTAGAGAATGAATGAGAATGAAGAACTCCTACACTCACTCTAATTATTTTTGGTATGGGATGAATGACCCTGTGCTTGGAAGAGTCGTCTTTATCCTTACTATATTGTCTTCCAATTCTCAGTCGAGTCGATCCTTGATCACTCAATCCTTGATCTTTGTCTCTGGGGTTAACTACATCCTTTTGGTTCAACGCTTTTTTTTGGCCATTCACCATTCTTTGATTCCCCTTGAAGAGTTATAATCACCCATTTCCTTGGCTAATCAGTCGTTCTTTGGTTAAAACCAATTCTCTTCTTCCCTAGCAAAGTTACACATCATTTTCTTCGGTCAATCATAGTCTGGATGTTAAATATCGAATCCCTAGAGGAGTTCGCAACTTTTTCTCGGTTCCTCTCCGTTTTCGTTGGTTAATCACCGTCTGTCAGTTAAAACACCAATTGCTCCTTCTATCAGTTAACCACAGTCTGTCTGTTGACATACTGAGTTTTCTTTGGGCTAATCATCTTCTCCTAGTTAATCACCAAGGAAATCGTCCACCTTGTAGGTTGGTGTTTCTCTCGATTTACTGCTTTCGATCAATTTCACATGTTCGCAATTTAGATTCAATAGTTTTTTGATGTGAATTGATCATTCAATTGTTTGATTCTTGATCTTGATTATTAATTGATTCAATTGATGTTTAATTAATGCTTAATTGATGCTAATTGATGTAATTTTCATGTACAATTGCATGTCATAATATGTGAGTGATTGAATAATTGATTAGTTGCTGGAAGTGCTTTTGGAAAATTGATTTTCTGCCACTGTCACAGTGTTAATCCATTAACCATTTGTAGGGCAAAATGGTTCACCGGTTAACCAGTCATTTTTCATGTTTTCTGAACTTTTTAAGAGGTTAATCGATTAACCATATATGGTTAACCGATTAACACTGTGACATAATGCCATTTTTGTTCTTTTTCATGCTTGTTTGGTTTTCTTTCCCTATTTAACTTCCATGGCTTGATGTGCTTGATGTTTGTGGATGTTTTATGAGCTGTTTAATCTCTATTCAAAGCTTGTAGGCAAACTTTGATGCACGATTTATCTTTTTTTGGAATTGTTTGCATTAATTATATTGTATGATCATGTTGATCCTTGCATACCTTTGATTACAAGATAACATGATTAGTGATGCATGCTAATTGATGTTTGTTTCTGCGTTGCAAATTCATTCTAGATTGCATTAAGTTTGTTCTTTATTGAGAAAATTTAATTTTGTATAATCATTACTTCGCACGTTGGCTTTGACGATCTTTCGACTCGTTTGAAAGATTGTTGGTTTATCCGTTCCCTTTGATTGGTTGATCGAAACCTTGTTTCAATTAATTGGTCTTCCATCTTTCTTCTCTTTAAAATCTTTTAGGAGTCTTGTTCTCTTAGTCCCCTGCTGAGTCGAATGTCTGCACAACACGTTGGAGCACTGTACAGGTTGGCACTGTTGCTTTTTCAGTTTCAATTCCCACATTATACTTTAGTGCTAGAGAATGAATGAGAATGAAGAACTCCTACACTCACTCTAATTATTTTTGGTAGGGGATGAATGACCCTGTGCTTGGAAGAGTCATCTTTATCCTTACTATAGTGTCTTCCAATTGTCAGTCGAGTCGATCCTTGATCACTCACTCCTTGATCGTTGTCTCTGGGGTTAACTACATCCTTTTGGTTCAACGCTTTTTTTTTTGCCATTCACTATTCTTTGATTCCCCTTGAAGAGTTGTAATCACCCATTTCCTTGGCTAATCAACCATTCTTTGGTTAAAACCAATTCTCTTCTTCCCTAGCAAAGTTACACATCATTTTCTTCGGTCAATCACAGTCTGGATGTTAAATATCGAATCCCTAGAGGAGTTCGCAACTATTTCTCGGTTCCTCTCCCTTTTCGTTGGTTAATCACCGTCTGTCAGTTAAAACACCAATTGCTCCTTCTATCAGTTAACCACAGTCTGTCTGTTGACATACTGAGTTTTCTTTTGGCTAATCATCTTCTCCTAGTTAATCACCAAGGAAATCCTCCACCTTGTAGGTTGGTGTTTCTCTCGATTTACTGCTTTCGATCACTTTCTCATGTTCGCAATTTAGATTCAATAGCCTTTTGATGTGAATTGATCATTCAATTATTTGATTCTTGATCTTGATTATTAATTGATTCAATTTACGTTTAATTAATGCTTAATTGATGCTAATTGATGTAATTTTCATGTACAATTGCATGTCATAATATGTGAGTGATTGGATAATTGATTAGTTGCTGGAAGTGCTTTTGGAAAATTAATTTTCTGCCACTATCACAGTGTTAATCCATTAACCATTTGTAGGGCAAAATGGTTCACCGGTTAACCAGTCATTTTTCATGTTTTCTGAACTTTTTAAGAGGTTAATCAATTAACCATATATGGTTAACCGATTAACACTGTGACATAATGCCATTTTTGTTCTTTTTCATGCTTGTTTGGTTTTCTTTCCCCATTTAACTTCCATGGCTTGATGTGCTTGATGTTTGTGGATGTTTTATGAGCTGTTTAATCTCTATTCAAAGCTTGTAGGTAAACTTTGATGCATGATTTATCTCTTTTTGGAATTGTTTGCATTAATTATATTGTATGATCATGTTGATCCTTGCATACCTTTGATTACAAGATAACATGATTAGTGATGCATGCTAATTGATGTTTGTTTCTGCGTTGCAAATTCATTCTAGATTGCATTAAGTTTGTTCTTTATTGAGAAAATTTAATTTTGTATAATCATTACTTCGCATGTTGGCTTTGACGATCTTTTGACTCGTTTGAAAGATTGTTGGTTTATCTGTTCCCTTTGATTGGTTGATCGAAACCTTGTTTCAATTAATTGGTCTTCCATCTTTCTTCTCTTTAAAATCTTTTAGGAGTCTTGTTCTCTCAGTCCCCTGCTAAGTCGAAAGTCTGCACAACGCGTTGGAGCACTGTACAGGTTGGCATTGTTGCTTTATCAGTTTCAATTCCCACATTATACTTTAGTGCTAGAGAATGAATGAGAATGAAGAACTCCTACATTCACTCTAATTATTTTTGGTAGGGGATGAATGACCCTGTGCTTGGAAGAGTCGTCTTTATCCTTACTATAGTGTCTTCCAATTCTCAGTCGAGTCGATCCTTGATCACTCACTCGTTGATCTTTGTCTCTGGCGTTAACTACATCCTTTTGGTTCAACGCTTTTTTTTGGCCATTCACTATTCTTTGATTCCGCTTGAAGAGTTGTAATCACCCATTTCCTTGGCTAATCAGTCGTTCTTTGGTTAAAACCAATTCTCTTCTTCCCTAGCAAAGTTACACATCATTTTCTTCGGTCAATCACAGTCTGGATGTTAAATATCGAATCCCTAGAGGATTTCGCAACTTTTTCTCGGTTCCTCTCCCTTTTCTTTGCTTAATCACCGTCTGTGAATTAAAACACAAATTGCTCCTTTTATCAGTTAACCCCAATCTGCCTGTTAACATACTGAGTTTTCTTTGGGCTAATCACCTTCTCCTGGTTAATCACCAAGGAAATCCTCCACCTTGTAGGTTGGCATTTCTCTCGATTTACTGCTTTCGATCACTTTTGCATGTTCGCAATGTAGATTCAATAGCTTTTTGATGTGAATTGATCATTCAATTGTTTAATTCTTGATCTTGATTTTTTAATTGATTCAATTGATGTTTAATTAATGCTTAATTGATGCTAATTGATGTGATTTTCATATACAATTTCATGTCATAATATGTGAGTGATTAAATAATTGATTAGTTGCTGGAAATGCTTTTGGAAAATTGATTTTCTGCCACTGTCACAGTGTTAATCCATTAACCATTTGTAGTGCAAAATGGTTCACCGGTTAACCAGTCATTTTTCATGTTTTCTGAACTTTTTAAGAGGTTAATTGATTAACCATATATGGTTAACCGATTAACACTGTGACATAATGCCATTTTTGTTCCTTTTCATGCTAATTTGGTTTTCTTTCCCCATTTAACTTCCATGGCTTGATGTGCTTGATATTTGTGGATGTTTTATGAGCTATTTAATCTCATTTCAAAGCATGTACGCAAACTTTGATGCACGATTTATCTTTTTCTTGGAATTGTTTGCATTAATTATATTATATGATCATGTTGATCCTTGCATACCTTTGATTACAAGATAACATGATTAGTGATGCATGCTAATTGATGTTTCTTATTGCGTTGCAAATTCATTCTAGATTGCATTAAGTTTGTTCTTTATTGAGAAAATTTAATTTTGTATAGTCATTACTTCGCACGTTGGCTTTGACGATCTTTCGACTCGTTTGAAAGATTTTTGGTTTGTTCGATCCCTTTGATTGGTTGATTGAAACCTTGTTTCAATTAATTGATCTTCCCTCTTTCTTCTCTTTAAAATCTTTTAGAAGTCTTGTTGTCTTAGTCCCCTGCTGAGTCGAAAGTCTGCACAATGCGTTGGAGCACTGTACATGTTGGCACCGTTGCTTTGTCATTTTCAATTCCCGCATTATACTTTGGTGCTAGAGAATGAAGAACTCCTACACTCATTCTAATTATTTTGGGTAGGGGATGAATGACCATGTGCTTGGAAGAGTTGTCTTTATCCTTACTAAAGTGTCTTCCAATTCTCAGTCGAGTATATCCTTGATCACTCACTGCTTGATCTTTGTCTCTGGGGTTAACTATATATTTTCGGTTCAACACTTTTTTGTGGCCAATCACTATTCTTTGATTCCCCTAGAAGAGTTGTAATCACCCATTTCCTTGGCTAATCAACCGTTCTTTGGTTAAAACTAATTCTCTTTTTCCCTAGCAAAGTTACACATCATTTTCTTCGGTTAATCACAGGTTGGTTGTTAAATATCGAATCCCTAGAGGAGTTCGCAACCTTTTCTCGGTTTCTCTCCCTTTTCGTTGGTTAATCACCGTTTGTCAGTTAAAACACCAATTTCTCCTTCTATCAGTTAACCACAGTCTGTCTGTTAACATACTTAGTTTTCGTTGGGCTAATCACCTTCTCCTGTTTAATCACCCGTCCTTTGGTTAATCACAACCCGCCTGTTAATTCAAACACTTCTTGGGTTAATCACCTTCTCTTGGTTAATCACTCATTCCTCAGTTAACCATAGTCTCTCTGTTAACATACTGAGTTTTATTTGGGTTAATCACCTTCTCCTAGTTAATCACCCATCCTTTGGTTAATCATATCCTGCCTGTTAAAACCAACCCTTCTTGGGTTCATCTCCTTTTCTTGATTAATCACATGTTCCTCAGTGAACCACAGTCTGTCTGTTAACATACTGGGTTCTCTTGAGTTAATCAACGTCCATCTGTTAAAACCAATACCCTTATGAGTTAGCAACATTGTTTTTGTTCAAACACTCGCACCTTTGGGTTAGTAACCTTCTTTTGGTTCAAATACCCTTTCTTGGGTATAGTATTGCTTCTTCAGTCAGTGTACCAACCTTTTTTAGGTTACAACCTTCGCTTGGTTTTACATTCATTCTTTCGGTTAACCACTGTTTATCTGTTAACACATCAAGTCTCCCAGAGAGTCAAACACATTCTTTTGGTTTGATACTCTTATTCTGGTTGATCACAGTTTGTCTGTTGACACCAACCTTTGCTTTCCCCAAAGAGTCTTTCTCTTATCTTTCTTCGGTTAATCACTGCCTGCCAGTTAATGTACCGAATCTCTAGTTGATCTCACTGTTTTACCCCAAATTTTGACCCTTAGATCTTCATCATCATTCTAGGAGCATCATCATTTGATTATCTAACCTTAATCGAGGTTCTAATGGTGTGATCAGTCAATATCTTGGATTGATTCTCCATAAAACAAGTCTCTACACCATCAAATATATTACATTGGGTCAAGTATGAATCCAACTTGAGGTTGTCACCCAAAGATTAAAAGCAGTGCAGTCTAGGACTCCCGATTAAACTGATCAGGAAAAGTCAACCATGGTGTGAATTTTGATTTAAATGGTATTCCAATGATCGAATCATGGTCCATGAAGCTTTTATGACTTAGTGAAGTCCATCCAAGAAGTTTCAAAGTCTCAAAGGATCCAGAACACCAACAGTCGACTCGGGGTTTTTCGATCGATCGGTTCGTCTGACTGAAAAGGATATTAACCCCAAATTTGAAAGTAAATATGTTCCTAATGTCATATTACATATATTCATGAATTTTTGTGACCATTAGATCAAGTATTGAAGAATAATCGAAAAGTCAGGAAATTAGGGTTTTGAAAGGGACAAGACCATAACTTTTCAACCACACACATCCAAATGAGGTGGTTCCAAGCTTGTTGGAAAGGTTTTTTGACAAGTCCTACAAATGTGTCATAGTGGTCCATTTGCAAAATATGAGTAGATTTGGAGTTATAGTCTAAATCATTACAAGGGAGGAAAACACTTAGTGAAATTCTACGTATTTAGCACTTTTTAGTCATGTTTTCAGCCAACTTCAAGAGGATTTTTAACCTAGTTCCACTTGGAATTTGAAAATTACTAAAACATGAAAGTTTTAGAGCATGATGAGGGCTTCCCAAAAAGTACAAGAACTCCTCCATAGCACTTGTGAGCTGAAAGTTTCGAAGGAGGCAAGTTGGGTCCTCACACCTGAAGTACATCATGTCCAAACTCAGCACAAACTTACTTCCCAACTATCCACTTGATTTCTAACCATAGATTAAAATATGATATGATGTTTAAGAGTGTATAATGAGCAAGATCAGAAGAATCTACAAGCATGGACAAGATTTTGTCCAAATGATCATTGTTTAATGGAGAAAAAGTACAAAAGCACAATAAGAGAGAGATTGTTTGTGGCTTGCAGGATGGAGGATATGTCCTTGCTATCTCTATGTCACTTCTTAACAGCTCAAGGATAGCTGGTTTTTTAGGCTAAAGCACATTGGTAGCAAGCACAATCTGCAAAGAAGCATCACCCTTGGATTTTATCAAGATCTTCCATCCAAAATCCAACTTGCAAACCAAAATGCCAAGTCTGCCCTCATTATTGCCTAAAAACCATCCACACAATATCTAAATCACATTTAGAAGGTGTTCCAACCATTAACTTAGCCAAAAATACCATAACACAAAAAGTCAACCTCTCACACCCTAAATGTTGACTTTTCTGCATAAGATGATGAAACACATTGCCTAGACCAGTTTGGATCTCTTTGACACTTTGGCCACCACACATTTATGTTATACTAACTGTCCAAGTCATTGAAAAACAGCTGGAACACCATTTCTAGAACTGTCCTCACTTATCACCCATTACTTCAAGAAGAAGTAACTTCAAATCTTGCCAAGAAACAACTTGTGGATGGACTGCTTTGAAGATTGTATCAAAGAGGGATATCTTGCTCAATCAAAGCTTCTAGCTTACTTTGGAGGCCTATAAGAGGTATGTGATTTCAAACTCTCTCATTGATATGTATGAGTTAAAATGCCTTGAATCATTATATCATGTTGAACTTGGTTTGTGTTTGCTATTATGAAGTTGTGACTATCATGTGAAACATATAATGAATTGATCTTTGATGTTTGACATTGTCATGTTAAGATTGCATCTGTTTCTGTTGAACTTGGTTTGTATGTTAAGATTTGGTGAATGCATTACCTTGTTGTCAGTTTCTGTTTGAGGTTTGTTAACCTCTTGTGCTATCTGACTTCATTTGAGATCTTTGTAACTTGTGTGTTTGAATTCATGTCATGATGCAGTCTGGATTATTAAACATGTGATGCCATGAATCATGTTTAAACATTTGTTACACACAAAACTGTTTTTCAAATGCCATTTCAACATTGGCAGAATTTTAATCATTTTGATTTGGTGTGAGTTTGAGTTACATCTTTGGATGAAATTCATAAATTACATGTTTAGAGCATGTGCATGCTTTCAATTGGTTTTAAATGAACATTGTTTTGAAAAATTGATGTTACCATCGTGTTCCTCATTAAAACTCAAGCAGGTTAGAGTCAAACTTTGTTAAATTTGATGATGATTTGATCAAGTTTGGATTTAAATCGTTTTCATGTTACTTGCCTTGAAGTTGCCTTGAAGTTTCCTTGAACTTGCCCAAAATATTTGGCCCTATAAGGTTATATATAATTAGGGTGGCTTGATACACTGGATGTATCGCCACCCCAGTGGTTATGCCTGCGTATTCATGTGCTTTCTGCTCTTGCCATCCTGAGTTCGATCCCTGCGGGACAAATATTTTGCTTATTTTAGGATTTTCATCATGTTTTTGTATTTCATTTCTCATTTCCATCACTATTTCACCTGCGCGCTGTGGCCTGACTGGTAGAGGTTTTAACCTGTGATCCATAATAAGTCACAGGTTCAACACTTGGTGTGTGCATCCCTTTCTTTTTAAATACTAGTTTTTTGTATGGTTTTCTTCAAAACTTCAAATCGACATAACTTAGTCATTTTTTTCTCATTTTTGAGTGACTCTTTTTTTCATTGTGCTCCTAATCTTTCCTATTTTCATATGGTGATTAAACAATTCAAGGGTTTACACCCTAGAAGCACTTTATATCTTTTTGAAGTCTTGCACTATTTTAGGGTTTTTACCCTCCTTTCTTTCAATCTTTTTCAAAACTTCTTTGATTCAATTTCATGAAATTGATTTCCACTTGTTAGGTACATGTTTGTTAACTCTTTTGTATGTTGCTTGAACCAAAACCTATTTGCATTCAAATCTTTGCTTGTAAGCATCTAATTGATTACCATTGTGAGTTTGTTTGAGAAACATACTACTTCTAGATGTTGTAACTTCTTGAATACACTTTTCATGTGATCCCCCGTCTATTTAAAAGTCTTTTTAGAACTCTAATATGATAGGATTTGTTTCATTTGTGATTGTTATCTTGAATTTGTATGCTTTCTTCATGAAACTTTGAACCTAGAACTGTTGTAACATTTCTTGTGTTCTTGTTTTCTTGATTGTCATCAATGAATGATTGTTGATCTTATGTTGTTACATTTCACATGCTTTGAACCTCACTACATGCTTGCCCCAGGTTGTTACTTACTTGCATTTAAAAATGTCCTCTTCCTTGATGGTTGTTGTAACACCCATTTTAATTATTTAGTCTTTTTGGTGTTATTTTATTTTGGTGTGTCCTTATGTGGGGGCGTGTCTGAGGGTGTTGGTGGGCACCCTTAAGTTATGGGGATTATTTAATAACTATGGAGTTTAATATTAATATAATATGATTAATGGTGGTGATAATTTAATAATTAATAGTAATATTATAATAATAATAATAATAATAATAATAATAATAATAATAATAATAATAATAATAATAATAATAATAATAATAATAATAATTATTATTATTATTATTATTATTATTATTATTATTGTTGTTGTTGGAATAAGTAAAATAAGGATTGAAGGGATATAAGAAGGGTGTTAGGGGTAAAGAGGAGTTAAAAAACGCGATAAACTAGTTTAGAGAAAATTGGAGAAGGAAGAGCAAGGAAGGAGAGAAGCAAGGCTAGAGCTACCCAATCTTCAGAGTTCTTCAGCAATCTGAGCAATTAATCGAGGTAAGGGGGGAGAAACTAATTGGGATAGGTATTTACATGAATTGGGTAGACGGGATTCCTTAACCTCGTAGGGATTTTAAAGAGCATGAATTGCATGTTGATAAATTGGTGCATATGTGTTTATAATTGTTACTGTTATGATGAATTTCGTGTACATTGATGTGTTTATGACTGTTGCTGCTATTGATGAATTTGGGCATATATTATTGTGATTTTGGTGAGTTTCTGCGTAACGTAGCAGAGTTGTGATTTTGATGGGGTTCTGTGTAACTTCTGTTGCTCTGGTAATGACCATGAGTTTTGGTTCTGGAGAGAAAGTTTGAGGAGCAAATGATTAGTGTAGTGTGTAATAGTTGTAGTGATAATAGGACAGAGAATAGATGAGGAATTATAGGCTTGGAATGAGCAAGGTAATATTTTTGGACAGTGAGGGTTTTGAGTATCGCAGACGCTCGCTAGCAGGTTCGCTAGGCGAGCAGGTCGCGAGCATTCGCTAGGGACTCGCTAGGCGAGCTAGGTAGAGAACACTTCCAGTAGCCACTGTCTGCCTTCGCTAGGGGGTTCGTTAGGCGAGCAGCTAGCGAGCGTTCGCTAGGGCTTCGCTAAGCGAATCAGCCAGGGAGCATGACAGCAGATTGTGATTTTTTTTACTGTGTGGTTTGCTCTGTCGTTTCGTAGGACCCCTTTTGGTCGTGATGAGTATAGATATGGTGTTTAATGGTGAAGAGTGTATACCTGATGTTAAAGAGGTGAAATTATGTAGAATTGACTTTAATTTGATTAACATGATTGATTGGTGTATAATACATAACGTATAGAATCGTGTGCACTTAGTGTGCTTGAATTTATTGGTTGTGTATGGTAATGTGATCAGTAGGATTGTGTGCAGGTGGCGTGCTTGAGTTATTTGTTGTGTATTTGGTGTCTTGCATATCATGATGTTTTGGTGGGATGAAATCGTTGCTCAGAAGGAGTGTATGCAATCATCCGTACTCCTTTGTGGAGAATGGTGGGGACAAATCATTACCAAGGAGGGGTGTATGTGATCTATCCGGGGTTCGATTGAATGAACCAATGAGTCGGTACCGCATGCATGGTGTTGTGTTGCATTTTTGTATTATTGGGTGTTGTATTTGATGATTGGACAGTAGGTCGTGATTGATGTTGGTGGGGTGATGATTTGTATATTTACTGCCTTTTATTCATGTATCTTATTACCGATAATTTTGATCATGTTTTCTCACCCCTTTGTTGTTGTTGTGGTCTGTGCTTCTTCGGAAGTACAGATAATCCAGGTACTTAGCTAGCTTGGATAGTGGTGTGGGAGTCGAGTCTTAGGATGCTCTTTACGTAGCACCGGACTTGGGCGTTTATTTGTTTTTATGTTAATTTTGTTTCATTCCTGTGACGTATCATTATGGCGAACCTTTTTAATGAATACTTTTGTGTATTTTGGCGGATGGCCATGAATGATGGATAATAATAATTTTCCGCTGCTTTATTTTGAAAATCATATAATGAAGAGTTATGTTGAACTATTTGATGTGATATCCCACTTTTGGGGAGGAACTCTGATGTTTATGTGAAATAATTGTGTTTTATTTGAGTTTTGGGAAGTGGGGTGTTACAGTTGTTACCTCATTTCTCTTCATCTTTGTTAAGATGTTTAAAATTGATTTTACCTTATATGATTGGTCTTGTAAGAACCTCTACTATGTTCCCTCTATAGATATTGTAATATCTTTGTGTTTTATTAGTTGTAACCATTTGAATTGATTGTAATCTTTGCTTGTTGTTGTCACATACTTGTATCCCTTCCTTGGTTGCTACCATGCTCTTTATGTGTTCATCATGTTTGAATGAATGCTCATGTTATTTTTACTTTGTTAAGTTATTCCCCAAGTGATGGAACTTGTTAGTTCTCATCCAGTTGCCTCATCTTTTCCCCATTCCAAAGGAAAGTCTCTCTTTTGACCCTTGGGGTCATAGACAGCTCATTACCCTCCCTTTGAATTTTCTAAGTCATGTTGAACCCTAACTTAGTTAAGTTAGAACCCATATCCATTAGACTTTGCTTTAAGTCTATAAGACATACCCCTTTTTAAGAGTATCCTTCAATTAAAACTTTAAGATAGAGTTTGTCAACTCTATTTAAGGATCATTGTCATAATTACTTACTCCCCTTCTGGATTTTGTTAAAGTCAATACCCTTGAGTGTACAACTTAGAATAGAGATTTTTGTTAAACTCTATACAAACATTGTTATGTTTGTTTCCCCTTTTTTGAACCTTGATCATAATCAAGTGTTCATCTATCCCTAGTGAGGTGAACTACGGTTGCTCTGATTCTATCCTAGTTAGGATACGTAGGCAGAGGATGCGATGTCTCTGTGAGCAAGTTTAGAAACTATCCTTAGGTCTTTACCTAAACTCATACCCTATCCCAAACCATAGCAAACATTTAGCAAGTATAGCATACAAACATACAAAAGGTTCCTGTAGAGTACTACAGATGTTTAGGATGTGAAATACCCCTTAGGCATAACCAACCCCTGATCCCCGATCTCTTAGCGTTGTTGTTACATCGAGCAAAAGGTCTTTCTTTCTTTAACCTTTCCTTTGGATAAATCAAAGTCCGGTTGTGAATTTTAAGAATTAAGATTCAAGTTAATCAATAGCTTGGTATTACGATTCTCACCAGAAAATGAAATGGTAAATTCACTGGGGATGCTCTTAAAACTTAAGGGTTTAGCCTATTTTGTTTGTTTGTATGCTGTATTTGTGAATATTTGCTTACATGTATATTTATCAATATATCTGTATTGTGGACATTGGGTGCTTTGAGTGGTGAGATAAATCCTAACCCGGATTTGAGTGACACATGAGATAGGATTGTGATAGGATCAATAGTTGGGCTATTGGGAGTAGTCCTAATATGTCTAACATATGATGTAATCACGCTCAGTGGAAACCTCCTTGAGATGGTTAGTAATGCATGAGTAGTCATGTATTCGCTAATTGTTTCAACCTGAGAGTCTACGAAGCTAAGGACTTTTAGTGACACTATTACCCCACTTGGCCTTTTTAGGACGTAGCGCGAAAACTGTTAGGGAGTAGTCCCTCAATAGTTGTCACGCAATGCTGCACTCAAACGAGTTTATCTTGAGAATATTATTGACTCAAGTAAGTAGTTGCGTTAGTTGGCAATATCCGAAGCATTTACTATGACTCTGGGAACTTTGATAGAACCCGTTTGGCAGGTACAAAATAAGTCATAATACAAATCCTTAGGGATGGGTAGACCTTTGACTTCATGCGTTGACCTTGAGCCTAGGGAGCCTTGTGTGTGCATATGCATTGCGTTTGTGAATACTTGTGTTGTGTATCCATCATCTAATCATCCCATCATCTCATCATAGCATTTCATATTGCGACTAGTTTTGTAAAACTCTGTTGATCTCTTTGTGCAAAATCCTAGATAAATCATGGATATTGGAACAAGAAACACTAAGAGATACATTTTCAAGAAGCCTGATACATTTGAGTTAAGAAAGCTAGGAACCATGGTGTCAGAAGAATTTGGAAAAAGATATGGAAAGATTTTGAGCCTAGTCAGGATAGGAATGGAAGAAGGGATCCTCAATACTTTGGTTCAGTTCTATGATCCATTTTATCACTTTTTTACTTTTCCCAATTATCAATCATTTGCCAAAAACCGACGCTTTCAAGGAAAATCCCAATGGATGGAGATGGTTTCAAAGGATAATCTCCTTAACACAAGCTGGCATTCATTGGTACAATCCTGCATACGACCGAGGAGTTTATTTTGATCATTGCAGAAGCTTCCCAAATATACCACTTGTTGGAGTAAGATGAGGGATCAATTATAATCCAGCTTTGGCCAGACGATAGTTTGGTTTTCTAATGAAGGATAAACCCAACAATATGCTCTTATCCGGTTTCTTTTATCTCAACGCTGAGGTAGCAGAAAATACGAGAAACAATACAATTGATGCTTGGGAGAACATCCAGAGAAAGACAAAAGCAAACCTAGGGAAAAGAAATTGCATAGCTTTAGAACCATTCACTTGATGTGTCCAGTCTAGAGCAAAATATTTGAAGATGTCGTATCTCCCAAAAATGAACACGCAGATTGTCATCGCATCGTTATCCTCTGCCATTCCCATTGAGAAGATGGAGGAATACCAAGATCTACTTGCTAGAGTGCAACTTGAGAGAGACACTTGGGAAGGAAAGTATCATGTGCTTTCTTCTGAAGCAACAAGGCTCATCCGAGAGGTGCAGGAAAAAGATGAATTGATAGATTGGCTCGAATGACGAGTAATTGATGGGGAAGAAACAAACGAGAATTTATTTTTCTCTAGTATCAAGCCCACTCAAAGCAACCATGAGTACTCAAATATCCATCCAACCTCTGGAGCCTGGAAAGGGATAGTGGATAAGTTGGTAATGGAGAATGCAATCCTAAAGAAGTTGAAGAGGCCTCGTGTCTGAAGTCATTAGTTTAGGCTATGGGACCTAGTCTCTTGATATAACTTAGACTTGTATTGTATCTCAAGAGTTGTAACTTTTACCAATAATGAATGAAATGAGGCTTTGGCACAATTGACCTTATGAGTTTTGTAAAACCAATCACATTTGCATTACATCTTTGCATTTTACTAACCATTCAAGGAAATTCAAATTTTTCTTTGCAGACATCAACATTGAACGATGAAACAGGTTCCTGTTTCCATTTGAAATTGGACAATCTCAGGATTTTGGAAGGACTTGTTTGGAATCCTGCCGCTTTCATCACAAAATATAGAGATCTTCTGCCGTTGCTTAACACTCAAATCAACGAGAACATGCTGCAGGTGCTCGTCGAGTTTTACAATCCAGTATATCACTGCTTTATCTTTCCAGACTTCCAGTTGCTTCCGACCATAGAGGAATATTCTGCTTACCTAAAGCTTCCTCTGACTTTCAAGGCTCCTTATGGGAAACCGAGAAGAAGAGACCTTGCCAAGGCATTACACATCAGGCCAGCTAAATTTCCTGCTGATTTGGTAGCCTAGAGTGGTTTATGTGGGATGGAGGCAAGACCATTTATGGAAATGGCTGAATTTTCACTACGACAATAAAAATATGGGTATCTTTGAGGCAATCCTGGCGTTCTTGATCTACGGCTTGTACCTCTTTCCATGCTATAATGAATTCATCAATGAGGACGCCATTCGACTCTTCATCATCAAAAATCCCGTGAATACATTGCTAGAAGACACCTACATTGTCATCCACCGCCGGAATTTGTATGATCTTGGGCAGTTTGCATGCTGTACTACTTTTCTTAGCAAGTGGTTTGCTTTTCACTTGCCCAAGACTCATGTTTTGTGGAACTTCCCCAATAAGGAAGCATGGGTCGAAAAATTAATAACTCTCAAGCACTATGATGTCAATTGGTATGATACCAAAATCAGTGGTGTAGCCATTATCCAAAGCTGTGGGGACTTCCCAAACATACCTTTCATCAGTACAAGAGGGGTTATCAGCTATAACCCAATCCTTGCTCGCCGCCAGTATGGATACTCAACCGGGACGGAACCAGAAACTGATATGTTAAAAGCTTTTTTTATGAAAAAGGTAGCAATGAAGAACTATAAACCCGAGCTAGTTTCTCTTGGTATCATCCTCGCATGGAGGGAATGACCGCAAAAGAAAATATAAGTTGTCTAACTATGAAAGTCTGTCTACTTTGGTCAAAGGAGATAGCTTTATCAATGTTCTACACTCACAACTATGAGATCACGATGGAGCCTGAGGTTCCTATACCTAGGGAGGAGATGAGGTATGCTTTAGTCAAAGCTCGGCGTGAGAATGAAGAACTATGGGAGATTATTCTTCAGAATCAAGCTCGTCCCAGGTCTCAAGAAGGAGAAGGATCGTCTAGTTAGAACGATCGATAACTCATCATTTCCTGCTTTCTTTAAGATTGTAATCTTATGTCGCATTTACTTTTGTTGTAAGAAAGGTCTTGCTTGTTAGCAAGGGCCATCTATTATAATAGATCTTGATTTATCAATGAAAGTTTGCTTTTAAAGCACGTTGTTACGTGTGTTCCTAATTTTGTTTGTAAACAAAAATGATGTTTTTCCTTGAATGGTTGGATTTGCATTTGCATTTAGCATATCATTTTTCATTGGTCTTGCATTGGGTTCCACAGCTCATCTGTTGTTCTTGTCCGTCAGAAAGAGGAGAGTCACGATGAGTTCTCACGGATTCAACATCCGGCTCAAGCTCAAAGAAGGATGGCCGAAAACGATCAGAGAATTGATCAGATAGACAACGACATCGAAGGGATTAAAGATAATGTCAGTCAGATTATGGAGGTTCTTAATGTGATAAAAGCAAAGATGGATACACAGGTTACAATAGTTTTTGAAGTTGCTACAGCAGCAACAAACCTTTCAACAGCTCCAACTATGACAACTGAATTTCCATTTGGCATGTCCAAGGATTTCCTATCGCCGATCAGCAATCCTCAACCGTTCAGCTTTCAAGTTGATCCAATAACGACAAATCCTCTCTTCACTCAGGCAGGAGGACTAACTCATGTTCGACCTATTTTCAGCAATCACCAGCCAATCTTCGATATACCCGATGGTTCTGAAATCGAAGACAAATATGAGGGTATCACTTGTCCCAAGGTTTACTTAATCATGTATTGCAGGCGGATGGCTCCGTATATCGAAAACAATAAGTTATTGGTACATTGCTTCCAAGATAGCCTCAAAGGGGCATCTGCCAAATCGTACTTGAGCTTAGATCAGGCGAGGATTCATGGTTTTCAAGACTTATCAGACGCATTTATCCAACAGTACAAATATAACATGGATCTGGCCCTAGATCGTCGTCAGCTTCTTAGCATGGCGCAGAAGAGTACTGAATCATTTAAAGAGTATGCACAAAGATAGCGCGGGACTGCAGCTCAAGTTGAGCCGCCCCTCACCGAAAAAGAGCTAGCTGACTGGTTTGTAGACACAGTCAGGCCAGAGTTCTACGAAAGATTAATCAGCAGTGTCACAACCAATTTCTCTGACATTGTCGCTGTAAGAGTAAAAGTTAAAGCAGGGCTGAAAATGGCAACGTAACGACTTCAACTACTAATTCCAGCACGGGTGCTACCAAAAAGCCGGCCAACAACATCCACAAAAAGAAGGAAGGCGAAGTAAGTGTCGTAACATATGGAAAAAGGGCAAAAAATCCAAAGAATCAACGACAACAATATCAACAACCACCCTATGTAGCGGCAGTGACGCCTGTTTTTCAGCAACAACAAGTTCGTCAGGGTCCTCAGCAAGGGGCACCCAACCAACATCAACATTACCACCAGCAAGTGCAGCAGCCTCAGGCTCAAGTGCCAAGAACAAATTACCAAAGTAATAAGCCAAGGATACAACCTATTCCTATGAGCTACACAAAATTGTTCCCCATGCTGATGGAAAAAGGGCTTGTCAGAACGAGGAAATTAGGTGCTCTGCCTAATCGTCTACCACACTACTACAATGCCAATGCACACTGTCCCTTCCATGAAAACACCCCCGGGCATGATTTGGAAGGTTGCTTCGCGCTCCAACACATTGTTCGAGAGTTGATAGAAAAGAAGATTCTGTCATTTGAAGATAATCACCCAAATGTGTAGGATAACCCTCTACCAAACCACGATGGAGTGAACACCATTACTGAAGAAGGAAAGGGATCTGAGACAAAGACGATCACAAATATCAATGAAGTAAAACTGCCATGGGTAGAGCTGCACAAAAGGCTTGCTCAAGCATGGATGCTTAAGAGTTCCCATGAGAACTATGAGCAATGTCTGCTGAATCCACAAGGTTGTGAACCTGTGCAAAAAGATGTTTGAGCCCTAATTGATCAAGGAATGCTAGAGATTAGTAGCAGGAAGAAAAAGGAGGATGTAGTGGTAATTGAACCAATGTTCAATATACCCGAAGAACCCAGCAAGAGGGTTGTCTTCAGAAATAACAATAACAATACGACCAGGAGCAAAACTGTCAGGCCGGTATTCCGCGACGATGTGGCACCCAAGTTTAGGAGAGATCAACCTAGGTTCGAGTCAAGGAGGGGGTCTAGACCTCACCCAAGGGCCATAACACCAAAGGACGATTATTCATGGTGTGATGAAATTTTTAAGGAGAGGAGACAGGGAGATGTTGCCAACGTTGTCGGGGCAAGCCGAATGACCCGAAGCGGTCGTGTGTATCAACCCCGAGCAAACCCTGCCGCCTCTCAACCAACGGTTCCCATTCCTAAAGTTGTTATTGTTGCTCATAAGGAAGCCATTATGAAAGAAACAATTGCTAAGGAACCTACCGGTAAAGGAAAGGAGTCCCTTAAAGATGATGAGGAAGAATTCCTAAGAATTATTCGCCGAAGTGACTACGGAGTGGTAGATCAATTAAATCTAACACCACCTAAGATTTCCATCATGTCGCTACTACTGAGCTCCCCTGCACATCGTCAAGCTTTGCTAAAAATATTGACGCAAGCTCATGTGACGAAAGACATCGCAGTAGGACAATTTGATTCAGTTGTTGCTAACATCACATCATGCAACACCTTGAGCTTTGATGATAATGATATGACAACCGAGAAGTGCAAGCACAACCGTGCCTTGCATGTGTCGATTAAATGCAAAGAGGATACATTAGCCAGAGTAGTTGTTGACACATGATATACGCTCAATGTGATGCCTAAAAGGACTCTAGCTAAACTAGCTTACCAAGGAACTGATATGAGACCTACATCTCTAGTGTTAAAAGCTTTTGATGGCTCAAGAATAATCGTGATAGAGGAAGTTGATCTGCCAATCATGATAGGTCCTCAGATCTTTGAGATCACTTTTCAAGTAATGGATATTAATCCAGTCTACAGTTGTCTATTGGAAAGACCATGGATACATACAGTGGGCACTGTCACCTCCACTCTACACTAGAAGATGAAATTCATTGTCAATGACCAGTTGGTCATCATTCATGGAGAAGAAGACCTAATGGTGAGTAACCTGTCCTCCTTTAGACACATATAAGCCGATGAGGATTCACTTGAGATTGCTTTCCAAGCCCTGGAAATTGCCCATGCTGTTCTGGTTGATGAGTCAGCTGTAACTCGTGGTCCATCTTTTGCTTCTATTCAAAGCATCAAAGCTGCATTGAAGACCAGACTCCCATTGGGACGGGGGGAGATCATTGAAGTCAACGCTTGAGCGAAGAATGACCGATACGGGTTGGGTTGCAAACCAACTCTAGAAGATGCACCGGAGGAGAGCAGCATGAAGAAGAAATCCTTAAAAGGGATATTCACAAGCGGTGGACTGCAAGTAAACACCATCATAGCTGAAGAAGAAGATAGTGATCTTGACAGCCTGGTAATCCGAGGCGGAGCAGGTTTGTGCAACTGGGAGACTATGGAGATCCCTGTCTTTTTACCTTTAGAGTAATTCAGTTACTTGTTAGCTTTGTTTTTCTTTAAAAATTCCCGGTCTTGCACAAGGCCTGTTATTGCACCCTAAAATTTTCTCAACCTTTTTCTAACTTGGTTTATGTTTCATTGCATACTCATAGCATTAGCATTTGCATATCATTGCCCATTTGCATGGGGTCAAAAGAGGTATGCATAGAAATAGAAGATTACCTAGGGTTTTGAACCAAGGCAAGAGGTTGTATTCAAGCATGAGTGCTCATCAAGTTACCCAAGAAGTGGTCAAAGCTCTTTATAAAAGAACAGATGGATAGTTGTTGTATGTCTCCTATCTTGGGGACCCATTGAAGGTCATCAGAGGATTGTGAGTTCATGGTTATGGATGGGGATTATTCAAGAAGCTCATTGAGTGCTTTGAGATCCATTTTGGAGCTTATCTGAGTCATTATATCATGTGCAAGAAGCCATAATCAAGAGTGTTGCATCTAGGGTTTTCATCTGGTCAACCCTAAGCCAACTGTGAATTTGAAGGAGATTAAGACTTAATTCCAAGTCATTGTGATCATGGAAGGTTGTGTTGAGGAATCTAAGATGTTATTCCAAGATCAAATCAAGAAGAACCAAGAGTGTGAGAAGTTGCTAAACTAGGGTTACTAAGCATGGCAGTGTAAAATCCCCTATTTAGTGCCTAACTTCAAGAACACATATCTCAAGATACAAGTTCCACATCATCTTGACTCCCACATGAAACTTGTAGAGCATGTTTCTAGCTTTATTTTTAGTATTAGAACTCATCCATTGGGTTTCTAGAGCTCAAGTTATGGTGCTGACAAGTTATGGGTCCTCAGATGAATGTGATTTGGTCAACAAAAGTCAACTAACTGCCAAGACATTTTTGACCTAGAAGGATGTTTCTCCTCACTTTGACCCAAACATGAGAGTTGTTCCTTATGATCTTAGATTTCCAAAAAGTACTAGAAGTCCTTCATCTGATTTGTAGAGCTCAAGATATGGAGCTTGCAAGGCAGGGGTATTTTGGGAAACTTTAATTATAGTCATTTTGGTTATAGGTCATTTTCATGACTTTGTGCACTCCAAATGGAACTTTTTCCAACATCAAACTTGCATCAAATGAACTCAATTTCATCATCAAACATAAATCTATCATGGGTTTGGCTTGTATATGAAGATTGGTGAAGAAATTTCCATGGAAGAAGACTTTAAAGGCCATGATTTGAATTGAATTGATTTAAATCATTTCATACCATGTTTATGAATATTTTGAGTCCCTTTAACATACTAAGCACAATGCATAAATTAGATTTGGTTCATGAGGCACAAAACCTAGGGTATTTCAAGTAACTTCACAATGAAGTTACACATCCAATATCCATCATTGGATCACTTCAAGGGTGCAATCCCATCCATTGGATTAGAGTAACCCACCAGCAAGCTGTTTGAATCAAACTTAAGGCCATTGGAGCCAAAATTCACGTGCCATTAGAAGCTTCAAGTGTCAAAGTTGGATTTTTCAATTCTCATGATCCAACCACAATTGGACCTCCATTTGATGCTAGATCCAAAATATAAAAGTCTCTAATGAAGAACAAATGCTCAGAGGTGAAGATTGATCAGAATTGGAGCAAAAACAGTTAAGAATTTTCAAGGAGAAAGTGAGATAGTGAAATCAAGAATCAAGACATTTCAAGCCAATTGGAGGTTCCTAATGTTGCACCCTAAAATTTGACCAACCGATTCTCCTATCTGACTCGTGGTTTAAATTCATATTCGCAAATCAGACGCATGACATTTGTGCATAGACAGAGGATATCAGGGTTACAACTTGGTTTTCATTTACTAGCTATGGCAGATCCAGTCCAGATCATCAGGGCTTTATTTTCGGGAAATTGTGCGCTCCTCGGTGATTTTCAGCTTGCATGGCGATTTTTGGGATATTCTGATGCCCGGGGTTCTCTGTTCGATTCGATCTGGTCTCGCGCGCTCTTTTGTGGTGGTCATTTGCAGTTGTATGCAATTTTTTTTAGGGTTTAATAGCTTTCTGTAGATGTTTAATAGGCTTTTTAGATTTTTTAGGATTTAAATAGATTTTTTAACCATTTTTTAATAGTTTAAATCTTTTTTTTTAGAATTTTATAGAATTTTTTAAATAGATTTAATAGTTTTTTTTTTATCATTTTTAGAATATAATAGATTTTAAAATTGCTTTTAATTGTTTTTAGATAATATAGAAAGAGTATAGTTTTTTCTTTTATAAATAATAGAGTTTGTTTTAATATAGATTTAATCTTTTAATAGATTTTTCTTTTATTAGTTTTAAATAGGATTTTAATAGATTTTCTTTTAAATAATATTAGAGATTAAATAGAGATTATTAGAATTTTATTAGTTTTAGTCTAATACAGGTTTAATTAGATTTTTTTCATCTAATTAGGGTTTAATCTTTTGTTTAGAGTTTATTTGAGTTTACTAGTTAATTAGGTTTAGGCTTTAATTGGTTTTAATTAGACTTAATCAGGTTTTAATCCATCTTCATCTTAATCAGTTTTTTTCCAGTTTTTCTAGGGTTTTAGTGGCCATTTTCGTGGGCCCAATTATGATTTTTGGAGGCCCAGAATGTATCCCAGTCCAATTTTTGGTCATTTTTTGTCCAGCAAGCGCCACTTGTCCATATATAAATAATGCCACGCGTCCCCTTCTAGAGACTACCACCACACAACTCTGAAGACCCCACACCCTGACACCTGCCCCACTACATCTCCCTCTCTCTCCACCCCAAGCCACGTGTAGTGCATGCACGGATCACCCTGCCACCTCCCAGCGCACGTGGCACCATCTCATCCTCGCCGGACCACCTCGTCGCCGGCCATGCAGCTGCCGGCCCGGACGCCCCTATCCACCGTACCGGTCACCGGAAGCTAGTGATCTCGCCGGAATCTGGAAATTTACCAGAAATCCCTCCGATCCACTCTGATTGTCTCTTCTACCTTCGCCTAATCTCTCACCGGAAAATCTAAACACCGCCGGAAACTTCAACCAATTTTCCAGAACATTCAAATCTCCATCGTTCTTCACCAATTTTCCCAGAAAACCTTCCAAGCGTTCATCAGTGTTCCCAGAAAAGACGCCAAGATTCAATCGTTTTACGCCCAAAAAAATAGTACGATTTTCATCCTCTCGTTTCCAGAACGACAGATCTCCAGGCAAGACGTAATCATCAGATCTTCTTGAATCTCCGTTCGTTCTCGTCGCTAGTCACCAGAAGCACAGCGTGTTCCTCATTTTTTCTCCAAGACTCGATCAGGAAGTTTCTCGTAGATCCTCCCCAACTTCAAGATCGCCAAGGATTTTCGAATTCCTCTGCGTTCCTCCATTAACGACATCCAGGTTCCTGTTTCTTTCTTCTCTGAGCTTTGTTCTTTGCATGTGTTAGGGTTCAACTTTGAGATGATTCATGTTCAACTTTGAGGCCGTGAGATGATTCGTTAGGGTTAGTATTTTGAGATGTATTTGAAGTTTCAATTGATGATAGCAATGGTTTTTCAGAGTGGTTGATAATGCTTATTTTGAGTTTGGTTTGTTTGGTTGAAATTAGGGGATTTTGTTTAGGATCCGTGAGAGGGTTTTGAGAGAGTTCTGGGAGATTTGGGGAAGACGACGACGAAGCTAGGGTTCACATTAGGTGAACAGTGATCAGAGAAGAGGGGAAGGAGAATGGTTTTGTGGTTAGGCAAGCGTTGGATTAGGGTTTTCGGATCGGGCTCAAGCCCAAATCTGTTTTACTATCACACCCCTCCAATTACTCGTTCACCCCCCCCCCCCCTCGTGTGAGAACAGAATGGAGCTTGGTCTGGGCTTAGACCTGCCTGCTAAGCGCACCCCCCTCATCTCAGCCCAATACAAATTATACTGTAAATACTTACTAGTTACACCCCGCGCGTTTTCTTTTTTTTCTTTTTTATTTTTCAATTGGATTCTGATGACACTTGGGCCTGCGCCTTTTGATATTCACACCACCATCTCCTGGCCCATCCAATAAAACAACTAGGCGTCCTTACTTTCAGCACCCCCTCCCCTTTTATTTCAATTTTGTGATTTTATTTTCCTTAACATTTTCTTGCATCTTGTATAATTCATATAAAATAGGGAATTTAATATTTTTGATTTCTTCTTTTTGCTATAGGTCAATAAATGTGTCTAGAAAATTAATAAAAATAAAAATTCCATCTTATTTTTGTTTTACTATTTTTAGTATATTTTTCTTTTAAATAGCTTTTTAATGAGATTAAGCTAGTACTTCATTTTGTAGAATTTATTTTAGGACCTTCCTTTAATCTTTTTGATCCATTCTTTTTAGTATGATTAGATATTGAGCTTTAGTTCCCTCTGGATTTATTTCATGATTTTTAGGTTAAGATTTGATTAGTTTGTTTAGGCTAGCATTAGCATAACCAAATTAGGGTTTTAAGTGAGCATAGGTAGGATAATCCATTTTCTTTTAAGATTTTTGTTTTGATTTTTGGGGTATGGGCATAAAGAGATGTTATGGGTAGGTATATAGACCATTGTGAATAAGTGTTGGAATTTTTCCCCTTGTCTTTATATTTTTAGGGTATTTTCTGAGTTTGACTGAATTGACTGACTGTATTGACTGTCTGTGTGATATTTGTCTATCTTTTGGGGTTGATCTTTGGGTATTATTTTGGGGGCTTGGTTTGCTGTGAAGAGCTTGCAAGGATGCATAGATTGAGGCTTAGTCATAGAGCTTGTTCTCTGTTTGTGAGGTTTGAGATCCTGAAGTTTGAAGGGAGTTTATAGTACTTTCCTGAGGAAGGCACTATGAATGACTTTCATTCTTTCTTCTCACCTCTTTCTTAAGTGTCCAATGATGTTGGAGCCTTAATGTGAGTTTAATTTCTCCTGAGGAGGAATGTAAACTGATCACAGTTGTTGAGCCACATAGGATACGATTCCTAAGTGGAAGCCTCCTAGTACTTTCCTGAGGAAGGTCCTATGGGTCTGCTCGCTTAGTTCCTCTAGTTTATCTAGGCTTTCTTAAGTATCAATGATGTTGGAGCCTTCATGTGAGTTTAATTTCTCCTGAGGAGGAATGTAAACTGATCACAGTTGTTGAGCCACATAGGATACGATTCCTAAGTGGAAGCCTCCTAGTACTTTCCTGAGGAAGGTCCTATGGGTCTGTTCACTTAGTTCCCTTAGTTCAGATAGGATTTCTCAAATATCCAATGATGCTGGAGCCTTCATGTGAGTTTAGTTTCTCCTGAGGAGGAAAGTAAACTGTTCACAGTTGTCGAGCCGCATAGGATATGACTCCTGAGTGGTAACCTCCTGGTACTTTCCCGAGGAAGGCACTATGAGTTTGTCTGCTTAGCTCCCTTTCTTTGGTAAGCTTGTTCTGAAGCTTGGAGACTGGGATTGATTCCTCTTGCTTAGGGTTTTGATTAGAGTTTTGCTTAGAGTCTTGTTTAGGGATTTGCATAGAGCTTTGTTCAGGGATAGATCAGAAGTTTGTTTGTTAAGGGTCTTGCTCAGGGTTTCTGTTTAAGCTTTGGATGGGAGTTTGTCAGGTTAGCTAGCCTCCTCTTTGTGTTGTTTGACTTGTGTGGTGTTGTGCTGCATTAGACTTAGGTGTTCAGCTAAATAGTTCTGAGGTAGGTGCATCTTAATAGTAGGCTGTGTGTGCATGAGAAGTTGAGGTGGTCCTCCTTCTGCTTGTTTGTTTTTGAGTGGCTTTGCTTGTTGGTATTTGGTAGAATTGAGCTCCCTTACCTCTGTGGCTTGCGGCCTTTGCGCCCTGTTTGTTTAGTTGTTGCATTCATGCATATTTCCAGTATTTCTTTACTTTGCAGTTGATTCCTGTTTGCTGTTTAGTCCTGCTGCCATGATCCCTTAGGAGCTCTAACTTCTCCGCTACGGAGTCGTTATGATAGACATTAGGATGATCAACCAGGCATGATAACAGTAGGTAGATTCCGTTCTTTTTCAGCTATAGTTTTAGGGTGTCTTTTCCCGTTCTCGGCAGTAGGAGCTTTTGAGTAGCTTGAGTCGTAGTTAGCCGAACTACAACTGCTCTGATTCCTCGTACCCGACGAGGATATGTAGGCATAGGACGCGATATCCTAGCGAGCACACTAACAACTAACCTTTGTTCTCTCGCGGCTGTGCGATCGAGACTTTCCCGCTGACGACTGATTGTTACCCTTTTCTCTTGCCCGAGTGCATTTGAGACCAGATCGTAGTTGTAGGTTCCCGAACCTTGGAGACCAGTTTATTTTCTCACTGCTGTGTGAGAGCCCCCTGTTTAGCCGTAGTTAGTCGAACTACGTTTGCTCTGATCTTCCATGCCGTGTGGGAGTACGTAGGCACAGGACGCGATGTCCTGGCGAGCAACCTTTCCCCCGTTTAGACGTAGGTAGTCGAACTACGTTGACTCTGACTTTCCCATTGCACGAGGGAGTACGTAGGCCCAGAACACCGTATGTTCTGTCGAGTCCTGTCCTTTTATTTTCTTTTCAGACTGACCATTAGCGTAGATAGATAAACACACCCTTTTCCTTATAAACACCAAGCATGGATCCCATCGAGTACGATGGACGTGAGGGGTGCTAATACCTTCCCCTTGCGTAACCGACTCCAGAATCCAGGTTTTGGTTGCGATGACCATACCTTTTCCCGTCTTTGCGAGGTTTACTTCGAGCGTTTCCTTTCCCGTTCTGAGGGATAAATAACGCACGGTGGCGACTCTCCTGTCAAGCCGGCGCCGATTTTCGCAGTAGCGATAGCTGGCGACTCTGTTGGGGACCTTATAGCATCTAGGGACTTTTCCCATCCCTTATGCTGGGACCGTTTCCCATCCCCTACGCGAGTCAATCCTAGCGCTTGGGTGTTTATTTGTTGGGTGTTGTGCATATGTGTTTTACATTTCTGCACTTTACTTTCCCGTACCTTTACCTTTCCGCATTTACTTCCAGTATTATATTATTGTGATTATTGCTGTGGGAGGGGGATGTTACTGTGAGTGAGAAGTCGGACCTGGGCTTGAGTATGCACCTAGACATAGTTGCGGAGAGTAGTAGACGAACCTGTCTGCTGAGCAGGCACAGTTCCCTACGAAATCTGCGCTCAGACGAGGTTCTCGCAGAGGTGCTCCTCTCCGGTCCTGAGGATCTGAGGGGAGTCCAGACGTGGGGATTGTCGACTCTGGGGACCGATCATTTGGAAGTCAGCTAAGTGAGGCCTCTTCATGACTTGATGATGCCACTCCTTCTGGGAATCGCATCGTCACTCATGAAAGTCTGTGACGCTGATGACCGCATAGGATGCCGTACCTTTGTCCGTGGATTAGGTTCATCATACCTGTGAGGGGAATTGGGTTATTGCAGGAAAACTGGCCTTCAGAAACCATGATTCAGTACCTTTATCAGACGATGTTCTTAATTCATCTCCAGGTGTGTTGTTTGGATCAGATGGGTTTCTTGTCTGAGGGTGATGTTATTATCAGATGGTTTTCTCGTCAGATACAGAGGTTCAGATGGGTTTCTCACCAGGGGATTGGTATTTTGAGTATCAGATAATAGTTAGTGTCACGGAGTTCTGGTGACTGTGGTGGTTTTCTGTTCTGGTGTGCGTGTATGGCATCGTATTGTTCCCGAACTTTCCTGATTTTGTTGACTCAGATGCTTTCTATATTTTGGCTGCGAAGAACCCAGTTCCTACCTTGCTGGGAGATATCCACCATTCAACCCACTACCAGAATGAAAAGCGGCGAGGAAGGAATGTGTCCTGCTGTGTACCTCTCCTGTGCAGGTGGTTCACCAGTCATATGCCTAAGTCAGGACCTTTTGTCACCTCTATTGATTCTCTAGGATGGCCCGAGCGCTTGATGGGGTTGACTGCCGAGAATGTGGTGTGGGTCAACGAAGAGGTATTCGGAGTTGAGGTCATACTCAAATGCGAAGGATTCCCGAATGTTCCGTTAATAGGAAGGAAAGGGTGTGTCAATTACAACCCTTCCTTATTGATCAGGCAATTTGGGTATGTACCTCAGGGAGCGCCGGAGCCGGAGGAGATACAGGAATCTCTGTATCTCACTAGGGCAATAGGGAAAGAGATGCTGACCAAGCTTGAGAAGGCATGGAAGAACTTGCACAAGAGAGGGAAGCCTTCAGGTAGCAGAGGGGATACTCGAGTTCCTGGCCCGTATGTGGAATGGATTCGTGAGCGAGCTACGAAATTCCTTATGCCTTATCTAGCGGTTCAGCCATTGCATCCTTCTCCGGTGGAGGAGCCTGCCACTATAGACGTACAGGTATACAAGCAGTTGATGGCGGAGAAGGAAGAGCTAGCAAAGGCTAAAGAGGCTTTAGAGAAAGAGAATGCCCAGCTTCGTCACGAAAAGATTGAAACAGGATATTTTTCAAAGCAACAGGCCGAAACTCTGAAACATCTGAAGACTACGTTATTGGAGTTGACTGAAACCAAGAAGCGTCTGGAGTTAGATGTAGACTCAGTTAGCAGTGTATTGGCTACTAAGAAGCAAGAGCTGGAAAGGGCCTACACGAAGCTAGCTAAGTTCAGAGAGCACTGGGATCTCACTATGGCCAAACGCAAAGAACGGGAAGAAGAGCTAAAGACACAGGTTGCTCAGTTAGAAGAACAGGTCAAAATGAAGACTGAAGAGCTTGAAGAAGAAGCATGCCGCCGATACGAGGCCGAGCGCAAACTGATTGATGCCATGAAGAATTTGGAAGATTTTCAGCATAGAGCAGACGCCAAGAGACCCAAACCTGGGGGTGGTGCTCAGGATAAGGCTTGGGAAGACTTTGTCAGAGATATCCAGGGAACGGTCAGAAAAAGGGATCAGTTGATAGAAGGTTTGATTTATCGACCGGATCACGCAGAGACGAAGAAGCTGGTTGAGGATTTCCGCAATCATACCCGCACTTGATTTCTCTCTTGTATTCTATATGTTGAGATCACCACCAGGCATGTTGGCTGGGATCCTCCTTTATCATCTCAGTTGTATGGAACATATTTATGTAACATCTTGACAAGACTGTTATTCCAATAAATGTATGAGGGTTTTTCTAAATATTGTCTTTATGGTTTATCTCGTCTTGCTACCACTGACACTGGAATTGGAGGGGAAGTATCTCCAATGCACACATGCACGTTAGCATTTTTATTTCTGTCTGCATAAATCATATTGCATAGCATTACTCTAACAGGCCAGAGCACTTATCCAGCCTTTGTTTCCATCAGAGGGTGATTCTCGGGGATTGTTCGAGGCAAAAGTGGGGCGTTGAAGACGACCAAGGGGCTGAAGCAGATTTGAGCAGAATCAAGCAGTGTAGTCGGCTACAGGTAATCGGTAGCTATGCCTGAAGGCAATTTCCAGGCTCCTAACACCTTGACAGGGTTTACTATGGCGTCCAACCATCGGTATGATTATATGGAAGACTTCCCGAACAACCTTACTGCAGACCAAGTCGCACAGCCTACTGTTGAGAACCGAGATCGACATGAGCAGTTTGTTGCCCGAAATGAACGTCATTCTCCTGCTAACAATCAAGGGGTTGCTTTCCCTGTGATGAATTACCGAAAATACATTCCAATGGCCGGGATGGTAGATCCAAGAGCTCTTGAAGAGGATAGAAGACTCCGAGCGTTGGAAGAAGGAATAAAAGCCTTGAAAGTGAAAGATGTCGTTAACCTGGATGCTGTAGACATGTGTTTGGTTCCTGACCTGGTGTTGCCTTATAAGTTCAAAGTGCCGGAATTTGAAAAGTACACGGGGATTAGCTGTCCGAAGCTGCATTTGATGATGTTCTGTCGAAGGATGACTTCGTTTGTGCGAAATGACCAACTGATGATCCATTGCTTCCAGTATAGCCTGACTGGGGCATCTTTGAGATGGTATGTGCAGTTAGAAAATAATCAGATTCGATCATGGGTGGATTTAGCCAGAGCTTTCCTGAAGCAGTACGATTACAACCTGAATTTGGCTCCTAGTCTCATACATCTGCAAGAATTATCTCAAGCGGAGAATGAATCATTCAGAGGGTATTTGCAAAGATGGAAAGAATTAGCTGCTAGTGTTCAGCCACCGCTTCCGGAAAGAGAAATGGTTGACATCTTCTTGGGTACTCTGAAAGGCCAGTATTTTGACAAATTGTTCGGTTGCACAAGCTTTGTGGGCCTGATGAGAATGGGAGAGCTTGTTGAGAGAGGACTCAAGAGTGGAAAGCTTCGAGATGTTCCTTACGTCCCAGTTGACAAGAATGAGTCAGTTATCAGTTCTCAAGAAGAGTGGGAAGAAGGAAATGACGTCGTCTCAGAACCTCTACCATCTCAGGATCGGTTTTCAGACACTTCAAGTCAGCGGTCATCCTATCGCCGATCGCGTCAGCATGCCCCACGAAGACCCAGGAAACCTGAAAGGCAGTTTACTCAGCTACCGGTGTCGTACAGCCAGTTGTTGCCAGATCTGATCAGGAGCGGATTGATAGTGCCGAAAGAGACTAAGCCGGTGATTCCACCGTATCCTCCAGGTTTTGATGCCACCGCCCGCTGTGAGTACCATGCTGGGGCACAGGGGCATTCAACAAATGATTGTAAAGTGCTTAGAAGCCAGATTCAGGATCTGTTAGACTCTAACCGGATTTTCATCACGCCTCAGGGTTTTGTTCAGATTAACGATTCTCCGTCATCCAGGTGTGTGGGTTCATCAGTTAATGTCATGGAAGACTCCACGGGAAGTGTGTGCTCTGAAGATTGTCAATCGGAGAGTTCAGTTGAATATGGGAGAAGTTTCTAGAGGTTTCTGTGCCGAGTGTCGCATCTGTTTTCCCTGCCTAATCCGTTTAGCTTTTTGTGCACTAGTGGTTGCGGACCACCACCAGGACTGTTGGCTGGGGTCATTGCATTCGTACTCATTTGTGCTTACGTGCTGCTTTTGTTGGTTGTACATATGTGGGAGATGTTTGTCTTGGTGCTTATAGCTTGAGTTTCTCTTTATCTTGTCTTGGATATGTGTTTGCTTTCTGCATTGCATTATCGTTTAACAGGTACATCAGAACCGTGGGTCTTATTTCCTCATCGTCCAGTTTGTTGCAGGAATTCCTTCAGAGATATGGAACAGAATCAGTTTGAATTGATTGAAGTTCGAAGCTAGCTGGGGCAGATAATGAGAGACATGCAAGAGATGCGTCTGGAGCAGAAGATCCTCAAAGAGGAAAATAGTCAGCTGAAGACCCAAATGTGCTTGATCATGGAGGTTGTCAAGAATGTGCTTAGGAAAGAGGACGATCAGCTATTTGAAGCCGCAGTGAAAAAGCTCGTGCTACCTGTGCCTGTAGAGCCTAAGCAACAGCAACAGAAGATACATCCGGCTCAACGGAGGATTCAGGAGGGGAAGCTAAAGAGGATATTTGAAGCACCACCGTCGACATATGCCGAGCTTTTGCAGACTTTATTGAGGTTTAATCTAGTTGAGAAGAGAACGTTGGATCCACCCACCGGAGCGATCCCTCATGGGTACGATGCCAGTAAGCAATGTGAGTTTCATTCTGGGGCACTCGGACACGACATCGAGGGTTGTCATGCTTTTAAGCACAATGTTTAAGACCTGATTGACTCGCACGATATTGCATTCACGCCGAGCGGTGTAGCTGTACGTATTGCTCCTATCCCAGTCGATGCTAAGATGACAGATGTTTCTAAAGCTGCAGTGGGTCAGAAACGTATCCTGGGCTCCATGGTGTCAGAATCTCCAGGCCCACAACTGTTGCCTATTCCTGGGGCAGATCTGAGAAAGAAAATGGCTAAGCATAGGGAGTGCCTTGATCAGTACAGTGAAAGTCAAGGAACTGATGTTGTATTTGCTACGAAGGGTGTTCAAGAGTCAACCCGATACCAGCAACAACAGCAACGATCTCAACAATGGAAAAGGCAGCAGTATCCCAATCAGCGAAAAGCTCAAAATCAGAAGCCATTGAGGGTATTTGAGGTGCCTCCGATGCCGTATGCCGAACGTCTTCAGACGTTGCTACGATTGCAGTTGGTTGAGAAGAGGAAGTTAGCCCCGCTGACAGGGACGCCTCCAGCAGGACATGATATTAAGGAGCGCTGTGATTTCCATTCAGGAGCACAGGGGCACAACATTGAAGATTGTCTGGCCTTCAAGCATAAAGTACAGGACTTACTTGATAGTGCAGCAATCAGCTTCGGGCAGGAAGGTCCCAAAATCATCTGAATGAAGGAGAAGGGGCTCTATAATCTGGTTGGGTCGTTGAAAGCAGATCAGGACAGCATCAAATTTTCTCTAATAACTGATTGCGAAGATAGCTGGTTCAGCAGCAGGACAGATATGAAAGCCCGGTTCTTGGAAGCTAGAATTTTTCTTTGTTTTATCTTGTCATGTCTTTACATTTGTAGTTTCTTTCCTGTTTAAATTGCAAGCTTGTTTGTAAAACTTGTTGTTTTCATTCAATTGATGATAATGAAATAAATATGCATGTTTTGATTGAATCCAGTCGTGTTCACTAATTGTTTTTACAAATGTCCAATGGTTAAGGGGAATCTGGGGAGGATGACGAAAATGAACGACATGCAACTTCCGATATTGCATGCTTTTGAAACAAAACCTGCTGATGACGTACAGGCATTGTTTCAAATCCCTAAACACTGGAGATATAAGGAAGATAATCCTTTGTTAACCCCTTTGAGCCTAGTAGTAGGAGTTCTTTCTGAAAACAAAAAAACCTCAATCGTTAACCTGGGGGCAGGGTAGGTGTTAGCTAATTTGACCGAGCATCCAAATTGCAAAAGGAGTGTCCGTTCGAGGATCAATCACACCCCTAGAGGTCGTGCCTAAAAGACCACAATGGGTCAATCAAGAGTGGGGCAGTCACATCATTCCCCAAAGAGTCAGACAACCAGTGTCACACGACTCGTTCGAAAAAAGAGAAAGTGAAGGAAAAAGAATCAAAAGCCCGCTAAGTCGAAAAGCAAACAAATGACTTAGGCAAAAAAGAGGGCATCCCGCTGGACTTAAAAAAAATCAAAAGAAACTCAAAAGAGTCAGTCCAGGCAAAAGTTAGGGATATGAAAGGAAAAAGATGAAAAGGATCAAAAGAAAAATCCTCAAATCAAATGCAAGTCGTGTGACCTCAAGTGTCAAAGACGAAAGGTGAGTGGCTGTCACTCCCAACAATCACAATTTATCGAACTATCACTCCTATCTTTCCGCCTCTGAGAGGTGAGTGCTAAGGTCGAATTAGCTAAACATAGGATCGGAGAACATCAAGGAGAATGGGTGGGTTAAATTAAACTTTGAGCCTTTATCCTTTCTTTCAAAACCGTGAACCTGACCACGTTACAACCTTCAAAAGTCCTAATTGAAGCAGGTTGTTTAGAAAGCACACTCCGGTAAAGGTCGCGTCGGTTCTGACTCCTAAAAGGGTTCCTCTTACCATGATTGGTACTGATGTTGATATTCTTGATAAATGTTTTGTGCATTATATGCCATAAATTGTTTTCCTTTTCCCAGTGAACAGATTGGACGTCAAAGCTGACATATGTGTTGCATTAATACATCTTTTACGTAAAACGACTTGTTTACTTGCAAGTAAGCGCTTGACAGCAGGAAAGTTTTCTACCATGGAAGGAATGGTCAGGATAGAATGCAGAACGCCCGAATGTTCCGAGAGCAGGGGCAAGCTATTATTGTGATCCCCAGTCAAGTCAGCCTTTCGAAGTCAGTTCCTGGGGCAATCAGGGTGAGATTCAGGTAAATGTGTTGTAGTCAGGGGCACTACTCTAGATCAGCTAATCAGGGGCAAGGTCATTGCAGTCAGGGGCAGGCCATCGTAAGAGCGCAGAAGTTCTTTATTCGAGAAGCATTTGAGGTGAAGTATCTCTCTGAAGTTCAGAATGCTGGGGCATTTCATATTAGACCATCAGGGAACAGATTTGCAGATTTCCTTTCGAGGACTATCCCCACAGAGGCCCCGTAGGCTGGGGCATATTTTAGGAGCGAAAGGATTGTTCTTCTCCGTATCCACAGGGTTATTCAGAGTTATTCGAACAGATTCAGCCAATTTTCGAGAGCGAGACGAATGCGGGAAGTCGTGTTACTCTCCCTTGACCCTTCAGCCAGAAAGCTGTATATTCAGACAGAATGTTTTCCAGCGTCAGTTGTACCTGACCCATCACAGATAGCCTAAAAGCATGTCGGCGATCACTGTAAGGCCCATCAGTGTTGGCGCATCAGTTTCCAAATCCAATTTTCGGCAATACGCGGGAAGACTCCGTCTATTTTCTCCAGCAAAGCCCAATTTTTCATTGGTATGGGTAAGCTATCCCCAGGGAAGTCCAATCACACTTGGCGCATCTGCTATTGCACAGCGGAGTTATATTCCCCAGCAGGGTATTACTTCGTCGAGGTGTTCGGTTAAGGTCCCAATATCCCCAGCGGAGTTGATTTCACTCTCCCAGCATTTATTTTGCTGGGATAATCCTGTGATATTCGGGTTATCCCCAGCGGAGTTGGCTTCGTCTTCAGCATTTATGTTGTTGAAGTGGTTTTCTGAACCCAGCTTTCTCCGGCAGCTCGAGCCTGCATTAGCATATTGCATGCATCATCATATTTGCATCATACTTGCACGTCATTTTCAAAATGCGTAGCATTTCCATCCTGAATGGAGCATTACGCCCTAGAAAGATTAAAGCATATGCATATGCATACGAAGCATAAGTCAGGTTTTCTACTAGCCTCACATGGCGCGTGAATTACTCTGTGATCAGTTCAGGGGCATTTATCCAGCAACAGTGTTCAGACAATTCAGCGGATTATTTGTATTCCAGATCATACAATAGTTATGCTTTGATCAGTCGGTCATCTGGTATCGGCAGACTTTTCTTCCCGTCAATTCATATTGACGATGTGTTCCCCCAATAAGTGGATTTCTCCGTCCATCATTAGACGTCTTGAGTTTGAACGTAGTTTTCTTTCCGTCTATCCTTAGACGACGTGAAGTTGCGGGTGAGTGCAGTAGGGTTTCAAGAAGGGGTTTCCCCAGGATATGCTTTTCTTTCCGTCTATCCTTAGACGATGTGAGTATCCGATCAGGCTTTCTTCCCGTCTATCCTTAGACAATGTGAGTATGGAGATTAATGGTGTCTTCCCGTCTATCTTTAGACGATGTGAGTATCAATCAGAATGTCTTTCCGTCTATCCTTAGACGATGTGAGTATGGAGATTAATGCTTTCTTCCCGTCTATCCTTAGACGATGTGAGTATGGAGATTAATGGTGTCTTCCCGTCTATCTTTAGACGATGTGAGTATCAATCAGAATGTCTTTCCGTCTATCCTTAGACGATGTGAGTATGGCGATCAGACTTTCTTCCCGTCTATCCTTAGACGATGTGAGTATGGAGATTAATGGTGTCTTGCCGTATACCCTTAGACGATGTGAGTATGGCGATCAGGCTTTCTTCCCGTCTATCCTTAGACGATGTGAGTATGGAGATTAATGGTGTCTTGCCGTCTACCCTTAGACGATGTGAGTATGGAGATTAATGCTTTCTTCCCGTCTATCTTTAGACAATTTGAATATTGATTTATTTCATCAATCAGGATGATCCCGTCCATCTTTAGACAAGGTGAATATTGATTTGTTTCATCAATCAGGCTGATCCCGTTTATCTTTAGACAATGTGAGTATGGAGATTATGAATGTCTCTCCGTCTATCCTTAGACGATGTGAGTATGGCGATCAGGCTTTCTTCCCGTTTATCTTTAGACGATGTGAGCATTGAAGTTTTCCTCCATTCAGGGTGACTTCCCGTCCATCGTTGGGCGATGTGAGTATATTTCTCTTCCTGCCTATCAGTAGGCAATGTGAAAGGATCAGGTGTTTTGTGGCAACCCTCGGGTTGTTATTTAGGGTATCACAGGTAATTGGCGTTAAAATCAGGAGTTCCTTATCAGATGAGTGATCAGTTTGGTGCCGTAATGACTGGACTCGGTTTTCTGGAGTGTATTCCCCAAGCAGTTTCACAGTATATTCTCGCGGTTGGCAAATTTTCGGGTTTTATTTGTATTCAACCGTCTCGTACCTCTGAATGTTTGAAGGATGAGCGCTCTTCAAACCCTTCAGGTCCAAGCCGTTTGAATAGGGGCAGCTGTTGCACCCTAAAATTTGACCAACCGATTCTCCTATCTGACTCGTGGTTTAAATTCATATTCGCAAATCAGACGCATGACATTTGTGCATAGACAGAGGATATCAGGGTTACAACTTGGTTTTCATTTACTAGCTATGGCAGATCCAGTCCAGATCATCAGGGTTTTATTTTCGGGAAATTGTGCGCTCCTCGGTGATTTTCAGCTTGCATGGCGATTTTTGGGATATTCTGATGCCCGGGGTTCTCTGTTCGATTCGATCTGGTCTCGCGCGCTCTTTTGTGGTGGTCATTTGCAGTTGTATGCATTTTTGTTAGGGTTTAATAGCTTTCTGTAGATGTTTAATAGGCTTTTTAGATTTTTTAGGATTTAAATAGATTTTTTAACCATTTTTTAATAGTTTAAATCTTTTTTTTTAGAATTTTATAGAATTTTTTAAATAGATTTAATAGTTTTTTTTATCATTTTTAGAATATAATAGATTTTAAAATTGCTTTTAATTGTTTTTAGATAATATAGAAAGAGTATAGTTTTTTCTTTTATTAATAATAGAGTTTGTTTTAATATAGATTTAATCTTTTAATAGATTTTTCTTTTATTAGTTTTAAATAGGATTTTAATAGATTTTCTTTTAAATAATATTAGAGATTAAATAGAGATTATTAGAATTTTATTAGTTTTAGTCTAATACAGGTTTAATTAGATTTTTTTCATCTAATTAGGGTTTAATCTTTTGTTTAGAGTTTATTTGAGTTTACTAGTTAATTAGGTTTAGGCTTTAATTGGTTTTAATTAGACTTAATCAGGTTTTAATCCATCTTCATCTTAATCAGTTTTTTTCCAGTTTTTCTAGGGTTTTAGTGGCCATTTTCGTGGGCCCAATTATGATTTTTGGAGGCCCAGAATGTATCCCAGTCCAGTTTTTGGTCATTTTTTGTCCAGCAAGCGCCACTTGTCCATATATAAATAATGCCACGCGTCCCCTTCTAGAGACTACCACCACACAACTCTGAAGACCCCACACCCTGACACCTGCCCCACTACATCTCCCTCTCTCTCCACCCCAAGCCACGTGTAGTGCATGCACGGATCACCCTACCACCTCCCAGCGCACGTGGCACCATCTCATCCTCGCCGGACCACCTCGTCGCCGGCCATGCAGCCGCCGGCCCGGACGCCCCCATCCACCGTACCAGTCACCGGAAGCTAGTGATCTCGCCGGAATCTGGAAATTTACCAGAAATCCCTCCGATCCACTCTGATTGTCTCTTCTACCTTCGCCTAATCTCTCACCGGAAAATCTAAACACCGCCGGAAACTTCAACCAATTTTCCAGAACATTCAAATCTCCATCGTTCTTCACCAATTTTCCCAGAAAACCTTCCAAGCATTCATCAGTGTTCCCAGAAAAGACGCCAAGATTCAATCGTTTTATGCCCAAAAAAATAGTACGATTTTCATCCTCTCGTTTCCAGAACGACAGATCTCCAGGCAAGACGTAATCATCAGATCTTCTTGAATCTCCGTTCGTTCTCGTCGCTAGTCACCAGAAGCACAACGTGTTCCTCATTTTTTCTCCAAGACTCGATCAGGAAGTTTCTCGTAGATCCTCCCCAACTTCAAGATCGCCAAGGATTTTCGAATTCCTCTGCGTTCCTCCATTAACGACATCCAGGTTCCTGTTTCTTTCTTCTCTGAGCTCTGTTCTTTGCATGTGTTAGGGTTCAACTTTGAGATGATTCATGTTCAACTTTGAGGCCGTGAGATGATTCGTTAGGGTTAGTATTTTGAGATGTATTTGAAGTTTCAATTGATGATAGCAATGGTTTTTCAGAGTGGTTGATAATGCTTATTTTGAGTTTGGTTTGTTTGGTTGAAATTAGGGGATTTTGTTTAGGATCTGTGAGAGGGTTTTGAGAGAGTTCAGGGAGATCTGGGGAAGACGACGACGAAGCTAAGGTTCACATTAGGTGAACAGTGATCAGAGAAGAAGGGAAGGAGAATGGTTTTGTGGTTAGGCAAGCGTTGGATTAGGGTTTTCGGATCGGGCTCAAGCCCAAATCTGTTTTACTATCACACCCCTCCAATTACTCGTTCACCCCCCCCCCCCCCCCCTCGTGTGAGAACAGAATGGAGCTTGGTCTGGGCTTAGACCTGCCTGCTAAGCGCACCCCCCTCATCTCAGCCCAATACAAATTATACTGTAAATACTTACTAGTTACACCCCGCGCGTTTTCTTTTTTTTCTTTTTTATTTTTCAATTGGATTCTGATGACACTTGGGCCTGCGCCTTTTGATATTCACACCACCATCTCCTGACCCATCCAATAAAACAACTAGGCGTCCTTACTTTCAGCACCCCCTCCCCTTTTATTTCAATTTTGTGATTTTATTTTCCTTAACATTTTCTTGCATCTTGTATAATTCATATAAAATAGGGAATTTAATATTTTTGATTTCTTCTTTTTGCTATAGGTCAATAAATGTGTCTAGAAAATTAATAAAAATAAAAATTCCATCTTATTTTTGTTTTACTATTTTTAGTATATTTTTCTTTTAAATAGCTTTTTAATGAGATTAAGCTAGTACTTCATTTTGTAGAATTTATTTTAGGACCTTCCTTTAATCTTTTTGATCCATTCTTTTTAGTATGATTAGATATTGAGCTTTAGTTCCCTCTGGATTTATTTCATGATTTTTAGGTTAAGATTTGATTAGTTTGTTTAGGCTAGCATTAGCATAACCAAATTAGGGTTTTAAGTGAGCATAGGTAGGATAATCCATTTTCTTTTAAGATTTTTGTTTTGATTTTTGGGGTATGGGCATAAAGAGATGTTATGGGTAGGTATATAGACCATTGTGAATAAGTTTTGGAATTTTTCCCCTTGTCTTTATATTTTTAGGGTATTTTCTGAGTTTGACTGAATTGACTGACTGTATTGACTGTCTGTTTGATATTTGTCTATCTTTTGGGGTTGATCTTTGGGTATTATTTTGAGGGCTTGGTTTGCTGTGAAGAGCTTGCAAGGATGCATAGATTGAGGCTTAGTCATAGAGCTTGTTCTCTGTTTGTGAGGTTTGAGATCCTGAAGTTTGAAGGGAGTTTATAGTACTTTCCTGAGGAAGGCACTATGAATGACTTTCATTCTTTCTTCTCACCTCTTTCTTAAGTGTCCAATGATGTTGGAGCCTTCATGTGAGTTTAATTTCTCCTGAGGAGGAATGTAAACTGATCACAGTTGTTGAGCCACATAGGATACGATTCCTAAGTGGAAGCCTCCTAGTACTTTTCTGAGGAAGGTCCTATGGGTCTACTCGCTTAGTTCCTCTAAATTATCTAGGCTTTCTTAAGTATCCAATGATGTTGGAGCCTTCATGTGAGTTTAATTTCTCCTGAGGAGGAATGTAAACTGATCACAGTTGTTGAGCCACATAGGATACGATTCCTAAGTGGAAGCCTCCTAGTACTTTCCTGAGGAAGGTCCTATGGGTCTGTTCACTTAGTTCCCTTAGTTCAGATAGAATTTCTCAAATATCCAATGATGCTGGAGCCTTCATGTGAGTTTAGTTTCTCCTGAGGAGGAATGTAAACCGTTCACAGTTGTCGAGCCGCATAGGATATGACTCCTGAGTGGTAACCTCCTGGTACTTTCCCGAGGAAGGCACTATGAGTTTGTCTGCTTAGCTCCCTTTCTTTGGTAAGCTTGTTCTGAAGCTTGGAGACTGGGATTAATTCCTCTTGCTTAGGGTTTTGATTAGAGTTTTGCTTAGAGTCTTGTTTAGGGCTTTGCATAGAGCTTTGTTCAGGGATAGATCAGAAGTTTGTTTGTTAAGGGTCTTGCTCAGGGTTTCTGTTTAAGCTTTGGATGGGAGTTTGTCAGGTTAGCTAGCCTCCTCTTTGTGTTGTTTGACTTGTGTGGTGTTGTGCTGCATTAGACTTAGGTGTTCAGCTAAATAGTTCTGAGGTAGGTGCATCTTAGAAGTAGGTTGTGTGTGCATGAGAAGTTGAGGTGGTCCTCCTTCTGCTTGTTTGTTTTTGAGTGGCTTTGCTTGTTGGTATTTGGTAGAGCTGAGCTCCCTTACCTCTGTGGCTTGCGGCCTTTGCGCCCTGTTTGTTTAGTTGTTGCATTCATGCATATTTCCAGTATTTCTTTACTTTGCAGTTGATTCCTGTTTGCTGTTTAGTCCTGCTACCATGATCCCTTAGGAGCTCTAACTTCTCCGCTGCGGAGTCGTTATGATAGACATTAGGATGATCAACCAGGCATGATAACAGTAGGTAGATTCCCTTCTTTTTCAGCTATAGTTTTAGGGTGTCTTTTCTCGTTCTCGGTAGTAGGAGCTTTTGAGTAGCTTGAGTCGTAGTTAGCCGAACTACAGCTGCTCTGATTCCTCGTACCCGACGAGGATATGTAGGCATAGGACGCGATATCCTAGCGAGCACACTAACAACTAACCTTTGTTCTCTCGCGGCTGTGCGATCGAGACTTTCCCGCTGACGACTGATTGTTACCCTTTTCTCTTGCCCGAGGTCATTTGAGACCAGATCGTAGTTGTAGGTTCCCGAACCTTGGAGACCAGTTTATTTTCTCACTGCTGTGTGAGAGCCCCCTGTTTAGCCGTAGTTAGTCGAACTACGTTTGCTCTGATCTTCCATGCCGTGTGGGAGTACGTAGGCACAGGACGCGATGTCCTGGCGAGCAACCTTTCCCCCGTTTAGACGTAGGTAGTCGAACTACGTTGACTCTGACTTTCCCATTGCACGAGGGAGTACGTAGGCCCAAAACACCGTATGTTCTGTCGAGTCCTGTCCTTTTATTTTCTTTTCAGAATGACCATTAGCGTAGATAGATAAACACACCCTTTTCCTTATAAACACCAAGCGTGGATCCCATCGAGTACGATGGACGTGAGGGGTGCTAATACCTTCCCCTTGCGTAACCGACTCCCGAATCCAGGTTTTGGTTGCGATGACCATACCTTTTCCCGTCTTTGCGAGGTTTACTTCGGGCGTTTCCTTTCCCGTTCTGAGGGATAAATAACGCACAGTGGCGACTCTCCTGTCAAGCCGGCGCCGATTTTCGCAGTAGCGACACCTAACAGCTTCCTTGAACATCATTGAAGCTTTCTGGATTGTTTCCCATAAGTTTCAGCCTCAATTCAAGACCCAACGGAGGAGATCCGTTAGGTAAACTTTCTTTCATAAATTCTCTCTGTTCAAGCATCCATTCAATGTCATTTCTTGTGCATATTAAAGCCCTACTTATGTAGGCCATTTCTGGATTGATTTGATGTTCGTTCTTGACAATTTATGAATCATGCTCTAATCTTGATTGCTTCGTTTTGCCTTAAGTATGAATGAAAAATGAAATTAGAACCTAGATTCCTGATGTACGTAACATGAGGATTAATTTGGTATAAATTTTCATCCGTTTTGGTTGAGTTTTAGACTCACGGTGCCGGAGATGCAACCGGAGAAGATGACCGAAGCACAGTGCTCCGGCGTCTAGTTATTTCACCATCCAGATGACGTGTATGGCCAAGTAGGAGGGTTGACTAATTGACTAGGAATGGATGAACACTTGTGAATCATTTTGTATGGGCTATTTTGCAATTTGAAAAATCTATGAATGGAAAGTGTTTTTATTAAAACTCTTGTTTTGTTTTCTGCTTACCATTTTCACTTTTTTTGTTAAAAGGAAAAATGGCAACTTTTTTGAAAACTTGAAAACAACCCTTCATGTGTATGTGTGTGTGCGTGTGTCTGATCATTCTCAAAAAACATGCAGAACACCTCCAACACCCATAGAATCCCATGATCATTCGGTTCCTTCTAGTAGTGGTCCATTTGTCCTTCACGCTGAAGAGGAAAGCGATGAAGACTCAGAGGTCCCTGAAGAATTGAGAAGGATGAATGAATATGAAGATTCTTATCTTCAGTCGTACAAGGAACAGATTGACATTGTCAACTTGGGTTTAGAGGAAGAAAAGAGAGAAGTCATGATTGGAGCATCGTTGGGGTCAAAAGTTAAAAGCAGGCTGATAGTACTCCTCAAAGATTATGTCGACATATTCGCTTGGTCTTATCAAGATATGCCAGGGTTGGACACCGACATTGTTATGAACAAGCTCCCTTTGAAGGCAGAATGTCCTCCAGTCAAGAAGAAGCTTCGAAGATCTAGACCTGACATGTGTCGCAACTGCGAAAAACACCCGGCGGAAAACAGAAGAGTCGCCACCTTTTGTTATTTATCCCAAAGAGAGGGAAAGGAAACGATCGGAAAAACCTGACGAAAAGGGAGAAGACGAGGTCATCGCAACCAAGTCCTGGATTCGAGAGTCGGTTACGCAAGGAGAAGGTATTAGCACCCCTCACGCCTGTCATACTCGACGGGATCCACGCTTGTTGTCTATCTAAGGGTGTGTTTAAACTATCTACACTACCGGCTTGCGGGACAAAAAGAAAAGAAAAGAGACTCGGCAGAGCATCGCCGCTCTGTGCCTACGTATTCCCTCGTGCAATGGGAAAGTCAGAGTCAATGTAGTTTGGCCAACTACGGGAGAGAAGGGGGGAAGGTTGCTCGCCAAGTCATCGCGTCTTGTGCCTACGTACTTTCATCTGGTATGAAATATCAGAGCAAACGTAGTTCAGACTGACACGAAACCACAGGTTGATGAAGTGTTTTAATTGAGTAAGGTTAAACATCCGTTCCAGCAGTTAGGGACTAAACCTGTTTGCGGTAGAACCGAAACTTAACAACACTCTTTTCTGAAAAAGTTTCCGATTAATCCCGAAGAAAAAAGGTTTGAATTTTGTTTTGTGTTTTTTAGTGAAGTGAATTAATTCGGTTTGTGATTCACGTTGCACTAAAGACTATGATATGGAGGCGAATCCGTCGTATATCGCCCCCAAACGGGACATATACTAAACATTCTAGATAAGCGAGAGGAGACCCCTCACTCAACATTCCCCATGTAGCTTAAGGCTCGTATCGCGCAATGTTTATCGCCATTATTAGATGAGTTAGCATGATTTTGAGATGAGAAGAGAGACGCACGAAAGGTCTAAGGGAAAATCGGCCCTAATGTTGTCATCCAAAGTGATCCTAGAGTTCGGATGAAAAGGGGAAACATCTACCCTAATGTTACCATACTTGGATTGAGAACCTAATGTCTCTCCTACTCCCATCCTAAACGGAGGGACTAGGAATCCTATGGGGATCATGGCAAAAAGCACAAGAAGAACAAAGGAAGAATCAATCACAAGTAGAGAATACAAACATGACAAATGCACACTTAGAATGGTGGGAGGGAGGAAAAGTGTGTGGGGCAGCAGCCACCACAAGCGCGTCTCGACCTCAACAGCGATGCAAGAATGATGCAAACATGTGGAGAAAGCAAGAGATGAAAGCATATGAACATGCAAACGAAAACTCAATTCGAACCACATACTCAAGCATGCGAACAATTGAAAAATGATCGTACATGTCAACAAAATCATGATTAATCAACCACAAACAGTAACAAACAGCCAAAACAGTTCAATCCTAATGCATCATACTGATCTATGATGATTCGAATCGAACCGATATGCAAACATGTGTTGCACCCCAAAATTTGAGCAACAATTATTTATTCATTGAGTGTTTGAAAATGGATACCTTCATCAGAAAGTTCCAGAGATCCCCAGAGGAGTGGGTTGAAACCAGGGTTGTGTGCTTCATAGCTTGAGAGTTGTGGGTGCCCCTCAGATGATTCTGAGACTTTGAGAATGGACTAGATGTTTTGAGAAAGCTTATGAGATGTCTTGATAGCCATCATGAAGCCCAGAGAAGTCATTATGCAAGAGTTCAGAAGATTCAACCATGAATGGTAGAATTAGGGTTTTGACTGGGTCAACCCTAAGATAACTGAAGATTTGGAGAGGGTTGAGACCTAATCCAAGGGCCATGAGATCATGGAATGATGCATAGAGATGTTGTAAAGATGATTCCTAGACCAACTCATCATGATTGAAGAGTTTGAGAAGTTTTGAGTTAGGGTTTCTGAGGATTGTCAGTGAAAAAACCCTAATTTGATCCCTATCTTCCAGGCAGTTTTAGCTCTAGATGTGATTGATATCTCATCCTCCCCATCACGTGAATGTTGTAGAGCTTGTTCTAAGCTTTAATTTGAGTGGTGGAAGTCCCTGATAGGAGTTACAGAGCTCAAGTTATGGTTTTGACAAATTACAGGTCAGCAGAGGTGTGTGAATCTGGGTCCTTGAAAGTCACCCAACTTGCAGACAACTTTTGCCCTAGTAGGATGATTCCTATGACTTCTTGGTCAACATGAATGTTGGAGAGGATCTTCTTAGCTTTAATTTGAGTGGTGGAAGTCCTTTATTGGATTTGTGGAACTCAACTTATGGTTTGAACAAGACAGGGGTATTTTGGTCATTTGTCAGTTATAGGTCATTTTATCCAATGCCTAAAACTCTTATTTCCAAGCCTCAAATGGAAAAACTCAAAACATGAAAGTTGCTCAAAATGTGATTTTAAGTCTAGAAAGAAGGTCACAAATTGTTGGAAAAGCTCATAGCATGAGATTACATGATTGGTCAAAAATGAACTAAAAGTGGCTTATAAACTTGAAAAGTTGAAATTGAAAAGTGATTTGGGAGATCCACAAATCCAAAATAGGTCATCCAATATATCATTTTGATTGGAAAAACCATTTTGAGAACATTGGTTTAGCTAGAATTTTGAATTGGAGCTTTAAAATGGGTGATGCTTTGAAAAGTTATTACTTGAAAAAGAAGGCAATGTTGAAAAACCCTACACAAGCCAAAGATGAGCTTGTTTTTCACTCATCCCTTCTCAATATCTCACATAAGGACATTTTAAGACAAAATTACAAGGCATGAAGCATGGGAGATGAGATTTCCAACTTGTCATCACATGAGAATTTCAAGAAACTTCCACCACATTCTAGATGAATCTAGAAGCATCCAAGGATCATTATAAAGAGAGTGCATCAGAGAGTGATAAAGGTTGGTGATAGAGAGTCAAGTCAGAGGAGAAAGAGAGAGATACATTGCCATTAAAGAGCTACCTTCACAATCAAGCAACTTGAGTTTTCTTCATCACAAGCATCTTCCATCAACAACTCTTGCAAACAGAAGGTTGTGGATCATCCAAGGAGCATCTTGAACCAATTCCAAGGTCTGCAAGCATCCCCACGAGCCCTCACCATCATCCCTTTGACAGGTTCTTTCTTCCCCTTGTACCTCTTAATTTAATGGCTTTCTTTTAGCTTTATAGGTATAGAATGAATGTACTAGGGTAGATGACTCTTCCCCATGAATTAGGGCACGATTCATTGAGTTTCATAACAGGTGTAGGAATCTTTAATTTTCAAGAACTAGCTGGATTTTGAGTGTTAGTTAATATGCTATAGATAAGAATGATAAGAGTAGTGTAAGGAACAAGGTCATGCCATTAGATTGAAGCTTTACTAAGATTGATATCAGATGAACATGGTTGTACCAAGATGTTTAAGCCTTCTGTTAGGACATCTAGGGAGAATTAGGGGAAGGTGAGCGTATGGTTGTGTTGCTCTTGAGTAGTAGAGCAATTTTTGTTTTGGAATCGTGTGAAACCATGGCCTGAGCAGAGAGATAGAAGAGCTTGAAGATTAGGGCATGGAGGAGAGGGTTCTGAAAACCCTAAGTTGCGTTTGGGACGATGAAGGAGGTCCCTTAGATCAGTCTCTAAGTTTGACTCATTAATCAGATCCAGCGGCCGTGGTTTAGTCTGAGAATTGGAGGGAAGATTCAAAATAATTGAAACGCGGTCGTTTCATTAAACCGCGCTTGGGCTCAGCTTTCTATTCGCCCCCCCCCCCTTTTTCTGGCCCATATGTTTTGAACTAGCGTGAGGTGCTATTCACACCCCCCACTCCCTTTATTGATTTAATTGTTTTAATTTTGTTTTATTTTTTTTCTGTTTTGATTAATTCATTAAAAATTGAAAAATAACTCTTTTTTAATGCTTCTTTTTTCTATGATTAGATGATAATGTGTAGAAAATATTAAAAATAAAAATGGGATTTTATTTTTTAGTTTAGTATTTTAATAGATTTTTCTTTTAAAGTAGCTTTTATAATGTTTAGTTTTGTATCATGATTTTGTAGGAATTATTTTAGGACCTTCCCTTAGGGTTTTTAATCCATTCTTTTTTGTGAAATTAGATGATGAATCATAGTTCCCCATAGGATTTTTTCTAGAATTTTAGAATTAAATTTTGATTAGTTTAATTAGGGTAGATTTAGGGTATCCTAATTAGGGTTTAGATTGTGTTTAGGTGATGAATTCCTTTCTTTGAATAAGTTTTGTCTTGATTTTTAGGTAGAGGCCTATGTAGATGTTATGAGTAGGTGTTGAGGACCCTTGTGAATAATTGTTAGATTTTTCCCCATTAGTTTAGTATTTTTAGGTATTTTCTGAAGTTGCCTGTTGATTTTGTGTACCCTGTGGTTATCTGTTCATCTTTGGGGTGCATTGTGGGGAATTTGTTGAGGGGCTTGTGTTGCCTTGAAGACTTTGATGGAGAGCATCATGAAGTGAAGAGTGTAGATCAAGACTCAGAGACCCAGAGCTTGGCTTGCCCCCTGTCTGTGAGGTTTGAGATCCTGAAGTTTGAAGGAAGTTCATAGTACTTTCCTGAGGAAGGCACTATGAATGACTTTCATTCTTTCTTCTCACCTCTTTCTTAAGTATCCAATGATGTTGGAGCCAACTTGTGAGTTTAATTTCTCTTGAGGAGGAATGTAAACTGATCACATGTTGTTGAGCCACATGGGATACAATTCCTAAGTGGAAGCCTCCTAGTACTTTCCTGAGGAAGGTCCTGTGGGTCTGTTCACTTAGTTCCATTAGTTTGTCTAGGATTTCTCAAGTATCCAATGATGTTGGAGCCAACTTGTGAGTTTAATTTCTCCTGAGGAGGAATATAAACTGATCACAGTTGTTGAGCCGCATAGGATACAACTCCTAAGTGGAGGCCTCCTAGCACTTTCCTGAGGAAGGTCCTATGGGTCTATTCATTTAGTTCCACTAGTTCAAATAGGATTTCCTAAATATCCAGTGATGTTGGAGCCTGCTTGTGAGTTTAATTTCTCCTGAGGAGGAATGTAAACTGATCACAGTGGTTGAGCCACACAGGGTATGACTCCTGAGTATACACCTCCTAGTGTTCTCCTGAGGAAGACACTATGAGTCTGCTTGCTTAGCTCCCTTTCTTTGGTAAGCTTGTTTTGAAGCTTGAAGACTGGGATTGATTTCTCTTGTTTAGGGTTTTGCTTTAGTGCTTAGATCTGATTAGATTCTGTGTTAGGGTTAGGATTAGAGAGTAGATGATTCTTTCTCAAGCATGTGTTTTTGTTTACCTGATGGTACTTCCCTTCTTTATCTGTTCATTGCTTGATAGCATGTTGTTTATTTTCAGTATGATTACTGTTATTTCATGACTGGCTTGAGGTCGAGACGAGCTTGTGGAGGCTGAAGCCCCACACACATTTCCTCCCTCACTTGCATTGCATGCATTTTACTGTTAAAGCTGATGTTTTTGTCTGTTTTGGTGTATCATTGACATGATCCCTTAGGACTCTCATTTCCTCTGATGAGGATTTGATGATAGACTTTTAGGTTGAAACCTATGCATGACAACATCTAGGAGTTCCCTGTTCAAACCTCAACCATAGGATGAATCCATGGCATGATAACAGTAGGACTTGATAGTCTCCCTCCTAGTTGAGTCATTTTTCCCGTAGTTTCCCGAACTACGTTTGCTCTGATCTTTCATACCAGATGAAAGTACGTAGGCATAGGATGCGATATCCTAGTGAGAAACTTTCCCCCATAACCCGTAGTTAGCCGAACTACGTTGACTCTGATTTCTCATTCTCTGATGAGAATACGTAGGCATAAAGTGCGACGCTTTGCCGAGTCATTTTTCTTTCCTTTTTCAGCCAGCCTTGATAGGTAGATAGATTATAACCAACCCGTCCAAGTAAGCAAACAAGCGAGGATCCCGTCGAGTACGACGGACGTGAGGGGTGCTAATACCTTCCCCTTGCGTAACCGACTCCCGAACCCAGACAATGGTTGCGAGGACCTTGTCTTACCCTTTTTCGTCAGGTTTTTCCGATCGTTTCCTTTCCCGCTCTGAGGGATAAATAACGAAAGGTGGCGACTCTTCTGTCATGCCGGCACCTTATTTTCGCGCAAGCGACAGCTGGCGACTCTGCTGGGGACCGAACCCAGAATCTCTGGTTCTCCGGTTCCCTATGAGAGTCAATCCTATCGTTTGTGTGTTTGCTTGTTGGGTTGCGTTTATTTATCGCATTTTTACTTCCCGCATTTTTACTTCCTGCATTTTATTTCCAGTTCGATATGATTATCTGTGCTGCTGTGGGAGAGGGATGTTACTGTGAGTGAGAAGCCGGACCTGGGCTTGAGTACACACCTAGATATAGTTGCAGAGAAGTAGTAGACGAACCTGTCTGCTGAGCAGGCACAGTTCCCTACGAAAATCTGCGCTCAGACGAGATTCTTGCAGAGGTGCTCCTTTCCGGTCTTGAGGATCTGAGGGGAGTCCAGACGTGAGGATTGTCGACTCTGGGGACCGATCATTTGGAAGTCAGCTAAGAGAGGCCTCTTCATGACTTGATGATACCACTCCTTCTGGGAATCGTATCGTCATTCATGAAAGTCTGTGACGCTGACGACCGCATAGGACGCCGTACCTCTGTCCGTGGATTAGGTCCATCATACCTGTGAGTGGGGTTGGGATATTGCAGGAAACTTTGACCTCCAGACTACCTGGTTTTCTTGACAGTGAATCAGTTATGTTGGGTTCTCAGTTGCAGATATGTTCTTGATAGAGCAAGGGTTTGATCAGAGGATCTTATCATCGGGTGTTTGTCTGTTCTTGATAGAGCAGGCTTTGATCAGTGTATTATCATCAGTGGTTTGTTCTGGACGGAGCAGATTTTTGAGTGAGGTCTGAAGATCTCGTCAACAGTTGTTGTTTGTTCTTGATAGGGCAGATTTTGAGTGGGGTTTGAAGATCTCATCAGCAGCTGTGTATTTGTTCTTGAGAGGGCAGATTTGTGATTTGGGGTCCGAAGACTTCATCGACAGATATTCCTTGATCTTGCATCCGGGGTCTTTATTATCAGGCCTTTATTCTCGTCAGGACAGAATTTTGATCTCGATCCTACCAGATGGTTATTCACAGCAGATCAGATCAGTGGTTTTACGCCGGGGTTTCCTTCTCATCAGCGACTGTTGACATCGAATCTCCACAGCAGCCACCTGGATATATTGTTGCATACCTGCATTTTGCATTAGCTTGCATAATCATTCCATCAGCGTGTGTCTGTGACAGATACCGTTTCCCCGATCCAGGATCTTTCGCCTCTTATTGTGTTATTGCAGCCTCTCTCAGAAAGACTGTTGCGTACGGGTTCTCGGTCCCTGATGTGTCGAATCTGATTATTGCTATGTGAGGTTACTGTTTCCATGATTGGGCCTGGATTCCTCTCCTTATTATTGCCAGCAGGCGCCAGGGTCGGGGGATAATCTCTCAAGCACACAGACACACGCATGCATTTGCATGAAGCATTCTTGCATGACATACATTCTGTTACCTTTTCCTAACCTTTGATGTTGACAGGTTTTTCAGGTACTCAGGTTCCGAGCTGCTTTCGATCTCCAGGATTGATCAAAGACTCATCCACCGCTACTCAACTCGCGCCAATCAAACGAGAATCATGGACCAGGTACAGTCAGATGTTCAAGAGCTCCGTGAACGGATGGATCGTTTTATGGAGCTGATGCAAGTAGTTGCGAATGGGCAAGACCAGCTTCGTACTTTGGTTCAACCTCTCATCTCCAGGGTTGACAGTAATGGAATACTTCACGGCGGGGCCGTACCCACTCCTCCTCAAGGGGATACTCCACAGAACGTTGTTCCTGCTGCCGGAGGCAACGGTAGTGCTAACGGCAATCTCATGACTAATCTCGGACTTAACGCGGCGGGCGCCGTCAATGGTGGTTTGGGAGCCAATGTTAACATGGGGCCGGTCAACGGCAATGTTGGTGCAGGAAATATGGTGGTGCCTCAACCGTGGCTGGAGGACCATCAGGATGACATTTTCTCTCAGAGAGGTGCAGAGGCTGAATTGACTGCTGAAGCTCGACTCAGGTTCAAGGCGCTGGAAGACAAAATGAGAGACATAGAAAATCAGAACACATTGGGCGTTGACATGTCCAAACTCGGGTTGATTGCTGACTTTAAAGTACCTCACAAGTTCAAGGTGCCTATCTTTGAGAAGTATAGGGGCACTACTTGTCCCCGTGTTCACCTCCGATCTTATTACAGAAAGATGTCCGCTTATTCTGACGATGAGAAGTTGCTGATGCACTTCTTTCAGGATAGTCTTTCTGGTCCATCGCTCGAATGGTATATGGGTTTGGAACCCGCTGCTGTGCGCACCTGGAAAGACCTTGCAGAAGCGTTTGTTCTCCACTATCAATATAATAGCAACTTGGCTCCCAACCGAGTTCAGCTTCAGAATCTCTCGCAGCGGAGCAATGAAAGCTTCAAAGAGTACGCCCAGCGGTGGCGTGAATTGGCTGCTCGGGTCCAACCGCCGATGGTTGAGCGTGAGTTGGTACAAATGTTCGTGGCTACCCTTCCTGGAGTCTATTATGAGAAGCTGATCAGTGGCATGTCCGGAACATTCTCGGCCCTCATCACTTTGGGCGAGCATGTTGAAAATGGTATAAATATCGGAAAGATTCAGGGCGAATCATCCTCATCTGGAGGAGCTAGCAAGAAACCCTATACTGGCAAGCGTCGAGAAGGAGATGCCAGTGCTGTCACTAATGCTAGGAGAAAGGGCAAGGGCCCTCAGTCTCAGATCGCTAGCATAAACATCCCAGTTGCTCCCCCGCAGCCGCAGCAGCAGCCCCAGCAACAGAATAATCAGGGATATAAGAGATATCAGAATCGGGGTCCCCTCGCAAACCGTCATTTGGAAACTCCCCCTATGCCGTATGCACAGCTTCTGCAAACGCTGCTTCAGCTCCAATTGGTTCAGAAAAGGACACTGGCTCCCTTGACAGGGGCACCACCACCGGGGTATGATGCTAATGCTACTTGTGAATTTCATTCTGGGGCACCTGGCCATACAGTTGAGAATTGCAAAGCTTTTAAGCATAAAGTCCAGGACTTGGTCGACGCCAAGGTGATCAACTTTTCTGACAGCGTGCCCAACGTCACCAAGAATCCAATGCCTCATCATAGGGGAGGCGGAGTAAATGCTATTATCACTGAAGAGAATTCAGACTTGCTGACTGATGTCAAAGATCTGAAGACGCCGTTGAGTTTTGTTAAAGCTAAGTTGCTAAAGAAAGGCTTCTTTCCCGGATGTGGAGAGTTTTGTATGGCATGTGCTACACTTCCTGATGGATGTGAGCAGTTGATCGAAGGTATCCAAAGTCTGATGGCCGAGGGTATTTTGCAATTCAGTCGGAGCGTTGAGAATGCGTCAGGGGAAGTCGTGCTGAAGCAGGCGGACGAAGTTGCTACCATTACCATTCCTCGCCACCCTATCACTATTTCTGCGCCCCGACCACCTACTATCACCATCACCAGGGCCGGACCAATTCCATTCGAGAGCACTAATGCCGTCCCATGGCATTACGGCGCCGAAGTTTATTGTAATGGTCAGAAGATAGAGCTTGAGCCGTCCAGATCGACTGCGCAGAATCTTGCTGAAGTCAGTGGTATCACCAGAAGTGGTAGAGTGTTCGCGCCGGCAGAAGTCACAGCAGAGAAAGTGGTCCGAGCTGACGCTATGGATAAAGGTAAAGGTAAAGCTGTTGAAGAGGTTCCTGCAGGGGCAGAGAAAGACTTGTTGGTTAAAGATGCTGAAGAGTTCATGCGACTGATCAGGAAAAGTGACTACAAGATTGTAGATCATCTTCACCAGACTCCGTCAAAAATCTCGATTCTTAACCTGTTGCTGTGTTCTGAAGCGCACCGCAACGCATTATTGAAGGTATTGAATGCTGCATACGTGCCGCAGGAGATATCAGTAAATCAACTCGAGGAAGTAGTAGCCCATGTCAATGCTGGTAATGGGCTGGGATTTACAGATCTGGAGCTGACTTCCAAGGGAAGAGATCACAACAATGCCCTGCACGTCTCGATAGAGTGCAGAGGCACGATTATGTCACATGTCCTAGTAGATACGGGCTCCTCGCTCAACGTGCTTCCGAAGAAGGCACTGATGAAGTTGGATACCCGTGGACTGCTGTGCACGCCCAGTGATCTGGTCGTGAAGGCCTTTGACGGAACCAAGCGCCACGTCTTCGGAGAATTGACCCTGCCAATTCAGGTTGGTCCAGAGACGTTTAATGCGGTGTTCTATATTATGGATATCATGCCCGCCTATAGTTGCCTCTTAGGTCGGCCGTGGATCCATTCTGCTGGTGCCGTGACGTCCACGCTGCATCAGAAGCTTAAGTATGCTGTTGGGGGCAGCATAGTGACAGTCTGTGGAGAGGAGGACATCATGGTAAGCCACCTGTCATCCTTTAAATATGTCGAAATGGATGGTGAGATCCATGAGACTCTTTGCCAAGCGTTTGAAACCGTCAGGGTGAAGGAGGTAGCTCCCGTTGTTGCAGAGAAGCAAGAGGTGAACCTCTCCTCGTTTAAGGAAGCTCGGGCTGTTGTCGAAGCTGGTTCCACCCCAGGCTGGGGACACGTTTTGGATATACCAATCAAGCAGGATAAGTTTGGATTGGGATATTCTCCGCAAGCTGAAGCTTCATCTTCTTCTGGCAGCTCGTCTCGTGGGAAAGGGCCGATCCTATTCACCAAGGGGGGAGTAATTTTCGAGAGTATCAACGCAACGTCGGAGGACAGCGGGGACAGTGATTGTGATCTTGACGCCTGGATTCAACCGAGCAAGCCAGGCGAGCGCCTCCACAATTGGACCATCAAGGAGATCATCAAGCTGACAAGTGAAGAGTAATGATTTGCTTTTTACAATCTTTGTACAACCCTATGTCCTGCCCGGGGCATAGCGGTTTTACTGTCAGGGCCTTGTTGGATTATGTGTATGCATTTTGTTAATAAATAAAAGGCGTTTTCTTCGTAATCAAATATTGTGTTCTCTGTTATTCATGCTTTATGTTTGTTTCGAAAAACAGCAAAATGGCAACGAGGTTCGTGCTAACCTGCATATTCCTGCTTTAAACTTAACCCTTGTTATTGCAGGATCCACGTAACAGATGACATCGACTCTGGACCCTCTACGGCTCACTACGACTTTGATTGCCCGATCTATCAAGCCGAGGATGAGATTGATGAAGACGAAGACCTTCCGGAAGAGTTGGCCCGCTTGTTGAGACAAGAGGAGAAGGTTATTCTGCCTCATGAGGAGGATATTGAGATCATAAATCTGGGTTCTGAGGAGCTTATCAGGAATGTCAGAGTTGGGGCTGCGCTGCAGAATGATGTCAAGCATAGACTGGTCGAGATGCTTCGAGAGTATAGTGACGTCTTTGCTTGGTCATATGAGGATATGCCCGGACTTGACACAGATATCGTGGTTCATCGCTTGCCGTTGCAAGAAGATTGCCCTCTAGTCAAGCAGAAGCTCAGGAGGACGAGACCAGACATGGCTGTAAAAATCAAAGAAGAAGTCCAGAAGCAGTTGGACGCAGGATTTCTAGCCGTTACCACTTACCCTCCGTGGGTCGCCAACATAGTGCCTGTACCGAAGAAGGACGGTAAGGTACGCATGTGCGTCGATTATCGGGATTTGAACAGGGCGAGCCCTAAGGATGATTTCCCGTTGCCTCATATCGATGTGTTGGTCGACAATACAGCCCAGTTTTCCGTGTTTTCGTTCATGGATGGCTTCTCCGGTTACAATCAGATTAAGATGGCGCCGGAGGACATGGAGAAAACGACGTTTATTACCCCCTGGGGCACGTTTTGCTACAAGGTAATGCCCTTCGGTCTGAAGAACGCAGGGGCCACTTACCAGCGAGCAATGGTAACTTCGTTTCATGATATGATTCATCATGAGATCGAGGTCTATGTTGATGACATGATTGCGAAGTCCCAAACGGAGGAAGAGCATCTGGTCAATTTGCTGAAGCTGTTTGAAAGGCTTAGGAAGTTCAGGCTGAGGCTGAATCCTAACAAGTGCACTTTCGGAGTGCGGTCCGGAAAGTTATTGGGGTTTATCGTTAGTGAACGAGGTATCGAAGTTGATCCTGCAAAAATAAAAGCTATCCAAGAGATGCCAACGCCGAAGACAGAAAAAGAAGTTCGTGGTTTCTTGGGCCGAATAAACTACATTGCAAGGTTTATCTCTCAGCTCACGGCCACTTGTGAACCGATGTTCAAGTTGTTAAAGAAAAATCAGGCGATTACTTGGAATGAGGATTGCCAGAAGGCATTCGATAAGATAAAGCAGTATCTTCAAGAACCTCCAATCTTGATACCCCCAGTGGCTGGACGGCCATTAATCATGTACTTGACAGTTCTGGAGAATAGTATGGGGTGTGTTCTCGGTCAGCACGACGAGACGGGCAGAAAAGAGCATGCCATTTATTATTTGAGTAAAAAGTTCACTGAGTGTGAATCTCGATACTCGATGCTGGAGAAGACGTGTTGTGCATTAGCTTGGGCCGCCAAACGTCTACGACAGTATATGCTCAATCACACCACTATGCTAATTTCGAAGATGGATCCGATCAAGTACGTCTTCGAGAAGCAGGCTCTTTCGGGCAGGATTGCCAGATGGCAGATGGTGTTAACAGAATATGATATTCAGTACGTCTCTCAGAAAGCCATCAAGGGAAGCGTATTGTCTGATTACCTTGCCGAACAGCCGATCGAAGACTATCAGCCAATGAAGTTCGAATTCCCTGACGAGGACATTATGTTTCTCAAAGCGAAGGATTGCGATGAGCCATTGCCCGATGAGGGACCAGATAGGAAGTCTCAGTGGAAGTTGATATTTGACGGAGCGGTTAATTCCTATGGAAGTGGTATCGGGGCTATCATCACGACTCCTCACGGATCCCACATCCCGTTTACTGCAAGACTGACGTTTTCAGTTACCAACAACGAAGCCGAGTATGAAGCGTGTATTATGGGTCTAGAAGAGGCAATTGATTTGAGAATCAAGAATCTAGACATATATGGTGACTCAGCGCTTGTAATCAATCAGATCAAAGGGGAGTGGGAGACTCGTCAAGCGAATCTAGTGCCGTACATGAATTATGCCAGGAGGCTGCTTCCGTTCTTTGACCGAGTAGAACTTCATCATGTACCCCGGGCTGAAAATCAAATGGCTGATGCTTTAGCCACGTTGGCTTCAATGTATAAGGTCAATCTTTGGAATGAAGCTCCAAGCATTGTTCTTTCGCGTCTTGACAGACCAGCATATGTGTTCGCAATCGAGGATGCCACTGACGGCAAGCCATGGTTCCACGACATCCAGACCTTCCTTATGACTAAGGAGTATCCTGCGGGTGCGTCAACCCAGGATAAGAAGACTCTGAGGAGGCTATCTGGAAACTTTTACCTCAACCCTGATGGAGTGTTGTATAAGAGAAACCACGATCTCGTGCTACTCAGATGTGTAGATGAGAAAGAGGCAAGTATGCTCATGGAAGAAGTCCATGAGGGCACATTTGGTACGCACGCCGGCGGGCATGCCATGACGAGAAAGATCCTGAGAGCAGGATATTACTGGTTGACTATGGAGTCGGATTGCTTCAGATTCGCGAAGAAATGTCACAAATGCCAGATTTATGCTGATAAAGTTCATGTGCCGCCGTGCCCATTGAATGTCATGTCCTCCCCTTGGCCGTTCTCCATGTGGGGCATTGACATGATAGGCAAGATCGAGCCCACTGCATCCAATGGTCATCGCTTTATTCTGGTAGCTATCGACTACTTCACCAAATGGGTGGAGGCAGCCTCGTACGCTAATGTGACCAAGCAGGTGGTAGCTAAGTTCATAAAGAGGGACATCATCTGTCGCTATGGAATTCCCGAGCGGATCATTACTGATAATGGTTCGAATTTGAATAATAAGATGATGAAGGAGCTGTGCCAGAGCTTCAAGATTGAACACCACAACTCATCTCCCTACCGGCCGAAGATGAATGGCGCTGTTGAAGCGGCCAATAAGAACATCAAGAAGATTGTTCAGAAGATGGTTGTGACATATAAAGATTGGCACGAGATGCTGCCGTTTGCCTTGCACGGTTATCGTACGACGGTGCGTACGTCGACCGGGGCAACTCCTTTCTCCTTGGTGTACGGTATGGAAGCTGTCCTACCGCTAGAAGTGGAGATTCCCTCTTTGCGAGTTTTGGTTGATGTGAAACTTGATGAGGCAGAATGGGTTACGAACCGCTTGAACCAGCTCAGCCTGATGGACGAGAAGAGGTTAGCATCGATTGCATTTGGTCGCCTGTACCAAAGCCGAATGAAGAAAGCTTATGATAAGAAGGTGCGTCCTCGAAGCTTTCAGACGGGTGATCTCGTCCTGAAGAAGATTCTTCCGCCACACTCCGATCACCGGGGCAAGTGGACTCCGAATTACGAAGGGCCGTATGTCGTCAGCAAGGTCTTCTCAGGAGGAGCTTTGTTGTTATCCACGATGGATGGTGAAGATTTTGCATCCCCGGTGAACGCGGACGCAGTTAAAAAATACTTTGCTTGAAAGCGACCCGCTGGACAAAAAAGAAAGAGTCCAGGCAAAAAAGGGGCATCCCGGCGAACCAAAAACAGAATAAAAGGTTCGGGCAAAAATTAGGGATATATTGAAAAAATGTACACCCGCGAAGTCGAAAACCTACACTGGGCGGCTTCGGCAAAAAAGGGTATCCCGGTGAACTGAAAACCCGAAAGGGCGGTTCACGCAAAAGTTAGGGATTTGAATAAGCAAATGACTGCGTTCCGCGTATGGACTTTCATTGTTTAGTGGTTCGGAAGACCTGAGGGCCGTATATCCGAATCAATCTCTTCCAAAGCTGAAGCATCGGAGAAGTATCGAAGTCGAGTGGGTCTTAGAGGGATCAACTCATGGTGTTCGTCTACGCCTCGATTGCCGACATTTGTATATACTGATGTATATTTATGTTTTCTTTTTGCGCGACTTCCTCATTTCAGGAGCTTGCCTCTGTTGTAAAACATTTTTGCCCATTCAGGGGTTCATCATCAATAAAATGCACATTATTCAGCAATTCTACTTGTCTGTTTAGCATTTATCTGTTTTGTTTGCGAATGAGAACGCCGATGTGTTTTTTGATAAAATGCGCATACATAAACTTACGGGCCTAAGCCCATTGATTGTTGAAACAATTAACTAACTGAATATTGTCACGAGATAATAACCCTGATAGGCCCCTTTGAGGAGGGTATCTTGTCTGCTTGTTTTGTTGCAGGTATAGCCCTTGCCAGAAGATGCGCCGTGCGTATCCCCGAAGCAGGATGAGTCCTCCTTCTTCAGCAGAGTTCAGTAGTTTCTCCTCCGCAGGATCTAAACGCAAGATAGTGGGCATTGATATGTCTTCCCCAGGTAGAGGTGATTCTTTTCCCCAAGCAGACGCATCCTGAAGGAATGTCACCTCATCGGCTGAGTCAAGCACCGAAGAATGATGCTGTCTCTTCCCCAGCACCGGGTCACAAGTGCAGAGTTCATGGAAATGTTCGGGAGCTGAAGCTCGTGTTTTCCCCAGTAAAGTCGTCGAAGCAGGTGTCTCCCCCGCACTGGGTCACAAGTGCAGGTTTCGTAGGAAGCTAGTCGTATACCGAAGTATGCAGTAACTGATGATGCCAGACTGAAGTCTCCAGCGGAATTGAGATTCCTCACCAGAGTCAGGCTCTCTCCTGAAGTTCGATGATTCCCTCTTCCCCAGTAAAGTGGTGGAACAGCTGATGCTGTATTCCCCTGCAGAGTTGTACTCTCCCCCGAAGTCAGATGATCCTTTCTTCCCCAGCGGAATTGAAATCCCTCATCAGAGTCGTACTCTCCAGCGAAGTAGAATGATTTCCCTCCCCGACTGAGTCCGCAGAAAAGCAGAATCCTTGGAAGTCGGTCGGATCATGATTGATTTTCCCCAGCAGAGCGTGGGGCAACTAGTGTTGTGTTTCCTCAGAATCGCACTCTCTCCACCGAAGCAGAATGACTTCTCCTTCCTCAGCCGAGTTTGCAGATGTCCAAGAGATCCGAATCCTTGGAAGTTGATCAGATCATGATTGGTTTTTCCCCAGCGGAGTATTGAACAGCTGAAGTTGGTTCCCCGCAGAGTGGTCATCCCCAGAAGAGTGGTCGAGACGTTCGCGCAGTTCATTCTCGCAATTGATATCAGCAGATCCGAGTTCTCATAGAGCTTCGTCCCCTGCAGCAATCAGCTGAAGTTGTTCCCTGCAGCAGTTCGCGGAAGATCAATTCCCCAGACAGAGCCTGATTGATATTGGCGTGTTCACGTTCTCCTCAGTAGGATGATTCCTCTATCTGAGTAGTTCTTTCTCCTTGACAGGAGAATTCCCCTCGGCATTTATTTTACTGACGGGATCGCATCATTGTGCATGACTGCATAGCATTTAACGCTGCATAGCATTGTGCATGATTGCACGGCATTTAGCATAAACGCATATCATTCCCACCGTGTGGGGCATAGTGCAGAAGCATACACATCATAAGCATGATCTAGGTCATTATCATCCTTGTTTTACAGGTGCTCCACCAAGAGACTAGTTGCTCAGGATGATTCCTGATATTCTCTCCAACAAGGTCGCTTTCTTAAGATGATTCTTAAGACCCCGGTGTAATCCCCACAGTCGCTCGCTCAAGATGATTTTTGAGATCCCCAGCGAAGTCTCCAGTTCAAGACGACTCTCAAATCCCTCAGCAAGGCCATTTGCTTAAGACGATTCTTAAGACCTCAGTACAGCTTCCCGGGTTGTTCGCCTAGTATGATACTTGAGCTCCCCAATAGCGCCTCCAGCAAGAGTTGCCCAGGAAGATTCCTGGAATTCCCAACAGAATGTTTGCTCCAGAAAGGTTATTAGTTCAGGACGATTCTTGAAGATGCCCGACGGATCTGTTTGTTCAAGTTGATTCTTGAAGTCCTCAGCAGCATGATATGTCTGCTCCAACAACGATGTCTAATCTGAAGATGGATTTCGTAAGCGCCCGATGGCGATATCAGAAGGTTCCAGTGAGTCCAGATTTCCGTGTTGAAGAATCAACGGGGGGCTAAAGACAAGGTTCCAGGGTTGTAGATACAACAAAGTGATTCGTGTGAGTCTGAAGACCAAGTCAGTTGTCCTGAGGAGATGATTGATTGCGATCAAGTGAATAGTGTTTCTTCTGACTGAAGTCGAAAATGTTTCTCCAGCTGAAGCGGAGTTTTCGCCTGAAGGCAAAGTGTTTGAATCCCCGTAGAATCATGAATGGCTCAGGATACCATTTCTCTGACTGAAGTCACAACTTTCCTAAGCTGAAGCGAAGGTGCCTGAGGGCAAGGTTATCCCCAAGGTCATGAATGACCTAGGATTCATTTTTCGGACTGAAGGCCGAAGTATATCCCTGACTGAAGTCTCGGATGCTCTATAGCAGAGGCGGAATTGCCTGAAGGCATATCCATGTATCCTTGAAGGTCAAGGACCATTGCTTTAGACTGAAGTCGAAGATACCTCCTGCAAAGTTGCCGACGGGCAAAGTTTATATCCTTGAAGGCCAAGGATGATTATCTTCAGGAGTGCGTGAAGATCTGTTCTAGCTGAAGCTGGAAGTGGCCAGGGGGCAGGGTTTCATATATCTTTAACGTTGAAGTTCTACGATTTCTCAGTATGCAGTAGTATTTGGATGTTCGTTATGGTTCTGAGGGTGAACCCCAGATCAGAGTGTGCTTGGTTGAGTCTCTCATCCCCAGCAGAGTAGTTTCAAATACACAAATGTACCTTTTGTTCCATTTACCAGGGGTGAACCCCAGGTCAGAGATGTTTAAGATCATCATTTGTTCGGCGGCGAAGTTGAATGTTTGTTTGACGGCGAGGTCAGACTCTTTAAACCCCCAGTAGAGACGATGTTTGTCCGACGGTAATGTCAGATTTAGTTCTCCAGCGGTGATGTTGGGTATTTTGATTGTCTGGCGGTGAGATCCAGATCAGTATTTCTCCAGCTAGCGGTCGTGCAGCTAGTATTGCAGTATTCAAAGGTTTGTTCCCCGCAGAGTATCGTGTGCTCGTGCGGTTGGCAAATTTTCGGGTTTACCGATATTCAACCGTCTCGCACCTTGATTGGGTGAGAGCCGTTCGCTTCTCACCCAGTCAGGTTCAAGCCGTTTGAATAGGGGCAGCTGTTGCACCCCAAAATTTGACCAACAATTATTTATTCATTGAGTGTTTGAAAATGGATACCTTCATCAGAAAGTTCCAGAGATCCCCAGAGGAGTGGGTTGAAACCAGGGTTGTGTGCTTCATAGCTTGAGAGTTGTGGGTGCCCCTCAGATGATTCTGAGACTTTGAGAATGGACTAGATGTTTTTAGAAAGCTTATGAGATGTCTTGATAGCCATCATGAAGCCCAGAGAAGTCATTATGCAAGAGTTCAGAAGATTCAACCATGAATGGTAGAATTAGGGTTTTGACTGGGTCAACCCTAAGATAACTGAAGATTTGGAGAGGGTTGAGACCTAATCCAAGGGCCATGAGATCATGGAATGATGCATAGAGATGTTGTAAAGATGATTCCTAGACCAACTCATCATGATTGAAGAGTTTGAGAAGTTTTGAGTTAGGGTTTCTGAGGATTGTCAGTGAAAAAACCCTAATTTGATCCCTATCTTCCAGGCAGTTTTAGCTCTAGATGTGATTGATATCTCATCCTCCCCATAACATGAATGTTGTAGAGCTTGTTCTAAGCTTTAATTTGAGTGGTGGAAGTCCCTGATAGGAGTTACAGAGCTCAAGTTATGGTTTTGACAAATTACAGGTCAGCAGAGGTGTGTGAATCTGGGTCCTTGAAAGTCACCCAACTTGCAGACAACTTTTGCCCTAGTAGGATGATTCCTATGACTTCTTGGTCAACATGAATGTTGGAGAGGATCTTCTTAGATTTAATTTGAGTGGTGGAAGTCCTTGATTGGATTTGTGGAACTCAACTTATGGTTTGAACAAGACAGGGCTATTTTGGTCATTTGTCAGTTATAGGTCATTTTATCCAATGCCTAAAACTCTTATTTCCAAGCCTCAAATGGAAAAACTCAAAACATGAAAGTTGCTCAAAATGTTATTTTTAGTCTAGAAAGAAGGTCACAAATTGTTGGAAAAGCTCATAGCATGAGATTACATGATTGGTCAAAAATGAACTAAAAGTGGCTTATAAACTTGAAAAGTTGAAATTGAAAAGTGATTTGGGAGATCCACAAATCCAAAATAGGTCATACAATATATCATTTTGATTGGAAAAACCATTTTGAGAACATTGGTTTAGCTAGAATTTTGAATTGGAGCTTTAAAATGGGTGATGCTTTGAAAAGTTATTACTTGAAAAAGAAGGCAATGTTGAAAAACCCTACACAAGCCAAAGATGAGCTTGTTTTTCACTCATCCCTTCTCAATATCTCACATAAGGACATTTTAAGACAAAATTACAAGGCATGAAGCATGGGAGATGAGATTTCCAACTTGTCATCACATGAGAATTTCAAGAAACTTCCACCATATTCTAGATGAATCTAGAAGCATCCAAGGATCATTATAAAGAGAGTGCATCAGAGAGTGATAAAGGTTGGTGATAGAGAGTCAAGTCAGAGGAGAAAGAGAGAGATACATTGCCATTAAAGAGCTACCTTCACAATCAAGCAACTTGAGTTTTCTTCATCACAAGCATCTTCCATCAACAACTCTTGCAAACAGAAGGTTGTGGATCATCCAAGGAGCATCTTGAACCAATTCCAAGGTCTGCAAGCATCCCCACGAGCCCTCACCATCATCCCTTTGACAGGTTCTTTCTTCCCCTTGTACCTCTTAATTTAATGGCTTTCTTTTAGCTTTATAGGTATAGAATGAATGTACTAGGGTAGATGACTCTTCCCCATGAATTAGGGCACGATTCATTGAGTTTCATAACAGGTGTAGGAATCTTTAATTTTCAAGAACTAGCTGGATTTTGAGTGTTAGTTAATATGCTATAGATAAGAATGATAAGAGTAGTGTAAGGAACAAGGTCATGCCATTAGATTGAAGCTTTACTAAGATTGATATCAGATGAACATGGTTGTACCAAGATGTTTAAGTCTTCTGTTAGGACATCTAGGGAGAATTAGGGGAAGGTGAGCGTATGGTTGTGTTGCTCTTGAGTAGTAGAGCAATTTTTGTTTTGGAATCGTGTGAAACCATGGACTGAGCAGAGAGATAGAGGAGCTTGAAGATTAGGGCATGGAGGAGAGGGTTCTGAAAACCCTAAGTTGCGTTTGGGACGATGAAGGAGGTCCCTTAGATCAGTCTCTAAGTTTGACTCATTAATCAGATCCAGCGGCCGTGGTTTAGTCTGAGAATTGGAGGGAAGATTCAAAATAATTGAAACGCGGTCGTTTCATTAAACCGCGCTTGGGCTCAGCTTTCTATTCGCCCCCCCCCCCCCCCCCTTTTTCTGGCCCATATGTTTTGAACTAGCGTGAGGTGCTATTCACACCCCCCACTCCCTTTATTGATTTAATTGTTTTAATTTTGTTTTATTTTTTTTCTGTTTTGATTAATTCATTAAAAATTGAAAAATAACTCTTTTTTAATGCTTCTTTTTTCTATGATTAGATGATAATGTGTAGAAAATATTAAAAATAAAAATGGGATTTTATTTTTTAGTTTAGTATTTTAATAGATTTTTCTTTTAAAGTAGCTTTTATAATGTTTAGTTTTGTATCATGATTTTGTAGGAATTATTTTAGGACCTTCCCTTAGGGTTTTTAATCCATTCTTTTTTGTGCAATTAGATGATGAATCATAGTTCCCCATAGGATTTTTTCTAGAATTTTAGAATTAAATTTTGATTAGTTTAATTAGGGTAGATTTAGGGTATCCTAATTAGGGTTTAGATTGTGTTTAGGTGATGAATTCCTTTCTTTGAATAAGTTTTGTCTTGATTTTTAGGTAGAGGCCTATGTAGATGTTATGAGTAGGTGTTGAGGACCCTTGTGAATAATTGTTAGATTTTTCCCCATTAGTTTAGTATTTTTAGGTATTTTCTGAAGTTGCCTGTTGATTTTGTGTACCCTGTGGTTATCTGTTCATCTTTGGGGTGCATTGTGGGGAATTTGTTGAGGGGCTTGTGTTGCCTTGAAGACTTTGATGGAGAGCATCATGAAGTGAAGAGTGTAGATCAAGACTCAGAGACCCAGAGCTTGGCTTGCCCCCTGTTTGTGAGGTTTGAGATCCTGAAGTTTGAAGGAAGTTCATAGTACTTTCCTGAGGAAGGCACTATGAATGACTTTCATTCTTTCTTCTCACCTCTTTCTTAAGTATCCAATGATGTTGGAGCCAACTTGTGAGTTTAATTTCTCCTGAGGAGGAATGTAAACTGATCACATGTTGTTGAGCCACATGGGATACAATTCCTAAGTGGAAGCCTCCTAGTACTTTCCTGAGGAAGGTCCTGTGGGTCTGTTCACTTAGTTCCATTAGTTTGTCTAGGATTTCTCAAGTATCCAATGATGTTGGAGCCAACTTGTGAGTTTAATTTCTCCTGAGGAGGAATATAAACTGATCACAGTTGTTGAGCCGCATAGGATACAACTCCTAAGTGGAGGCCTCCTAGCACTTTCCTGAGGAAGGTCCTATGGGTCTATTCATTTAGTTCCACTAGTTCAAATAGGATTTCCTAAATATCCAGTGATGTTGGAGCCTGCTTGTGAGTTTAATTTCTCCTGAGGAGGAATGTAAACTGATCACAGTGGTTGAGCCACACAGGGTATGACTCCTGAGTATACACCTCCTAGTGTTCTCCTGAGGAAGACACTATGAGTCTGCTTGCTTAGCTCCCTTTCTTTGGTAAGCTTGTTTTGAAGCTTGAAGACTGGGATTGATTTCTCTTGTTTAGGGTTTTGCTTTAGTGCTTAGATCTGATTAGATTCTGTGTTAGGGTTAGGATTAGAGAGTAGATGATTCTTTCTCAAGCATGTGTTTTTGTTTACCTGATGGTACTTCCCTTCTTTATCTGTTCATTGCTTGATAGCATGTTGTTTATTTTCAGTATGATTACTGTTATTTCATGACTGGCTTGAGGTCGAGACGAGCTTGTGGAGGCTGAAGCCCCACACACATTTCCTCCCTCACTTGCATTGCATGCATTTTACTGTTAAAGCTGATGTTTTTGTCTGTTTTGGTGTATCATTGACATGATCCCTTAGGACTCTCATTTCCTCTGATGAGGATTTGATGATAGACTTTTAGGTTGAAACCTATGCATGACAACATCTAGGAGTTCCCTGTTCAAACCTCAACCATAGGATGAATCCATGGCATGATAACAGTAGGACTTGATAGTCTCCCTCCTAGTTGAGTCATTTTTCCCGTAGTTTCCTGAACTACGTTTGCTCTGATCTTTCATACCAGATGAAAGTACGTAGGCATAGGATGCAATATCCTAGCGAGCAACTTTCCCCCATAACCCGTAGTTAGCCGAACTACGTTGACTCTGATTTCTCATTCTCTGATGAGAATACGTAGGCATAAAGTGCGACGCTTTGCCGAGTCATTTTTCTTTCCTTTTTCAGCCAGCCTTGATAGGTAGATAGATTATAACCAACCCGTCCAAGTAAGCAAACAAGCGAGGATCCCGTCGAGTACGACGGACGTGAGGGGTGCTAATACCTTCCCCTTGCGTAACCGACTCCCGAACCCAGACAATGGTTGCGAGGACCTTGTCTTACCCTTTTTCGTCAGGTTTTTCCGATCGTTTCCTTTCCCGCTCTGAGGGATAAATAACGAAAGGTGGCGACTCTTCTGTCATGCCGGCACCTTATTTTCGCGCAAGCGACAACATGCAAGTAAAATAGCAAATATGGCATTCTGGCACAATGTTAATCGGTTAACCTGTGTAAAACAAGTGAAAAATCTAGAAATTCGTAGGTGTTAATCGGTTAACACCAGGCTTTAACCGATTAACACCCTGAAACTTTGAAAAAATTTGAATATTTGAATTGGTTAACCGGTTAACCATATACGTTAATCGGTTAACACTGTACCTGAATCCAAAAACAGCAAACAGAAAATCACTTTTAGCAACATAACAACTTATCCAAGTTCCAACAGATCAACTTATCAATTAAGCACGAAATTGACAACAGAAAACAGAGATCCAATAGCATGGATACACAATTGCACAACAACATCATAAATTGAACGGATCAAAATCAACAAAATTCAATCGAATATGAAGATTAACATGATAAGCTCAAAAATTAAATTGGATCGAGAATTCCAACCTTCGAATCACATAATTGATTCGGTAAATGTTGATCAACTGAATTTGAGTAGATCAAATGCTAGAAATCCGTAAAACTTCAAGATCCACAACAATTGATGTTGTATGAATGAAGATCCACCAAATTTGAGTCAAAAAGCTTCAAGTAATCACTTCTAGATCCAACTCCAGATTCAGATCCAAGCTTGCACCAAAATTGAAGATGAAAATTGATTCAGTGATGATGGTAGATGAAGGATTATGCTCAAGAAGCTATTGATTCCAATGAAGAATCAATAGTTCTAAGGAAAAAGAGCTTTGAGTGATTTTTGGTTATGGAGAAGTTGAGAGAATTTGAGAGAGAATTCTGATCAATTCTGAAAATGGATGTGAGAAATGAAAATTGGATGGTTTGCTTTGGAGTAAATCACTTAAATATGATCTAGGTTTGGATCGCAAAGCAAGGATTGGAATTTGGGTTGGAAATCAAGGCTTGGAATGTGGAATGGAGTTTTGGAGGGAAATATGAAATTTAAAGGTGTTCTAGATCCTTCCCACATGAAAATTTGAATTTCAAGGTGATCAAAATTGGACCCCAAGTGCATTTGGCTTGCAAAATCACGTACAGGGCAAATTCTGCTACGGTTAACCGGTTAACCATATGCGTTAACCGGTTAACACTGTTAAAACTTCAATTCTTGGTTAATTCTCCAATGCTTAATTGGTTAACCATATGTGTTAACTGATGAACACCTTCAAAAATTTAAATTTGGCACCTTTTGGTGGGAAATATGTCCATTTTCCCTGTTTCAACTGTTCGGAGCTCTGTTTAGTTGCTGAACATCATTTTTTTACTGTTGTCACTATGAAGATGCTTGTTACGAGCCTGGGTGCTGCTTTCTGATCTGAAATTAACTTGCAAAAAATAAAAATCGGCCGCCTGACCGCTGGACCAAAATAAATGTCTGATATTCTGATGCTCGTTGTTTGATGTTTCGTCTCTTGCTTCGAAATGAACTTGAGCCACAAGAACGCCTTGATCCCATGCCTCGCGAACGAATGCTATGCAATACGAATGCTAAATGCAAAGAAACAAAAGCCAGATACAGATAGAAAACGAAAGGCAAATTTTGGGGTGCTACAACTGCCCCTATTCAAGCGACTTGGACTTGAAGGGAGGAAAAGCATCCGCTTTCAAACATTCAAGGTATAAGATGATTAAATACAAAAGAACCCGGAAATTTGCACCCCGCGGGAATGTAAAACAGTGACCACCAACCAAGAGTCGGAAAACGACGCACTGGGGATAACAATCCAATATAATTTGAAATCCATCCAAAAGATATCAACAAAGAGTGGGAACGAACTTTCCCTTAAAACATCAACCAAAAGTCGGGATATCGAACTCGGAATACCAACCAAGATTTGGAACAAACCCGGCTGGGGAACAAAAAAGTAATCAAACATCTTTGTGGCGGCTCCACTGAGAAAAGTGTATACTAATTAGACGACTCTGTGGAGAACAAACTAGCAACACCATCCAAAAGATGGAATGAGAGTGACTCTCTGGGGATAAAACCACCCCCACCAACCAAGAGTCGAAATCCATACTAACCGAAATTTCCATAGCACTTCACTGGGGGGCATACTGACCAAAAGTCGGAAACAACAACCGGAAAACAAAGGTTACAAACCAAGAGTTGGAAAAACGTCGACAAAATCAACCACACCAGATATGGCGTCCTTACTAGGGAATCAAAGGCTACCAACCAAGAGTTGGAAAACAAACCGACATCCACGACTGACCATACCGGGGAAACCATAACCACCAACCAAAAGTTGGAAAACGCCAAACCTCCTCATCAACCAAAATTTGAGATAACGACTCTGCTGAGGAATAAGGAGGGCTACCAACCAAAAGTTGGGACAACAACTAACGTCCCAGCCCAACCCTACTGGGGACTAGGGGAATACCAACCAAGAGTTGGGACAACTGCAGGGGATAACATCCAACCAAAAGTTGGGAAACTAAGATACTAACCAATAGTTAGAATCACCATGAAACACCATTGATCAAAGGTCGGAACACAAGCTGCTAACCAAGAGTTAGGATTGCCGGGGAAAAATCCTCATCGACCAAAAGCTACTAACTAAGAGTTAGGATAGCTGGGGGACGCTACACGAAGCTAACTCCACCACAGAAGGCTACCAACTAAAAGTTGAGATGATCATCCCGAATTATCAACCAAGAGTTGAAATAAAAGGCCACTAACCAAGAGTTAGAATAACAAATATTGCCAACCAAAATTTGAAACAAAGAACTCTGCGCGGGGAAACCAAAGATTACCAACCAGCAGTTGGGATCACCTTCTAGGCCAACCAAAAGTAGGAACACCAAATACAACCATCTGAACTGCGCTAGAGGGTACCGACCAAGAGTTGGAATCCACGACTCTGCTGAGAGAAAATAAAGAATAACCACCAAAAGTTGGAATAACATCCAAACGCCACCGGGTCATCAACCAAAAGTTGAAATAAAACAACGATGACCAACCAAAAGTCGGGACAACTCTGTTGGGAAAAAACCACAAGCTCGACCAGGGAAGACTACACTCGCAAGCGGCTCACCTGAGGAAAGAGAAGACATTCACCCAAAAGGTTCAGCTGGGAAGAATCTGATAAGATAACCAACCCAAAAATCCATCCTAACGCGGACAACATGAAAATCCCTTGATTCAAACAAATCTCTGCTGAAACGAATATTCGGTCCCGAAACACCACGCCTGGCTTATGCTTCAGATGCTTATGTTTGAAAATGGTGTAATGCTCCATACGAAATGGAAATGCTACGCGTTTGAAAGATGCTAATGCAAATGCAAATGCAAAAGAACCAACCCAGCAAAATAAATGCTAGGGAGAAAAGATACCCACTCCGTCGGGGAAGAGAAACAACCCAGCCGGGAAGAGAAATCCACACCACCGAGGATCAAATCCTCTGGGAAATTGAATAGCTCGACTGGAACACCAGTAATTCTATGCTTAAATCAAACCCCTTCTGCTAAGGAAACCGTCCCTGTGGGGGAAAAATAGTCGACCACTGAAGATTGACTTTACTCTGCTCGGGGAATTATCCCTGACTGGCATTCCCGAAAACTCTATCCTGCTCGGGGAGAAAATCCACTCTGCTTAGGATTACATCAAATATCAACCTGCTCTGCCGAGGAATATTAGATACTCCTGCTCTACGGGGAACTTGAATCGACTGGGGAAATCCCAGACTCCTGTTCAACTACTTACTCTGTCAAGAGAATCAGCACTGCACTCTGCTGGAGAAAATCCTGACCCGACTCTGCGGGGAAAGGACATCATCGGCGTTGCCTCCGTTGGAGAATAAGACGGGTTTACAAACCACCCTGCCGCTGCGGGAAACTCTGCTATCCTATTCCGCTAAGAACAAACTTCCACCCTGCCGGGGACTCACTTTCTCACGAAGACAAAGCTTTGTTCTGTTGGAGATACAACATTTCAAACTTGATAATCGAACTCTGCCGGAGAGGACACAACTCTGCCAGAGATAAGATGACCACTTCACTGGGGAAGAGAAATCTCTACTAGGGAAGTATACCTCTTCGTTGCTCATGACTGCCTGCATTTACCTGTGGGGAACAAGTCCATTCTTCTAGAAATGTCACACTTGATCCACTGAGAATACTCAGCTGACAACAACTGATACTTGCTGCGATCTTGAACTGTTGAGGATAAGGGAATCTCACCCGATTGTGATAACCCTGCGACTTGCAACCAAGAAAAACAAACAACAATGTTTTACATGTGAAATGGTTACCTCGGTTACCATCCATGATACTTGCTGATCAAGTAAAGTCAGCGCTTTCATTATGCTCTGTATAGCCTCTTATTTTCACCTGCAATATTTACCAAAATAACAAACATTTCGTAAACAAAACAGTAAAATGGACAAGAAAAAGAAAGATATTTGACTGAAGTGAATACTTTATTGATGAAAGGCCTGTAAATAGGCAAATTACAATTCAGATGCAATTCCTGAAAAGAGGTAATTGCTCAAAAACAAGAAAACAAATAGGTAATTGCAATTCCTGCCGGCAATGTGGAAACAGACAACCACCATGTGTCGATTCGGCTATGACCTGTATGTCTTCGAGGTTTCCCGTGTTTAGTCTTCTAACAAGACTGACTGGGCTGATTCCTTTCCTTCGGGATAACTGCTCACAAGTTTACAGATCGAACGCGGACCGTGATCATTTGCTTCTTAAATCCCTAACTTTTTCCTGGATCGCCCTTTCGGGTTTTCAATCCACCGGGAATTAACCGCTCCGTCGAAAACCAATTTCCACTGAGATCCTCTCTCAGGACCCTCGTCAGGTAAAGGCTCATCACAGTCTTTCATTCTCAAAAACATGACATCTTCATCTGGAAAGTCAAACTTCATCGGCTAATAATCCTCAATCAGCTGTTCCGCGAGATATTCCGACAGGACGCTTCCCTTGATGGCTTTCTGGGAAACATACTGAATATCATACCCTGTTAACACCATTTGCCAACGGGAAATCCTTCCAGAGAATGCTTGTTTTTCAAAGACATACTTGATCGGGTCCATCTTCGAAATCAATAGGGTTGTGTGGTTTAACATGTACTATCTTAAACGCTTTTCGGCCCAAGCGAGTGCACAACATGTTTTTTCCAGCATCGAGTACCTCGAATCACAATCAGTGAACTTCTTATTCAGGTAGTAGATGGCATGCTCTTTTCTACCTGACTCGTCCTGTTGACCGAGCACACATCCCATTGAATTCTCAAGAACCGTGAGATACATGATCAGTGATCTCCCTGCAACTGGAGGCATGAGTATTTGAGGTTCCTGCAGATACTCTTTTATTTTTTCGAAAGCCTTCTGGCAATTTTCATTCCACCTATCTGTTTGATCTTTTCTCAGCAGTTTGAATATTGGTTCACAAGTGGCTGTAAGATGAGATATAAACCTTGCTATGTAGTTTAATCTCCCCAGGAAACCACAAACCTCTTTTTCCGTTTTCGGCTCAGGCATTTCTTGTATAGCTCTTATTTTGGCAGGATCTACCTCAATACCCTTTTCACTAACAATGAAACCCAATAACTTTCCAGATCTCACCCTGAAGGTGCACTTGTTAGGATTCAGCCTCAGCTTGAACTTCCTCAACCATTCAAACAATTTCAGAAGATCGACTAGATGTCCCTCCTCCGTATGTGACTTTGCTATTATGTCATCAACATAGACTTCCACCTCGTGATGAATCATGTCATGAAACAAAGTGACCATCGCCTGCTGATAAGTTGCCCCTGCATTTTTCAATCCAAAGGGCATCACCTTATAGAAAAAGTCCCCCATGGTGTGATGAAAGTAGTTTTCTCCATGTCCTCTGGGGCCATCTTGATTTGGTTATACCTAGAGAAGCCGTCCATGAATGAAAACACAGAATACTGAGCGGTGTTATCAACCAACACATCGATATGAGGGAGCGGGAAATCGTCTTTCAGGCCCGATTTATTCAAATCTCGATAATCAACGCATATCCTGACCTTTCCATCCTTCTTAAGCACGGGAACAATATTAGCGACCCACGGAGGGTAACTCGTGACAGCAAGAAACCCAACATTCAACTGCTTTTGAACTTCTTCTTTGATCTTGACTGCCATGTCAGGCCTTGTCCGTCTCAATTTCTGCTTGACTGGCGAGCATTCTTCTCTGAGAGGTAACCGATGTACCACAATATCTGTATCCAGCCCAGGCATGTCTTGGCAAGACCAAGCGAAGATATCTTTATACTCACGAAGCATTTCAACCAATCTTCTCTTGACACTGTCTCCTAATGCAGCCCCCACTTTGACCTCTTTCTTGTCATCCTCGGTACCTTGATTGATAATCTCAATATCCTCCTAATGAGGCACAATAACCCTTTCCTCTTGCTTGAGAAGTTTGGCTAACTCTTATGGTAGTTCACAGTCTTCGTCAGTCTCATCTTCAGCTTTATAAATGGGATTATCAAAGTTATACGAAGTCATAGCTGAACCTGAATCGACGACATCTGATAGAAAAGACCTGCATGAGGATGGTTATGTTTATTAGCGATGTAACAAACAAAACACATTTCCATTTTTCTATTAAGTATAAATGCAAAACAAAAACAAGAAAAACAGGGATCACAAAATTTGAATGCGAAACGTCTTTTATTAATGATAAACTGTAAATAACAAGAAGGCCCTACAAATGGGTCACTACGTCTTGGGCAGAACGCAGGACTGAACATAATCAAAACAATGAGTATTACTCTGCAACAGTAACATGAATGACTTCTTCGGTGGTCCAGTTTCACAGCTTCTGGCCGGGAATACATGGACGAATCAACGCATCCATGTCGCAGTCACTGTCCCCTTTATCATCTTCAATGGCATTGATTCTGTCAAATATCACACCACTGCTGGTGAACTGAACAGGTCGCCTGTATCTTGGAATCTGAGAAGAACTGGAGGGTTTGTATCCCAGGCCGAACTTGTCCTGCTTGACAGGAACATTGAGAACCTGACCCCACTTCTGAGACGACCCGGATTCTACAATAGCACGGGCTTCCTTGAGAGACGATATTGAAATTCTTTGACCCTTGGCTTCTATAGGAGACTTCCCCTGAATATGAACTGTTTCAAAGGCCTGGTAGAGCATTTCGTGGAACTCACCATCCACTTCTACATACTTGAAAGATGACATATGGCTCACCATAATGTCTTCTCCACCGCACACAGTAACTATGCTCCCTTCCGCCATGTATTTCAGCTTTTGATGCAACGTTGAGGTAACTGCCCCAGCAGCATGTATCTAAGGTCGGCTGAGCAAACAGTTGTATGCTGGCTGGATATCCATAATATAGAAAGTTGCATCAAAGATCTCTGGCCCTATCTGAATAGGCAGTGTGATTTCTCCAAATACTAATCTCTTTGATCCATCAAAAGCCCTAACCACCATATCACTGGGCGTGCACAACAAACCCTGGATGTCCAACTTCATCAATGCCTTCTTTGGAAGCACATTGAGGGATGATCCCGTATCAACCAAGACATGTGACATCAGAGATCCTCTACACTCCAACGATATGTGCAGAGCACGATTATGATTCCTCCCAACAGGAGTCAGATCTAAATCAGTAAAGCCGAGACCATTACCGGTGTTCACGTGAGCGACTACCCCCTCCAACTGATTGACAGAAATCTCTTGAGGTACGTACGCTGCATTCAAAACTTTCAATAGAGCATTGTGATGTGCCTCCGAACTCATCAACAACGACATGATAGAAATTTTCGACGGAGTTTAATTCAAGTGATCCACAATTTTCTAGTCACTCTTCCGGATTAACCTTGTAAATTCCTCCGTATCCTTTGAAAGATCATCAGTAACAACCTGGGGTTGAGCATTCTCTTCAATCACAGCTTTACGCTTACCCCTGTCATTCTTATTAGCAATAATCTCTGGTGAAGAGAAGACCCTACCACTTCTGGTAATACCTCCAACATCGACTAAGTTCTCAACCGACGAACTTCTGCTTGCCGATTCTATCCATTCTTGTTTCTGCCCGTTACAGAACACTTCTCCTCCATAGTTCCATGGGATAGCTCTGGTGCTCTCGTACGGCACGGGTCCTGGTACAGTAATGGTCACCGGAGCTGGCCTAGCAGGCGCTGAAATATTGATAGTTCGGTATGGAATGGAAATAGTGGCAACTTCGTCATTACTCACCTCTTTCATAACATCTTCCTTCACGACTTTATCAAACTGCAAATAACCCTCATCAATCATTCTCTGAATACCCCTCTTCAAAAGATCACAACCCTCAGGTTGCGCTTCACACTCTAAGCAGTCAGCAGAACAACCAGGAAATACTCCCTTCTTCAACAAACAAACTTTCATGAAACCCAGCAGAGTTGTTAAATCTTCAACATTAGTTATCAGATTCAACTTTTCACCCTTGATAACGGCATTGGCTCCTTCCACCCCGTGATCTAGCATCGTGTTCTGAGTAACACTGGGACCCTCATTGGTGAAATTATTAGCTTTAGAATCAAGCAAATCCTGGACCTTGTGCTTAAAAGCTTTACAATGGTCAATATCATAGCCTGAGGTGCTAGAGTGAAAATCACAATGAGCGTTGGCATCGTAGCCAGGAGGCGGTATACCCGTGAGAGGAGCCAAGGTCCTCTTCTGCACCAACTGTAATTGCAACAACCATTGTAACAACTAAGAATAGGGTATCGGAGGATTTGTGAACTGTCTATCAGGCATCCGACGCCTAGCAGGATAAGGTCGCTAAGCGTTGCCTTGTTGCGGAGCTGCGGCCAGAATATTGACGGTATCAACCTGATGATGCTGACGAGACTGAGCTCTCCCTTTTCCTTTATGTGAAATAGCATTTGCATCCCCCTCCCTTCTCTTGGGGTTTGCAGAATACAGCTTCTTCGTTCCTCCCGAAGAGGATCCACCACCATTGGAAATCTTGCCAGACTTGATTCCACATTCAATTTGTTCACCGGCAATCACCAAATCAGAAAAGCCTGCAGACATGCAACCTATTATCTTCTCAAAGTACGCCCCCAGTAGCGAAGCCATAAACAAGTCTATCAACTCCCTTTCAACCAAAGGAGGTTGCACCCACGCAGCCAGATCCCGCCACCTCTGGGCGTATTCTTTGAAACTCTCAGAATTCTTCTGTGACAAACTCTGCAATTGTACCCGATTGGGTGCCAGATCACTATTATATTGATAGTGACACACAAAATCCTCAGCCAAATCTTTCCAGCTATGAATATGGGTTCTCTCAAGCCTTATATACCATTCCAATGAAGCCCCTGCCAGACTATCCTGGAAGAAATACATCAATAACTTCTCATCACTGGAATAAGTAGACATTTTTCTAAAGTACGCCCGAATGTGTACTCTGGGACAAGTCGTCCCTTTGTACTTATCGATATCGGGCACCTTAAACTTGGGGGGAATCCTGACCCTAGGAACCAAACCAAGATCAAACATATCCAAGCCCAAAGAGTTCTGATTCTCCAATGATGTCATTTTCTCCTCAATCAGTTTGAACCTTCGGTCAGGTTCAGTTGGAAAACCGCCCTCCAGATCTTTCACAAAAAAGATATCATCCTGATTATCCTCCCAATGAGGACCAGCAACCCCGTGCACAGTGCACACACTACCATTACTAGCAATATTACCGTTCTCACCAACAGCAGAATCTGTCGCAGAGGAACAATGAAGGGTTAAAGGAGTACGCCCAGCGGTGGCGTGAGTTGGCAGCTAGGGTTCAGCCGCCGATGGTTGAACGAGAGCTCGTGCAGATGTTTGTAGCCACCCTCCCAGGGGTTTACTATGAGAAGTTAGTCAGCGGTATGTCTGGGACGTTCTCAGATCTCATTATCACGGGTGAGCACGTCGAAAATGGGATCAAGATCGGGAAAATTCAAGGTGAGTCATCCTCAGCTGGGGGAGGCGGAAAGAAACCTTATGCTGGCAAAAGACGGGAAGGAGAAGCGAGCGTTGTGACCAACGCTCGAAGCAAGGGTAAAGGTCCTCACCAGCAGGTGGCCAGTATAAATATCCCGGCAGCTCCGCAGCAGCAGCAACCGAATCAACAGGGATACAAGAAGTATCAGAATCGGGCACCTTTGGCGAACCGTCACTTCGAGACACCGCCCATGTCGTACGCACAACTCTTGCAGACTTTGCTTCAGCTACAGTTGATCCAGAAGAGGACGCTGGCTCCCTTGACAGGGGAACCTCCGCCAGGGTACGACGCGAATGCCACTTTTGAGTTCCACTCAGGGGCACCAGGCTACACAATAGAGAACTGCAAAGCCTTCAAGCATAAGGTGAAGGACATGGTGGATGCCAAGATCATCAACTTCTCCGATAATGTGCCAAACGTCACGAAGAATCCTATGTCGAATCATAGGGGAGGCGGCGTGAACGCCATTATTGAAGACGAGAGTTCGGATTTGTTGACTGACGTCAGAGATCTGAAGACGCCACTTAGCTTCGTTAAAGCTAAGTTGCTGAAAAGAGGGTTCTTTCCAGGTTGCGGAGAGTTATGCATGGACTGTGCCACACGTTCTGATGGATATGAACAGTTGGTCGAGGGAATTCAAAGTCTGATGACTGAAGGGATTCTGCAGTTTAGCCGGAGGGCTGAAAGTGGGTCAGGAGAGGTAGTGCTGAAGCAGGCCGATGAAGTCGCCACCATCACCATCCCTCGCCGGCCGATAACCATTTCTGCGCCCAGACCGCCCATGATTACTATTACCAAAGCTGGGCCGATACCCTTCGAAAGCACTAACGCTGTCCCGTGGCATTACGGGGCTGAAGTCTATTGCAATGGCCAGGGGTTGGAGCTAGAACCGTTTGGGACGACTGTGGAGAACCTTGCAGGAATCAGTGGTATTACTCACAGCGGAATAGTGTTTGCACCGCCAGAGGTCGTGACGGATAAAGCGGTTAGAGCTGATGCGGCCGATAAGGGTAAAAGTAAAGTCGTTGAAGAGGTCCCGCGGGGGGTAGAAACAGACTTGCTTGTTAAAGATGCCGAGAAGTTTATGCGGTTGATTAAAAAGAGTGACTACAAGATTGTGGATCATCTCCATCAGACGCCCTCAAAGATTTCCATCCTGAACTTGTTGCTGTGTTCTGAAGCACACCGCAATGCGCTGCTGAAGGTGTTGAACGCCGCATATGTACCGCAGGAAATATCGGTAAATCAGCTAGAAGAGGTTGTAGCCCACGTTAACGCTAGAAATGGGCTAGGGTTCACAGACCTGGAGCTGACGCCGAAGGGGAGGAACCATAATAGCGCCTTGCACATCTCGATAGAGTGTAGGGGCACGATTATGTCGCACGTGTTGGTGGACACGGGTTCGTCACTTAATGTCCTTCCAAAGAAGGCATTAATGAAGTTGGATACCTGTGGAGTGGTCTGCACACCCAGTGATCTGGTTGTGAAGGCGTTCGACGAAACTAAACGACACGTTTTCGGGGAGGTGACCCTGCCAATCCAAGTCGGGCCGGAAATGTTCGACGCGGTCTTTTATATTATGGACGTCATGCCTGCCTACAGTTGTCTCTTGGGCCGGCCGTGGATCCATGCTGCTGGTGCCGTGACCTCCACGTTGCACCAGAAGCTCAAGTATGTTGTCGGGGGTAGCATCGTAACCGTGTGTGGCGAGGAAGACATAATGGTGAGCCATTTGTCGTCCTTCAAGTATGTAGAAATGGATGGCGAAATCCATGAAACTCTTTGCCAAGCGTTCAAAGCTGTCAAGGTAAAAGAAGTAGCTCCTGTAGTCACAGAAAAGCCAGAGATGACTCTCTCCTCCTTCAAGGAAGCTCGGGCCGTTGTCCAAGCCGGATCTACCCTAGGCCGGGGGCGAATTTTGGAGATACCTAACAAGCAAGATAAGTTTGGGTTGGGATATTCTCCTGGAGCTGAAGCTTCTTCTTCGTCTAGCAGTGCGTCTCGAGGTAAAGGGCCGATCTAGTTTACCAGTGGCGGAATGATTTTCGAAAGCATCAACGCGGTGTCTGAAGACAGCGGAGATAGCGACTGTGACCTCGACTCTTGGATCCAGCCAAGCAAGCCAGGCGAGGGCCTCAACAATTGGTCCGTCAAGGATATCATCCAGATGACAAGCGAAGAGTAATGATTTACTTTTTCCAATCATTGTACAACCCTATGTCCTACTCGGGGCATAGTGGTTTTATTGTCAGGGCCTTGTTGGATTATGTACATGCATTTTGTTAATAAATCAAAGGCGTTTTCTTCGTATGCAAATATTGTGATCTCTGTTATTCCTGTTTTATATTTAAAATGGCAATGAGGTTTGTGCTAACCTGCACATCCTTGTTTTAAACTTAACCCTTGTTATTGCAGGATCCACATAACAGATGACATCGACTCTGGACCTTCTACGGCTCACTTCGACATCGATTGCCCGATCTATCAAGCCGAAGAAGGGATTGATGAAGACGAAGACCTTCCTGAAGAGTTGGCCCGCTTGTTGAAACAAGAGGAGAAAGTTATTCTGCCTCATGAAGAGGAGATTGAGATCGTGAATCTGGGTTCTGAAGAACTCGTCAGAAACGTCAGGATAGGGGCTGCACTGCAGAGTGACGTTAAGCAGAGATTAGTCGAGATGCTGAGAGAGTATAGTGACGTCTTTGCTTGGTCATACGAAGATATGCCCGGACTTGACACGGACATCGTGGTCCATCACTTGCCGCTGCGAGAAGATTGCCCTCCCGTTAAGCAGAAGCTTAGGAGGACGAGACCAGATATGGCCGTTAAGATCAAAGAAGAAGTGCAAAAACAGCTTGATGCTGGCTTCTTAGCGGTCACCACTTACCCTCCGTGGGTCGCCAACATAGTGCATGTACCGAAGAAGGACGGTAAGGTATGCATGTGCGTCGATTATCGGGATTTGAATAGGGCGAGCCCTAAAGATGATTTCCCGCTGCCTCATAGCGATGTGTTGGTCGACAACACAGCCCAGTTCTCTGTGTTTTCGTTCATGGATGGCTTCTCCGGTTACAACCAGATCAAGATGGCGCCGGAAGACATGGAGAAAACAACGTTTATCACTCCCTGGGGAACATTTTGCTATAAGGTAATGCCTTTCGGTCTGAAGAACGCAGGGGCCACTTACCAACGAGCTATGGTAACTTTGTTTCATGACATGATTCATCACGAGATTGAAGTCTATATTGATGACATGATTGCGAAGTCCCAAACGGAGGAGGGACATCTGGTCAATTTGCTGAAGCTTTTTGAGAGGCTTAGGAAATTCAGGTTGAGGCTGAATCCTAACAAATGTACTTTCGGAGTGCGGTCCGGAAAGTTACTGGGGTTTATCGTGAGCGAAAGAGGCATCGAGGTTGATCCTGCGAAGATTAAAGCCATACAAGAAATTCCAGTGCCAAAAACAGAAAAAGAAGTTCGTGGTTTCTTGGGCAGAATAAACTACATTGCAAGGTTTATCTCTCAGCTCACGGCCACGTGTGAACCGATGTTCAAGCTTTTAAAGAAAGATCAGGCAATTATCTGGAACGAGGATTGCCAGAAGGCATTCGACAAGATAAAGCAGTATGTTCAGGAGCGTCCAATCTTGATACCCCCAGTGGCTGGACGACCGCTAATCATGTACTTGACAGTTCTTGAGAATAGTATGGGGTGTGTTCTCGGTCAGCACGACGAGACGGGTAGAAAGGAGCATGCCATTTACTACTTGAGTAAAAAGTTCACTGACTGTGAATCTCGCTACTCGATGCTGGAAAAGACGTGTTGTGCACTAGCCTGGGCTGCCAAACGTTTACGATAGTACATGCTCAATCACACCACCATGCTAATTTCGAAGATGGATCCGATCAAGTACGTCTTCGAGAAGCAAGCTCTTTCGGGCAGGATTGCCAGATGGCAAGTGGTGTTAACGGAATATGACATTCAGTACGTGTCCCAAAAGGCCATCAAGGGAAGCGTATTGTCTGATTACTTGGCCGAACAACCAATCGAGGATTACCAGCCGATGAACTTTGAATTCCCTGATGAGGATATTATGTTCCTCAAAGCGAAGGATTGCGATGAGCCATTGCCCGACGAGGGGCCAGATAGGAAGTCCCAATGGAAATTGATATTTGACGGGGCGGTTAATTCTTACGGAAGTGGCATTGGGGCGACCATCACGACTCCCCACGGATCCCACATCCCGTTCACTGCGAGACTGACGTTTCTGGTCACCAATAATGAAGCTGAGTACGAAGCATGCATCATGGGTCTAGAAGAGGCAATTGATTTGAGAATCAAGAACCTAGACGTATATGGTGATTCGGCGCTTGTGATCAACCAGATTAAAGGGGAGTGGGAGACTCGCCAATCGAATTTGGTGTCGTACATGAACTATGCCAGAAGGCTACTTCCGTTCTTTGATCGAGTGGAACTCCATCATGTGCCCAAAGCAGAAAATCAGATGGCTGATGCCTTAGCCACGTTGGCTTCAATGTATAAAGTCAATTTTTGGAATGAAGCTCCAAGAATTGTCCTTTCTCGTCTTGATAGACCTGCATTCGTCTTTGCGATTGAGGAAGCAGCCGACGGCGAGCCATGGTTCCATGACATCCAGACTTTCCTTATGACTAAGGAGTATCCTGCGGGTGCGTCAACCTAGGATAAGAAGACTCTGAGGAGGCTATCTGGAAATTTTTATCTCAATCCTGATGGAGTGTTATATAAGAGAAACCATGATCTCGTGCTACTCAGATGTGTAGATGAGAAAGAGGCAAATGTGCTCATGGAAGAAGTCCATGAAGGCACATTTGGTACGCACGCCGGCGGACATGCCATGACGAGAAAGATCCTGAGAGCAGGATACTACTGGCTGACGATGGAGTCGGATTGCTTTAAATTCGCGAAGAGATGTCATAAATGCCGGATTTATGCTAATAAAGTTCATGTGCCGCCGTGCCCGTTAAATGTCATGTCCTCCCCGTGGTCGTTCTCCATGTGGGGCATCGACATGATAGGCAAGATCGAGCCCACTGCATCTAATGGTCATCGCTTCATTCTAGTAGCTATCGACTACTTCACCAAGTGGGTGGAGGCAGCCTCATATGCTAATGTGACCAAGCAGGTGGTGGCTAAATTCATAAAGAGGGATATCATCTGTCGTTACGGAATTCCCGAGCGGATCATTACTGATAATGGTTCGAATCTGAATAACAAGATGATGAAGGAGCTGTGCCAGAGTTTCAAGATTGAACACCACAACTCATCTCCTTACCGGCCGAAGATGAATGGCGCCGTTGAAGCGGCCAATAAGAACATAAAGAAGATTGTTCAAAAGATGGTTGTGACCTACAAAGATTGGCACGAGATGCTGCCATTTGCACTGCACAGTTATCATATGACGGTACGTACGTCTACCGGGGCAACTCCTTTCTCCTTGGTGTACGGTATGGAAGCTATCCTACCGTTAGAAGTGGAGATCCCTTCTTTGCGAGTTTTGGTTGATGTGAAACTCGACGAGGCAGAATGGATTACGAACCGACTGAACCAACTCAGCCTGATGGACGAGAAGAGGTTGGCATCGATTGCACATGGTCGTCTGTACCAAAGCCGAATGAAGAAAGCTTACGATAAGAAGGTGCGTCCTAGAAGCTTTCAGATGGGTGATCTCGTCTTGAAGAAGATTCTTCCTCCACACTCCGATCACCGGGGCAAGTGGACTCCCAATTACGAAGGTCCGTACGTCGTCAGCAAGGTCTTCTCGGGAGGAGCTTTGTTGTTATCCACGATGGATGGTGAAGATTTTGCATCCCCGGTGAACGTGGACGCAGTTAAAAAATACTTTGCTTGAAAGCGACCCGCTGGACAGTAAAAAGAGAGTCCAGGCAAAAATGGGGCATCCCGACGAACCATAAAAAAGGAGAAAGGTTCGGGAAAAAATTAGGGATATGAATTGAAAAAAATGTACACCCGCAAAGTCGAAAACCCGGATGGGCGACTTTGGCAAAAAAGGGTATCCCGGTGAACTGAAAACCCGCAAAGGGCGGTTCACGCAAAAGTTAGGGATTTGAAAAAAGCAAATGACTACGTTCCGCGTGTGGACTTTCTTTGTTTAGTGGTTTGGAAGACCTGAGGGTTGTTTATCTGAATCAATCTCTTCTGAAGCTGAAGCGTCGGAGAAGTATCGAAGTCGAGTGGGTCATAGAGGGATCAACTCATGGTGTTCGTCTACGCCTCGTTGCCGACATTTGCATACACTGATGTATATTTATGTTTTATTTTTGCGCGGCTTCCTCATTCCAGGAGCTTGCATCTGTTGTAAAACATTCTTGCCCATTCAGGGGTTCGTTATCAATAAAATGTATAATATTCAGCAATTCTGTTTGTCTGTGTAGCATTTATCTGTTTGGTTTGCGAAAAAGAACGCCGATGTTTTTGATAAAATGCGCATACATAAACTTACTGGCCTAGGCTGCTGATTGTTGAAACAATGAATTACTTGAACATTGTCACAAGATGATAACCTTGATAGGTCCCTTTGAGAAGGGTATCTTGTCTGTTTGTTTGTGTTGTTACAGGTGTAGCATATTCCAGACAGTGCGCCGTGCGTATCCCCAAGCAGGATGATTCCTCCGTCTCCAGCAAAGTTCAGCAGCCTCTCCCCACAGAGCCTGAACGTGATATCGTGAGCATTGATATGTCTCCCCAGGCAGAGAAGATTCTCTCCCCAATCAGATGCATCCCGAAGGAACATCATCTCCTCAGCTGAGTCCTTCACCGAAGTGTGCAGCAGTTGATAGTCAAGACTGAAGTCTCTAGCGGAATTGAGATCCCCCACAGAGTCGTACTCTCCCCAGCAAGCAGAATGATTTCTTCTTCCTCAGCCGAGTTTGCGGATCCCCAAGAGAGCCGAGTCCTTGGAAGCTGTTCTGGCCATGATTGGTTCTCCCCAGTAGAGTGTTGAATAGCTGATGTTGTGTTTCCCTGCCGGAGCCGTGATCTCCAGGGAAGTAGCCGTGAAGGCCGTGCAGTCTATCTCTGCGATTGACATCGCTTTCCCTCAGCAGGTCCAGGTTCTCGTAGAGCTTTGTTCCCCTGCGGCAGTCAACTGAAGTTCACTTCCCCTGCGGATTCCAATTGAGATTGGCGTGACCTTGTTCTCCTCAGCAGGATGATTCCTCCCCCTATCCGAGTGGTTCTTTCTCCTTGACAGGAGGATTCTCCCTTCAGCATTTATTTTGCTGACGGGACCGCGTCATTTTGCATGACTGCATAGCATTTATCATAAACACATAGCATTTCCACCGTGTGGAGCATTGCGCCATTGCCGAAGCATATGCATAATAAACGTGATCTAGGTTGTTACCTTTCTTGTTTTGCAGGTGTTCCGCCGCATAATCGATTGCTCAAGATGATTCTGGAATTCTCCCCAACGAAGTCGCTTGCTCAAGATGATTCTTGAATTCCCCAGCAAGGTCGTTTGCTTAAGATGATTCTTAAGATCCCCAGTGCAGTCTCCAGAGTTGGTTGCTCAAGCTGATGCTTAGAGTCCCCGGCAGAGTGTTTGCTCAGGATGATTCCTGAAACCTCCAGCATAGTTATCGGTTCAAGATGATTCTTGAAGTCCCCAGCGGAGTTAGTTGTCCAAGATGATTCTTGAAGTCCTCAGCAGAGTTGATTCTTCCAGAATGATTTCTGGATCCCCGAAGCAGAGTTACTTGATAGTTCTCCAGAATCCCCAGCGGAGATGCGTCATCCCCAGCAGGTTTCTGAACAGCGAAGTTGAAATTTCCCTCGAAGACTTGATGATTAAAGTCTGACCGTGTTAACGAAGCGGTTCACTCAGCTGATGCGGAGTGCCTGATGGCAGAAGTTTGGGGTATCCCCAATTGGTTCATGATTGACCGAGAATTCTATTCCCGACTTACTGATGAAGTCCGGTTGATGCCCGAATGTTTTCTTTGAGTTCCTGATGGCATGATTTAACTTGATTGGTGGCCTGATGAGTCCCGAGGAATCTTGATGCCTGATGGCATGATCGAACATGTATTACCGGTTACCGTGTGACCAATTCTCCAGCTAGTTGCCATGCAGCTAATATTTCAGTTCTCGAAGATGTGTTCCCACCAGAGTACCGTGTACTTGTGCAGTTGGCAAATTTCCGGGTTTGTCGGTATTCAACCGTCTTGCACCTTGATTGGTTGAGATCCGTTCGCTTCTCACCCAGTCAGGTTCAAGCCGTTTGAAAAGGGGCAGCTGTTGCACCCCAAAATTTGACCAACATTTCTTTACCTAGCTTGTGTTCATTAGCATTATCACTTGCATTTCATTGACATGTATGCAGTAGATCAAGAGGTATGATTACCAATCAAGAGCACCACAAGAGTTTGAAGCTATTCAGGAAGATTATTCAAGTGTTCAAGGGTTGATATCCTTGTCAGAGAAGTTGAGAGATCCTCAGAGATTTTGGTTGAAACCAAGGTTGTGTGCCCCCTAACTTGAGAGTTGCGGGAGCTCCTCAGATGATTCTGAAGCTATGAGGATGGACTTGAAGCTTTGAGAGAGCTTATGAGATGTCTTGAAAGCCATCATGAAGCGTAGAGAGGTCATTGTGCAAGTTTAAGAAGACTCAGCCATGAGTGGTGTAATCAGGGTTTGACTGGGTCAACCCTAGGTCTACTGATGATTTGGAGAGGGTTGAGACCTAATCCAAGAGCCATGTGATCATGGATTGATGCATTGAGATGCTATAGGGATGATTCCAAGATCAACTCATCATGATTGGAGAGTTTGAGAAGTTTCAAGCTAGGGTTTCTAAGGCTTGACAGTGTAAAATCCCCTAGTTTGACCCCTATCTTCAAGGCAGTTTAGCCCAAGATGTGATTGTCATCTCATCTTACCCCCAACATGAATGTTGTAGAGCTTGTTCTTAGCTTTAATTTGAATACTAGAAGTCCTTGATAGGATTTGTAGAGCTCAAGTTATGACTTTGACAAGTTACAGGTCATCTGAGGTATGTGAATCTGGGGCCTTGAAAGTCACCCAACTTGCATCCAACTTTTGCCCTAGAAGGATGATTCCTATGAACTTTTGGTCAACATGAATGTTGTTCCTTATCGTCTTAGATTTCTAGAGAGTACTAGATGTCCTTGATAGGATTTTTAGAACTCAAGTTATGGCTTTGACAAGTCAAGGGCATTTTGGTCATTTGGAGATTATAGGTCATTTCAAGCATAAGGCCATAACTCCTATTTCCAAGCTTCAAATGGAAAAATCTTCAACATCAAACTTGCTTAAAATGATGTTTTAAGGCCATTATGGAGGTAATGAGATGTTGAAAAGGCTTGTAGCAAAAAATGATAAAAATGACCTAAAATGGAGGCATAAGTTAAATAAGTCCAAGTTGGAAATTGAAATTTCCAAGTTACACATCCAAACCATAGCATATAATAGGTCAATTTGACTCTAAAAAGCATTTTAAAAACAATGGTTCAGCCACTTTTTTGAATTGAGGCCTAGATCATGGACTTGCTTTGGAAAATGGTTGCTTGCATATTAAGGTACAAATGCAAAACACAAGGAAACTCAATGTACAAGCTAGTAAGGTATCCTAACAAGTCATGTTTCTCATCTAAGGAGATTTTGAAGTCAGAATTGGTTGCTGCAAGAGGCATGGCATGAGATGATGCATGAGATGAGTTGAAATCAAAAACTCATGGCATGAGAATCCCAAATTCTCATTGGATGATTCCAGAAGGTTCTAGATGAGTCTAAACCATCCTATATAGTGTTTAGAACTTGCTCAGATGCAAGGTTGGTGAGAGACTAGAGAGGAGAGTGAGATAGCCATTTCAATTGCTTCTATTGCAAGTTGAAATCAAATTCCACATTCCACACAATTTCCATTGCTTCTTTCAATCCAAACACATTCCATTGATCACACTGAATGTGTGCATACCAAATTGAGGGCAAGATCTTGGAGAATTGAGGAGATAGCTTTTGGATTTTGAAGGTTGCAAGTCACAATCGAGATTGGAGATTCAGGTTTTCTTGACCAAATCTTTTGCAAACAAAAGCTTTATCATCAACCAAGGAAGGATTCTGAAGAGTTTGAGAGGTTGAAGTGAAGGTTTACCCTATCTGATAATCAAGATTTGACAGGTTAGTAACTTTTCTCCTACACCATAATTTATGCATGATTAGGTAGAATTGTTAGGTTAGAATGATTAGAGACAAATAGGAGATGGATTCTGGGAAGTTTGAGATCAATTGGTGAAGTTTGAGTGGGTGACACCATTTTTGTTTGGATCAAGAACACAAGATATAGTGAGCTATAACATGAGTTTGATGTCAAGAATTAACCAGTGTGAGGTGGTGATCATTCTGAGGTAATCAATTTCAAGAATCATCAAAGTTGAAGTTTGAGTTTATTTTTGATCTTGGATCGAGTTCAGAGATTTAGGGCATTTCAGTTGATTTTAAGGCCATGGTTAGATTCAGGGTAAATTCTGGATGAGTTAGGGTTTTGAATTTTAGTTTTTCATGGAGAATTGATGAGGTTCGAATTGGAGAGGATGAGCTTGAAGCTCTGAACTTCCATGGCTGTTCTTCCCTCCAAGCCCTATTCAAATGAAGAAGATAAGTGGTACACCATTGGATCCACAGGTTGACTTTGACTGAAGATGGTATTACACGGCCAGGATTCATTTGAGTTTGTGAAAGAAGCTCTGAAGAGCTTAAGCGAAGCGTTTCATTAAATGAGGTTTTGGGCTCAATTGATATCCCCACCCCCATTCATGGCCCACTTGGATTTTGTACTGATTTTCCTTGCTTAATGCATTGTTCCTTTTTCTTTTTCTTTATAATTTTTGAATTGATTTTCTGATGAAAATTGGGCCTGGCGCGCATTGATATCCCCACCCCCATTTTAAGCCCATCTGGAAATTGAACTGAATATAGTTGCTATCTGCACCAAACATTTCATATTTTAATTTCTTTTTCTCCATTTTATTTTAATCTTTGAAAAATCATATTAAATAGAAAAATGATGATTTTTGCATGGGGATTTTTTCTCCCATTTCATGTTAATGTCTAGAAAATTATAAAATCAAAATATTTGCATCTCATGCATTTTTAATATTTTTTTGTATATTTTCTCTTTTAATAGCATTTTAATTCACTTTATGTTGATGCATAGACTTATAGAATTTTGTTTAGCTAGTTCCCTTTGAATTTTTAGGCCATTCTTTTTAGGATAGTTAGATTAGGACTTTAGCTCCCCTATGGATTTATTCCATAATTTTTTAATTAAATTTTGATTAGTTTTGATTAGATGACTTTAGGTTGTATATAATTAGGTCAATCCTTAACATAGGTCCACAATAACACTAGAATCTTGGGTTTCTAGGTCAAGTTAGATATTGGGACATATAGGGCATTAAGGGTAGGTATATAGGATCCCCTAGGAATTATATTAGATTTTAATATAATACTATACTATTTTTTAGATGATTTTAGTAGTTGATTGTTGTTTGTGTTGCCCTTGTGGGCTTGTATTTTGTTTTGCTTTGCTTTGTGGGCTTGATGGGCTTGGTCTTGCTTTGAGGAGCATGGAGGAGCATAGTAGAAGACTTGGAGATTGAAGAAGGATTTTGAGAGCTTGAAGCCTTGTTTGTTTTGTTATTGTTTTAGGGTTAGGGATTAGGAAGAGCTTAGACTTAGTTGATTCCTTTCTTAAACATGGATGGCATCTTTCACCTCCATTCTTCCCCATGATTCAAGGTCCTTCCATGGTATTCACCTCCCTCCTTTGGAGGGATAAGTGATGGTACCTAGGAAGTAGAACTTTTGAGGGAACCCTTCCTTTGATGTTAAACCCTTATAGGTCACCTTTGGTGGTCAATAAGAAGTTTAATATCCTAGCTTATCTAGTTAAGTGATCTCCTCTGGTTTGAGTATCTTGAGAGATGTTGGGCTTGAAGATGAATACTTCATTGAAGAGTATGGAAAAGGATGATTCCTTGAGCATTGCCATTGTAGCTGAAGCTTGAAGAGCATGAAGATCAAGTTGATACTTGAAGACTCAATGAAGATCCAGTAAAGACTGAATGAAGAGCTGAGGCTTGAAGAATTGAAGGAATCAAGTTGATACTTATGGTGAAAGTGAAGCCTGAAGGGGGAATTGATTAAGGAGCTGAAGCTCAGAGAAGATAAGTTGAAACTTATGTTGAAGGCTTGAAACCTGGAGAAGCAAATTGATATTTGTCAAGAGTGGTTGGGGTCTGAAAACTGAGTTGCTGTCAGAAGAGCTGAAGCTTGGAAGAGGGAGGAGTTGAGCTGCTTTCTTATCTGTTTTCTTATCTGTATTGATGTGCCTTGTTTGACTTTCTTGATGCATTAGAATAAGTCCATATCTAGAATAGCTTTAATCTAAGAGCATGATTGCACTAGAGGTTGAGTTGCTCCCTCTGCTTGTATTGTTACTGTATGGCTTTGCTTGCGGGTATTCGGTAGAGCCCTGCTACCTTGCCCATGTGGTTTGTTTGGCTTGATAGCATGATTTCATTTCTCCTGTATGATTGCAGTTTACTGTATCTTGCTTGATAGCATGTTTTATTTTTAGTATGATTACTGTTATTCATTCTGGCATGAGGTTGAGATGAGCTTGTGGAGGCTGATGCCCCACACACATTTCCTCCCTCACTTGCATTGCATGCATTTTACATTCGTTTACTGTTTTCTGTGTAAGCTGATGCTTTATTTGTTTCTGTGTATCATTGACATGATCCCCTAGGACTCTCATTTCCTTTGATAAGGAAGTGATGATAGAACCTTAGGTTGAAACCTATGCATGATAACTTCTAGGAGTTCCCTGTTTCAAACCTCAACCATAGGATGAATCCTTGGCATGACAACAGTAGGACTTGATAGTCTCCCTTTAGTTGAGCTTGTTCTCTTCTTATCTCAAAACAGCTTAAGATACAGTAATCATGAATGATTTCTTTCGTACGTTACGAGCCTTAAGCTATCTGAGAAAGGATTGTGGGAGAGTTTCTTTTCCACAGTCTGGATGTTTAGTATGGCACCCTTTGGGTGACATGCGACACATTCACTCTCAGGTCATAGTCTCTAGTGCGATTGAAATTGCAAACACCGTAAAAAACACTTCTTTCGTAAAAGACAGAAAACAAACTTCAAACCTTTTTGCCCCGTGGGCCCATAATTCAAGGAAAGCTTTTCTGAAGAAAAGAGTGTCGTTAAACTTCAGCGCCACCGCAAACAGGCTTTGTCCCTAACTGCTGGAACTGTTGTTTAACCCTACTCGATAAAACAGATGAATCTGAATCCCCGTAAACCGTAGTATCCCGAACTACGTAAGCTCTGATCTCTCATACCTGTTGAGAGTACGTAGGCACAATACTGATGTATTGGCGAGCCACCTTCCCCATAACCCGTCGTAGGCTGAACTACGTTGACTCTGATTTCTCATTCTCTGATGAGAATACATAGGCATAAAGTGCGACGCTTTGCTGAGTCATTTTCCTTTTCTGTTTCAGCCAACCTTGATAGGTAGATAGATAAACCAACTCGTCCAGTAAACACAACAAGCGTGGATCCCGTCGAGTACGACGGACGTGAGGGGTGCTAATACCTTCCCCTTGCGTAACCGACTCCCGAACCCAGACAACGGTTGCGACGACCTTGTCTTACCCTTTTTCGTCAGGTTTTTCTGATCGTTTCCTTTCCCGCTCCGAGGGATAAATAACGAAAGGTGGCGACTCTTCTGTTTTGCCGGCACCTTATTTTCGCGAAAGCGACACTCCCCTATAGAAAAAGCCTGTTGTGCCTTAGCCTGGGCAGCCAAGCGTCTAAGACAGTATATGATTTGCTATACCACTATGCTAATTTCCAAGATGGACCCAATGAAGTACATCTTCAAAAAGCCAGCTCAAACTGGAAGGTTGGCCAGATGGCACATGCTCTTGTCAGAGTATGATATTCAATATGTCGCTCAAAAATCCGTCAATGGCAGTGTCTTGTCAGAACACCTTGCTGAGCATCCTGTGGAGGATTATCAACCACTCAAGTTTGAGTTTCCCGATGAAGATGTAATGTACATTCAATGCATGAAGCCAAAACCTGGTTCTGAAGAATGTCCCAAGCTTGGGTCCCACTGGAAAATGATGTTTGATGGAGCGTCTAACAAGAATGGACATGGCATTGGAGCTGTCTTGAAAAATCCAACCGGAGGGTATACTACCGTCACAGCCCGACTTTGTTTCTCCTGTACTAAGAATATAGCCGAGCACGAAGCTTGCATCCTAGGGTTGGAGGCTGCTATTGATCTCCACATCAAAATCTTGGAAGTAATTGGTGATTCTGCTTTAGTGATCTACCAACTCAAAGGAGAATGGGAGACCCGAGATGAAAAGTTAATTCCCTACAAAGATCACATTCTAGAGATGATTAAATATTTTGATGAAATCACTTTCAAGCATGTGCCAAGAGCACAAAACCATATTGCAGATGCTTTAGCCATGCTGGCATCAATATGGAAGGTCCAATTTGTCAATGAGGCACCCCTAATCCGCATCGAAAGAAGGACTATACCAGCATATGTCATGACGATAGAAGAAGAGTCTGATAAGAAACCTTGGTTTCATGACATCAAGAACTTTCTCCAATATCAGAAATATCCAATTGACGCCTCCAGAATTGACAAAAGAGCCATACGAAGATTGTCATCCAAGTTCTTCATCAGCAATGACATCCTGTACAAAAAGAAACCATGACATGGTTCTACTCATATGTGTTGATGAAAAAGAAGCAGGTCTATTAATGACTGAAGTGTACAAAGGGACATTCGGCACCCATGCCGGTGGCCATGCCATGGCCCAAAGGATTTTAAGGGATGGTTATTTTTCGTTGACCTTGGAGACGGACTACATCCTCTTTGCCTGAAAGTGCCACAAGTGTCAAGTCTATGCCGACAAAGTGCATGTTCCTCTGCATCCTCTCAATGTGATGACATCACCATGGCTGTTCGCCATGTGGGTCATAGACATGATTGGGGAAATAGAGCCAAAAGCTTCCAACGACCATCGTTTTTTCCTCGTTGCAATGGATTATTTCACCAAATGGGTAGAAGAAGCGTCATACGCAAATGTAACTAAGCAAGTGGTCACCCGTTTCATCAAGAAAGAGATCATCTGCCGGTACAACATTCCTGACCAAATCATCACCGACAATGGGTTGAATCTGAACAACAAAACAATGAAAGAACTTTGTAATGACTTCAAAATCTAGCATCATAACTCTTCTTCGTACAGGCCCAAAATGAATGGCACTATCGAAGCTGCAAACAAGAATATCAACGAGATAGTACAAAATATGGTTGTAACTTATAAAGATTGGCATGAGATGTTATCATTTGTTTTACACGGGTACAGAACATCAGTGCAAACTTCGACAGGGGAAACACCTTTCTCCTTGGTCTACGGGATGGACGCAGTGCTACCCGTCGAGGTCAAGATACCTTCTTTGAAAATCTTAATGGAAGCCGAGCTTGAAGAAGCCGAGTGGATAAAAGAAAGGTTCGATTAATTGAATCTCATCGACGAAAAAAGGATGACTGCCATGTGTCATAGCCAGATTTATCAACAAAGGATGATAAGAGCATTCGACAAGAAATTTAGGCTCAAAGAATATAAGAAAGGGGAGCTTGTGCTCAAAAAAATCCTACCAACACAGAAGGACATGCGCGGGAAGTGGATGCCCAATTATGATGGCCCTTTCATCGTGAAGACCGTTTTCTCTGGAGGATCTTTGATTCTTGAGGCAATGGATGGGGAACAACTCAAGTAACCTATCAACTCAGATGCGGTGAGAAAGTACCACGCTTAAATGGAGAACCTATAAAAGTGGCTCAAGCCAAAAACGCTTCAAGAAGTCGGAAGTACAAAGAACAAAACCAGTAAATACAGGGGCAAAGTCTCGTCAAAAATGTTGAAGAAGATCATCGTTCGTCATTCTCGTCAGAAGCAATGAAGTGCATGGACTGCTAGTTAGTAGGACCAAATCATTGTCCAATTTTGTAAACCCTTTTGTTCGCCATTTTTCAAAATTTATTTTGTTCCTGAGACTCTACCCTTGGTGAAGTTCTCGTCTCTTAATAAAATCGGATTTTGGACCAATCATTGTTATGATCTTCCGTTTTTGTTATGCAAATTTCACTTATTCGTTAATAATGATTTTTGAAAAGCAAAATTGTTTTGAAAATTTAAATTTTGGTTTAAGAAAACTAATTTAACAAAGCACGTTAAAAACTCTAAAGGTAACATGACAGTGGTACGCTACTCTCAGAGCATTAAAATGCTTGTTGCCATCATTCGACCAAGGACGCGCCCAACAGTGATCCCCGCTACTAAGCCAAGATTTCTCTTCTGTATGTTTGCAAGAGTGTTTTTTGCTTCAGAAAATCGTTATTTTCCCCAAAAGAAGCGTTATCCAATTTGTAACATCTGGACTCAGTGTGATGTCTTCCTCTTTGTGTTCCTTGCTTTGCCTTTTCCTTCTCCCTCGTGGGTCGGTCTGCATTTTGCATTTGCATCATATCATTAGCATATGCATTTCTTTGCCTTTGCTTTGGTCTCTGTTGTCTGGCTTTTGCCATTGAGATCCTTTGGTCGTCACCACTCTCTTTGATCCGTTTTCCAAAGGCTCATTTTGCGGTTGTTACCCCAACTTTGTCAGTAATCTTGAGATGATTTATTTCCATCCTGGGAGGCTAGTTGTGATTAGAAATATATGATATTACCAAGATTATTAGTGGTTACTAAGGTTTATCGTCTAAATCGGGTCGCCACCAGTTTTGTTCAGTAAGCCCAGTAGTTACTGACATTGCCTCTTTTAAATCCAATTGTCATTGGAATCCTTTGATTTGGTTATTACCAATCCTCGTCAAAGTCTAGTGTTTACTAGCATCATTTTGAAAACCCAATTATCATTGGTACCCTAGATTTGGTTGTCACCAATCGTTGTAAGTCGAGTGGTTACTGGCATTGTTTGAAAACCAATTGTTATTGGTATAAGGTCGGTTGTTACCCTAGAATTGAGGAGAGAGCATTATCATCATATATGGGTACGACACACAATACGTGTACTGATATGGGGTATTCAATTTTGAGATTAATTCACTTTAAATGTCACTCGAGGGCGGAAATCACAAGTATATAATAACAAATTACATGTTTTGAAATAAGACCATTTGATTTCCTCACTTAATATTTTACTAATTTTGGAGGATCCAAATTCATCAATCATTATAAAATAGTGAAATGAACAATAAACTCAATACAAATAGAATAATAACTCAAATTTAAACTACACTCATGAAAAACCTGCACAAGATGATGAAGTAAAAACCAATAAAGAACACAAGAGATTAGTAACCAAGTTCGGGGAAACCAAGAAACAAAATTCACTACTTCGAATTAGAATAATTAGTCTTATAAGAACCCTAAACCATATGAATTTTTATACCTCTCCCTAATCCGAGTGACATTCTATTTAGGACACCCCATAAATATGAGAACATACTCACTTTCTTCAACCAATAACCCCTAGTGATCAACCTCAATAACAAGTCTATTAGTTGTTGAATTTTTCACCCAACTAAGACAAACTAATAACTATGCCATGTTACTAAAACATAGAGTGGTCTACACAAATAGAGCTAACATTAATATACCATTAGCATGTAATACAAGAAACACTTTGTTCTTAAGCTCATAGACTTAGTGTCTTAGAACAAAGCTTTACAATTTAACTAACAAAATAAATCTATGTCTTAAGATATGAAAGTCGAAGCTAGAGTGGTGCACAAAGATAACACAAACAAAGACTTAAAAGGTAAACCCTAACACTAGGTATCTTCAAAACATGTACACCTCAAAAGTGAGGTTTGAGTCTCCTTAAATAGAAATGCAATTCTAGGATTTTCTCCTTTTGGATTTCTAATTTAATCTTGTCTAGAATAATGGAAGATATTGTTGGATTTATTTTATCCATAAAGATCTCTTGTAAGAACAAGATTTGGTACTACATCTGGCCTTTAAGTTTTGATGATAACTACACAAGTTATCTAAAATAACAATTCTGTATGATATGATTTATGTCTAGTGTGTGGCTATTATCAACATTATTCTGACTCTAATAAGAAGATGTGTGACGTCATCAAACTCTGCTATCAACACTCTGGAAGAAAAACATATGTATGAACAAGATAAAGTTATGATTTAGAAATACTTCTAATGCAACGGTTCTAAGGAACGTTAGTAACGAGGTTTCTAATTGATACTTTATAAGTAAGGTTATAAGGCTCTATAAGAAATGTGCTTTACATTGATACAGTTCTGAAGACATGGTTATGGTGAGCAAAGCTCTGAAGATTTTGAAGACATCATTTCTAAAGATCAAGCTCTGAAGAGTTTCTAAAGACAATGTTCTGAATGAACAAAATGATGAAGACTCTGAAGACAAAAGTGCGCTTAATGAAATCTGAAGACAAGGTTCAGAAGGAACAGGGTCTGAAGACTATGAAGATAATGCTTCTAAAAGAACGAGCGCTGAAGATTCTTAAGATATATTCTGATGAACAAAGATCTTGGAATTTTGAAGACCGAGGTTCTGAAAATTACACAAAGAAAGAATCTTCTCCAACACGCTTCATCAAGTTAATATCTTAAGCCTATGAAGATACTAGAAGGCTGAAGATAAGAATGGTGCTTAAGCTGAGTATAATAGTACTAAAACTATGTTACCTCTACCTCGAAAAGGTGGCGCATGAGCAGCTTTTTGTACAGTGATGTTGACCATTCCTTCACATGAACGTTGGGATATTGCTGTTGGAATATGTTTCCAAGAATATCCTTCAACGAATCTATTCTCTAAATCTCTATAAGCTGAAGATCAAGAAGCTTGAAGAATTGTTGATTTGCGTAAAATAGATAGCGAGTTGCTGATGATTGCACAATACTATGCAAAGCCAAAGTGCTACAGAAAATACTACAAACTGAAGCCTAAATGAAGAATGCTCAATCAAGATCAAGCTGAAGCAAAATTGGAGTGCGTACAATGATGCAATATGCTGAAGCCATGTGAAACTAGTTAAGTGAAATATAAACAAGTGAAGCATAGTAACTTAGTTAATCTTGATGGTTAAACTAAAAGAAGTATTATTCACTCAAGAAGGAGAAATTAAAAGAAGCTAAAGCTCATGATAAGAAGCCTTACTGCTCATCAAGAAAGCTTCTAAGCAATACATAACTAGTGCTTTGTAATCTTTTAGGGATTGATTCTTTAGATAGTTTTTTGTATTAGAAAGCAAGGAGTTGTTGCTCATATCTTGCTTAGAAACACTTAGGTGTTCATGTGCTTCATCTGTGTAATCAGCTTGTAAGAAGCATATTAGTGCACAAGAAAATCCTTGAAAAAGGTATTGTTCCTTGAGCGGTCGAGTGAAGACCAGAAAGCTTGAGATGACTAAGTGTGTTTTTAACAACTTAGTGGATGTTGTTCCATGAGCGGTCGAGTGATGACCAGGATGCTTGAGAGGGCTAAGTCATTATTGAATGAATTGGAGGTTGATTCCTTGAGAGGCGAATGAATGTCAGGATTCTCAAGAAGGCAATGGAAGGTATCCATTATGGTTGTAATCATGTTGATAATTAGTGGATCAAGTCCTTGTGATAAGGCGAAACCACCTTGAGGGGTGGACTGGAGTAACTTTGTTAATAGTAAACCAGGATAAAAATAATTGTGTCATTTATTATCATAATTTCGCAAAAGGGGACAAAATGTGAAACTCAATTCAAACCCCGCTTTCTTGTTTTTCAACCTTCAATTGGTATCAGAGCTCTGATTCTATTATTGATGTTTATCAAACACTTAACTGTGTCATATAAAGATCCCGAAAAGCTTTGAGAAACGCTTTGGTTTATCTCCTCCACCATCTACAATTTCAGTCTCATACAGTTATAAAAAGATTAAGTACTGAAATCACAAACTAGAAAGGTTCACTTTGGATTATGTCACTGATTCTAAGAGCTAGTCGTTATTGACTATATAATTTTCTCTTATAGCGCTTGCAAGAAAACTAAAAGCAACTTGAAGAATCAGCTGGTAAAATAAAAATACACTCATTAGATTAGTAGAAGCATCTGATTAATTCTATTCTTGGAATACGTTAGTTGAGAGCTACGTATTTCCTCAAGGTGGTGCCTAGACAAGGCTTAAGAAGAATGATCCAGAAGAGATCAACAAGAATCATCAGAAAGCAATAAATCTTATTTACTGAAGGATAATCCTTTCTAAGTATGGGATGTTTTCAATAATCATACTCGGTCTACCGTTGACTTTCTCAGTATTGCTCATTAGGAACTCTTTCAATTGAAGATGAGAAAATGTTCATGTCATGATTCTGGAGCATGGAAACTTCAAGATGAAGTATGTTGAAGTTGTTAGAAATCTTGTCATCAAGATTTTAAATCATGACTATAGAACTTAAGATTCTGAATGATGATTTCTTCATCAGGATTCTTGAAGAAGATGATCAGAAACTTGCTATTTGAATAGAAACCAATAGCAACTGGTCAAGCATGCCAAATATCTCTCCAAAAGATAAAGAAGTTTCTTATTCAACAAAAACTATTCCTACTGCAAATAAGCATTAAAGATGGTTATCAGGATTCTAATTGCATGAAGGAAGACATCTACTTCAATTCTGGAAATCTTCAAGGATTTCTGAAATAATCATAAAGGAAAATTATCAAGCTGTCAGAAGTTTGAAAGAACAATACATGCAAGATCAAATTTTCTGAGTTCTTAGGAATGTGTATCTATGAAAATAGTCGGCTAAACTTAAGACAAATTAAATCATCATAGCTTGAGAAAGGTATCTCATTTGAACAAGCTTAAGTTTGTCAAAATGCCTTCCATAGTTTCTTTTGAGAAGCTTCTGATACATAAATGTATTCTTCTGTACTCACCACTTTCTGGACTATTGTTACTAAGTGAAAGTATGATCTTAAGAAGCTATTTGATGAAAAAAAAGATTATGATGTTCTTGTTCTTCACAATCTGATATAGATGATTAAACAATCTTGGAAAAGAAATGGCTGAAATCATGATATATGAAAAATCATCTTGACAAAACATTTCTTGGAAGCAGCTAACCTGTATATTCATAACAAAATATGATCTTTCTGATGCATATTAGATAAGGTTGATCTGAAGGCTACATCATCTTCTATTTGGAATGGAAGTACTTCTACTAGTAAATCAAATCAATGTTATATTTGATGATAATCTTGGATATCAAAAACCATAGCTTATTGAAAGATTGCAAATCCAAAAATTACCTATTTAGAATAATGAAAGTATTGAAGCTACTTAAGAAGTACAAGATGAAGACATCAAAGGATGCTCTATCAGAAAATATAATAGTTCACTCTTAATAAAGGAAAGAACAGAAGGTATTACTTTCTGATGAACTGATTCTGGATGAGAAGGCTCAGCCAGTAAAAGCAAGAATTCATTCAGACTCTCAAAGGTAATATGTCTTTGTTTGATGACTATGATGATATCTACATTTGGTGAAGATTACCATCTATTCAATGATTGATTTTTGATGATACAAGAAGATTTCAACAAGCCTCTTTCGCACATAACTGCTCAAAAGTTTATGTTTAAGCTAAGAAACTTTTGGCCTTCTGAAAATAAGCCTCCTTGAAGAAATCACTTTCTGATCTTTATTGAAGATAGAAGATGGACGCTTCTAAGGTGAAAACTAGAGATAGAACTTGGTCCTTCTTCATTGATCAAATATGAAATAAACATCAGAAGAGATGTTCTCACCCTTCGGAATGGAAGATCAAGAAGTCATGAAAATGATAGTGTTTTTGCACAATGGTCAAGATTCTTATGAAGATCGCATCAGAAAAGAAGATAGAAGATGAAAGAACAAATGATTATAGTGGTCCAACAAGAAGAACAAAGTTATCAACTGCAGACGTTGAAGGTGCGGTGATTCTAAAGAAGCCTCTACATCAAAAGTTGGGACTCTACAGAAGGATTGAGTAATGCATTTATAACCTTTACTATTTATTTTAAATAGTTTAGAAATCTATTATTATATTATAGTGAAATATGTTTTAAGAGACTATATCAAAAGGAATTCAATTTCTAAAATTTTAAAGATAAAATCCTTGCTAATTTCTTTCAAAATTTTCTTACTGAAAATAGACTTGTTTTCATTTCGCACATGAACTCAGTTCTACTATAAGAATAAAAAGATTTATCCCTAAATGGAATTTCCTGGAATAGAAAAAAAAGTTTCTATTGCTTAGTAATATTTGCTCTAGTACCGAGATATGAGACTTTAGACTAGTGAAGTCTTTTCATTTCATAAGTAACCAAGGATAGAACGCATGATTGTTAATATATGTCTTTAACCTTTGAAAACTGAAGAGCACAATGCATTTATTAGTCATTATGATTGATACAATAAAATTTTTCTTACATGCACCATACCTAGTATTTGATAAGACAACTCTAGTTAATGAGAAAATATTTGATAAAGACATTGAAATCATTCCATTTTACCTCCTATCAGAATTATGTGTTCATTCCTTTTAAAGTGTCCTCTCTGTTTCTCCTTGATTCTAGTGTTTGTATAGGTCTCCTACTATCATATTTTAATAGGATTGTTAATATATCATTTTAATTTATCAATTGTTTTGGAAATAGCAGCAATCACTATGTTTATCTTAAATCATTAATTGTTTCACGCAGTCTCTCCATCTCCTCTGATCATAATTTTTTTATATCTTTCTTACATCTATTTTAACTCCTCTTCATCAGTTCTAGTCACTTCCTCATATCCTCTAATTTGTGCTATTCACTCATCAGTTTCATTTCTCTCTTTTCTCTAATCTTCTTCATCATGTCAAAAACCATTAAAGGAAAAATTTCTTATCTAGAACTTTTAAAAGAACATTCTCTTGATTTTAAAGCCTTGCTGGAAAATAATCTTTCTAAAATCCTTTCACATATTTACTTCTAGGAATAGGATAAATATTTTAAAATGCTTTCCGGGCCTATCTATCTAGTTCTTGTAAAAGAATTCTGGGCACATGCTCGTGTTCTTCATTCTGAATCTAATGATTGTGCTATCTTATCTATTGTCTCTAGCTTTCCTGTTATGATCAACTCTACAATCATCTCTCATGCTATTGAGTGCAAGGAAGATGGAAAAATAGTTAAAGAATACAGAGGAAACAACATTTTTGCTAAACATTTTCACGTCATATATGGACATAAAGGACCAGGTGCCAATCCCTCTACTCTCTTATTTATGGCAAAGGTTTGGTACCAAATCTCAGGCCAAGAGAAAAAGGTACATGATGGATTTCTGCAATGGATAGGCTTTTCATCTTCTTCTTAATCTCTAAGATTAAGATCAATCTTCCTAAATCCATGTTCAAATATGTGAAAGAAGAAATTATTTCATCCAGAGAGGAGTTATCATTTCAGATTCCCTTCAGCAAAGTCATATCTCAAATTCTTGAATTACAAGGAGTTGTCACTCACATTGAGAAAACCAGAATAACTAAAAAACTTGCTCCTGAATGGTGCTCACCTATGAACTATTCAAAAACCATCAATAATAATTAAAGTATCATTGATTTCTGAATACGAGTAGTGGTTTTCCTTAAGGAGATTAGTTTCTATGTTCTGAATGGAAGGGAGCTTACAAACCTCACTTCTTAGACTTTTCATATAGGATTCCAGAAGATCTTACAAACCTCCTCTCGAAGATCATCTGACACAGGGAGAGCTTACAAACCTCAGGCCCTAAAGAGTTGTTGAATCTTGGAACTTCTAAGTTTTTAGTTTTTGTCATAAATTATAAATGTGTTTATGTTTGTCATCTTCCTCTGTAACTTCCTTATCTATAATAATGAAATTTTCCCTTTCGTCTTTCTAATCGTCTTCATATTTCTATATCTTTATCTTTCTTCTTTACCTTTTTGATTTCTGACAACGAGGGAGAAAGTGATATATGATTTTGATAACAAATCTCATCCCAAACATAATGCAAATATTTTTATTTCTAACCATATGTTTGAGAACTGATCAGTAACTTTGCAAAAGTTCATTGTACGTTATAACATGTTATTAGAATACTTTATCAGAAGACTTTACCAGAAGTAAAATAGGTTATCAAAAGAATTTACCAAAAGTGACAAGACATATCAGAATCTATGATATATTAGAATACATAATTTGTATTTGAGATATGATTAAGAAGCAAGTGATGTGCATAAGAAGTCAATAATCAGGAAGATCATACAAGAAGTATTTGTACAAATATAATCATCAGAAAACATGTACAAGAAAGAAGAATGCTAAGTGATAATATGAATATCAGGTGTTGACCATTAAATTATCAGAAGCAAAGGACAATCAGAAAGGATATATATAAGTTTCATGCTGATACCCAGAACTTGTCAAAAATTATTAACTTTCTGAAAGAATGCTAAAATTGACTCAAATGGTATCTAAAATCCATTTGGTATCCAAACTTCAAACGGTATCTATACTCCAACATTAAAATAATCAAATGACATGATCATTAAAGAAAATATTTGGTTTCTAAACCATCAAATGACACTAGGATATATGCACCTGTTGGTGACCTGTGCTAAGATATTAAAGATTTGGTTTTGATGCATGATGCATGGCATCTAAGAAAGTATATACCAATTTCTGATATATAATGCAAGACATCAAGTCTGACAAGAAAAATCAGGTTATAATACGTCTATAGTACTCTGATAGCAAGCTTGGTTCTTAGATGAAGACCAGCCAATTCTAGTCAGATTCTGATGAGACGTCATTGAGAAGTAATCCTTCTCTGTGGATATAATTCTAATTCAAAACCATTTTGTAAGTCTTGGGATCATGGGGAGATTCTAAACAAGCATAAATGAATTTTGCGAGTAATAGAATCAATGGGAGCCTGTTAAGCTTATCTCTGACTCAATTGATCTACGGTGATTACCCTACAAGAATTATTTATCAAAATTCATTGTTTGTCATCATTAAAAATGGGGAGATTGTAAGAACAAGATTTGGTTCTATATCTTCCCTTTAAGTTTTATTGATAACTGCATAAGTTATCTAAAAGAACGATTCTGTATGATATGATTTCTGTCTATTGTGTGACTGTTGTCAATATGATTCTGACTCTGATAAGAAGACATGTGATGTCATCATACTTTGTTATCAACACTCTAGAAAAAAACATATGTATGAACAAGATAAAGTTATGATTCAGAAAAACTTCTAATGCAGCGGTTCTAAGGAAGGTTAGTAACGAGGTTTCTGATTGATACTTTATAAGTAACCCTAGAAGGCTCTACAAGAAATGTGTTTTACATTGATATAATTCTAAAGATTTCGAAGACATGGTTCTAGTGAACAAAGCTCTGAATATTGTGAAGACATCATTTCTAAGGACTAAGCTCTGAAGAGTTTCTAAAGAGAAGGTTATGAATGAACGAAATGCTAAAGACTCTTGAGACAAAAGTGCGCTTAATGAAACCTGGAGACTCTGAAGACAATGTTCTGAAGAAATAGGTTCTGAAGACTCTGAAGATAATGCTTCTAAAAGAACGAGTGTTGAAGATTCTCATGATAGATTCTGATGAACAAAGATATTGGAATTATGAAGACTGAGGTTCTGAAGATTACACAAAGAAAGACTCTTCTACAACACTCTTCATCAAGTTAATATTTGAAGCCTATGAATATGCTAGAAGATTGAAGATAAGAATGGTTTTTAAGCTGAATATAATAATACTAAAACTTTGTTACCTCTACCTCGAAAAGGTGGCTTAGGAGCAGCTTTTTGTACAATGGTGTTGACCATTCAATCACATGAACATTGGGATATTTCTATTGGAATATCTTTCCAAGAATACCCTTCAACGGATCTATTCTCTATAGCTCTATAAATTTAAGATCAAGAAGCTTGAAGAATTGTTGATTTGTGTAAAATAGATAGCGAGTTGCTGATGATAACATGCTACTATGCAACACTAGGGTGCTGAAGAAAATGCTACAAGCTGAAGCCAAAATGAAGAATGCTCAATCAAGATGAACCTGATGCAAAATTGGAGTGCGTACAACGATGCAATATGCTGAAGCCATGTGAAACTAGTCAAGTGAAACATCAATAAGTGAAACATAGTAACTTAGTTGATCTTGATGGTTAAAATGGAAGAAGTATTATTCACTCAAGAAGGAGAAATTAAAAGAAGCTAAAGCTCATGATAAAAAGCCTTAGTGATCCTCAAGAAAGCTTCTAAGCAATACATAACTAGTGTTTTATAATCTCTCAGAGATTCATTCTTTAGATATTTTTCCGTATTCGAAAGCAAGGAGTTGTTGCTCATATCTTGCTTAGAAACACTTAGGTGTTCATGTACTTCATCTGTATAATTAGCTTATAAGAAGCATATTAGTGCACAAGAAAATCCTTGAAAAAGGTATTGTTCCTTGAGCGGTCAAGTCAAGACCAGAAAGCTTAAGATGACTAAGCGTGTTTCTAACAACTTAGTGGATGTTGTTACTTGAGCGGTCGAGTGATGACCATGATGCTTGAGAGGTCCAGGTCTTTATTGAACGGCTTGGAGATTGATTCCTTGAGAGGTGAATGAATGCCAGGATTCTCAAGAAGGAAATGGAAGTTATCCACTGTGGTTGTAATCATGTTGATGATTAGTGGATTAAGTCCTTGTGATAAGGCGAAATCACCTTGAGGGATGGACTGGAGTAACTTCATTACTAGTGAACCAGGATAAAAATAATTGTGTCATTTATTTTTATTATCATTGTTATATTTATTATCATAGCTTTGCAAAAGGGGACAAAATGTGAAACTCAATTTAAACCCCCCTTTCATGTGTTTTTCATCTCCAACAAAAGATATGATTTGTTATTAATTTAAATTCAAGTTTAAATCTCCATTTAAATTTATTTGATCTCCATAATATTGTTCACGATAATGCTATGGAGATCCATAAATTACTTCACATGCCAAGTGGATTCCCAATTGAATCATCATTGTTACGAATATTGTTCATGAACATGGTCTTCATTTAAAATATTTGATCTCCATAATTCAACAGCTGACAAATAAATCACGCAAACACATGGCAAAAATATAGCAAAAAATTTGATTGAATCTTAACCATATTTTCACTCCAAAAAAGCAACAACGTTGGACTGTTGAACTAGGGCCAGTTGTTACACACATGTTGCAGCATGCCCTTCTTCACCACAAGTGCACTAACATCTTTCTGTTGACATATACCAGATGTTACAGCATGCATGTTGGAACATTTTTTTCCATATGTGACACTAGGACATCCAAAATAACTCTCTTTATATAATTCTTATTTGTATAGTAAATCTTGGACCAATTCTTTCTTTAAGGTACATCAAATTAATCCTTCTTTGATTGAAACAAATCTAAATCTTTTAAGTTAATTATAGATTAACACCATAAACATATTCCCAAAACAGGCCTCTACATCTTCTGAAGAAGTCAACGCCACAACTCTCCTAAAGGACATCTGAAGATAGTCATAACAAAAACCTTACGCATATTGCTTAATTGGTTTTGTAAAGCATTTTAACTAAACAACTCTTGTTTACTTGGTTCTATCAAGCACTTTATCTAAACAAATCTTTCTTAATTTGTTATGTCAAGAACTTTAATTAATCAACTATTCTTAGCAACAAACACCATCACACTTAGATGTTGGAGTATAAGCTGGAACATCTTGTTCCTCATGTTGCCTAAAATACATCTTGTAGATATGTTCTTTTAATGCAGCCAAACAAAAGGAACTACAATCTTCCCCTTTGGAAATTTTTTCCTAAAACAACTATCAGATGTGATCTTCATGAAGTAGCACAACTAGAACACTATATCACCAAAAAGAATTAGCAAAGCAAACAACAACATAAGTAAGGTGATTTCTACACATCAACAGGTGATTGAAAATCTTGTCCCATCAACCCATGATCATTTCTCCCCGTTTTTGTAATAATTTTGAAAAGGTAAAGAAGGAACCACAAACAAAACAAAAAGCTTCAGAGTCCAAAACAACAATCAGAGAAGCAATAACACTAATTATTAGTATAAAGTCATAAGACATAGGTAGCTACAATAGTCAAAACTCAATAGAAGACAGTCATGCAATCACAGTGTCAATCATACATGTCTCGGTGGGGAAATTATTTAGATTAAGCTATTGATCAACAGAACTCAAAAAAGCAAGAGTCGCCGCCGAACTATATTGTTTCCAAAGGAAAAAGAGAAAATGTCAAACAAAACCCCCTAAAAGCTAAAAGCTAAAAAAGAGAGATCTGGATACGAGGGTTGGTTATGTAAGGGGAATATATTAGCACCCCTTACATCTGTTGTACTCAACAGAAACCACTTACAAATCTATGTTTATAAAATGATGGGTTGTTTGTTGATTTATTTTAATTGAAAAATATTTTGTCGTATTCGAGGGGAAAACTCAACTTAATACCCAGAAGTATGAGAAATAAGCATTTGCATCATCTTGATATGGAGAAATTTTACTTGGACTTTCTCACAAGCATATCTCAACATTCAAGTGGAAACTTTTAATCATTTCTCAGCATCTTGTAGACGTATATTGGTTTGCATCACTACAAGAATATATTAATATCCAATCTTTGAAAAAAAGGCTCTTGAAAAAAATTGCACAAAGGCACAAAAGTGAGTTTGTTGAGGTTTGTCCTTTTTCAGAAATCTGAAAATATTTTAAGTATGCTTAAGTGTTTTAGCATTTACTAAGAAAAGATTTTCTGGATCACTTGACAAAGTCAAAGTTTATTGAGAAAAAGGTGTGAAATTTGAAAATAAGAAATTTTTGAAACAGAAAAAAGTTTTAAAAATTTAAGAAGTGGGAATGAGATGAAAAGGCTATCCTAAAGCATAAAGTAAATGGTCTCATTGTCAGGTATTCCAAGAGAAAGCCTTTGTGTGTGCAAGCGTACTAACCACAAGAAGAGGCAAGAATTTGACATTGGTCAAAACAAGATGAACAAGCAACATGCATAGATGAATATCAAAGAAAAACCAGATGGATAACCGAGTCATAAAAAGCATCAAAGTCTTGAGTTGGATATCAAAAAGTCTCAGATGAAGCACTGTGTCTCAGATGGATCACAAGGTCTCAGATACCACTCCAGGAAAAGGGAAATACTAAGTCCTAATATCTAAGGTCTAAATACTCCTCAAGCAAAGGATAGTGACACAAAGTTCATAAGATCAAGTTAAAGTTTTTTTTTTTTTACGATTTTAGCCATTTTATCACGTTTATTATTCTTTTGAGATAAGAAAGCAGTAGAGTATAAAATAAAAAGCAAAAAGTAAAAGGCAAAAATGTAAAAATGGCATGAATGTAAATGACATAAAAGTGTAAATGACATAAATGTAAAGAGCGTAAAGTAAATGTTAGATATTAGCATAATTAATATGTCATTGTTAATGAGAATTTAATCGAGTCGGGACAACTTAGCGCTATTTTAAGTAATTGTAAGTAGACTTAGGTAGAAGTCACACCTATTTGAGGCTGGTCAATAAAAATTTAAGCGTCAAACATGTTAGAAAGGTAACACAAAGTTAGTCTCCTAAAACATGTAACACAAAAGTCAATAAAACAAAAGAAGAAGGAGAGATGAAAGTTGAGGCAATCATATAGGGATCATTTATCAAACAAGCCAAAGGCTCAAAATATGACCCAACAAGGGATAGCCTATCTCTGATGCAAAATACCAGAAATGATCAGATGATCATTTATAAGCAAGTTTGAACTAGAGAAGGTTGAATCAACCAATTGATCATCACGCAAGGATTTGAAATGTTGAACACATGATCAACCAAGCAATCATCAAATCCAAACAAAAATATTCAAAAATATGAATAAAAAATAAAAAAATCAAATCAAATCAAATGATTTTAAGTGATTAAAAATGGAAATTACAAGGAAAAATCCAAAAGAAGCATTAAAATGCAAAATAAATGGTGGAGAAAATTATGAGAAGTCCAAAATATTGCAAACAAAAGGATCTCAAAAGTTGGATGCAAAAATGTTTGAAAATGATCAAAAATAAAATTGAAAATGGAAATTAAATGAAAAATAGAAGAAAATATGAATTAAATGGAAAATTATTTTTAAAAGTTATGAAAAATATATGTGGTAGAAAATATTTTTATGAAGTTATCAAAAAAAAATTGGAGTAAAAAAGCATTAAAATGATTTTAAATTAAATAAAAAATAAAATAAAATAAAATTTGAAAGATGGCGACAACGGCTAGCACGTGTGTCAGGCTGTGAGTGGAAGAATTCAAATTTCTCGCGCAAAGTGAACTTCGTCTTCAACCTTTGTTCAATTTCTACAAATCACGAACTAGGCGTTTTTTAGCATGAATCAAGCAAGGATTCAGCATTACATCCATCATCCTCCATGTTTCTCTACATCAGAGCAATTGATTTGCTCTGAGCATAGAGAATTTCCATCAAACACGTGAAAATTATGACATGAAACTTGCATGGGGAACAGAGTTCATGACACCATGTTTGAACTTAGGCCAAATGGAATTCACTATCGAGTTCTTTGATTTTCTTTGCGCTAAATGATCTTCTCATGGCAAATAATCAAATGAAAAAACAACCACATCAAAAGGATACTTGGATTTAAAATGACATTGAATCAAAGTTGAGGTCATGACCTGAAATTCTAGGCCAGGCATTAGGTCGACCAGGTCTTGGGCCTATTTTTGTGCACACGTGGGCAGCTGAGCAAATACAATAATTGATGGACTTAGAGGTTGAATTGATGTTTAGCCTTTGAAACAAAGTTGTAGAGGAGTTAAAATGTGACATTTAACTCAAAGTAGATTCCAAAAATGTTGAGAGATGAAGAAGTTATGGTGTTTGGACCAAGTGACATGCCATACTTGATTTTAGGCCAACCAAACATGTGCCAACTTGAGGTTTCTTGCCATTTCTTGCATCTAAAAGCCCATTGTGAGCACTTGGACACCAAATAATGGAAACTTGATTGTCCATTGAATATCTTTGATGATTTCTTGAGAATTGGATGGAGATGGCATAAAAATAAACACATGAACCATACTTGAATCAACTTTGAAACCATGCACCAAACTTGAAATTCTCTTGATCCCATGATGTTGAGTGTAACTTGATATGAATATGACCTAAGGTTATAGGACATTCCTTGAGGTAAGAGCTCTTGTGAACCCCTTGTTGACCAAAACCATGCCTTTGGGAATCAAAACCTAATTTAGAAACCAAGCCTGGTCCATTGATTGCAAGTCCTTACCTTGTATAATAAGAAAAAGAAAACAACACATATTTTGTATTTTGAATAAGGTTAGCAATGTTAGAATGTAATAAGTTATAGAGGCAAAAACAACACAAAGGTTATTGGTGATCTCTCCCCAAAGGCAAACCCATAGAGAGGGGGAATTAGGAGGATACCATGCTTGTGATCTTGATGAGATGCGAATGATATGATAAGTGAAATCTAACGGGTAAAAATTAAGGTATGACAGATGCCCCTATTTAAGTTTCTTCTATCCAGAGATATGAAGATTGGAAATCACCATATCGACGAGATTGAAGATACTTAAATACAACATACCCGACTTTTAGCCCTAAGATGTCGCATACTGCTTATGATATGAATACAAAAGATACAGACTTTGCGGGGAAGACACGACGAGAAACACATTTCGTGTAGACGAACTAAAACTCTGATACTGCTGGAGAAAAGCTTTAATGGATCCTACCATGGAGATATAACTCACTAAGGAGCGACACAACATCGCAAGGGCCCATACTAAGGAACAACCCAAAGTATAGCCAGAAGTGAGAGAGCTTGCAAGCGACAATAGAAGACTTCACTTGGGATCATACAACAAGGAGAAAACATTGAGCTTATTGGGGAATTAACCCTGAGTAGTCAGTCGAAATGGAACTACTACACACTCATAATTGAAGGAGGTAAATATGATTTGAATTGATAACAAGCTTCCCATAACTATCGGTCTTCCACCTGGAATAGGGCTCAACTTCTTCTTTAACCAAGTCCTCCACTTGGAAAGGGTAATAAACCTCCCATGACTTTCGTTCTTCAACCTAGAATGGGTATCGGCTTCTTCTATAACCAAGTCTTCCACCTAGAAAGGGTAATAAACCTCCCATGACTTCCGGTCTTTGACCTGGAATGGATCTCAGTTTCTTCTTTGACCAAGTCTTCCACCTGGAATGGGTAATAAACCTCCCATGACTTCCGATCTTTGACCTGAAATGGGTCTCAATTTCTTCTTTGACCAAGTCTTCCACCTGGAAAGGGTAATAAACCTCCCATAACTTCTGCTCTTCGACTTGGAACGGGTCTCAGTTTCTTCTTTAACCAAGTATTCCACCTAGAAAGGGTACCAATCAAGCTTTCTTCGACTTCTGATGCTCAACCTGAAACAGTATTTTCTTGATGAAGATTGATATCTCAACTTTGATCGGGGATCACAACTTGCTTCTCAAATAAAGAGACAGCTACCTGTTAGAAAATGAACCAGTATTGACTTTGATATGTTGAATCACAACAAGCTTCTATGTCAAAAATTAACTGGAGAGATTGCCACTTATCATTGAAATAGGGATTGATATTGTTGGGAACGAACAAACTTTTCAAATGAAGAGATTGCCACTTGTCATTGAAATAGGGATTGATATTGTTGGGAACAAACAAACTTTTCAAATGAAGAGACTGCCACTTGTTGTTTAACCAAATATCAGAGATTACCAGGGCAATAATTGTTGAGAAATCAGATTATTTATCAATTGAATGAGTCTTCTATGTTGAGGATAACAAGACCAAAGGTGCAAAGCAAGCCTTCTTCGTCATCTATGTTCCTAGCCTGGGGAAGTGAAAAATTGCTGCAAGGGATCAAAGTTCAATCCAAGAATGAATTGGAGAGAAACGGCCAAACAAGACTCTACCTGCTGAGGAACGAACTCGATTAGAAACACAATTCTTCCCCGAGGCATAATCTCAGTGGGGAAACAAAAGATGAACTCTCTCTGAGGAAAACACCAATAGGAAAGTGAATTTGGAAACACCAAGGATATGCAAATGAACATGAATTTGTGCTCGACTATGCATAAATGCTTGATGAATGCATGAATACATGCAATATTATGCTTATGCTGACAAAACAACACAGTGAACAATCTGGGAAACCGAAATTAACAAATTAGATACTCGGGCAAATCTCAACTAAATAGAGACTCTGCTACACAGCTTGTCTTCTGTCCCACCTTCCAGGACACAAGATCCTCCGCTGGGGAAACTAAAATGTTCAAAAATCAAACAAATCTCTGAGGACATAGAAACTTTTTGTTGGTTTTGTTATGAGAGAACCCCAATATCAACATTGCAATACCGAAAATGATTGGAAGAAAACCACCAATCGACAACGAATCTATTGGGGAAAATGAAATTATCAAGCTATGAATTGCAGTACCAGGAAATCTGAATTCCACACTTTGAGACATTACCAATCTTGAACAACGACCGACGTTCCTTTTAGTTTATTCAAAAGTCAAAGGAAAACACTTTGTAATTTTCAAAAAGCATGTTTATTATTAAACCTTTGTTTCAAAAGTTATTGTAAAAAATAAATGATAATTTTCAAGAGAAACAAATATAATAATTAAAATCAATTGGCAAGAAATCAGGATTTTATTGATAGAATGGTAGTCTGCAAAAGACGTGACTCCATGGATCATTACAAAGTTTGGAAAATGGTAAATGGAAAGGCTACATTGAAATACAATGACCACTATTCTCCCTAAAAACTTTGAATTTCTATAATCAAGCTTCCATTGAGAGAGATTGAATTGAGAATTCCGGATTGATGATGTTGCTGCTTCATGTGATAAAGCCTTGCTTGACACAGTTACTTACCATAAAATCCCTAAATTTTTCCTACATTACCCTTTCAAGTTTTCAATCTACTGGGATAACTTATTTTTGTTTATGTCTCTAATTTTTTCCTAGACTACCCTTTCAGGTTTTCAATCCAATGGGACACATATTTTTGCCTAAGCCTCCCATTCAAGTTTTCAACTTAGCAAGCTATTCTTTTGATTATTTAGGCGAAATATTTCTTGACTGCATCAACATTCATCAGTGAGGGAGCTCCTCACCATCCATAGTTGTAAGAATCAATGCATCGCCAGAGAAGGCTCTCTTGACAACATATGGTCCTTCGTAATTGGGAGTCCACTTGCTACGGGAACATTGTGGATACGTAAGATCTTTTTGAGCACAAGGTCGTCTTCTATGAATTCACGAGGACGAACCTTCTTATCAAATGCTTTCTTCATGTTCTTTAGGTACAACTGACCATGACATAAGGATGTCATTATCTTCTTTTCAATTAGATTCAACCGTTCATATATGTTCTGACACCATTCAGCTTATGTCAAGTTGGCTTCCATCAAGACTCACATTGATGGGATCTCAACTTCTATATGGAGCACTGCTTCCTGTTAGAACACAGATTGGTTCTTAATAATAACTCTTTGTTTTGATGATAACTGTTAGGAATTTTATATTTAAGAATTATACACTCTAAAATTTGTTTGAGAGTTTTACTGTAGATTGAAATAATATTAACTCTCTAGAAGCAAATCTGTTCTGAATACAAGAAGTTATTCTGACTCTGAAGCGCCAGATGCACCTTACAGAAGAATTTGTTTGCTCCTTACAGAAGATCCTGAGCGTAGTCTCCAGAAGGATCTGAAGCAAGAAGCTCCAGAACATTCTGTGTCAGAAGCATCTGAAGATAATCAGAAGCATCTGAAGCTGAAGCATCTGAAGCATAGAAGAATATTTATTGAAGAGTTTCTCAAAGCATTTATCTACAGAAGTTTCTGAAAGTACCAACGCTGCCAAGTACAGAAGTTCTGTGTCAAATATGCACTGATGATCAACACGCTGGAAGCACACATGCTGCAGAAGACTCTGATATAGGAAAGTTCTGATTTTCATTAGAAGACTCTGATCCATTCAGACTCTAAAGAACTTGCTGAAAACTGAAGAAGAAATATTCAAGAATATATCCGTTGGAGCTATTCAACGTCTCTTTCCTCATTTGTGCTAGACACACTTACACAGACAAAAAGGATTTTTCTGTGCCATCTACTTCTAGGAAAGGTCACTTGATGTGAAGACAAAAAGGCTCAGACCTTTTTGGGACTCTCTTTTCAACGCTCAGCTTGCATGGATCAGCTGCCTATAAAAGGAGAACTTCACCACATTCTTCAGTTACACACTTTGCTGAAAAGAAATCATTATATTCTAAAGCTCTCATTCATTCTTATTCTTCTTAGAATCTCATTGTACTTAAACTTAAGAGAAAAATCACTGTTGTGATAAAAGCTTTTTAGAAGCATTAAAAATCTTGTATTTAATTTACATTGATTGTAAAGGTTACTCCTTAAGAGGATTCAGTTGGAATTAGTAGCTCTTGAGAAGACTAAGAACATGTTCTTAGGTGTTACTATTGTAATCAGTTTGATTTAATAGTGGATTAAGTCCTTGTTGAGAAAGGCAAATCACTCTAGGAAGGGTGGACTGGAGTAGTTGTTTAAACGAACCAGGATAAAAATAATTGTGTGATTATTTTCAAGTCTTAATTTTTCATACTTATTCAACCCTCCCTTCTAAGTATTATCTCACCTTCAGTTGGCATCAGAGCTCCGGTTCTGAGTGTGTTATCACTTAACAGTGTCAGTAAAGATCCAGAGAGATATACTTTGATATATATATTTATTTGTTATCATGGCTGATAATTCAATGTCAAATATTAACAATAAATATGAAGAGAGGGATAGGATCAGCACCAAACCCCCAATGTTTGATGGGGAGAAATTTGACTACTGGAAAGACAGAATTGAGAGTTTTTTCCTAGGATATGATGCTGATCTATGGGATCTTGTCATAGATGGATATGTACATCCCACAGATGGGGATGGCAAAAAGATTGACAGAAAATCTATGACAGATTCTCAGAAGAAAGACTTCAGAAATCACCATAAAGCCAGGACCATATTACTGAATGCTATTTCACATACAGAGTATGAGAAAATTACAAACAGGGAGACTGCTTTTGATATGTTTGAATCCCTAAAAATGACACATGAGGGAAATTCTCAAGTTAAGGAAACAAAAGCTCTGGCTCTGATCCAGAAGTATGAGGCTTTCAAAATGGAAGACTCTGAATCTGTTGAAGCCATGTTCTCCAGATTTCAGATACTCACTACTGGGCTGAAAGTTCTGGACAAGGGATATTCTACATCAGATCATGTAAAGAAAATCATTAGAAGTCTGCCTATCAGATGGAGACCAATGGTGACTGCTCTGAAGATGGCCAAAGATCTGAACAAGATCTCTCTAGAAGAACTCATCAGCTCACTGAGGAGCCATGAGATTGAGCTTGAGGAAGATGAACCTCAAAAGAAAGATAAAGGTAAATCTGTAGCATTAAAATCTAACAAAACTGCTAAAGCTTTGCAGGTCATTCAAGAAAGCTCTGAAGAATCTTCTTCTTCTGAAGAAGATGAGTTATCCATGCTGTCCAGAAGGATTAACAAACTCTGGAAGCACAAGGGAAAGAAGCTCAACAACTTCAGAAGATCTAATAACAGAAAGGAATCTTCTAGTCACAGAAGATCTGCCAAGAAAGAAGTTGTGTGCTATGAGTGCAAAGAACCTGGGCACTACAAAAATGATTGCCCCAAACTTCAGAAAGAAAAACCCAAGAAGAAGTTCAACAAAAAGAAGAAGGTTCTGATGGCAACATGGGATGACTCAGATGAGTGTGAATCATCTTCTGAATCAGAAGAAGAATGTGCAAACGTTGCACTGATGGCCAGGACAGAGGATCAAGACGAAGGTACCTCAGGATATGAATCAGAATCTGAATCTGATGATGATGCAGAAGAGGTAATGGCTAAACTTACCAAAGAAGAACTCATTAAAGTTTTAACAGAAGTTCTTAAAAGTTATAACAACATCAAATTCAAATACAAGAAGCTGAAAAGCAATCTTGAATCTGAAATTGATCTTCTGAAAACTGAACTTGTTGAGCAAAAAGAAATAAATTTGAAAATCAAAAATGACTTTGAAAGAACTCAACAAGAATCTGAATCTAAGACTAAGTCATGTGAAAATATTTTAGAAAAATATGACTCTAGCTTTCAGAGATTTCTCACTAAGAGTATAGACAGAAGCAAGATGGCTTCCATGATCTATGGTGTTAGTGGAAACAACAGAAAAGGCATTGGATATGAGTCTTCATCTGGAAGCAATCCAAAACCTGTTGACAAACTTTTCATCAGGAAGACACCTCTGTATTCTCAATTCAAATTTGGTCACTTGAATGACATTAAACACACAAGCTCTGAGAAGAGTACTTATGTGTTTAAACCCAAGGCAAGTCAGAATAAACATTATGTTGCAAAACAGAAGTTTAGACAAAACTACAAACCAACTAACCCCAAAGGACCCAAGAAGATCTGGGTACCTAAGAGTAAAATAATTCCTGTTGCAGATGTTCTTAGTAGCAAGGTCAGGACGCCAGTCATGGTACCTGGACTCTGGATGCTCACGACACATGACAGGAGAAACGTCTATGTTCCAAAGCCTGGAGCTTAGATCTGGAGGTGACGTGAAGTTTGGAGGGAACCAGAAGGGCAAGATCATTGGATCTGGCACTATTGGAAATGGTAAACTTCCCTCTATTACTAATGTTTTACTTGTTGAAGGGTTAAAGCATAACTTATTGTCCATAAGTCAATTAAGTGACAATGGTTATGATATAACTTTTAATCAAAAATGTTGTAAAGCTATTAGTCAGAAGGATGGCTTTATCCTATTTAGTGGTAAGAGGAAAAACAACATTTATAAAATAAATCTTTCAGAAATTAAAGTTCAAAATGTTAAATGCCTCTTGTCTGTTAATGAAGAGCAATGGGTCTGGCACAGAATATTGGGCCATATTAATATGAGACGTATATCTCAGATTAATAAACTTAATCTTGTCAGAGGACTCCCTAATCTGAAGTTCACTTCAGATGCTCTTTGTGAAGCATGCTAGAAAGGGAAGTTTTCAAAAACATCTTTCAAATCAAAAAATGTTGTTTCTACTTCTAAACCATTAGAACTACTTCATATTAATCTGTTTGGACCAGTGAAAACTGCATCCATCAGAGGCAAGAAGTATGGATTGGTCATTGTTGATGACTTTAGCAGATGGACATGGGTAAAGTTCTTAAAACACAAGGATGAGTCACATTCTGTGTTCTTTGACTTCTGCAAGCAAGTCCAGAATGAAAAGAATTTCAAAATTATAAAAGTCAGAAGTGATCATGGTGGGGAATTTGAAAATAAATATTTTGAAAAATATTTTTCTGAAAATGGCATTGCTCATGATTTTTCATGTCCTAGAACTCCACAACAGAATGGGGTTGTAGAAAGGAAAAACAAAACTTTGCAAGAAATGGCCAGAACCATGATCAATGAGACAAATCTGGCAAAACATTTTTGGGCAGAAGCAATCAATATAGCATGCTACATTCAGAACAGAGTGTCGGTTAGACCTCTTCTGAAGAAGACTCCTTATGAATTGTCAAAGAACAAAAAGCCCAACATTTCATATTTTCATCCTTTTGGATGTATTTGTTATATGTTAAACACTAAGGAAAATCTGGGCAAGTTTGATTCCAAAGCACAGAAGTGTTTCATGCTTGGATATTCTGAACGCTCTAAAGGCTACAGAGTATACAACACTGAGACACAGATTGTGGAAGAATCCATTCATGTCAGATTTGATGATAAGCTTGGCTCTGAAAAGCCAAAGCAGGTTGATAACTCTGCAGATAGGGAAGTAGTCTTTATTGACTCTGAAGTTCCAGAAGCAGATAAACTTCAAGTGAAGGAACCAGAAGCAACTCCAGATGCTACTCCCTTAACTTCTCAGATGAATAATCTAAAAATTTTTGAAGAGTCAACTATCAGAGGATCATCATCCAGAATTAAAGCTTCTCATCCAGAGGATGTCATTATTGAAAAGAAGGATGATCCCATCAGAACAAGATCCTTTCTAAGATCATCTGAAGCATCACTTTTTGGACTAATGTCAGAAATTGAACCATCTTCTGTAGAAGAAGCTCTGCAAGACAATGATTGGATTATTGCCATGCAAGAAGAGCTAAATCAATTCAGCAGAAATGATGTATGGGATCTAGTTCAAAGACCTCAAGGATTCAATATTATTGGTACAAAATGGGTCTTCAGAAATAAGCTAAATGAGAAAGGAGAAGTTGAGAGGAATAAGGCAAGGCTGGTTGCTCAAGGATACAGTCAGCAAGAAGGTATTGATTACACTGAGACATATGCTCCAGTGGCAAGGTTAGAATCTATACGCCTTCTTATTTCTTTTGCTGCACAAAATAACATCACTCTGTATCAGATGGATGTTAAAAGTGCCTTTCTTAATGGTATTATAGAAGAAGAAGTTTATGTCCACCAACCTCCTGGTTTTGAAAATGAAAAATTTCCAGATCATGTTTTCAAATTAAAGAAATCTCTATATGGATTAAAATAAGCTCCCAGAGCTTGGTATGAGAGATTGAGTAATTTTCTTCTGGAGAAGAATTTCATCAGAGGCAAAGTGGATACAACTCTATTCTGTAAAACAATAAAGAAAGATCTTCTTATTTGCCAAATTTATGTAGATGATATTATTTTTGGATCAACAAATATTATGCTTGGAAAGGAGTTTGCTACATGTATGCAGGCAGAATTTGAAATGAGCATGATGGGAGAACTCAGATTCTTTTTAGGAATCCAAGTTAATCAAACTCCAGAGTGCACCTACATACATCAGACAAAGTATGTTAAAGAACTTCTGAAGAAATTCAACATGTCTGACAGCAAGCTGGCAAAGACTCCAATGCATCCTACTAGCTCACTTGGCAAAGAAGAGGTAAGTAAGAAAGTAGACCAGAAGCTCTACAGAGGTATGATTGGCTCTCTTCTTTACCTTACTGCTTCTGGACCTGACATATTATTCAGTGTTTGTCTGTGTGCTAGATTCCAATCAGATCCTAGAGAATCACACTTGACAGCTGTCAAGAGGATTCTAAGGTATCTGAAAGGTACTTCTAATGTGGGTTTGTGTTACAGAAAATCTGATGATTTCAAATTAGTTGGATTCTGTGATGCTGACTATGCTGGAGACAGAGTAGAAAGAAAAAGTACTTCTGGAAGTTGTCAATTTCTAGGAAGAAATCTAATCTCCTGGTACAGCAAGAAGCAACCCACAATTGCACTTTCAACCACAGAGGCTGAATACATTGCTGCTGCTGGTTGTAGCACGCAGATGCTCTGGATGAAAAGTCAACTAGAAGATTATCAAATTTTTAAGAGTAACATTTCTATCTTTTGTGATAATACTTCTGCTATATGTTTGTCCAAGAATCCCATTTTACATTCTAAGGCAAAACATATAGAAATTAAGCATCATTTCATCAGAGACTATGTTCAGAAGGGAATCATAAATTTAGCCTTTGTTGATACAGATCATCAATGGGAAGATATTTTTACAAAACCCCTTGTTGAAGATAGATTCAATTTTGTTCTGAAAAATATTGGTATGGATTTTTGTCCAGAATGATATTTATCAGAAGCAAATTGTCACAGATGCAAAAATGCTCAATTCATCTGAAGTATTTTTTCTGTTTATTTATTCTATTCTGATTAATATTTCTGTTGTGAAACTCTGAACTAACCATCTTTAGAAGATCTGAACGTTGGCTAACGTTTCATTTCTTGAGAGAATTCAGAATAGCATGCAAGTAAACACGTGTCACACAAAATCTGAAGAGGTGGCGTGTACATAACTGAAGAGACGTTTGAGGTGAAATTTGAATAGTAAAAATCTTGGTTTTCCCCCCAAAATTGTCAGAAGCATTTATTGTTTGAAATGATTTTATTCTTCTTCATTTAATGCTTGCTCAAACGTGCGTTTTTATGACTTTTGATGTGCCTAAGTGTTTAGTATAAATACTTGTTGTGTATTCACTTTCACACTTTTCACTCTCAGAATTTACATGCGTTTTCATCTCTTGTTCTCTCTGCATAAAAACTCAAAACCTAAGTGTTTGAAAAAGCATTCTTCAATGGCGTCTTCTTCATCAACAACTGCTCAGTTCCAATCTACAATGGCTGTTGTGACTTCAGATAACTTAGGCGCTGCTCCATATTCTCCTCCCAAGAGAACTCTTCTCACACCTATTGATAAACTAGAAGTGTTGTGTGAATCTATGGTTGAATTTGATTCTCTGGCTGACAATGGGTTTGATTTTCGCTCCATTGTTAGAGCTCAAGGTTGGGTGAAATACTTTGATAGGTTGTTTGGACCTATTTACCCTCTACTTGTGAAGGAATTCTGGATTCATGCATCTGTTTATCCCAAGTTTATTTTATCATTTGTGCTGGGAAAAGAGATTATCATCACAGAGGATCTGATAAGAAGATTGATTGGTTATAAAGAAACAGATGGTGTTTCCCACTTGCCAGCTGGGCGTGTGGATATGGAAGAGGTTTATGAGGAAGTTATGACTGCTGGACAAGCTTCTAACAGATTCAAAGATCTGAAGCCTGATTACAAGATTTGTGCCAAGATCTTCATGGTATACATACATCACAGGAAGTCAACAAATTCCCCAGATTATGTCAATAATGAACGGATCTATTTTATGTACTGCCTTAGTCAGAGCAACAAGGTAGATCTTCCTTACATTCTGTTCATGCATCTGTGGAATCACACCAATGCATCTAGAGAATCTGTAAAAGAAAAAGGCCAGAAGATCAGGACTTGGATCCCATTTGGAAGGTTGATCTCAGATCTTCTCACTGAAAATGGTTTAGTGGCTGCTCTGTATGATGCTGGGGTTACAGAGGAATTAGAGTTTATTATGGGAAAGCCTCTGAACGCTAAAAGTCTTTTGAGACTCAAGATTGTAGATGAACTCACTACTGCTCCAAAGAGGCTGAATATGTCTGATTTGAATAAGAGGATTCCAGTATCTGACTTCCCTCTATTCTTTGCTGAAGAACCCAAGCATATAGTACTGATGTATATAGAGGAATGCAAAAGGGAAGGAGTACCTGTTCCAGCAAATGTGTTTCAGCTTGTCAAACAACCACTACCAGATGCAGGAGAAGAAGAAGAAGTACCTCTTCAGAGGAAAAGGACTCAGCCTGCAGCAGAATCTGAACCTGTTCAGAAGAAGGCTAAGATTGCTGAGAAGCCAAAGAATCTCTTAAAGAGAAAGGATTCTGAAGAAGCTGCCTCTGCATCTGCCAAGAGGATTAAACTAAAAGGTACTAAGACTTTTGTTATTTCTAAAAACGTTGTTATTAATGATTCAACTATTAAGTCTGTTCCCAAACCACCTGTTACTCAAACAACTTCTGTTGCTGCCCCTAGTTCTGTCTCACCTCAAAAACAAAACACTACTTCTGTATCAAAAACACCTCAACCCAAAATACACATCAAACACTTCATTCCACGTCCATCACCAGCAGAACCACAACCAACAGAACCACAACCATCAGAACTACAACAACCTTCTGATAAACAAAACTCCAATCAACCACAAACTTCTGAACATCCAGAAAACCAAACCACAGAAGATCAACCAGAAAAAGACTCTGTCATACCACCATCAAACAATCCATCTTCTGAACCTGTTGCACATGTTACTTCTGAACCCACAAAAGTAACTTCTGCTCCTATTTCATCAGAACCACCATCCCAACAATCTGATACTCCTTCAGAACCTTCTCATATCCCTGAGACAAAAGTTCTTGATATCACTCCATTAAAAACAGTGTTTCAAGTCTCTTCTACCTCTTGTACACCTACAACATCCTCCAACTCATCAGAATCAGAAATTCATCCAGATTTTCTAATTTCTCCATCTGACAAATACCCTGTACATGAACCTGAACCTGAATCAACCTTACCTGCTAAAACTCCCTTTTCAGACCCTTTGCCTCCACCTGCACCATCATCTGAGATGATTGTTCCCACTTCTAATCCATCATCATCTGGTATATCTTGTGCCCAAGTGTCTTCTCTTTATCATAATTTATCTTATGGTTTCAAACTGAAAGATTTTTATGATAGAGTTGAACCTTCTGAACCCCTGAAACCTCTGAAACCAAAACTCAGACAGGCTCTTCCATCAGTAATCCTTTCATATATTCAATCTATGAACAATGAAGGATCCTTAGCAACAATATCTGCTACATCTGGTAAAGCTGTTGTTTCAGCTCTACAACCTGCATCTGATAACACAGTTGCATCTGATAAACCATCAACCTCTGCTTTCATACCATACTCTAATGAACCCTTTGATGATGTTTACCCACGCACAAGACCAAAACCAAATCTGCTTAATGCTTTAAACAGATCCTTACCTCAAAAACCAGAAATTCCTTTCATTCCATATTATCCCCCTCCTCTGATTTCCATCCCAAAATCACTGATACCACCAACTCCCAAACCTAAACATATGACTCTGGAAACCTTGCTTAAACCACCACCCAGACTTAATATTGATCATTTATTTCAAACATTTTTGCAAGAAATACAGATGTCTTTAGGTACTGTTCAGAAGAGATGCTCTGAAACTATGGATGTAAATGAAACTGACATCATCTGGAAAGGATTTATCAATAGATTCAACAATGTAGCTTCTAATCTGAAGAACATCTGTTCTGATGATGCAAAGCTCAGAGCTGAAAGAACTCAATTCTGGATTGTCAACAAAACTGAACCTCTGCTTTGTTTGGATGCTCCTCCTCCAACAGAACCAACTGCCAATGCATTGACTATGACTCTGGTAGAACCCTCTTCAGGATCTCCAGAACCTATGGCAATTGACTCTGTTCAGGCTGCAGAACCTCCACCTTCTTCATCAGAAATAAAGACAGAACATCCAGATTTTGGAGACAAGATTGCTGCTCTGGAGGCTGGTCAATCTGAAATAAAATCTTGGATGGCGAAGCAAGACAAGAAATCTGAGGACATGACATAGTGGATGTCAAAACAAGATGAGAAGAATGAGACAATAACTAAGTGGATGTCAAAGCAAGAGCAATCTTCATCTGAGATTACAGACCTATTGAAGATGCTTTTGTCAAAACACTCTTAGATTTTTTTCATTCTAATGTTTGTGCATCTGTTGTTTTGCATCTGAATTTTATTGTTATATCTTCTGATATTTACCAATGTACTCTTGCTCTGTTTTGTTAAATGAATCAGTTTTTCTCCATTGAATTATCTATTTATTGTTCCTTTTATTTGTCTTTCTTAACAATTTTTACTTTTTGCTTATGACAAAAAAGGGGGAGAAAATAAAGATCTGAACTGTTTAATATAACTTCACTGGAATGAATCTTCAGACATATCTATTCTATCTAATATTTAAATTGACCATTTCAGAACATTTGATAAGAACACTCTATAAAAGAATCTCTGAGTTTCTCAGATCATTTGCTTTTTTATCAAACTCTGAATCTTATATCTGCAAGATATTCTGACCCTAAATTATTACAAAGACAAACAAGATCTGACTCTGAAGATTACTCAAGAAAAAAAGGGAAGTTTTTATTCCTTTTTCTTATTTAACTCAGGGGGAGATTCATCATCTCAGGGGGAGTTATAATTTTTTATGTTCAGTTAAATAAAATTTCTGATACTTTTTGTCATCATCAAAAAGGGGGAGATTGTTAGAACACAGATTGGTTCTTAATAATAACTCTTTGTTTTGATGATAACTGTTAGGAAATTTATATTTAAGAATTATACACTCTAAAATTTGTTTGAGAGTTTTACTGTAGATTGAAATAATATTAACTCTCTAGAAGAAAATCTGTTCTGAATACAAGAAGTTATTCTGACTCTGAAGCGCCAGATGCACCTTACAGAAGAATCTGTTTGCTCCTTACAGAAGATTCTGAGCGTAGTCTCCAGAAGGATCTGAAGCAAGAAGCTCCAGAACATTCTGTGTCAGAAGCATCTGAAGATAATCAGAAGCATCTGAAGCTGAAGCATCTGAAGCATAGAAGAATATTTATTGAAGAGTTTCTCAAAGCATTTATCTACAGAAGTTTCTGAAAGTACCAACGCTGCCAAGTACAGAAGTTCTGTGTCAAATATGCACTGATGATCAACACGCTGGAAGCACACATGCTGCAGAAGACTCTGATATAGCAAAGTTCTGATTTTCATTAGAAGACTCTGATCCATTCAGACTCTGAAGAACTTGCTGAAAACTGAAGAAGAAATATTCAAGAATATATCCGTTGGAGCTATTCAACGTCTCTTTCCTCATTTGTGCTAGACACACTTACACAGACAAAAAGGATTTTTCTGTGCCATCTACTTCTAGGAAAGGTTACTTGATGTGAAGACAAAAAGGCTCAGACCTTTTTAGGACTCTCTTTTCAACGCTCAGCTTGCATGGATCAGCTGCCTATAAAAGGAGAACTTCACCACATTCTTCAGTTACACACTTTGCTGAAAAGAAATCATTATATTCTAAAGCTCTCATTCATTCTTATTCTTCTTAGAATCTCATTGTACTTAAACTTAAGAGAAAAATCACTGTTGTGATAAAAGCTTTTTAGAAGCATTAAAACTCTTGTATTTAATTTACATTGATTGTAAAGGTTACTCCTTAAGAGGATTCAGTTGGAATCAGTAGCTCTTGAGAAGACTAAGAATTGTTGTTCTTAGGTGTTACTATTGTAATCAGTTTGATTTAATAGTTGATTAAGTCCTTGTTGAGAAAGGCAAATCACTCTAGGAAGGGTGGACTGGAGTAGTTGTTTAAACGAACCAGGATAAAAATAATTGTGTGATTATTTTCAAGTCTTAATTTTTCATACTTATTCAACCCCCCCTTCTAAGTATTATCTCACCTTCACTTCCATACCATAGACTAAGGAGAAAGGGGTTTCCCTGTTGAAGTGTGGACGGACATTCGATATCCATGCAAAGGAAAAGGTAGCATCTCATGCCAATCCTTGTAGGTTACAACCATCTTCTGCAGAATTTTTTTGATATTCTTATTTGCTGCTTCAACAACCCCATTCATCTTGAGTATGTAAAGTGAATAATTATGATATTCAATCTTGAAGCTTTCATAGAGTTCTTTCATCATCTTATTGTTCAGATTTGAACCATTGTTAGTAACGATCTTGCTTGGAATACCGTATCAGCAGATGATTTGATTCTTGATGTTGCAGTGAGAATCAGATATCAAGCTATTGATTAACTTGAATCTTAATTCATTGAAATTCACCACCGAGCTTTGATTTATCCAAATGAAAGGTTAAAGAACGAAAAGACCTTTTGCGTGATGTAACTACAACGCTAAAGATTCAGGGATCAGGGGCTGGTTATGCCTAGGGTAGGTATTTCACATCCTAGACATTTGTAGTACTCTACATGAAACTTTTGTGTGTGTATGTATTGGGTCCTTGGGATCAGGGTTAGGGTAAAGCTCTAGGTAAATACCTAAGGATGGTTCTAAATTTGCTCGCAAAGATATCACCTTTTATGCCTACGTATCCTTACTTTGATGGAATAAGAGCAACCGTAGTACTCCTCACTAAACTTGAGGAATAGTTGACTATGGTCAAGACTCCAAGGGGAACAAACATAACAATTTTGTGTATAGTTTGACAAAACTCTCTAGATCTAAGTTATCACTCAAAAGGGATTGACTTTTACAAAATCCAAGAGGGGATCAAGTAATCATGACAATGATCCTTACATAGAGTTAACAAACTCTATCTTAAAGCTCTAGTTGAGGGATACTCTTAACAAGGGGTAGGTCTCTTAGACTTAAAGAAAAGTCTAATGGATGTAGGTTCTAACTTAACTAAGTTAAAGGACCTAATGACTTAAACAAGTCAAGGGGAAGGGTTATGAGCTATCTATGACTGTGAAGTCAATAGAGAGACTTTCCTCTCGAATAAGGGAATAACAAGGCAACTGGATGAGAGCTAACCAGCTACATCACTTGGGGGAAGAAATTTAACAAAGCTAAAACATACATAAGCATTTATTCAAACATGATGAAGATTTAATAGTCATGGTAACAACCAAGACAGATTAGGGCAAGCATGTAACAACATGAAGCAAAGAACAAGGTTACAACCAAGTATAATCAAACCAAATGGTTATAAACAATGGTAAACAAAGATGGTGATAAAGATTCTTACAAGAACAAACATTTTAAGCATCAAGAATAAGTCAAGACATTACTTATCATGGCAAAATTCAAAGATTATGAAGGTAACAACCAACAAAAACAAACTTGAAGCATGTGTGACAACAACAAGTTCATCAATGATAGGAAAACAATCTTCATTTGTATAAGTTACAACTTGGCATATAAATCAAATAAAGATAAATGTGACAACACTCAATCCCTTTTAAGACATATTTATGACAATCAATGATGGATAAACAAGAAGAGTGACAATAGTTCAAGCATGGATTCAAAACTTCACAAGGGGAAAGGTGAACAAGATCCAAGGTGACAAACAAGGCAAGGATCAATCCTAAAACATGTTATGGTTCTAACAATACACATAAATAAGTAATATGAGGTTAAGGGGCCATGCTCAAGAGGTTACAACATCAAGAATCATGTTACAAATCAACAAAAGGTTCAAGGCAAGGTTTTCATGTTCATATCTTTACAAAGGCATGAATAAGCATGGTAAAGCAAAGAAAAAAATGTTTTCAAACACACAAACATGTTAGACATCCAAAAATGATTCATGCAAGATCAATCACACAAGATAAATCAAGTATTAATTCAAGGAAACTCATGAAAACACGTAAAAACCCTAAAAGAGGTCATGTCTTTCAAGTGAGTCAAAGTGTTTCAAAAATGAAAATTCTTGAATTCTTTCTTCACACATTAAATTAGACATATCAAAGAGCATTTTTCAAAAAGAATGGCATCAAAGTGATAAAAATCAAAGAAGTTATGCATAAATCAATTTACAAAGAAAAACATGAAAATAATGGAAAAAAAGTAGGAAATGCATCCTATGGGATTTGAACCCACGCCTTAAGGTTCAACAGTTAAAACTTTTCCATCTCAGATAACACACGCGTGTAAGAAACAAGTGGAGCAAACATAATACATGGTTAATCATCAAAATATCACAAAATGAAACAAAAAGGTTGATCCGCAGGATCGAACCTAGGACTAGCAAGGCAAAGGTACATGAAAGCGCATGGTAAACCACTCGGGTGGTGATACATCCATTGTATCACCTCGAGTCATAAATAAATAACGCAAAACATGACCTGAGTCCTTCCCTCATGCGCCATGGCTGGTCATCAAGCTCATCAATTCAGTTTGCAAAACAATTCATAACTCACTCAATTCTCCATGAAATTGAGTGATTCAAAGATCAAACTTGCTCTGAATTTTCCAAGGAACTCAATGGTACAATTGGTTTTTTCTAATGATGCTTCTATTTTAAAACCCGATAGCATGATCAAAATGACACCAACTTTTCAATTTCAACAATAGAGACTTATTCAAACATGATAAGCAACAATAAAAGGTTCAGGCACATTATATTCGACATAACAAACATGTTTAAGATCAACGTACATCAAAGCATTGCATGGTTTTCATAGTTCAAGTTTATAGTAACTTACCTCTTGAAGCCAAACTTCGAATCTGTAAGGAAGCTTCTTACATAAATGATTTGTTGGTTTGAACAACTTCAATACACCTCTAGGAACCTCTTTGAATGCTTGGAATCAAGTGGAGGCACTTAGAGCAGAATCTCCCCTTCTTCTTGCAAAATGGAAAAGTGGCCAATATGGAACTTCAAGTAAATGAATTTACAGATGGAAAACTTTTTTTTGGAACAGTTTAGGGATGATTTGTGGAAGGTGTTCGAAGGTTTGGAAATGGTCAGAATGAGGACTTGGGTTTGAAAACAGCAAAAAGTCAAAGTTTTTTTGATTGGTGGTTGACTTTTTGAGTGAGAAGTTTTCTGGTGGGAGTGAGTGTTTGAGCACCTTAAATACATCATATATGATGTGTTTTAAGTGTTGGTAGATGTGTTTGATGATTGTATGAGGTTTTGAAAGAGTTTGTGCAAAAAAAATTTTTGCTTCACAAGAAAGCTACCTTCAATGCTTGCAAGAAGGTTGTGATCTATGGAATGGGAGAGATTTTTCTTGGTTTCTAGCTCAATCTGGTTTAGTTTAGATGTGAGGAGAAGGCTCTATATATAGGAAAGCTTGGAAATCAAGTGGTATGGGCAAATTGGCCCATCTTGCCAACTTTTCCCTTTTTAGAGGCAAAATGTGCAAGACCAACTTGATATCTTTCTTCTGAGTTCTAGCCATCTCTCTATAATTTTGATCATCACCTATAGCCTTCAAATAGTGGTATTGAAGTGAAAGGGAGGGAGAAGCTGATGTTCTTGCTAAGTTGTGACAGAACTTGCAAAAAGTTTCTCTCTCATGCCACTTGCATCCACTTGTATGATTAAACAAATCAATTAATCCAAAATCTGAGTTTTTCTCATGGCTACGCATTCTAGTTGTCGCTACTGCGAAAATCGGCGCCGGCTGAACAGAAGAGTCGCCACCGTGCGTTATTTATCCCAAAGGAGGGAAAGGAAACGCTCAGAGTAAACCTACCGTAAAGACGGGAAAGGAATGGTCATCGCAACCAAATCCTGGATTCGGGAGTTGATTACGCAAGGGGAAGGTATTAGCACCCCTCACGTCCGTCGTACTCGATGGGATCCACGCTTGTTTTCTAGTACGGATTTTTATTCTATCTAGTCTAAGGGTCTTAGGTTAAAAGAAAAGAAAATGACTCGGCAAAGTATCGCCCTTTATGCCTACGTATTCCCGTCTGTAACGAGAAATCAGAGTCAACGTAGTTCGCCTACCTACGGGAAAGGAGGGGAAGGTTGCTCGCTAGGATACGGCATCCTATGCCTACGTACTTTCATACAGCATGAAAGATCAGAGCAAACGTAGTTCGGGCCACGGAAGACACAAGCTTGTCTGAGTGTTTTTATCTCCTTATGAAAGGGTTTTCCTGATTAAGGGTCTAAGCGGACAAAAATGACATTTTGATGTTTGTTTTCAGTCTTTTACGCAAGAACCGTTTTTTTATGATGTTTGCAATCTCTGTCGCACTAGAGACTATGATTTGAGGGTGACTACGTCGTATGTCACCCTAAGGGTAACACACTAAGCAATCAGGTTACTAAAGAGTGACCCTCCAGCAACCTTTCTCAAATAGCTTAAGGCTCGTAGCGTACGGCATCGATTATCCTTATTACTGTGTTTTGAATTATTCTGAGATAGAAGAGAAAGAAACTCTAAAAATCCTAAGGTTTGAAAGGGGAATCAAAACTACCCTGATGTTGTCATGCATGGGTTAACACCTAATGTCTGTCATAATTCCCTCCTGCGCAGAGGAAATCAGAAGTCCTAGGGGATAAACGGAAAAGAAACAACAGATATACAGTAAACAGTAAAATGCATGAGATGCAGTAATAAACAATACGCAAAGTGAAACAGCTTCACTTCGAACCTAAGGGAAAATCAACAGACAATACAGCAAAGAAAAATCATATCCAACACCAGCTCAGATAGCAACATCAGCTCTTTACAGTAAGCAGTTCAAACAGCACCAGCTCTGGCAGCTACAGGTGATTAACAGCAAAAGGTTGACAGTAACAACTTCAAGCAAGATCCTATCTTCACTTTTCCAATGATATTCAAGCTTCAGGTAAGCTCTTGTCTCAGTAATCTTCATCTTTAGCAAGCACTGAACCCCAATAAACAGACAACTTCAATCAGCAGCAAAACCCTAATCTCAACAGACAACCAGCTTTGACAGGCACAAGCTTCATATTCTCTAGTCTTCAATGAACTTCATCCTCAATAAGTCTTCAACTTCAATGCAGCCACTCACAAGAAGTTGGAATGTTAAGAGGCTTAGTGAAAACCTAGGGAAATCACTAAGATCTTGTCATAGCAAGGGAGAGGTATCCTCAAGGTTCTACCCAAACAAAGCATGCTCTACATCCCTCCTAAGGAGAGATGGAACTCTTTTAGGGGACCTTGTGTCATAGGATGGAATAGAGGCACAATAAGCTCTCTATATTTGACAGAAGAAATCAGTCTACTCTAGAGCTCTCCCTATATCTCCTATCTTCTAAGGGATCCTAACTAGGTACCCTATACCCCCCATAAGCCCCAAGGCCTAAATCAAGCTAAAACCCCAAAAACTATGTGTTGAAATGCACCTATGCCAAGTTGAAACCCTAGCTCTAGCATACTAAAGTTTGATGTTCAAAACTAACTAAAATTAAATCACAAAAATGTGATTAAATTCCAGGGGGAACCTAATACTACAATCTAACTATAGAAAAAAGAATGGCATCAAAAGTCAAAGTGAAATGATCATACTAAATTCAGCAAGTAACATGTATCAAATGAAAATGAAATAAAAGCTATTAAAAGTAAAAATAAACCAAAAATAAAAAATGAATGAAATGCTAATTTTATTGTTTTATAATTTTCTTAATGTCTTGATGAAAATGGGAAAAAAACTCTCATCTAAAAATATTAATTTTCCAATTAGTTATGATTTTTTAAAGAACCTAAAAATAAATGTGAAAAAAATAAGAAAATATGGAAAAATGGAAAAGATGCGTGTCAAATAGTAATAAAAATCAATGTAAAAACCAACTAGGCCCAGAGAGGGGGTGGGGATAGCAGCGCGCATTAGGCCCAGTCATCCATCAGAAAATGAAATGGAAATATAAAGAAAAATAATAAAATCTTGGTGTGAATAGCAAGCCAATTTAGTACATTTCCTAGTGGGCCTCTAAAGAGGGGTGGGATTATCAATTCATCACTTAAGCCCAAAGTTGGCACTTTAATGAAACGGTGCGTTTGGATGCATTCAGAAACTCTTCACAAGCTGAGAGAAAATCGTGGCCATCGGATGTTGTTTTCAGTCAAAGTCTTCCTAAGATCTAAGGGTGAGAAAGTTGTCTTCAACCTTTAAACAATCTTGGAGGGAAAAGCCATGGAAGTTTAGAGCTATGAACTTCATCTTGCTCAATTCGTATTCCTCTGATTCTCCATCAAAACTCAAAATTAAAAACCCTAACTTGCTCCATTTTTCACCAGCAATTCAACCATGGTAACTAAACACATTGAAACATCTTCCTCCTCAAAACACGATTGAATCATCAGAAATCTCTCAAGAATGTAATCCCACCAAACCTAAAATTGAGTGGCCTAAACTCTTCACCATGCTTCACTGAATATTTCTAGCCATCAAGTTATGATTATATCATCAAGAACAACAAGATATGAGCATGAACAGAAATTGCATCACTCCACTAATGGTCTCTAAATCAACCCTAATGCTACCAGAAAGCTCCCAATGATCATCTACATTGGATCTAACCATTCAAAGCCTATTGAAACTACCTAAATCATGCCATGGATTGAAGTTTTCATACCTGCAAATTTGAGATGAACAGAGTGATTAAAGCTTCAAGATAAGCTTCAATACTTTCCAGACACCTTCACCAACATCAAATCAAGCTTCTGTATGCAAAGAGAGAGATTGAAATGGCCTGGATTGTTGAATTCGATCTTGAGCTGCAGGCTGAAAATTCCAAGTGCAATCTCACAATTCTTCAATGCTCTTGCTATGGATTCTATCTGGAATCATTCACCAATGCTAGAGCAATCTTTTTAGATCAAAAGAATGGATGGAAAGTGGCTGAAACCTTGTAACAGAATTCTGTTTGCAAATGGAAAAGTGAAAATGCAAACTCTCCAATCTCCTTCAATTCTCTCCAACTATTGCTCTGAATCTCTTCACAAGTATATATAGAATGTATTTGAAGACCCTAGAAAGTTCTAGATTGATCCAATGAGAAAATCAACTTCTTATGTCATGAAATCTCATATCTTGCGATATTCATACCAACTCATGATAGCAGCTTCCAATTCTATTCAATTCTGATCCAAATTGTCTTCTAATTAGATATTGGATGTGTTAAGATGGAAGGAAGCCTTGCATTTGCCTTGACAAGTGATTTTGCATATGTGCCTTATGATTCAAGTAACCCATTTACAAAGCAAGTCATTGAAATAACCCTCAATTCAAAATTGTGGCAATGTCAATGTTCTCAAAATGCATTTTACAATCAAATTGGTATGTCATATGTCTTAGTTTGGTTTTGTAGATCAAAAACCCTAATTTTCAACTTTGGTTCATTTAAATTTCACCTTCATTTTAGGCCATTTTGGTGACTTTGTGAAGCAAGTCATTCCAAACCCTCATGACCTCTTATCTAGCCTAAAAACATCATTTTGAACACATCTCATGTTGAACATTTTTTCATTTGAGGAGTGGAAGATGGAGATTTGGACTTATGTTGGAAAATGACCTGTAATTCAACTTTCCCAAAATACCCTTGGATTGCCAAGACCATAACTTGAGTTCTACAAATCCTCTTGAGGACTTCTAGTACTCAAGTTAAATCTAAGATCAAGATCTACAACTCTTATGTTGGCCAAGAATCCATTTGAAAACTCCTTCATGGGCAAAGGTTGCTTGGAAGTCAAGTGACTTTCACAGATAAATTTCAATGTCCTCTAATGACCCATAACTTGCAAGAACCATAACTTGAGTTCTACAAATAATCTTGAAGACTTCTAGTACTCAAATTAAAGCTATTGAGAAGCTCTACAAGTTTCATATTGACCAAGAATTCATCTGAAAGTTGCATTTTGACTTATCTGGCTTGGAAGTTAGGCCTAAATTAGGGTTTTTTACACTGAAACCCTAATTTTGTAACTCCTCCTCTTCTTGATTCCTTTTGATTTCTCCTTGGCACAAGACCACACATGAATCCCACAACCTCCAAGCTGGCCTTGATGCTCTTCAATCACTCAGTTGACCTAGGGTTGACCCAGATGAAACCCTAGTTGACTGTACTTCAACTCTGGCTCTTGTACTTGAATCAAGGACTTGTCTCATCTTCAAAATGACCCTCTAGGTCTTCCATGTTCCTTGTGCACATTCCATACCCTCAGTCATAGCTCACACACTCATTGGTGATCTTTAACATACCTCAAATTAGGAGAGAAATCCATTGGTTGACCTTCAAACTTTTCAAAGCTTCACCTCATTTCTTGATTACTTGGATGGTCTTGAACTTGAATAAAACCCCTTGATGGGCCCCTTTTGATAAGAATGACACTTGATCCCTTGTTAGATGACTTGTCATGCTATGCTATGCAAATGATTAGCCTATGTACATGGTTGACTATGCAAATGACAATGCAATTGAAACATAAACCAGGTGAAATAGGTTGAGCAAATTTTAGGGTGCAACAGCTGCCTCTATTCAAACGGCTTGGACCCGACTGGGTGAAGAGCGAACGGCCTTCAAACATTTGAGGTACGAGACGGTTGAATACTAAGAACCCTGAAATTTGCCAACAGTAGAAATAAACTGCACCACTGCTTGGGAAACCCCATGCATCAATTGAACCTGATTGTTATGGTAACAACTGATCAACCACCTGATACAGATCTGATTTCAACACTATCTGCCTGTGCAACATCAAACTTGTTAATATAGAAATAAACTGGATGACTTCACTGGGGAAGTACTTCTGTCAACAAACATGACTCTGCCAACGATATAGGAAAATAACTCCGCCATCACTACGGGAAATCACTCCGCCACCACTACGGGAAATAATCTGGGAAAATAATACCGCCATCACTATGGGTAAACAACACCGCCATCGCTACGGGTAATACTCTGTCACCATTACAGGAAAATAACACCGCCATCGCTACGGGAAATACTCTGCCATCACTACGGGAAAATAAACACTCGCCATCGCTACGGGTAACAACTCCGCCACCACTACGGGAAAATAACACCGCCATCGCTACGGGTAATACTCTGCCATCGCTACAGGAAAATAAACACCGCCATCGCTACGGGTAATACTCCGCCATCACTACGGGAAAATAAACACCGCCATTGCTATGGGTAACAACTCCGCCACCACTACGGGAAAATAACACCGCCATCGCTACGGGTAATACTCTGCCATCGCTACAGGAAAATAAACACCGCCATCGCTACGGGAAATAATCTCGGATACAGCTTCTTTGCCTATCTTTGCAGCAGCTAACTCCATCAATCACATGGGTAACACAATATGAGTCTAGTCTTCCAATTTTCAGTACTGACATGGCAGCAAATCTGAGAAGGACTCTACTGGGGATTTTCCGAATCCAAATTGCCATACACCTACTTCGACATAGGCAGCAACTTCCAAAAATCGATTCACAAAATCCTTTTGATACTGTCATAACAACAATATTGAAGAAATACTCCGCTGGAGGGGTAAGAGAAACTTAAACAAGCAACTCTGTGGGGAATAATGACAAGACGAACATTATCATCTCACGCTGAGATATTTGGCAATTGATCTGAGCAAGAGCTCCCTCCACCTGCAAGGGAAACAGTACTTGAAAAACCAAAAGTTAACCAACCTGGCTTATGTTTCAAAAATGTGCAAGTTTGAGAATGGCATAATGCTCCGTACAGCATGGATATGCTACGCGTTTTCGGGTAGACGCAAATACGACACTATATGCAAATGCAAATGCAGGCTCAAGCTGCTGGGGAAACTCTGACAAGCTTGCTTCAACACGGCTGTTGTGAGCAAATATCACCATGTTGGGGATGAACGAGTATCATAAAGTCCTCTGGAAAAATAAATGCCGGACATACGACCAACTCCACCGGGGAGAGATTAAACTTCGATTTCCACTGGGAGGAACGAACATCTGCTGGGGGAGTAAACCAGCTGGGGAAGAAACGACTCTCTTGGGGAAAGTAAACTGACTGAGCAAGAAACGACTCAGCTGGGGAATGTCCTTCTGGAGGAAACGATGCTGCCTGGGCACAGCTCACAAACTCAGAACTACCACTCCGCTGAGGATAATCATTCTGAACCAACTATGACTTGGTTAAACACTGCGAGCATCCTCCCAGCTGGGGATTCACATACTCGACTCTCTGGGGAGTACAACCTCTGTAGGGGATACTGATTTTGACTGGCTGGGGATATCCTCTGAGGATAAGCTGCGACTAGCTGGGAAATTGATCTCTTCGGTAAGGGACAAAATCACCTCAACTTCTGAAGATGAGGTGCGACCTGCATGGGGATTGGCGTCGCACAAAGTTAATTCTTTCACCACGAACCTCCGGCTGGGGGTCATAATTTCTGATGGTCCGCTTTAAAGGCGAGAACCCTGCAAAATACAAACGAGACAAGACAAAATCTATACAACCAAATCTATTCGGGTTAGTATCCGTGACCTTACTTCAGTTAATTCGAAGTTTTAGCAATTATTGGCAAGGGCCAGCAAAGTTATGCATATGCAAGTTCATCGGAACATGGGTGTTTTCCACATACAACATAGTAAAGCACAATCATCAAATACTGAATAACATGTTTTATTAATAACAGGCCTCTGAATAGGCAAAGTTTTGTACATCGGATGCAACTCCTGAAAAGAGGAAGTTACGTACACACACATACATATATGCACAAGAAGCATAAAAATACAAATACAACTCGAATTTGTACACATGTCGGCAACATGGTGCAGACAAACATCGTGAGTTGATCCTCCTATGACTCGCCTGACTCTGGCGCTTTCCCGGTATTCAATTTTTGGAAGAGATTGTATCGGATAAACGAACCCTCAGGTTCTCCCAAACCACTAAGCAATGCAGACATCGAATTCGGACCGCAGTCATTTGCTTTTTCAATCCCTAACTTTTGCGTGAACCGCCCTTTGCGGGTTTTCAATTCACCGGGATACCCTTTTTTGCCGAAGTCGCCCAATGCAGGTTTTCGACTTCGCGGGTGTACATCTTTTCAATTTTATCCCTAACTTTTGCCCGAACCTTTTATTCTGTTTTTTGGTTCGCCAGGATGCCCCACTTTTGCCTGGACTCTCTTTTTACTGTCCAGCGGGTCACTTTCAAGCAAAGTATTTTTTAACTGCGTCCGAATTCACAGGCGATGAAAAGTCTTCACCATCAATGGTAGATAGTAGCAAAGCTCCTCCAGAGAAGACTTTTCTGACAACGTAGGGCCCTTCATAATTAGGGGTCCATTTGCCCCTGTGATCTGTTTGTGGCGGGAGAATCCTCTTCAGCACTAGGTCGCCCGTCTGCAAGCTTTTGCGGACATATCTTCTTATCGTATGTTTTCTTCATCCGACTTTGATACAACCGACCGTATGCGAGAGAAGCCAGCCTCTTCTCATCCATTAAGCTCAGCTGATTCAACCTGTCTTTTACCCATTATGCCTCGTCAAGTTGGACATCTCGTAAAACCCTCAAGGAAGGAATCTCAACCTCCAACGATAACACTGCCTCCATTACGTATACCAATGAAAAAGGGGTTTCCCCGGTTGATGTGCGTACCGTCGTACGATAACCGTGCAAAGCGAAAGGTAGCATCTCATGCTAATCCTTATACGTCACAACCATCTTCTGAACAATCTTCTTTATGTTCTTATTGGCCGCTTCAACAGCGCCATTCATCTTGGGTCGGTAAGGAGAAGAATTGTGATGTTCGATCTTAAAATTCTGGCACATCTCTTTCATCATCTTGTTATTCAAGTTCGAACCGTTGTCGGTGATAATCCGCTCGGGGATTCCATATCTGCAGATAATATCCCGCTTGATAAATCTGGCGACCACTTGCTTGGTGACATTGGCGTATGATGCTGCTTCCACCCATTTGGTGAAGTAATCAATAGCCACCAAGATGAATCGGTGTCCGTTTGATGTCGTAGGCTCAATCTTGCCAATCATATCAATTCCCCACATCGAGAATGGCCATGGTGATGACATCACATTTAGAGGACTCAGGGGTACATGGACCTTGTCCGCATAAATTTGGCATTTATGACACCTCTTTGCAAACTTGAAACAGTCTGTTTCCATATTTAGCCAGTAATAACCTGCCCGCAGCAATTTTCTCGTCATAGCATGCCCACCAGCATGCGTACCAAATGTACCCTCATGTATCTCTTCCATGAGCAACTTTGCTTCTTTCTCATCTACACAGCGTAGCAACACTAAGTCGTGGTTTCTTTTGTATAGGACACCGACCGAGTTCAAATAGAAATTGCCAGCCAATCTCCTGAGAGTTTTCTGATCTCGACTGGATGCCCCAGCAGGATACTCCTTATTCTTCAGGAAGTTCTGGATGTCAAAATACCAAGGTTTATCATCAGATGCTTCGTCAATGGCAAATATGAACGCAGGCCTGTCAAGCCGAGAGATAATAATCCGGGGAGTCCGTTCCAGAAGTTAACTTTATACATGGAAGACAATGTCGCCAGGGCGTCAGCCATTTGATTTTCTGCTCGCGGCACATGATGCAATTCCACCTTGTCAAAGAAAGGCAACAATCTCCTTGCATAATTCATATATGGTATCAAATTGGGCTGACGTGTCTCCCATTCTCCTTTAATCTGATTCACTACCAGAGCTGAGTCTCCGTACACATCCAGATGTTTGATTCACAAATCAATAGCTTCTTCAAGACCCATGATGCAAGCCTCGTATTCAGCCTCATTATTGGTAACCGGAAAGGTCAATCGAGCAGTAAATGGGATATGCGACCCATGAGGAGTAGTAATAATTGCCCATATTCCGCTACCATAGGAATTTACAGCTCCGTCAAATATTAACTACCATTTGGAACCCAATTCTGGTCCATCATCCGGCAATGGTTCTTCACAATCTTTCATCTTCAGGTACATGATATCCTCGTCAGGAAAATCAAACCTCATCGATTAATAGTCCTCAAGAGGCTGCTCAGCGAGATACTCCAACAACACACTACCTTTAATAGCCTTTTGTGAGACATACTGAATATCATATTCGGTTAACACCATCTTCCATCGGAAAATTCTTCCGGAGAGTGCTTGCTTCTCAAACACGTATTTGATTGGATCCATCTTTGAAATTAGCAGGGTTGTATGATTTAGCATGTATTGCCTCAAACGTTTGGCAGCCTAGGCTAGCGCGCAACACGTTTTCTCGAGCATTGAGTATCGAGACTCACAGTCTGTGAACCTCTTACTCAAATAGTAGATTGCATGCTCCTTACGTCCAGTCTCGTCGTGTTGACCGAGAATACAACCCATACTTTCCTCAAGAACTGTCAAATACATAATCAACGGTTTCCCGGCCACTAGGGGTATCAAAATAGGAGGTTCCTGCAAGTATTCTTTTATCTTGTCGAACGCCTTTTGACAATTTTCATTCCAGGTCACAACCTGGTCGTTTTTCAACAACTTGAATAATGGCTCACACGTAGCTGTTAGGTGAGAAATGAACCTAGCAATATAGTTCAACCTCCCTAAAAACCCACGCACTTCTTTTTCTGTTTTAGGCGTCGGCATTTCTTGTATTGCTTTTATTTTCGCAGGATTAACCTCTATTCCTTTTTCACTCACAATAAACCTCAGCAGTTTACCCGATCTCACCCCGAAGGTGCACTTGTTAGGGTTCAGTCTCAACCTGAACTTCCTAAGCCTCTTGAACAATTTCAGCAGATTAACCAAATGCTCCTCCTCCGTCTGGGATTTGGCAATCATATCATCAACATAAACCTCGATCTCTTTATGCATCATGTCATGAAAGAGAGTCGTCATAGCACGTTGATATGTTGCCCCAGTATTCTTCAATCCGAAGGGCATCACTTTGTAATAAACTGTTCCCCAAGGAGTAATGAAAGTAGTCTTCTCCATGTCTTTGGGCGCCATTTTGATCTGATTATAGCCCGAGAAGCCATCCATGAAGGAGAATATGGAGAATTGAGCAGTGTTATCAACCAGCACATCGATGTGAGGAAGTGGAAAGTCATCTTTCGGGCTCGCTTTGTTCAGATCACGGTAGTCTATGCACATTCTCACTTTACCGTCTTTCTTTGGCACTGGCACAATATTAGCGACCCATGAGGGATATTTTGTAACAGCTAGGAAACCAGCATCCCACTGTTTTTGCACTTCCTCCTTAATCTTCACAGCCATGTCTGGCCTAGTTCTTCGGAGTTTCTGCTTAACAGGCGGACATTCTTCTTTTAATGGCAGACGGTGAACAACCATATCCGTATCCAACCCAGGCATGTCCTCGTATGACCAAGCAAAAATATCACTGTACTCTTTGAGCATCTCAACCAACCTTTGCTTGATGTTGTTCTGCAGCGCAGCCCCTATACGAATGTTTTTCCCGACCCCAAATTGATAATCTCAATGACTTCCTCATGAGGCAGAATGATTCTTTCTTCTTGTTTCAGTAACCAGGTCAACTCCTCTGGTACGTCGCCATCTTCAACAATCTCTTCCTCAGCCTGAAATACCGGGTGCTCGAAGTCGAAATGAGTCATAGGCGGTTCATAGATGTCATCTGAAATAGTAATCCTGCAAATGAAATGGTTAAATGCTTCAAAAACGCATACAAAGCAAATAACCACGTTTCCATTTTATTGTAAAAGATAAAAAATAGGAAAAAAAACAGGGATCACAATATTTGTATATGAAAAAACGCCTTTATTCATGATTAAACAATGTAATGTACATAACCAAAATGGACGTAAGCAAAATCATTGTGCCCCCAAGTAGGACACAGGATTATTCAACAATTAAAAAAACAAATCATTACTGCTTAGTTGTCACACGAACAGTTTCCCGGATAGACCAATTGCAGAGACTTTGTCCTGGCACGCTTGGCTGGATCCATGCGTCCATATCGCAATCGCTGTCTCCTTCCTCAGAATCGGAAACAACATTGATAGTCCCGAAGCTCACCCCGCCTGGTGTGATGGTTATTGGCCCTCTGAGCTTGGGCGCTCCTGAAGAGGATGCTGATGACGAAGGATGATATCCAAGCCCGAACCTGTCATTCTTCACGGGAATCTCCAACACCTGATCCCATCCCTTGGTTTGGCCTGCCCGTACCAGAGCTTGAGCCTTTTTGTACGATGACACTGCCACATCTGATATCTTGGGTACTGGAGCTTTGTCTTTGGTTTTTAGCCCTTCAAATGCCTGACATGGTGTCTCATGTATTTCGCCATCGACTTCCACATATCTGAATGAAGACAGATGGCTGACCAGAATATCTTCTTCTCCACAAACAGTGACGACACTATCCCCCACCATATACTTCAACTTTTGGTGCAACGTGGATGTGACTGCCCCAGCAGCATGAATCCATGGGCGTCCAAGAAGACAACTATATGCCGGCTGGATGTCCATTATATAGAATTCCGTTTCAAAGATTTCCGGCCCCACCTGTAATGGTAATGTTATTGAGCCGAAAACTGACCTCCTCATTCCATCGAACGCTCTCACCACTAAGTCACTGGGCGTGCAGAGAATCCCCCTGATATCCAACTTCATCATGGCTTTCTTCGGAAGCACATTCAAGGAAGACCCTGTATCCACCAACACACGGGACATGACCGTGCCCCTGCATTCAACTGAGACATGCAGCGCCATATTATGCTCTCTCCCCTCGGGGTCAAATCAAAGTCCGTAAATCCCAAACTGTGCCCTGCATTAACATGCGCCATCACCCCTTCTAATTGGTTAACCGAAACGTCTTGAGGAACAAATGACGTGTCTAGGATCTTCAGCAAAGCGTTCCAATGGGCCTCGGAACATAATAGTAGTGACAAGATCGAGATCTTTGATGGCGTTTGCTGGAGATGCTCCACAATTTTGTAATCACTTTTACGGATGAGCCTCATAAACTCTTCCACATCCTTAAGCGATGTTTCTTTCTGCGAGGGGCCATTCTCGTCTACCTTGGCTTTCCCCTTTGCCAAATTTCTGCCTCTACCTCAGGCGATGTGAAGATTCTCTCACTTCTGGTCATACCTCCTGTTCCAACAACATTGTCTACGACCTCGGCTGGTTGTTTATTTACTTCAATTTTCTCACCATCACAATACACCTCCAATCCGTAAGTCCACGACACTGCTTTGGTATTCTCGAAAGGAATCGGTCCTGCTTTAGTAATGGTGATTGTCGGCCGCCTGGCAGGCGCCGTTATTGTTATTTTTTTCCTTGGAATCGTTACCGTCGCAACATCGTTCCGCTCATCACACAATGCCTTTACAGGCTCTTCAACTGCTGTTCTATCAAACTGCAATGTTCCTTCATTCATCAAAGCCTGAATACCCTGTTTCAAATCATTACAACCCTCTGGCTGTACCCAACAATCCAAGCAAAAGTCGTCGCACCCCGGGAATACACCCCCTTTTAACAACCTGCTTTTGATCTCACCCAGCGGTGTCTTCAACTCATTGACATCTTTCACTAGATTCAAATTTTCCTCGGTTAGGATGGCGTTTGCCCCATGATTGGGCATAGGCTGTTGTACTATATTTGGACCCGCCTGTCCAAAGTTAATAGCTTTGTTGTCCAACAAGTCTTGGACCTTATGTTTAAAAGCATGACAGCCTTCAATATCATGTCTGGGCGCCCCGGAGTGGACCTCACAGTGTTTACCAGCATCATAGCCAAACGGGGGAGTGCCCGTTAACGGCGCCATGGTCCTTTTCTCAACCAACTTTAACCCTAACAATGTTTGGAGCAGTTCAGCGTATGTTGAAGGAGGCGTTTCAAATACTCTCCTTGGCTTGCCCTCTAGGATTCTACGTTGGGCGGGGTGTTGCCTTTGTTGTTGCTGCTGTTGCGGCTGCTGTTGTTGTTGTTGTTGTTGTGGAAAAGGGATGGTAACACTAGCGACCTGTTGATGCTGAGCGTACTGACTTCGTCCTCTGCCGCGGCCCCTGCCACCAAACACGGCACTAGAATCACCTTGACGTCTACCACCGAATGCTTTCCTGGTACCTCCTGCGGGGGCAGACTCACCTGCGTGGAATCTTCCAACCTTGATACCATCTTCGACCATCTCACCCATAAGAATCAAATCTGAAAAACTGCTCAACGAAACATTAAACAACTTTTCGTAATATATCCCCGTAAATGCCCCAATGAACATACTATTCATTTCTCTTTCGGCTAACGGAGGATGTACTCTTGCCGCCATATCGCGCCATCTCTGCGCATACTCTTTAAAGCTTTCCTCTTTCTTCTACGACAAACCTTGCAATTGAACTCGGTTCGGGGCCAGATCACTATTATATTTATAATGCAGGATGAAAGCATCCGCCAATTGCTTCCAGGTTTTGATTTGAGCGGGCTCCAACCCCATGTACCACTCGAGTGACGGTCCTGATAGGCTGTCTTGAAAGAAATGCATAAGCATCCTTTCTTCGTCCGAATACGCGGACATCCTTCTGTAATAAGCGCGGACATGCACCTTAGGGCAAGTGTCCCCCTTATATTTGTCGAAAGTGGGGGCTTTAAATTTCAGCTGTACCCTCAGCCCAGGCACAAAGCCCATAGTAGCCATGTCTAGTCCGGTAGAATTCTGATTAGCCATACCCTTCACCTGTTCTTCAAGCATCTTAATCCTCTGAGTATTGTCAACGGGTCCCTCAAATCCCAGGCCTCTTCCAGAAAAGGCGTCCTCCTGGCAGTCTTCGCCCCAGTTCACATTTTCATTTCCGTACCCGTTATAACCAGTGTTGCGACCAAACCCTTGCTGATTAATCATGGGACCTCGTCCCCCATTACCATAACCTTGATTGACCCCAACATGCCCGAAACCAGTATTCACAGGAATCAATCCGGCACCATTTCCACCATAACCCTAGTTAGTGTTACCAAAACCGTCGTAGCCGAATCCCTGGGTGTTGAAGCCGAACTTTCCGCCCTGATTGCCGTACTCAAACCCCTGGTCATTATAGCCGAATCCATTGTTACCAAAACCATTACCACCATTGTTGTTACCAGCGCCCAGATTGGCATCTCCAAATCCAACATTGTTAACAATAGTCTCATTTCCATTCCCTGTGTTACCATGGCCAGCGCCAGCGTCATTGTTTACAACCACAACAGGTGGGGTCACCACAGGAGGAACCACAGGCGTCGGGGGCCCATCCTCATGAAGAGTTTCAACATGCACAGAATTGTGGTCATTATTGTCGTTCCCATTGGTCCGCGTTAGCAGCGGCTGTACCAAAGTCTGGAGATTCTCCTGGCCCTTAGCAATACTCTCCATAGCCTGCATGAACAGGTTCAACTTCTCGCGAATTTCCTGCATCTCCACTTGGACTTGATCCATGATTCTCTTGCAGTTGTTTCGGGTTGAGTAGCAGTGAACTCTTTGTTTGTCAATCCTGGAAACCTGCAGATGCAGGAAATAAGACACAGATTCAAGAATGCCGGTTATGCAGTATGAATGCAGATGCAATTATGTAAATATGCTACAGGTTATATTCCCCCCAATTCTAGTTTCGGAGAAAATGCCATCATGACAAGGGAGTCCCCATCAAGCAAGCAAGGAATTGGAAAACCCTCATATATAAACACATGCCAAGAGGCTGAGTACAAGAGTACAACTGAATACAATTGAGGAGACCTCAGCCAACAATCCTGGCGATGGTCACAATACAAGTACAAATAACAAAGGCAAGGCAAAGATAAATCAGGCCAAATGGCGTGCTCCGACCTCCTCTAATATCCTCATCGTCTCCGTGTGCCCTAGTCGGGAGATCAGCTCCTGTATCAGCAAGGCATGCCGCTCGGTAGTGGATCTCGGCTTTTTGGCGTCGTCCTGGTAGGTTCCTTCGCCAGAACTCTCGTCAAATCTGTGCCTCTTGGAACTGGCCTTCTCTTCATAACCTCTCGGCTTCTCGTCAATGTCACTTACTCTGAGCTCAGAAGCGCTCCTAAGTGATGTCGCTTCAGTAATCTCTGTGTCTTGGGCTCTAACCTGTGCCTCTAGCGTGGCAATCTGCAGCTTCAGTTCGTCTTCGCGCTCCTTCCGCTTGGTAAGCGTAGTATTCCACAAGGCTTCCCACTTGTTGATGCGGGCGTAAGCTTTGCTTAGAAGTTCCCTCTTGGAAGTAAGCAGCTTGCTAACACCGTTCAAGGCTATCCCCACTTTTTCTTTCTTGTTGGTCTCTTCTATCAGCTCCGATCCCAACCTGTTAATCAATTCAGTCTGCTCCTTCACGGTGAAGGTGGCTTCATTCTTCTCACGACGTAACTGGAAGATCTCCTTCTCTAACTCCTCATTGGCTTTCTTCAATTCTTCGTTTTCAGCCAACAATTTGTTATACTTCTCCCTTTCTTCCGCAGGAGGTACTTCAATCAATGAAAGATACAGGGGTTCCATAGCAGGATAAGGCATCAAAGAAGTACTAACCCTCTCGCGGATCCAAGCCGAATAAGGATCATAAGCTCTGCTAGAGCAAAGCTTTTCCTCTCTTATGGAGGTTAGCCCATGCCTGCCTCAATCTGATCAAAACAGCTGCGTCCAATAAGCCCGTGAGATACAGAGATTCCTGTATCTCCTTCTCAATAGGAGCATCCCTCAAAGCATAACCGAGTTGTCGTACCAGGAATGAAGGGTTATAGTTGATACAGCCTTTCCGTCCGATCAGGGGGACATTCGGAAAGCCACTGCAACTATATATAATGTCAGTACCAAGCATGCTCCGATCAAACAAAATGATATTCTCGGCGGACAGCCCCATCAACCGGGAAGACCAATCCAAAGTATCAACATCATCCACAAAAGGTCCTGTCTTCGGGAGGTGCCTTTGGAACCACCTGTACAAGAGAGGAAGACAGCATGAAACATTCTTGCCACGACGTTTCTCATTCTTGTAGTGAATAGAATGATAAACATCGCCCAAGAGAGTAGGAACTGGATTCTTTGAGGCAAGAATCAAGAAGGCGTCAGAGTCGACAAAATCTAGTACATTAGGAAACAGGACAATCCCATAGATGCAGACAGCTAGAATAGCACTGAAGGCAACCCAACATCCACTCTTCGCGCACTGTGTAGCCTTCTCAACTAGGACAGATAAGTGAAAACCATAAGCTCCGTTTAGCTTGACCAAGCCTCCCGGAAACTCAGAAGCGTCTAAGCTGACAATCTCAGCAAGCGTAACCAAATCAGGCTCAGCATCCATATGTATAAAGGGCATCTGGTCTAACATCGGAATTCCCAACATCGCAGAATACTCCTCCAAAGTGGGTGCCAGAATATAGTCTGGAAATAAGAAACATCTCAGTTGCGGCTCATAAAACTGCATCGAAGTATACACACCAGTCGTCTCAAATGCAGAAGGTCTGTATAACAAGCTAAGTAATCTGCCATAGGATACTCTAAACTTAGCCCTCACTCTCTCATCTGCTAGAGCAACTAAACCCAGCAAAGAACTGATATCTGGCGAATGCAACCGGTAAGCAACTGTCTTCTTTAGGGACTCCATGTCTGGCTAGAAGATATACTAGAATCAGAGGGGAATGACCACCTGCAACATAAATACATGTTAATGAAATGCAATCATGAAAATGCACATGCATATGCAAACAAGGGACCAAGTGCAATGCTGATGAACTGTGCTGCTTGGTACTGAAGCCTTGAGAACCATCCAATCTTCATCTCAAACCGAACCAACCACTCAAATGAACCTTGTAACCACATCTCACTGACAGAGATAACCCAGGTTTTCTGAGGTCAAAGGTTTCCTGCAAACAGACCCTACCTACCCCTCACAGGTATGTACTTAACTCGCAGACGAGGTATGGCATCCTATGCGGGTTCAACGTTACAGACTTTCAAGAATGATGATACGATACCCAGAAGGTGTGGCATCACCATCCCTTGAAGCGGCCTCACTTAGTTGAATCCCAATTGATAGGTCCCTAGAGTCGACAATCCTCGGGTCAGACAACTTGTCGAGCCCTAAGGGCCAGGCAAGAAGCATCAAAGAGAATCTCGTCCGAGCGTAAATTTCGTGGCTAGCTGGTGCGAGCTAAGCAAGCAGGCTAACCACTACTCTCTACTTCTAAGTCTATGTGTAACCTCAAGCCCAGATCCGGCTTATCTCTTAACAAATTACCCCCTTCATACAACAGCAATAACAGTATAGAGCTGATAATAAAATGCGGAAAGTAAAGACAGAAAAGTAAATCTATACAACACCCCGACGGGAAAACAAGCGCTAGGATTGACTCGCATAGGGGATATTCCTGTCCCCAGCAGAGTCGCCAGCTGTCGCTACTGCGAAAATCAGCGCCGGCTGAACAGAACAATCGCCACCGTGCGTTATTTATCCCAAAGGAGGGAAAGGAAACGCTCAGAGTAAACCTACCGCAAAGACGGGAAAGGAATGGTCATCGCAACCAAATCCTGGATTCGGGAGTTGATTACGCAAGGGGAAGGTATTAGCACCCCTCACGTCCGTCGTACTCGACGGGATCCACGCTTGTTTTCTAGTACGGATTTTTATTCTATCTAGTCTAAAGGTCTGAGGTTAAAAGAAAAGAAAATGACTCGGCAAAGTATCGCCCTTTATGCCTACGTATTCCCGTCTGTAACGAGAAATCAGAGTCAACGTAGTTCGCCTACCTACGGGAAAGGAGGGGAAGGTTGCTCGCTAGGATACGACATCCTATGTCTACGTGCTTTCATACAGCATGAAAGATCAGAGCAAACGTAGTTCGGGCCACGGAAGACACAAGCTTGTCTGAGTGTTTTTATCTCCTTATGAAAGGGTTTTCCTGATTAAGGGTCTAAGCGGACAAAAATGACATTTTGATGTTTGTTTTCAGTCTTTTACGCAAGAACCGTTTTTTTATGATGTTTGCAATCTCTGTCGCACTAGAGACTATGATTTGAGGGTGACTACGTCGTATATCACCCTAAGGGTAACACACTAAGCAATCAGGTTACTGAAGAGTGACCCTCCAGCAACCTTTCTCAAATAGCTTAGGGCTCGTAGCGTACGACATCGATTATCCTTATTACTGTGTTTTGAATTATTCTGAGATAGAAGAGAAAGAAACTCTAAAAATCCTAAGGTTTGAAAGGGGAATCAAAACTACCCTAATGTTATCATGCATGGGTTAACACCTAATGTCTGTCATAATTCCCTCCTGCGCAGAGGAAATCAGAGGTCCTAGGGGATAAACGGAAAAGAAACAGCAGATATACAGTAAACAGTAAAATGCATGAGATGCAGTAATAAACAATAGGCAAAGTGAAACAGCTTCACTTCAAACCTAAGGGAAAATCAACAGACAATACAGCAAAGAAAAATCATATCCAACACCAGCTCAGATAGCAACATCAGCTCTTTACAGTAAGCAGTTTAAACAGCACCAGCTCTGGCAGCTACAGGTGATTAACAACAAAAGGTTGACAGTAACAACTTCAAGCAAGATCCTATCTTCACTTTTCCAATGATATTCAAGCTTCAGGTAAGCTCTTGTCTCAATAATCTTCATCTTTAGCAAGCACTGAACCCCAATAAACAGACAGCTTCAATCAGCAGCAAAACCCTAATCTCAATAGACAACCAGCTTTGACAGGCACAAGCTTCATATTCTCTAGTCTTCAATGAACTTCATCCTCAATAAGTCTTCGACTTCAATGTCATAGCAAGGGAGAGGTATCCTCAAGGTTCTACCCAAACAAAGCATGCTCTACATCCCTCCTAAGGAGAGATGGAACTCTTTTAGGGGACCTTGTGTCATAGGATGGAATAGAGGCACAAGAAGCTCTCTATATTTGACAGAAGAAATCAGTCTACTCTAGAGCTCTCCCTATATCCCCTATCTCCTAAGCCTTCAGAAACAATCTTCAAGCACAAGAAACTTCAAGCTCCAAGAATCATTATTTGTCTTCAATCATCTCCAAGGTCTTCATAGACTCCTCAAGCCAAGCACAAACCCCAACACCCACAGAAGAGGCCCAAAACACAATATCCCAAGAGGGAACAAACCAATATCAACCAACTTGCAAAAAACAGATAAAATGGAAATACTCATCATAAAATCTTAGATTAATTTCTAAGGGATCCTAACTAGGTACCCTATACCCCCCATAAGCCCCAGGGCCTAAATCAAGCTAAAAACCCAAAAACTATGTGTTGAAATGCACCTATGTCAAGTTGAAACCCTAGCTCTAGCATACTAAAGTTTGATGTTCAAAACTAACTAAAATTAAATCACAAAAATGTTATTAAACTCCAGGGGGAACCTAATACTATAATCTAACTTTAGAAAAAAGAATGGCATCAAAAGTCAAAGTGAAATGATCATACTAAATTCAGCAAGTAACATGTATCAAATGAAAATGAAATAAAAGCTATTAAAAGTAAAAATAAACCAAAAATAGAAAAACGAATAAAATGCTAATTTTATTGTTTTATAATTTTCTTGTTGTCTTGATGAAAATGGGAAAAAAAACTCCCATCTAAAAATATTAATTTTCCAATTAGTTATGACGTTTTAAAGAACCTAAAAATAAATGTTAAAATATAAGAAAATATGGAAAAATGGAAAAGATGCGTGTCAAATAGTAATAAAAATCAATGTAAAAACCAACTGGGCCCAGAGAGGGGGTGAGGATAGCAGCGCGCATTAGGCCCAGTCATCCATCAGAAAATGAAATGGAAATATAAAGAAAAATAATAAAATCTCGGTGTGAATAGCAAGCCAATTTAGTACATTTCCTAGTGGGCCTCAAAAGAGGGGTGGGATTATCAAGTCATCACTTAAGCCCAAAGGTGGCACTTTAATGAAACGGTGTGTTTGGATGCATTCAGAAACTCTTCACAAGCTAAGAGAAAATTGTGGCCATCAGATGTTGTTTTCAGTCAAAGTCTTCCTAAGATCTAAGGGTGAGAAAGTTGTCTTCAACCTTTAAACAATCTTGGAGGGAAAAGCCATGGAAGTTCAGAGCTATGAACTTCATCTTCCTCAATTCGTATCCCTCTGATTCTCCATCAAAACTCAAAATTAAAAACCCTAACTTGCTCTATTTTTCACCAGCAATTCAACCATGGTAACTAAACACATTGAAACATCTTCCTCCTCAAAACACGATTGAATCATCAGAAATCTCTCAAGAATGGAATCCCACCAAACCTAAAATTGAGTGGCCTAAACTCTTCACCATGCTTCACTGAATATTTCTAGCCATCAAATTATGATTATATCATCAAGAACAACAAGATATGAGCATGAACAGAAATTGCATCACTCCACTAATGGTCTCTAAATCAACCCTAATGCTACCAGAAAGCTCCCTATGATCATCTACATTGGATCTAACCATTCAAAGCCTATTGAAACTGCCTAAATCATGCCATGGATTGAAGTTTTCATACCTGCAAATTTGAGATGAACAGAGTGATCAAAGCTTCAAGATAAGCTTCAATACTTTCCAGACACCTTCACCAACATCAAATCAAGCTTTTGTATGCAAAGAGAGAGATTGAAATGGCCTGGATTGTTGAATTCGATCTTGAGCTGCAGGCTGAAAATTCCAAGTGCAATCTCACAGTTCTTCAATGCTCTTGATACGGATTCTATCTGGAATCATTCACCAATGCTAGAGCAAGCTTTTTAGATCAAAAGAATGGATGGAAAGTGGCTGAAACCTTGTAACAGAATTCTGTTTGCAAATGGAAAAGTAAAAATGCAAACTCTCCAATCTCCCTCAATTCTCTCCAACTATTACTCTGAATCTCTTCACAAGTATATATAGAATGTATTTGAAGACCCTAGAAAGTTCTAGATTGATCCAATGAGAAAATCAACTTCTCATGTCTTCTAATGAGATATTGGATGTGTTAAGATGGAAGGAAGCCTTACATTTGCCTTGACAAGTGATTTTGCATATGTGCCTTATGATTCAAGTAACCCATTTTCAAAGAAAGTCATTGAAATAACCCTCAATTCAAAATTGTGGCAATGTCAGTGTTCTCAAAATGCATTTTACAATCAAATTGGTATGTCATATGGCTTGGTTTGGTTTTGTAGATCAAAAACCCTAATTTTCAACTTTGGTTCATTTAAATTTCACCTTCATTTTAGGCCATTTTGGTGACATTGTGAAGCAAGCCATTCCAAACCCTCGTGACCTCTTATCTAGCCTAAAAGCATCATTTTGAACGCATCTCATTTTGAACATTTTTTTCATTTGAGGAGTGGAAGATGGAGATTTGGACCTATGTTGGAAAATGACCTGTAATTCAACTTTCCCAAAATACCCTTGGATTGCCAAGACCATAACTTGAGTTCTACAAATCCTCTTGAGGACTTCTAGTACTTAATTTAAAGCTAAGATCAATATCTAAAACTCTTATGTTTGCCAAGAATCCATTTGAAAATTCCTTCATGGGAAAAAGTTGCTTAGAAGTCAAGTGACTTTCACAGATAAATTTCAATGTCCTCTGATGACCCATAACTTGCAAGAACCATAACTTGAGTTCTACAAATCTTCTTGAAGACTTATAGTACTCAAATTAAAGCTATTGAGAAGCTCTACAAGTTTCATATTGACCAAGAATTCATCTGAAACTTGCATTTTGACTTATCTGGCTTGGAAGTTAGGCAAAAATTAGGGTTTTCAATCACTCAGTTGACCTTTTGATTTCTCCTCTTCTTGATTTCTCCTTGGCACAACACCACACATGAATCCCACAACCTCCAAGCTGGCCTTGATGCTCTTCAATCACTCAGTTGACCTAGGGTTGACCTAGGGTTGACGTAGATGAAACCCTAATTGATTGTACTTCAACTCTGGCTCTTGTACTTGAATCAAGGACTTGTATCATCTTCAAAATGACCCTCTAGGTCTTCCATGATCCTTGTGCACATTCCATACCCTCATTCATAGCTCACACACTCATTGATGATCTTCAACATACCTCAAATTAGGAGAGAAATCCATTGGTTGACCTTCAAACTTTTCAAAGCTTCACCTCATTTCTTGATTACTTGGATGGTCTTGAACTTGAATAAAACCCCTTGATGGGCCCCTTTTGATAAGAATGACACTTGATCCCTTGTTAGATGACTTGTCATGCTATGCTATGCAAATGATTAGCCTATGTACATGGTTGACTATGCAAATGACAATGCAATTGAAACATAAACCAGGTGAAATAGGTTGAGCAAATTTTAGGGTGCAACACTAGTCTCCTCAACTAATTCCATAAGCATCAAATAATGAGTTAAGCAAGGGATTAGGAAAGCTTTTGAATGGTTTATACAAGAAAATGCAAATGCTGAACTTCGTTTTGTGACATGAAAAATGCCCAACTTGCCTTCTTTGATTCTCCCTAACCACAAAGGTTGAGAAAATTCTATTGTACTTTTTAAAAGCCCAAACATGATCTACATCTTTCAAGTTTTGCACAAGTTAAAATTCCCAAGGGAACTATGTCAAAAATCCTCCTGAAGATTGTTGCAAAAGTTGACTTACAGACCAAGAAACATGAAAATTTTCTAAGTGTTGAAATTCTTCACATCTTGATGAGATTATAACTCCAAATATGTGCATTTTGGACCTCAACCCAGGAAACTTTTATAGGGCTCCCCAAGAGCTTTTCAACAAGCTTTGAACCACTCCATTTGGATGTGTTGATAAGAAGTTATGGTCCTTTCAAGTTGGCTTAAATTTAGGGTTTTTTCATGAACCCTAGTTCCTTGATTTGCAAATTATCCATCAATACTTGATTAAATCTCCACAAAACTCAATGTTTAGGCACCAAATGATATTGGAAACCTTGCTTGCTTCAATTTGGGGTCAAAACCCTTAAAGTCAAAGAGTTAACTTTCAAGACAGACGAACCGAACGGCTGAAATCTTAGGACCGATCCTTAGTGTTCTGGGTTCTTTAAGCCTTTCAAACTTCTTAGGGAGACTTTAATAAGTCATAGGAGTACCATGGATCATGATTCAAGTTTTGGAACCCTCTTTAAACCAAAATTCAAACTTCAGTTGACTTTTTCCACTAGAAATCCTAATCCGGGTGTTGCATTGCACTGCTCCTATTCTTTTGGTAACAACATCAAATATCACTTGTTCTTGGAAAGATGTGAGTCTCTTGATGACATGGAGACTTGATTTTTAGAATATAAACCCAAGACCTTGACTGACCAGTCCATAAGATTCTTGATCTTGACAGTGTAAAACCATAATTCATCTACATCTTGACAAAGATCAACTTTAAAAAGGTTAAGGTTAGGTAACACATGCTTGATGCTCCTAGAGTGATAATGGAATCTAGGGGTCAAAATTTGGGGTATGACACTTGATAAACCAGACCACCACTTGTTTGGTCACATTGGTGTACGACACTGCTTCGACCCACTTGGTGAAGTATTTAATAGCTACCAGAATGAAACGATGTTTTTTTGAAGCTTTAGGTTCAATCATTATAATAATGTCAATCCCTTACACAGAGAAAGGCCACAAAGACGAAATAACATTGAGTAGAGTCAGAGGCGCATGCACCTTGTCTGCATAAATCTGACATTTATGACACTTCTTGACAAAATTGACAAAAATCAGATTACATTGTCAATAAAAAATATCCACCTATAAGAATCTTCTTAGCCATAGATTGTCCATTGGCATGAGTACCGAAGGACCTTTCATGAACTTCTTGTATTAACATGTCTACTTTGTGTCTATCCATACATCTGAGCAAGACTATGTCATAATTTCTTTTGAATAACACATCTCCATTGAGGAAGAAGTTGTACACCAATATTATCATGGTATTGTTATCTTTACTAGATGCCCTAGCTAGGTACGCTTGACTCTGGAGGAAACATTTGATATTATGATACCATGGTTTATTGTCTACTTTCTCTTCAGCTACAAACACATGAGCAGGTCTATCCAGACATCTAATAGTAATTTGAGATGCCTCATTGTGGAAATTTACCAGGTATAAGGAGGACAAGGTGGCCAAAGCATCTGCCATTTGATTCCCCTCTCAAGGTATATGATGGAAATTGACTTTATCAAAGAAAGGAAACCAACACCTAACATAATCTTTGTATGGGATCAAACCTGTATGACGAGTTTCCCGTTCACCTATGATCTGATTGATAACTAAAGTTGAATCCCTAAACACATCTAGATTCTTGATTCTGAGATCAATATCTTCTTCGAGGCCAAGGATACATGCTTCATATTCTGCCATATTATACGTATAATCAAAACATATCCTTATAGTAAAAGGAATATGAAAACCTTGAAGAGTGATTATAATTGCTCCAACCCCATGACCATATGCATTAGAAGCTCCATCAAATACCAAACCCCAATGGGATCTAGGCTCTGGTCCTTCCTCTGGACCTGATTCATCAAAATATTTAGCTCCAATGGCCATAACATCTTCATCAGAAACCTCAAACTGGATAGGCTGATAATCTTCAATTGGTTGATGAGGAAAATGATCTGCCAACATAATTCCTTTAAAGACTTTCTAAGTGTGATATTCAATGTAATATTCTAATAGAACCATCTACTAATGGGCGATTCTGTTAAAACACAGATTGGTTCTTAATATATCTCAATGTTTTGATGATAACATTAATGAAATTTTGTATAGATAAAATATATACTCTAATTTTGTTCAAGTGTTTTTGTTTCAGATATCAAATAAATATTCATCTGAAGACAAAAAGAATTCCTCTGAACATTATAACGCTAAGCTCTGAGCGTAGAAGTACAGCTGCAGAAGACTCTGAAGCGCTACCTGCAGAAGACTCTAAAGCGCTACCTACAGAAGACTCTGAGCGCAGAGTATAAAGATTCAGTATATTCAGAAGACTCTGTGAGAACTCAACGTTCTAACGTACAGAGGCTCTGAGAATCAAGTCAACTCTGATCATTCATTCACGCTAAGCACTTTGCTGCAAAACTCTGGATAGAGTGACTCTGATAAAGAAGAACATGGAACATCATTAGAGGATCTAATGCAAGATTATTTTTCATATCTGTTCATTTGAAAAGATATTGTTCAAGAAAGATACGTTGCTAAACACAATGTCTACCAACGACATTATTTCTCATTCGTGTATGGCACATGAATTCAGGAAAAAAGGGAATGTCAAATCAAGACAAAAAGTATTTGTCCTTTCTATCTACATCCTACAGTACTTTCATCTACACACTATTTGAGAGAGTGGAGTATATAAAGAAGTCTCCATCAGCACTTCAAGGTTAAGAATTCCAAAAACAATCCAAGGAACATTTGAAAAACAATCAACGTATAAACTCATACAAAGAAAAACACAAGTACATCAAACAACTTTCTACATCAAACACATAAGTTTTATTTGTTCTTCATTTTGTGTAAAAATCACAGTTGTGATAATAGCTTTTTAGAAGCACTTAAACACATTGTATTTTATCTTTGTAAAAGTTCCTTGAGAGACCAAGTTGTGGTCAGGATTCTCGAGAAGACTAAGACAGTTTGTCTTAGTGATATCACTGTAATCAGGTTTTGATTTAATGGATTAAGTCCTCATTTGAGATAGGCGAAATCACCTTGGCCAGGTGGACTGGAGTAGTTTGAGTTCAAACGAACCAGGATAAAAATAACAAGTTATTTTCTATTGTCATAATTGTTTTTAAAAACCCCTTATTCACCCCCCCTTCTAAGTGTTTTCCTACCTTCAGATTCTTCTAGTTAGCATTGGCTTCTCAAAAGTATACTTGATAGGATCCATTTTTGATATCAACCAAGTAGTATGGTTCAACATATACTGCCCGAAACGCCGAGAAACCCATGCCAAAGCACAACAAGCTTTCTCAGGCAACGAATATCGAGATTCACAATCTATGAATTTTTTATTCAGGTAATAATATGCATGCTCTTCTCTACCGGTCTCGTCCTGCTGTCAAAGGACACAACCCGTTGATCCTTCCAAGACTGTCAAATACATAATCAGAGGCTTACCTTCCACTTGAGGGATTAAAATAGGAGACTCAAGCAAGTAATCTTTAATATTGTTAAAGGCCTTCTGAAAATCTTCATTCCATACAACACTTTGATCTTTACAAAACAATTTGAAAATTGTCTCACAAGTGGCAGTCATGTGAGATATGAACCTGGAGATATAATTCAAACGTCCGAGGAACCCTCTGACTTGTTTTTTCAGTTGTAGGTAGGGGCATATCTTGAATGGACTTGAATTTGTCTAGATCCACTTCTATACCTTTCTGGCTTACAATGAAACCCAAAATATTTTCGGAACAAACGCCGAAAGTGCATTTGTTTGGATTCAAGCGGAGTCTGTATTTTCTCAAATGCTAGAACAATTTCAGCAGATATTCTACATGATCCTCATATGTCTTAGACTTAGCAATCATATCATCAACATATACCTCAATTTCCTTGTGCACCATATCATGGAATAAGGTAGTCATTACCCTCTGGTACGTAGCACTAGCGTTCTTTAATCCGAAAGGCATCACTCTGTAGCAGAATGATCCCCATGGGGTGATGAATGTTTTTTTTCCATGTCCTCGGGTTGCATATTAATTTTATTATATCCGGAAAGGCCATCCATAAAGGAGAAAACATTTAATTTAGTTGCATTTTCTACCAACATGTCAATATGTGTCAGAGGAAAATCATCTTTTGGACTTGCTTTATTCAGATCTCTGTAATCTACACACATTCTAACTTTTTTGTCTTTCTTTGGAACTGAAACAATATTGGCCACCTATTGAGGATAGATATATGTGACAAGAAAATTGACATTAATCTATTTCTACACCTCTTCTCTAATATTGATAGCCATCTCAGGATGAGTTCTTTATAACTTTTGTTTCACAGGCGGACATTTTGGTTTAAACAGCAATCGGTGCTCTACAATATCAGTATCCAATCTCGGTATGTCTTGATACAACCAAGCAAATACATCAACTTACTCTTTCAATAGCTCTATCAACCTTTTCTTGACATCTTCACCAAGTAGTGCCCCAATCTTGACCTCTTTCTTGTTCTCTTTAGAACCCAAGTTGATCAGTTTGACAGACTTTTTATATGGCTGAATAGTCTTCTCCTCATGCTCATGCAATTGGGTAATTTCTTTTGGAATATCATTCTCTTCCTCACTCTTTGCTTCTGCTTTAAATACAGGGAATTCAAAGTTGAGAGAGGGAGTAGGGTCATTGTTTTCAATGGGTTTATTTCTTATTAATCTGCACATGATTTATGCTTTGCTTTAGAAACAGACAAATTCAAAAGTGATATGCAATAAATGAAACTGTTTTAACATGTTTTTTAGTTGCCATTTTCTAGAAAAATGCAAAAAATAAAAACACATAATGGATAACAAAACTTCTTTTATTAATGATCTTAAAATTGGAAATAAGGGTACCCGAACAATGTCACTTTCACCTTGGGCAGAGCGAAAGGAGATTATTTAAAAAACACAACATATTATTTCAACAATTGAACGACATTAGGAACACCCACGACAGTCCAATTTTAACTAGTCTCTCCATGTGTCACAAAGCAAGGTCATTCTGAATCTAAATCATCTTCACCAATAACAGCAATAACTGGATTTCCAGGGTGGATAAAACCAGCATTATAGAACAACTCTTCGATAGGTCTGATGACAACTTCATGCTTTAATGCTTTTCTAGTCACTTAGGTGGAGAACGCTAACATTCTGCTTAACCACTCTTCACAATCTATTGTGTTTCTTTAAATGAAGCAATATATGACCTATTCTTTTGAACAACGTTGACTATATCAAGGGCTTGGAACTGAGTCCCAACAGCTTCTTCATCTGTGTCTATATATCGAAAAGAAGAAAGGTGACTGACTAGCAAGGCTTTCTCACCATAAACAATTACCATCTTACCATTCTTAACAAACTTGGGTCTCTGATGGAGAGTTGACGTCACTGCCCCAGCGTCATGTATCCTTGGTTTTTCTAATAAATAACTATACGCAGGGTAAATGACCATAACTGTGAAAAGTGACTTGGAAAATCTGTGGACCTATCATCATCGAAAGATCGACTTCACCAATTATTATCCTCTTGGAACCATCAATTTTTTTTACTACAATCCCATTTTGTCTCATAGGATAACCTTGATAAGCCAACTTAGACAAAGTTGCTTTATGAACCTTATAGATATATCCAGAGCATAATTGTGTTTCTTACCCTTCGACAGCAACTCTTCATCATTGAAGCTCAAGATATTACAGGCTGTAATGTTTCTCACTACACCATCAAATTGATCCACTGTCACATCATGATTCACATAGACTTGTTCTAACATTTTCATCAAGATTTCCGATGAACCTCAGAATTCAACAATAAAGATATCATTGATTTTTTTACGGAGTCTGAAGGAGTTGATCTACCACCTTGTAATCACTTTTTCTAATTAATCTTAGAAATTCTTCGGCATCATCATTTCTCTTGAGTTCACCAGATAGGCCAACAAACATAGGTTCTTAATTAACCATAACAAGATCTTTACCATGCACTTCCCTATTTGTTGACGAAGAATCAACCACTTAGAGAGCTACTAGAGTACACATATGATCACTTCTAAAAGTACCACTGATACCTACTTTCATACCCCAAATTTTGACCTTAAATGTCATCGTCATTCTAGGAGCATCACACATTGCATTACTAACCCTAAACTTGTACAAGTTTGCTTTTATTTGGTTTCATCTGAATTAGGGTTTTGGATTAAGAGAATCAAAAGGAGATTTATTTGATCAGCCAATGTCTTGGATTGATCATCAACGTACCAAGTGTGCATGCACTTAAGAGGCCTCTCTCCATCAAGAATCAAGTGCAATTTAGTCTTGTTACAAGTTCTTTGAAGCTCAATTTCATCTGGCCTCAAAGTAGGGTTTTGCCTGGAAAAGCCAACTGTGCCTTTGACTTTTGATCAAAGCATGAGCCCAAGCACTGGGACACGATTCAAGACACTCAAATACATCCTTGAAGTATATCTGTGATGTTTGAAAGATCTAAGAATGCACAATTATTTAAGATCACACAATTGAATTATCTGATACACAAGTTTTATCTGACAAAGTCAACTCTTTGACTTTTGGATTTTTTGGTCAAAATTGGGGTCCTCAAGCCAAATTTCATCAATACATGTTTGCTCAATGAGTTTGAGCATGAGAAATCAAGAATTGAGAGACGTTTTGCAAAAGGGGCATATATTTTTGTGTTCCAAAGATCAAATTGAAGCCCTCACAACATACTATAACTTTGTCAATGAGGGTTAATCTCCAAAAAGTGCATAGAATTTGAGTTATGGAGCCATCAAAATTGTGAAAAATGTTTTGACACTTAGAAATTTTTAAAGGCAGATTTTGTTCCTAAAAAAGTACCAAATTTTGGAGCCAGCTTTTTACTATGATCCATTGAGAATCAAGACATTCATTAAACATGAAAGTTATAGAACATGTTTGGGGCTTTTCAGAAAGTACAAGAACTCATCCATAGAATTCTTGAGCCGAGATTTTCGAATTAAGGAAGTTGGTGTCACAAAGTTGATTTTCATGCCAATTCCACAAGTTATTCTTGACAAAATCTCCAAGTCTTACAGCATAATCCTACTTTTCAGGCCTCAATACTTCTAAACCAATCCATAATCAGAAGTTTACATAAAAAAATGAAGCATTGTCCAAGTGTTTAAGCTATTGTTCAAGAGATGTTGCCATTTATGGACGAAAGGTGGAACTTTCATTTTCATAAAGCCACTTTTAGCCAAAGTCAACTCGTCTTGAGCATTGCATTGGTTTCTTTTGAACCCAAAAGGTTGTGTACTTATAAGAAGCATATCTGAACCTCTCAACAACCCTAGAAGAAGTTGGTACATTGCATTGAAATGACACAAAATCATGAAACTGCCAAGTTATAACTCAACCAAGCCAAAAGATCAAGAGCTTGGTAATCTGGCCAGCTTTTTACCTCCTGATGGAAAAAAATAGCAAGTGTACTATTTTTGTCAATTGTAGTTAAAATAGGGGTTTTATCCCCCAGAATCGATCTTGAGGACTGCGTAGGAATACATGTTCTTATAATAATTCAATTAAACAAAAAATACTTCGGGAGTAGGATTGTTTAGTGAAATTATAAAGTAAGAAAATAATAAAATTGAGTTTTAAAAGATATGAGAGGCATGTTAGGGTACACTGTATAAATTGTCGTGCAAAAACCTTAATTCTTATCTATGAGACATGGCATAAAACAAACCTTTACCGATTCTCAAGTGTATTTTTCCGTAGGTCCTTAGGCAGAAAAACCTTTGGGATTCATCCTAAACCCTAAGTCCTTAGAGATTTAGGATGAATGTCAAGCATTATATTTTATTAAGAATAATACGGTTACTACAGGTTATCCCTGGTTCTAGGTGATATCTACTATAATATTATTGCACAAAAGCCTTAACAGTGGTTTGTCTGACCTAAGGTTAACCATAAATCAATTTTCATTTGTCCGATAGAAAAAGAATTAAACACATTGTACAATAAAATTGATTATGAAATAAGCACATATGTCATAGAATAAAGGAAATCACGTTCATTACAAAAGCAATTCAGAGACACCCTCTAGCACTGAGGGGTTTAGCCACTCATAGTATTCAAAGAAAATTCACAAATAATATTAAATATTACAAGATAATAGGATTCCATTGAATTTCAATTGCTCCTGTGCATGAAAATCTTCAGTTCTCCATTTGTCCTTGATCGCTCAATTCTTGATTGTAATTTCTCTCTCCAGTTAAAAGGCCTTTTCTCTGGCTCCAAAAGCATCTCAAATAGTCACAAGTCCAATACAGTAGTATAAAAATACCAAGAACTCCCTCACGAATCACTAAGGTGAAAAATCCAAGAAAATCAGAATTTAAGAGGCCTCAGCCAACACAGGTCGTGTCAGCTGACACGGGCGGCTGTATTGTCCCCCTGTTCCTCTGCTTCCACTTCATCCTGGAACTTCCATTTTATTATTCTTTTGTTGGCCTCTTTTTGATACGGCCCGTGTCAAGTGACACGGGTGGCCGTGTCAGGCCCTCTATCTTCTTCCAAAAACTCTTCTAACTACCCAGAACTTCCATTTTCTTCGCACGCGTCTGTTGGGCTTTTCCGCTTAGACCTGGAATTATTAGAAACTACCAAACCAAAGAATAAAACGCACATAATTGAAATAAAACATCAAAATCATAAAATACGAGAATTCAAGACAAAAAGTAAAATTAACTTAAAAAACAATGAAAAGACAAAATGAAATATTATTGATTCATGGATTAATATCGAATAAATGATGGAAACATAGTAGAAATGGTGACCGTCACCTCCCCTATTTTCCTATAAATAGAGGACATCCTCAAGGTTCAAAACACATAACAATCACCTACTAAAACCTCAGTAACCACCCTTTCCAACAAAATTTGGAAAAAACACACTATTTTTGCAAGTTCTTAAGCCAAACTCATTTCCCTGGTGCATACCCCAAAGAAACTCCCGAAACTATCCATAAACACTCCTTAGAGCTTATTGTAATCATCAAATAGGTTATGTATTAAACCCTACCACACTCACCATTTTCACACCTTCATTTTTTCAAGAAGGCACGGGTTTGGTTCTTGAAGCCGTTTCCAATTCCTTTAAACATTCAAACCATCTCTCTAAGGGTCAAAAAAACTAAGGAGATTGTCTTTGCATTTCTAGAAGAGCATTTGAAGAAGCATTGGACTAACTCCAAGAGGTAAGATCCCTGAACCTTCAAACTCATGATGCATGCACTTTTATTGATTTATTTGTGAGGGAAAATGTAGTTCATATCATGTACATTATGTTTGAAGCTTTGGTTGCATTAAATGAGTTAAGCGTGAGATGTTTTGACATGTTTGATCTTTATGGTGTTGCACTGTTGTTGAGTATTTTTTGATTTGTACAACTAGTTTTAGTATGATTTAATGATATATTCATATTCCTTGTGAAAAATGTTTCAAGTTTGATCTTTACAAAATTAATTTTGGTTGAGAGATGAGAAAGATATAGAGAGTTGAAAATCTGACCATGGTGAGGAACTAGGGCGCGGGGAGGGAGAAGAAAGTTGAAGGCGAAGGAAAAAGATGGGATGATATGGCACTGAGGTAGCAGTGTGAATTGGAACTAAAAATATATATCATTTTGGGGGGCTTAATACACGGATGTATTGGCTACCCCAATGGCGCTACCTTTGCCTTGCCTTGCCTAAATGCTCTATGACCTGTGTCATACCCCAAATTTTCCCTCTTTAGATGTCATCATCATTTGCATGAGCTTTATAGGTCAATCATCTTTGCATAGCTAACCAAACTATCAAGCTATGTGGTTTTATGTCTTTTATGGAATTAGGGCTTTGTACAAGAAAGGGAAAGCTCTAATTAATCATGATTTTAAAAAGAGATAAACCAAACAAGTCCTCATACACTTCAAGGGTTCCTAATATGTCTTTTGGTTCAATACAACTCATTTCAAGGACTTCCTAAGTGAACGAGAGAGGTTTTGAATTCATCTGATCAAAAAGTCAATTGAGACTCCAAAAAGTCAACCTTTGAGTTTTTTGGTCAACCATGAATGTCTCAAGTCATATTCCATGACCTCATAAGGTTAGATCAGTAAAAATCAAGTTGGAACAATAAAATCAGGAGATTTGGAGAATTAGGGCTTTTTAGATGAATTTTTCTAAGTGTGAAAATCATGATTTTTTAGCCAGTTTTCAAGGACCATATCTCACTCATCCTTGAGCCAATTGGAGCAAACCAATACTCATTTTAACGAGGACATCCCATACTACAAGTTTGTAGAAGGAATCAAGTTCAAAAAAATGAAAGGATTTGAAGTTATGGAGCCATAAAGTTTGGGAAAATCTTTAAACACTTAGAAATTCTTGAGGCAGATTTTGTTCTTCAAAAGTAACAATATTTGGAATCAATTTTCACTATGATCATTCGGGATTCAGGATTTTTGTCAAACATGAAATTTGTATAGTATGTTTTGGGCTTTTCAAAAAGTACAAGAACTCATTAATACTTTTCTTGAGCTGAGAGATTCGAAGAGATGAAAATGGCTTCTCCATGCTGAATTTCAAGTCAGGTTCATGCCAAATCGTTGTTGCAAATCCACACCAAGCTGCATAATCTCACTTTTCAAGCCATGTAACTTATAAATCATGATATGATCAGAACTTTACACAAATCCTTGATGCTTTACACAAGTATTTGGGGCATTGTCCAAGTTTCATTCCATTTATGGATTGTTTTGCAAAAAGTTCCATTGCCATTTTGATGAAGCCACTTTAAACCTCAAATAAATTCTCCTTGAGCCTCCAACATTTCTCTTTTGTAGAATACAATCCCTAAATGTCTTCTAACCACTCTAGAAATCATGGTACTTATCTTGGAACTTCACAAAATCAAACCAACCATCACTTGAAATTGAACCAAATCAAAGACTTTTCAAGTTATAATTCTGCCAATGAGATTGATGCCTCAACCTCTCTTATAAATAGAGGTTCATTTCACACATCAAAACACACAAAAAAAACCTCAAAAACATACTTGAGCAAGCATCAATCTCAGCATCTTTCATCAATACCTCAATTGAAATAAAAAATCTTTCATTTGCAAAATCACCTCCAAAACCTGTTCCAGTCACCAAACCTCCAATCCAATCATACACCACATCCCACTTCCATTATTTTTACAAGAAGCTCGTGTGGAGTAATACAAACTATTCTAGCCAAAGTTCTTAGGTCACGCATTTTTTTTAAGGATCAACAAAGCTCACAAGGTTGTTCTCTTGTTTTTGCAATTGCATTTGAAGAAGCATTGGACTCTCTCAAATAGGTAACCATTTTACACTTTTGAAACTCTTGTGAATGCATCATATGTGATTTCTCTTTGAGGTAGAAATGTAGATATGAACATGTTTGGTGTGTTGTTGCTACTGCATGCATTATACCATGCTCATGTGTGAAGTTTGTTGTTAGAAACATTAAAGTGCAAATATGGTTTTTCCCTTTGTGTGCCCTAACTATTGAATTTTAGGATGAGATAATACCACCATTGGATTCCTGGGATTTTTCCAAGAAATTTTCTTTTTTATATCTTTTAATTTCATTACAAAATGAAGAAGTTATGATAGGAGGAAGTTTGGTAAAAGCTTTAAGGTGCAGTTCTGCCCTCCTTGTGTTTCTGATGTTTTTTTTTCAGAAATAACCCCTGTTTCTTATGTTTTTCTAGAAACAACCCATGTGTCATACCCCAAAATTTTCCCCCTAGATTCCATTATCATTCTAGGTGCATCAAGCATGTGTTATTTAACCTTAACTTTTTTCAAGTTGATCTTTGTCAAGATGTAGATGAATTAGGGTTTTACACTGTCAAAATCAAGGATCCTGTGGACTAATCAATCAAGGTGTTGGATTGATCTTCTACAAATCAAGTAGTTATGTCATCAAGTGACTCATACCTTGCCAAAGACAAGTGCTATCTGAGTTTGTTACCAAAAGGACAGAAGCAGTGCAATGCAGCACCCTAATTAGGGTTTCCAATGGAAAAGTCAACTGAAGTTTGACTTTTGGTCTAGATGGGTTTCCAAAGCTTGAATCATGGTTCATGGAACTCCTATGACTTATTAAAGTCTCCCCAAGAAGTTTGAAAGGCTCAAAGAACCCAGAACACTGAGGATCGATCCTGAAGATTTCCATTGTTCAGTTCGTTTGACTGGAAAGTCAACTCTTTAAATTTTAGGGTTTTGACCCCGAGTTGAGGCAAGCAAGTCTTCCAACATCATTTTATGCCTAACTGGTGAGTTTGGTGGAGATTCGATCAAGTATTGATGGATAACTTGCAAATCAAGAAACTAGGGATCATGAAAAAACCCTAATTTTAAGCCAACTTGAAGTGACCATAACTTCCTAACCACACATCCAAATGGAGTGGTTCAAAGCTTTTTGGATAGCTCTTGAGGATCCCTACAAAATTTTAATAGGGTTTGAGGACCAAAAATTCATAGATTTTAAGTTATGAGCTCATCAAGTTGTGAAGAATTTATTGGCTTGTAAGTCAACTTTTGCAACAAACTTCAAGAGGATTTTTGACATAATTCCCTTTTGATTTTGAACTTATGAAAAACATGAAATATTTAGATCATTTTTGGGGATTTTTAAAAAAGTACAAGAGTATTTTCTCAACATTTTTGGTTAGGGAGAATCGAAGAAGGCAAGTTGGGCATTATCCATGTCACAAAACCAGGTTCAGCATTGGCATTTTCTTGCATAAACTCTTCAAACCTCTTCTAACCCCTTGCTTAAATAATTATTTGATTCTTATGGACCTAATTGAGGAGATTAGAATGCAAAGCCACGAGCAAAAATTAGAATTTGATTAAATGAAATTGTTTAATCATGCAAGTGGCATGAAAGATAAACTTTTTGCAAGTTCTATCACGACTCAGCAACGACATCAGCTTCTCCCTCCCTTTAACTTAAAGACCACTATTTGCAGGCTATATGTGATTATCAAACTCATAGAGAGGTGGCTAAAACTCAGAAGAAAGATATCAAGTTGATCTTGCATATTTTGCCTCCAAAAAGGGCAAAGTTGGCAAGATGAGCCAATCTGCCCATACCACTTGATTTCCAAGCTTACCTATAAATAGAGTCTTCTCCTAACATCCAAACTACACCAGATTGAGCTAGAAACCAAGCCAAATATCTTTCATTCTTCTGATCCCAACCTTCTTGCAAGTTGAGAACTTGGTTCCCTTAAGGCACAAAATTTGTCTTTGCACAAACCCTTCCAAAACTCATTCCAATCATCAAACACCTCTACCAACACTTCACACACATCAAAAATGATGTATTGAAGCTGCTCAAATACTCACTTTGACCAGAAAACCTCTCTCTAAAAAATTCAACTGTCAAAACCACAAAACTTTGACTTTCTGCACTTTGAGAGTCACAACTTTGTCCAACACTTTTCCAACCTTTCCCACACCTCAAGCACCTTCCATATAACTTGTTTGACTTATTCAAGTCATCACTACACTTTTGTAACATCATTTCTCCCACATTCCACTTTGGAGTTTTTGGTTCATTCTTGCATAAAGTACCATTATGTCAAGGCAGTTGCTTGGAGGAGTTTTGGATCTCTTCAACATCTCACTTGAGGTATTTTTAAGCTGTTTGGATCATAACATCTCAACTGGACTTCTTATTTTGTGCATTCTCTTGAAAAGGCTACAAGAAGTAAGTTCTCAAACTAGCTACTTTTGAAACCATGATAAATTTTGATGTGCATTGGTGTTGAACATGTTTAATATGCATTATAGGTCATGTTTGAACCTTAGCTTGCCACCAAATTTGTGTGTAGTTGACTGTCCATATGTTCTTGCTTGTTAGCTTGCCTTAAGTTGCATTTTCATGTATAACTCAGATTTTATTTAGGAATAGGTGTGTGATGGTTATGGACATTATTTATATGTCTTATGTGTCATGTTTGATCATTTGATTGGTGCTAAAAACATGTATTCATGACCGTACCATGTTCATGCTCAAACTTGCCATTTTGGCCACTTCATGTGCAATCTATTATTTGAACTCCTCTCTTAGTGTGTAATGTTTTATACATCATTTATATGTTCTATATGTTGTGTTTGATCATTTGCTTGTTGCTTAAACCATGTATGTTTGACTGACCACATGGTCTTGCACATAACTTGCCATTTTCAATGATGTCTTCAAAGTTTCCAAATGATGCATGATCTGACCAAACCACCACCATCATTGGATTTCTTGTGAAAAAATACACAATTTCCTTTTTTATTTCACTCAATTTCATTTAGTTTTGAGCAAGTTATGAACCTTCATGCAAATCTGCCTAAAAGTTGCCTTGCCTTGACTTGTTTTTTTTTGCCTTAGTTTGCCCCATTTTGGACCTCATTTTCAAAAGTGCATAACTTCTTTTACTTTTATCATTTTGATTCCATTATTTTTTCTAAATTCTCCTTGACATGTGTAGTTTCAACGTGTGGAGGAAGAATTCAAGAATTGTTATTTTTTAAACACTTTGGCTCACTTAAATGACATGACCTTTTTAGGGTTTTTTCACTTGTTTTCATGAGTTTCTTTGGTTTGGTACTTGACTTTCTTGCATGATTGATCTTGTGAATCACTTTTGGATGTGTAGCATGGTTGTATGTTTGAAAACATTTTGTTTCTTGCCTTACCATGCTTATTCTTGCCTTTGTAAATGCTTAAACATGAAAACCTTGCCTTGAAACATTCCTGTTGATTTGTGATATGCTTCTTGATGTTGTAACCTCTTGAACATGATCCCTTCACCTCATCTTACTTGTTTATATGTCTTGTTAGAACCATAACATTTTTAGGGTTTTATTCTTGTCTTTGTAAGTGCATGATGTGAATGTGTGTATTGGAACTCCTCTGTGAAATCTTGCATGCTTCTTGATGTTGTAACTTCTTGAACATGTTCCCTTAACCTTACCCTACTTGTTTATGTGTCTTTTTAGAACCATAACATGTTTAGGATTTATTCTTGACTTGGTTATATTCTCCTATGTGAAGTTTTAACCCATGCTTGAACTGTTGTCACCCTTCTTGCTTATCCATGATCCATTGTCATCAATATGCCTTAAAAATGATTAAATGTTGTTACATTTATCTTTTTTTGATTTATATCTCAAGTTGTAACTTGTATGAATGAGTTTTGTTTGTCTACCATTGATGAACGTTTTGTTGTCACATATGTTTTCATGTTTGCTTTTGTTGGTTGTTACCTTCATAATCTTTGAACTTTGCCATAATAAGTGATGTCTTGACTTATGCTTGATGATTGAAATATTTGGTCTTGTAAGAACCGTTACCACCGTCCCCTTTTAGATGTTGTAACATCTTTTTCTACCTTTGGTTGTTACCATTTTGTTTGATTCTTTCATTGTTATGCTTGCCCCATGTCGTTACATGTTTGCCCTAATCTTTCTTGGTTGTTACCATGGTCTTCTATATCTTCATCATGTTTGAATGAATGCTTTTGTGTGCTTTATCTTTGTTAAGTTTATTTCCCCAAGTGATGGAACTTGTTAGTTCTCATCCAGTTGCCCTGTTATCCCTTATTCCAAAGGAAAGGCTCTCTATTGATTTCCCAGTCATAGATAGCTCAGCAACCATCCCCCTGACTTAGTTAAGTCATTAGGTCTTTTAAATTAGTTAAGTTAGAACCTATATCCATTAGAATTTGCTTTAAGTCTAGAAGACCTACCCCTTGTTAGAAGTACCCTTTAATTAGAACTTTAAGATAGAGTTTGTGTAACTCTATGTAAGGATCACTGTCATTATTACTTACTCCCCTTTTGGATTTTGTCAAAGTCAATCCCTTTTAGTGATAACTTGGACCTAGAGAGTTTGTCAAACTCTATATAAACATTGTTATGTTTGTTCCCCTTGGAGCCTTGACCACAATCAAGCATTCTTTGAACCCTAGTTAGGAGAACTACAGTTGCTCTGATTCCATCCTAGTAAGGATACGTAGGTATAAGATGTGATATCTTTGCGAGCAAACTTAGAACTATCCTTAGGGGTCTTTACCTAGAACTTTACCCTAACCCTAATCCCAATAACTCTATAAAATAACTTAGATAGCTTAGCATACACACACAAAAGGTTTCTGTAGAGTACTACATATGCCTAGGATGTCATATACCTACCCTAGGCATAACCAACCCCCGATCCCCAAATCTTTAGCGTTATTGTTACATCATGCAAAAGGTCTTTTCGTTCTTTAACATTACCTTTCGCATCTGATTCTCACCGCAACAGAAACGACGACTTCACTAAGGACGATGTAATTATTTGCTCGAGGGTTTAGCCTACTTTGTGTGTTTGTATGTTATATCTTTGTATGCCTATACATGTATAGTTGTAAATATATTATTGTGTTATATTCATTGGATCATTTGAGTGACATCTTGAGTGATGAGATAAGTCCTAACCCGGACTTGAGTGTACATATGATAGGATATGGTATGATCAATATTTGATTGTTGGGAGTAGTCCTAACATGTTTGACATATGATGTAACCATGCTTAGTTGAGAACTCCTTGAAATAATTGATGGTGTATGAGTAGTCATGCATTTCATTAGTTGTTTCAACCTGAGAGTCCGTAAAACTGAGGACCTTTAGTTACCTACTTACCCCCACTTGGCCTTTTTAGGACGTAATGCAGAGGCTATGAGGGAGTAGTTCCGAAATAGTTGTTACGCGATGCTACACTCAGATGAGTCTTTCCCGAGAATATTTTTGACCCATGTGAGTAGTCATGTTGGTTGATAATATCCGAGGGATTTACCTATGACTTTGGGCACTCTTTATAGAACCCAATCTACAGGTACAATGAAAACCTTAGTACATGTCCTTTTGGGAGGGTATACCCTGACTTCATGCTTATGACCCCGAACCTAGGAGCTTTGCTTGTTAGAATTTGCATGTGTGTGATTTGTGTGCATCATATCATCATGTCATCATAGCATCTCATCTTGGTGCACTGGTTTTGTAAAACTCAATCATTTTCTTTTTGCGAAACCCTAGTTATCATGGATTTTAGGAAAAGAAACACTAAGAAATATAACTTCAAGAAATGTGATACATTGTAGTTGAGAAAGCTTGGGACAATGGCATCCAAAGACTTTGGGAAGACATATGGAAAGCTTCTGAGCATTGTGAAGACTAGGATGGAAGAAGGGGTTCTTAGCACCTTGGTTCAATTCTATGATCCGTTGTACCACTGTTTCACCTTCCCAGATTATCAGTTGATGCCAACATTAGAAGAGCATTCCTACTTCATTGGAATTCCTGTAAGGGATAAGAAACCTTTCAGTGGTTTAGAGAAGCTACCCTCGCCGATGGAAATTGATGACGTACTCCATCTAGAAGTATCTGAGGTTAAAGCCAATCATACTTTAAAAAATGGGGTCAAGGGTTTTCATTCTGCTTAATTATTAAAGAAGGCTACTTACCTTGCCAAAGAAGGTAGTATAGACGCATTCGAAGCAATTCTGGCTTTACTGATATATGGTTTGGTATTGTTTCCAGAGGTAGAAGAATTCGTCAATTCAACCGCCATCGCAATATTCTTGAATGGTAACCCGGTGTCCACCCTGTTAGGTGACGCTTATCATTCCATCCATCACATGACTCTTCAAGGTAGAGGAACTATTAGCTGCTGTGCAACCTTGTTATATAGATGGTTTGTCAATCATCTACCAAAAACAGATGCTTTTAAAGAAACTCCTAATGGTTGGAGGTGGTCTCAAAGGATTATGTCTCTAACTCAAGCAAACATTCATTAGTACGATCCTGCTTATGATCGAGGAGTCTACATTGATAGTTGTGGTACTTTTCCGAATGTACCACTATTGGGAGTACAATGGTGGATCAATTACAATCCTGCCTTGGCCAGACGCCAATTCGGATTCCCAATGAAGGATAAGCCTAACAACATCCTCTTGGCTAGTTCCTTCTACCTCAACACCGAAGCAAAGGAAATTTTAAGAAACAATACAATTGATGCTTGGAAGAACCTCCAGAGAAAAACCAAACCTGACCTCGGGAAAAGGAACTATGTAGCTTTTGAGCCATTCACTCGGTGGGTCTAGTCCAGAGCTCGTGATCTCAAGATGCCTTACCTTCCTGAGAATGATACGCATATTGTCATCACGTCATCTTCTATTCCTCCACAATTCATAAGGAGTCTTATCCATAAGAGGTCTTACAAAGACTCTGTTCTGAATATAACACGCTGTATTTATTGCTTCTGCCCAAAAATGTTTAGCCATATTTGTCTCATTGATCATGGTTCTGGCCATTTCTTGCAATGTTCTATTCTTTCGTTCTACAACTCCATTATGTTGAGGAGTTCTAGGACAAGAGAAATCATGTGCAATGCCATTTTCTTTAAAATATTTTTCAAAAGATTTATTTTCAAATTCACCACCATGATCACTTCTGATTGACAATATTAAATTTCTTTTCATTTTGGACTAGATTGCAGAAATCAAAAAATACAGAGTGAGACTCATCCTTGTGCTTTAGGAATTTTACCCATGTCCATCTGCTATAGTCATCAACGATGATAAGCCCATACTTCTTGCCTCTGATGGATGCAGTTTTCACTGGTCCAAACAGATCAATGTGCAGAAGCTCTAATGGTCCAGAAGTAGAAACAACATTCTTAGGTTTGAAAGTGGATTTGGAAAATTTGCTTTTCTGACATGCTTCACAAAGAGCACCTGAGTTGAACTTCAACTTAGGAAGTCCTCTGACCAGATTGAGCTTGTTAATCTGTGATATACGTCTCAGATAACATGTCCCAATCTTCTATGCCAGACCCAATGCACATCATTAACAAACATAAGACATTTAACATTTTGACTTTTCAATTCTGAAAGTTTTATTTTATAAATGTTGTTCTTTCTTTTACCATTAAAGAGGATTGATCCATCTTTCTGACTAACAGCTTTGCAACATTTTTGATTAAAGATAATATCATAACCATTGTCACTTAATTGACTTATGGACAACAAGTTATGAGTTAATCCTTCTACAAGTAAAACATTTGAGATAGAAGGGAGGTTACCTTTACCAATTGTTCCAGAGCCAATGATCTTGCCCTTTTTGTTTCCTTCAAACTTCACGCCTCTACCAGATCTAAGTTCCAGACTTTGGAACATAGACCTTCTTCTCGTCATGTTTCGTGAGCATCCAGAGTCCAGGTACCAGGACTGGTGTCTCAACCTTGCTGCTAAGGACATCTGCAACATAAATTATTTTATCCTTAGGTACCCATATCTTTTTGGGTCCTCTGGAGTTAGTTGTTCTGAAGTTCTGACTGAACTTTTGTCCATTAAAAGTAGTTGTGTTCTGACGCAGCTTAGGTTTATTAAAAATTATGGTGTTCTGATCTGAACGTGTGTACTTTATGTCATGTGAGTGACCAAATTTAAAATGAGAATACAGAGGAGTATAATTGATAATTAACTCATCAACAGGTTTTGGATTTGATTCCTTCCCAGAAGATGATTCATATCCAATCCCTTTTCTGTTGTTCCTACTCACAGCATAGATCATTGAAGTCATTTTGCTTCTGTCTATGCTTCTGGACAGGAACCTTTGAAAACTATGGTCATACTTTTCTAAAATATTTTTAGAACTAGACGTAGTATCTCTTTCAGATTTTTGTTGAGCTTTTTCCAATTCAATTTTAATTTAAAAATTATTTTCTTTCAGCTCAGCAATTTTTGATTTCAGCTGACCAGTCTCAGACACAAGACTGCTTTGCAGATTCTTGTATTTGAGTCTGATCTTACTATAGTTGTGACATATTTGAGATAAGCTTTCAATTAACTCAGCTCTGGTGAGATCAGCAAATACCTCTTCTGAATCTGATTCTGATCCAGATTCAGATTATTCTTCATGCTACTCTATGTTAGCCATTAGTACAATGTTTGCACATTCTTCTTCAGACTCTGACGAGGCTTCAGACGAATCTGAGTCATCCCAAGTAGCCATCAGGACTTTCTTTTTCTTCTCAAACTTCATCTTGGATTTATCCTTTTGAAGTTTGGGACAATCATTCTTCTAGTGTCCTGGCTCTTTGCATTCATAACACACTACTTCTTTTTGGCTAGATCTTCTGTGACTAGAGGATTCTCCACAGTGTTTTGGTCTTTTAAATTTTCTAAACTTCTTTTGCTTGTGCTTCCAGAGTTGATTTATTCTTCTGAATAGTAAAGATAGTTCGTCTTCATCTGATGAAGAATCTCCAGAGCTTTCTTCTAGTACCTGAAAAGCTTTAGTTTCAGATTTTTTGTTAGATTTTAAAGCTATGGACTTACCTTTCTTCTGAGGCTCATCTTCTTCAAGCTCTATCTCATGGCTTCTTAAAGAACTGATAAGTTCCTCTAGAGTGATTTTGTTCAGATCTTTTGAGAGCTTTAACGTTGTGACCATAGGTCTCCACCTATTTGGTAAACTTCTGACTATCTTCTTTACATGATAAGAAGTGGAGTAGCCTTTGTCAATAACCTTCAATCCAGCAGTCAGAATCTGGAATATAGAAAACATGGTTTCCACAGATTCATCTTTCTCCATCTTGAAGGCTTCATATTTTTGAATCAGCATTAGAGCCTTCGTTTCTTTCACCTGCGTGTTTCCCTCATGCGTCATCTTCAAGGACTCAAACATGTCATGCGTTGTATCTCTATTGGTGATTTTCTCATATTCAGTATGAGATATAGCGTTCAGCAGAATTGTCCTTGCCTTGTGGTGATTCCTGAAGTCTTTCTTTTGTTGATCAGTCATTGATTTTCTATCAATTTTTTTATCTTCACCATTAGTGGAGTGAGTGTATCCATCAATGACTATATCCCAGAGATCATCATCATAGCCAAGAAAGAAGCTTTCGATTTTATCCTTCCAGTAATCGAATTTTTCTCCATCAAATATAGGAGGCTTTGTGCTGATTCTGTCTTTCTCTTCATATTTGTTGTTCAACCCAGCGTTAGCGTTGTATGAAGATTCAGCCATAGTAAATCAAAGAGTTTTCCAACTGGGTCTTTTCTCTATCACTATTAAGTGATAGCACTCAGAACCCTGCTCTGATGCCAACTGAAGGAAGGAAAACACTAAGAAGGGGGGGGGGGGTTGAATAAGGGTTTTCAAAAACAAATAAGGCAATAAAAATAACAAGTATTTTTATACTGGTTCGTTTGAACTCAAACTACTCCAATCCACCCGACCAAGGTGATTTCGCCTCTTTCAAAAGAGGAATTAATTCAATAATAAAAAACTAATTACAATATTTTCACTAAGACAAACTTGTCTTAGTCTTCTCGAGAATACTGACCACAACATGGTCTCTCAAGGATCTTTTACAAAGTAATACAATAAAGTCTGTTTAAGTGATTCTTAGAAAAGCTTTTTCACAACAGTGATTTAACACAAATGAAGATCGATGAAACTTTCTATTGCTAATATGAAGTTGACTTGGAAGTGATAGCAAAGTAGGATTTTCTTTTCAGCAAAGTAGTATCCTCGTTGTAGAATAATGTTATATGTAGTATTTGAATTGTTGTTGAAGACTTGTTTAAATACTTCACACCCATTTCTCAAATAGAGTGTAGATGCCTTTTTGTCTTCTTTGACTGTTTCTTTCCAGGAGAGGAATGTTCAGATATATCCTTTTTATTATGAAATCATGTCCCATACACAACAGAGGAATAGTGTCGTTGGATGTAGACAAGGGATTTGGCAACGAATCTTTCTTGATCAGCATCTTTTTAAATGAACGAATATGGAAATATTTCCTGCATCAGATCCTCTGATGATGTTCCATTTTCTTCTTATCAGAGTAACTCTCTTCCAGAGTTATGCAGCTTAGTGCTAGCGTGATTGTTTTAACAAACTGTTCATTCAGAGAAGCGCTTTAGATCAGAGCAGATCTTCGCTTTTACGTGTTATCCGTGTTATACAAATGTATCACTTTGTTACTAATGTTTCAGAGCCTTACGTGTTTTGATTCTCAGAGCCTCTACAGTTGCAGCATTGAGTTTAGTACGCTCAGAGTTTTCTGAATCTTCGCTTTATACTCTATGCTCAGAGCCTTCTGTAGCTTCGCTTTTTACCAGACGCTAAGAGTCTTCTGCGTGTTGTAGCTTAACATTCAGAGGAATATTTATTATGTTATCTGAAATAAAAACACTTGAACAAAATTAGAGTATATATTTTCTCCATACAAAATTTCATTATTGTTATCATCAAAACATTGAGATATATTAAGAACCAATCTGTGTTTTAACAATCTCCCCCTTTTTGATGATGACAAAAACTATACGAAATTTTATTCACAATTAAAATATATATCTCCCCCTGAAATGAATACTGCTAGAAAATTTAAAACTTCCCTTTCAGCACTTGTATTCTTTCCAGAGTCAGAGCAAGCTTGTGGACTATCTTAGACCTTGTTCAGAGTTAATTCTATAAATATTGTCAGATGAGTAACTTTAACTCTGAAACACTGAATTCATGATTAGTTAGTTTTTACCATGTGTGAGTTTCCATTCAGTATCTGTTTATGTGAACGATTCAAAATTTCCATTTTCTCCCCTTTTTTTCTCATATCAAAAAGTGATTTTAGAAAATCATTTAAGACAAAAAAAATTCAGAGCAAGAAAAATAGAAAAATATAAGATAGAATCAGATGTAAAAAATAATCACAGATGTATTTAGAAACTTAGAAAAGAAATAAAACAGGCAAATTCACAGATGAGCACAAACTAACAAACAATTAAGATAAACGAGAAGTTAAAAGCTTATGAAGCTCCGTCATCTCAGAAGTTGAAGCTTCTTGTTTGGCCATCCATGTCTTGATTTCAGTAGTGGATTCTTCCTGTTTGACCATCCACTCCTGAATCTCTGCTGTAGTTTTCTCTTGCTTGATCATCCAAGATTTTATCTCGCTGTTAGTAGCCTCTTGCTGAGCAAATTTGTTTTCCACATCTTCATTTTCTTTCCTCAAATCTGTTGAATTCTGAACAACCTATGAAGAATATGCATTCCCTAATTCCAGAGCAGAGGGCTGACCAGAGTCAGGAATCTCTTCATCAACAGGAGCCTCTGAGGTACCTTCTTCGGCATGAGGACCTTCACTAGTCTGAAGTGCAACAAATTTCTCAGATGAGGAACACACAACCTCTGCAGGTGTGTTTTCCAGACAAAGAATAGGAGTTCTGCTGACACTGAGTTGAGCAACTCTCATAGCTTCAGAAACCCTCTCTTGCGATCTGCAGAGCAAGCATCCTGAAGATTCATAGTAACAGAAGTGAATCTCTTTTTGAAGGCAGTCCAGATCTCTTCAGAGTCACGAGGATTCGTGCTAGTGAGGCATTTCTCCCTTACAATAGAAAACCACATCTGCATCTCCGTTTCAAAACCACATCTTCCACTGGTACCCTCCTTTTGCGCACAACATCAGAATCAATCTGAACTGGATCAGATTGAAGTTTTTCTACCAACTTTATTCTCTGAAGACTCTTGCCATCTAGAGGCTTCCCAAGAATAGAAACTAATTCATCTGTCTGACCAGCATCTTTTAGATAAGATACCAAACCATTTTCAGTGAGGATATCAGAAATTAACCTTCCCATGGGAATCCAATCTCTGATTTTTTGGTGTTTGGTTAGAATGATTTCTCTGGACATCTTGACATGACTCCAAATATGAACAAACAACAGGTGTCGAAGATCCACCTTGATATTATTCCCTAGACAATACAAAATATACAGTTGATTTGTATTAATGTAATCTGGAGAATTTGAAGCCTTGCGATGATGGATACAGCCCAAAAATATCTTGGCCCAAATCTTATAATGGGTCTTCAGATCCTTTATTTTGTTGGATGGAAGCCCAGAGATAAACACCTCGTTGTACACTTAATTCATATTCACGCGTCCCGCTGAGGTATTCACAATACCCTCTTCTTCATAGCCAATAAGTTGGCGAATCATTTCCTCAGTGATGACGATAGTTTTACCCAAAACGGATGAAGAAATAAATTTAGGGTAAACTTGGGCATGAATCCAGAATTCCTTTACCAGTTGGGGAAAAACTAGACCAAACAACTGATCAAAGTGTTTTACCCATCCTTGAAAGTTAACCGTTGAACGAAGATCAAACCCATTTTTCGCCATACAGTCAAAATCAACCATAAACTCACAGAGTACCTCTAGTTTGTTCACTGGTGTGAGAAGTGTGCGTTCTGGTTCTTTGTACGCTTCATTACCCATTTGCGACGAAGAAGTGTGCGACCCAACCATTGTAGAAACCAAGTGTTGATGTGATGAAGATGAGGTAGCCATTGAAGAAGAACTTTTGAGATGACTAGAGATTCTTTTAAATTTTGATTTAAAAAATAAGCAATGAAGAAGAGCAAAATGCATAAGGTGCGTGAGATAATGAAAGTGTGAAATGTGTTACGGCGTGGAATATGTGTTAGGGCACAAAGAGAAACATAAATCAAATAAAAATAATAATGATTTAACGCATTAAATGTGATTTGACAAAGTGGGGGGAAAAGAGAATTTCAATGATTCAAACAGTACCTGAAACGGCGCCTCAGCTTTGTGTACACTCAATCGTTTTCAAAAAATCAGATTAGAAGTGACATGTGTTTGATGTGGTATGCCTCTGAAGCTCTTTTAGGAAATGAATCGTTAACTAACGCTCAGATCCTCTGAAGCTTGTTAACTGAGATTTTCACATAAATAAAGTAACTTAAAAAATTTCAGATGCAATACTTCAGAGTATAGACTTTAAACACTTTTCATCTGAATAAATTTAATTCTGAATAAAGATTTTATTCTGGACAAAAGTCCATACTAGTATTTTTCAGAATAAATTTAAATCTATCTTCAGAGAGGGGTTTTGTAAAAATATCAGCCCATTGATGGTCTGTATCAACAAAATTTAAACTTAATATCCCTTTCTGAATATAGTCTCTGATGAAGTGGTGTTTAATCTCTATATGTTTTGCCTTTGAATGTAAAATTGGATTTTTAGAAAGACAAATTGCAGAAGTATTGTCACAGAAGATAGGAATATTACTCTCATGTATTTGGTAGTCCTCCAGCTGACTCTTCATCCAGAGCATCTGGGTACTACAACCAGCAACAACAATATAATGTCTCTGTAGTTGAGAGTGCTATAGTGGGTTGCTTCTTGTTGTACCACGAGATCAGATTGCCTCCCAGAAACTGACAGCTTCCATAGGTGCTTTTGCGTTCAACTCTATCTCCAGCAAAATTAGCGTCACAAAAGCCTACTCTGTACAGCTTCTAATCTACCTTTTTACTTACCTCTTCTTTTCCCAGAGTGCAAGTTAGATGCATGGGAGTCTTAGCTGGCTTACTCTCTGTCAGATTAAACTTCTTCAGAAGCTCCTTCACATACTTCGTCTGATGTATGTAAGTGCCTTCTGGAGTCTGATTAACTTGAATGCCCAGAAAGAATCTTAGCTCTCCCATCATGCTCGTTTCAAACTCTGCCTGCATAGACTTAGCAAACTCCTTTCCAAGTGAAATATTTATGGTTCCAAAATTAATATCATCAACATAAATCTGACAGATTAAGATATCTTTCTTAATTGATTTATGAAAAAGAGTGGTATCAACCTTTCCTCTGATAAAATTATTTTCCAGAAGAAAATTACTTAGCCTTTCATACCAAGCTCTGGGAGCTTGTTTTAGGCCATATAGTGATTTCTTTAATTTAAAAACATGCTCTGGAAATCTTTCATTTTCAAATCCAGGAGGTTGATGAACATATACTTCTTCTTCTATAAAACCATTTAAGAAAGCACTTTTAACATCCATCTGATACAGAGTGATCTTATTCTGTGCAGCAAAAGAAATTAGTAAGCGTATGGATTCTAACCTTGCCACAGGAGCATATGTCTCTGTGTAGTCAATACCTTCTTGCTGATTGTAGCCTTGAGAAACAAGTCTAGCTTTATTTCTGATGACTTCTCCTTGCTCATTTAACTTATTTTTGTAGACCCATTTTTTTCCAATAATGTTGAATCCTCTTGGTCTTGGAATCAGATCCCAGACATCATTTCTTGTGAATTGATTCGGCTCCTCTTGCATAGCAAATATCCAATCGTTGTCTTGCATAGCTTCATCCACAGAGGTAGGTTCAATAATTGACACCAGACTAAACAATGATGTACCAGAGGATTTGAGGAAGGATCTTGTTCTTATGGGATCATCCTTCTTTCCAATAATCATCTCCTCTGGATGAGAAGATTTGATTATGGAGAATCCTTTCAGAGTTGGTTCTTCAAAAATAGTTAGGTTATCCAAACGAGCAGCTAATGGAGTGGCATCTAGAGTTGCTTCTGGTTCTTTAGTTGGAACTTTGTTTGCCTCTGATTCTTCAGAGTCTATGAGAAGAACTTCTCGATCTGCAGAAATTTCAGACTGCTTTGGCTTTTGATTGCCAAGCATATCATCAAATCTGACATGAATTGATTCTTCCACAATCTGTGTTTTAGTATTGTATACACTGTAGCCTTTTGAGCTTTCAGAATATCCAAGCATAAAACACTGTTGTGCTTTAGAGTCAAATTTGTTCATATTATCTTTAGTGTTCAGAATAAAACAAATACATCCAAAAGGATGGAAATATGAAATGTTGGGCTTTATATTCCTCCATAATTCATAAGGAGTCTTCTCCAGAAGAGGTCTTACAGAGACTCTGTTTTGAATATAGCACGCTGTATTTATTGCTTTTTCCCAAGAATGTTTAGTTATATTTGTCTCATTGATCATGGTTCTGGGCATTTCTTACAATGTTCTATTCTTTCATTCTACAACTCCATTATGTTGAGGAGTTCTAGGACAAGACAAATCATGTGCAATGCCATTTTCTTTAAAATATTTTTCAAAAGATTTATTTTCAAATTCACCACCATGATCACTTCTGACTTTGACAATATTAAATTTCTTTTCATTTTGGACTAGATTGCAGAAATCAAAAAACACAGAGTAAGACTCATCCTTGTGCTTTAGGAATTTTACCCATGTCCATCTGCTGTAGTCATCAATGATGACAAGCCCATACTTCTAGCCTCAGATGGATGCAATTTTCACTGGTCCAAACAGATCAATGTGCATAAGCTCTAATGGTCCAGAAGTAGAAACAACATTCTTAGGTTTGAAAGTGGATTTGGAAAATTTGCCTTTCTGACATGCTTCACAAAGAGCACCTGAGTTGAACTTCAACTTAGGAAGTCCTCTGACCAGATTGAGCTTGTTAATCTGTGATATACGTCTCATGATAACATGTCCCAGTCTTCTATGCCAGACCCATTACTCATCATTAACAGACATAAGACATTTAACATTTTGACTTTTCAATTCTGAAAGTTTTATTTTATAAATGATGTTCTTTCTTTTACCATTAAAGAGGATTAATCCATCTTTCTGACTAATAGCATTGTAACATTTTTTATTAAAGATAATATCATAACCATTGTCACTTAATTGACTTATGGACAACAAGTTATGAGTTAATCCTTCTACAAGCAGAACATTTGAGATAGAAGGGAGGTTACCATTACTAACTGTTCCAGAGCCAATGATCTTGCCCTTTTGGTTTCCTCCAAACTTCATGTCTCCACCAGATCTAAGTTCCAGACTTCTGAACATAGACCTTCTTCCCGTCATGTGTCGTGAGCATCCAGAATCCAGGTACCAGGACTGGTGTCTCAAACTTGCTGCTAAGGACATCTGTAACATAAATTATTTTATCCTTAGGTACCCATATCTTTTTGGGTCCTCTAGAGTTAGTTGTTCTGAAGTTCTGACTGAACTTTTGTCCATTAAAAGCAGTGTGTTCTGACGCAGCTTAGGTTTATTAAAAATTATGGTGTTCTGATCTGAACGTGTGTACTTTATTTCATTTGAGTGACCAAATTTAAAATGAGAATACATAGGAGTATAACTGATAATTAACTCATCAACAGGTTTTGGATTTGATTCCTTCCCAGAAGATGATTCATATCCAATCCCTTTTCTGTTGTTCCTACTCACACCATAGATCATAGAAGTCATTTTGCTTCTGTCTATGCTTCTGGACAGGAACCTTTAAAAACTATGGTCATACTTTTCTAAAATATTTTTAGAGCTAGACGTAGTATCTCTTTCAGATTTTTGTTGAGCTTTTTCTAATTCAATTTTAATTTAAAAATTATTTTCTTTCAGCTCAGTGATAACACGAAATCGTATATATATATATATATATATATATATATATATATATATATATATATATATATATATATATATATATATATATATATATATATATATATATATATATATATATATATATATATATATATATATATATATATATATATATATATATATATATATATATATATATATATATATATATATATATATATATATATATATTGATGCATAATTCAACTAATGTTTGATTGTTTTCAATCCGATTTCGGGTTCTTTCCATGTTATTTGTCTGATATTTTGCAGGTATTTGATGATCATGTCTAAACAAAGCAATATGAAGAAAGGAAGCAATTACAGATGAAATATGGACAAAAACCAGATGAAAACAACATGAAAAACGCAGAATGCACATTTTGCTGCTGTGACGACCGTCACACAACCATGACGACCGTCACACGGGTGACGACCGTCACACACCATGACGACCGTCATGCAGGCAAAAACGCACAGCTGCAATTGAACGTGAAAAATACAGTTCCAAGTCCCAAATAATGGACCACTACTCCCTGATATTTCTGCCTCCAAGTCCACCTTCTTCAAATTACAACCGTTATAATTTCTACCTCTATAAAAGGGGAAGGAGGGGAGCTGAGAAAGGGAGCCGCATTCAGACAACGAAGTGCTACCCAAATTTATTTCCAGAGCAAAAATTTAGTTTTATTCTTTTTGTTTTTGTTTCCTTTCCTTATTCCTGTATTCCATTTCTACAATATTCGTTTGTGCACTCTATTGGTTTGAAGACATAATCCTGCCGACATCGTTGGGATTTGGCCAAAAGCCAATTGGATACGTTACAGGTTTTTCATTATTTCGTTAATTGTAACTTTAATTCTCAGTAATATGAATGTTCTAAGTTTATGTTTTTATTTATGTTTTACCTTTCCCAAATCCATGTCTAGCTAAATCAGAGTAATCGATATGTAATAATAATTCAGACGGGATTTGATAATAACCGGTTGAAAACTTTCTTTTTCAAAAGTTGTTTATGGTCTGAGTGTTTAAACTTATTTACTGAATAAACGTTCGTCGCGAAAGCGAGAACTTATTTAAAAGTAGTTTTGCCACGACAGTGGGAAATTAATTAAGGTACGAACCAACAAGCGACAGCTGCGGTAAGACCAGATAGTAAACACTAGGCATTTGTTTTAATAACAGCGAAAGCACTTTAAAATGGATTAGAACTTAGAGATTTCCAAAAAGTAATTTTAACCCCGAATGGGACAACGAAAGCGTATATTCGACCCTTAGAATTATGACTAGCGTCAACAACCATCGTGAGACGAAAGTCTTCAGATCACTATTTTCTGCTTAAATAAATTCTGAAAAATATTTCATATACCGGTAACTTGTCAAATCCCCGAAGAACATAATTACTGCATATCGATTCACGTAATTATAATTCAAGTAACGTTTTTAGTTCCCTTTAGGGATAGAAATTATTCCCTTAAACATTATCTACCTAGATAAACATAGTAACTCCCGAGAACACTAGTTTGATTACGAGTCCTTGTGGGATTGATATCTTTTATTACTACGCGATAGACTGTGCACTTGCAGTTAAGTTGTATTAGACATAGAAAGTCGCGATCAAGTTTTTGGCGCCGTTGCCGGGGACCCGTTTAGTCAATAGTGTAACCTTCTGTTACGCCGTATAGACTAGGTTAACAATTTTATTTTCCCTTTACTGGTTCTGTCGATTGTATGCCAAGTAATCACCCACAAGGCGATATCTTAAAACCGTCAGTCGCAGAACTAGAGCACTTCTTACATTTAAGAAGTCGCATCATTGAGTACCAACTAAAACATAACATTCCTGATCCTCTCACTCACATTCCCAAATCCGAAGAAGAACCAAAGATGGCTGAAGGACCTCAAAACAAACCGCTGAAGGCATACGCTACACCCTCTCAGATGGAGCCTAGAAGTAGCATTGCTGCCCCAGCTATTACTCAAAACGATTTTGAGCTGAAACTGTCATTGCTGTCAGCTGTACAACAAAACCAATTCTCAGGAAATGCAACTAAGGATCCAAACGAACATTTAACGAAGTTTGTACAATACACAGACACAGTGAAAGCAAATGGAGTAACTCCAGACGCAATAAGACTTCGTCTTTTCCCTTTCTCTCTTAGACATAGAGCGTGGACATGGTTACAATCCTTACCATCCAACTCCGTTACGACGTGGGAACAGTTGAAGAACGCTTCTTAGCGAGATATTTTCCGCCAAGCAAAACTGTTATGCTTAGAGCTCAAATCAATGGATTTCGACAAAAAGATATTGAATCTGTTTACGAAGCATGGGAACGATTCAAAGATATGATGAGAACATGTCCTCACCACGGTCTAGAAGACTGGGTGACAATTCATACTTTCTATAATGGGCTTTTATACAATACCAGATTAACGGTAGACGCCGCCACGGGCGGTGCACTTATGGATAAGCCATACGACGAAGCCTATCAACTAATCGAAAACATGTCTCAGAACCACTGCCAATGGGGAGGTGAACGCACTCCAACAGACAAACCCGCAGCGAAAGGTGGGATGTACGAGATCAGCAGCCTTGAAAAGTTCAACGCTAAAGTAGATGCTCTAGCACAGAAAATCGACAGTCTGACCGTTAACCCCACTGCAACCGTCGCTGCCGTAACTCCAAACTGCGAGTTATGCGGAATCGCCACTCATAATGCGCCCGAATGTCCATTGCTGGCCGGAATCCCACCAGACCAAGTAAATTATGCTCAAGGAAATCCCTACGCAAATACCTACAACCCAGGTTGGCGAAATCATCCAAACTTTTCTTACAAAAGCGATAATGCATTACAGATGCCTGCTGCTCCGCCAGGATATCAGAAACCAGCTGCTGTTCAGACTGCACCTAGGAAATCAAACCTCGAGTTAATGATGGAAAAATTCATAGCTACTCAAGCTCAAACAAACAAAGAATTCCTGAATCAAAACATACACACTAGCGAGCAAATCAAACAGCTAACTGGAAAAGTAGACGCTTTAGCCACCTACAACAAAATGTTAGAAACACAGATATCACAAGTGGCTCAACAACAAGCCTCTGCTGCCGCACCCGCTGGCACATTTCCTGGACAGCCCGAACAGAGTCCAAAAGGACAAGCAAATGTTGTAATATTAAGAAGCGGAAAAGAATTGGACGAACCGATCGATCCGAGAACCGAAAACTCAGCCATGCAACAAAAACCAACTGAACAAGCAGAAAAGGAATCCGAGTTAGAGAAGAAGGAAGACAGCAAGAAGGAGGATACCGCAAGTGAAAAAACGTAAGCACCTCCAGCGCCATATAAACCACCTATCCCTTATCCTCAAAGATTAATAAACTCCAAAACTTCAGGACAATTTAAGAAATTTGTAGAGCTCCTTAAACAGTTGAATATCACTATTCCTTTTACAGAAGCGATAACTCAAATGCCGTCATACGCTAAATTTCTCAAAGAAATCCTGTCAAATAAGAGAAAGATCGAGGATAACGAAACAGTTACACTTACTGCAGAGTGTAGCGCTATTATTCAAAACCGCATGCCTCCTAAATTAAAAGGCCCAGGTAGTTTCTCCATACCCTGCGTCATAGGAAAGTTCGTAATAGACAAAGCTCTATGCGATTTAGGAGCCAGTATAAGTGTTATGCCTTTATCTATATGCAAAAAGCTGAATATGGGAGACCTAAGACCAACCAAAATGTCCGTACAATTAGCTGACTGATCAGTAAAATATCCCATCGAAATACTGGAAAACGTTCCAGTACGCATAGGACAATTCTACATCCCAACCGACTTCATAATCATGGACATCAAAGAGGACTCTGTTACCCCAATTATCCTAGGAAGACCGTTCCTAGCTACAGCCGGAGCTATTATAGACGTAAAGAAAGGAAGGCTAACATTCGAAGTAGGAGAAGAAAAGATAGAGTTCATTCTCACCAAGTTCTTACAAGCACCAGCCATAGACGATACCTGATATTTAGTAGATGTAATTGACGAATGTATAAGAGAACTTGAAAATGAAGAGACCACATATTCAGAAATAATAAAGATTCAAATACCCGACATTTCTGAAGACGATGATTGGCGTAAACCATATAAAGACGACAGCCTAAGCGAAAGCTTAGCACTGACCCCAAACCATATGCCAGGTCCGAAGAACCCATCTTTAGAACTTAAAACACTACCCAAAAACCTTAGATATGAATTCCTAGACGATGAACTAAAAAGACCAGTGATATTCAACGCCGACTTAGGACAACTAGAAACCATAAAGCTATTAGAAGTCCTAAAGAAGTACCCCACCGCGTTAGGCTATAACATAAGCGATCTAAAAGGTATAAGCCCTTCGATCTGTATGCATCGATATACAATAGAGGAAGACTGTAAAACCTCTAGAGAGCATCAGAGGAGACTAAACCCCATCCTAAGCACTGTAGTCAGAGACGAAGTAAAGAAATTGCTAGATGCAGGAATCATCTATCCAATCTCCGATAGTGAATGGGTTAGCCCAGTTCATGTCGTACCTAAGAAAGGAGGAGTCACAGTAGTTAAGAACGAAAAAGGCGAATCAATAAGAGTCGTGACTGGAAGCAGGATGTGCATTGATTATAGAAAGCTTAACAAAGCCACACGAAAAGATCACTTCCCTTTACCCTTCATAGACCAAATGTTAGAAAGATTAGCCAAACATTCATATTTCTGCTATCTAGATGGCTATTCAGGATTTTTCCAAATTCCCATTCATCCTGATGACCAAGAAAAGACTACATTCACATGTCCTTATGGTACTTTTGCTTACCGCCGAATGCCATTCGGACTCTGTAATGCTCCAGCAACCTTCCAAAGATGCATGATGGCAATCTTCGTAGATTTTATAGACGACATCATGGAAGTATTTATGGACGATTTCTCAGTATGTGGACAAAGTTTCGAAGGATGCCTACAAAACTTAGAAATGGTATTAGAACGTTGTGTAAAAGTGAACCTCGTCCTAAATTGGGAAAAATGCCATTTTATGGTCCGACAAGGAATAGTTCTAGGACATGTCATATCAAATAAAGGAATTGAGGTCGACAAAGCTAAAATAGAGATTATAAAAGATCTCCAACCTCCAAAATCCGTACGAGAAATACGGAGTTTTCTAGGACATGCCGGTTTCTACCGAAGATTTATAAAAGATTTTTCAAAAATCACAAAACCTTTGACCGGCCTGTTGATGAAAGATGCTGAGTTCGTCTTTGACGAGGACTGTCTAAAAGCATTCGAAACATTAAAATCATCCCTTATCACCGCACCAATTATGCAACCACCCGATTGGCGACTGCCGTTCGAAATCATGTGCGATGCGAGTGATTATGCCGTAGGCGCAGTTCTAGGACAAAGAAAGGACAAGAAGCTTCATGCCATCTACTATGCCAGTAGAACCTTAGATCCTGCCCAAATGAACTACGCTACAACAGAAAAGGAACTTCTAGCAGTTATATTTGCGCTTGACAAATTTTGTTCTTACTTAGTAGGAGCAAAAATTATCATATACACAGACCACGCTGCTATTAGGTACCTAATAAGCAAAAAGGATGCCAAACCAAGATTATTGAGATGGATCCTGTTATTACAAGAGTTTGACTTAGAAATCAAAGATAAGAAAGGAACCGAGAACGTTGTTGCAGATCACTTATCCCGAATAGAAGGCATCAAACATGAACCAGTACCGATAAATGACGATTTCCCGTACGAACATCTGATAGCCAGATTAGAAAGTGACATGCCTAACTTAATCTCGGAAGATCCAGAACTCGAAAAAGCCGTAGAAGCCGTCTATGCCCAAGTCACATTACCTTGGCATGCTGACATCGTTAATTACCTAGCTGTGGGCGTGCTTCCACCAGATCTCACTTATCAGCAAAACAAGAAATTCTTCCACGATCTGAAACACTATTATTGGGACGAACCTCTACTCTTCAAGAGAGGGGCCGACAACATATACCGTCGCTGTATCCCAGAGGAATAAATAGAAAATATCATTTCCCAATGCCATTTAGCACCATATGGTGGTCATGCTAGTACATCCAAGACGTGCGCTAAGATTCTCCAAGCCGGCTTATTCTGGCCTAACCTCTGGAAAGACGTTCACATCGCTGTGCTAAAATGTGATCGATGCCAACGAACTGGCAACATCTCACGACGCGATGAAATGCCTCAGAAAGGAATCTTAGAGGTAGAAATATTTGACGTATGGGGAATAGATTTTATGGGACCCTTCCCGCCTTCTTTTGGTAATAACTACATACTCGTCGTTGTAGACTATGTGTCTAAATGGATAGAAGCCATTGCTGCTCCAACAAATGACGCACGAGTAGTAATCAAACTCTTCAAAAACACAATCTTTCCTAGATTCGGTGTACCCAGACTCGTCATTAGTGACGGCGGATCACACTTCATATCGCGAATCTTTGACAAACTTCTTTCTAAATATGGAGTCCGACACCGAGTAGCTACACCTTATCATCTGCAAACTAGCGGACAAGTAGAGGTCTTGAACAGGGAAATAAAACAGATTTTGGAAAAGACTGTCGCTACCTCAAGGAAAGATTGGTCATCAAAGCTAAATGAAGCTTTATGGGCTTATAGGACCGCCTTTAAGACACCAATAGGTACAACACCCTACAAATTAGTTTACGATAAATCTTGTCATCTCCCTGTAGAATTAGAGCATAAAGCCTTCTGGGCCATTAAGACACTCAATTTCAACTACACTGAGGCAGGAGAGAAACGAATCTTTAACTCACACGAATTAGAAGAACTTCGATTGGACGCTTACGAAAATGCCCGTATCTACAAAGAACGAACTAAAAGATGGCATGATAAACGTTCGGTCAAGAAACAATTCAGTGTGGGAGTCATCGTACTTCTATTTAATTCAAGATTAAAACTCTTCCCAGGTAAACTAAAATCTAGGTGGTCTGGACCTTTTGAAGTGACTAAAGTACTTCAGAGTGGAGCTGTTGAAATTACCGATAAGACGAATGCACCGTTTATCATAAACGGGCAACGTCTAAAACATTATAACAAGAACGAAAACAACCCTCAAGTCAGCAGTATAACATTGCTTGAGCTTCCAGCTCAAACACCCGAATAGCTTGTCACCAAGGTATCGTCAGGCTTTAGACGTTAAAAACAGCGCTTAATGGGAGGCAACCCAATTTTCCCGTATTCTCCTCTTTATTGTATTTCATTTTCAATCTTAACAACTTACTTTGAAATTTTAACAAAAATTCTAAACTTAAAATTGCTACTATTTTTACTTTATTTTACTTTATTTTATTTTATTTTATTTTTCTCTTTTATTTAAACTTTGTTTTTACCACCTTTTGTTTCTAAAAATCCTGACTTCAAATTTCTGTTTTAAACTTTTCAGGATTTTAAAAGACTTCAAACCTTCCTCCTGTTTTTCTCCGACTAACCTGCGAGTATGGTCGCGTACGACTTCACAAAGGTTCATTTTCGAGGATTAGCTCAAAAGGCAAGATTTGAAGCATTAACTAAGAGGGAGATAGCCTTAACACTGTATTATGATAAGTCTACCATGGAGAAACTAGGAATTACTGATAGCATCTGTTGCACCCCAAAATTTGCCCTCACAATACAAGACTTTGTGTTCCAAGAAGGTTCACAAGGTTCACAAAATTCACAATTGGTCAGAAGAGTTGACAATTCCCTCAGACAATGCACCTCCTAAGCAGTGCATCCAAAACTAGGGTTTTGACTTTAATCAGGCTAAATGGACTTCCAAGACTTCAAGTGAGCTTCATAACATCTTATATGTGTATAAGAACCCCCATGTCAAGTTTCAAGACTTTTCTCAAAAGTTTGCTCAGTCAGATGATCAGATAAGTCAAAAGCAGTCAACGCAGTTAAAAAGTCAAACTGAGGTCAACTGGGGCAGAAGAAAAAAGAGAAACCAAGACGGCATACAAGGAATCAGAAACCGAAGGGAAGACGTGGGAAGCGAGACAAAACCGCAACTTCAATATTTGTTTGGTAGCTGTTTTTACTGTGGGATTTTAGTTTGAGTTTGTTTTGTTTCCACCTTAATTCATTGTTATGGTTGCTTCTCTTGAGGTTATGATTTCATTGCAGGGACCTATTCTATTATGTTCGTTATGATTTCGTGTTGGTCTAGAATCATTCACGAAATTGGTGTTTTCAAGCTTATGATTTGAGATGTTTTGATTTAAATTCTTTTGATGTTGCTTGTATGGGTGTTATCTCTACTGTACATGTATCTAATTGTTTAGTGTGAATAATCTAGATTAAGGTTAAATATTCTTTTTCAATTTATTTAATTTGGTTTGCTAATGTATCATGATAAGGATTTAAAGCTTTTAAAATATACTAGCAGAAAAATTCATGTGGCCCGTGCATATCTCTTTTCATGTTGTAATATGGACCGTAATGGAGTTTCGAAACCAATGCGTCATATCGGAAATTCATATGGACTTATGTGTATACTGTAAATAAGTTTCCCATGTCTTTTTTATTTATTTATCTTTTTTGGTAGTTTTGTTAACTTAATTTTGTTTTGATAATTAGAATTAGTTAGTTCAAATTAACTGGTGATAATTATGTAGACTTATTTTTTTAATCTCACTAATTTATTTTGTATTTTTTTTTATTAGTTCTATTTTTCATTAGTTATTTGATATTATATGAGAATGTAAAAATATATGTTGTAATTATTAGTTAAGATAAGTATTCTTATTTGATTTGATTCATTAAATTATTAGTTAATTTTATTAAATATTTATACACAAATTAATTAATAATTTTTTGTCACTTGATTCTTGTCATGACTTGTTCTCTGTTTTTCTCCTCAGATATAGTTAAATTCCGTTTAATTTATTATATTTGTATCTGTTTCACGGTTGTAATTTATTATATTTCATAATTGTATATTTATCTTTCATCGTGTTTTGCAGGTTAGGTCTAACTGTTTGGCCGCCGCGCCAATAGTCCGTAAAACTTCACACATTCAATTTCAAATCCTCAAAACTACAAACTACAAACCCTAATTTTCACAAATGCCTCGCCGCAGGAAAAATTACAATTTTACCCTTAGCATTAGGTCAAAGAGCCGCCGCGCTCATTTTAGGGTTTCCCGCCATGGAATCCCTAATTTAACCCTAATTACAACTTAACATTTCAACGTAGAGATTTGGAGTTTCTACACTCCACGTAAGCGTGTCCTTAAGATGCGTTTATTCCCCTTGAGACCTTGACCACAGTCAAGAAGTTTCTAACCTCCCTATTAAGGGGAACTACGATTACTCTGATTCCACTCCCGTAAGGATACGTAGGCACAAGATGCGATGTCTTGCCGAGTAAACTTAGAATTAACCCCCTTTATTATTTATTATTGCTTATTTATATTTTATTTATCTTTGCTATTTAATTATTTTGCTTATTATTTTGTAATTGTTTCCTGGATGTAAAGTTGTTTAATTATTTAATTATTATTATGGTTAGTAATTAGGGAGTGTAACAACATGTATGTAATATTAAAATAAATTTAGATCACTTTTAAATAAAGATAATTAAAATAAACACGTCACACACGTAAGTCGATTTTAATCGCCGTCTCACTTCCTAAGGATATCCCTCAAGTTGCCTACGAATAATGGCTAAGTGGGGTGTATAAAGCAAGTCCCACAAATAAAAAAATCATCAAAGTCCCTTATGGTTGCCTTTACGAATCAAGTCCCTTTCGAAAAATTATGATGGTCCCTTATATGTGCTTATTACATCCCACAATGGCCTTCAAAGTCAAATTGTCCCTCACATACCCCTTAACATCCAAAGTAAGGACTACCTACTCCATTATAGTAGGGATAGTCTTACTAAAGGAAAGAATGAAGAATAAGAAAGACCTTAAAACATTAGGGTAGGATACTCCTAGGTGCTTGCTCACTTCAAAACTGTTTCACACTTAAACAAATTTTCAACAAGTTTTCAAACAAGTTCTTAACACATCCTTACATGGATTATTTATTAACTATTCTGAAAATTTTCTATTCACACACTACACTTTCAAAACAATTCAAAAGTGAGCTTAAGTACCTAAGAGCCCATGGATAACCATGGATGAAAAGGGTGCTAACACCTTCCCTTTTCATAACCTACCCCCCGGACCCAAAATATTCTCTAAGGTCTTTCCTGTTCTTTTATAACCTTTCCTTATGGATAAAATAAAAGTCGGTGGCGACTCTTGCTATCCGCAACATTGTTTAAAGTCAGTTCTCCCACCGTGTTACAGAACTGGCGACTCTGCTGGGGATCTATTTAAGAGGGGTACCCTTAGGAATTAAGATCACTTTTAAATAAAGATAATTAAAATAAACACGTCACACACGTAAGTCGATTTTAATCGCCGTCTCACTTCCTAAGGATATCCCTCAAGTTGCCTACGAATAATGGTTAAGTGGGGTGTATAAAGCAAGTCCCTCAAGTAAAAAAATCATCAAAGTCCCTTATGGTTGCCTTTACGAATCAAGTCCCTTTCGAAAAATGATGATGGTCCCTTATATGTGCTTATTACATCCCACAATGGCCTTCAAAGTCAAATTTTCCCTCACATGTCCCTTAACATCCAAAGTAAGGACTACCTACTCCATTATAGTAGGGATAGTCTTACTAAAGGAAAGAATAAAGAATAAGAAAGACCTTTAAACATTAGGGTAGGTTACTCCTAGGTGCTTGCTCACTTCAAAACTGTTTCACACTTAAACAAATTTTCAACAAGTTTTCAAACAAGTTCTTAACACATCCTTACATGGATTATTTATTAATTATTCTGAAAATTTTCTATTCACACACTACACTTTCAAAACAATTCAAAAGTGAGCTTAAGAACCTAAGAGCCCATGGATAACCATGGATGAAAAGGGTGCTAACACCTTCCCTTTTCATAACCTACCCCCCGGACCCAAAATATTCTCTAAGGTCTTTCCTGTTCTTTTATAACCTTTCCTTATGGATAAAATAAAAGTCGGTGGCGACTCTTGCTATCCGCAACATTGTTTAAAGTCAGTTCTCCCACCGTGTTACAGAACTGGCGACTCTGCTGGGGATCTATTTAAGAGGGGTACCCTTAGGAATTAAGATCACTTTAAATTGTTTGCCTTGTTTGCTTTATTATTATATTGTTGGGGGTGCTCTTATGTGTGAAAGGTCCTAACCCGGATCTAGTGTACCTTAGGTAAATGGCAATAGACCAAGGAAACTGTACGACGTATATCGATACGGTTGATCTGGTGGCCATAGTTAGTGCGACTTCTTGGTTGGTGCTTATATTCCTTAAGTCAAGTTGAGGATAATATTGAGGCTGCCATATGTTGTCAATGCACTAACTGACTTTTAGAACCCTAGTTAACTCATCTTGGCCTTTAGAAAGTAGTGAGGTAACCGGCTTTGGTGCAGACTGAAGTTGGTTGACACTCGATACTACGCTCATTGAGATCTTAAACTTGGAGGGTTTTGGTTGGCAAGTAAGTTGCCTTCTGAACAACCACCCTTGTGAAGGATCAATGATATTGAGATCCCTTAGAACCTGGTTACTTTTGTAGGACAAGATGAACCATCTAACTTCAGGGGAGGGTACTTGCCTTTGAACTTCATGCAAGCCTTTAAACCTAGGGCTATGGTGTGACTTGTTTGTGTGTGCCACATGTTTGTGATTGAGCATGACATCATGACATCATCATGCATCATAAGCATATCATTTTCCCTAACCATTTCAAGGACCAAAGGATTTATCTTTGTTCTTTGTTGCAGGTCATGGCTTCTGCTCGTAGAAACACCATCAGGATCAACTTTGTAGGGATACCTGCTAAGCTCAAGGAGTTGGTTTCCCAAGTGCCTGATCATTCCCAGTTCAACAAGAGACATGGTCACTTATTGGATCTAGTTACTTCAGGGTTCAGTGAAGACATGATGAGTGTGCTGTTTCAGTTCTTTGACCCTAAGCACCATTGCTTTACATTTCCTGATTATCAGCTGGTTCCAACCATGGAGGAGTTCTCTAAACTTCTGGGTATACCTGTTCTTGATCAGAAGCCATTCACAGGCTTAGAGAAGGAGCTTAAACCAGAAGTTATTGCTGCAGCTCTACATCTGAAGAAGTCTGACATTGTTCTAGAGACGAGAAGTGGAGTTAAAGGTATTCTTGCCAAGGTATTAGTGGATAAAGCTCAAATGTTCTTGAAGGCTATGAGCTACGATGCTTTTGAGGAGATCTTAGCTTTATTGATTTATGGCTTAGTGTTGTTCCCCAATCCTGATCAGTTCATAGACGTTCATGCCATCAACATATTCCTGAGTCACAATCCAGTGCCTACCTTACTTGGAGACATCCTACATTCTCTTCACACCCGTACTACAAGGGCAAGAGGAACTTTGATGTGCTGCATACCTTTACTTTCTAGGTGGTTTATTTCTCACCTTCCTCGCTCAGTAATGAAGAATGAGCAAGGGTTCAGATGGTCCAAGAGGATCATGTCACTTTCTCACTCAGACATCCATTGGTGCTCCAGATCTATGGAGAATGTCACCATCATTGACCGTTGTGGGGAGTTCCCTAATGTGCCACTTCTAGGCATAAGAGGAGGCATCACCTACAACCCATCTCTAGCTTTACGACAGTTTGGTTACGCCCGGAGCGATGGTCCACATGACATGTTGATTCAGGGCATTGTGTTTGACTACGACAACGATCTTCAGGGTTACCGTCAGAGATTCATACGAGCTTGGGGAAAGGTAAACAGGATTGACAGCAAGACACTGGAGCCTAAGTACACCATTCCTATGGAGGCTTATCTCAGATGGGTACGATTTCGTGCTCAGACACTCATGATGCCATATCCTGCCATCCTACCGGTTACCATGGAACCTGTTGCTGAAGGAGACACAGCTTATACCATCCTTCACCCAGACATGCCTACTGATATGGAAGACTTGCAGAGATCATGGATCCAACTGAAAGAGCAAAGGGATACTTTCGAGGCTCATTACAAAGCAAGCCAAGCAAGGATCCTAGAGCTAACAAAGCTACTTCATAAAGCAAGCATGTCTATGGGTGCCAAAGAAAGCTTTAAGGAGTATGCTCAGAAGTGGAGAGACTTAGCTGGAAGAGTGCAACCCCCTTTGACTGATAGGGAATTGGTTGATATGTTCATGTGTACGCTGAATGGTCCGTTTTACAGTCATCTCATTGGAAGCTCATCATCTGGCTTCACTGAGTTGATCATGACAGGAGAGCGAGTAGAGAATGGCATCAAGAGTGGTAAGATCCAAATGGGCACTTCTTCATCAGGTGCTGCAAAGAAGCCTCCCACTGGGAAGAAAGAATCTAATGCTGTGTATGGTCAGCCTGATCGTAACAGAAGGCATCAGTCTGTTAGTGCAGTTCATATTTCAAATCCAACTCCTGCAACAACAGAGCAGCCTCAAGGCAACCAACAGAGGGCTAGAAGACAGTTCACGAAGATCAACATGTCAATGGCTCAGGCATTGCAACACTTGTTGAAAGCTGAACTTATTACCCTGAGGGAGGCCCCTCGGAATCCCAATGTTACCTCTCCCAAGTACAATCCCAATGCACGATGTGCATATCATTCAAACTGTCCAGGACATGATACTAATAACTGCTGGGTCTTGAAGAACAAAATTCAGGATATGATTGATGCTGGAGAAATTGAGTTTGATCCACCAGGTACTCCAAATGTGATTACAGCTCCAATGCCAAATCACGAAAAGACTGTCAACGCCATTGATAAAGATATTGATGAAGATCTGCATGTCTATTCAGTTATGGAGTTGAGCACACCATTGTCTGTTATCAAAAAGAGGTTAGTACAAGCTGGGATCTTTCCAGGTTGTCATGAAGATTGTCTATATTGTACCTATAAGCCGGATAGTTGCTTCATTTTGAGAGATGGGATTCAACGTCTCATGGATAAATATACTATAGTGTTTGAAAGAAGACCAACATCTGTAGAAAGTATGGTGGATCATCTGACTCAGGGTAAAAAGATTGAAGAGGTTGACATGGTTGACAAAGTACCACTAAGAATCACTTCAAAGGGTCCCATTAAAATCACTCATCAGGGCCCAATCCAGATCACTGCTGAAGGTCCTGTGAAAGTTGTTGCTGAAGCCAGAGTAGTTCCTCTGATCATTACCACTCCTGGTCCTATTCCTTATACATCTGACAAAGCTGTGCCTTGGCACTATGGGTCTGATGTTTACATCCATGGTGTCAAGCAGGAGCCTTTACCTGATATGCCTGTTGACATTGATAATATTGCTGGATCTAGCAAGATCACCCGTAGTGGAAGAGTCTTCTCTCCTCCAGTTGCTTCTAAGAGTGCAGTTACTCCTGCTGTTACTTCCACCACTGATGCTCGGGGCAAGGGTCCTGTTATTGAGCCTGTATCTACTGATGTGCCAGCTGCTGATGACCTCTCTAAGCAGATGGAAGAAGTATTGAAAATCATTCGCAAGAGTGATTATGATATTGTTGATCAGCTGGGGCATACTCCCTCAAAGATTTCTATGCTCTCCCCGTTATTATGTTCTGAGGCTCATGCCAAGTCATTGATCAAGTTTCTAAAGATGGCTCATGTACCCAGTGCAATTTCTGTGGACCAGTTTGAGAATTGTGTTGCTCACCTGACCTATGACAACGGGTTAGGATTTTCTGATGCTGACTTGACCCCTGCCAAGAGGGATCATAACAGGGCCTTGCATATTTCAATTGAATGCAGGGGCACTACCCTGTCTCATGTGCTGATAGACAATGGTTCCTCTCTGAATGTGTTGCCTAAGGAAGTCCTGAACAAGCTGAGTCCTGAAGATCCGGTATTGAAGCCCAGTAATATTGTGGTAAAGGCTTTTGATGGTTCTAGAAGAGTAGTGCATGGGGAAATTGATCTTCCAATCAAGGTTGGCTCTCAGGTGTTTACTGCTACATTCTATGTGATGGATATTCGTTCTTCGTACTCATGTCTGCTTGGTCGTCCCTGGATCCATGGGGCAGGTGCTGTGACCTCCACATTACATCAAAAGTTGAGATATCCGGTGAATGGAAAAGTTGTTACTGTCTTTGGAGAGGAAGAATACTTTGTCAGCCATGTAAACACTTTCAACTTGGAGGCATGGATTTTTCCTACTGTGGGTGCTGGACTCAATAATTGGACAGCTGAAGATGTTATCCCTATCTCCTTTAGTCAGGAGTAAATACTATTACTGTGTTATGTTTTTAAATTTGCAATTTTTGGAACAATTAAAACTTTCAAGCCATGTGCCTTACCCGGGGCACAATGGTGTGCTTGTTACGGGTTGTCATTTCATTTGCATACTGCATTCAATAAAATCAGTGGACGTTTCGTTTTCGTAAATATTGTGTTCCTTGTCTTTCTTTTTCTTTTATTTTTGCTTTATCAGCTATGTGTTCTTACACACACCCACGTCACTAAAATGCCGATCCTCATCCACTCTGGATCCAGTTGATAACAGTTCTACTATTGCCAATTACAATTTCGAGAATCCGATCTATCAAAATGAAGACGGAAACGAGGACGATTGTGAAATACCTGTGGAGCTTGCTAGGTTGTTACAACAAGAAGAGAAAGCTATACAGCCACATGAAGAGCCAGTCGAAGTTGTGAATCTGGGAACTGAAGAAAACAGAAAAGAGATCTAAACAAGGCTAGCCCTAAAGATGACTTTCCACTGCCTCATATTGATATTCTGGTAGACAACACTGCTCAGCATAAGGTATTCTCTTTTATGGATGGTTTCTCTGGTTACAATCAAATCAAGATGGCACCTGAAGATATGGAGAAGACTACATTTGTGACACAGTGGGGCACCTTTTGCTATAAGGTAATGCCATTTGGTTTGAAGAATGCAGGGGCAACATATCAGCGTGCTATGGTGGCTTTGTTTCATGATATGATTCATCATGAGATAGAGGTATATGTGGATGATATGATAGCCAGATCTCAGAATGAAGAGCAACATCTTGATCATCTGCACAAGTTGTTTGAGAGGTTGAAGAAATACAGGTTGAGATTAAATCCAAACAAGTGTACTTTTGGAGTTAGATCTGGAAAGCTCCTGGGTTTCATTGTCAGTGGAAAAGGTATTGAAGTGGATCCTGCAAAAGTGAAAGCTATACGAGAGATGCCAGCTCCCCGTACTGAGAAGGAGGTTAGAGGTTTCTTGGGACGATTGAACTACATGGCAAGATTTATTTCCCAATTAACTACCATCTGTGAGCCAATCTTCAAGTTGTTGAAGAAAGATCAGATGATGGAATGGAAGGATGAGTGCCAGACTGCCTTTGATGAAATCAAGAGATATTTGCTAGAACCTCCAATTTTAAAGCCACCAGTTGATGGAAGACCCTTGATTATGTATTTAACAGTATTAGACAACTCAATGGGGTGTGTATTGGGGCAACATGACGAGTCTGGTCGAAAAGAGCAGGCAATATACTGCCTTAGCAAAAAGTTTACCGACTGTGAAACAAGATACTCACTGCTCGAGAAAACTTGCTGCGCTTTGGCATGGGCTGCTCGCCGACTAAGACAGTATATGTTGACCCATACTACCTTGTTGATTTCGAAGATGCAGTTCAAGATTAAGCATCACAACTCTACTCCGTATCGTCCAAAGATGAATGGGGCAGTTGAAGCTGCTAATAAGAACATTAAGAAGATTGTACAGAAGATGACTGTTACTTACAAGGATTGGCACGAGAGGTTACCATTTGCTCTGCATGGTTATCGTACTACAATACGCACTTCAACAGGGGCAACCCCATTCTCCTTAGTCTATGGTATGGAAGCAGTTCTGCCTATTGAAGTTCAGATCCCCTCCTTGAGAATTATGAAGGATGCAGGCTTGGATGAAGATGAGCGGATTCAGACTCGACTTGACCAGATAAATTTGATTGATAAGAAAAGGTTAGCAGCAGTTTGTCATGGCCAGATGTACCGGAAACGGATGATCAAAGCTTTTAACAAGAAGGTTAAGCCAAAGGTATATCAGGCTGGTGACTTGGTGATCAAGCGTATCATATTACCACAGGGTGACCCTAGGGGCAAGTGGACTCCAACATATGAGGGACCATTTGTAGTCAAGACAGTGTTCTCAGGAGGTGCCATGATACTGACTACAATGGATGGTGAAGACTTCCCACAACCTGTAAACGCAGACATAGTTAAAAAATACTACGCATAAAAAGAGACCCGCTAGGTTGACAGGCCTAGGCAAAAATAAGGGCATCCCGGCAAACCAAAAGGGTTTGGGCAAAAATTAGGGATATATATATAAAAAGATGTACACCCGGCAAGTCGAAAACCTGAAAAGGCGGCTTGGGCAAAAAAGGGTATCCCGGTGGATTGAAAACCTGAAAGGGCAATCCAGGCAAAAGTTAGGGATTAAAGCGTATGACTATGTCTCGTTTGGATCACTCATGAAACTGCAACCAGTTGTACTACTTACTCAAGCTCAAACAGATAAAGCTCAATCCAATCGTTTCCGTCTCAACAGCAAGAAGATGAGATACTTGAGTGGCAATAGTAGAATTGAAACTCAATAGGATTATTTCCCACATAGCTGATTCTTTTTGTAAAACTTCATGACAAAATTCTCTTACTAGGGTTTATGTCTCCTTGTACAAACTTACCCGTGTATGGGTCACTTTTGATATAAATAAATTCCATCTTTTGAATCCAGATTTACTTTTACCCTATTTGCATAAACGAAACGTCCATTGGTTGTGTTTGAATGTATGTATGCCTTTGAATAGGATTGATGTTTACCAGAAATGCATGAAAATGCAGTAATAGTATTTACTAAGGACGAACGAGGGAAGGATTTCAACGAAGCTTCGCCGGTTCATCTTTACAAGACAGTTACAAACCATCAGTAGGACTAATCCATTTTCACAAAGTCTAATCTCCCCTGGAATTTATATCCATCTCTTTTATCCTCATACGGATATACGGGAAATTACTTTCCAATAAGGGCACGATGAACGAAGACGAGATGTTATACTTATCCTACTATCAAACGAAAACGAAGGTTATCTATACCCTACTATCCCCAACAACGGGAGGTTATCTATACCATGTTATCCCCAACAACGGGAGGTTATCTATACCTTGTTATCCCCAACAACGGGAGGTTATCTATACCTTGTTATCCCCAGCAGACGGAGGGTTATATATTCTTCAACAACGAATCGGGATTTATTTTCCTTGGCCAGCAGTTGTTATACAAGGATATCCAGACACTTCCAGCAGTGTCATATCATACATACATCATTTACATCATACCATAACATATATGTCTATAGTACATTACCAAAGTGCATCATGTCATACATGCATACATAAAGCATAAACTAATGTTGTTATACAGAATGCTACCTTGTTTTCAGGTTAATTATCCAACAAACAATCTTATGATCTTTGGGACTGCTTTATTGTAACCTCAGGATTACTTTATCCTCCTGATGAGATTCTTATTACTTTGGGACTGCTTTATTGTAACCTCAGGGTTATTTTATCCTCCTGATAGCCTCTCATGACTTCAAGACTGCTTTAGAGCTACTGATTGCTCTATCCTCCTGAAATCATCCTATTACTTCAAGACTGCTTTAGAGCTATTCATTGCTCTATCCTCATGAGGTCATATTACTACTTCAAGACTGCTTTAGAGCTATTCATTGCTCTATCCTCCTGAAGCCATCTAATTATTTCAAGACTGCTTTAGAGTTATCCATTGCTCTATCCTCCTGAAATTACATTATTATTTCAAGACTGCTTTAGAGCTATCCGTTGCTCTATCCTCCTGAAATCATTACTTCAAGACTGCTTTAGGGCTATTGATTGCTCTATCCTCCTGAAGACATATCACATTATTATTTCAAGACTGCTTTAGAGCTATTGATTGCTCTATCCTCCTGAAGACATATTACATTATTATTTCAAGACTGCTTTAGAGCTATCCGTTGCTCTATCCTCCTGAAATCATTACTTCAAGACTGCTTTAGGGCTATTGATTGCTCTATCCTCCTGAAGACATATCACATTATTATTTCAAGACTGCTTTAGAGCTATTGATTGCTCTATCCTCCTGAAACTACATTATTATTTCAAGACTGCTTTAGAGCTATTGATTGCTCTATCCTCCTGAAACTACATTATTATTTCAAGACTGCTTTAGAGCTATCCGTTGCTCTATCCTCCTGAAATCATTACTTCAAGACTGCTTTAGGGCTATTGATTGCTCTATCCTCCTGAAGACATATCACATTATTATTTCAAGACTGCTTTAGAGCTATTCATTGCTCTATCCTCCTGAAGCCATCTAATTATTTCAAGACTGCTTTAGAGTTATCCATTGCTCTATCCTCCTGAAATTACATTATTATTTCAAGACTGCTTTAGAGCTATCCGTTGCTCTATCCTCCTGAAATCATTACTTCAAGACTGCTTTAGGGCTATTGATTGCTCTATCCTCCTGAAGACATATCACATTATTATTTCAAGACTGCTTTAGAGCTATTGATTGCTCTATCCTCCTAAAACTACATTATTATTTCAAGACTGCTTTAGAGCTATTGATTGCTCTATCCTCCTGAAACTACATTATTATTTCAAGACTGCTTTAGAGCTATCCGTTGCTCTATCCTCCTGAAATCATTACTTCAAGACTGCTTTAGGGCTATTGATTGCTCTATCCTCCTGAAGACATATCACATTATTATTTCAAGACTGCTTTAGAGCTATCGATTGCTCTATCCTCTTGAAGACATATCACATTATTATTTCAAGACTGCTTTAGAGCTATTCATTGCTCTATCCTCATGAGGTCATATTACTACTTCAAGACTGCTTTAGAGCTATTCATTGCTCTATCCTCCTGAAGCCATCTAATTATTTCAAGACTGCTTTAGAGTTATCCATTGCTCTATCCTCCTGAAATTACATTATTATTTCAAGACTGCTTTAGAGCTATCCATTGCTCTATCCTCCTGAAATCATTACTTCAAGACTGCTTTAGAGCTATTGATTGCTCTATCCTCCTGAAGACATATCACATTATTATTTCAAGACTGCTTTAGAGTTGTTGATTGCTCTATCCTACTGAAGCCATTCTATTACTTCAAGACTGCTTTAGAACTATTGATTGCTCTATCCTCCTGAAGCCATTATTACTTCAAGACTGCTTTAGAGCTATTGATTGCTCTATCCTCCTAAGGTCAGATTTATCACTTCAAGACTGCTTTAGGGTTATCATTATTGATTGCTCTATCCTCATGAAGACATACTGTTACATCAGTATTACTCCAGACTCCTAACAGTTCTCATTATACTACTGAAGAACTTTCCCCTAGTGGCATCTTTAAGCCCACTCAATCATGTTCAACCAACCATCAATATCACTCCATGCACTGGTGAGTGCAAATTTTTGGGCTTTTGTGTTCAATCCCCTTCAACCTTCCAGGTTACGACTGGCAAATATACCAATCTAACCCCTCAGGTTTCAGAAAATTGAACAGGGGCAGCTGTTGCACCCCAAAATTTGCCCTCACAATACAAGACTTTGTGTTCCAAGAAGGTTCACAAGGTTCACAAAATTCACAATTGGTCAGAAGAGTTGACAATTCCCTCAGACAATGCACCTCCTAAGCAGTGCATCCAAAACTAGGGTTTTGACTTTAATCAGGCTAAATGGACTTCCAAGACTTCAAGTGAGCTTCATAACATCTTATATGTGTATAAGAACCCCCATGTCAAGTTTCAAGACTTTTCTCAAAAGTTTGCTCAGTCAGATGATCAGATAAGTCAAAAGCAGTCAACGCAGTTAAAAAGTCAAACTGAGGTCAACTGGGGCAGAAGAAAAAAGAGAAACCAAGACGGCATACAAGGAATCAGAAACCGAAGGGAAGACGTGGGAAGCGAGACAAAACCGCAACTTCAATATTTGTTTGGTAGCTGTTTTTACTGTGGGATTTTAGTTTGAGTTTGTTTTGTTTCCACCTTAATTCATTGTTATGGTTGCTTCTCTTGAGGTTATGATTTCATTGCAGGGACCTATTCTATTATGTTCGTTATGATTTCGTGTTGGTCTAGAATCATTCACGAAATTGGTGTTTTCAAGCTTATGATTTGAGATGTTTTGATTTAAATTCTTTTGATGTTGCTTGTATGGGTGTTATCTCTACTATACATGTATCTAATTGTTTAGTGTGAATAATCTAGATTAAGGTTAAATATTCTTTTTCAATTTATTTAATTTGGTTTGCTAATGTATCATGATAAGGATTTAAAGCTTTTAAAATATACTAGCAGAAAAATTCATGTGGCCCGTGCATATCTCTTTTCATGTTGTAATATGGACCGTAATGGAGTTTCGAAACCAATGCGTCATATCGGAAATTCATATGGACTTATGTGTATACTGTAAATAAGTTTCCCATGTCTTTTTTATTTATTTATCTTTTTTGGTAGTTTTGTTAACTTAATTTTGTTTTGATAATTAGAATTAGTTAGTTCAAATTAACTGGTGATAATTATGTAGACTTATTTTTTTAATCTCACTAATTTATTTTGTATTTTTTTTTATTAGTTCTATTTTTCATTAGTTATTTGATATTATATGAGAATGTAAAAATATATGTTGTAATTATTAGTTAAGATAAGTATTCTTATTTGATTTGATTCATTAAATTATTAGTTAATTTTATTAAATATTTATACACAAATTAATTAATAATTTTTTGTCACTTGATTCTTGTCATGACTTGTTCTCTGTTTTTCTCCTCAGATATAGTTAAATTCCGTTTAATTTATTATATTTGTATCTGTTTCACGGTTGTAATTTATTATATTTCATAATTGTATATTTATCTTTCATCGTGTTTTGCAGGTTAGGTCTAACTGTTTGGCCGCCGCGCCAATAGTCCGTAAAACTTCACACATTCAATTTCAAATCCTCAAAACTACAAACTACAAACCCTAATTTTCACAAATGCCTCGCCGCAGGAAAAATTACAATTTTACCCTTAGCATTAGGTCAAAGAGCCGCCGCGCTCATTTTAGGGTTTCCCGCCATGGAATCCCTAATTTAACCCTAATTACAACTTAACATTTCAACGTAGAGATTTGGAGTTTCTACACTCCACGTAAGCGTGTCCTTAAGATGCGTTTATTCCCCTTGAGACCTTGACCACAGTCAAGAAGTTTCTAACCTCCCTATTAAGGGGAACTACGATTACTCTGATTCCACTCCCGTAAGGATACGTAGGCACAAGATGCGATGTCTTGCCGAGTAAACTTAGAATTAACCCCCTTTATTATTTATTATTGCTTATTTATATTTTATTTATCTTTGCTATTTAATTATTTTGCTTATTATTTTGTAATTGTTTCCTGGATGTAAAGTTGTTTAATTATTTAATTATTATTATGGTTAGTAATTAGGGAGTGTAACAACATGTATGTAATATTAAAATAAATTTAGATCACTTTTAAATAAAGATAATTAAAATAAACACGTCACACACGTAAGTCGATTTTAATCGCCGTCTCACTTCCTAAGGATATCCCTCAAGTTGCCTACGAATAATGGCTAAGTGGGGTGTATAAAGCAAGTCCCACAAATAAAAAAATCATCAAAGTCCCTTATGGTTGCCTTTACGAATCAAGTCCCTTTCGAAAAATTATGATGGTCCCTTATATGTGCTTATTACATCCCACAATGGCCTTCAAAGTCAAATTGTCCCTCACATACCCCTTAACATCCAAAGTAAGGACTACCTACTCCATTATAGTAGGGATAGTCTTACTAAAGGAAAGAATGAAGAATAAGAAAGACCTTAAAACATTAGGGTAGGATACTCCTAGGTGCTTGCTCACTTCAAAACTGTTTCACACTTAAACAAATTTTCAACAAGTTTTCAAACAAGTTCTTAACACATCCTTACATGGATTATTTATTAACTATTCTGAAAATTTTCTATTCACACACTACACTTTCAAAACAATTCAAAAGTGAGCTTAAGTACCTAAGAGCCCATGGATAACCATGGATGAAAAGGGTGCTAACACCTTCCCTTTTCATAACCTACCCCCCGGACCCAAAATATTCTCTAAGGTCTTTCCTGTTCTTTTATAACCTTTCCTTATGGATAAAATAAAAGTCGGTGGCGACTCTTGCTATCCGCAACATTGTTTAAAGTCAGTTCTCCCACCGTGTTACAGCATCCAATACCTGTTTAATCAATTAGGCTGGGAGACCACCTCTTTGAAAACCCGTTTTTCCACCTATAAGGACCTCACCTACGAATTCCTTAGTTCCTTCAGGTACTTACCCAACTATGGTTTCGGATCAAACTCAGAGCTGATCACCTTTAGGATGTTTGGAATGGACCAAACCCATAGTCGAATGTCACTAGCTAACCTCCTTGGATTTCCTAGCGGACCACATGTGTTCATCAGTGCCGAAGATGACGATCTTGATTTTGAACTCAACCAGTTCTGGGGAAGAATCACAGACGACTATCACCCTGACCCAAACAGCATGTATAATGATGAGATTCATAACCCAACTTTCAGATACTTTCATAAGATACTAGCTCACACCCTTTTCGGAAAAGAAGAAAATATTACTACAGTATCTAAAGAAGAGTTATTTATCATGTTTTGTGCTTCTCGGGGCCGTACAGTGAACGTCGTACCTTTTATGATGAGATCCTTCCGACGCCTCACTCAGGACCCACAATCACCTATTCTAATAGGAGGCCTTGTGACAATGATTGCCCACGAGCTTGGCCTTAGATTCCACCTAAATGCAAGCACTAGTTTTGGCACCATCCGACCCATGAATATCCAGTTTTGCTTTAACAGGCGCATTTTAAGAACTATGGGACCTGGACCTTACGAGTACCTCATCAATGACAAACCTGTCCAGCTATTCACATTGCCAAATCATCAGATGACAAGTATCCATAACAAGGACAACTGGGTTTATGAATTGGATGAGCCTATGGGACCTCCTTCACCTCAATCAACACCACAGAATTACATGTACGACAGTGATCACATCTCTGAAGCACATGATTATATGTACTATGAGGATGCTGTATCAGAAGCTGAGGTAGACCCTACGACCCCTCCGCAGTACAACACCTATCCTGAGCCCATTCCTGAGGAAACCACTGACAAAATGGATACTATTCTGAACCGATTAGACAACGTCGACGCAACTCTGACCACTGTAAAAGAAGACATCACAAGCATACACAGCGAACTCGCAGTCTTCATGGACTTAGTGTGTGACCAGCTCGACTACTATGCTTGGAAGTTTGATGAATTGAAGGCATGAAAAGATTGAGATATTAGCTTTAGTTTAATTTAGTTTACTTTTTTCTGTTTTCCGTCCGTTTTCAATTATTTTGATTTTCGCATTGTTTAATTTCCCTTATGTATTACATTACAAACAAGCATTTTAATTACATGCTATTTCAATTTTATTCTTTATTCATTGATTCTGTTTTTGTGTTATCATATGTTTCTTGGAGGATATAATACATTTCCATATCAATCCTAGGCCTTAACACCATTGCAAGAACACTCCCATAGCAAAATTCTGTGTTCTGCAGATTTTGCTGGTGTGATGACCGTCACAGAAGCCTGACGCCCGTCACAGATACGTGACGACCGTCACGAGCCCAAAACTGTTATCTGCTATAACAGAGGTTGCGTTTTCTCTCCCACTCCCATCTATTCAACTTCCAATCATCACAAACTCAAACACCACTTACAACTTTCGTTTTCCCTTCTTGCTCCATATATTCCAACTCCCATTTCAACTTCCTAATCCACTTCTGTGACATTTTTCACTTCACAGAACCAACTCAATCCACATTTCCTCAGCATCCTCCAACAATGGCGAGAAACAACGAAACCCCAGACCTCAGCAATATCGTGTTCAGCGACGGCGACTCCGGCGAGAAATAGCGAGCCAACTATATCTCCTTCCATCAACGGTCGCTACAGCCGACCCACTATCCGCATATCCCATCCCTCACGGAGCTCGGCCTCCTTGACGGCGTCACTTGGATGCTCCAAAGAGCCGGCATCTGGCACCTCTGCACAAATCCGCAGCCGACGTACGAACAACTCACCCTCGAGTTCCTCAGTTTGTTCAACTACTTCACTTCCAGCGGCGACCTCAGCCAACACTCCGGCGCCGCCTGCTTCCGCATGTTCGGCACGAACTATCAACTGAACCAGAACCAGATTGCCAACATCCTACAATTCCCTCGCGGCGACAATGCTCACCGCCGCCTCACCGAACAGTTTTAGCATGAAGCCTTTGCACTCTGGTACCAACTGACCGTAATCAATGTCGATGGCTGGGATTCTCTGCATGCAACGCATATTCACAACCCGACCATCCGGTATTTCCACCGAGCACTGAGCAACACCATCTTCGCACGGGATAGTAACCATAAGGTGAACTCAAAAGAGCTCTTCTTTCTCCACTGTGTGTTCAACTCCGAGCCCATCAACGTCGCTCCGTTCCTCCTGGCCCACATTCAGGCCAACTGTAACCGTGGCTCTAAGCCATTTTACTTTGGTGGGATTGTTACTTCCATTGCACTCGGGCTGAACCTCGGTGACCGACTCCAGCATCTCCATGCCATTCCCTCGGTATTCCTCGACACCGACCACTGCAGAGCTTCTCACCTCATTTGTTCCAGGGCCGATGGCAAGTACCACCCGGTCGTGCGTGGCAAAACCGTCAGAAGTATCATCATGCCATCACGCACCCGGATGCACCCACAGGATCATGCAAACTGGCTTTTCGACCTCAATGCCCATGCTGCTACCGCTGTCCCAACTCAAACCAACACCCAAGGTTCTTGTGACGAAATGCAAGATGAGTTGGACAGAACTGAGCAACCGGAGGCATCGCAACCACTTCCTTCTGAAGGCACATCCTATCGCCGCCGCCGCCATCGTCTAGAGCCCGACTACTCTGAAGAAGACCTCCGCCGATCCCTCGACCAGCAGGCCCAGATACTTGCTATGATGCAGTAGCAGAATCAGCGAGCAGAGCAGTTCGAAGCTTGGCATCAGACCCAAATGCAACAACTCCAAACCGGCCAGGAAACCATCACTGAGAACTTGGCGAATCTTACCTTGCAGTTCGAAGGAATCCGCGACTATGTCTATCACACCGGAGCACTGAACTTTGAGGCCCGAGTCGACCAAGCCAGAAGCAGAGGACGAGACAGAGGACGTGACCGAGGCAGAGGCCGTGATTAGTTATTTCTTTCCTTATTTGTTCACTATATTTTGAGTTTCTTGTATTTTCATTTACCTTGTATTTCCCTCTCGCATTCTTTCAAATCAGTGGGGACACTGATTGAGAAAGTGTGGGAGCGGAGCGTTTATTTCTCATTCCCTTGTACTTTTAATTCCGTAATTTCAATTCAAAAAATTTCTCGTTTTAGCAAATAAAGCTCTTTTATATATCTTCTTCCGTTTCGCAAACATCCCCACTTTATTCGACATAAACAAAAAAAAAATTTTCGTTCGTTCCTCAAAAGCAAAAGCATCACGAGAATGCGCCAAAGTTCAAACCAAGTTTTGAAACTCTGAGACGAAAATTCTAACAAAACCAGTATCGTCCTGACACCTTAGACCTCCGGTTTATGCGAGTCGGTTTCACTACCTACGTGTACCAAAGTTTCAAGTTTCTATGCAAACTCAGCCCCAAGTAGTTTATACTAGCAGTCAGCACCCTCCTAAAATACTTCTAAGCGAGCGACCAATGCAAATAAGTGTATGATCTCCAAAAAGATGAAAAATCATGAAAAGAAAGCCATATAGCCCAAGTATAGAGACATGTTCCCTCTAAGTTAGGTGCTCCTCACCCGAGCATTTAGCCCAACGGTACAAAAACTCATTGAAAAATCAATGGTATAAGCTTATGAGCAATGAAAAAGATCAAAACAGAAATGAGATCATATTCACTAACAGGTTGACTTGCCATGAAAGTCTATGGACAACGGGCTTAATGTGATTGCGCTAGAACAAACAGGGTGAACTTGACGCGAGAACCTTGATACCAAGCTACAGTAGCATGACTGGGACCGATTTTCATAAGAAGGAGACCCCCGAAGAATTGAAGTCCAGTGTCGTCGCCGTACTCGTTTTGTTCCTACTAAGAATCCCGGTTTTTCCCAACTTTCTGAATGAGGAAGCTGACTCGTGCTTGCCGACTTTTTCCTGTTTTACTTGAGGACAAGCAAAGATTCAAGTTTAGGGGAGTTTGATAACACGAAATCGTATATATATATATATATATATATATATATATATATATATATATATATATATATATATATATATATATATATATATATATATATATATATATATATATATATATATATATATATATATATATATATATATATATATATATATATATATATATATATATATATATATATATATATATATATATATATATATATATATATATATATATATATATATATATATATATATATATATATATATATATATATATATATATATATATATATATATATATATATATATATATATATATATATATATATATATATATATATATATATATATTGATGCATAATTCAACTAATGTTTGACTGTTTTCAATCCGATTTCGGGTTCTTTCCATGTTATTTATCTGATATTTTGCAGGTATTTGATGATCATGTCTAAACAAAGCAATATGAAGAAAAGAAGCAATTACAGATGAAATATGGACAAAAACCAGATGAAAACAACATGAAAAACGCAGAATGCACATTTTGCTGCTGTGACGACCGTCACACAGCCATGACGACCGTCACACGGGTGACGACCGTCACACACCATGACGACCGTCATGCAGGAAAAAACGCATAGATCCAATTGAACGTGCAATATACAGTTCCAAGTCCCAAATAATGGACCACTACTCCCTGATATTTCTTCCTCCAAGTCCACCTTCTTCAAATTACAACCGTTAGAATTTCTACCTCTATAAAAGGGGAAGGAGGGGAGCTGAGAAAGGGAGCCGCATTCAGACAACGAAGTGCTGCCCAAATTTATTTCCAGAGCAAAAATTTAGTTTTATTCTTTCTGTTTTTGTTTCCTTTCCTTATTCCTGTATTCCATTTCTACAATATTCGTTTGTGCGCTCTATTGGTTTGAAGACATAATCCTGCCGACATCGTTGGGATTTGGCCAAAAGCCAATTGGATACGTTACAGGTTTTTCATTATTTCGTTAATTGTAACTTTAATTCTCAGTAATATGAATGTTCTAAGTTTCTGTTTTTATTTATGTTTTACCTTTCCCAAATACATGTCTAGCTAAATCAGAGCAATCGATATGTAATAATAATTCAGACGGGATTTGATAATAATCGGTTGAAAACTTTCTTTTTCAAAAGTTGTTTATGGTCTGAGTGTTTAAACTTATTTACTGAATAAACGTTCGTCGCGAAAGCGAGAATTTATTTAAAAGTAGTTTTGCCACGACAGTCGGAAATTAATTAAGGTACGAACCAACAAGCGACAGCTGCGGTAAGACCAGATAGTAAACACTAGGCATTTGTTTTAATAACAGCGAAAGCACTTTAAAATGGATTAGAACTTACAGCTTTCCAAAAAGTAGTTTTAACCCCGAATGGGACAGCGAAAGCGTATATTCGGCCCTTAGAATTATGACTAGCCTCAACAACCATCGTGAGACGAAAGTCTTCAGATCACTATTTTCTGCTTAAATAAATTCTGAAAAATATTTCATATACCGGTAACTTGTCAAATCCCCGAAGAACATAATTACTGCATATCGATTCACGTAATTATAATTCAAGTAACGTTTTTAGTTCCCTTTAGTGATAGAAATTATTCCCTTAAACATTATCTACCTAGCTAAACATAGTAACTCCCGAGAACACTAGTTTGATTACGAGTCCTTGTGGGATTGATATCTTTTATTACTACGCGATAGACTGTGCACTTGCAGTTAAGTTGTATTAGACATAGAAAGTCGCGATCACTCAACAATTTTTAATTTCAGCTGACCAGTCTCAGACACAAAACTGCTTTGCAGATTCTTGTATTTGAGTCTGATCTTACTATAGTTGTCACATATTTCAGATAAGCTTTCAATTAACTCAGCTCTGGTGAGATCAGCAAATACCTCTTTTGAATCTAATTCTAATCCAGATTCAGATTATTCTTCATGCTCCTCTATGTTAGCCATTAGTACAACGTTTGCACATTCGTCTTCAGACTCTGACGAGGCTTCAGACGAATCTGAGTCATCCCAAGTAGCCACCAGGACTTTCTTTTTCTTCTCAAACTTCCTTTTGGATTTATCCTTTTGAAGTTTGGGACAATCATTCTTGTAGTGTCCTGGCTCTTTGCATTCATAACACACTATTTCTTTTTTGCTAGATCTTCTGTGACTAGAGGATTCTCCATGGTGTTCTGGTCTTTTAAATTTTCTGAACTTCTTTTGCTTGTGCTTCCAGAGATGATTTATTCTTCTGAATAGTAAAGATAGTTCGTCTTCATTTGATGAAGAATCTCCAGAGCTTTCTTCTAGTACCTTAAAAGCTTTAGTTTCAGATTTTTTGTTAGATTTTAAAGTTATGGACTTACCTTTCTTCTGAGGCTCATCTTCTTCAAGCTCTATCTCATGGCTTCTTAAAGAACTGATAAGTTCCTCCAGAGTGATTTTGTTCAGATCTTTTGAGAGCTTTAACACTGTGACCATAGGTCTCCACCTCTTTGGTAAACTTCTGACTATCTTCTTTACATGATCAAAAGTGGAGTAGCCTTTGTCAAGAACCTTCAATCCAGCAGTCAGAATCTGGAATCTAGAAAACATGGTTTCCACAGATTCATCTTCCTCCATCTTGAAGGCTTCATATTTTTTAATCAGCGTTAGAGCCTTCATTTCTTTCACCTGCGTGTTTCCCTCATGCGTCATCTTCAAGGACTCAAACATGTCATGCGTTGTATCTCTATTGGTGATTTTCTCATATTCAGTATGAGATATAGCGTTTAGTAGAATTGTCCTTGCCTTGTGGTGATTCCTGAAGTCTTTCTTTTAATGATCAGTCATTGATTTTCTATCAATATTTTTACCTTCATCATTAGTTGGGTGAGTGTATCCATCAATGACTATATCCCAGAGATCAACATCATAGCCAAGAAAGAAGCTTTCGATTCTGTCCTTCATGTAATCGAATTTTTCTCCATCAAACATAGGAGGCTTTGTGTTGATTCTGTCTTTCTTTTCATATTTTTTGTTCAACCCAACGTTAGTGTTGTTTGAAGACTCATCCATAGTAAATCAAAGAGTTTTCCAACCGGAACTTTTCTCTGCCACTATTAAGTGATAGCACTCAGAACCCTGCTCTGATGCCAACTGAAGGAAGGAAAACACTGAGAAGGGGGGGTTGAATAAGGGTTTTCAAAAACAAATAAGGAAATAAAAATAACAGGTATTTTTATACTGGTACGTTTGAACTCAAACTACTCCAGTCCACTCGACCAAGGTGATTTCGCCTCTTTCAAAAGAGGAGTTAATCCAATAATCAAAAACTGATTATAATCTTTTCACTAATACAAACTTATCTTAGTCTTCTCGAGAATACTGACCACAACTTGGTCTCTCAAGGATCTTTTACAAAGTAATACAATAAAGTGTATTTAAGTGCTTCTTAGGAAATCTTTTTCACAACAGTGATTTAACACAAATGAAGATCAATGAAAGTTTCTATTGCTAATATGAAGTTGACTTGGAAGTAATAGAAAAGTAGGATTTTCTTTTCAGCAAAGTAGTATGCTCGTTGTAGAATAATGTTATATGTAGTATTTGAATTGTTGTTGAAGACTTGTTTAAATACTTCACACCCATTTCTCAAATAGCGTGCATATGCCTTTTTGTATTCTTTGACTATTTCTTTCCAAGAGAGGAATGTTCAGAGATATCCTTTTTGTTCTGAAATCCTGTCTCATACACAAAAGAGGAATAGTGTCGTTGGATGTAGACAAGGGATTTGGCAACGAATCTTTCTTGATTAGCATCTTTTTAAATGAACGAATATGGAAATATTTCCTGCATCAGATCCTCTGATGATGTTCCATTTTCTTCTTATTAGAGTAACTCTCTTCCAGAGTTCTGTAGTTTAGGGCTAGCGCGATTGTTTTAACAAACTGTTCATCCAGAGGAGTGCTTTAGATCAGAGGAGATCTTCGCTCTTACGTGTTATCCCTGTTATCCAAATGTATCACTTTGTTACTAACGTTTCAGAGCCTTACGTGTTTTGATTCTCAGAGCCTCTGCAGTTGCAGCGTTGAGTTTAGTACGCTCAGAGTTTTCTGAATCTTCGCTTTATTCTCTATGCTCAGAGCCTTTTGTAGTTTCGCTTTTTACCAGACGCTCAGAGTCTTTTGCATGTTGTAGCTTAATGTTCAGAGGAATATTTATTATGTTATCTGAAACAAAAACACTTGAACAAAATTAGATTATATATTTTCTCCATACAAAATTTCATTATTGTTATCATCAAAACATTGAGATATATTAAGAACCAATCTGTTAAGTGAGAAGAAGATACGCTCGCCCGAGTGCTTGTCGACACAGGATCAACACTCAATGTAATGCCCAAAAGAATGCTAGCAAAATTGGCATACAAAGGAGCTGAAATGAGACCCACATCTCTAATTGTGAAGGCTTTTGATGGATCGAGAAGGATTGTAATAGGAGAAGTTGATTTACCAATCATGGTAGGGCTCAAAGTCTTTGAAATCACCTTCCAAGTGATGAACATAAACCTGGCATATAGTTGTCTGCTGGGAAGGCCATGGATACACACAGTAAGCGCTGTTACATCCACCTTGCACCAAAAGATGAAATTTATTATTGAGGACCAGTTGGTCGTAGTGCATGATGAAGACTTTATAGTGAGCAACTTATCCTCTTTCCGATATATTGAAGCTGATAAAGATGCATTAGAAACAACTTTCCAAGCATTGGAGATTGCGCATTCTATGTTTGTTGAAGACACTGCCATTACACGTGGTCCATCTTTCGCCTCTGTCCAGAGCATTAAAAATGCCATAAGAGAAAGACTTCCATAAGGTTGGGGGAGATAATCAAATTGAATGCTCGAGCGAAGAATGATTTGCAGGGGTTAGGTTATAAACTAACTCTGGGTAAAGAATCAGAAGCTGACGACAAGCGCCTGAAGACGGTGAAGTGAACTGCACAGACGGCCTGGTGTTCTGAGGCGAAGCCGTTCTGAGCAACTGGGAGGCCGTAGAAATTCCTGTCATGTTGCCTTGCGTAATTTGTTTGTTTTGCTTGTTAGCATTTTCTTTGTTTTCAATCCATGGTCGTGCCCGGGGCCAGCGGATCATGTTGCATGTGTAACACCCTTATTCTACCTGTCACGCCTTAATTTTCACCCTAACTTTTGGCTTTGCATAACATATCTTTTTGTCATCATGGCACTTCTTTTTTTTTAGTTTTTTAGAATTTGGTACCCAGGCCTTCTGTGCAGATAGAGGATCCTCTACTTCAAAACCTAGCCCTTTCCCTCATCCAAAAGAGACTAGGTGGATTTTCAAATTACTACCTTTCCAATGGGCCTACAAGGCAAGAAGGAAAAATTGAGCAAGTAACATTGTGAGAAGACATTGATCTAGAATATGTTAATTTTATAACAAGGCCATGGAATACCATATTGGATATAAGCGAGTTGCATCTCAAAATCACAATTTGTCTCAAGTTTGTTTTTTTTTCAATCTTGCGTTGTGCTTTAAAATTTAAAGTTGTGCTCTTTCATTTTCAAGATATGATTCGTGCTCGAATCACATGTTCAGCTCACGCCATGTTGAAACCATTCTCCAGACATGTTGGGATTTACCTTTGGAAATTAGACTTGAATTTATTTCTTCATTACGATGTACCAAGTCATAATCATATTTTTGTACTCAAGCATTGATTGATTTATATTCAAGCCAAATTCATTACAAAGAAAAGTACCACTATATTACAAAATTAATATTTGACAACACCAATAAAAGAGTGTACCAATACTTTGTACCCTATGCTACGTAACATACTTTGTACCCTATCCTAAGTAACATTCTCTAAGCCCTTCACAAGATTGCATTGCCAAAACATCTAAGTTTCCTTCAATAATCAAGCTTTTTTTTTGCCCAAATCTTGAGGATTCCTTTTAGATATCCTAAGCTGACTTGCCAACTTCACGATCGCACCTAACCTGCAATTAACAGCAAGGATATGTTAGATCCTTCGTCATGTATGTTCCATCAAACTCAAGGCATACTAAGAAAGAAAAAAACATCAACGATCAAGATAGTTATCAAGCTATTCTATGTCATCTTTAACACAAATTCAAATTCAGTTTGTGATGTTTAAATCCAAGTTCCAAGCATTCCGAATGAAATCCGAGTCATTTTATCAGGGCACCAAATACTTCAACAATAATTATAAGTAAGAGTACACATGGGACCACAAATTTCAAATTTCATAAGCAAACAAAAGCATAGAGTCTGAGTATGGCAGCCAGAACACCCAGGACGAATTCACAAAAATAGAAAAAGCATTATTTGGAATCAAAAAAGGCAATGGCAGACATTCCCAAACAAAAGATGCTTCAACCAGATTGTAAATCAAAACCCTAATTGAATCCTATATATATAATCTAAGATTCATTCTGAAACGGCGGATCCCTTGATACCAAAAAACCCTAAAAAGAGTCTCCTTTTCATTTGCGAAAAAAAGCTAAAGGGAGCACAGCGGCGAAAAGAAGAAGAAGAAAAGAAGAGTACGAGTTCGAAGCAAGAGGTTCTCGAAGTTAATACCTAAGAATCTTTGGATAGCGGATCTTCAAGGGTAATTTCTGAAACTCATGTTGTTTTTCGAACCGTCGATGCTTGTTTGTTTTCCAGAAGCATATTTGCATTATCTCGTTTTGTTTTTTTTTTTGGTTATTTTTGAGACTAGAGTTTACTTTGGGGATTTTCCGATTTGGGTGTTTTAGATGTTTTTTTAGTGAAAATTAATGTCGTATTCGGATAAAGAAGAAAAAAGTAGGTGGGGTTGGTGTAGAAAGTGTTTGATTTGGGGAAGGTTCCGCCGGAGGCGACGGCGGTGGCCACCGCACGCCACCGTCTTCTCCGGCCTCGTTTTAGGTTTCCGGCAAAGTAGTTTGAGAAAGATGAGTGTTTGGTTGCAGAGAGATTTGAGAGATGCGGTTTGAGAGGAGAGAGTAGGAGAATGTTAGAAATTGTAGAGCGTGAGAATGAGACGATATGGATTTGAATTGAATATGTGAATGAGGAGATTTTTCTTGATTTTTTTTATGATATTATAAATTTAATTTAATTTTGTGTTAATTTTATTTAATTTTTTTTTCTTATTCCTATTTTGAAAAAGTCATAAGTGACAGCTATTATTTATGAGGGAGAGAGAAACCGTGATTGAAGGAATTGGAAAAGAAGTGACGGTTATTATTTCATGACATAGAGAGAAAGCTGAATTGAAATTTTTTTTTTCTCTTTCCATCTATTTTTGTTAACTTTTCATATACCTATTTATTATTTAATTATGGAATATTTTGTTTTTTGCAATTAGATTTTTTTATTATTATTATTATTATTATTTTTTATAACTATAATTAAGGTTTTATGGCACTGAGAGAGTGAGGACATCGTCCCTCGTCTCTATGTTTTTTATATATAATTATTTTATTATCATTGTTATTTATATTATTATCTATTAATAAATTAATTAATTAGATTTTGTTAGCCAATTTTTTATTTATTTATTAATGTACTTATAAAAAGCAGTAAGTGAAAAAAAGTGGGGTGCTCCTCACCACGTTTCTTTGTTTATTTATTTATTTTTATTATTATCATTTTATTATTATTATTATTATTATTATTATTATTATTATTATTATTATTATTATTATTATTATTATTTATAGTTTAGTTTTAATTAATTAATTTGTAGAGTTAAGTTTTTTTTAGTGAATTAGCATTTTGGACTCAACTTCACTCTCTTATTCATACCCCTCTTTTCTTGTCAAAATTCATTAATATTATTTTTAATTAGTTAAAACTAATTTTATTCTTTTTATTTAACTTAATTAATTATGCATTTAATTTTGTGGAATTTTGTAGAATTTATTTTTTTCTTGATTGATCTATTCACTTGTGCAATTCTCATGTGTTGTCCTTTATTTTCATGATAATATCCTATTGTTAATTACTTCAAGCTCCATAATCATATCAAATCATTTTCAAAAAGATAAAAATAATTTCTCAATCCAGCTTCGAGTCATTTATACCATTGTAAGTCGAGTGCCTATGCCTCGCCATCGACCTTATCCTAGATCCTTAGGATCTCCTATTCTCCAATTCACTCTTTCTCACGCAAAATTCAAACCTCGATTTATATCGAGTACTTTCTCAAATTAAATTAATATACTTAATCATATTCAAATACAATTTCGATAAAGATGAAAAGGGAGTTGGAATCGAGCCTTTGATTTCTCTTCTCAATTGGTTGGCCCCGAGGAGCCTTTCTTAAGTCCAAATAATTGTCTTCTCTACAATACGACGAAATTAAATCTTTTTCCAAACACTTAGATGAAAAAGAGAGAGAGTCAAGCCTTTGACTCGCTTTCCCGATTACTTGGGCCCGAGAAGCCTTTCTTAAGCTTCAAGTAATCGTCATTTATAAGCCACGTTAATTATATCAAAATCATTTCTTAATATAAGATGAAAAGGAGAGAGATTCAATCCTTTGAATCGCTTTCCGGAGTACTCGAGCCCGAGGAGCCTTTCTTAAGCTTCAAGTAATCCTCATCCATTTAAAATACTTCAACCATATTCCACCGTTCAATACATCAATTTCCCTTTCTGTTAAGGATGAAAAAGAGAGAGAGTCAAGCCTTTGACTCGCTTTCCCGATTACTTGGGCCCGAGAAGCCTTTCTTAAGTTTCGAGTAATCGTCATCCGATCCGTTTACTCGAACCATATCCATTCCTTCCTTGTTAAGGATGAAAAAGAGAGAGAGTCAAGCTTTTGACTCGCTTTCCCGATTACTTGGGCCCGAGAAGCCTTTATTAAGCTTCGAGTAATCGTCATCCGATTAACTTACTCGAACTTCATACTATTCTTTCGCATTTGAGATGAAAAAGAGAGAGATTCAAGCCTTTGACTCGCTTTCCCGATTACTTGGGCCCGAGAAGCCTTTCTTAAGCTTCAAGTAATCGTTACCTCTAGCTAAACATCTGATAAATCAAACCATGTTTCCTCGCCCCCGTGCGATCAGAACCCCAAAACATATTCAAACATATTCAAGTCTATTTTAAATTCTATTTCTCGCCGACGTGCGAACCGTCAAACCTTTTCATAAACGTGAGATATGTTGTCTAGAGAACGACGCAAAATATTGCTTCGTCCGTAACCTACTTGAGTCGATATAAGCGGCGTGTTCCCCATGAATGTTGATATATGGAAATCCATTCAAAGTGGTGTAAGCCTCCTCTTCTCACTAGTTTAGATAAAGCAATATTTTCTGTCGAATACGACTAAGTATCTTTTGTTAAGTCAAACCGGCAACCGTAGGCCGAACTACGGCAGCTCTGATTTCTCGTCTGTTAACGAGAATACGTAGGCACAAGATTGCGATGATCTTGGCGAGCACATTTCCCCAAAATTCCAATTTCCATATTTCTTCCTTTACCCGTAGTCCCACGAACTACGGATGCTCTGATTCTTCACTTCTTTCGAGTGAAAATACGTAGGCACAAGGGCCCTAATCCTTGGCGAGCACTCTTTTGTAAAACCACCCCTTTCTCCTTAGCAATCTAACCTCTTTTACTTACCTTTATGCTTTATTTCCTTAGAAGAACACAAATAAACTAGACTAAAATTTCTTACGAATCGAATCAAGAGGTTCCCGTTGAGTACAATGGACGCGAGGGGTGCTAATACCTTCCCCTCATGTAACCGACTCCCGAACCTAGAACTTGGTTGCAATGACCATGTTCTTTCCCTAAAGGTTTTATTGATATTTTCCTTTCCCTTTTGGGATAAATAAAGTTCGGTGGCGACTCTGTGTTTTCCGCGACCATTCGCGAAGGATCGTGCTTTTTTTTAGGTACAATACTACCCCACAGATATTACGGGAAAATAACACGGATTTCAGAGTAAAATATTAACTTTCATTAAAAAGCCACAAAAGGGCGTACATTTCTCAAAGTCAACAAAATTAGTCAATACTCCGTAACACACGGGTTTTCTCAAAATACATCAAAACATCATATATAGCGGAACTCAAAACATAACTCAATGTTTTCCTCATAAGGGAACCTCAGTAAAATAACCCAATGATATACAATCAACTCAAAGAACCCGACCCAGTGTTACATATCAGAGCAAGACCCTCTAAATTAACCATAAAGGTTAACGACTCTAAAACTTCAAAATACTCCTCGACGGCGTCCACGGATAAACTTGTTCGTCTGCACGTTACCCACGTGGAGGTAACATTCAAACAGGCAGGGTGAGTAAGACAATTCATAATAATAAATGTATAACAATTAATGCATAAACGACATATTACTCATAATTATATTCAACACATTGATATCCTTAAAATATGCGTCAAAGGCCATAATGTCATATTTCATACAAAAAGACTCATAGATGCAATGCGACACAACTCAATGCATGTGGTACCAATCATCACAGCACGATGGACACTGGGCCATCAACCCTCCATAGATCCCCATCAATAGGATCGAAGCACATCAAAATACTTCACATCCACACAGTGGGATTGAAGCCAAAGTAATCGAGGTCCTGAACCGAAGTCCGGATGCACATGAATGCATGATGCACACGTCACAATAATCCTCATAATAACAACATATGGTGCATCATCATTCATCATATTCATAATATTCGTCATACGTCATAACTCATCATATTAATCATCAATGCAACATATCATCATAATTCATCATATTACTCATCATGCAACATATCATCATAATTCATCATATTAATCATCATACAACATATCATCATAATTCATCTTATTTCTTACCATACAGCATATCATCATAATTCATCATATTTCTCATCATACAACATATCATCATAATCCATCATATTAATCATTCTCACATATCATGTCATCATATAATCACGTATAAATCACATATTAGCACATAGTCATATTATCCCATATTAAATCATAATACTACCCCCATATCATCTCATATTAATTTATCAAATTATACTCACGGTAATCCTCACACTATCGCCTATCAATCACATAAACTTCACAGTTATACTCATGTTAATTCGTCATATCATCACATGGTATTCACATATTAATCCCTAATATCATCTCACATTGCCTCATATTAATTCATCATAATTCCACTCACGGTAATCCTCATACTACCACTTATTACTCATGCCACCCCACTATCATACTCATAGTAACTCATCACAGGAATCCAAGAATCAAACATCACGGCATCGCTGCACATGATCAATATTCTTGAACTCTGCTACGTTCGCTGGCTTGCTCGCTAGGCGAGTTGGTAGCGAGACTTTGCTTTCTTGCTCGCTAGGCGAGCCTCTAGCGAATCCTCGCTGGCTTGCTCGCTGGGCAAGTCTTGTAGCGAACCCCTCGCTGGCTTGCTCGCTAGGCGAACAGTGCGATGACAGCAACTTCAGCTACGCACTAGAACTGATTCATGTCCAAATACTCATGCGATTTACTTACCCAATGCCTACAAAACATCATTAAAACATCCCCAATGTCATACGGCAATCACGACACCAAATCTATGGTTTATTAGGCCAATCTAGCAACATTTGCACTGCCTAAAACACTATTTTCCTGCAATTGCTCTGAGTGCATCAGAGTTACTCACATTTGAATATTCCTATTCCTACAGGGTCAAACATATCACAATCCAAGATTTTGCCACGAAGGCCTAAGGTCTCCTTTCTCATGTTACACATCAAACAGTCAGGAATACTAACCACTAACCACAACCCCCAAGGTTTCATTATCAGTTTCCCTTAATTTCCCACGATCAACCCAAAATACCCTTAAATCATAACCTTCACCATAAACACACCGAAAGGCATACATAGAAAATCATGAAATGCGATACTCCCCATACCTTAGCCGATTCAAAGCTTTCACGATTAACTCCGGCAATCTTCCGAAGCTTTTGCCTCCACTGATCCCTCCTCAGAGCTCTGGCCTCCATTCTTTTCACAGTTAACAAAATGAATCCCAAACCTTCAGAATTCTATTTTGTCAAACTTAGACTTGCGCCACACAATTGGGCTTTTCTCATAACACCCTTACTAACTCTTCATAATGCCCAATTTACCCTTATTTCACTTATATATATATTTTAATTCATAATAATATTAATAAATCCATATTACATACTATTATTCCAAAATAAATACTCCAAATATGCATAATTCCCCAATAATTCCCAAAACCACCGAATACACCAAAAACACCAAAAATACGAATATTCTCAATTAAATAAATTAATTAAAATATTTCGACTAAATTCGGGGTGTTACAACTCTCCCCCACTTAAAAGAATTTTCGCCCTCGAAAATTACCTCAAGGAACAGAGTCGGGTACGACTCCCTCAACTGATCTCCAAGTTCCCAATCCCAACTTTCTCCAGCCGGTCCTCCCAAACTACCTTCACCAAAGGAATCTCTTTACCTCGAAGTTGCTTCTCGTTCATCAACCTGAACTAGCAATGCCTCAACAGTTAAATTTTCTCTCACTTGTACACCATCCATCCGAATAAATGCACTTCCTCAACTTAGGCACATGCCACATCATGTAAATTCACAAGCGACAGTGGTTAAACAACCTAACATGCTACTTCTCCCACGCTTCCGCTACGCCACTTCTGATACAAATCAACAAAACACAGTGTATGCTACCGAGACTTCAAAGCTCGACCAACACCAGTCACCATCGTAACTCTCAAAACACGTCTTTTCTTTGAGCTCCTTGATCTTATCAGTCATCTCTTACACAATTCTTAGGTCCGAGCACATCACTCTCATCTGAATCGTATCAATACAAAGGAGTCATACACCTTCTATCATACAAATCCTCATACGGTGTCATTCCGATACTAGAATGCTAACTGTTGTTGTAGGTAACTCAATCAACGATAATTAACTATCCCATAATCCACCTTGATCCAACACATAAGCTCTCCACAAATCCTCTAAAGACTGGATAGTTCTCTCTGCCATTCCATCCGTCCACAAATGATAGGCAGAGTTCAACTTCAACATGGTACTCAAAGCGTCTGCAAACTCTCCCAAAATCTCGATGAAAACTCAGATTCCCATCTGACACAATACTCGACGACATCTCCTACAACTTCACAACTTCATCTATATACATCTCAGCTAGCTTCAACATAGAATGATTAATCCTCATTGGTAAGAAAAGAGCTAATCTAGTCAATCTATCCAAAATCACCCAATTAAAATCATATCCCTCCAATTCTTCAAAAAACCCAACACAAAATCCATGGAAATACTACTCGATTTCCACCATAGAATATCCAACGGTTGCATCAGACCCAACGGTCTCTGACATTTATTCTTCGACTTCCGAAAAGTCTAACCAGTATCTACAAACTCAACCACTTCTCTCTTCATCTATGGCCATCAAAATAATTTCCTCAAATCCGGTTACATCTTCATAGCACCGGGATGAATACTCAATCTACCTCAATGTCCTTTCTCAATAATACTCTTATTCCAACTCAACAATATCTGGGACACAAACTCGATCACGACATCTCATGGTACAATTTCCATACATCCGCAAATTAACTCTTCGACTTTAATTCATCAAATTCCACCAATCTGCCAACTTAATTCAGATTTATGGACTTCTTGAATCTCATCAAGAACACCACTAGTAAGCTCCAACATGCTAAGCTTAACTCCATAAGAATTCTCTTCACAACCCAAACTCATATCACGAAATTTCTCAATCAGTTCTAACTCTTTTACCATAACCATTGGTATAAGCAAAGAGTTCCAAATCAACGCATCAGCCACCATGTCTGCTTTACCCAAATGGTAATTCAACCCAAAACTATAATCCTTCAGGAGTCCTAATTATTTTCTCTGCCTCATATTCAACTCTTCCAACTCAAGAAAATACCTTAAGCTCTTGAGATCACCAAACATTTAAAATCTCAAACTAACCAATCTAAGCCTCCAACTTCGACACAAACACAACAACAACCAACTCTAAATCACTCGTCAGATAATCCCTCTTATGTACTTTAAATTGCCTTAAAGCTTAACTAAAACTCGCTGATGTTGCACTTAACATCTCTCTCAATCACATCAACAACGCATCCCAAAACACAACGAATAGTTCTGTCGGATTCAGCAAAAATTAACACACGAGCTATTGGCAGCTCTCCCAAAAACTCTTTGAACTTTCTTCACAGTGGCGTATCCATGCTTCTTCTCCAGTAATGATAACTCAAGTTCCCGATTCTCAACATGATCCTCTATACTCTTCGAATGTATTAAAATATCATCGGTTAACATAACCACTGACTCGCTGAATTAAGTATGGAAAATCCCATGCCAAACGGACACTCAATTTGCGAGTTATGGCGGAAACATGAACCGCGCCTTCTGCACTTACAACAACATCCAAACATATTCCATCAATAAATAACTTAATTCCATGCCACTACTTCACCATCACATAGAGAACTGGACTAGCTTTCCAACGCTTTGAACCGCGCGTCATTTCGAGTTACGGTTCTCCCGTTACGACAAAAATACCAAAACAACATTCTTCTGCCTATGACATACTCGCTAGGCGAACACAGCAGCGAGCGGCTGTTTGCTAGGCGAAGGTCCTAGCGAACCTGACAGTCCGAAATTCTATTTTTGACCGTTACTTGACTTCCGGGTGTCTGATTTCGATTCCGTAAAAAGCTGCGATCTCAGAATTCAACGTACAACAACAATTTCACACTAAGTAGGTCATTCGACACATCTTCAACTTGGAAATATTTAAAGGTTTAATTATACCAATATTGCATTCCACATCTGACCTTCTCTAATAATCACCAGAAGTCACTGTCCATCTTTAATCTACTTGACCTCACAATTTGCTGCCTTAACACACATACCACACACAAGTCTCAAAGCTACTCAATCAATTTAGTTCTTTGACCATCCAAACAGGCATATAATATGGAGCTCTCAATATCGGACTAGTTTCCGTAACTAAGTCGATCAGAACTCCACTTCACGTCTTGGCTGTATATCACTATCTCGTCAGGAAAGCATCCAGACAATCATAATTAACTGGCAAATCACCAACTTATCCACTTTCACCAACACTCACAGTTTCCATTACCACAAACATCTCGGCATCACCCTACACCGACTAATCAAAACAATTCTTAAGCACTTAGCTTAACTCAAGAGAATTTGCTACTCACGTCATCTAAGCTTGTAAGACACGTCTATCCCATCCAACATGACATCGTCTACTATCAACAACAGATTAAGGCTGATCAGTTCCTCAATTTTTCAATAGACAGCCAAAAATCAGGATGGGGTATAAACCATCTTTACCAAACTATAAGAGCGTTCAACCACACACTGAGCTATAACTTCACACTTGCAGCATCCTGGAGAAGCACAGCTTCTCCCTCACTTGTTTCATTCTCACTCCTGCAGACAAATGTTAGAAAACAAATATGTATCGACAGTATTTTTAAACACATGTCGCATACAAGGGAACAAACAACATTAGACAACTTGGCTGGACGGACCGACCTGCTCTGATACCACTAATGTAACACCCTTATTCTACTCCACAGATATTACGGAAAAATAACATGGATTTCAGAGTAAAATATTAACTTTCATTAAAAAGCCACAAAAGGGCGTACTTTCTCAAAGTCAACAAAATTGGTCAATACTCTGTTACACACGGGTTTTCTCAAAATACATCAAAACATCATATACAGCGGAACTCAAAACATAACTCAATGTTTTCCTTATAAGGGAACATCAGTAAAATAACCCAATGATATACAATCAACTCAAAGAACCCAATCCGATGTTACATATCAGAGCAAGACCCTCTAAATTAACCATAAAGGCTAACGACTCTAAAACGTCAAAATACTCCTCGACGGCGTCCACGGCTAAACTTGCTCATCTGCACGTTACCCACGTGGAGGTAACAATCAAATAGGCAGGGCGAGTAAGACAATTCATAATAATCAATGTATAAAAATTAATGCATAAACGACATATTACTCATAATTATATTCAACACATTGATATCCTTCAAATATGCCTCAAAGGCCATAACGTCATATTTCATACAAAAAGACTCATAGATGCAATGCGACACAACTCAATGCATGTGGTACCAATCATCACAGCGCGATGGACACTGGGCAATCAACCCTCCATAGATACCCATCAATAGGATCAGAGCACATCAAAATACTTCACATACCCACAGTGGGATTGAAGCCAAAGTAATCGAAGTCCTGAACCGAAGTCCGGATGCACATGAATGGATGATGCACACGTCACAATAATCCTCATAATAACAACATATGGTGCATCATCATTCATCATATTCATCATATTCGTCATATGTCATAACTCATCATATTAATCATCAATACAACATATCATCATAATTCATCATATTACTCATCATGCAACATATCATCATAATTCATCATATTAATCATCATACAACATATCATCATAATTCATTATATTTCTCATCATACAGCATATCATCATGATTCATCATATTTCTCATCTTACAACATATCATCATAATCCATTATATTAATCATTCTCACATATTATGTCATCATATAATCACGTATAAATCACATATTAGCACATAGCCATATTATCCCATATTAATTCATAATACTACCCCCATATCATCTCATATTAATTTATCAAATTATACTCACGGTAATCCTCACACTATTGCCTATCAATCACATAAACTTCAAAGTTCTACTCATGTTAATTCGTCATATCATCACATAGTATTCATATATTAATCCCTAATATCATCTCACATTGCCTCATATTAATTCATCACAATTCCACTCGCGGTAATCCTCATACTATCACTTATTACTCATGCAACCCCACTTTCATACTCATAGTAACTCATCACAGGAATCCCAGAATCAAACATCACGGCATCGCTGCACACGATCAATATTCGCGAACTCTGCTACATTTGCTGGCTCGCTCGCTAGGCGAGTTGGTAGCGAGCCTTCACTGGCTTGCTCTCTAGGCAAGCCTCTAGCAAATCCTCGCTGGCTTTCTCGCTAGGTGAGTCTTGTAGCGAACCCTTCGCTGGCTTGCTCGCTAGGCGAACAGTGCGATGACAGCAACTTCTGCTACACACTAGAACTTATTCATGTCCAAATACTCATGTGATTTACTTACCCAATGCCCCCAAAACATCATTAAAACATCCCCAATGTCTTACGGAAATCACGACACCAAATCTATGGTTTATTAGGCCTATCTAGCAACATCTGCACTGCCTAAAACACTATTTTCCAGCAATTTCTCTGAGTGCATCAGAGTTACTCACATTTGAATATTCCTATTCGTATAGGGTCAAACATATCACAATCCAAGGTTATCCCACGAAGGCCTAAGGTCTCCTTTCTCATGTTACGCATCAAACAGTCAGGAATACTAACCACTAACCACAACCCCCAAGGTTTCATTATCAGTTTCCCTTAATTTCCCCCGATCAACCCAAAATACCCTTAAATCATAACCTTCACCATAAACACACTGAAAGGCATACATAGAAAATCATGAAATGCGATACTCCTCATACCTTAGCCGATTCAAAGCTTTCACGATTAACTCCGGCAATCTTCCGAAGCTTTTGCCTCCACTGATCCCTCCTTAGAGCTCTGGCCTCCATTCTTTTCACGGTTAATAAAATGAATCCCAAACCTTCTGAATTTTATTTTGTCAAACTTAGACTTGGGTCACACAATTGGGCTTTTCCCATAACACCCTTACTAACTCTTCATAATGCCCAATTTACCCTTATTTCACTTATATTTATTTTAATTCATAAAAATATTAATAAATTCATATTACATACTATTATTCCAAAATAAATACTCCAAATATGCATAATTCCCCAATAATTCCCAAAACCACCGAAAACACCAAAAATACGAATATTCTCAATTAAATAAATTAATTAAAATATTCCGATTAAATTCGGGGTGTTACAACTCTCCCCCACTTAAAAGAATTTTCGCCCTCGAAAATCACCTCAAGGAACATAGTCGGGTACGACTCCCTCAACTAATCTCCAAGTTCCCAATCCCAACTTTCTCCAGCTGGTCCTTCCAAACAACCTTCAGCAAAGGAATCTCTTTATCTCGAAGTTGCTTCTCGTTCATCAACCTGAACTAGCAATGCCTTAATAGTTAAATTATCTCTCACTTGTACACCATCCATCCGAATAAATGCACTTCCTCAACTTAGGCACATGCCACATCATGTAAATTCACAAGCGACAGCGGTAAAACAGCCTAACATGCTACTTCTCCCATGCTTCCGCTGTGCCACTTCCGATACAAATCAACAAAATACAGTTTGTGCTATCGAGACTTCAAATCTCGACCAACACCAGTCACCATCGTAACTCTCAAAACACGTCTTTTCTTGGAGCTCCTTGATCTTTTCAGTCGTCTCTTACACAATTCACAGGTCCGAGCACAACACTCTCGCCTGAATCATATCAACACAAAGGAGTCCTACACCTTCTACCATACAAATCCTCATACGGTGTAATTCTGATACTAGAATGCTAACTATTGTTGTAGGTAACTCAATCAACGATAATTAACTATCCCACAATCCACCTTGATCCAACACACAAGCTCTTCATAAATCCTCTAAAGACTGGATAGTTCTCTCTGTCTGTCCATCCGTCCACAGATGATAGGCAGAGTTCAACTTCAACATGGTACTCAAAGCGTCTGCAAACTCTCCCAAAATCTCGATGAAAACTCAGATTCCCATCTGACACAATATTCGACGACATCTCCTACAACTTTACAACTTCGTCGATATACATCTCAGCTAACTTCAACATAGAATGATTAATCCTCATGGGTAAGAAAAGATCCAATCTAGTCAATCTATCCAAAATCACCCAATTAAAATCATATCCCTCCAATTCTTCAGAAAACCCAACAGAAAATCCATGGAAATACTACCTGATTTCCACCCTGGAATATCCAACGGTTGCATCAGACCCAACGGTCTCTGACGTTTATTCTTCGACTTCCGACATGTCTAACCAGTATCTATAAACTCAACCACTTCTCTCTTCATCTATGGCCATCAAAATAATTTCCTCAAATCCGATTACATCTTCATAGCACTGGGATGAATACTCAATCTACCTCAATGTCCTTTTTCAGTAATACTCTTATTCCAACTCAACAATATCTGGGACACAAACTCTATCACGACATCTCATGGTACAATTTCCATAAATCCGCAAATTAACACTTCCACTTTAATTCATCAAATTCCACCAATCTGCCAACTTAATTCAGATTTATGGCCTTCTTGAATCTCATCAAGAACACCACTAGTAAGCTCCAACATGCTAAGCTTAACTCCATAAGAAGTCTCTTCACAACCCAAGCTCATATCACGAAATTGCTCAATCAGTTCTAAATCTTTTACCATCACCATTGGTATAAGCAAAGAGTTCCAAATCAACGCATCAGCCACCATGTCTGCTTTACCCGAATGGAAATTCAACCCAAAACCATAATCCTTCAGGAGTCCCAATTATTTTCTCTGCCTCATATTCAACTCTTCCAACTCAAGAAAATACCTTAAGCTCTTGAGATCACCAAACATTTAAAATCTCAAACTAACCAATCGAAGCCTACAACTTCGGCACAAACACAACAACAACCAACTTTAAATCACTCGTCAGATAATCCCTCTTATGTACTTTAAATTGCCTTAAAGCTTAACTAAAACTCGCTGATGTTGCACTTAACATCTCTCTCAATCACATCAACAACGCATCCCAAAACACAACGAATAGTTCTGTCGGATTCGGCAAAAATCAACACACGAGCTGTTGACAGCTCTCCCAAAAACTCTTTGAACTTTCTTCACAGTGGCGTATCCCTGCTTCTTCTCCAGCAATGATAACTAAAGTTCCCGATTCTCAACAGGATCCTCTATACTCTTCGAGTATATTAAAATATCATCGGTTAACACAACCACTGACTCGCTCAATTAAGTATGGAAAATCCCATGCCAAACGGACACTCAATTTGCGAGTTATGGAGGAAACATGAACCGCGCCTTCTGCACTTACCACAACATCCAAACATATTCCATAAATAAATAACTTAATTCCATGCCACTACTTCACCATCACACAGAGCACTGGACTAGCTTTCCAACGCCTCGAACCGTGCGTCATTCCTAGTTACGATTCTCCCGTTACGGCAAAAATACCAAAACAACATTCTTCTGCCCAGGACATGCTCGCTAGGCGAACAGAGCAGCGAGCGGTTGTTTGCTAGGCGAAGGTCCTAGCGAACCTGACAGTCTGAAATTCTATTTTCGACCGTTACCTTACTTCTGGGTGTCCGATTTCGATTCCGTAAAAAGCTGCGATCTCGAAATTCGATGTACAACAACAATTTCAGACTAAGGAGGACATTCGACACATCTTCATCTTGGAAATATTTAAAGGTTAATTATACCAATATTGCATTCCACATCTGACCTTCTCTAATAATTACCAGAAGTCACTGTCCACCTTTAATCTACTTAACCTCACAATCTGCTGCCTTAACACACACACCAGACACAAGTCTCAAAGCTACTCAATCAATTTAGTTCTTTGACCATCCAAACAGACATATAATATGGAGCTCTCAATATCGGACTAGTTTCTGTAACTAAGTCGATCACAACTCCACTTCACGTCTTGGTTGTATATCACTATCTCGTCAGAAAAGCTTCCAGACAATCACAATTAACTGGCAAACCACCAACTTCTCCACTTTCGCCAACACTCGCAGTTTCCATCAACACAAACATCTCGGCATCACCCTACACCGACTAATCAAAACAATTCTTAAGCACTTAGCTTAACTCAAGAGAATTTGCTACTCACGTCATCTAAGCTTGTAAGACACGTCTATCCCATCCAACATGACATCGTCTACTATCAACAACAGATTAAGGCTGATCAGTTCCTCAATTTTTCAATAGACAGCCAAAAATCAGGATGGGGTATAAACCATCTTTACCAAACTATAAGAGCGTTCAACCACACACTGAGCTATAACTTCACACTTGCAGCATCCTGGAGAAGCACAGCTTCTCCCTCACTTGTTTCATTCTCACTCCTGCAGACAAATGTTAGAAAACAAATATGTATCGACAGTATTTTTAAACACATGTCGCATACAAGGGAACAAACAACATTAGACAACTTGGCTGGACGGACCGACCTGCTCTGATACCACTAATGTAACACCCTTATTCTACTCCACAGATATTACGGAAAAATAACATGGATTTCAGAGTAAAATATTAACTTTCATTAAAAAGCCACAAAAGGGCGTACTTTCTCAAAGTCAACAAAATTGGTCAATACTCTGTTACACACGGGTTTTCTCAAAATACATCAAAACATCATATACAGCGGAACTCAAAACATAACTCAATGTTTTCCTTATAAGGGAACATCAGTAAAATAACCCAATGATATACAATCAACTCAAAGAACCCAATCCGATGTTACATATCAGAGCAAGACCCTCTAAATTAACCATAAAGGCTAACGACTCTAAAACGTCAAAATACTCCTCGACGGCGTCCACGGCTAAACTTGCTCATCTGCACGTTACCCACGTGGAGGTAACAATCAAATAGGCAGGGCGAGTAAGACAATTCATAATAATCAATGTATAAAAATTAATGCATAAACGACATATTACTCATAATTATATTCAACACATTGATATCCTTCAAATATGCCTCAAAGGCCATAACGTCATATTTCATTCAAAAAGACTCATAGATGCAATGCGACACAACTCAATGCATGTGGTACCAATCATCACAGCGCGATGGACACTGGGCCATCAACCCTCCATAGATACCCATCAATAGGATCAGAGCACATCAAAATACTTCACATACCCACAGTGGGATTGAAGCCAAAGTAATCGAAGTCCTGAACCGAAGTCCGAATGCACATGAATGCATGACGCACACGTTACAATAATCCTCATAATAACAACATATAGTGCATCATCATTCATCATATTCATCATATTCGTCATACGTCATAACTCATCATATTAATCATCAATACAACATATCATCATAATTCATCATATTACTCATCATGCAACATATCATCATAATTCATCATATTAATCATCATACAATATATCATCATAATTAATCATATTTCTCATCATACAGCATATCATCATAATTCATCATATTTCTCATCATACAAAATATCATCATAATCCATCATATTAATCATTCTCACACATCATGTCATCATATAATCACGTATAAATCACATATTAGCACATAGTCATATTATCCCATATTAATTCATAATACTACCCCCACATCATCTCATATTAATTTATCAAATTATACTAACGGTAATCCTCACACTATCGCCTATCAATCACATAAACTTCACAATTCTACTCATGTTAATTCGTCATATCATCACATAGTATTCACATATTAATCCCTAATATCATCTCACATTGCCTCATATTAATTCATCATAATTCCACTCACGGTAATCCTCATACTATCACTTATTACTCATGCAACCCAACTGTCATACTCATAGTAACTCATCACAGGAATCCCAGAATCAAACATCACAACATTGCTGCACATGATCAATATTCGCGAACTCTGCTACGTTCGCTGGCTCGCTCGCTAGGCGAGTTGGTAGCGAGACTTTGCTGGCTTGCTCGCTAGGCGAGCCTCTAGCGAATCCTCGCTGGCTTGCTCGCTAGGCGAACAGTGCGATGACAGCAACTTTTGCTACGCACCAGAACTGATTCATGTCCAAATACTCATGCGATTTACTTACCCAATGCCCCCAAAACATCATTAAAACATCCCCAATGTCATACGGCGATCACGACACCAAATCTATGGTTTATTAGGCCAATCTAGTAACATTTGCACTGTCTAAAACACTATTTTCCTGCACTTTCTCTAAGTGCATCAGAGTTACTCACATTTGAATATTCCTATTCCTACAGGGTCAAACATATCACAATCCAAGGTTTTTCCGCGAAGGCCTAAGGTCTCCTTTCTCATGTTACGCATCAAACAGTCAGGAATACTAACCACTAACCACAACCCCTAAGGTTTCATTATCAGTTTCCCTTAATTTCCCACGATCAACCCAAAAATACCCTTAAATCATAACCTTCACCATAAACACACTGAAAGGCATACATAGAAAATCATGAAATGCGATACTCCCCATACCTTAGCCGATTCAAAGCTTTCACGATTAACTCCGGCAATCTTCCGAAGCTTTTGCCTCCACTGATCCCTCCTCAGAGCTCTGACCTCCATTCTTTTCACGGTTAACAAAATGAATCCCAAACCTTCAGAATTCTATTTTGTCAAACTTAGACTTGGGCCACACAATTGGGCTTTTCCCATAACACCCTTACTAACTCTTCATAATGCCCAATTTACCCTTATTTCACTTATATTTATTTTAATTCATAATAATATTAATAAATCCATATTACATACTATTATTCCAAAATAAATACTCCAAATATGCATAATTCCCCAATAATTCTCAAAACCACCGAAAACACCAAAAATACGAATATTCTCAATTAAATAAATTAATTAAAATATTACGATTAAATTCGGGGTGTTACAGTATGGGCCACACTTTTTGTAATTAAAATATCAATTAATGAATGAGTGTTTTGTTAAACTCCATTTTTGTTGTTCATTGCATTTTTATTGTTCTCACTTTTTTGTAAAAAAGGAAGAATGGTAGTCTCTTTGAAAACATAAAACGAACCTATCATCTACATCTCTTTGTGTGTGTTTGCTCATTTTAAGCTCATTCAACACATGCAGAGAACCTCCATCACCCGCCATATCCAATAATTGTCTGATTCTTTCTGATTTTGATTCACCGGTATTCCAAGTCGAAGACGAGAGTGATGAAGATTCTGATGTCCCAGAAGAGTTGATAAAAATGACTGAGTACGAGGATGCTTATCTTCAACCCTACAAAGAACAGATTGACGTCATCAACCTGGGCTCCGAAGAAGAGAGAAAATAGGTCAAAATTGGGGCATCATTAGGGGCAGAGGCTAAAGATAGACTGATAACCCTTCTCAAGGAGTATATGGATGTATTTGCTTGGTCTTACTAAGACATGCTCGGGTTGGATACTGACACTGTAATGCACAAGCTCCCTCTTAAACCCGAGTGTCCTCCGGTTAATAAAAAGCTTCAAACATCCAGACCCAACATGGCTCTCAAAATCAGAGATGAGGTCAAGAAGCAAATCAACACAGGTTTCTTAGCAGTATCTGAATACCCAGAATGGGTGGCCAACATTGTACCCATACCTAAAAAGGACGGCAAAGTTAGAATGTGTGTAGACTACAGGGACCTGAGCAAAGCCAGTCCAAAGGACGATTTCCCTCTGTCACATATCGACACTTTGGTAGATAACACAACCAGCTTTGCAGTGTTTTCATTCATGGATGGTTTCTCCGACTACAATCAGATAAAAACGGACCTGGCTGACATGGAAAAGTCAACCTTCATCACACCTTGAGGCACTTATTGTTATAAGGTCATGCCTTTTGATCTGAAGAATGTTGGGGCCATATATCAACGAGCCATGATGGCATTATTTCATGACATGATGCACCAAGAGATTGAGGTTTATGTCGATGACATGATCGCCAAGTCTTAGAGCGAAGAATGTCACCTTGATCATCTACTGAAGTTATTCAAAAGACTTAGAAGATACCAATTAAGGCTAAATCCTGCCAAATGTACCTTTGGAGTTAGATCTGGCAAGCTACTTGGCTTTATCGTTAGTCAACATGGAATCGAAATGGATCCTCCAAGGTACAGGCCATCCAAGAAATGCTTGCACCACAAATGGAGAAATAGGTCAGAGGGTTCCTCGGCAGACTAAACTATATCTCTAGAAATAGGTTAGAGGGTTCTTTGTCAGATTATCTTGCCGATCAACCTGTTGAGGATTATCAATCGCTCAAATTCGACTTCCCAGACAAAGATGTCATGTCCCTTGACAAAGCTAAAGAAGAACCCATTCCAGAAGAGGGTCTTGAACCTGGCTCACATTGAAAGATGATGTTTGACGGTGCATCTAACACAAAAGGTCACGGTGCTAGTGCTGTTGTGGAAAATCCTACTAGAGGATATACTACGGTTACTGCCAGATTATACTTCAAATGCACGAACAAGATAGCTGAGTATGAAACCAGCATTTTATGTCTTGAAGCTGCTATCGACCTCCACATTAAGATCCTATAAGTAATTGGCGACTCTTCCCTGGTGATTTATCAACTCAAGGGCGAATGGGAGACCCAAGAAGAAAAACGGATTCCCTACAAAGACTATATTTTGGATATGATCGAGTATTTTGACGAGATCACTTTCAGACATGTCCCGAGATTCTAAAATCACATTGTTGATGCTTTATCCATGCTAGCGTCAATGTGGAAGGTACAGTTCGTCAACGAGGCTCCTTTAATCTGCATAGAAAGAAAGACTACGTCGGCATATGTCATGATGACTGAAGAAGAATCTGATGGAAAACCATGGTTCTACGACATCAAAAATTACCTCCAGAATCAAGAATATTCGGTCGATGCCTCTAAAATTGATAAGAGGTTTGTGCGAAGATTGTCATCCAAATTCTTCATTAGAAATGATGTTATGTATAAAAGAAATCACGACATGGTCCTACTCAGATGTGTTGACAAAAGAGAAGCAGATATACTGATGACAGAAATTCATGAAGGTACCTTCGGTACTCATGCAAGCGGCCATGCCATGGAAAATAAAACCTTGAGGGTCGGGTATTACTGGTTGACTTTGGAGACTGACTGTATCATGTTCTCCCAAAAATGCTATAAATGCCAAGTTTATGCAGACAAGGTGCACATGCCACCTCATCCTCTGAACGTGGTATCGTCACCTTGGCTGTTCTCAATGTGGGGCATTGTCATAATTGGGGAAATCGAGCCCAAAGCATCCAACGGTCATCGGTTCATCCTTGTCATTATTGACTACTTCACCAAATGGGTAGAAGCTGCGTCCTACGCCAATAGGGTATGTTCTATAGCTTTGGATGTCTCACACAGTAATCAGGTTTTAAAAAGGTTCCCATAGTCGTAAATCTATCTTTCAAATATTACCAATTTAATGACTTGCTCGTAGATCAATAATATTCTCAAGATATTCTCGTCTGAGTGTAGTATCATATATCAAACAGACCAGGCCTACGCCAGGAAGGCCACCACGCTAAAAAAGGCTCTTGAAGGAAAGTGCACAGACACAAAAATGAGTTTGATGGGTTTTTCCTCTTTTAGAAATTTGAAAAGAGATTAAGTACGCTTAAGTGTTTTAGCATTTATTAAGAAAAGATTTTCTAGATCACTCGACAAAGTAAAGGTTTATTGAGAAAAAGGTGTGAAGTTTGAAAACAAGAAATTTTTGAAATAAAGAGAAGTTTTAAAAATTTAAGAAGTAGAAAGGAGGTGAAGAGGCTATCCTAAAGCATAAATTAAATGGTCTCATTCTCAGGTATCCCAAGAGAAAACCTTTGTGCGTGCAAGTGTACTAACCACAAGAAGAGACAAGAATTTGACATTGGTCAAAACAAGCGTTCCTTTTCCTTTGGATTAAGCCACAAGATGAACAAGCAACATGCACAAATTAATATCAAAGAAAAACCAGATGGACAACCAAGGTCCCCAAGCCACAAAGAGCATCCAAGTCTTGAGTTGGAGATCAAAAAGTCTCAGATGAAGCACTATGTCTCAGATGAATCATAAGGTCTTATATACCACTTTAGGAAAAGGGAAATACTAAGTCCTAATGTCCAAGGTCCAAATACTCCCCAAGAAAAGATAGTAACACAAAAGTCAACAAAACAAAAGAAGAAGGAGAAGAATGAGAGATGAAAGTTGAGGCAATCATGTATGGGATCACTTATCAAACAAGCCAAAGGCTCAAAATATGACCCAACTAGGGATAACTTATCTCTGATGCAAAGTACTATAAATGATCAGATGATCATTTATAAGCAAGTTTGAACCAGAGAAGGTTGAATCAATCAATGGATCATCACTCAAGAATTTGAAATGTTGGACACATGATCAACCAAACAATCATCAAAGGCCAAATCACAAACATTCAAAAATATTAATAAAAAAATTAAAATAAAATCAAGTAAAATGATTTTAAATGATTAAAAATTAAAATTAAAAGGAAGAATTAGAAAGAAGCATCAAAATGAAAAACAAATAGTGGAGAAAATTAAGAGAAGTCCAAAATATTGCTAATAAAAGGATCTCAAAAGTTGGATGCAAAAATGTTTGAAAATGATCAAAATAAAATTGAAAATGGAAATTGAATGAAAAATAGAAGAAAATATGAATTAATTGCAAAATGATTCTCAAAAATTTTGAAAAAAAAATGTGGTAGAAAATATTTTTATGAAATTATGAAGAAAAAAATGGAATAAAAAAGCATTAAGAATGATTTAAAATTAAACCAAAAAAGAAAAATAAAATAAAATGAAAATAAAATAAAATTTAAAAGATGGTGCCAACGGCTAGCACGCATCTCAGGCTGGGAGTGGACGAATTCAAATTTCTTGCGTGAACTGAACTTCATCTTCAACCTTGGTTTGATTTATGAAAATCATAAATTATGCATTTTATCATGAATAAAAATAGAATTTAGCATCAACATCCAACATTATCCATATCTCTCTGTATCAGAGCAATTGATTTGCTCTGAGCAGAGAGAATTTGCTCAAACATATGAAGAACCTTAGTTATTTAAAGTAAAATTAAATTATGGATACTTAATATAAGTTAAAGGCGAAAGAGGGCTTTTGATTATTGGAACAAGAAGAACACGCTGGTAACTTGTTTGCCCAAAAATGTTACTCTTAGCTACCTTTTCAGTTGAAACTTCATAGGTCGACAATGGTGGAAAGGGAGAGCTTGATTCAGGAACCTTCGATGAATGGGAATGGTTCAGTTAGCTTCAGAAGGTTCTGATGAGTGATTTTGGGTGGAAAAACGAAGCAAAACAAGCTTGAATTGAGAAAATAGATTTCTGGTTTTTGGAGGTATCGGGTTCAAATGGTTGCAGAGTTTCTTTGGCTCTCTATGCTTGGAAATGGAGATAAATGCTTCCTCTATTTATAGGAAATGAAATGGTGATCTCACACATGTGATTTGGATCCGAAATTCGTGTGAACTAGGGGTTGGAATTTTGATTTTGCGATATGTGTGGGATGAGTGATGAAAAGCATGACTTGGGTATAAAACCTGGTCGTTTTGTATTTTTTTGCACACGTTTTTGGTTCACAAAGAAGTTGCATAGGTATCTGTGGTCCCAGATTGAGACTGGATTGAAAATTATGACCTGAAACTTGCATGGAGAACAGAGTTCATGACACCATGTTTGAATTTAGGCGATATGAAATCCACTTTTGCATTCTTGAATCTTCTTTGTGCCAAATGATCTTCTCATGACATGAAATCAAATTCAAAAAGAACCATGTTAAAAGGATGCTTAGATTGAAAATGGAATTGAATCAAAGTTGTGGTCATGACCTGAAATTCTAGGCCAGGCATTAGGACGACCAGGTCTTGGGCCTACTTTTGTGCCAACATGGGCAGTTGAGCAAATCATAAAAATGATGGACTTAGAGGTTTAATTGATGTTTTACCCTTGAAAAAAATTTAGAGGAGTTCAAATGTGACATTCTGCTCAATGTAGATTCCAAAAATGTTGAAAAATGAAGAAGTTATGGTGTTTGGACCAAGTGACATGCCATACTTGATTTTAGGCCAACCAAACATGTGCCAACTTGAGGTTTCTTACCATTTCTTGCATCCAAAGGCACATTGAAGAACACTTGGACACCAAATAAGGGAAACTTGATTGTTCTTTTAATATCTTTGATGATTGCTTGAGAATTGGATGGAGATGGCATCAAAATAAACACATGAAGCATACTTGAATCAACCTTGAAACCATGCACCAAACATGAACTTATATTGATCCCATAACGTTGAATGAAGCTTCATATGAATATTACCTAATATTATAAGCCATTTCTTAAGGTAAGAGCTCTTGTGAACCACTTCTTGACCAAAACCTTGCCTTATGAATCAAACCCTAATTTAGAAACCAAACTTGATCCATTAATTGCAAGTCCTTACCTTGAACAATAAGAAAAAGAAAACAACACATATTTTGTATTTTGAATAAGGTTAGAAATGTTAGAATGTAAGAAATCATATATGCAAAAATAACACAAAGGTGCTTGCTGATCTCTCCCCAAAGGAAAACCACAGAGAAGGGGAAATTAGGAGGATACCATGCTTGTGATCTTGATGAGATGAAAATGATATGATAAGTGGAATCTTTGGGGTAAAATTTAGGGTGTGACAATACATGAACACACGGTTAGTAGTTTCATAATCATCAGAAGATACCACTAACACAAAGATCAGTACACACGAATGAGGGACAAATATTGGGCTAGTTGCTTCAACATATGTGCACACAAAAAATCAGAACCATTCATACCAAAGTCAGTAGCATAAATCAGCTCTACACCATACAGTTAGTAGATTTAGTAGTCAAATCATACTACCCAATGAAAAACTGGAGGCAGTAACAATAGGTTGAGGTGAAAAATCTCCAACATCAACTAGTATACAAATGTCGGTCGTAAATTCTAAGACATCTTTCGAAACTTGTAACTGATCCCCAACAACTGATGAGTAATACCATCATATTTAACCTCAATCTCTTTTATCACCATAGGAAAATACACTCCAGTATACGTCGTTGTCTTTAACAACTAATCATCACTATGAAGATTCTTAAAATCAAAATACACAAGTGCTTTAACAAAAATTCTTCTGCATCCTTATTTGCATTTTCTTCTTCTTCCTCAATTACGATTTTCTTGGTCATAATCTTATCAATAGAGGGAACCTTGCTTTAAAATAATTAATTAATAGTTGAAGGTGAAAGCTTCCCACAATTTCCTATATCATACACTTGGAATATCATTTGTAACAATATCCATTAGCCTAATAGCCTTCATGATAATTTATATGCAATCAAGAGTTCCTTCACCTTGATCCCTTTTAGTTATAATCATTCTTCGAGGAACATACTCCCACTTTTAAACACTTGTTTCAGAGTGGAATGACACATTATCTATGTGAGCAAAGGTGATATCCACATGATTTCTCTTCCCTCTAATATTTATCCTCATGGTGACTACATTTTCCTAGCTATTTGCTTCAGAATCTGTCACAAATTCACTTGTTTGAACAAGCTTTATATTCACTTCAAAATTAAAAAATCAACTTGTCCATCCTTCCTTTGAGTTGGAACCTCAGCCACCAATATGTCATACATGTTGTCTGGCACAACCTAGTTGACATCTTCATTACCATCTTTGATGATATATTTGAGCATTTGGTTACTCCATAACAAGTGAGTGTAACTACTACCAGCAAGTTGTCATACCCTAATTTTTACCCCTAATATTCCACATATCATATCATTTGCATTTCATCCAAGATCACAAGCATGGCATCCTCCTAACCTTCATCTCTTTAGGTTTGCCTTTGTAGGAGATCACCAAAAAACCTTTGTGTTTCTTTTTGTCTCTATTGATTGTTTACATTCTATCTTTGCTAACCTTATTCGAAATACAAAAAATAGGTGTGTCTTTCTTTTCTTATTGTAAAAGGTAGGGACTTTCAATCTAAGGAACAAGCTTGGTTTATAAAATAGGGTTTGGATTCTCAAATTCAAAGTTTTGGTTAACAAGTGGTCCATAATAGCTTTCACTTTAAGGCACAACCTATAAACTTAGGTCACATTCATGTCAAGCATTGTTCAACATCATTTGATCAAGAGAAGTTCAAGTTTGGTGAATGACTTTAAAGTTGATTCAAGTATGGTTCATGTGTTTATTTCCATGCCATCTCCATCCAAATCTCAAGCAATCATCAAATATTATTCAAGGTACAGTCAAGCTTCCTTCATTTGGTATTCAGGTGTTCATCATTGGGCCTTTGCATGCAAGAAATAGCAAGAAATCTCAAGTTTGCACATGTTTGGTTGACCTAAGATCAAGTATGGCATGTCACTTGGTCCAAACACAATAAATTTCTCATTTTTTAACATTTTTGGAATCTACTTTGATCCAAATTTCACATTTGAACTCATCAACAACTTTGCTTCAAGGGTCAAACATCAATTCAACCTTTAAAGACATCAATTATGGAAGTGACCAAGTTGCCAAAAGTGCCTAAAACCTTGTAATGAACCCTACTGTCCACCCATATCATTTCTAGCTCAAGCATCCAATTGACAAGCTTCTTTATGCCTTTTGTCAAGCTCATGGAAAAGATCATTTGGCCTAAGATTGGCTTAATTAGCACGAGGGAATTAAAAGTTATGATGTCATAGACATGAGGTGTCATGCTAGACAGGCATGCCAAAACTTGGTTCGACCTAATGCCTGACCTAGAAACCAGGCCATGACCCCAACTTTGATTCAATGTCATTTTTAATCCAAGTATCCTTTTAATATGGTTCTTTTTGCATTTAATTATTTGCAATGAAAGGAACATTTGGCACAAACAAAAATAAAAAAGGCACAAGTGGATTTCATTTGGCCTAGCCTCAAACATGGTACCTTGAGCCCTGTTTTTTTCTCAACTTCCAGGTTACGAATTTCATGCCATTTTCAATCTGGTACCACCTTCATATGTCTGAACTTTTTGAACAACAAAAATGTGTGCAAGCATGTGAATAACGACTAGGTTTCATCACTGAATCACACTTTTCATCCCTTTCTTGACATGCTTTGCGAATCATCCAAATTCAACCCTAATTCACACGAATTGAGATCCATTTCACATGTGTGAGCTCAGCAACTCGTTTCCTATAAATAGAGGAAGCATTTTCCTTCATTTGCAAACTTTTAAAGCCAAAGAAACTCTGCAACCATTTGAACCTAATACCTAGAAAAACCAGAATCACTCATCGGCCTCCTATGAATATAACTAAAGCATTGTCTTGGCTTGAAACCTCCTGAAACCTTCAAATTGATTCCACTATTGTTGACCTTCAAAGCTTCAATTGAAAAGGTAGTTGCGAGTTAAATTTCTAAGAAAATATTACCAGTCTCTTCCTCTTGATTCACTGATTAAAAGTTATCACTTACCAATAATTTATATTGCATATTAGTCATTTAATTTTAATTTGAAGAACTAGGGTTCTTCGTGTTCTTCAGAAAATTCTCTCTGCTCAGAGTGAATCAATGACTCCAATGCAGAGAGACATGAACGATGACATGAGTAAAAACTTGCACGTAGGGTGCTTGAGCTTAAAACTCAGAGTTCTTGGATTTGCAAAACAAAGCTGAAGGTTGAACAAGATGAAGCTTCAGGCGCTTTGATGGGAGAATTTGAACTTTTCCCAAACACCATGCGCCACACAACTAGTTGTTGAACTTTTTTATTTCTTTTTTTTTGTTCATTTTATTTTCTTTTTCTTTTCTAATTTATTTTAAGTAGCTCCTTTGACCTTTTTGAAATGATTTTGTTTTTCATAAATCATAAAAAAAATATTTTGCTATCACATATATTTTTTGCATAATTTTTAAAATGTTTTGCATTTAATAATATTTTCCTTTATTTTTAACTTAGTTTTTATTTTCCACTTTTATTTTTTATCATTTTCAAATATTTTTGCATCCAAATTTTGAGATCCACTTATTCATATTTTTCTTGACTTCTCATTATTTTCTCGACCATTTATTTTATCTTTTGATTCATCTTTTAAATTTTCCATTTAATTTCTATTCTAAATCAATTTAAAATCAATTTTATTTTCTTTTAATTACTATATTGATCCATTTCTGTTTTGACTATTGTTGACTTTGATCATGATGTGGTTGGTTGATGTTTCATCAAGTTTAATTGGTCTTTGAATGATACTTTGGTTGTATGAACTTTCATCATTTCAAACATATCATTTAAATGATCATTTGATCATTTTTGGTACTTTGAATTAATGATACGTTTATCCTATAGTATTGTGAAGAATAATAATTGAAATTGATGATAGATGGTCCATTGTTATGTTCCAATTGTGTTTGATCCTCTCCTCTCTCTTCTTCTTCTTCGTTTTATTTTGCTTTGAGTTATTGTGATACATTACTTTAGGAGAATGATTTTGTATCATTTATCTAACATGTCTAACACATAAATTTTTATTGACCGGTCTCAGATAGGTGTGACTTCTATATAAGTCCACTTATGATTGCTTAACATAGCGCTAAATGGTCCCGAATCAGTTTAATTCTCATTAACACTAACATCGACATATTAATTGTGCTAACATCTAACACTTACTTTTATGCTCTTTACATTTATGTCATTTACATTCTTGATTGTATGCTTTTTACTTTATACGTTTTATTGCTTTCTTATTTCAAAATAACAAAAACATCATAAAATGACTAAAACCCTAAAAAACTTTAATGTGATCTTATGGACTTTGTGTTACTATCCCTTGCTTGAGGAGTATTTTGGAATTTGGATCTAAGGACTTAGTGCTTTCCTTTGCTTGGAGTGGTATCTGAAACTTTGTGATCCCTTTCAGATTTTGTGGTTCATCTGAGAGTTTGTGATTCCTCTATACCATTTTGATCTTCAATTCAAGATTAGATGTTCTTTGTGGCTTTGTGACTTTGATATTCATATGTTCACGTGCTTGTTCATCTTGTGCCTCAATCCAAATGGAAATGAATGCTTATTTTGACCAATGTAAAATGCTTGCTCCATCTTATGGTTAGTACACTTGCAGACACAAAGATTTTCTCATGGGCTACCTTATAATAATACCTTTTATTTCATGTCATTTACTTTTGCTCTATAATAGTCTATTCGTCTCAATCCCACTTCTTCATTTTTTAAAACTTCTCCCTATTTCAAAAACTTATTCTTTTCAAACTTCACACCTTTTTCTTAATAAACCTTGACTTTGTCATGAGATCCAGAAAATATTTTTTTTAATAGATGTTAAAACACTTAAGAATTTTTAAACTATTTTCAAAACTTCTAAAAAAGACAAACCTCATCAAACTTATTTTTGTGCCTTTGTGCACTTTTCCTTAGAGCTTTTTTTGAAAGATTGGATATTAGTCTATTCTTGTAGTGATGAAAACCATTATACTTCTACAATATGTTCAGAAGTAATTGATATTTTTCACTTGAATGTTGAGACGTGCTTGTGAGAAAGTCTTAGTAAAACTTCTCCATATAAAGTGTTAGATGATGGCAATGATCTAGAAGAAGGGGTTGAATAGATCACTAATTTATTACAAGAGTGGGCCCTTAAAAATTGGTTTTAAAAATCTGTGCGGAAGCGGTCGAGGAATCAAGTCATCTAAATGAACTGTTATCGAAAAGATCGGATATGCGATAAGACAACTGGAACAACAAATCCAATGAGCAACAAAATTAGTAGTTTGATGATTAATCAATACAAATAATAGCACTTTAGTTTTTCCAATTTCCAATGGCTTATAAAGTGTAAACTTAATTTGATAATATAACAAATAGTTTGTGTGCGATCAATTCATCGAATACGTCGTGGGCAAAACACCCCAAATATTGCTTCCTTTGTAATGTAAGTGCATAATTTTTACAATTACAATCCAAGTGATTGTAATGAGTTTCCAAACCAGATTTTCAGCACTACACTACAACATAATTTTATCAATCAATTAATATTACACAAACATTAACAACTCATAACAAAGAGATAGAGGAAAATAGAACAACACCAGTTTTGTTTAGGCAGTTCCCCTTTCGTCCTAGCTTAGGGTACGTCTGCCCCCAATTCTAAAACTAGAATTGAGGTATGTATTATCTTGTTGCAAAAGTTTATAAAAGAGAATCAATAGTCACCACACACTCAAACCTAGTTTTTGGTGTTGATACTATGTCTTCTCTCCCATTAACTCAAGATGAAACAAGTGCCTCGAACGTGTTAAACAAACCTCTGGTTATGGTTACTTGTCTGAACAACCCCACCGGTCTTCAAACCTTTCACTCGGATGATTTCGATCACACACCGTTCGAACCTAAATCTTCCTTACACAATCCTCCGATTAACGCTACTTCATTGAACGAACCCACCGTTCTTCAATCCCCTTCGCTCGGTTAAATCTGTGAAGCAAAGACTTGGGCAAAAATCCCCAAATCCTCAAGATCTTGGAGGACAAAATCCTAACGATTTTATTCAAGAAAACCCCACTAAAATATCAACCCAAGTAAGATACACAATCCTATGTTTGGACGTTATCACCTCTATAATGCAAATGATCAACAAAAATTGTTATGTGTAATTATTGAGAAAATTCAAGAATGAGAATGAAGATGATGAGAACAATTTAATGTATATCTTTCACTTTTCTTGTTGTATGTTGAAATGATGACACAAAATGAATATATATGATGCCTTGACCAACTAACAAACATAACATCTTTTTGAAAACATACCAGATCAAACAAATAGACATAAGTCAGCGAACTATCGACCTGAGCAAGAGAGGGAGTCGACCTGAGCACACCCGAATGCAAATTATGTATAAAATTAGGCTTTGCATCGACCGGAACATGAGTCGACGCAAGCTTGCTTCAAAAATACAAATTGAAATAGTCATAGTATGAGTCAACCAAAGGGTCGAGGCGAGTAGACCCGAAAGCAAAAGATAAAAAATCAACTTTTATGAGTCGGCCTAAGCAAGGCTTTGAGTCGACTCAAACACTTGAAACTCCCAAAAACAAGTTTTTGCTTATATCTTGGACCATCTAAGCCATGTTCGTGCAGACCTAACTTTCCTAACATGATCAAATGCATACAAAACATATATGGGATGCTCTTATTATGTATAGACACATGACTTTAGAATATTTTGTGCATTGTAAAGCATGAATGAATGCTACGACACAATGACACCGTCCAAATTACAAAGTACTAGCTAATACATGTTTTGACATCATTAAAATAAGGACTGATGCACCTTGCCCTCACATACTCCCCCTCTTTGATGATGGAAAAATAGTTGCAAAAATATTTAACTTATCAAGTAATTTGAGAATCATCCTCCCCCTGACTTTGTGCATTCTTCCAAAAGAAAATCTTATCAATATTTTTATAATAAAGTGTTGCTTTTCTTTTCATTCTCTTCTCTCTCTTTGACAACATCAAAAAGAGAGAAAAACAAGGTCAACGAACCAACATATATCCATATGAACACCATCATATATTTTGCAACAAAGACACATTAACAAACATCCACATAAAATGATATTAATGAAAGAATCATAAACATAAATAGAACAAAAGGCATGTAAAGAAGATTAAGTGAATTACAATTCCAAAATGTTCAATACATCTTAAAAAAAAACGATATGAAAACATAAAATGACATTCAAACATAAAACATGAGATGCACTACATGAAAACAACTCAATCCTCTAAGGTCTCCTCCCCCTTAATGGATGACCCCTCCCTCTAAAATAGTAATTTGGAGGTGGTGGTTGTTGCTCATCCAAGCGTTCAGTAAGTTCTAAAACAGCTCTATTTAGAGTGTTGAAACTGGTCGTGAGAGCGTGATTCTGACCATCCGAAGTTTCAGCCAAAGTATCTAACCAACATATCACAGTGGAGGCAAACAAATCAAATTTCTCTGTTTGAGATTGAAGTTGGTTTTGCAAAGCGGTGAACCTCTCCTCTTGCATAGTGGCAAACTCTTGTTGTTAGAGCTGCATGTTTCTCAACATGTCAAGAGGTTCATCATTGTTTTGTTGAGGTCTAGGTGGAGAAGGAGGCATATAGTATGAGTCTTGCTGATACCAATCATTTGTTGGAGGCATGTAGGATGAACCTAGATTCGTTCACCCGGTGTGTTACCATTCACCCCCATCCTTAATTAGCATAGGGATCTTGAGTAGGTGAGTGACCCGACCAATCGATGTTATCTTGATCAGCATCATGATGATCAGTCTCCATCTCATGAGGTTCTTCTTATTCCTCGTCTTCATCTTCATCTTCATTCAAATCCTCAACCATTGAACTTGAGGCTTTCATCCTGAACCTGTAGCATTTCTCTTCACGATCCCAAATATAACCCATCATAGTTAGGGTCTTTTGATAGAATTCCTGATCATCCGTCAAAGAAATACATGGAAGCCTCTGAACACCAATGTTAGCCTTATTCAGAATGCTTTGAATGAAGGAGGCATAACATAGGGTTGTACCTCGACCGGAATCCCTCAAAGCAAAAATCCTACTAGCAATATAATGCTGCCAATGAAATTTGATTTTATTTTTCAGAACAAAAAACAAGTGTACCTCTACTTGGTCGACACGAGAACACCCTCCCTTGTTGGGACGGAGGATATGGTATACAATCCATTGAAGAATCCTATCAATTGGTTTCAAGCGACCAGTTGTAATAGATCTGGGAAACAATTCACTAGCAATAATTTCATCAAAGTAAGGATTTTTCAACATAGAATTCAAAGTTGTCTTGAACTCATAGCCAGGAGAAAATATGGTATCAGTTATTTTGATATTAGAAGAGAACCGTGGACACATGGTAAGGACATCTTTCCAAGTATTGGCATCTACATGAAGTCTTTTACTAACTATCTTATAATCAAAATTGTAATCATCAAACTTCCCATGTATGCCTGTGTAAAATAATCGGACCAAAACTTCATTCTATTTTGTGTCACATTCAAGGAACGGATAAAACTCTTGAAAGTCAAGAAATTTAACAATCTCTTGAATGTGCATGTGTTCATCCATTTTTGGGTAATACACAAATCGTTTGACAATTGATCGTTTGCTAAAAAAATTCTCAAATGAGTCAGCGAGTTCAGTTGAGAGTTAAGATAAAGCGTTTACCGCAACATTTGACCGAGGTTGTGACGTACCAGCTTGAGAGGTTGCAGCTCTTATGGTTCTTTTTCCTCTTACTCTTCCAGATTCCATGGAAACTTCAATTTTGATGAAGATGAATAATATTCGAGTATGATTAATGAAGACAAACCCACTTGAAGACTTATGAACCCTTAAAATTTCTATTTTGATGAGGTTTTTGAGAAATGGGTTTTGAGGGTTTTTAGCGTTTTATAGAGACTTCTAGAGTTTGTGAGAGGAGAAGTAAGATGAGGAGAGTTGTAAATGTAAATGATGATGAATTAAATCAAGAAAATGAGTCAATATTATTAATGAGTCAAAATTCCAAGAGAAGAAGAATGAAAAGCTTCAATTTCCAAGGAATTTTTCAGCATTTCAAAGCGACGCGTCAATCTAAACTTAGGATGCATCGATACAAGCTGTACAAAAATGCAGAAATTTGAACTATAACAGTGTGAGTCAACCTATGGGTGGACCTGTGGTCACCCGATTCAAAACATCTTAAAATAATGATGGAGTGAGTTGACTTATGCCATGTTTAGGTCGACTCATGCAGTGCAAACATGTAAAAATGGAAATTTTCAAGTTATGTATGCATCAACCAATAATAAATAACAAGCCACACATATTTCAAAAATTTAAATGGATTAAATTTGGTCCAAACCATAGAATAAACATCAAGATAACACTCATCATTGCATAATTTCTTACATATATATGTGATCAAGAATAGTCAAATAGAGAGGAATGATATTACCTCCAATGAAGATGGATGATCGATGCGCTCACATGGCTTGGTCTTTCTCAATATAGTTAATCAAAATATAGACAATCATAGATATAGAACATGCAATCATTTAATTTTAAACACGATCTGAGATATCGAGAACACCAAGTTCCCTACGGATGTTAAAGAAAGGCTCTGTCGCAAGTGGTTTTGTGAAAATATCAGCAAGTTGATTCTTGGTATCAACATGCTCAAACACATCATCACATTTCTCTACGTGATCCTTAAGGAAATAATGGTGAATTTCAATATGCTTCGTGCGTGAATGTAGTACATGGTTTTTGGTTAAGTTAATGGCGCTTGTATTATCACACAAATGGGAATACGTTCAAGTTTAACATTGAAGTCAAGTAATTTTTGCTTGAGCCACAAGACTTGGGCACAACAACTACCGATCGCAATGTACTCCGCCTCGGCTATTGATAAAGCGCCGGAAATTTTCTTTTTGCTATGCCAACTCACCGAGGAATTTGAGAAAAAATGACAAGTGCCACTCGTGCTTTTCCTATCCAATTTGCAACCGACAAATTCAGAATCAGAATAGCCAACCAAAGAGCAATCACTTCCCTTGGAATACCATCGTCTATACTTTGAAGTACCACATAGGTATCTAAGTATGCATTTGACAACTTTTAAATGTGATTCCTTGAGACATGATTGATACCTAGCACACATACATACACTAAACATGATATCCGGTCGAGAAGCGGTAAGATAGAGGAGAGAACCTATCATACTTCTATATTTCTTTACATCCACATCCTTACCATTCTCATATTGATTCAAGTTAACACATGTAGGCATTGGAGTATCAATTGCTTTAGAGTTAGCCATGTCGAAACGCTTGAGTAGCTCGGAGCAATACTTCGTCTGGCTCACGAACATTCCTTCTTCGATTTGCTTAATTTGCAATCCGAGGAAGTATTTTAGCTCCCCCGTCATGCTCATCTCGAACTCTCCCTGCATCAACTTAGAGAGTTCATTGACCATATTTATGTTAGTAGAATCCAAATATTATATCATTTACATATACCTGTACCAAAATAGAGTGTTTTCCTTGACGTTTAATGAAGAGAGTTGTATCAACCTTCCCTCTTGAGTACCCATGGTCCGTAAAAATTTACTAAGACGCTCATACCAAGCCCTAATGGCTTGCTTGAGACTGTACAAAGCATGTTTAAGCTTATAAACATGACTTGGATACTCATGAGATTCAAAACTAGGAGGTTGAGCTACATATACCTCTTCATTAATGTATCCATTTAGAAAAGCACTTTTTACATCCGTTTGAAATAATTTGAAAATTTTAGCACATGTGTAAGCATGAAAAAGACGTATAACCTAGAGTCGGGCAACAGGAGCATAAGTTTTCTCATAATCTATGCCTTCCTCTTGGTTATAACCTTGCACTGCTAAGCGCGCTTTATTTCTTGTTATGACTCCATTCTCGTCAATTTTGTTCCTAAACACCCATCTGGTGCCAATTACTCGATGGCCTCATGGAGGGGGACAAGGTCTCAAACTACATTTATTTTAAATTGATTTAATTCCTCTTGCATTGATAAAAACTAATATTCATCGACTAAGGCCTCTTTAGAGTTTTTAGGCTCAACCTAAGAGACGAAAGCAAAGTGATAACAAAATTTACTTAGCTTGGATCGCGTAGTTGCTCCCTTTGAAATGTCACCGAGTATCTTGTCGATAGGATGGTCCTTAGAGGACTTCCAAGCTAGAGGAAGGTCATCGTTTTTATTCGGATGATCCTCCTCAATCTCCTCAGGATGGTGATCTTTTTTCTCCTCAACTTTCACTAATTTAGGTTGATCAGTCTCTTTTTCAATGTCCTTGAGTATGTCTTCTGAAGATACACCTGCACCATGAAAACAAATATCTTTTCTGACATTTTTCGGATAAGATTCATCAAAAGTAACATGTACGGATTCTTCAACAATAAGTAACCTTTTATTAAATATCCTATATGCCTTACTAGCTTGAGAGTATCCAAGAAAGATACCTTCACCGGCCTTTGAATCAAACTTGCCAAGGTTCTCCTTACCATTATTCAATACAAAAAATTTACAACCAAAAATATGAAGATATGTTGTGTTAGGCTTCCTTTCTTTTAAAAGCTCATATGGAGTTTTGTTGAGAATAGGACGGATAAACACCCTATTCAAAACATAACACGTCGTACTAATAGCATCGGCCCAAAAGTATTTAGGAAGGTTACTCTCATTGATCATAGTTCTTCCAAGTTCTTCTAAAACACGATTTTTACGTTCCACTACTCCATTTTGTTGAGGAGTACGTGGAGCTGAAAAATTATGATCAATTCCTTACTTATCACAAAATTCTTCAAAGAGGTGATTTTCAAATTCACCTCCATGATCGTTTCAAATTATAACAATGTTTGTATTCAATTTGTTTTGAGAGAGCTTGGAAAACTTCTCAAAAGCAAAAAAAGTATCACTCTTGCTTGCTAAGAAAATAGTCCAACAAAACCTAGAGTAGTCATCCACTATTACAAAACCATAGTAATTACAACCTAGGCTTTTGATCTTAGATGCTCCAAAAATATTCATATGGAAGAGTTCAAGGGGTCTCATTGAAGAAACAACATTTTTAAATTTAAACGAGATCTTTGTTTGCTTCCTCCATTTGGCAAGCATCACATAAGTGATATTTGGAAAATTTTGATTTTGGTTAGTCTGACTACTAGATCCTTAGAGACTACTTTGTTTAGCAAATCAAAGTTGACATGCGCTAAACGCCTATGCGATAGCCATGAATCTTCACTCATGGTGACAAGACATTTAGTACTAATCAATGATACTTCACTCAAGTCAAGCATATAGACATTGTTAACCTTCAGGCCTTTGAACACATCATCCTTATCATCATTATGTTAAATCATACAACAATCTTTTAAAAATGAAACTTTATAGCCTAGGTCACATAATTGACTAATGCTAATTAGATTGTGTTTAAGACCTTCAACTAATAGCACGTCTGAGATAGTAGTAGAAGAGGGATTACCTACACTACCTTTGTCGAGTATAACTCCCTTGTTATTGTCACCGTAGGTTACGGATACTTTCTTATTCGCCACAAAGTCGATGAATAAGAAAATGTCTCCCGTCATGTGTCTTAAACATCTAATATCGAGAAACTATCTTCTCTCTACAGACTCAAGACATTGTACCTACACAAATCAAACAAGAGAAATAGGTACCCAATTATTATTGAGTCCTTGGGTGTGAGTGAACCTTTGGTTGCATTTGGGAAACCATTGGAAAATACCTTTAGGAACCAAGAATATCCTAAGTCGGCATTTGGCAATGGTGTGGCCCTTCTTGCAACAATATAAACAAGTACAGTTAATATGGGAATTAAATTTGATATCTTTATCTCTAATCACATATGTATACTTTTGATATGGATTATTCATGCTTTCTCTAAAATGTGACCTATCAATAGCAAATATGACTTTAGGTTTTAGAGCCTTGTCTAAGTTGGCTTTAAGAGATCTAACCTCCTTTTGACAAATATGTCAAGTTTCACAACCCCAAATTAACCAAGTACTTTTGTCCTCTTCAATATCATATTTTTTTGCTTCCACCATAGAGTTCTTAAGAGCTTCTAATTCCTTTTCGAAATTGGAAATATTTTTCTCTGTGTGTGAAATTTTTTGCTTATTTGAAGCTAAGCGTTTAAAAGCTTCTTTAGCATCATGATGTAATGTATCAAAAGCCTTTTGCAATTCCAAATGAGACATTTTGTTAGAGTGATCATATTTAGAGTGTCTTACCTCTTTCTTCTTCCTTTGGTGAGCCATGAGACAAAGGTTGACAAATTCGTCTTCATCATTTGAGCTATCTTCACTAGAAGATTCACTATCACTTTCCCAAGCAATGTATGCCCTTCTAGGTTTTCCCGATTTCTTTTGTTGACGAATTTTCTCCTTTCCTTTGTCTTTCTTTCTCAATGGACAATCTGGCTTATAATGACCAGTCTTTCCACAATTGTAGCATGACCCTTTTGATTTGCCACTCTTGTTGCCTTCATTTTTAGAGGACTTTGATTATCGTTAGAAATTGATGAGATTCTTGTCCGAGTGTTGAATACCAATTTTCCAAACATATATATTATATCTTCTCACAAAGAGTCTCATATCTTGACTTGTATCTTCATCATCATCATTAGATTCACTTCCACTTTTCTCTTGTATTGAGGACTTTGAGATAGAAGCCTTAAGAGCAATAGATTTCTTGTTTGTGTCTTTCACCTTCTCTTTCTTTTCTCTTTTCTCATGTTTGTCAAGACTAATGAGCACTTGCTCATGTTCATCAAGCTTACCAAATAAAGTTGTGATGTCCAATTTAGTGCGATCATTGGCTTCCTTGATCACCGTGACCTTTGGTTTCCATTCCCTATTAAGACACCTAAAAAGTTTATTAGTAGTAACTTCATTGGAAATGGGTCTTCCAAGTGTATTTAATCGATTGATTACATGAGAAAATCTCTTTTGCATTTCAGCAATGGTTTCACCTTGCTTCATGTGAAAGTGATCAAACTCTTGTGTCAAAGTATTGATTCGAGCTAGTTTGACATCATGAGTTCCCTCATGGGAAACTTGCGATGCATCCTACATAGCTTTAGCAGTAGTACAATTGGAAAATCTATAATATTCATCAACTCTCAAAGAAGATATTAGAATATTTCTAGCTTTCTAATCGTAACTGTACTTTTTCTCATCTTCTACGTTCCATTGTGCTTTCGGCTTAGGCACAACAACATTATTCCCATCGGTCATGGTTATTTCCATAGGACCATTTTGAATAACATTACATACCTTTCTATCAATGGAATTTATATGCGCACACATATAATCTTTCCAATAACTATAGTTCTCACCTGTAAAAACCGGTGCTCTATTGTAAGCCCATTTCGGTTCGTTAGCCATTTTCTAAAAACTTATATGCAAAGCACTAGATGAATTGGTGCTCGTGATACCACTTGTTAGACGAGGGCAATGATATAGAAGGGGGTTGAATAGATCACTAATTTATTACAAGAGTCGGCACTTAAATATTGGTTTTGAAAATTTGTGTGAAAGCGGCCGAGGAACCAAGTCATCTAAACAAACCGTTATCGAAAAGATCGGATATGCGACAAGCCAAATGGAAAAAAACAAATCTAATGAGAAAAAAATTAATAGTTTGATGATTAATCAATAAAATATTAGCACTTTAGTTTGACAATGTAACAACCAGTTTGTGTGCGATCAATTCGCCGATACTTGGTGTGCAAAACACCCCAAGTATTGTTTCCTATTTAATGTAAGTGCGGAATTTTTAATATTACAATCCAATTGATTGTAATGAGTTTTCAAACCAGATTTTCAGCACTACACTATAACAGAATTTTATCGATCAATTGATATTACACAAACGTTAACAATTATAAATAAAGATATAGAGAAAGAGAGAACAACATCGAATTTGTTCAGGAAGTTCCCCCCTTAGGGTACGTCTTCCCCCGATTCTAAAACTAGAATTGAGATATGTATTATCTTGCTACAAAAATTTATACAAGAGAATCAATAGTCATCACACACTCATACCTAGTTGTTAGTGTCAATACTATGTCTTCTCTCCCCTTGATTCAAGATGAATCAAGTGTCTCAAATGTGTTGAACAAACCTCTGATTATCGATACTTGTCTGAACAACCCCATCGGTCTTCAAACCTTTCACTCGGCTGATTTCGATCACACACCGTTCGAACCAAAATCTTCCTCACACAATCCTTTGGTTAACGCTACTTGATTAAACGAACCCACCGTTCTTCAATCCCCTTTGCTCGGCTAAATTTGTGAAGCAAAGACTTATGCAAAAACCCCAAATCCTAAAGATCTTGGAGGACAAAACCCTAATGGTTTTATTCAACAAAAACCCACCAAAATCTCAACCCAAATGAGATACACAATCCTACGTTTGGACGTTATCACCTTAATGATGCAAAAGATCAACAAAAATTATTATGTGTAATTGTTGAGAAAACACAAGAGTGAGGGTGAAAATGATGAGAACAATTCAGTGTATATCTTTCACTTTTCATATTGTATGTTGGAATGATTAGACAAAATGAATATATATATATATATATATATATATATATATATATATATATATATATATATATATATATATATATATATATATATATGATGCCTTAACCAACTAACAAATATAACAACATTTTAAAACATAGCAGATCAGAAAAATAGTCACATGTCAGCAAACGGTTGACCTGAGCACACCCAAATGCAAAACTATGCAAAAAATTAAGCTATGCGCCCACCAAAACAGGGTCATGTGTCGACTCAAGCTTTCTTCAAAATGACAAATTTGAATGATTACAGTATGAGTCGACCAAAGGGTTGTGTGAGGAAGATTTTGGTTCAAACGGTGTGTGAAATTTGTGATCTATTCACCTCCCCCCCCCCCCCCTCTAGATCGAAGCCTATCGCCTAACAAGTGGCATCAAGAGCTCTGATTCATTCCATGCTTAAGATATATTTCTTAGAATAATGACTACCAAACCTAGAGTTGCATACAATAGAGCACCAATTTTCACCGGCAAAAATTATGGCTATTGGAAAGCACTTATGCGTATTCATGTCAACTCCATTGACAAAAGTATTTGGAATGCAATCCAAAATAGTCCAAATGAAATAACTATGACCAATAAAGATGGTGTCACAATACCTAAACCGAAAGAACGTTGGGATGATAATGATAGGAAATTATGGTCACATGATTGGAAAGCGAAAAACATTCTCACTTCCACCTTAGGAGTTGATAAGTTTTATCGCATTTCTTATTGTGAGACCGCCAAAGCTACGTGGGACGCATTCGATATTTCCTATGAGGGTACTAATGATGTCAAACAAGCTAGGATCAACACATTGAATCAAGAGTTTGAGTTATTCCATATTGAGCATGGTGAAACCATTACGGATATGCGAAAACGGTTCACGCATCTTATAAATCAGTTAAATGCACTAGGTAATCTTGTTTCCAATGAACTTTATACTAACAAATATTTGAGATGTTTAAGTAGGGAATGAAAACCAAAGGGAAATAAATTCATTGCTCTAAATACTTCTAACTCAAGGCCTTCTCTAGATACGAGAAGCAATACGAAAAGCGATCGAAGAGTGAGAAAGGGAAAGACAAAGAAGAAGGAAAGAAATCCATTGCTCTAAATAATTCTAACTCAAGGCCTTCTCTATATGAGTAAAGGGATAGTGAACCTAAAGATTGTTAGAACACAGATTGGTTCTTAATAATATCTCTATGTTTTGATGATAACTATTATGAAATTTTGTATTTAAGAATTATATACTCTAAAATTTGCTTAAGAATGTTTGCTGCAGATGTTAAAGAAAATATCACTCCAGAAGAAAATCAGACCTGAACATAAGAAATATGCAAGGCTCTGAAGCGTCAGAAGCATTCCTTAGAAGATTCTGAACGTTGCCATCAGAAGACTCTGAGTGTTGCCTCCAGAAGGATCTGAAGCAAAAGCTCCAGAAGAATCTGAAGCAAGTCAGAAGCATCTGAACTAATGAAGAATTCTGTATGAAAAGTTTTCAAGCATAGTTAATTCAGAAGACTATAAGAGTACTAACGCTGCCAGTACTGAGGATATGACCCAAAACTCTGCTCTGAACTTATACACGCTAAAAGCACACTTGCTGCAAAGACTCTGATTCAGCAAAACTCTGATCAACATCAGAAGGCCCTGATCAAATTAGACTTTAATGATTCTTGCTGAAAATTGTTGAAGAAGAATTCAAAGATTATGTCCGTTGGAATATCCAAACGACTCTTTCCTTATTTATGCTAGACACAAGAACACAGACAAAAAAGATTTCTCTGTGCTTTCTTCTTCTAGGAAAGGTCACTTGATGTGAAGACAAAAAGGGCTCAAACCTTTTGGTACACACTTCTCAACGTGAAAAAAAAAACTCTTGGATCACTGTGCCTATAAAAGCAAGTCTCCACTCATCTTCTTCAGTTGACGAAATACTTGAAAATAATTCATTATCAAAGCTCTCATTCAACTAATATATTCTTGCTAGAATTAATTTCTTTATTCTTAATCTTAAGTGAAAAATCACAGTTGTGATAAAGCTTTATTAGAAGCATCTTAACACTTGTATTTATTATTACATTTGATTGTAAGAAAACCTTAAGAAGATCCAGTTAGGATCAGTAGTTCTTGAGAAGACTTTGAACAGTTGTTCTTAGTGCTTACTATTGTAATCAGTTGATTAAATAGTGGATTAAGTCCTTGATTGAGAAAGGCAAATCACTCTAGAAAGGGTGGACTGGAGTAGTTGAGTTCAACGAACCACGGTAAAAATACTTGAGTTTTTACTTCTAAGTTTTTATCTTCATACTTATTCAACCCCCCTTCTAAGTATTTTCTCACCTTCAGTTGGCATCAGAGCTCCGGTTCTGTGTGTGCTACCACCTTACAGTGACAGAAAAGATCCAGTGAGAAAAACTTTGATATATATTTGGTTGTTACTATGGTTGATACTTCAATATCTAACATTAAAAACAAAGATGAAGAAAGGGACAGAATCAACACTAAACCCCCTATGTTTGATGGGGAGAAATTTGATTATTGGAAAGACAGGATTGAAAGTTTTTTCCTTGGTTATGATGCTGATTTATGGGATTTGGTCATAGATGGATATGTTCATCCCATTGATGGGAATGGCAAGAAAGTAGATAGAAAATCTATGACAGAAGCCCAAAAGAAGGAATTTAGAAATCACCACAAGGCTAGAACAATATTGTTAAATGCAATATCTCACACTGAGTATGAAAATATAGAAACTGCATTTGACATGTTTGAGTCCTTGAAGATGACTCATGAGGGAAACTCTCAAGTCAAGGAAACAAAGGCTCTGGCTCTAATTCAGAAGTATGAAGCCTTCAAGATGGAAGAAGCTTAATCTGTTGAAGCCATGTTCTCCAGATTTCAAATACTCACAGCTGGACTAAAGGTTTTGGATAAAGGATACTCTACTGCTGATCATGTGAAAAAGATCATCAGAAGCTTACCTACCAGATGGAGACCTATGGTGACTGCGCTGAAAATGGCTAAAGATCTGAACAAGATTTCCTTGGAGGAACTAATCAGTTCACTAAGGAGTCACGAAATTGAACTTGAGGAAGATGAACCTCAAAAGAAAGGTAAATCAATTGCCTTAAAATCTAATAAATCTGCTAAAGCATTGCAGGTAATAGAAGAAAGCTCTGAAGAATCCTCATCTGAAGAGAAGATGAACTATCCATGCTATCCAGAAGAATAAACAAACTCTGGAAGCATAAAGGAAAAAAGTTCAGAAACTTCAGGAAGCCTGACCAAAGAAAAGAATCTTCTGGACACAGAAGATATGGCAAAAAGGAGGTTGTCTGCTACGAATGTAAAGAACCTGGGCATTACAAAAATGAATGTCCAAAGTTGTTGAAAGAAAAACCTAAAAGAAAATCTGATAAGAAGAAGAAGGTTCTAATGGCTACCTGGGATGATTCAGATACATCTGAATCTGAGTCAGAAGAGGAATGTGCCAATGTAGCATTGATGGCTGACATAGAAGATCAGGAGGAAGGAATTTTAAGATCTGAATCTGACTCTGAATCTGACTCTGACGCTGAAGAGGTAATGGCTAAACTCACTAAAGATGAACTTATCAAAGTGTTATCAAAAGTTCTGAAGAGCTATAACAATATTAAGCTCAAATACAAGAAGCGTCAAAGCAATCTTGTATCTGAAAATAATATTCTCAAATCAGAAGTGGCTGAGCTAAATGAAAAGAACTTAAAAATGAAAAATGATTCTGAATTAGCTCAACAAGACTCTGATTCTGAAACTGAGTCTGAATGCAAAAATATTTTGGAAAAATATGACTACAACTTTCAGAAGGTTCTTGCTAAAAGCATAGACAGAAGCAAAATGGCTTCTATGATCTATGGAGTTAGCAGAATTAACAGAAAAGGAATTGGATATAAATCTTCTTCTGGAAAGGATTTAAATGCAAAACCTGTTGATAAAATTATCATCAAGAAGACTCCTTTATATTCCCACTTTAAATTTGGTCACTTGAATGATATTGAACACACTCGTTCTGAAAAGAACATTCATGTGTTTAAATCTAAGGCTAGTCAGAATAAACCTTATGTTGAAAAACAGAAGTTTAGACAAACCTTCAGAACAACTAACCCAAAAGGACCCAAGAAGATCTGGGTACCTAAAAGTAAAATAATTCATGTTGCAGATGTTCTTAGCAGCAAGGTCAGGACGCCAATCATGGTACCTGGACTCTGGATGCTCGCGACACATGACAGGAGAAAGGTCTATGTTCCAAAGTCTGGAGCTTAGATCTGAAGGTGATGTGAAATTTGGAGGGAATCAGAAGGGCAAGATCATTGGATCTGGCACTATTGGAAATGATAACCTTCCCTCTATTACTAATATTTTACTTGTAGAAGGATTAAAGCATAATCTATTGTCCATAAGTCAATTAAGTGACAATGGTTATGACATAACCTTTAATCAAAAATGTTGTAAAGCTATTAGTCAAAAGGATGGCTCAATCCTATTTAGTGGAAAGAGGAAGAACAACATTTATAAAATAAACCTTTCAGAACTTAAGGTTCATAATGTCAAATGTCTCTTGTCTGTTAATGAGGAGTAATGGGTCTGTCACAGAAGATTGGGGCATATTAATATGAGACGTATATCTCAGATTAATAAACTTAATCTTGTTAGAGGACTTCCTAATTTAAAGTTCACCTCAGATGCTCTTTGTGAAGCATGTCAAAAAGGGAAGTTTTCAAAATCATATTTTAAATAAAAAAATGTTGTTTCTACTTCCAGACCATTAGAATTACTTCATATTGATCTGTTTGGACCAGTGAAAACTGCATCCATCAGAGGCAAGAAGTATGGATTAGTCATTGTTGATGACTATAGTAGATGGACATGGATAAAGTTCTTAAAACACAAGGATGAGTCACATTTTGTGTTCTTTGACTTCTGCAAACAAGTCCAGAATGAAAAAGATTTCAAAATTATAAAAGTCAGAAGTGATCATGGTGGTGAATTTGAAAACAAATATTTTGAAAAATATTTTAATGAAAATGGCATTGCTCATGATTTTTCCTGTCCTAGAACTCCACAACAGAATGGGGTCGTAGAGAGGAAAAATAGAACTCTGCAAGAAATGGCCAGAACCATGATCAATGAGACTAATCTGGAAAAGCACTTTTGGGCAGAAGCAATCAACACAACCTGTTACATTCAGAACAGAGTGGCTGTAAGACCTCTTCTGGAGAAGACTTCCTATGAATTGTGGAAGAACAGAAAGCCCAACATTTCATATTTTCATCCTTTTGGATGTATTTGCTATATGTTGAATACTAAAGAAAATCTGAACAAGTTTGATTCTAAAGCACAGAAGTGTTTCATGCTTTGGTATTCTGAACGCTCTAAAGGCTACAGAGTATACAATACTGAAACACAGATTGTGGAAGAATCTATTCATGTTAGATTTTATGATAAGCTTGGCATTGAAACGCCAAAGCAGTTTGAAAGTTCTGCAGATAGAGAAGTAATTCTCACAAACTCTGAAGACTCAGAGGCAGACAAAGCTCAAGTGAAGGAACCAGAAGCAACGCCAGATGCAATTCCTTTGACTTCTTAGATGAATCACTTAAACATTTCTGAAGAATCAACTGTTAGAGGATCATCTTCCAGAATCAAAGCTTCTCATCCAGAGAATGTTATCATTGGAAAGAAGGATGACCCTATCAGAACAAGATCCTTCCTTAGATCATCTGAAGCATCATTATTTGGATTGGTGTCAGTAATTGAACCAACTTCTGTAGATGAAGCTCTGCAAGACAATGATTGGATTATTGCCATGCAAGAAGATCTAAATTAGTTCACCAGAAATGATGTGTGGGATTTAGTTCCAAGACCAAAAGGATTCAACATAATTGGAACTAAATGGGTCTTCAGAAACAAGCTTAATGAGAAAGGAGAAGTTGAAAGAAATAAGGCAAGGCTAGTTGCTCAAGGTTACAACCAACAAGAAGGAATTGATTATACAGAGACTTATGCTCCTGTTGCAAGGTTAGAGTATATTCGTTTACTCATTTCTTTTGCTGCACAATATAACATCACTCTATATCAAATGGATGTTAAAAGTGCCTTTCTAAATGGTATTATAGAAGAAGAAGTTTACGTTCACCAGCCTCCTGGTTTTGAGAGTGAAAAATTCCCAGAACATGTTTTCCAACTAAAAAAATCTATGTGTGGTTTAAAACAAGCTCCCAGAGCTTGGTATGAGAGATTAAGCAATTTTCTTCTGGAGAAAAACTTCATCAGAGGCAAAGTGGACACTACACTCTTTTGTAAAACATTTAAGAAAGATCTTCTAATTTGTCAAATATATGTGGATGATATCATATTTGGATCTACCAATACTATGCTGGGAAAAGAGTTTGCTCAATGTATGCAGGCAGAATTTGAAATGAGCATGATGGGAGAATTGAGATTCTTTCTGGGAATTCAAGTCAACCAAACTCCAGAGTGCACTTACATTCATCAGACCAAATATGTTAAAGAACTTCTGAAGAAATTTAACATGACTGATAGTAAGATGGCAAAGACTCCCATGCATCCAACTAGTACACTAGGCAAGGAAGAGGTAAGTAAGAAAGTAGATCAGAAACTCTACAGAGGTATGATAGGATCTCTTCTCTACTTAACTGCTTCTAAACCTGACATTTTGTTCAGTGTATGCTTTTGTGCAAGATTCCAATCAGATCCTAGAGAATCACACTTAACAGCTATTAAGAGGATTCTAAGGTATCTGAAAGGTACTTCTAATGTGGGTTTGTGTTACAGAAAATCTGATGATTTCAAATTAGTTGGATTCTGTGATGCTGATTACGCTAGAGACAGAGTGGAAAGAAAAAGTACTTTTGGATGTTGTCAATTTCTAGGAAGAAATCTAATCTCTTGGTACAGCAAGAAGCAACCCACAATTGCACTATCAACTACAGAGGCAGAATATATTGTTGTTGCTGGATGTAGCACGCAGATGCTCTGGATGAAAAGTTAGCTAGAAGACTATCAGATATTTGAAAGTAACATTTCTATATTCTGTGATAATACTTCTGCTATATGTTTGTCTAAAAACCCCATTTTACACTCTAAGGCAAAACATATAGAAATTAAACATCATTTCATCAGAGACTATGTTCAGAAGGGAATCATAAACTTAGCCTTTGTTGATACAGATCATCAATGGGCAGATATTTTCACAAAACCCCTTGTTGAAGATAGATTCAAATTTATTCTGAAAAATATTGGTATGGATTTGTGTCCAGAATAATATTTGTCAGAAGCAAATTTTTCAGATGATAAATGTTTATCACTCTGAAGTATTTCATCTGTTGCTTATTAGATTTATGTTTATTTGTGTGCATCTGAACTAACCAATCTCAGAGGATCTGAACGTTGGTTAACGTTTCATTTCTCAAGAGAATTCAGAAGCACATGCAAGCAAACATGTGTCACTCTAAACCTGCAAAGATGGCGTGTACACTACTGAAGAGACGTTTGAGGTATGGTTTGAATAGTGAAAATCTTGATTTTCCCCCCAATTTGTCACAATCAATTAATGCTTGAAATGATTTTTATTCTCTTTCATTAATTGTCATTAATTGCTATGTGTAAACGTGCTTTGAATGTCTGTTTGAATGCCTAATTGTGCTTCTATAAATACCACATCTCTCACCATTTTCACACTTTTCACAACACAAACAAGTTTATGCATTTCTGTCTTCTGTTCTCTCTTCACAAAAACCCTAAACCCTCGTCAAAATCATCTTCAATGGCAACCTCATCTTCTACAGCAGCTCAGTTTCAATCAACCATGGCTGCAGTTACTTCTGCAAATATGGGTGTGACTCTATACACGACACCTAAAAGGACTTTGTTAACTCCTGTTGACAAACTTGAAGTTCTCTGTGAATCAATGGTGGAATTTGATTCATTAGCTGAAAATGGATTTGAATTTCGTTCAATAATTGATGCTCAAGGCTGGGTAAAATACTTTGACAGATTATTTGGACCAGTTTACCCTCATCTGGTGAAATAATTCTGGATACATGCTTCTGTTTATCCCAAATTCATCTTGTCTTCTGTTCTGGGTAAGGAGATTATAATTACAGAAGATCTAATCAGGAAACTCATAGGGTATGAGGAGACTGATGGAGTATGTCATCTTCCAGCTGGGCGTGTAGACATGGAAGAAGTTTATGAGGAAGTCATGACTTCTGGACAGGCATCTAACAAATTCAAAGATCTGAAGCCTGACTACAAAATCTGGGCAAAAAATTTTATGGGATGCATTCATCACAGAAAATCTACAAATTCTCCAGATTATGTGAACAATGAACAGCTCTACTTCATGTACTGTTTAAGTCAGAGCACTAAGGTAGATCTCCCTTACATTTTGTTCATGCATTTATGGAACCATATCAATGCTTCAAGAGAATCTGTAAAAGATAAGGGTCAGAAGATCAGAACATGGATTCCCTTTGGAAGGTTAATTTCAGATATTCTAACAGAGAATGGTCTGGTGACTGCTCTGTATGCTGTTGGAGTCAAGGATGAACTTGAATCTATTGTTAGAAAACCTCTGAATGCCAAGAGTCTTCAGAGACTAAAAATTGTAGAGGAACTCACATCTGCACCCAAGAAGCTGAATATCTTTGAACTCAGTCAGAAGCGAATTCCAGTTGAAAACTACCCACTGTTCTGTGCTGAAGAACCAAGGGAAATAATTGTGAGATATATTGATGCTTGCAAGGCAGATGGAACGCCCGTTCCTGCAGATATTCTGAAAAGAGCAAGAGAACCAATGCCTGATGGAGGAAATGAGAGCACAAGGAAAAGAGGTCAATCAGAAGCAGAAGAAGTTGCTGCTCAGAAGAAGCCAAAAATTGCTGACAAGCCTCAGAAGCTGATCAAGAGGAAAGCATCTGGAGACGCCCCCTCTGTTCCCACAAAGCGAATCAAGATTAAAGGTACCAAATCTTCTGTATCTTCTTTCAATAACATTGTTTTAAATGAATCAACATTCAATTCTATTCCAAAACCACCTCCTACTCAGAAACAATTTGTTCCTGCTCCATCTCATAATTCTGAATCATTAAAAATTCCTTCCCCACAAAAATCATCTGATACTGTTTCCACCACTCCTGTAAAACCTTCTACTAATCAATCATTTGCACCAACAATAACAACAACACCAGCAAATCAAACTCCACCACCAATAACAAAACCAACAGAACAATCAGAACCACAACAACAACCAGAACAACAACAACAACCAGAACAACAACAATCCAACACATCTGAACCTATTGCATCTGCACAAATTACTTCTCAACCACCTACATCTGAACAACCTGCATCTGAACCTCCATCAAAACCCTCTGATCATCAATCAGAACCAACCAACCCATCTGAAACAAATATACCTGAGACAGAAATTCTAGAAGTTACACCTCTCAAAACTGTTTTTGAAGTGTCTTTTACATCTTGTACTCTAACCACATCCTCAAACTCATCAGAATCTGATATACACCTAGATATTCTGTCACCTCCCTCTCTCCGAAATCTTGTAGTTAACCAACCAGCACCACCTGTTTCATCAAACTCTCTCCTTCTCAATCCCATTCCAAAACCTAAGCCAAGGAGATCTGAATTTGTATCTCGTGCTTCTTTTAAACCACTCCCCACTGATCCACTTTCTTATGTTTTGAAAGTTAAAAATTTCTATGACAGAATTGAACCATCTGACACTATCACCCCTCTTAAACCCAAGCTTTCCATCATTCTACCATCTGTTCTTCAAACCTACATAAAAGAACTGCCAGAAATGACTTCATCAGAACCTCTTTTATCTGATAAGTCTGCATTCATTCCTTACTCTTCTACTGTATTTGATGTTGTTTCCTATGCATCAGATGCAAAACCATGTATGTTGAATGCTTTAGTCAGATCCAAACCTGTCATTTCATCTGATCCTCCATCCATACCCTTCTACCCTCGCCCTCTGATCACCATTCCAAAATTCACCATTCCACCTTCACCTCAACCCAAGCCAATCACATTGGAAACTCTCCTAAAGCCTAAACCTAGGCTGAATGTTGATCATTTATTTACAAGTATTTTGAATGAAATAGAGATGCATTTAGGCTCTGTATAGAGGAAGTACTTATCAACAATGGATGCAAATAAATCTGATGCTATTTGGAATAGCTTCATCAACAAATTCAATACTGTAGCATCAAATCTGAAGAACGTATGTTCTGATGATGCGAAGCTCAGATTTGCTGAAACTACTAGAAGTGTGTTCTGAACTGTTAAAAGATCTGCACCATTGCTTCTTAAAGATGCTCCTTCATCATCTGAAGTCTGTGATACAGAAGTGAACACTGAATCTGCATATGAAGACAATCCTCTGGCTATGACTCTTGTAGAACATCCCTTTGGATCTGCTGCTCCTGACTCTGAATCCCCTATGGAAATTGACTCTGTTCCTGCTTCAGAATCTGTCCCACCTTCTTCATCTGAGATCAAGAAAGAGTATCCAGATCTTGAAGATAAGATTGCAGTTCTGGAAGCTGGTCAATCAGAGATTAAGTCATGGATGGCTAAGCAAGATAAGAAGTCTGAAGACATGGCTCAGTGGATGTCCAAACAAGATTAGAAGAATGAAACCATGGCTAAGTGGATGTCAAAACAAGAACAGTCCTCCTCTGAGATCACTGATCAGTTGAAGATGATTTTGTCAAAACAATCTTAATTTATTTTGTTTCTCTGATGTTTGCACATGTACTTGAATTTTTTCTGATGTTTTGTATCTCTTGATCTATATGAATGAATGACTATGTGTTTTCTCTACATGATTTATCTTTTCTGTATTTCCTTCTATTTGTCTTTTAAAAAAAAAATCTTTTTGATTATGACAAAAAAGGGGGAGAAAATAGATCTGAACTATTTAATTAAACTATACCAAAATGAAACTTCAGACATATCAATTTTATCTAACATAAAATCTGAGTGTTTCAGAATATTTGATAAATCTGATATAGTCTTTAAAAGAAACTCTGAGACTCCCAAATCATACTTAACTTATCAGACTCTGACTCTAATACATGCAAGATCAAATGTTTAGAACAATCAAGCTCTAATTTTGAAAAGAATACTCAAGACAGAAAGGGAAGTTTCTATTCCTTATTAATATTCAATTCAGGGGGAGATTCATCATCTCAGCGGGAGTTATAATTCTCTTTACAATTGAACAAAATTTCTGATGTTTTTGTCATCATCAAAAAGGGGGAGATTGTTAGAACACAAATTAGTTCTTAATAATATCTCTATGTTTTGATGATAACTATTATGAAATTTTGTATTTAAGAATTATATACTCTAAAATTTGCTTAAGAATGTTTGCTGCAGATGTTAAAGAAAATATCACTCTGTTGCACCCCAAAATTTGCCCAACTTTTCTTTACCTAGCTTATGTTTCATTTCATTCACATTAGCATTATCATTTGCATTTCATTGACATGTATGCAGGAGATCAAAAGGTATGATTACCAACCAAGAGCTATACAAGACTATGAAGTTGGCTAAGAAGCTTATTCAAGTGTTCAAGGGTTGATATCCTTGTCAGAGAAGTTAAAAGATCCTCCGAGAGAGTGGTTGAAACCAGGAGTGTGTGTCTCCTAACTTGAGAGTTATGGGGAAGACCATCAAATGATTCTGAAGCCATGAAGTTAGACTTGAGATCTTGAGAGAGCTCATTAGAAGTGTTGAAGATCACTTTGAGGCCTAGACAGGTCATTGTGCAAGAATAAGAAAGCTCAGCCATGAGCGGTGCAACTAGGGTTTGACTGGGTCAACCCTAAGTCAACTGATGATTTGAACAAGGTTGAGACCTAACCCAAGATACATGTGATCATGGATTGATACATTTAGATGCTATAAGGATGATTCCAAGGTCAACTCATCATGATTGAAGAGTTTGAGAAGTTTCAAGCTAGGGTTTCTAAGACTTGACAGTGTAAAATCTCCTAGTTTGACCCCTATCTTCAAGGCAGTTTAGCTCAAGATGTGATTGTAATCTCATCTTGCCCCCAATATGATTGTTTTAGAGCATGGTCTTAGATTTAGTTTGAGTGCTAGAAGTCCTTGATAGGATTTGTAGAACTCAAGTTATGACTTTGACAAGTTACAGGTCATCTGAGGTATGTGAATTTGGAGCTTGAAAGTTGTCCAATTTGCATGAAACGTTTTCCCTAGAAGGATGATTCCTATGAACTTTTGGTCAATATGAATGTTGTTCCTTATCCTCTTAGCTTTCTAGAGAGTACTAGAAGTCCTTGATAGGATTTGTAGAACTCAAGTTATGGCTTTGACAAGTCAAGGGTATTTTGGTCATTTAGAGATTATAGGTCATTTCAAGCATAAGGCCATAACTCCTATTTGCAAGCTTCAAATGGGAAAATGTCCAACATCAAACTTGTTCAAAATGATGATTTAAGGCTAGCCAAGAGGTCATGAGAGGTTGGAATTGCTTGTAGCACAAAATCACAAAAATTACCTAAAATAAGGGTGAATTTCAAATGAACCAAAGATGGAAATTTGGATTTTTGATCTACATGTCCAAACCAAGGCATGTAATATGTCATTTTGATTGTAAAACATATTTTAAGAACATTGGTGTTGCCACAATTTTGAATTAAGGGTTAATTTGAGGACTTGCTTTGAAAAGTGGTTACTTACATCTTAAGTAACAATTGCCAAACCAAAATTCAAGGCATAACCAAGGCTCCTTTCAATCCAAACACATCCAAAATACCATTAGGAGAGAAATTGGAAGAGAATGAGGGTGAATACAAGCTGCCAACATGAGCTGTTATGAACACCATGAGATTGAACTTTCCATGACATGAGATATTGAATTTCTCATTAGAGGGATCTAGAACTTTCTAGATCATCCATACATGTTCTATATATGATGTAGAAGTGGTTCAGAGTGAAGGTTGGTGAGAATTGAGAGAGGAGAGTGAGATTGCACTTTGAAATTTCTCATTGCAAATCAAAATCGGTTACAAGGTTTGAAGCCATTTCAATCCAAGATTTTGATCTCAGAAGCTTGCTCTAGCATTGGTGGATGATTCCAATTGGAGAATTGAGAAAGATTGGTGGAGAATCGTGTGATAGCCATTGAGATTTTTCATCTGCAACTCAGAATCGAATCCAAGAATTGAAGCCATTTCAATCATGTTTGTTGCATACAGAAGCTTGATTGTGCTCCTTTGAAGGAATCTGCAAGTTCTTGAGGGTTGTTTTGAAGATTCAACCACTCTGTTTGCTCGAGTTTACCAGGTATGCAGTTCTTATCCCATGGCTTGATGTAGGTAGAATCAAGAGGAATTAGGGTGTTAGATGCATTGTAGATTGATGTAGGAAGGTTTTTGGATCATCAATTGGGAGATTAGTGACCAATTAGGGTTGTTGCCATTTTCGATTGAGATTGTATTCTTGTGAATCTTAAGGTTTTAGAATGAATTAATGGCATGAATGGATTCCTGAGGAAATTTGGGACAAGATTCATCGAGGAATCGTGGCCAATGGTGGATTCTATAGAGAGTTAGGGTTGTGGAATGTTGATCGGAGAATGTCACAGGCGGTGACTCTGGCGCGCAGGTGGCCTGAGTTCAGAGATTCAAATTAGGGAAGATGATCCCAGAGCCACTAGATCTTGAGTTGACTTGGACTGAAGACCCCATCCAACGGCCACGCGTGAAGGAAATTTGTGAAGGATTTCTGAACTAAAATGAAACGCAGCGTTTCATTAATCTGATGATTTTTGGCTTAAGTCATAGATGCTATCAGCACCCCTTTTTGGGCCCAACCCTAAAATGAACTGATTTTTCATGCTATCTGCACCACGCGTTTCTCATTTTATTTTGATTTTCACTTTATTTTTCATTTTATTCATGGTTATTGATTAATTCATAAAAAATGGAAAAATAACTCAATTAATCCCATTCTTTTTGCCATGGATTCATGATTGAATCTAGTTTTTTTTAGACAAAAAATATTAATATTCCATGCATTTTCGGATTTTATGTGCATTTTTACATTTCAATTGATATTAAAATAATCATGGTTTATGCTTGATTTTGTTGAATTTGGTTTGATCATGTGATGATGATTTTGGCCTTGATTTTTTTGTGTGTAGCTAGCATAGATATGCATGCTCCCCCTAGATTTTTCTCATATTTTTGTGATGAATGTAAGTCGTAGTTCTAGGTTGAAACCTTTAGAAGCTCCATTTTTAGGGTTTATGGTTGATACCTTGTGATTTAGATTTTATTTTTAGAACTTGGTGGATGATTCAACCTCTGATTTTTGTAGGGTAGATTCATGATTGAATTAGGATCCCTTAGGAATTTTTGTAGGAATTTTCAATGTAGTTTACTATTTTTGTTTGATTTTAGTTTAGGTGCTAACTTTAGATGATTCTAATGCACTAATTAAACTAGAATGACTTCTTTAGTTCCCTTAGATTAGGGTTTTGTCTCTTTTGCTCTTGGATGATGATGAAGGCAAGTTGAAGATGCAATGGATTGCTTGAAGAAGCTTGGATGTGAGAATCTTCCCTTCTTTTGGTGTAGTATTGATTAGGTGTTAAGATTAGGGTTTGTAGGCAGAGCTTCTAGATAGATTCTCTTCCTTCATAAACATGGAAGATGTTGATCACTTCCATTCTTCCCTATGATGTAAGGTCCCATTATAAAGGCCTCATCCCTACTTTGGTAGGATGTGTGGCTATTTACAAGTTGGTAGAACCTTTGAGGGTCCCTTTCTCTGATGATAGGATGCTTAGTGGTGACCTTTGGTCTTCACTCTGCTGTCAATCATCCAAACTTTGCTCATGTCAAATGAACCTTTCTCCCTTGCTAGAGGATGGAGTTCCTTGCTAGAAGATTGAGGATGCTAGGAGTTGATACTTCCTTGTGTTTGAAGATTACCCTTAGAGGCTGAAGCTTGTAGATAAAGAAGAACAAGTTGATACTGGCAAAGAGGAGAGAGCTGAAGCTTGAAGACCAAGTTGACTTTTGTGAAGGAGATCAAATTGAAATTAGGGAAAGAGCTAAGGCTTGAATTGGAGAACAGGTTGATACTTGTGTAGGATGCATTGAGAGCCTGAAGGAGCCAAGTTGATACTTGATATTAGGAGTGAAGCCTGAAGGGGGAATTGACTGGAGAGCCGAAGCTTGAAGTTGAAGTAGAGAGAATAAGTTGATACTTATGTTGGATGTATTAAAATCTTGGAGAAGCAAGTTGATACTTACTATTGAAGATGATAGCCTTAAAGAGCAGTTGAAGACTGAGGGCTGAACTGATGTCAGAGGATTGTTTTGCTGTAGAGTTGTAGGAAGCTGTTGATTTGTTTTCTTTCCTGTCTGTTTGCTTTCTGTGCAACTGTATTGATGTGACTTGTTTGATTTGCTTGATGCATTAGAATAAGCTCATATCTAGACTGACTCAAACTAGGAGCATGATTGCACTTGAGGTTGAGTTGCTCCCTCTGCTTGTATTTTTACTGTATGGCTTTGCTTGCGGGTATTCGGTAGAGCCCTGCTCCCTTGCCTATGTGGTTTGTGATTTGCTTGATGGCATTCTATTTTTCTTTATGATTGCAGTTATTCATACTTGGCTTGAAGTCGAGACGAGCTTGTGGAGGCTGATGCCCCACACACATTTCCTCCCTCACTTGCATTGCATGCATTTTACAGTCGTTTACTGTTTACTATTTAAGCTGATGCCTTATCTGTTTTTGTTTACCCTGGCATGATCCCCTAGGAATCTCACTTCCTTTGATAAGGAAGTGATGATTAGAACTTTAGGTTGAAACCTATGCATGATAACTTCTAGGAGTTTCCTGTTTCAAACCTCAACCATAGGATGAATCCTTGGCATGACAACAGTAGGACTTGATAGTCTCCCCGTAGTTGAGCCTGTTCTCTCTTCTCATCTCAAAACAAATTAAAATGCAGTAATGAAGGTTAACTGATGTCGTGCGTTACGAGCCTTAAGCTATCTGAGAAAGGGTTGTCGGAGAGTTCTTTTCGACAGCTGGGATGTTTAGTATGGCACACTTTGGGTGACATGCGACGCGTTCACTCTCAGGTCATAGTCTCTGGTGTGATATTAGTTACAAACATCCATAAAAAACAATTCTTCCATAAAAGACAGAAAACAAACTTCAAACCTTTTTGCCCCGTGGGCCCATAATTCAAAGGAAGCTTTTCTGAAAAAAAGAGTGTCGTTAACTCCCAGTTCTACCGCAAACGGTAACGCCTAAGTCTCCAAGGGTCGAGCCGCATACACCAAACTGCTGGAATTGTTTGTTAACCCTACTCGATAAAACAGATGAATCTGAATTCCCGTAATCCGTATTATCCCGAACTACGTAAGCTCTAATCTCTCATACCTGTTGAGAGTATGTAGGCACAATACTGATGTATTGGCGAGCCACCTTCCCCGTAACCCGTAGTTAGTCGAACTACGTTGACTCTGATTTCTCATTCTTTGATGAGAATACGTAGGCATAAAGCGCGACGCTTTGCCGAGTCATTTTTCTTTTCTTTTTTAAGCCAGCCTTGATAGGTAGATAGATAAAACCAACCCGTCAGATAAACACAACAAGCGTGGATCCCATCGAGTACGATGGACGTGAGGGGTGCTAATATCTTCCCCTCGCGTAACCGACTCCCGAACCCAGACAATGGTTGCGATGACCTTGTCTTATACCTTTTTCGTCAGGTTTTTCCGATCGTTTCCTTTCCCGTTCTGAGGGATAAATAACGAAAGGTGGCGACTCTTCTGTTTTGCCGGCACCTTATTTTCGCGGAAGCGACACACTCCAGAAGCAAATCAGATTTGAACATAAGAAATATGCAAGGCTCTGAAGCGTCAGAAGCATTCCTTAGAAGATTTTGAACGCTTCCATCAGAAGACTCTGAGCGTTGCCTCCAGAAGGATCTGAAGCAGAAGCTACAGAAGAATCTGAAGCAAGCTAGAAGCATCTGAACCAATGAAGAATTCTGTATGAAGAGTTTTCAAGCATAGTTACTTCAGAAGACTCTAATAGTACTAACGCTGCCAGTACTGAGGATCTGACCCAAAACTCTGCTCTGAATTTATACACGTTAAAAGCACACTTGCTGCAAAGACTCTGATTCAACAAAAATCTGATGAACATCAGAAGGCTCTGACCAAATTAGACTCTGATGATTCTTGCTGAAAATTGTTGAAGAAGAATTCAAAGATTATGTCTGTTGGAATATCCAAACGACTCTTTCCTTATTTATGCTAGACACAAGAACACAGACAAAAAGAATTTCTCTGTGCTTTCTTCTTCTAGGAAAGGTCACTTGATGTGAAGACAAAAAAGGCTCAGACCTTTTGGTACACTCTTCTCAACGTGAAAAACTCTTGGATCACTGTGCCTATAAAAGCAAGTCTCCACTCATCTTCTTCAGTTGACGAAACACTTGAAAAGAATTCATTATCAAAGCTCTCATACAACTCATATATTCTTGCTAGAATTATTTCTTTGTTCTTAATCTTAAGTGAAAAATCACAGTTGTGATAAAGCTTTATTAGAAGCATTTTAACACTTGTATTTATTATTACATTTGATTGTAAGAAAACCTTAAGAAGATCCAGTTAGGATCAGTAGTTCTTGAGAAGACTTTGAATAGTTGTTCTTAGTGCTTACTATTGTAATCGTTGATTAAATAGTGGATTAAGTCCTTGCTTGAGAAAGGAAAATCACTCTAGAAAGGGTGGACTGGAGTAGTTGAGTTCAACGAACCAGGATAAAAATACTTGAGTTTTTACTACTAAGATTTTATCTTCATAATTATTCAACCCCCTTCTAAGTATTTTCTCACCTTCAAAGATGACAATGAATCCGACGAAGAAGATATAAGATTGTTCATAAAGCAAGCCAATAAATACATGTTAAAACATGGCGACAAATATCCCAACAAGTGTCGCGATAAATAAAGAAGGTTATCAAGTTCCTTAAAAGAAGAAGATGGAAGAAAAAAAGGAAAGTTACAAAGTACGTGTTACAACCGTGGTAAGCCCGGTCACTTTAAGCCATAGTTTCCAAAAATCAAGAATGAAAGAGGCCATCACAAAACGTCTAAAAAAGCTAGAAGATCTTATGCCGATTGGGAAAGAGAAAGTGATTCGTCAAGTGATGATAGCTCTACTTCAAGTAAGGAATCGGCCATGCTTTGATATATGGAAAACAAAGGAAAGAAAAAGATTGTAAGTCACTTTAAATTTCAAGTTTCACATGACTCAAATTTTTCTCAACTTCAAGAATTCTTTGAGAATCTACAAAGACAAGCTATAGATGCTTTCAAGAGATTAGCTTCAAACAAGAGAATTATATCTCATTTGGAAGTTAAGATTTATGAAAATGAAAGACATATGGAAGCATTGAGGAAATCCCCAATATGCCCGACTTTGTAGACTTCAACGCCTTCCACATCTTTGCATCAGGCAATCCAGTCCCTACCTTGATAGGAGATGTCTACCATTCCGTCCACTACAAAAACAAGAACAGAAGGGGCAAGAATGTCTCGTGTTGTGTACCCCTGCTCTATAGATGGCTTGATAGTCACCTGCCCAAGAAGGGTCCCTTTGCTTTGTCTGCAGCCACAACTGAGTGGTCTGAGCGTTTGATGAGTCTGTCAGCGGAGGATATTGCCTGGTTTGATAGAGATAGATTGGGTACTGAGATCATCTTCAGCTGCAGCGGGTTTCCGACCGTGCCGTTGATAGGCAGGAAGGGCTATATCAACTATAATCCATCCCTGCTGGTCCGACAGTTTGCTTATGCTTTGAGAGCTCCGCCGAAGGATGAAGAGGTGCAAGAATCTCTGTACCTCACTGGTCTTCTAGAGGGGGATATGTTATCTAAGCTTCAACACGCTTGGAATGGTATTAGTAAGCGGGGAAAACCATTGCTGGGAAAAAGTAATAGCCAAGCCTACGCTCCGTACATGACCTGGATCAGAGCCAGAGCAGATATTATAGGGATGTCATTTCCACCTGCCCAGCCAGAAAGCCCTCCAGTGATTGAAGAGCTAACCACCGTGCCTATTCAGCAGCATAATCAGGTGTTAGCTGAGAGAGACCAGCTGAAGAAGGCAAATGAAGAATTGGAGAAAGAATTGGCTCAACTCAGAAGTGAGAGAAGCGAAGCCGTCCATTCCTTCAAGAGGCAGACAGAGCTAGTGAACCAGTTAGGGATGGATTTGACTAAGCAGATGGCTGAGCGTGAGCGTTTGGGTCGAGACTTCAAAGTTGTCAATGACGTATTGGCCACAAAGAAGCAACACTTAGATGAAGCGTACCGGAGAATATCCAAGTTCAATCAGAATTGGAAGGCCACCCTAGCCAACGGGAAAGAACAGGAGGGTAAGCTGAAGCAATAGATCTCCAAGCTGAAAGCCCAGGTGAAGGCTAGTGAGAAGAGGTGTGATGAAGAAACCGCTCGCAGATATGCCGCTGAAAGCCAGCTCAACAAGGTTCTTGCTAACCTGAAGGAGCACAAACTGACGTTTGAATCCAAGAAGCGGAAGCTAGAAGATTGTTTCGGCGAAGGAGCATGGGAAGACTCCGCAGAAGGTCTTCAATACACCATTATGCTGAGAGAGTTACTCGTCGAAGGGTTACTCACTCGGCCTGGTCATCCAGAAACGAGGAATTTGTTAGAAGAGTTTCGCGCCCGTGGCCGTGCTTGACTATTTGTATTCCTTGTGTTTTGATCATTATTGTATGCTGACCATCACCAGGCTTGTTGGTTGAGGTCACGCCATTGATTCAGCTTGTACTCAGTGACGTTGTGTACTGCCTTGATGGGCTTTCTTTATATATATGAGATGTTATTTCCATGACTGGACTCGGACTTCCTATTATCAGCACTGGCACTCAGGCACTAGGATCGGGGGAAATCTCCCTAACGCACAGACACACGTTTGCATTTGCATGAAGCATCTGCATAGCGAGCACTTTGTTGTTTTTTTCTAACCCTTTTGTGTATACAGGTTGTTTCAAGTTGTTCCAGGATTGATCAGAGACCTATCCACCACTATCCGACCAAATCAAGCCAGCGTTATGGAGCAAATGCAAACTGACGTTCAAGAACTCCGAGAAAGGATGGACCACTTCATGGAGCTCATGCAAGCGGTCGCCAACGGCCAGGATCAGCTTAGAACCTTGGTTCAGCCTCTGATTTCAAGGGTCGACAGCAATGGTGTACTCCATGGTGGGACTGTGCCAACCCCTCCACCTGTTGAAACTCCTCAGAATGGCGTCCCCGTGACCGGGGGGAATGGCAGTGCCAACGGCAATGTGATAGCTAACATGGGACTCAACGGTAATATGACTGGCGTCGACAATGGAAATTTTGAAGCTAACGTCAATGTTGGACTGGGCAACGGCAATGCGGGTGTTGGGAATCTGTTTGGGCCTCAACCGTGGTTAGAAGACCGTCAAGACGATATGTTCTCGCAGAGAGGTGCTGAAGGGGAGCTGACTGCTGAAGCACGGCTAAGGTTTAAGGCACTCGAGGACAAGATGAGGAATTTCGAGAACCAGAACACCATGGGTGTTGATATGTCCAAGTTGGGACTGATTGCTAATCTCAAGGTGCCTCCCAAGTTCAAGGTACCTGACTTTGAAAAGTACAAGGGCACCACTTGCCCCCGCGTCCATTTGAGATCATATTACAGAAAAATGTCCGCTCACTCTGAGGACGAGAAGTTGCTGATGCACTTCTTTCAGTACAGTCTGTCCGGGACCTCCCTGGAATGGTACATGAGTCTGGAACCTACCGGTGTGCGCACGTGGAAGGAACTTGATGAAGCATTTGTGTACCACTACCAATATAACAGTGACTTGGCTCCGAACCGAGTCCAACTGCAGAATCTGTCACAGAGGAACAACGAAGGGTTCAAGGAATACGCCCAGCGGTGGCGTGAATTGGCAACTAAGGTTCAACCGCCGATGGTTGAACGAGAGATGGTTGAAATGTTCATAGCCACTCTCCCAGGGGTTTATTATGAGAAATTGGTCAGCAGTATGTCTGGAAGCTTCTCAGATCTCATTATCACGGGTGAGCACATTGAAAATGGGATCAAACTTGGGAAAATTCAATGTGATACGTCTTCAGCTGGAGGAGGAAAGAAACCTTATGGTGGCAAAAGGAGGGAAGGAGAGACGAGCGCCATGTCCAACGCTCGAAGGAAAGGAAAAGGCCAGCACCAGCAGGTGGCCAGCATAATTATCCCGGCAGTCCAACAGCCACAGCAGCAGCAGCAGCAGCAGCCGAACCAACAAGGGTACAGAAAGTATCAGAACAGGGCACCTCTGTCGAGCCGTCACCTCGAGACTCCGCCCATGTCTTATGCCCAGCTGTTACAGACTCTGCTTCAGTTACAGCTGATCCAGAAGAGGACCTTGGCTCCCTTGACAGGGGCACCTCCGCCAGGTTATGACGCGAATGCAACTTGTGAATTTCACTCAGGGGTGTAACACCCATTTTAATTATTTAGTCATTTTATTATTATTTTAAATATTTTATGTTGGTGTGCCCTTAGGTGGGGTGTGTTGGTATATGATTGGTGAGTACCCTTGATATGTAAGGATCATTGGTGGTGTGGAGATAATAATATAATAGATAATAGTAATATTGGTGGTATTATTATTATTATTATTATTATTATTATTATTATTATTATTATTATTATTATTATTATTATTATTATTATCATTAGTATGAATATTATTATTGGTGGGTGTCCCTGATATGGGAGAATTATTGGTGGTGAATTGGTGTAGATATAATAATATAATAACTAATGGTAATATTGGTGGTGCTTTGGTGTGAATATGATAATATAATGAATAATAGTAATATTGGTGGGGGTATTACTATTATTATTATATTTATTATATTTATTATTATTATTATTATTATTATATTATTCTTATTAATATTATTATTATTATAGGTGTGATATTATTATTATTATTATTATAATTATAATTATTGTTGGGTGTATTACTATTATTATTATTATGTTGAATATTACTATAATATTATAATAGTATTATATTATATTATTATTATTATTATTATTATAATGATTATTATAATTATTATATTAGAATTATTATTGGGAATATTAGTGGTTGGAATAAGTAAAATAAGAGGTGGTAGGGTTATTGGGAAGTTAGAATGGAAATATGAAAAGTCATGATAGAAACTGTGAGGAAGGAAATATGAAGGGGTAGCAAGGAGATATTAGAAAAGTTGGAATAGAGAGAAAAGGGATTACCATAGATCGTGGGAAATTGGTGTGATAATAATAATAATAATAATAATAATAATAATAATAATAATAATAATAATAATAATAATAATAATATTATTATTATTATTATTATTATTATTATTATTATTATTATGTTATTTTTATTAGTTATTATTATTATTGGGATAGGAAATAAAAAGGAAAATAGAATATGAAGGGGTGGGGGAAGTATTAGAGAAAATAACACGATAGAAAGAGGGAAGAGAGAAAGATCGATAGAAAGAGAGAAGATGAAAGAACGAGAGAAGTGAGAAGAACGATGGAAAAAGGGAACGTAGAACGGAAAGAAAAGAGGAGGCCAAGAGACCAAATCCAGGAAGAATTTCATCGATCAACCGATTAACAAGGTGTGGGGGGAAAACTTGATTGGGAATGGTATATACATGTATAGGGTAGTGGGGATTCCTTAACCCCGTAGGAATGTATCGTTGATGAAGTTTTATATTGACATGCTATTGATTGTTGAGTTATGTTGATGTTGATGGATTGAAATATGTTGATTGTTGGTGAATTGTTGTTTTTGGTTAATTTGGCGTATAGGTTGGGTTTACGGTTTTAGGGAAGTTCTGTGTGACCTTTTTGATGTGTCGATAGATTGTTTAAGTGATGACTTTGGAATAATATGTATATGATGATGTACGGATGTTTGATGCTGCCATTGTTGATTGACTGTTGGTGTTGGTTTGGTTTGAGTAAGGTTCAGAGTAACTCTAAAGTGCCGGTAGTGTGCCGTAATGTTGATCTGGAGTAGAATTTTAAGAAGATTGATAAGCCTAATATGCATTGGTCGTAATACGGATAGTATAGGAAGTGGATGTTATAGAATAGGCTTGAATCGGAGAAGAGTGAGGATTCTGAACGGTGAGAACTTGAGAAGTCGCAGGCAATTCGCTAGCACTTCGCTTAGCGAGAAGGCAGCGAGCGTTCGCTAGGTGCTCGCCTAGCGAGTGAGGTAGAGAGTGAGTCCAGTAGGTTCTGCTGTCATTCACGAGGAGGTTCGCTAAGCGAACAAGTAGCGAGCATTCGCTGGGAGCTCGCCTAGCGAGGGTGTAGCGAGCGTAGCAGAATGTGGTTTTTCTATGCTGTTATGTTGTGTGCGGTAAGAGTGTAGTTCCCTTGGAATTTATTGATTATAGGGGAGATGATTGAGTGTTATAGAGTGAGTACTCGGTGATAGTATGTGATTTCCGTTACTAATTATTTAAATGGATAATTAGTTGGTGTATGAATCATGTGGAGCATGGTGTAGTGATCAGTAGGATCGTGTATTCCCGAGTGGTGGGACGTGTTTATATCTTGGTGATAAAGTATGAACTTGTTTACTTGGTGATGGTACTCGTTTTCCTTGATATTGTTGGTGAACAATTAGTTAATGTATATATATGTAGTGATCAGTAGGATCGTGTGTTCCCGAGTGTTGGGATGTGGTTATATCTGGTGTTATAGTATGAAGTTGTTTACTATCTGATTGATCTATACGGTGTTGGTGTATGTTATATCTGTACATATATGCATTGATGTATGATGATATGATCAGGAGGATCGTGTGCACTTTGAGTGCCTAATTATGATAGTTATGCATTGGTGTGTGCATATCATGGTGTTTTGGTGGGATGAATCATGTCTCAGGAGGAGCGTAAGTGATTCATCCGTACTCCTTTGTCGAGAATGGTGAGGGATAGATCATGTCTCAGGAGGAGCGTAAGTGATCTATCCAGGTTCGATTGAATGAACCAATGAGTCGGTACCGCATGCATGGTGTTGTGTTGCATAATTGCATTATAATATGTTATATTGTAATTTGAACAGTAGGTTCGTTATATGGTGTTGTTGGGGTGAATAGTTGATGTATTGGTGTGTTTTACTGCCTTATTTACATGTATTACATTACCATTATATTTTGATCATGATTTCTCACCCCTTTGTTGTTGTTGTGTCTGTGCTTCTCCGGAAGTACAGATAATCCAGGTACTCAGATAGCTTGGATGGTGGTGTGCCAGTCGAGTCTAGGATGCTCTGATACGTAGCACGAGACTTGGGTGTTTTGTTGTGTCTATGTTGAACTTATTTCTTTTTCCTGTGTCGTATCATGAATTTAATGTATTTTACTTTATGAAACAAATTCCGCTCTATTATTTTGAAAAGAATGAATAAAGTATTTTTATAAAATTTGGAGATGTGATATCCCACTTTTTGGTGAAAACTATGATTATTATTTTAATATTCATATTTTATTTAATTTGGGAAAGTGGGGTGCTACAATTGGTATCAGAGCAGGTCGGTCCGTCCGGCCAATGTTGTCTAGTGTTATTGTTTCCTGGTATGCGACATGTGTGTAAAAACACTGTCGGTACATGTTGTTGGTTAACTTCATTGGTAGAAGTGGAATGATTCCAGTGGGGGAGAAGTTGTATTTCTCCTAAAAGCTACAGTGTGGTGGCTTAGTGTGTTGAGGAGTGATATCATAGTTTGGTAAAGATGGTTTGTACCCCATCATGATTTCGGCTGTCTATTAACAAATTGAGGAACTGATCACCCTTAATCTCTTGTTAATAGTGGACGGGATTGTGTTGGATGGGATAGACGTATCTTGCAAGCTTGGGTGGCGTGAGAAGTGAATAGTCTTGAGTTAAGCTAAGTGCTTAAGGGATTATTTTGAGGAATCGGTGCAAGACGGTGTCGAGGTGTTTATTTGGACGGAAACTTTGAATGAGAAGGAAAGTGAAAAATTGGGAGTTGTCAGCTATTTGTGATTGTCCGTAGTTTTCCTACAGAGATAAGTGATTTACTACCGGGAATGTGAAGTGGAGCTTACAATCGAGTTAGTTTTGGAAGTAGTCCGATATTGGTGACTTCGTATTGTATGTTGCGTTGGGATTGGAAGAGTTGAAGAGTCAACTTGAAGATCTGCCGGAAGAGAGGTTCTTTTGTTTGAGTGTGTTACCGTAAGGTGCACCAATTTTGTTGGTTAGACAGACAGAAGGTTTTGTGAAGTTTTGGGTGAACTATAGATAAGTGAACAAGGTGACTATCAAGGATCAGTATTCTCTTCTAAGAGTTAAGGATTTGATGGAACAATTGATCGAGGAATCTGAGTTCCTGGGTCGTGTGACCTCGAGTAGAGTTGTTGTGGTTGTGGTATCAAAGATCGATGGTTGTATCGCAACAGGAGGCCCCAAGACCTGCTGTTGAGATTAGAAGTAATCAGGCTTTAAAAAATTCAAAAGATTGAAAGTGTGTTGGATGGCCTCCTAAGTATAAAATTGTTGTTATACGTCGAATTCCAAGATCGCAGCTTTTTACGGAATCGAAATCGGACACTCAGAAGTCAGGTGACGATCGAAAATAAGATTTTGGACTGTCATGTTCGCCAGGTCCTCGCCTAGCGAGTACGCTAGCGAATGGCTCCTCGTTCGCCACGGTGTTCGCCCAGCGAAGACATCATGGGCAGGCAAAAGTGGTTTTCGTATTTTTGCCGTAACGGGAGAACCGTAAATCGGAATGACGTGTGGTTCGAAGCGTTGGAAAGCTATTGAAATTATCTATGAGATGGTGAAGTATTGACATGGAATTAATCTATTTATTGATGAATTGTGTTTGAGTGTTGTGGTAAGGACGGGCGGTACGTAAAGTGTTCCCGCCATAACTCACAACTTGTTTGTCCATTTGGCATGGGATCTTCTCTAATTATTTATATAAGGCGATGGTTGTGTTAATAAATGATATTTTGAGGTATTCGAAGAGTATAGAGGATTATTTTAAGCATAAGGAACTGGAGTTATCAGTGTTGGAAAAAAGAGCGGTGATATACTTCCATAAGGAAAGTTCTGCCGAATCCGATAGAACTAATTGTGGTGTTTGTGATGCTTGTTGATATAATTAGGGGATTTACTAAAGACAACTTCAGCGAGTTTCAATTATGCAAAAGGAAACTTGGAGTATATAAGAGAAATCATCCGACCAGTGATTTAGAGTTAGTTACTATTGTTGTTGTACCAGAATCGGAGGCTTCGAAAGTTCAGACTGAGATCGGAGATGTTTGGTGATCTTAAGAGTTTAAGGTGTTTGTTTAATTTGAATCAGACGAATATGAGGCATAGGAAATAATTGAGACTTCGGAAGGAGTACGGCTTCGAGTTGAATTACCATTCGGGTGAAGTGCATGTGGTAGATGATGCGGTGAGTTGGAAATGTCTGCGTATACCGAAGATGACGGTGAGAAGAGTTAGAACTGATTGAGAAATTTCATAATATGTGTTTTGTGAGTAAGGATACTTCTTATGGAGTTAAGCTTTTATTATTAGGATCTGACTAGTGATATCCTTGAGAAGAATCGAGAAAGTCAGAAATCTGGGTTGAATAGTGAATTAGTTGAAATTGATAAATTAGAGTCGGAGAGTGGATTGTTGGGTTTGTGGAAATAATACCACAAGGTGTTATGATAGAGTATGTATATCAGATGTTGTTGAAGGGAGTAGGAGTACTCGTGAAGAAATACATTGAGGTAGATGGAGTATCCATCTCGGTGCTATGAAGAAGTAACCGAACTTGAGTAGATTTTTTTTGAGACCATGGATAAGGAGAGGTGGAATATGCTAGTTAGAATTGTCGGAATTCGAAGAGTGAACATCAGAGACTGTTGAGTCTGATGCAGTCGTTAAATATTCCAGAGTGGAAATCAGGTAGTATTTTCACGAAATTGGTGTTGAGATTGCTAAAGAATTTGTAAAGACATAATTTTAAGTTGGATTGTTAGGAGCAGATTAACTATTCCTTGTTGAGGATATACGAGATGCATATTGAGAAAGTGGTGAAGTTGGATGAGATACTGACGAATATTGTGTCAGATGGAAATTTGAGGTTTATAGTGAGATTTTGGAGGGGCTTACAGGAAGCTTCGGGTACTAAGTTGAAGTTGAGTTCGACTTACCATCCGCAAACAGATGGTCAGTCAGAGAGGACTATTGAGTCTGTAGAGAATTGGTGAGAGTTTGGGTGTTGGATCAAGGTGGATCGTGGGATGATTAATTACCGTTGATTGAGTTACCTATAATAACGGTTACCATCCTAGTGTCGGAATGACACTATATGTGGCTTGGTGAGGTAGGGAGTATAGGAATCTACTGTGTTGGAATGGGTCGAGTGAGAGTGTTGTGCTCAGACCTGAAAATTATGTTTGAGATGACTGAGAAGATCAAGAGGATCCAAAAAAAATGTGTTTTGAGAGTCACGCCAGTGACTGATGTTGGTCGAACTTCGAAGTCTTAGAAGTTCGCACCGTGTTCTGTGGTTTGTATCAGAGTGGCGCAGCGGAGGCATGGGAGGAGTAACATGTTAGACTGTTTTTCCGTTGCCTTCGTGAATTGGCATGACGTGTTCCATGTGTCTAGTTGAGAAAGTACATTGAATCAGGTGGATGATGTACTAGTGAAAAATAATTTGAGTGTTGAAGCATTGCTGGTTCGTTTTGACGAACGGAAGTCAACTCCGAGGGGAGGAGACATCTTTGGTGAAAGTGGCTTGGAGAGGTGCTGCAGAAGGCAGTGTGACCTGGAAATTGGAATGAAGGATGCGGGAAGCGTATCCGGATTGGTTTCCATCAGGTAATTTTCGAGGACGAAAATAATTAAAGTGGGGGAGAGTTGTAACACCCATTTTAATTATTTAGTCATTTTATTATTATTTTAAATATTTTATGTTGGTGTGCCCTTAGGTGGGGTGTGTTGGTATATGATTGGTGAGTACCCTTAATATGTAAGGATCATTGGTGGTGTGGAGATAATAATATAATAGATAATAGTAATATTGGTGGTATTATTATTATTATTATTATTATTATTATTATTATTATCATTAGTATGAATATTATTATTGGTGGGTGTCCCTGATATGGGAGAATTATTGGTGGTGAATTGGTGTAGATATAATAATATAATAACTAATGGTAATATTGGTGGTGCTTTGGTGTGAATATGATAATATAATGAATAATAGTAATATTGGTGGGGGTATTACTATTATTATTATATTTATTATATTTATTATTATTATTATTATTATTATTATTATTATTATTATATTATTCTTATTAATATTATTATTATTATAGGTGTGATAATATTATTATTATTATTATTATAATTATTGTTGGGTGTATTACTATTATTATTATTATGTTGAATATTACTATAATATTATAATAGTATTATATTATATTATTATTATTATTATTATTATTATTATAATGATTATTATAATTATTATATTAGAATTATTATTGGGAATATTAGTGGTTGGAATAAGTAAAATAAGAGGTGGAAGGGTTATTGGGAAGTTAGAATGGAAATATGAAAAGTCATGATAGAAACCGTGAGGAAGGAAATATGAAGGGGTAGCAAGGAGATATTAGAAAAGTTGGAATAGAGAGAAAAGGGATTACCATAGATTGTGGGAAATTGGTGTGATAATATTATTATTATTATTATTATTATGTTATTTTTATTAGTTATTATTATTATTGGGATAGGAAATAAAAAGTAAAATAGAATATGAAGGGGTGGGGGAAGTATTAGAGAAAATAACACGATAGAAAGAGGGAAGAGAGAAAGAGCGATAGAAAGAGAGAAGAGGAAAGAACGAGAGAAGTGAGAAGAACGAAGGAAAAAGGGAACGAAGAACGGAAAGAAAAGAGGAGGCCAAGAGACCAAATCCAGGAAGAATTTCATCGATCAACCGATTAACAAGGTAAGGGGGGAGAAACTTGATTGGGAATGGTATATACATGTATAGGGTAGTGGGGATTCCTTAACCCCGTAGGAATGTATCGTTGATGAAGTTTTATATTGACATGCTATTGATTGTTGAGTTATGTTGATGTTGATGGATTGAAATATGTTGATTGTTGGTGAATTGTTGTTTTTGGTTAATTTGGCGTATAGGTTGGGTTTACGGTTTTAGGGAAGTTCTGTGTGACCTTTTTGATGTGTCGATAGATTGTTTAAGTGATGACTTTGGAATAATATGTATATGATGATGTACGGATGTTTGATGTTGCCATTGTTGATTGACTGTTGGTGTTGGTTTGGTTTGAGTAAGGTTCAGAGTAACTCTAAAGTCTCGGTAGTGTGCCGTAATGTTGATCTGGAGTAGAATTATAGGAAGATTAATAAGCCTAATATACATTGGTCGTAATACGGATAGTATAGGAAGTGGATGTTATAGAATAGGCTTGAATCGGAGAAGAGTGAGAATTCTGAACGGTGATAACTTGAGAAGTCGCAGGCAACTCGCTAGTACTTCGCTTAGCGAGAAGGCAGCGAGCGTTCGCTAGGTGCTCGCCTAGCAAGTGAGGTAGCGAGTGAGTCCAGTAGGTTCTGCTGTCATTCGTGAGGAGGTTCGCTAAGCGAACAGGTAGCGAGCATTCGCTGGGAGCTCGCCTAGCGAGGGTGTAGCGAGCGTAGCAGAATGTGGTTTTTCTATGTTGTTATGCTGTGTGAGCTAAGAGTGTAGTGCCCTTGGACTTTGTTGATTATAGGGGAGATGATTGAGTGTTATAGAGTGAGTACTCGGTGATAGTATGTGATTTCCATTACTAATTATTTAAATGGATAATTAGTTGGTGTATGAATCATGCGGAGCATGGTGTAGTGATCAGTAGGATCGTGTATTCCCGAGTGGTGGGACGTGTTTATATCTTGGTGATAAAGTATGAACTTGTTTCTTGGTGATGGTACTCGTTTTCCTTGATATTGTTGGTGAACAATTAGTTAATGTATATATATGTAGTGATCAGTAGGATCGTGCGTTCCCGAGTGTTGGGATGTGGTTATATCTGGTGTTATAGTATGAAGTTGTTTACTATCTGATTGATCTATACGGTGTTGGTGTATGTTATATCTGTACATATATGCATTGATGTATGATGATATGATCAGGAGGATCGTGTGCACTTTGAGTGCCTAATTATGATAGTTATGCATTGGTGTGTGCATATCATGGTGTTTTGGTGGGATGAATCATGTCTCAGGAGGAGCGTAAGTGATTCATCCGTACTCCTTTGTGGAGAATGGTGATGGATAGATCATGTCTCAGGAGGAGCGTAAGTGATCTATCCAGGTTCGATTGAATGAACCAATGAGTCGGTACCGCATGCATGGTGTTGTGTTGCATAATTGCATTATAATATGTTATATTGTAATTTGAACAGTAGGTTCGTTATATGGTGTTGTTGGGGTGAATAGTTGATGTGTTGGTGTGTTTTACTGCCTTATTTACATGTATTACATTACCATTATATTTTGATCATGATTTCTCACCCCTTTGCTGTTGTTGTGTCTGTGCTTCTCCGGAAGTACAGATAATCCAGGTACTTAGATAGCTTGGATGGTGGTGTGCCAGTCGAGTCTAGGATGCTCTGATACGTAGCACGGGACTTGGGTGTTTTGTTGTGTCTATGTTGAACTTATTTCTTTTTCCTGTGTCGTATCATGAATTTGATGTATTTTACTTTATGAAACAAATTCCGCTCTATTATTTTGAAAAGAATGAATAAAGTATTTTTATAAAATTTGGAGATGTGATATCCCACTTTTTGGTGAAAACTCTGATTATTATTTTAATATTCATATTTTATTTAATTTGGGAAAGTGGGGTGTTACAAGGGGCACCCGGCCACACAATAGAAAATTGCAAAGCCTTCAAGAACAAGGTGCAGGATATGGTGGACGCTAAGATCATCAATTTCTCAGATAATGTGCCAAATGTCACGAAAAACCCTATGCCAAATCATAGGAGAGGTGGCGTAAACGCCATTATTGAAGACGAGAGCTCGGATTTGTTGACTGACGTCAAGGATCTGAAGACACCGCTTAGCTTCGTTAAAGCCAAGCTAATGAAAAGAGGTTACTTCCCGGGTTGTGGAGAACTATGTATGGGTTGTGCGACTAGTCCTGATGAATGTGAACAGTTGATAGAAGGGATTCAGAGTCTGATGACCGAAGGAATCCTGCAGTTTAGCCGAAGGGCCGAAAGCGGATCGGGAGAGGTAATGCTGAAGCAAGGTGATGAGGTTGCCACCATCACCATCCCTCGCCGGATGATCACCATTTCTGCACCCAGGCCGCCCACGATTACCATCACCAAAGCTGGGCCGATACCCTTCGAAAGCACCAATGTTGTCCCATGGCATTATGGGGCAGATGTCTACTGCAACGGACAAAAGTGGGAACTAGAACCCTCAGGGTCATGTGTGGATAACCTAGTGGGCATTGGCGGAATCACTCGTAGCGGGAGAGTGTTCGCTCCACCTGAGATTATGGCGGACGAAGCGGACAAAACCGAAGTAACTGATAAAGGGAAGGGTAAAGTCGTTGAGGAAACCCCTCGTGGGGTAGAGAAAGACTTACTTGTTAGAGACGCCGAAGAGTTTATGAGGTTGATTAAAAAGAGTGACTACAAGATCGTGGATCATCTCCATCAAACGCCTTCGAAAATCTCCATCCTGAATCTGTTGCTGTGTTCTGAGGCACATCGCAACGCGCTGCTGAAGGTGTTGAATGCCACGTATGTACCGTAGGAAATATCGGTCAACCAGTTGGAAGGGGTCGTAGCCCACGTGAATGCTGGAAATGGGTTAGGGTTCACTGACCTGGAGCTGACGCTGAAGGGGAGGAACCACAACAGCGCCCTGCACATCTAGATAGAGTGTAGGGGAACGGTTATGTCTCACGTGTTGGTGGACACGGGGTCGTCACTCAATGTTCTTCTGAAGAAAGCATTGATGAAGTTAGATACTCGAGGATTGATTTGCACACCCAGTGACTTGGTGGTGAAGGCGTTCGATGGAACCAAACGACATGTTTTCGGGGAAGTGACCCTACCAATCCAAGTGGGGCCGGAAATGTTCGACGCAGTCTTCTACATTATGGACATCATGCCTGCCTACAGCTGTCTCCTAGGCCGGCCATGGATCCATTCGGCTGGCACCGTGACCTCCACGTTGCACCAAAAGCTCAAGTACGCTGTCGGAGGAAGCATTGTGACCGTATGTGGCGAGGAAGACATAATGGTGAGCCATTTGTCGTCCTTCAAGTATGTTGAGATGGATGGGGAAATCCACGAAACCCTATGTCAAGTGTTCGAAGCTGTTAAAGTCAAGAGCGTGGCTCCTGCAATCATTGAGAAACCAGAGATGACTCTCTTCCTTCAAAGAAGCCTGGGCCGTTGTTCAAGCCGGATCTACCCCAGGCTGGGGGCGAATTCTGGAGATACCTAACAAGCAAGACAAGTTTGGGTTGGGATATTCTCCCGCGGCTGAAGCCTCCTCTTCTTCTAGCAGTGCGTCGCGAGGTAAAGGGCCGATCCAGTTTACCAGCGGCGGGGTGATATTCGAAAGTGTCAACGCAGTGTCTGAAGACGGCGAAGACAGTGATTGCGACTTAGATTCTTGGATCCAGCCAAGCAAGCCAGGCGAGAGCCTCAACAACTGGTCCGTCAGGGATATCATCCAAATGACAGACAAAGAGTAATGATTTACTTTTCCCAATCGTTGTACAACCCTATGTCCTACCCGGGGCATAGTAGTTTTATTGCCAGGGCCTCGTTTGATTATGTACATGCATTTTATCAATAAACCAAAAGGCGTTTTTCTTCGTATTCAAATGTTGTGATCTCTGTTATTCCTGTTTTATATTTGTTTTGAAAAACAACAAAATGGCAATGGGGTTTGTGCTAACCTGCATATCCTTGTTTTAAGCTTATCCCTTGTTATTGCAGGATCCACATAACAGATGACATCGACTCTGGACCTTCTACGAATCACTTCGACTTCAATTGCCCGATCTACCAAGCCGAAGAAGAGATTGATGAAGACGAAGACCTTCCCGAAGAGCTGGCCCGCTTGTTGAAACAAGAAGAGAAAGTTATTCTGCCTCATGAAGAAGAGATTGAGATTGTGAATCTGGGTTCTGAAGAACTAGTCAGGAACGTCAGGATAGGGGCTGCATTGCAGAGTGATGTCAAGCAGAGATTGGTCGAGATGCTGAGAGAGTATAGTGACATCTTTGCTTGGTCATACGAAGATATGCCCGGACTTGACACTGACATCGTGGTCCATCACTTGCCGCTGCGAGAAGATTGTCCTCCCGTTAAGCAGAAGCTTAGAAGGACACGACCAGATATGGCCGTTAATATCAATGAAGAAGTGCAAAAGCAGCTCGATGCTGGCTTCTTAGCGGTCACCACTTACCCTCCGTGGGTCGCCAACATAGTGCCTGTACCGAAGAAGGACGGTAAGGTGCGAATGTGCGTCGATTATCAGGATTTGAATAGGGCAAGCCCTAAAGATGATTTCCCGCTTCCCCATATTGATGTGTTGGTCGACAATACAACTCAGTTCTCCGTGTTTTCGTTCATGGATGGCTTCTCCGGTTACAATCAGATCAAGATGGCGCCGGAGGACATGGAGAAAACTATGTTTATTACACCTTGGGGAACGTTTTGCTACAAGGTAATGCCTTTCGGTCTGAAGAACGCAGGGGCCACTTACCAATGAGCAATGGTCACTTTGTTTCATGATATGATTCATCATGAGATTGAAGTCTACGTTAATGACATGATTGCGATGTCCCAAACGGAGGAGGGACATTTGGTCAATTTGCTGAAGCTTTTTGAGAGGCTTAGGAAGTTCAGGTTGAGGCTGAATCCTAACAAGTGTACTTTTGGAGTACGGTCTGGAAAACTACTGGGGTTTATCGTGAGTGAAAGAGGCATTGAGGTTGATCCTGCGAAGATAAAAGCAATACAAGAAATGCCAACGCCAAAAACCGAAAAAGAAGTTTGTGGTTTCCTAGGCAGAATAAACTACATTGCAAGGTTTATTTCTCAGCTCACGACCACGTGTGAACCGATGTTCAAACTGCTAAAGAAAGATCAGGCGATTATCTGGAACGAGGATTGCCAGAAGGCATTTGATAAGATAAAGCAGTATCTACAGGAACCTCCAATCTTGATACCCCCAGTGGCTGGACGGCCCTTAATCATGTACTTGACAATTCTTGAGAATAATATGGGGTGTGTTCTTGGTCAGCATGACGAGACGGGCAGAAAGGAGCATGCCATTTACCATTTGAGTAAAAAGTTCACAGACTGTGAATCTCGTTACTCGATGCTGGAGAAAACATGTTGTGCACTAGCCTGGGCTGCCAAACGTTTACGACAGTACATGCTCAATCACACAACCATGCTAATTTCGAAGATGGATCCGATCAAGTATGTCTTCGAGAAGCAAGCGCTTTCGGGCAGGATTGCCAGATGGAAAATGGTGTTGACAGAATATGACATTCAGTATGTTTCCCAGAAGGCCATCAAGGGAAGCGTATTGTCTGAGTACCTTGCCGAACAGCCGATCGAAGATTATCAGCCGATGAAATTTGAATTCCCTGATGAGGATATCATGTTTCTCAAAGCGAAAGATTGCGATGAACCGTTGCCCGACGAGGGTCCAGATAGGAAATCCCAGTGGAAATTTATATTTGACGGGGCGGTTAACTCTTATGGAAGTGGCATTGGGGCAAGCATTACGACTCCCCACGGATCCTATATCCCGTTCATTGCGAGACTGACGTTTCCGGTCACCAATAATGAAGCGGAGTACGAAGCGTGCATCATGGGTCTAGAAGAAGCAATTGATTTGAGAATCAAGAACATAGATGTATATGGTGACTCGACGCTTATGATTAACCAGATTAAAGGGGAGTGGGAGACTCGTCAATCGAATTTGGTGCCGTACATGAACTATGCCAGAAGGCTACTTCTGTTCTTTGATCGAGTGGAACTCCATCATGTGCCCAGAGCCGAAAATCAGATGGCTGATGCCTTGGCCACGTTGGCTTCGGTGTATAAAGTCAATTTTTGGAATGAAGCTCCAAGAATTGTCCTTTCTCGTCTTGATAGACCTGCATTCGTCTTTGCGATCGAGGAAGCCTCCGACGGCAAGCCATGGTTCCATGATATCCAGATTTTCCTTATGACTAAGGAGTATCCTGCAGGAGCGTCAACCCAGGATAAGAAGACTCTGAGGAGGCTGTCTGGAAACTTTTATGTCAATCCTGATGGAGTTTTGTATAAAAGAAACCACGATCTCGTGCTACTCAGATGTGCAGATGAGAAAGAAGCGAGTATGCTCATGGAAGAAGTCCATAAAGGCACATTTGGTACGCACGCCGGCGGGCATGCTATGACAAGAAAGATTCTGAGAGCAGGGTATTACTGGCTGACAATGGAATCAGATTGCTTTAAATTCGCGAAGAGATGTCATAAATGCCAGATTTATGCTGATAAGATTCATGTGTCGCCGTGCCCGTTAAATGTCATGTCCTCCCCGTGGCCGTCCTCCATGTGGGGCATCGACATGATAGGCAAGATCGAGCCCACTGCCTCTAACGGTCATCGCTTCATTCTAGTAGCTATCGACTACTTCACCAAGTGGGTGGAGGCAGCCTCATACGCTAATGTGACCAAGCAGGTGGTGGCTAAATTCATAAAGAGGGACATCATCTGTCGATACGAAATTCCCGAGCGGATCATTACTGATAATGGTTCAAATCTGAATAACAAGATGATGAAGGAGCTGTGCCAGAGTTTCAAGATTGAACACCACAACTCATCTTCTTACCGGCCGAAGATGAATGGTGCCGTTGAAGCGGCCAATAAGAACATTAAGAAGATTATGCAGAAGATGGTTGTGACCTACAAGGATTGGCACGAGATGTTGCCGTTTGCATTGCACGGTTATCGCACCACGACACGTACATCAACCGGGGCAACTCCTTTCTCACTGGTGTACGGTATGGAAGCTGTCCTACCGTTAGAAGTTGAGATTCCCTCTTTACGAGTTTTAGTTGATGTGAAACTCGATGAGGCAGAATGGATTAAGAACCGACTAAACCAGCTCAGTCTGATGGACGAGAAGAGGTTAGCATCGATTGCATATGGTCGTCTGTACCAAAGCTGAATGAAGAAAGCATATGATAAGAAGGTGCATCCTAGAAGCTTTCAGACGGGTGATCTCGTCCTGAAGAAGATTCTTCCTCCACACTCCGATCACCGGGGCATGTGGACTCCTAATTACGAAGGTCCGTACGTCGTCAGCAAGGTTTTATCGGGAGGGGCCTTGTTGTTGTCCACGATGGATGGCGAAGATTTTGCATCCCCGGTGAACACGGACGCAGTTAAAAAATAGTTTGCTTTTAAAAATGACCCGCTGGAAAGAAAAAGAATATCCAGGAAAAAAAGGGAACCCCGGCGAACCATAAAAAAGGAAAAAGGTTCGGGCAAAAATTAGGGACATAAAGGAAAAAATGTACACTCGGAAGGGCGACTTTGGCAAGAAAGGGTATCCCGGTGAATCGAAAACCCGAAAGGGCGATTCAGGCAAAAGTTAGGGATTTGAAAAAGCAAATGACTGCGTTCCGCGTGTGGACTTTCATTGTTTAGTGGTTTGGAAGACCTGAGGGCCGTTTATCTGAATCAATCTCTTCTGAAGCTGAAGGGTCGGAGAAGTATCGAAGTCGAGTGGGTCATAGAGGGATCAACTCATGGTGTTCGTCTACGCCTCATTGCCGACATTTGTGTATATACTGATGTATATTTATGTTTTTATTTTTACGCAGCTTCCTCATTCCAGGAGCTTGCATCTATTGTAAAACATTTTTACCCATTCAGGGGTTCGTTATCAATAAAATGTGTACTATTCAGCAATTCTGTTTGCCTGTTTAGCATTTATCTGTTTTGTTTGCGAAAAAGAACGCCAATGTTTTTGATAAAATGTGCATACATAAACTTACTGGCCTAGGCCACTGATTGTTGAAACAATGAATTACTTGAACATTGTCACTAAATGATAACCTTAATATGTCCCTTTGAGAAGGGTATCTTGTCTGTTTGTTTGTGTTGTTGCAGGTATAGCAGATACCAGGCAGTACGCCGTATGTGTCCCCAAGTAGGATGATTCCTTCTTCTTCCAGCATGTTCAGTAGCACCTCCCCACGGAGTCTGAACATAAGATTGTAAGCATTGATATGTCTCCCCAAGCAGAGAAGATTCTCTCCCCAACCAGATACATCCTGAAGGAACGTCATCTCCCCAGCTGAGTCATACATTGAAGTGTGCGACACTCGAAAGTTCAAGACTGAAGTCTCCAGGAGAATTGAAATTCCCCGCAGAGTCGTACTCTCCCCAGTAAGCAGGATGATTTCTTCTTCCCCAGTCGAGTTTGCAGATCCCCAAGAGAGCCGAGTCCTTGGAGGCCGGGGGGCCATGATTGGTTTTCCCCAGTAGAGTAGCGGATGTTGTATTTCCCTACCAGAGTCATGATCTCTAGGAGGGCTTTGCCGCGAAGGCCGTGCAGTTTATTTCTGCGATTGATATCGTTTTCCTCAGTAGTTGTGGTTCGTGCACCCAGATGAGCAGGTTCAGGTTCTCGTAGAGCTTTATTCCCCTGCAGCAGTCGACTGAAGTTCGTGTCCCCAGGCGGAATCCAATTGAGATTGGTGTAACTTTTTCTCCTCGGCAGGATGATTCCTTCCTCCACCAGAGTGGTTCTTTATCCTTGATAGGAGGATTCTCCCTTCAGCATTTATTTTGCTGATGAGGTCATAGCATTGTGCATGATTGCATATCATTTACCCTAAACGCGTAGCGTTTCCACCGTGTGGAGCATTGCGCCATTGTCAAACATATGCATATGAGACATGAGCTAGGTTGTTACCGTTCTTGTTTTGCAGGTGTCCCCCAGCAGGGTGCGTGCCCAGGATGATTCCTGAAGTCTCAGAAGAGTTGTTTGGTTCCGGATGATTCTTGAATTCCCCAGCAAAGTCGTTTTCCCAAGATGATTCTTGAACTCCTCAGTGAAGTGGTTTGCTTAAGATGATTCTTACAATCCCCAGTGAAGTCGCCAGAGTTGGTAGCTCCAGTTGATGCTTAGAGTCCCCGGCAGAGTGTTTGCTCAGGAAGATTCCTGAAATCTCCAGCAGAGTTATTGGTTCAAGATGATTCTTGAAGTCCTCAGCTGAGTTTATTTGTACAGAATGATTTCTGAATCCCCGAAGCAGAGTTACTTGATAGTTCTCCAGAATCCCCAGCGGAGATATGCCATTCCCAGCAGGTTTTGAACAGAGAAGTTGAAATTTCCTTGAAGACTTGATGATTGAAGTCCGGCAGCGGTGCCAAAACCCCAGACTTACTGATGAAGTCCAACGATGATGTCAAAGCAGTTCCCTCAGCTGATGCGGAATGCCTGATGGCAGAGGTTTGGATATCCCTGTTTGGTTCATGATTGACCGAGAACTCTGTTCCTGACTTACTGACGAAGTCCGGCTGACGCCCAAAAGTTTCTTTGAATGCCCGATGGCATGATTAACTTGATTGGTAAAAAGTTCTTAATGACCTGATGAGTCCCGAGGAATTCGTTTGCTGCCGTGCTGCAGAATGCTTGACGGCGATACCATTCATTACTAGTCACCGTGTAGCTGGTGATCCCTTGATGACTCGAGGACGAAGATCTACAGCAAAATCAGATGATCATCCTGACTGAGATTTGAGATTAGCCCTTTCACCGGTTAGCGTGTGACCAATTCCCCAGCAAGTTTCCGCGCAACTATCATTTTAGTCTCCGAAGATTTGTCCCCATCAAAGTACCGTGTACTTGTGCAGTTGGAAAATTTCCGGGTTTGTTGGTATTCAACCGTCTTTTACCTTGATCGTTTGAGAGCCGTTCGCTTCTCACCCAGTCAGGTCCAAGCCGCTTGAATAGGGGCAGTTGTTGCACCCCAAAATTTGCCCAACTTTTCTTTACCTAGCTTATGTTTCATTTCATTCACATTAGCATTATCATTTGCATTTCATTGATATGTATGCAGGAGATCAAGAGGTATGATTACCAATCAAGAGCTATACAAGACTATGAAGTTGGCTAAGAAGCTTATTCAAGTGTTCAAGGGTTGATATCCTTGTCAGAGAAGTTAAAAGATCCTCAGAGAGAGTGGTTGAAACCAGGAGTGTGTGTCTCCTAACTTGAGAGTTATGGGGAAGACCATCAGATGATTCTGAAGCCATGAAGTTAGACTTGAGATCTTGAGAGAGATCATGAGAAGTGTTGAAGATCACTTTGAGGCCTAGACAGGTCATTGTGCAAGAATAAGAAGGCTTAGCCATGAGCGGTGCAGCTAGGGTTTGACTGGGTCAACCCTAAGTCAACTGATGATTTGAACAAGGTTGAGACCTAACCCAAGAGCCATGTGATCATGGATTGATACACTGAGATGCTATAAGGATGATTCCAAGGTCAACTCATCATGATTGAAGAGTTTGAGAAGTTTCAAGCTAGGGTTTCTAAGACTTGACAGTGTAAAATCCCCTAGTTTGACCCCTATCTTCAAGGCAGTTTAGCTCAAGATGTGATTGTCATCTCATCTTACCCCCAACATGAATGTTGTAGAGCTTGGTGGATGATTCAACCTCTGATTGTCATCTCATTTATGGTTGATACCTTGTGATTTAGATTTTATTTTTAGAACTTGGTGGATGATTCAACCTCTGATTTTTGTAGGGTAGATTCATGATTGAATTAGGATCCCTTAGCAATTTTTGTAGGAATTTTCAATGTAGTTTACTGTTTTTGTTTGATTTTAGTTTAGGTGCTAACTTTAGATGATTCTAATGCACTAATTCAACTAGAATGACTTCTTTAGTTCCCTTAGATTAGGGTTTTGTCTCTTTTGCTCTTGGATGATGATGAAGGCAAGTTGAAGATGCAATGGATTGCTTGAAGAAGCTTGGATGTGAGGATCTTCCCTTCTTTTGGTGTAGTATTGATTAGGTGTTAAGATTAGGGTTTGTAGGCAGAGCTTCTAGATAGATTCTGTTCCTTCATAAACATGGAAGATGTTGATCACTTCCATTCTTCCCTATGATGTAAGGTCCCCTTATAAAGGCCTCATCCCTCCTTTGGTAGGATGTGTGGCTATTTACAAGTTGGTAGAACCTTTGAGGGTCCCTTTCTCTGATGATAGGATGCTTAGTGGTGACCTTTGGTCTTCACTCTGCTGTCAATCATCCAAACTTTGCTCATGTCAAATGAACCTTTCTCCCTTGCTAGAGGATGGAGTTCCTTGCTAGAAGATTGAGGATGCTAGGAGTTGATACTTCCTTGTGTTTGAAGATTACCCTTAGAGGCTGAAGCTTGTAGATAAAGAAGAACAAGTTGATACTGGTAAAGAGGAGAGAGCTGAAGCTTGAAGACCAAGTTGACTTTTGTGAAGGAGATCAAATTGAAATTGGGGAAAGAGCTGAGGCTTGAAGTTGGAGAACAGGTTGATACTTGTGTAGGATGCATTGAGAGCCTGAAGGAGCCAAGTTGATACTTGATATTAGGAGTGAAGCCTGAAGGGGGAATTGACTGGAGAGCCGAAGCTTGAAGTTGAAGTAGAGAGAATAAGTTGATACTTATGTTGGATGTATTAAAAGCTTGGAGAAGCAAGTTGATACTTACTATTGAAGATGATAGCCTTAAAGAGTAGTTGAAGACTGAGGACTGAACTGATGTCAGAGGATTGTTTTGCTGTAGAGTTGTAGGAAGCTGTTGATTTGTTTTATTTCCTGTCTGTTTGCTTTCTGTGCAACTGTATTGATGTGACTTGTTTGATTTGCTTGATGCATTAGAATAAGCTCATATCTAGACTGACTCAAACTAGGAGCATGATTGCACTAGAGGTTGAGTTGCTCCCTCTGCTTGTATTTTTATTGTATGGCTTTGCTTGCGGGTATTCGGTAGAGCCCTGCTCCCTTGCCTATGTGGTTTGTGATTTGCTTGATGGCATTCTATTTTTCTTTATGATTGCAATTATTCATACTTGGCTTGAGGTCGAGACGAGCTTGTGGAGGCTGATGCCCCACACACATTTCCTCCCTCACTTGCATTGCATGCATTTTACAGTCGTTTACTGTTTACTATTTAAGCTGATGCCTTATCTGTTTTTGTTTACCCTGGCATGATCCCCTAGGAATCTCACTTCCTTTGATAAGGAAGTGATGATTAGAACTTTAGGTTGAAACCTATGCATGATAACTTCTAGGATTTCCCTGTTTCAAACCTCAACCATAGGATGAATCCTTGGCATGACAATAGTAGGACTTGATAGTCTCCCCGTAGTTGAGCCTGTTCTCTCTTCTCATCTTAAAACAAATTAAAATACAGTAATGAAGGTTAACTGATGTCGTGCGTTACGAGCCTTAAGCTATCTGAGAAAGGGTTGTCGAAGAGTTCTTTTCGACAGCTGGGATGTTTAGTATGGCACCCTTTGGGTGGCATGCGACGCGTTCACTCTCAGGTCATAGTCTCTGGTGCGATATTAGTTACAAACATCCATAAAAAACAGTTCTTCCGTAAAAGACAGAAAACAAACTTCAAACCTTTTTGCCCCGTGGGCCCATAATTCAAAGGAAGCTTTTCTGAAAAAAAGAGTGTCGTTAACTCCCAGTTCTACCACAAACGGTAACGCCTAAGTCTCCAAGGGTCGAGCCGCATACACCAAACTGCTGGAATTGTTTGTTAACCCTACTCGATAAAACAGATGAATCTGAATTCCCGTAATCCGTATTATCCTGAACTACGTAAGCTCTAATCTCTCATACCTGTTGAGAGTACGTAGGCACAATACTGATGTATTGGCGAGCCACCTTCCCCGTAACCCGTAGTTAGTCGAACTTCGTTGACTCTGATTTCTCATTCTTTGATGAGAATACGTAGGCATAAAGTGAGACGCTTTGCCGAGTCATTTTTCTTTTCTTTTTTAAGCCAGCCTTGATAGGTAGATAGATAAAACCAACCCGTCAGATAAACACAACAAGCGTGGATCCCATCGAGTACGATGGACGTGAGGGGTGCTAATACATTCCCCTCGCGTAACCGACTCCCGAACCCAGACAATGGTTGTGATGACCTTGTCTTATACCTTTTTCGTCAGGTTTTTCCGATCATTTCCTTTCCCGTTCTGAGGGATAAATAACGAAAGGTGGCGACTCTTCTGTTTTGCCGGCACCTTATTTTCGCGGAAGCGACACACTCCAGAAGCAAATTAGATCTGAACATAAGAAATATGCAAGGCTCTGAAGCGTCAGAAGCATTCCTTAGAAGATTCTGAACGTTTCCATCAGAAGACTCTGAGCGTTGCCTCCAGAAGGATCTGAAGCAGAAGCTACAGAAGAATCTGAAGCAAGCTAGAAGCATCTGAACCAATGAAGAATTCTGTATGAAGAGTTTTCAAGCATAGTTACTTCAGAAGACTCTAATAGTACTAACGCTGCCAGTACTGAGGATCTGACCCAAAACTCTGCTCTGAATTTATACACGCTAAAAGCACACTTGCTGCAAAGACTCTGATTCATCAAAACTCTGATGAACATCAGAAGGCTCTGACCAAATTAGACTCTGATGATTCTTGCTGAAAATTGTTGAAGAAGAATTCAAAGATTATGTCTGTTGGAATATCCAAACGACTCTTTCCTTATTTATGCTAGACACAAGAACACAGACAAAAAGAATTTCTCTGTGATTTCTTCTTCTAGGAAAGGTCACTTGATGTGAAGACAAAAAAGGCTCAGACCTTTTGGTACACTCTTCTCAACGTGAAAAGCTCTTGGATCACTATGCCTATAAAAGCAAGTCTCCACTCATCTTCTTCAGTTGACGAAACACTTGAAAAGAATTCATTATCAAAGCTCTCATACAACTCATATATTCTTGCTAGAATTATTTCTTTGTTCTTAATCTTAAGTGAAAAATCACAGTTGTGATAAAGCTTTATTAGAAGCATTTTAACACTTGTATTTATTATTACATTTGATTGTAAGAAAACCTTAAGAAGATCCAGTTAGGATCAGTAGTTCTTGAGAAGACTTTGAATAGTTGTTCTTAGTGCTTACTATTGTAATCAGTTGATTAAATAGTGGATTAAGTCCTTGCTTGAGAAAGGAAAATCACTCTAGAAAGGGTGGACTAGAGTAGTTGAGTTCAACGAACCAGGATAAAAATACTTGAGTTTTTACTACTAAGATTTTATCTTCATAATTATTCAACCCCCTTCTAAGTATTTTCTCACCTTCAAAGATGACAATGAATCCGACGAAGAAGATATAAGATTGTTCATAAAGCAAGCCAATAAATACATGTTAAAACATGGCGACAAATATCCCAACAAGTGTCGCGATAAATAAAGAAGGTTATCAAGTTCCTCAAAAGAAGAAGATGGAAGAAAAAAAGGAAAGTCACAAAGTACGTGTTACAACCGTGGTAAGCCCGGTCACTTTAAGCCATAGTTTCCAAAAATCAAGAATGAAAGAGGCCATCACAAAACGTTTAAAAAAGCTAGAAGATCTTATGCCGATTGGGAAAGAGAAAGTGATTCGTCAAGTGATGATAGCTCTACTTCAAGTGAGGAATCAGCCAAGCTTTGATATATGGAAAACAATGGAAAGAAAAAGATTGTAAGTCACTCTAAATTTCAAGTTTCACATGACTCAACTTTTTCTCAACTTCAAGAATTCTTTGAGAATCTACAAAGACAAGCTATAGATGCTTTCAAGAGATTAGCTTCAAACAAGAGAATTATATCTCATTTGGAAGTTCAAATTTATGAAAATGAAAGACATATGGAAGCATTGAGGAAATCTATGTCAAATATTCTAGAAGGACAAGATAAGGATCCTAAATCTGTGTGGAATTTTTGTTGTGAAACATGTCACATTTGGAAAAAGGAGTCAAGGACTCTTAGAGCTAAACTTGATAAGGTTTTGCAACCTGAGGTTACTTTTACTATAGATACTTCCAAGTATGACTTACCAGCTCATAGTCCATATCAGAGGTATAATCATGTTAAAAAGGAACCAAATAGCAAAAGTTTATCCTCTCTAAACTTATATTGTTACTACTGTTGCAAAAAGGGACACACTATTGCAAAGTGCAGAGTTAGGGAACTCCATGTTTCTAATAATGTCTTTCAATGGATCCCTAAATGCAATCAAGGTTTTACTAATCCCTAAGGACCCAATGAAGATTGGATACCTAGCACAAGTTGTTAATCATACAGGAAAAATGCCTTGGCTCTATTGAGGGAGTATGGGATCTTGTTCGTAGAGCACCAAGGCACAACATGGTAACATTTCCTTATTATTTTGATCTATGTGACTAACGAGGAAGATTTTGTTACCAATCAGGTTAACTTTGTGTGCTTTTTCTTTTAAGTGGTAAAAATATGTGAATGATTACTAATAAGCTATTCTAGAAGTGTCAAAAAGGTATTGTGTTCATTGTGTAAGATATCTTTGACTAAACTTTCTCACGAACATCAAACTAGGAGTGATCAACCTAAATGATGAAACATGAGAAAAAGCAAGATTAACATCATAACTGAGAAATATGAAAAGTCCAGCTGCAGTGGAAAATCATCTCTCAAGTTGAAAGAATATTCAAAAATTATCAAGTGTACTTCTTGACTACATTTCTAATCTCACTTTCAAATACTTGTACAAGAAAGAAAGTAGTAAGAACATTTTGGTGTTGTTCATGTTACATGGAAAATGTTGCATTCATTTCAACTTTCGTTCAAAAAATCTTTGTGGAATGCAAGTGCATTCTCCGTCTTATGTACGGTGAGGTAATATCGATTCAACCATATTTCTTGTTATGCATGTAAGTGTTTCTTTTACCTGTTTATTTCGTAAGGATATATGATGACCTATGTGTGTTGCTTGTGATATGTGTTTTCTTCCAGAAATATCAAATGTGACTGTTGTATGTTGCATTTCATATGTTTATAGTAACCATACATAAATGTCGTCATGATTCATCTTTATCTTGAACCAAGACATGCTTTTTTTATGCATGTGTCAAGCAAACAAACCATAAATTTAATTATATGTATGCATATCTCGTAAAAATACTATTCATGAGTCATTACAAGTCTCTCAAGGTCACTAAAAAATAATTGAGTCAAAGATTATTGATGATTGGAGTCTTCAGGTCGACACAAACTGGTACAGGTCGACATGTGAAAGTCAATGTTTCAGTATAGGCTGGCACGTTCTATTTCAGGTCAGCTCATGTCGTTTCCTTTTAATTTCTAAAATTGTTTTCTTCAATATGTGCCAACTTGTAGCATGGACATGCCGACATATACGACCTGAGGTCGACTCATAAGCAACTCTTGAAACATTTTTCCTCATTTCTTCACTCTTACTCTTGTTATTGCATGAACAAAATACCCATCATCTCAAATCCACTCAAACCCTTAAAATCTACCAATACTTGTGTTTTGTGTTTGAATCCAACATTATAAAATCTTATTTCATCATCAAATATTTGTCATATCCCTCATTAATCCATCATTTTCTCCATTTCTCTCAAAATTTCCAAAAACTCATTCCATCTCATCATAATTCGATTTTCTCCATTGTTGTGAGTTTGTGGCTATTTCTTTGTGTTAGTTTATTGCTATTGTTTGTGTTTGAGTGCGTGGGTGTTGTTATGTCACTCATTCTCTCACATGTTTCATTCAAACATTTTCACAAACACCTTGTGTGCAAGTTGTATCTCACAAATCCAATGGCCTATGAGTCAAAGAATTCATCCAAATGAAAAAGCAAGGCTTCTTCATCCACTCCTGCCTTTGAGAATCCGTTTTCTTTGGTTTCAAAGCAGTATGAGAGAGATTTTGAGCTTAATCTTGTGACTCGCCTTGTTGTCAAGCAATACATATGGAAGAAGAAAACGATTGAAGGCTTAACTCTACCTGAATTCATGACTCATGTTGAGCATCAAAACATAAACTATTTCCTTAAGTTGGCTCAAGATTACAACAAGGATCTTATTCGCGTGTTCTACTCCGGGCTACATGAACAGGAGGCTGCAAGTTTCCAATTTTCTATAGGTAACAAAGTGTATCATTTCCCAAATGAGTTATGGAGCACTCTATTCAGTATTACTATTAGTGATCTTAAAATTGATGAAGAGTTTGATGAAGAAGAAAATTATGAAGTGGTAACCGACTCCGATAAGCATAAAGATTTCAATTGGAATTTTTTACTTGGACGAAATGCTTAAGGTTCCTCGAGCTGCAAATTTCTATGAACCAATTAACATGGGTCAACTAAAGATGCTACCTCAAATCTTATTGTGGATTGTGTCTCATGTCTTACGTCCAAAAAATGGTGGATTTTTAAGAGTCGATTTTGCAAAAATTCATCTTGTGTATATCTTGTTGCACAATGTCAAAATCAGCTGGCTACACTGCTTTGTTGATTGCATGTTTTCTATATGCTCCTACAACAAAGGTACCTCTTTATTTTATCCTTCCATGATTGCAAAAATTTTAAAGCATTTTGTTATACCCCAAATTTTACCCTTAGATTCCTTGATCTTTTGCGTATCATCTTAGGTCAGTCATCCATGCATAACTTACCAATTTACTAGAATTTGTTTGTTTGTTTGTGAAGTTAGGGTTGCTGCTGCAGAAGGTGTGAAGGTCATGAAGGCATTGTGTGTGCCCCTTTGTCTCCTACAAGTCATGTTAAGTTCCTGTAGAAACATATGCCCTCATTATTGTGGCCTCGTAATCAATACAAAGTCATTCTCTCCAAGATTTCTCATAGGTTTCCCACAGGGAGGATTAAGTGTTCCTGTCCATTTGATATGAAGTATGGTATGATATTGACAAGATTGTGTATGTTGTTTTCAAGAAGTGATGTAAAAGAACGTGTCTTCATTGTGTAGATTAAAATTTCATCAGATTAGAATGTGTAGTTTCTTGAATTTGCAGTTAATTTAAAGATCAAGTTTAATCTTATTCCTTTTGAGGAGTTTGAATCATTATGATTTTTTGATTTTAAAAGAAGGAATTGGAAATTTCTTGTTGATATCGTGAGGTTGCAAGTTTGAATAAGGATCTCGAATCAAGTTTTTACTATAAGATCTCAAAGTGACGTTCAAGGTTTGTAGATTCATTGTTGATGTCATATGAATTTCAATATGAAGTTCATGCCTTAAATGCTAAAATTCGAAGTTTAATTCCAAATTCAAACCATATGATTAAGGTTTCAAACTTTATCAATTCAAGACATACAAGATTAATGTCAAGGTTGTGAATTCATGTGATTAGAGTCCAAGACAAGATTCATAATCGTTTTTTCTTACAATTCAAGTTTGTCATATGGCTAAATTCAAGAATTCATGTTGCCATGAAAATTCAAGATCTTGAATATTTGAAATACAAGTTACAAAATTCATACTTCTCATAAGGTTTAGATTGAAAGAAAAAAAATCAAAATTAACCATTCAACATTATTCATTAAGATTCCTCTAAGTTTAAATTTCAAGTTGAATTCCAAGGGAAATCATACTCATTACCATCTACGTTTGTTTTATTCAAATCTGTTCAAGAAGTATCACTTCAAGATCATGTTTCAAACATATAAATTCATCTGAGATTCATATAAGTGCATTATGTTTCATTCACGATTTCCAATGGGTTCAAATAAATTTTACATTCATTCAAGTTTCATACAAGTACAAGAAAAATGGGAAGAGAAGTACATTCCTAGTTACATAAAAAATCAAATCATGAGGACTATCTTCACGCCTTGCCAAACCATGACCAAAATCCAAATTTCAAAACAAGAGGAACTTCATTAATCCGTGAACAGAACCTGCCCACCACCACCATTAATTGGACATGCGGCGAACCTAATGTGTCAGTTCAAAAGTTAGTACACAACACATAATTAGAAATGATACCAAGACATTCAAGTTAATCTAAAGTACACTTTTTATTCAAAGCTAATATCCAAGCCATGTTAGTTAGAATTCACCATTTCAATTAACACTTGAGTGGATTTGCTTTATAGTCCAAATAGCCATTCATAAGAGGTTTGGACAACTCTATGCAGCCTACTGCTAACATTCAAAGGCTCTAAGACATACAATGCAACTCACATCATATCTTACCAATCAAATTCAAATTCACACTAATAGTAATAAAAAACAATCAAGACAATCACAAACAGGGTGTTTCTTGTGGATAACCAAAAATGTTAGCAAGCTTACCAAGTTCAGAGAGAATTCAAGTGGATGGAGGCTTGAACAGTTCAAACTGTGTAGTCGACGATTGAACGCCACGCCATATGCAATTTCTACTAATGGTCATGACACCAATATGTATGCTCAAGTTACTAAAATAGCTAACAACATCAGAAACTAATGTTCTGTCGTAAATGGTCGGCACCGAGGGACTATTCTTGAAGGATGTGAATTTTAATCCTGAAGATATTGTGAACCTCACCGACTTTCCTCGTCAACAACTACAAAATACATCAGGAATTATTGCTATGAGATAAGAAAAAAGAAAAAAAATACTCAAACCAATCATAACGCAAAGCTCACCTACACCTGGAACTGATTTTGCTCCTCACGCTACCTTTAAACTTGTCACGACATAGCTTAGGAAATTCTAGGTTCATCCCCTTATCCTATCCTTAGGATCGAAGTCACCGCACTCCATACAAGTGTCCTGCCATGGACATTCACTTACCTTCCTTCATCCTAGCCTTAGAATCGGAGTCGCCGTACTCCATGCGAGCGTCCTGCCATGGATGTAGCACCCCAAATTTATTGAAATATTTATTTAATTTATTTAAATATGAATATTCGTATTTTTCGTGTTTTTCGGTGATTAGTGTGAATATTGAGAATTATGGATTTTGAGTTATTTATTTAAATAATAGTATGTAATATGAATATATTGGTATTATTATTAATTTAAATAAATATAAGTGAATTGAGGGCAAAGTGGACTTTTGAGGAGGAGTTAGTGAGGGTGAAATTGGAAAGCCCATTTTAAGGCCCAAAGTTAGGTTTAACAAAAAGGAATTTTAAGGAAATTAGGATTCATTCTTGTTAGACTTTGAAAAGGGAAGAAATAGAGGCCAGAGCTCTAAGGAAGAGGATTGAGGCAAAGCTTCGCGAGGTTTCTAAGAATCAAGGAGAAAGGCTTAGAGTCAGAAATTAAGGTATGAGGAGTATTACCTTCATTGTTTTCAATATATGATTCAATATATTTAAAGTCGATTTAAGGATTTAGGAGGTTTTTGAGTTTGAGGAAATTAGGCCTTCATGGCCAAAATATGTTGTTGAGTTTTAACCATATAGGGTAATTGATTATGAGAACTCTAATGAATGTGGGAAAATTGTAAGGATTCTATGGGAATTACTGGTGAGTTTAATGAGTTTAAGGGATTTGAACTGAGGGTCTAATAGGTTTGAGGTTGATTTGGGAGTAAGGGAAATTAGGCCTTCGTGGACAAAATCTGTTGTTGAGGTTTTAACCGTATAGGGTAATTGATAATGAGAACTCTAATGAATGTGGGAAAATTGTAAGGATTTTATAAGAATTTCTTGTGAGTTTAATGAGTTTGAGGGATTTGAACTGATGGTCTGATAGGTTTGAGGTTGATTTGGGAGTAAGGAAAATTAGGCCTTTGTGGCCAAAATCTATTGTTGAGGTTTTAACCATAGAGGGTAATTGATTATGAGAACTCTAATGAATATGGGAAATATGTAAGGATTTTATGGGAATTGTAGGCGTAAATATGATACGGGATTGACCTAATAAGTCGTAGATTTTGTGTCTGTATCGTTGTAATATCTTATGAATGATTTAGGGATGTTTTGGGGCATTGGGGAAGGAAATCATAGGGACTTTTGGGCTGGTTTTGGTGCTGGTGCATAACAGCGTTTTGCTGTAATCGCGAGTTCGCACAATGAATGATCCTTCGCACGGCGAACACTTGCCCCAGACTCGCACGACAAATTGTCCAGCAAACGTAGCTGAGTTTCTCGAATTTTGTTCTTGTGCAGTGCTATTTTGATTGCTTTGATGCTGTGATTTTCTTGATGAATTACCAGGAGTATGATTGTGATTCCTGTGTGATTAATACATGATTGTATGATGATTCCTATAAGTAATGATGATGAGTTATGATGTTGATTCCATGAGGTTTGATGATTATATGATGACATGACTATTATGATGATTTTGATGAATGATGATGCACCTAATGAGTTTATTATGAGGATGATGTTGACGTGTGCATTAGGCATTCATATGCATTCCGGACTTCGGTCTAGTGTTTGATTCTTGTGGCTTCAATCCCATTGTGCGGATGTGAGGTATTTTGTTGTGCTCTGGTTCTTGTGTAGAATCAATCCTATTGATGGGGATCTATAGAGGGTTGATGGCCCAGTGTCCACTGAATTTTGATGAATTGGTACCACATGCATGAGTCTTGTTGCATTTGCATTTATGTGACAATTTGGTGTAATTTATGATATTATGGCTTTTTGATGTTTCCTTGATGATTATGATGATGTTGAATATGAAAATGAAGTTATTTTATATACTGATTCCTATATTGATTATTATGAATGGTTTTACTCACCCTTCCTGTTTGAATGTTACCTCCACGTGGGTAACGTGTAGATGACCAGGTTTGGCCGTGGATGTCGTCGAAGACTTTTTGGAGCTTTTGACATTTTGGATGGCTTAGAGGGTCTTGCTCTGATAGTGTAACATCGGGTTGGGGTCTTTGAGTTAAAGCATGTTTTATTGATTTTTGTTATTTTGATTATGTTGTTGTGCAAGGAAAACTTTGAATTTTCCTTTTTGAGTTCCGCTTCCATTTGAGCAATTTTTGAATAATTTTAGGAAAACCCGTTGTTTACGAATCATTGACTTTGATTTGAATCATTGAGAAATATACGCCCTTTGAGGTGATTTTTATTATGTTTAAAATATTACTCTGATAAATGTGAATGATTTGCCATTAAATTTTTGGGGTAGAAAAGGGTGTTACAATGGACATTCTCTTTTATCTCCCTTTTATCCTAGCCTTAGGATTATGAGTCGTCGTACTCCATGTAAGTGTCCTGCCACAGATACTTACCCCTTCTTCCCCTTTTCAACTCAATTTTAGATTTGGAGGCGTCGCACTCCATGTAAGTGTCTCACTATGTACACTTACTTCCCCCTTGGAACCTTGATCATAGTCAAGAGTTCATCACCCTTGTTGAGGGGAACTACGAATGCTCTGATTCCATTGTCGTCAGGATACGTAGGTACGAGATGCTATGTCTTAATGAGAATACTTAGGAATAACACCTTAGGCCATTCCCTTAGCAGACAGATAACAGATAATAAATAACACAAATAAAACAAGAGGTTCCTATAGAGTACTACAGATGTGTTGCACCCTAAAATTTGCTCAACCTATTTCACTTGGTTTATGTTTCAATTGCATTGTCATTTGTATAATAAGTCATGTACATAGTCTAATCATTTGCATAGCATAGCATAACAAGTCATCTAACAAGGGATCAAGTGCCATTCTTATCAAAAGAGGCACATCAAGGGGTTTTTATTCAAGCTCAAGGCCATCCAAGTCATCAAGAAAGGTTTGAGGCTTTGAGAAGTTTGAAGGTCAACCAGTGGATTTCTCTCCTAGCTTGAGGTGTATTGAGATTCATCAATGGAGTATGAACTATGAATTGAGAGTATGGAATGTGCACAAAGATCATGGAAGACCTAGAGGGTCATTTTGAAGATGAGACAAGTCATTGATACAAGTACAAGAGCCAGAGTTGAAGTGCAGTCAACTAGGGTTTCATTTGGGTCAACCCTAGGTCAACTGAGTGATTGAGGAGCATCAAGGATTAATTGGAGGATGTGGGATTCATGAATTGATATGTTGATACAAGTGTGGTGTTGTGCCAAGGATAAATCAAAGAGAATCAAGAGGAGGAGGAGTTACTAAATTAGGGTTTTAGTGTAAAATCCCCTAATTTAGGCCTAACTTCCAAGCCAGATAAGTCAAAATGAAAGCTTCAAATGGATTCTTGGTCAACATTAAACTTGTAGATATTCTCAATAGCTTTAATTAAAGTACTAGAAGTCTTCAAGAAGATTTTTAGAACTCAAGTTATGGTTCTTGCAAGTTATGGGTCATCAGAGGACACTAAAATTTATTTGTGAAAGTCACTTGACTTCCAAGCAACTTTTTCCCATGAAGGAGTTTTCAAATGGATTCTTGGCCAACATAAGAGTTGTATATATTGATCTTATCTTTAATTTGAGTACTATAAGTCTTCAATAGGATTTGTAGAACTCAAGTTATGGTTTTGGCAACCCAAGGGTATTTTGGGTATTGATGATTACAGGTCATTTTTCAACATAGGTCAAAATCTCCATCTTCCACTCCTTAAATGGAAAAATGTTCAACATGAGACGTGTTCAAAATGATGTTTTTAGGCTAGATAAGAGGTCATGCGAGTTTGGAATTGCTTGCTTCACAAAATCACAAAAATGGCCTAAAATAAGGGTGATTTTCAAATAAACCAAGAATGAAAATTGGGGTTTTTGATCTACAAGTCCAAACCAAGCCATATGACATATCAATTTGATTGGAAAATACATTTTGAGAACATTGAAATTGCCACATTTTTGAGTTGAGGGATATTTTTATGACTTGCTTTGTAAATTGGTTACTTGCATCATAAGGCACAATTGCAAAACCACTCTTCAAGGCAAATGCAAGGCTCCATTCCATCCTAACACATCCTAAATCTCATCTAAGGACATTTTAAACTCAAAGCATAGTGAATTGCAAGCTAAAACATGAACTGATATGTGTGTAGCATAATAAGAGATTTTCATGACATGAGAAATTGATTTTCTCATAGGATCAATCCAGAACTTTCTAAAGCCTTCATCCACATTCTATATATACATATGAAGTGATTCAGATCACTAGTTGGAGAGAATTCAGGGAGATTGGAGAGATTTCATTTTCAACCTTCCATTTGCAAAACAGAATTCAGTTACAGGTTTCAACCACTTTCAATCCATTCTTTTGATCTCAGAAGCTTGCTCTAGCATTAGTGGATGATTCCAGATAGAATCCATAGCAAGAGCATTGAAGAATTGTGAGATAGAATTTGGAATTTTTCATCTACAACTCAAGATCGAATTCAAGAATCCAAGCCATTTCAATCTCTTTCTTTGCATACAGAAGCATCCTTTGGTGTTGGTGAAGGTGTATGGAACTTATTGGAGCTTATCTTGAAGCTTTGAGCACTCTGTTCATCTCAAAATTGCAGGTATGTAAACTTCACTCCATGGCTTGATTTAGGCAGTTTCAATCGGTTTTGAATAGTTAGATTCAATGTAGATGATCATAGGGAGCTTTCTGGTAGCATTAGAATTGATTTAGAGACAATTAGTGGATTGATGCAATTTCTGCTCATGATCATATCTTCGTGTTCTTGATGATAGAATCTTAGTTTGATAGCTAGAATTGATCAGGGTGAAGTGGTGAAGAGTTTAGGCCACTAAATTTTAGGTTTAGTGAGAATTAATTTTTGAGCAATTTCTGAGGATTCAATCGTGAATTGAGTTAGGATGAGTTTCACTGATCATGATTAGCATAGTTAGATTCAGGGTGAAATTTCAAGTGAGTTAGGGTTTTTATTTTTGATTTTTGATGAAGATTTGAGGGAACACGAATTGGAGAAGATGAGATTGAAGCTCTGAGCTTCCATGGTGTTTTCCCTCCAAGCAAGTTTAAATGAAGAAGATGACTTATAAGCCATTAGATTAGATGAAGACTTTTGACCCAATCCAAATCCAACGGCCAGGAGCAAGCCTCATTCTGTGAGAGAGTCTAAACGCACCGTATTACTTAAGTTGTGGAATTGGGCTTAAGTGAGTTTATGCTATCTACACCCCTATCTGGAAGCCCATTAGAAAACACACGTAGTTTTATTGCTATTTGTCACATAACTTTTCCATTTATCTTTACATTTTCATTCTATTTTCTGAAGTGGAATTGGGCCTAACGCGCTTTCTCTTGACACCCCCTCTCTGGGCCTAGTTAGTGAAATGAATTGTTTCTGATTGCTATTCAGCACGCATCTTTTCCATTTTCTTGTATTTTTCTTTTATTTCACATTTTATGTTAGGTTCTTTGAAAAATCATAATAAATTGAAAAATTAATATTTTTGGTTGGGAGTTTTTTCCCCATTTTCATAAAGACATCAAGGAAATATTAAAACAATAAAAATGTCACTTCATTCAGTTTTCATTTTTTTGGTTTATTTTTACTTTTAATTGCTTTTATTGCATTTTCATTTGATATATCCAACTTTCTGAATTTTGTATGATCATTTCATTTTGATTTTTGATGTAATTATTTTTTCTATGGTTATATTATAGTATTAGGTTCCCCATGGAATTTTATCACATTTTTGTGATTTAATTTTAGTTAGTTTTGAATAAGGAACTTTAGGGTGATTAGGATTAGGGTTTACCCTGACATAGGTGCATTTTAACGCATAGTTTTGGGGTTTTTAATTTGATTTAGGTCTTGGGGTTTTTGTGGGGTATAGGGTACATAGTTAGGGTCCCTTAGAAATTAATCTAGGATTTTATGAGGAGTATTTCCATGGTATTTGATTTTTGCAAGTTGGTTGATAGTGGTGTGCTTCCCTCTTGGGATGTTGTTTTGTTTGATGGGTTTTGGGCCTCTTCTTTGGGTGATTGGGCTTGTGCTTGGCTTGAAGAGTATGTGAAGACATGGAGGATGATTGTAGACAAATAATGATGCTTGGAGCTTGAAGTTGCTTATGCTTGAAGATTGCTTTTGAAGACTTAGGAGATAGGAGATATAAGGAGAGCTTTAGAATAGACTGATTTCTTCTGTCAAACATAGAGAGCTTCTTGTGCCTCTATTCTATCTTGTGACACAAGGTCCCCCAAAGAAGTTCCATATCTCCTTAGGAGAGATGTAGAGCATGCTTTGATTGGGTAGAACCTTGAGGATACCTCTCCCTTGCTATGATAAGATCTTAGTGATTTCCCTGGGTTTTCACTAAGCCTCTTAACATTCCAACTTCCTCTATTTTCTCTCCTGTGAGTGTTTGCATTGAAGATGGAAGCCTATTGAAGATGAAGTTCATTGAAGACTGGTGAAGATGAAGTTTGTACCTGTCAAAGCTAGATATCTGTTGAAGATTAGGGTTTTGCTGCTGTTTGAAGCTGTCTGCTTATTGGGGTTCAGTGCTTGCTAAAGCTGAAGATTATTGGAGATAAGAGCTTACCTGAAGCTTGAATATCATTGGAAAGTGAAGATGGAGTCTTGCCTGAGGTTGTTACTGTCAACTATTTGCTGTTAATCAATTGTGGCTGCCAGAGCTGGTGCTGGTTGAACTGCTTACTGTAAGAGCTGGTGTTGCTGTCAGAGCTGGTGTTGGGTTTTTCTTTTGCTGTATTGATTGTTGTCTGTTCAGATTGCCCCTTAGGTTTAAAGTGAAGCTGTTTCACTTTACTTATTTTTTCCAGGTTCGAGGTTGAGTGGGACTCCCTTGCCTCGCTTGTTTTGCTACATCTCATGCATTTTACTGTTTACCGTATATCAGCTGTTTCTTTTCCGTTTATCCCCTAGGATCTCTGATTTCCTCCGTGCAGGAGGGAATTATGACAGACATTAGGTTATAATCCATGCATGACAACATTAGGTTAGTTATTATCCCCTTTCAAACCCTAGGATTTTTTAGACTTATTTCTCTTCTATCTCAGAACAATTCAAAACACAGTAATAAGGATAATCGATGTCGTACGCTTCGAGCCTTAAGCTATTTGAGAGAGGTTGCTGGAGGGACACTCTTCAGTAATCTGATTACTTAGTGTGTTACCCTTAGGGTGACATACGACGTAGTCACTCTCAAATCATAGTCTCTAGTGCATCAGAGATTGCAAACATCATAAAAAATAGTTCTTGCGTAAAAGACTGAAAACGAACATCAAAGTGTCATTTTTGTCCGCTTGGACTCTTAATAAGGAAAAACCCTTTCATAAGGATATAAAAACATTCAGACAAGCTTGTGTCTTCCATAGCCCGAACTACGTTTGCTCTGATCTTTCATGATGTATGAAAGTACGTAGGCATAGGATGCGATATCCTAGCGAGCAACCTTCCCTCCTTTCCCGTAGGTAGGCGAACTACGTTGACTCTGATTTCTCGTTTCAGACGGGAATACGTAGGCATAAAGTGCGATACTTTTCCGAGTCATTTTATTTTCTTTTAACTCCAGACCTTTAGCGTAGATAGAATAACAACCCTTAGCTAGAAAAGAAGTGTGGATCCCATCGAGTACGACGGACGTGAGGGGTGCTAATACCTTCCCCTTGCATAACCGACTCCCGAATCCAGGATTTGGTTGCGATGACCATTCCTTTCCCGTCTTTGCGGTAGGTTTACTTCGAGCATTTCCTTTCCCTCCTTTGGGATAAATAACGCACGGTGGCGACTCTTCTGTTTAGTCAGCGCCGATTTTCACAGTAGCGATAGCTGGCGACTCTGCTGGGGAAAGGAATATCCCCTATGCGAGTCAATCCTAGCGCTTGTTTTCCCGTCGTGGGTGTTGTATAGATTTACTTTTCTGTCTTTACTTTCCGCATTTTATTATCAGCTTTATACTGTTATTGCTGCTGTGGGAAGGGGGTAATCTGTTGAGAGATAAGCCGGACCTGGGCTTGAGGTTACGCATAGACTTAGAAGTAGAGAGTAGTGGTTAGCCTGCTTGCTTAGCTCGCACCAGCTAGCCGCGAAATTTACGCTCGGACGAGATTCTCTTTGATGCTTCTTTCCTGGCCCTTAGGGCTCGACAAGTTGTCTGACCCGAGGATTGTCGACTCTGGGAACCTATCAATTGGGATTCAACTAAGTGAGGCCGCTTCAAGGGATGATGATGCCACACCTTCTGGGTATCGTATCATCGCTCTTGAAAGTCTGTGACGTTGAACCCGCATAGGATGTCGTACCTCGTCTGCGAGTTAAGTACATACCTGTGAGGGGTAGGTGGGTCTGTTTGCAGGAAACCTTTGACCTCAGAACACCTAGTTTGTCTCTGTCAGTAAGATGTGGTTACAAGGTTCATTTGAGTGGTTGGTTTGGTTTGAGATGAAGATTGGATGGTTCTAAGGCTTCAGTACAGAGCAGCCCAGTCTATCAGCATTGCACTTGGTCCCTTGTTTGCATATGCATGTGCATTTCCATGATTGCATTTCATTAACATGTATTTATGTTGAAGGTGATCATTCCCCTCTGATTCTAGTGTATCTTCTAGCCAGACATGGAATCCCTGAAGAAGACAGTTGCTTACCGGTTGCATTCGCCAGATATCAGTTCCTTGCTGGGTCTAGTTGCTCTAGCAGATGAGAGAGTGAGGGCTGAGTTCAGAGTATCCTACGAGAGATTGCTTAGCTTATTGTACAGACCTTCAGCATTTGAGACGACTGGGGTGTATACTTTGATGCAGTTTTATGAGCCGCGGCTGAGATGTTTCTTATTTCCTGACTACGTTCTGGAACCCACTTTGGAGGAGTATTCTGCGATGTTGGGAGTTCCTGTGTTAGACCAGATGCCCTTCATACATGTTGATGTTGAGCCTGAGTTGGCTGCACTTGCTGAGATTGTCAGTTTAGACGCTTCTGAGTTCCCGGGAGGCTTGGTCAAGCTGAACGGGGCTTATGGTTTTCACCTGTCTGTCCTGGTTAAGAAGGCTACACAGTGCGCAAAGAGTGGATGTTGGGTTGCCTTCAGTGCTATTCTAGCTGTCTGCATCTACGGAATTGTCTTGTTTCCTAATGTGCCAGACTTTGTCGACTCAGATGCCTTCTTGGTTCTTGCCTCGAAGAATCCAGTTCCTACTCTCTTGGTCGATGTTTATCATTCTATTCACTACAAGAATGAGAAACGTCGTGGCAAGAATGTTTCTTGCTGTCTTCCTCTCCTGTACAGGTGGTCCAGGGGCACCTCCCGAAGACAGGACCTTTTGTTGATGTTGTTGATACTTTGGATTGGTCTTCCCGGTTGATGGGGTTGTCTGCTGAGAATGTCATTTGGTTTGATCGGAGTATGCTGGGCACTGACATTATATATAGTTGCAGTGGCTTTCCGAATGTCCCCCTGATTGGACGGAAAGGCTGTATTAACTATAACCCTTCATTTCTGGTACGACAGTTCGGTTATGCTTTAAGGGACGCTCCTATTGAGAAGGAGATACAGGAATCTCTGTATCTCACGGGCTTATTGGACACAACTGTTTTGATCAGATTGAGACATGCATGGGCTAACATCCATAGGAGGGGGAAAGCTTTGCTCGGTAAGAGCAATAGCAGAGCTTATGATCCTTATTTGGCTTGGATCCGCGAGAGAACTAGTACTTCTTTGATGCCTTATCCTGCTGTGGAACCCCTGTATCTTCCCTTGATTGAGGTACCTCCTTCGGAAGAGAGTGAGAAGTATAACAAATTGTTGGCTGAAAACGAGGAAGTGAAGAAAGCCAATGAGGAGTTAGAGAAGGAGATCTTCCAGTTACGTCGTGAGAAGAATGAAGCCACCTTCACCATGAAGGGACAGACTGAATTGATTAACAGGTTGGGATCGAAGCTGACGGACGAGACCAACAAGAAAGAAAAAGTGGGGATAGCCTTGAACGGTGTTAGCAAGGTGCTTACTTCTAAGAAGGAACTTCTAAGCAAAGCTTATGCCCGTCTCAGCAAGTGGGAAGCTTTGTGGAATGCCACGCTTACCAAGCGGAAGGAGCGCGAAGACGAACTGAAGCTGCAAATTGCCACACTAGAGGCACATATTAGAGCTCAAGACGCAAAGATTGCTGAAGAGACATCACTTAGAAGCGCTGCTGAGCTCAGAGTAAGTGACATTGACGAGAAGCCGAAAGGTTATGAAGAGAAGGCCGGTTCCAAGAGGTACAGATTTGACGAGAGTTCTGGCGAAGGACCCTACCAGGATGATGCCAAAAAGCTGAGATCCACTACCGAGCGGCATGCTTTACTGATGCAGGAGCTGATTTCCCGACTAGGGCATTCAGAGACGTTGGGGATATTGGAAGACGTCAGAAAGCGCCATTTGTCCTGATTTATATCTGCCTTGCTTTTGTTATTTGTACTTGTATTTGGACCATCGCTAGGCTTGTTGGCCGAGGTCTCTTCAGTTGTATTCAGTTGTACTCTTGTACTCAGCCTCTTGGCATGTGTTTATATATGAGGATTTTCTGATTCCTTGCTTGCTAGATGGGGACTCCATTGTCATGATGGATTTCTCTCCGAAACTAGAATCGGGAGGAATATAACCCGTAGCATATTTACACATTTGCATCTGCATCCATATTGCATGACCGGTATTCTCGAATCGGTATCTTATTTCCTGCATCTACAGGTTTTCAGGATTGACGAACAAAGAGTTCACCGCTACTCAACCCGAAACAACTACAAGAGAATCATGGATCAAGTCCAAGTGGAGATGCAGGAAATTCGCGAGAAGTTAAACCTGTTCATGCAGGCCATGGAGAGCATTGCTAAAGGCCAGGCAAATCTCCAGACTTTGGGGTAGCCGCTGCTGACGCGGGCTACTGGGAATGGCAACAATGACCACAACTCTGCGCATGTTGAGACTATTCCGGAGGATGGCCCCCCTACGCCTGTGGTTCCTCCTGTGGAGACCCCACCTGTTGTGGTTGTGAACAATGACGCTGGCGCTGGCAATGGTAACGCAGGAAATGGAAATGAGACTGTTGTTAACAATGTTGGATTTGGAGATGCCAATCTGGGCGGTGGTAACTACAATGGAGGTAATGGTTTTGGTAACAATGGATTCGGCTATAATGACCAGGGGTTTGAGTACGGCAATCAGGGCGAAAAGTTCGGCTTCAACACTCAGGGTTTCAGCTACGACGGTTTTGGTAACGCTACCCAGGGTTATGGTGGAAATGGTGCTGGATTGATTCCTGTCAACACTGGTTTCGGGCATGTTGGGGTCAATCAAGGTATGGTAATGGGGGATGAGGTCCCATGACTAATCAGCAAGGGTTTGGTCGCAACACTGGTTATAACGGATACGGAAATGAAAATGTGAACTGGGGCGAAGACTGTCAAGAGGACGCCTTTTCGGGAAGAGGCATGGGATTTGAGGGACCCGTTGACAATACTCAGAGGATCAAAATGCTTGAAGAACAGGTGAAGGGTATGGCTAATCAGAATTCTACCGGATTAGACATGACTACTATGGGCTTGGTGCCTGGGCTGAGGGTACCGCTAAAATTCAAAGCTCCCACTTTTGACAAATATAAGGGGGACACTTGCCCTAAGGTGCATGTTCGCTCTTATTACAGAAGGATGTCCGCGTATTCAGATGACGAAAGGATGCTTATGCATTTCTTTCAAGACAGCCTGTCAAGACCGTCACTCGAATGGTACATGGGGTTGGAGCCCGCTCAAATCAAAACCTGGAAGCAATTGGCGGATGCTTTCGTCCTGCATTATAAATATAACAGTGATCTGGCACCGAACCGAGTTCAATTGCAAGGTTTATCGCAAAAGAACGGGGAAAGCTTTAAAGAGTATGCGCAGAGATGGCGCGATATGGCGGCAAGAGTACATCCTCCGTTAGCTGAAAGAGAAATGAATAGTATGTTCATTGGGACATTTACGGGGATATATTATGAAAAATTGTTTAATGTTTCGTTGAGCAGTTTTTCAGATTTGATTCTTATGGGTGAGATGGTCGAAGACGGTATTAAGGTTGGAAGATTCCAAGCAGGTGAGTCTGCCCCCGCAGGAGGTACCAGGAAAGTATTCGGTGGTAGACGACAAGGTGATTCTAGTGCCGTGTTTGGTGGCAGAGGCCGGGGCAGAGGACGAAATCAGTATGCTCAGCATCAACAGGCCGCCAGTGTTACCATCCCTTTTCAACAGCAACAACAGCAGCAGCAGCAACAACAAAGGCAACACCCCGCCCAACGCAGAATCCTAGAGGGCAAGCCAAGAAGAGTATTTGAAACGCCTCCTTCAACATACGCCGAACTGCTTCAAACACTGCTAGGGTTGAAGTTGGTCGAGAAAAGGACCATGGCGCCGTTAACGGGCACTCCTTCGTTTAGCTATGATGCTGGTAAACACTGTGAGTTTCACTCCGGGGCACCCGGACATGATATTGAAGGTTGTCATGCATTTAAACATAAAGTCCAAGACTTGTTGGACAGCAAAGCTATCAACTTTGGACAGGCGGGTCCAAATATAGTACAACAGCCTATGCCCAATCACGGGGCAAACGCCATCCTGACCAAGGAAAATTTGAATCTAGTGATGGATGTCAATGAGCTGAAGACACCGTTGGGTGAGATCAAAAGCAGGTTGTTAAAAGGGGGTGTATTCCCAGGGTGTGACGAATTTTGCTTGGATTGTTGGATACAACCAGAGGTTTGTATTAAGTTGAAACAGGGTATTCAGGTTATGATGGATGAAGGAACATTGCAGTTTGATAGAACCGCGGTTGAAAAGCCTGTAGAGGCATTGGGTGATGAGCGGAACGATGTTGCGATGGTAATAATTCCGAGGAAAACAATAACAATAACGGCACCCGCCAGGCGGCCGACGATCACTATTACCAAAGCAGGGCCAGTCCCTTTTAAAAGTACTAAAGCAGTGCCATGGAATTACGGGCTGGAGGTATATTGTGACGGTGAGAAAATTGAAGTAAATAAACAACCAGCTGGGGTTGTAGATAATGTTGTCGGAACAGGGGGTATGACCAGAAGCGGAAGAATCTTCACATCGCCTGAGGTAGAGGCAGAAAGATTGGCAAAGGGGAAATCCAAGGTAGACGAGAGTAGCCCCTCGCAGATAAAGGAAAAGGAAACGTCGCTTAAGGATGTGGAGGAGTTTATGAGGCTCATCTGTAAAAGTGATTACAAAATCGTGGAGCATCTCCAGCAAACGCCATCAAAGATCTCGATCTTGTCACTGCTATTATGTTCCGAGGCCCATCGGAACGCTTTGCTGAAGATCCTAGACATGTCATTCATTCCTCAAGACGTTTCGGTTAAACAATTAGAAGGGGTGATGGCGCATGTTAATGCAGGGCACAGTTTGGGCTTTACAGATTTTGATTTGACTCCAAGAGGGAGGGAGCATAATATGGCGCTGCACGTCTCAGTTGAATGCAGGGGCACGGTCATGTCCCATGTTTTAGTAGACATTGGATCTTCCCTGAATGTTCTACCGAAGAAAGCCATGATGAAGTTGGATATCAGGGGGATTATCTGCACACCCAGTGACTTAGTGGTGAGAGCGTTCGATGGAACGAGGAGGTCAGTTTTCGGATCAATAACATTACCATTGTAGGTGGGGACGAAAATTTTTGAAACTGAATTCTATATAATGGACATCCAGCCAGCATATAGTTGTCTTCTTGGGCGCCCATGGATCCATGCTGCCGGGGCAGTCACATCCACGTTGCACCAAAAGTTGAAGTATATGGTGGGGGATAGTGTCGTCACTGTTTGTGGAGAAGAAGATATTCTGGTTAGCCATCTGTCTTCATTCAGATATGTGGAGGTCGACGGCGAAATACATGAAACACCCTGTCAAGCATTTGAAGGGCTAAAAATTAAAGACAAAGCTCTAGTACCCAAGATATCAGATGTGGCAGTGTCATCGTACAAAGAGGCTCAGGCTCTAGTACAGGTAGGCGAAACCAAGGGTTGGGTCAGGTGTTGGAGATTCCCGTGAAGAATGACAGGTTCGGGCTTGGATATCATTCTTCGTCATCAGCATCCTCTTCAGGAGCGCCCAAGTTTAGAGGGCCGATAACCATCACGCCAAGTGGAGTGAGCTTCGAGACTATCAATGCTGTTTCCGATTTTGAAGAAGGAGACAACGACTGTGATATGGACGCGTGGATCAAGCCAAGCGTTCCAGGACAAGGGCTTTGCAATTGGTCTATTCAGGAGATTGTTCCTGTGACAACTAAACAGTAATGATTTGTTTTCTTAATTGTTGAATAATCCTGTGTCCTACCCGGGGCATAGTGATTTTGCTTAGGGCCATTTGGTTATGTACATTACATTGTTTAATCATGAATAAAGGCGTTTTTTCATATACAAATATTGTGATCCCTATTTTTCCTGTTTTTATCTTTTACAATAAAATGGCAACGTGGTTATCTGCTTTGTATGCGTTTTGAAGCACTTAACCATTTTCCTTGCAGGATTACTATCTCAGATGACATCTATGAACCGCCTATGAATCACCTCGACTTCGAGCATTCGGTATTGCAGGCTGAGGAGGAGATTGTCGAAGATGGCGACATACCAGAGGAGTTGACCTGGTTATTGAAACAAGAAGAGCGAATCATTCTGCCTCATGAGGAAGTCATTGAGACTATCAATTTGGGGTCGAAAGGGGTTGAGAAAAACATCTGTATAGGGGCTGCGCTGCAGAGCGACATCAAGCAAAGGTTGGTTGAGATGCTCAAAGAGTACAGTGATATTTTTGCTTGGTCGTACGAGGACATGCCAGGGTTGGATACGGATATGGTTGTTCACCATCTACCGCTGCGAGAGGAATGTCCGCCTATTAAGCAGAAACTCCGAAGAACTAGACCGGACATGGCTGTGAAGATCAAAGAGGAAGTGCAAAAACAGTGGGATGCTAGTTTCCTAGCTGTTACAAAATATCCCTCATGGGTCGCTAATATTGTGACAGTGCCGAAGAAAGACGGTAAGGTGCGAATGTGCGTAGACTACCGTGATTTGAATAAGGCGAGCCCGAAAGATGATTTTCCACTTCCTCACATCGATGTGCTGGTTGATAACACTGCTCAGTTCTCTGTATTCTCCTTCATTTCTCGGGTTATAATCAGATTAAAATGGCGCCAGAAGACATGGAGAAGACCACCTTTATTACTCCATGGGGAACATTTTGTTACAAAGTGATGCCCTTCAGATTGAAGAACGCTGGGGAAACATATCAACGTGCTATGACGACTCTCTTTCATGACATGATGCATAAGGAGATTGAGGTTTATGTTGATGATATGATTGCCAAATCCCAGACAGAGGAGGAGCATTTGGTTAATCTGCTGAAATTGTTCAAGAGGCTTAGGAAGTTTAGGCTGAGACTGAACCCTAACAAGTGCACCTTCGGGGTGAGATCAGGTAAACTACTGGGGTTTATCGTGAGCGAAAAAGGAATAGAGGTTGATCCTACAAAAATAAAAGCAATACAAGAAATGCCGACGCCTAAAACAGAAAAAGAAGTGCGTGGGTTTTTAGGGAGGTTGAACTACATCGCTCGGTTCATATCTCACTTAACTGCGACATGCGAACCGATATTCAAGTTGTTGAAAAAGGACCAGGTTGTGACCTGGAATGAAAATTGTCAAAAGGCGTTCAACAAAATAAAAGAATACTTGCAGGAACCTCCTGTTTTGATACCCCCAGTGGCCGGGAGACCATTGATTACGTATTTGACAGTTCTTGAGGAAAGTATGGGTTATGTTCTCGGTCAACACGACGAGACTGGGTTTAGAGAGCATGCAATCTACTATATGAGTAAGAAGTTCACAGACTGTGAGTCCAGATACTCAATGCTCGAGAAAACATGTTGTGCGCTAGCCTGGGCCGCCAAATGCTTGAGGCAGTACATGCTAAATCATACAACCCTGCTAATTTCAAAGATGGATCCAATCAAATACGTGTTTGAGAAGCAAGCACTCTCCGAAAGAATTGCCCGATGGCAGATGGTGTTAACCGAATACGACATCCAATATGTTTCTCAGAAGGCTATTAAAGGTAGTGTGTTGTCGGAATACCTTGCGGAGCAGCCTGTCGAGGACTACCAATCGATGAGGTTTGATTTTCCTGACGAGGATATCATGTACCTGAAGATGAAAGATTGTGAAGAACCGTTGCCAGACGAAGGACCAGAGTTGGGTTCCAAATGGCAGTTAATATTTGACGGAGCTGTGAATTCCTATGGTAGCGGAATAGGGGCAATTATTACTACTCCTCATGGGTCGCACATCCCCTTTACTGCCCGATTGACTTTTCCCGTTACCAATAATGAGGCTGAATATGAGGCTTGCATCGTGGGTCTTGAAGAAGCTATTGACTTGCGAATTAAACATCTGGATGTATACGAAGACTCAGCTCTAGTGGTGAATCAAATAAAAGGAGAATGGGAGACACGTCAGCCCAACATGATACCATATATGAATTATGCAAGGAGATTATTGCCTTTCTTTGACAAGGTGGAATTGCATCATGTGCCGCAAGCAGAAAATCAAATGGCTGACGCCCTGGCGACATTGTCTTCCATGTATAAAGTTAACTTCTGGAACGAGGCTCCCCGGATTGTTATCTCTCGGCTTGATAGGCCTGCGTTCATATATGCTATTGACGAAGCATATGATGATAAACCCTGGTACTTTGACATCCAGAATTTCCTGAAGAACAAGGAGTATCCGGCTGGGGCATCCAGTCGAGATCAGAAGACTCTCAGGAGATTGGATGGTAATTTCTATTTGAACCCGGGCGGTATCCTATACAAGCGAAACCACGACTTGGTGTTGCTACGCTGTGTAGATGAGAAAGAGGCGAAGTTGCTCATGGAAGAGATACATGAGGGTACATTTGGTACACATGCTGGTGGGCATGCCATGACGAGAAAGCTGCTGCGGGCAGGCTATTACTGGCTAACTATGGAAACAGACTGTTTCAAGTTTGCAAAGAGGTGCCATAAATGCCAAATTTATGTGGACAAGGTCCATGTACCCCCAAGTCCTCTGAATGTGATGTCATCACCATGGCCGTTCTCGATGTGGGGAATTGATATGATTGGCAAGATTGAGCCTACGGCATCAAACGGACACCGGTTCATTTTGGTGGCAATTGATTACTTCACCAAGTGGGTGGAAGCAGCATCATATGCCAATGTCACCAAACAGGTGGTAGCCAGGTTTATCAAACGAGATATTATTTGCAGATATGAAATCCCTGAGCGGATTATCACCGACAACGGTTCAAATTTGAATAAAAAGATGATGAAAGAGTTGTGCCAGAATTTTAAGATTGAACATCACAACTCTTCTCCTTACCGACCCAAGATGAATGGCGCTGTTGAAGCGGCCAATAAGAACATAAAGAAGATTGTTCAGAAGATGGTTGTGACATATAAGGACTGGCACGAGATGCTACCTTTCGCTTTGCACGGTTATCGTACGACGGTACGCACATCAACCGGGGCAACCCCTTTCTCATTGGTATAGGGGATGGAGGCAGTATTACCGTTGGAGGTTGAGATTCCTTCCCTGAGGGTATTACGAGATGTCCAACTTGACGAGGCAGAATGGGTGAAAGACAGGTTGAATCAGCTGAGTTTAATGGATGAGAAGAGGCTAGCTTCTCTGGCATACGGTCGGTTGTATCAGAGCCGGATGAAGAAAGCATCCGATAAGAAGATATGTCTGCGAAGCTTTCAGACGGGTGACCTTGTACTGAAAAGGATTCTCCCGCCACAAACAGATCATAGGGGCAAATGGACCCTTAATTACGAAGGGCCCTACGTTGTCAGAAAAGTCTTCTCTGGAGGAGCTTTGCTACTATCTACCATGGATGGTGAAGACTTTACGTCTCCTGTGAATTCGGACGCAGTTAAAAAATACTTTGCCTGAAAGTGACCCACTGGACAGTAAAAAGAGAGTCCAGGCAAAAAAGGGGCATCCCGGCGAACCAAAAACAGAATAAAAGGTTCGGGCAAAAGTTAGGGATAAAATTGAAAAGATGTACACCCGCGAAGTAGAAAACCTGCATTGGGCGACTTCGACAAAAAAATGGTAGCCCGGTGAATTGAAAACCCGCAAAGGGCACTTCACGCAAAAGTTAGGGATTGAAAAAAGCAAATGACTGCGGTCCGAATTCGATACCTGCATTGCTTAGTGGTTTGGGAATGCCTGAGTGTTCGTTTATCCAACACAATCTCTTCCGAAAATTGAATACCGGGAAAGCGCCAGAGTCAGGCGAGTCATAGGAGGATCAACTCACGATGTTTGTCTTCACCACGTTGCCGACATGTGTAGAAATTCGAGTTGTATTTGTATTTTTATGCTTTTTGCGCATATATGTATGTGTGTGTGCGTAACTTCCTCTTTTCAGGAGTTACATCCGATGTACAAAACTTTGCCTATTCAGAGGCCCGTTATTAATAAAACATGTTATTCAGTATTTGATGATTGTGCTTTACTGTTTTGTATGTGGAAAACGCCAATGTTCCGATGAACTTGCATGTGCATAACTTTGCTGGCCCTTGCCAATGATTGATAAAACTTTGAATTGACTGAAGTAATGTCACGGACACTAACCCGAACAGATTTGGTTGTACAGATTTGTGTTGTCTCGTTTGTGTTTTGTAGGGTTCTCGCCTTTAAAGCAGACAATCAAAAATTTGTGGCCCCAGCCCGAGGCTCTTAAAAGACTTGGCCTTATTTGACGCTAATCCCCATGCAGGTCGTATCTCCTCCCAAAAGTTTGAGACGATGGTATCCTTTACCGAAAGAAGGATTAACTCCCCCAGAAGAGTATTCTCGTGAAGGCAGTCTACAGGATATCTCCAGTAGGTCAAGATCATGTATCCCCTACACAGGTTTCACTCCCCAGAGAGTCGAGTATGTGAATGATCAATCCCCAGCTGGGAGAATTCCCGCAGTGTTTAACCAAGTCATAGTTGGTTCAGAAGGATTATCCTCAGCAGAGTGGTAGCTTCGAGCTTGTAAGCTGTGCCCAGACAGTGCGTTTCCCTGGAAGGTTCATGTTTCCCCGGCCGAGTCGTTTCTTCCCCAGCTGAGTTACTCTCCCCAGCAGAGGATGTTCGTTCCTCCCAGTGGAAGTCGAAGTTTAGTTTCTCCCCGGTGGAGTTGGTTGTATGTCCGACATTTATTTTGCTGGAGGACTTTATGATACCCGTTCATCCCCAACATGGTGGTGTTTGCTCTCAATAGCCGTGTTGAAGCAAGCTTGTCAGAGTTTCCCCGGCAGCTTGAGCCTGCATTCGTATTTGCATATAATGTCATATTTACATCTACCCAAAAAAAACGCGTAGCATATCCGTGCTGTATGGAGCATTACGCCATTGTCAAACATGCGCATTTTGAAACATAAGCCCGGTTGGTTAACCTTTTGTTTTCAAATAATGTTTCCCTTGCAGGTGGAGGAAGCTCTTGCTCAGATCACCAAATTTTAAAAATCTCAGCATGTGACATCTGACGATAATGTTCGTCTTGTCGTTATTCCCCACAGAGTTGCTTGTTTAAGTTTCTCTTACCCCTCCAGTGGAGTATTTCTTCAAAATTGTTGTTATGTCAGTATCAAAAGGTTTCGTGAATCAATTTTTGGAAGTTGCCGCCTATGTCAAAGTAGGTGTCGGGCAGTTTGGGTTCAGAAAATCCCCAGTAGAGTCCTTCTCAGATTTGCTGCCATGTCCGCGGTAAAACTTTGAAGATTGGACCAGTATTTGTTACCCATTTGAGTGATGGAGTTAGCTACTACAAAGATAGGCGGAGAAGCTATAATCAGAATTACCCGTAGCGATGGCAGTGTTATTTTCCTGTAGTGGTGACAGAGTATTACCCGTAGTGATGACGGTGTTATTTTCCTGTAGTGGTGGCAGAGTATTACCCGTAGCGATGGCAGTGTTATTTTCCTGTAGTGATGACAGAGTATTACCCGTAGCGATGGCGGTGTTATTTTCCTGTAGTGATGACAGAGTATTACCCGTAGCGATTGCGGTGTTATTTTCCTGTAGTGGTGACAGAGTATTACCCGTAGCGATGGCGGTGTTATTTTCTTGTAGTGATGACAAAGTATTACCCGTAGCGATGGCGGTGTTATTGTCCTGTAGTGATGACATAGGATTACTCGTAGCGATGGCAGTGTTATTTTCCTGTAGTGGTGACAGAGTATTACCCGTAGCGATGGCGGTGTTATTGTCTTGTAGTGATGACCGAATATTACCCGTAGCGATGACGGTGTTATTTCCCGTAGTGGTGGCGGAGTTATTTCCCGTAGTGGTGGCGGAGTTATTTCCCGTAGTGGTGGCGGAGTTATTACCCGTAGTGGTGGCGGAGTTATTTCCCGTAGTGGTGGCAGAGTTATTTCCCGTAGTGGTAGCGGAGTTATTACCCATAGCGATGGCGGTGTTATTTTCCTGTAGTGGTGGCAGAGTTATTTCCCGTAGTGATGGTGGGGTTATTTTCCTGTATCGGTGGCAGAGTCATGTTTTGTTGAAAGAAGTACTTCCCCAGTGAAGTCATCCAGGTTATTCCTATATAGACAAGTTTGGTGCTGCACAGGCGGTTAGTTTAAAATCAGATCTGTATCAGGTGGTTGATCAGTTGTTACCGTAACAATCAGGTTCAATAGATGGATTTTGTTCCCCAAACAGTTGTGCAGTTTATTTCTGCGGTTGGCAAATTTCCGGGTTCTTAGTATTCAACCGTCTCGTACCTCGATCACAGTCAAGAGTTCATCACCCTTGTTGGGGGGAACTACGAATGCTCTGATTCCATTGTCGTCAGGATACGTAGGTACGAGATGCAATGTCTTAATGAGAATACTTAGGAATAACACCTTAGGTCATTCCCTTAGCAGACAGATAACAGATAATAAATAACACAAATAAAACAAGAGGTTCCTATAGAGTACTACAGATGTGTTGCACCCTAAAATTTGCTCAACCTATTTCACTTGGTTTATGTTTCAATTGCATTGTCATTTGTATAATAAGTCGTGTACATAGTCTAATCATTTGCATAGCATAGCATAACAAGTCATCTAACAAGGGATCAAGTGCCATTCTTATCAAAAGAGGCACATCAAGGGGTTTTTATTCAAGCTCAAGGCCATCCAAGTCATCAAGAAAGGTTTGAGGCTTTGAGTAGTTTGAAGGTCAACCAGTGGATTTCTCTCCTAGCTTGAGGTGTATTGAGATTCATAAATGGAGTATGAACTATGAATTGAGAGTATGGAATATGCACAAAGATCATGGAAGACCTAGAGGGTCATTTTGAAGATGAGACAAGTCATTGATACAAGTACAAGAGCCAGAGTTGAAGTGCAGTCAACTAGGGTTTCATCTGGGTCAACCCTAAGTCAACTGAGTGATTGAGGAGCATTAAGGCTTAATTGGAGGATGTGGGATTCATGAATTGATATGTTGATACAAGTTTGGTGTTCTGCCAAGGATAAATCAAAGAGAATCAAGAGGAGGAGGAGTTACTAAATTAGGGTTTTAGTGTAAAATCCCCTAATTTAGGCCTAACTTCCAAGCCAGATAAGTCAAAATGCAAGATTCAAATGGATTCTTGGTCAACATGAAACTTGTATAGCTTCTCAATAGCTTTAATTTGAGTACTATAAGTCTTAAAGAAGATTTGTAGAACTCAGGTTATGGTTCTTGCAAGTTATGGGTCATCAGAGGACACTGAAATTTATCTATGAAAGTCACTTGACTTCCAAGCAACTTTTTCCCATGAAGGAGTTTTCAAATGGATTCTTGGCAAACATAAGAGTTGTAGATCTTGATCTTAGATTTAATTTGAGTACTAGAAGTCCTCAAGAGGATTTGTATAACTCAAGTTATGGTTTTAGCAACCCAAGGGTATTTTGGGTATTGATGATTACAGGTCATTTTTCAACATAGGTCAAAATCTCCATCTTCCACTCCTCAAATGGAAAAATGTTCAACATGAGATGTGTTCAAAATGATGTTTTTAGGCTAGATAAGCGGTCATGAGAGTTTGGAATGGCTTGCTTCACAAAATCACAAAAATGGCCTAAAATAAGGGTGATTTTCAAATAAACCAAGAATGAAAATTGGGGTTTTTGATCTACAAGTCCAAACCAAGCCATATGACATACCAATTTGATTGTAAAATATATTTTGAGAACATTGACATTGCCACATTTTTGAGTTGAGGGATATTTTTATGACTTGCTTTGTAAATTGATTACTTGCATCATAAGGCACAATTGCAAAACCACTCTTCAAGGCAAATGCAAGGCTCCATTCCATCCTAACACATCCAAAATCTCATCTAAGGACATTTTAAACTCAAAGCATAGTGAATTGTAAGCTAAAACATGAACTGATATGTGTGTAGCATAAGAAGAGATTTTTATGACATGAGAAATTGATTTTCTCATAGGATCAATCCAGAACTTTCTAGAGCCTTCATCCACATTCTATATATACATATGAAGTGATTCAGATCACTAGTTGGAGAGAATTGAGGGAGATTGGAGAGATTGCATTTTCAACCTTCCATTTGCAAAACAGAATTCAGTTACAGGTTTCAACCACTTTCAATCCATTCTTTTGATCTCAGAAGCTTGCTCTAGCATTGGTGGATGATTCCAGATAGAATCCATAGCAAGAGCATTGAAGAATTGTGAGATAGCATTTGGAATTTTTCATCTGCAACTCAAGATCGAATTCAAGAATCCAAGCCATTTCAATCTCTTTCTTTGCATACAGAAGCATCCTTTGGTGTTGGTGAAAGTGTCTGGAACTTATTGGAGCTTATCTTGAAGCTTTGATCACTCTGTTCATCTCAAAATTGCAGGTATGTAAACTTCACTCCATGGCTTGATTTAGGCAGTTTCAATCGGTTTTGAATAGTTAGATTCAATGTAGATGATCATAGGGAGCTTTCTGGTAGCATTAGAATTGATTTAGAGACAATTAGTGGATTGATGCAATTTATGTTCATGATCATATCTTCGTGTTCTTGATGATAGAATCTTAGTTTGATAGCTAGAATTGATCAGGGTGAAGTGGTGAAGAGTTTAGGCCACTCAATTTTAGGTTTAGTGAGAATTAATTTATGAGCAATTTATGAGGATTCAATCGTGAATTGAGTTAGGATGAGTTTCACTAATCATGATTAGCATAGTTAGATTCAGGGTGAAATTTCAAGTGAGTTAGGGTTTTTATTTTTGATTTTTGATGAAGATTCGAGGGAACACGAATTGGAGAAGATGAGATTGAAGCTCTGAGCTTCCATGGTGTTTTCCCTCCAAGCAAGTTCAAATGAAGAAGATGACTTAGAAGCCATTAGATTAGATGAAGATGACTTAGAAGCTCTGAAATTTTGTCACATTTTTTTGATTTAATTTTAGTTAGTTTTGAATAAGGAACTTTAGGGTGATTAGGATTAGGGTTTACCTTGACATAGGTGCATTTTAATGCATAGTTTTGGGGTTTTTAGTTTGATTTAGGCCTTGGGGTTTTTGTGGGGTATAGGGTACATAGTTAGGGTCCCTTAGAAATTAATCTAGGATTTTATGAGGAGTATTTCCATGGTATTTGATTTTTGCAAGTTGGTTGATATTGGTGTGCTTCCCTCTTGGGATGTTGTTTTGTTTGATGGGTTTTGGGCCTCTTCTTTGGGTGATTGGGCTTGACCTTGGCTTGAAGAGTATGTGAAGACATGGAGGATGATTGTAGATAAATAATGATGCTTGGAGCTTGAAGTTGCTTGTGCTTGAAGATTTCTTTTGAAGACTTAGGAGATAGGAGATATAAGGAGAGCTTTAGAATAGACTGATTTCTTCTGTCAAACACAGAGAGCTTCTTGTGCCTCTATTCTATCCTGTGACACAAGGTCCCCCAAAGAAGTTCCATCTCTCCTTAGGAGATATGTAGAGCATACTTTGATTGGGTAGAACCTTGAGGATACCTCTCCCTTGCTATGATAAGATCTTAGTGATTTCCCTGGGTTTTCACTAAGCCTCTTAACATTCCAACTTCCTATATTTTCTCTCCTGTGAGTGTTTGCATTGAAGATGGAAGCCTATTGAAGATGAAGTTCATTGAAGACTGGTGAAGATGAAGTTTGTACCTGTCAAAGCTAGATATCTGTTGAAGATTAGGGTTTTGCTGTTGTTTGAAGCTGTCTGCTTATTGGGGTTCAGTGCTTGCTAAAGCTGAAGATTATTGGAGATAAGAGCTTACCTGAAGCTTGAATATCATTGGAAAGTGAAGATGGAGTCTTGCCTGAGGTTGTTACTGTCAACTCTTTGCTGTTAATCAATTGTGGCTGCCAGAGCTGGTGCTGGTTGAACTGCTTACTGTAAGAGCTGGTGTTGCTGTAAGAGCTGGTGTTGGGTTTTTCTTTTGCTGTATTGATTGTTGTTTGTTCAGATTGCCCCTTAGGTTTGAAGTGAAGTTGTTTCACTTTGCCTATTGTTTTCCAGGTTCGAGGTTGAGTGGGACTCCCTTGCCTCGCTTGTTTTGCTGCATCTCATGCATTTACTGTTTACCGTATATCTGCTGTTTCTTTTCCGTTTATCCCCTAGGATCTCTGATTTCCTCCGTGCAGGAGGGAATTATGACAGACATTAGGTTATAATCCATGCATGACAACATTAGGTTAGTTATTATCCCCTTTCGAACCCTAGGATTTTTTAGATTTCTTTCTCTTCTATCTCAGAACAATTCAAAACACAGTAATAAGGATAATCGATGTCGTACGCTACGAGCCTTAAGCTATTTGAGAAAGGTTGTTGGAGGGTCACTCTTTAGTAATCTGATTACTTAGTGTGTTACCCTTAGGGTGACATACGACGTAGTCACTCTCAAATCATAGTCTCTAGTGCATCAGAGATTGCAAGCATCATAAAAAATAGTTCTTGCGTAAAAGACTGAAAACGAACATCAAAGTGTCATTTTTGTCCGCTTGGACTCTTAATCAGGAAAAACCCTTTCATAAGGAGATAAAAACATTCAGACAAGCTTGTGTCTTCCGTAGCCCGAACTACGTTTGCTCTGATCTTTCATGCTGTATGAAAGTACGTAGGCATAAGATGCGATATCCTAGCGAGCAACCTTCCCTCCTTTCCCGTAGGTAGGCGAACTACGTTGACTCTGATTTCTCGTTTCAGACGGGAATACGTAGGCATATAGTGTGATACTTTGCCGAGTCATTTTATTTTCTTTTAACCCTAGACCTTTAGCGTAGATAGAATAACAACCCTTAGCTAGAAAACAAGCGTGGATCCCGTCGAGTACGACGGACGTGAGGGGTGCTAATACCTTCCCCTTGCGTAACCGACTCCCGAATCCAGGATTTGGTTGTGATGACCATTCGTTTCCCGTCTTTGCGGTAGGTTTACTTTGAGCGTTTCCTTTCCCTCCTTTGGGATAAAGAACGCACGGTGGCGACTCTTCTGTTTAGCCGGCGCCGATTTTCGCAGTTGCGACAAGATGCTTAGGATGTTAACACCTTCCCTAAGTATAACCAACCCCCGAACCTTAGATCTCATGCATTGTTTTTACAGTGCAATTAGAGTTTTCTTCGATTTTTACTCTTTCCTTTGGATAAATTAAATCTCGGTGGTGACTTCAAGATTTGCGATCCAAGTTAATTTGATAGCTTGACATCCGATTCTCACTACAACACATTTCAATATTGGTGTGGAAAATCTCATCTACAAATTACCAAATACATCTCATGAGTTCTCACAACATACTCTTACCAACATGAGCTATTTATGAGACATCGAGCATCGAGCATACTATCTCCGTAAGAATGGTACGAATATTTTCAACTTCGATGATCCAAACATGGCTGTTGAGGAAGCTAAAGAAAATCAGGTGGAAAATGAGAATCCCCATGGTGCTCCAGATGGCGATGCATTTATGCAAGATTCAGACCAAGAAGTTGGTCACGATGGCAACTTTTATATCGGCCCTAGCGACAATGCCGTTATTATTACCATGTTGCAAAACATGTAGGTGCACCAAGATAAGAGATATGTTGCACAATCAGAAGAGCTATGTATCATGAAGGAGCACATGGCCACTCAGGATGCCGATTTCAATTCCTTTGTTGCTTACACGATGAAGAGCCTCGTATCTTTGCACAACACTATCAATGAAAATCACTTTGTTGAGATGAATCGGTTGAATCACGTCATTCATACCCAGAAAATAGATGGGGATCATTATGACAGCTTCTACCGTGAGCTATGTGAGCTTGGTACGTTCAACGCAAGACCAAGGCCAAGAGGACGCGAAAGGCATTGAATGGGGTTATGACATGGTGTTTTGTAGTGTCTTTTTCTATTTTGGTTATATTATTTTAGTTTCATCTATTTGCATTTCTTAATTAGGGTTGTTTTCTTGTCATTTCTTGGTTGTTAGAACAATATCTTAAGCATTTACTGTGCTAAGTGTTGACTTGTGTATTTCCTTTGGATATTGGTGTTGTTAGTTATTATGCTTATGCTATTTACATATGTGTTGTATATGAGTGCATCTCATCTCTTTTCAATTGCCTCTGTGTAATATTTCATATTTGTGTAATGTGCATCTGTGTGATGCTTCTAATGGATTAGCATGTGTAACACGGTGGGAGAACTGACTTTAAACAATGTTGCGGATAGCAAGAGTCGCCACCGACTTTTATTTTATCCATAAGGAAAGGTTATAAAAGAACAGGAAAGACCTTAGAGAATATTTTGGGTCCGGGGGGTAGGTTATGAAAAGGGAAGGTGTTAGCACCCTTTTCATCCATGGTTATCCATGGGCTCTTAGGTACTTAAGCTCACTTTTGAATTGTTTTGAAAGTGTAGTGTGTGAATAGCAAAAAATTTCAGAATAGTTTAATAATAATCCGTGTATGGATGTGAAAAAAACTTGTTTGAAAATTTTGTTGGAAATTTGTTTAAGTGTGAAAAAGTTTTGAAGTGAGCAAGTATCTAGGAGTAGCCTACCCTAATGTTTTAAGGTCTTTCTTATTCTTTATCTTTTCCTTAGTAAGACTATCCCTACTATAATGGAGTAGGTAGTCCTTACTTTGGATGTTAAGGGACATGTGAGGGACAATTGGATTTTTGAAGGCCATTGTGGGGTGTAATAAGCAAACTGGAGGGACTATCATCATTTTTCGAAAGGGACTCGATTCGTAAAGGCAACCATAAGGGACTTTGATGATTTTCTTTTTGAGGGACTTGCTTTATACACCCCACTTAACCAATATTCATAGGCAACTTGAGGGATATCCTTAGGAAGTGAGACGGCGATTAAAATCGACTTACGTGTGTGACGTGTTTATTTTAATTATCTTTATTTAAAAGTGATCTAAATTTATTTTAATATTACATACATGTTGTTACACTCCCTAATTACTAACCATAATAATAATTAAATAATTAAACAACTTTACATCCAAGAAACAATTACAAAATAATAAGCAAAATAATTAAATAAAATATAAATAAGCAATAATAAATAATAAAGGGGGTTAATTCTAAGTTTACTCGGCAAGACATCGCATCTTGTGCCTACGTATCCTTACGGGAGTGGAATCAGAGTAATCGTAGTTCCCCTCAATAGGGAGGTTAGAAACTTCTTGACTGTGGTCAAGGTCTCAAGGGGAATAAACGCATCTTAAGGACACGCTTACGTGGAGTGTAGAAACTCCAAATCTCTACGTTGAAATGTTAAGTTGTAATTAGGGTTAAATTAGGGATTCCACAGCGGGAAACCCTAAAATGAGCGCGGCGGCTCTTTGACCTAATGCTAAGGGTAAAATTGTAATTTTGCCTGCGGCGAGGCATTTGTGAAAATTAGGGTTTGTAGTTTGTAGTTTTGAGGATTTGAAATTGAATGTGTGAAGTTTTACGGACTATTGGCGCGGCGGCCAAACAGTTAGACCTAACCTTCGGATGTGTGCAATGTGACAGAAATAATAGTAAACGCGTGAGATAATTGAATCATGCAAACAGAGAGATAATGTCATAATTTAAACCATGCAAGCAGAAATTTAAAGGCAGAATTTAAAGAGCGATTGTTAAGTTCGCGAGGTTACATGAGAGGAGCAGATACAATATGATAATGAAATTTGAATTGAACAATAATAAAATAAAATAAATAACGGTTCTAGTTATTATTTTAAAAAAAAGATTTTAGTTATTATTTTAAATTTATCTAAAAAAAAGTTTTTCTTAAAAATAATAGGTTTTCATATTAATTTGGAAAAAGATGTTAATGTTATTTATTTTAAAAAACAGATTTTTATATTATAACAAATTTTAATAAATTAATGATAACAATAATAATAATAATGATAATAATGATAATAATAATAAATAATGATAATAATAATAATAATAATAATAATAATAATAATAATAATAATAATAATAATAATAATAATAAAGCAATAATGAATTTTAAATGTGCCAAATAACCCAACAATGTTGCTAACGCAGAAATGCGCTCATCGCAACCAGATCTAAATCGGACGAAACAAAATTTATCGCAAAGAAAAAGAAATTAAGCAAAAAATAGTATTATTGCTCACACAAAAATGCGATCATCGCAACCAGATCGAACTAACACAAATGTCACGCGTCATGCACACAAATGTGCAAACATCGTATCGACATAATTCGATCAAAAATCTTATATATATAAACTCTAACAATTTAAAAATTATATATATATATATAAACGTAACAGTAATAGATAAAGAAAAAGAAATAACGGTAATAGATGAAGAAAAAGAAATAACGGTAAAAGATGAAGAAAAAGAAACAACAGTAATAGATGAAGGAAAAGAAATAACGGTAAACGATGAAGAAAAAGAAACAATAGTAATGGATGAAGAAGAAAACTAAATAACGGCAAACGGCACTCACTCCTCTTAGGTTTTTTTCATTCTCTCCCCTTTTCCAACAAGGCAACACATGTATATATAGGGAACAAATTAGGGTTAACACCAAATTGTCAATAATGTCCCTAAAGCCCATTTTAAAGCCCAAACTAAATAATTAGTTAAGAAAAAATAAAATTTAAATAATTTAAAATAATTAAAATAAACTTAAAATAAAAACTAATAATCCTATTGATTCCTAAAATAAAAAATATTATAAAAAGAACAAAATTTTTTTCAATATTTTTTATTTTATGATTTTTTGGATATTTTTATGAATAATTTAGAAAAAAGTGAAAAAAATAATATTTTAAAAAATGATTTAATTAAAATACGAAAATAATAATTAAATAATAATAAAAAACTATTTTTGTTATTTTTTTAATGAAAGATAGAAAAATTTAGAGTAAAAATAATAAAAAACAAAAAAAAATGACAAAGGTGAGATTCGAACTCTCAACCTCTCACACTCATAACTCCTTACACATGTCCTCCTGCCAATTGTGCCATTTTCACTTTTTTAGAAAAAAAATGCATGCCATATGATATTTACCTGCAAAAAGTCAAACGACTACACAAATTTGTTAGTAATTGATTAAATGCAATGAAATGCGACGACAAATCTTAGGGCAAAATTTGGGGTATTACAGTTATTATGATAATATTTCTCACCCAACCTCTCTTTGATGTTGGCAAAAAAAATCATGAAGTTTGACTTTGGTTTGACCACAGTTGACCTCAGTTTGACCTTTTAACTGCATTGACTGCTTTTGACTTATCTGATCATCTGACTGAGCAAACTTTTGAGAAAAGTCTTGAAACTTGACATGGGGGTTCTTATACACATATAAGATGTTATGAAGCTCACTTGAAGTCTTGGAAGTCCATTTAGCCTGATTAAAGTCAAAACCCTAGTTTTGGATGCACTGCTTAGGAGGTGCATTGTCTGAGGGAATTGTCAACTCTTCTGACCAATTATGAATTTTGTGAACCTTGTGAACCTTCTTGGAACACAAAGTCTTGTATTGTGAGGGCAAATTTTAGGGTGCAACAGCTGCCCCTGTTCAATTTTCTGAAACCTGAGGGGTTAGATTGGTATATTTGCCAGTCGTAACCTGGAAGGTTGAAGGGGATTGAACACAAAAGCCCAAAAATTTGCACTCACCAGTGCATGGAGTGATATTGATGGTTGGTTGAACATGATTGAGTGGGCTTAAAGATGCCACTAGGGGAAAGTTCTTCAGTAGTATAATGAGAACTGTCAGGAGTCTGGAGTAATACTGATGTAACAGCATGTCTTTATGAGGATAGAGCAATCAATAATGATAACCCTAAAGCAGTCTTGAAGTGATAAATCTGACCTCAGGAGGATAGAGCAATCAATAGCTCTAAAGCAGTCTTGAAGTAATAATGGCTTCAGGAGGATAGAGCAATCAATAGCTCTAAAGCAGTCTTGAAATAATAATGTGATATGTCTTCAGGAGGATAGAGCAATCAATAGCTCTAAAGCAGTCTTGAAGTAATGATTTCAGGAGGATAGAGCAATGGATAGCTCTAAAGCAGTCTTGAAATAATAATGTAATTTCAGGAGGATAGAGCAATGGAGAACTCTAAAGCAGTCTTGAAATAATTAGATGGCTTCAGGAGGATAGAGCAATGAATAGCTCTAAAGCAGTCTTGAAGTAGTAATATGACCTCATGAGGATAGAGCAATGAATAGCTCTAAAGCAGTCTTGAAGTAATAGGATGATTTCAGGAGGATAGAGCAATCAGTAGCTCTAAAGCAGTCTTGAAGTCATGAGAGGCTATCAGGAGGATAAAATAACCCTGAGGTTACAATAAAGCAGTCCCAAAGTAATAAGAAGCTCATCAGGAGGATAAAGTAACCCTGAGGTTACAATAAAGCAGTCCCAAAGATCATAAGATTGTTTGTTGGATAATTAACCTGAAAACAAGGTAGCATTCTGTATAACAACATTAGTTTATGCTTTATGTATGCATGTAAGACATGATGCACTTAGGTAATGTATTATAGACATATATGTTATGGTATGATGTAAATGATGTATGTATGCTATGACACTGCTGGAAGTGTCTGGATATCCTTGTATAACAACTGCTGGCCAAGGAAAATAAATCCCGATTCGTTGTTGAAGAATATATAACCCTCCGTCTGCTGGGGATAACAAGGTATAGATAACCTCCCGTTGTTGGGGATAACAAGGTATAGATAACCTCCCGTTGTTGGGGATAGTAGGGTATAGATAACCTCCCGTTGTTGTTTGATAGTAGGATAAGTATAACATCCCGTCTTCGTTCATCGTGCCCTTATTGGAAAGTAATTTCCCGTATATCCGTATGAGGATAAAAGAGATGGATATAAATTCCAGGGGAGATTAGACTTTGTGAAAATGGATTAGTCCTACTGATGGTTTGTAACTGTCTTGTAAAGATGAACCGGCGAAGCTTCGTTGAAATCCTTCCCTCGTTCGTCCTTAGTAAATACTATTACTGCATTTTCATGCATTTCTGGTAAACATCAATCATATTAAAAGCATACATGCGTTTCTGGTAAACATCAATCATATTCAAAGGCATACATACATTCAAACACAACCAATGGACGTTTCGCTTATGTAAATAGGGTAAAAGTGAATCTGGATTCAAAAGATGGAATTTATTTATATCAAAAGTGACCCATACACGGGTAAGTTTGTACAAGGAGACATAAACCCTAGTAAGAGAATTTTGTCATGAAGTTTTACAAAAAGAATCAGCTATGTGGGAAATAATCCTATTGAGTTTCAATTCTACTATTGCCACTCAAGTATCTCATCTTCTTGCTGTTGAGACGGAAACGATTGGATTGAGCTTTATCTGTTTGAGCTTGAGTAAGTAGTACAACTGGTTGCAGTTTCATGAGTGATCCAAACGAGACATAGTCATACGCTTTAATCCCTAACTTTTGCCTGGATTGCCCTTTCAGGTTTTCAATCCACCGGGATACCCTTTTTTGCCCAAGCCGCCTTTTCAGGTTTTCGACTTGCCGGGTGTACATCTTTTTATATATATATCCCTAATTTTTGCCTAGGCCTGTCAACCTAGCGGGTCTCTTTTTATGCGTAGTATTTTTTAACTATGTCTGCGTTTACAGGCTGTGGGAAGTCTTCACCATCCATTGTAGTTAGTATCATGGCACCTCCTGAGAATACTGTCTTGACTACAAATGGTCCTTCATATGTCGGAGTCCACTTGCCCCTAGGATCACCCCGTGGTAATATGATACGCTTGATTACCAAGTCACCAGCCTGATATACCTTTGGCTTAACCTTCTTGTTAAAAGCTTTGATCATCCGTTTCTGGTACATCTGGCCATGACAAACTGCTGCTAACCTTTTCTCATCAATCAAATTTATCTGGTCAAGTCGAGTCTGAATCCACTCATCTTCATCCAAGCCTGCATCCTTCATAATTCTCAAGGAACTGAATCTTCATATCAATAGCAACTTGCATACCCATGATACATGCCTCATACTCAGCCATGTTATTGGTACAATAGAAACAAAGTCTGGCAGTAATCGGGGTATGACAACCTTCAGGGGAACTAATCACAACACCAACACCATTACCATGTGCATTGGAGGCACCATCAAAAACCATAGTCCATCGGGATCCTTGTTCAGGTCCGTCATATTGTCCAGGTTCTTTGGTAACAGACATAATGTCTTCATCAGGGACCTCAAAATTCATTGACTGGTAATCATCTACTGCTTAATGAGCCAAATGATCAGCAACAACACTCCCCTTAATGGCCTTCTGAGTGGTATACTGTATATCATATTCCGTCAAGATCATTTGCCATCTTGCAATTCTTCCGGAGAGAGCAGGTTTCTCAAATATGTACTTGATTGGATCCATCTTCGAAATCAACAAGGTAGTATGGGTCAACATATACTGTCTTAGTCGGCGAGCAGCCCATGCCAAAGCGCAGCAAGTTTTCTCGAGCAGTGAGTATCTTGTTTCACAGTCGGTAAACTTTTTGCTAAGGTAGTATATTGCCTGCTCTTTTCGACCAGACTCGTCATGTTGCCCCAATACACACCCCATTGAGTTGTCTAATACTGTTAAATACATAATCAAGGGTCTTCCATCAACTGGTGGCATTAAAATTGGAGGTTCTAGCAAATATCTCTTGATTTCATCAAAGGCAGTCTGGCACTCATCATTCCATTCCATCACCTGATCTTTCTTCAACAACTTGAAGATTGGCTCACAGATGGTAGTTAATTGGGAAATAAATCTTGCAATGTAGTTCAATCGTCCCAAGAAACCTCTAACCTCCTTCTCAGTACGGGGAGCTGGCATCTCTCGTATAGCTTTCACTTTTGCAGGATCCACTTCAATACCTTTTCCACTGACAATGAAACCCAGGAGCTTTCCAGATCTAACTCCAAAAGTACACTTGTTTGGATTTAATCTCAACCTGTATTTCTTCAACCTCTCAAACAACTTGTGCAGATGATCAAGATGTTGTTCTTCATTCTGAGACCTGGCTATCATATCATCCACATATACCTCTATCTCATGATGAATCATATCATGAAACAAAGCCACCATAGCACGCTGATATGTTGCCCCTGCATTCTTCAAACCAAATGGCATTACCTTATAGCAAAAGGTGCCCCACTGTGTCACAAATGTAGTCTTCTCCATATCTTCAGGTGCCATCTTGATTTGATTGTAACCAGAGAAACCATCCATAAAAGAGAATACCTTATGCTGAGCAGTGTTGTCTACCAGAATATCAATATGAGGAAGTGCAAAGTCATCTTTAGGGCTAGCCTTGTTCAGATCTCTGTAATCCACACACATACGTACCTTACCATCTTTCTTAGGAACTGGTACCACATTTGCAACCCACTGAGGATAAGAAGTTACGGCCAAGAACCCTGCATTGAACTGTTTCATTACCTCTGCTTTGATCTTTTCTGACATTTCAGGACGCATACGACGAACCTTCTGCTTCTTTGGACGACAATCTTCTTTCACTGGCAAACGGTGAACCACAATGTCTGTATCCAACCCTGGCATATCTTCATAAGACCAAGCAAAGATCTCCACATAGTCACGTAGCATCTGAATCAACCTGCTCTTGACACTGTCCTCTAGATCAGCCCCTATCTTGACCTCTTTTCTGTTTTCTTTAGTTCCCAGATTCACAACTTCGACTGGCTCTTCATGTGGCTGTATAGCTTTCTCTTCTTGTTGTAACAACCTAGCAAGCTCTACAGGTATTTCACAATCGTCCTCGTTTCCGTCTTCAGTTTGATAGATCGGATTCTCGAAATTGTAATTGGCAATAGTAGAACTGTTATCAACTGGATCCAGAGTGTATGAGGATCTGCATTTTAGTGACGTGGGTGTGTGTAAGAACACATAGCTGATAAAGCAAAAATAAAAGAAAAAGAAAGACAAGGAACACAATATTTACGAAAACGAAACGTCCACTGATTTTATTGAATGAAGTATGCAAATGAAATGACAACCCGTAACAAGCACACCATTGTGCCCCAGGTAAGGCACATGGCTTGAAAGTTTTAATTGTTCCAGAAAAAACATAACACAGTAATAGTATTTACTCCTGACTAAAGGAGATAGGGATAACATCTTCAGCTTTCCAATTATTGAGTCCAGCACCCACAGTAGGAAAAATCTATGCCTCCAAGTTGTAGTCTTCATCTTGATCTCCCACAGCATTGATAACCCCTTGATTGGTGATACGAACAGCACGAGCACGACGAACAGCCTTCTGGGACTCTGCAGTGAAACCCAAACCAAACTTGTCAGACTTGTATGGCATATCAGGAAGCTGACCCCAAATAGTACAACCACCTTCTTCCACCACAGCTTTTGCATCATTGAGGGAGGCCATTGCCATTGTTGGAGGGTTTCTGATGACCACAGGAACCTTCTTCACAGCAGGAGGAGTCACACAATCCTTAACAGCCCAGGGAACCACTTCAAATGACTGACATGGAGTTTCAATGTATTCACCTTCTACTTCCAGATACTTGAAAGTGTTTACATGGCTGACAAAGTATTCTTCCTCTCCAAAGACAGTAACAACTTTTCCATTCACCGGATATCTCAACTTTTGATGTAATGTGGAGGTCACAGCACCTCCCCCATGGATCCAGGGACGACCAAGCAGACATGAGTACGAAGGACGAATATCCATCACATAGAATGTAGCGGTAAACACCTGAGAGCCAGCCTTGATTGGAAGATCAATTTCCCCATTCACTACTCTTCTAGAACCATCAAAAGCCTTTACCGCAATATTACTGGGCTTCAATACCGTATCTTTAGGACTCAGCTTGTTCAGGACTTCCTTAGGCAACACATTCAGAGAGGAACCATTGTCTATCAGCACATGAGACAGGGTAGTGCCCCTGCATTCAATTGAAATATGCAAGGCCCTGTTATGATCCCTCTTGGCAGGGGTCAAGTCAGCATCAGAAAATCCTAACCCGTTGTCATAGGTCAGGTGAGCAACACAATTCTCAAACTAGTCCACAGAAATTGCACTGGGTACATGAGCCATCTTTAGAAACTTGATCAATGACTTGGCATGAGCCTCAGAACATAATAACAGGGAGAGCATAGAAATCTTGGAGGGAGTATGCCCCAGCTGATCAACAATATCATAATCACTCTTGCGAATGATTTTCAATACTTCTTCCATCTGCTTAGAGAGGTCATCAGCAGCTGGCACATCAGTAGATACAGGCTCAATAACAGGACCCTTGCCCCGAGCATCAGTGGTGGAAGTAACAGCAGGAGTAACTGCACTCTTAGAAGCAACTGGAGGAGAGAAGACTCTTCCACTACGAGTGATCTTGCTAGATCCGGCAATATTATCAATGTCAACAGGCATATCAGGTGAAGGCTCCTGTTTGACACCATGGATGTAAACATCAGACCCATAGTGCCAAGGCACAGCTTTGTCAGATGTATAAGGAATAGGACCAGGAGTGGTAATGATCAGAGGAGCTACTCTGGCTTCAGCAACAACTTTCACAGGACCTTCAGCAATAATCTTGATTGGGCCCTGATGAGTGATTTTAATGGGACCCTTTGAAGTGATTCTTAGTGGTACTTTGTCAACCATGTCAACCTCTTCAATCTTCTTACCCTGAGTCAGATGATCCACCATACTTTCTACAGATGCTGGTCTTCTTTCAAACACTATAGTATATTTATCCATGAGACGTTGAATCCCATCTCTCAAAATGAAGCAACTATCCGGCTTATAGGTACAATATAGACAATCTTCATGACAACCTGGAAAGATCCCAGCTTGTACTAACCTCTTTTTGATAACAGACAATGGTGTGCTCAACTCCATAACTGAATAGACATGCAGATCTTCATCAATATCTTCATCAATGGCGTTGACAGTCTTCTCGTGATTTGGCATTGGAGCTGTAATCACATTTGGAGTACCTGGTGGATCAAACTCAATTTCTCCAGCATCAATCATATCCTGAATTTTGTTCTTCAAGACCCAGCAGTTATTAGTATCATGTCCTGGACAGTTTGAATGATATGCACATCGTGCATTGGGATTGTACTTGGGAGAGGTAACATTGGGATTCTGAGGAGCCTCCCTCAGGGTAATAAGTTCAGCCTTCAACAAGTGTTGCAATGCCTGAGCCATTGACATGTTGATCTTCGTGAACTGTCTTCTAGCCCTCTGTTGGTTGCCTTGAGGCTGCTCTGTTGTTGCAGGAGTTGGATTTGAAATATGAACTGCACTAACAGACTGATGCCTTCTGTTACGATCAGGCTGACCATACACAGCATTAGATTCTTTCTTCCCAGTGGGAGGCTTCTTTGCAGCACCTGATGAAGAAGTGCCCACTTGGATCTTACCACTCTTGATACCATTCTCTACTCGCTCTCCTGTCATGATCAACTCAGTGAAGCCAGATGATGAGCTTCCAATGAGATGACTGTAAAACGGACCATTCAGCGTACACATGAACATATCAACCAACTCCCTATCAGTCAAAGGGGGTTGAACTCTTCCAGCTAAGTCTCTCCACTTCTGAGCATACTCCTTAAAGCTTTCTTTGGCACCCATAGACATGCTTTGAAGCTGCATGCGAGTGGGGGCTAAGTCAGCATTGTATTGATACTGCTTGTAGAAAGCTTCAGCAAGGTCGTTCCAATCTCTGATGTTGACGCTCTCCAACTGATAATACCACTCTAGCTGAGCTCCAGATAAACTCTCTTGAAAGAAATGGATCCACAACTTTTTATCAGCAGTGTGGGGTTGCATTCTTCTGACATAAGACCTCAGATGCAATTTGGGACAAGAGACCCCATCATAGACAACAAATGTAGGAACTTTGAATCCAATGGGTATGACCACCCCAGATATCAAGCTCAAATCCTCAAAATCCAGCCCAGATGATTTCTGTAATTCCATAGCATCCATTCTATCCACCAACATCTTGAATTTGTCTTCGTTAGGCTCATGGTAGTAGTTAGCCTCAGAATCAGAGTCCCCCATAGCGTTGTGGAGACTGCCTCTCTCCTGCTCAGATTCTTCAGATTCATAGTCTTCAACCTGTTCCTTGGTCTTGACAGGACTTTTGAACCTTCTTCCCATGTTGAGCAACCCAGCAGACCTTCTAGCCTTCTTAGTCTTCTTGGCCAGCAGTGTCTTCAATTCATCCTGCCCCTTGGATAGGTTCAGGATCAGCTCTTGGAACTGTGCATTCTGTGCCTGGAGATCCTTAACTGATTGTTCAAGAGCCATTGCTGAAATAAACAGCGAGGAGATGAGAAACCTGTGCACAATTATAAACCTGTGATGCAATGATATGGGAATGCATATGCAATGTTTTCAAGGACCGCAGGATTTAAATTTGCTTAAACAAACAAGAAAGTAACTTTTTATTAGTAATAACTTGTTTTGCCTTTTAGGCTTACAAAAAATGAAAACGAAATAAGTACAAAAGATGGGGTTTTAAGTCTCCCATGGACGTTTCCTCTTTGTGTTGAGGTATGAGTTGAGGTTTCGTTCCTCATGAAGTAGCTTTGTTAGCTCTAGGATCCTTGCTTGGCTTGCTTTGTAATGAGCCTCGAAAGTATCCCTTTGCTCTTTCAGTTGGATCCATGATCTCTGCAAGTCTTCCATATCAGTAGGCATGTCTGGGTGAAGGATGGTATAAGCTGTGTCTCCTTCAGCAACAGGTTCCATGGTAACTGGTAGGACGGCAGGATATGGCATCATGAGTGTCTGAGCACGAGATCGTACCCATCTGAGATAAGCCTCCATAGGAATAGTGTACTTAGGCTCCAGTGTCTTGCTGTCAATCCTGTTTACCTTTCCCCAAGCTCGGATGAATCTATGACGGTAACCCTGAAGATCGTTGTCGTAATCAAACACAATGCCCTGAATCAACATGTCATGTGGACCATCGCTCCGGGCGTAACCAAACTGTCGTAAAGCTAGAGATGGGTTGTAGGTGATGCCTCCTCTTATGCCTAGAAGTGGCACATTAGGAAACTCCCCACAACGGTCAATGATGGTGACATTCTCCATAGATCTGGAGCACCAATGGATGTCTGAGTGAGAAAGTGACATGATCCTCTTGGACCATCTGAACCCTTGCTCATTCTTCATTACTGAGCGAGGAAGGTGAGAAATAAACCACCTAGAAAGTAAAGGTATGCAGCACATCAAAGTTCCTCTTGCCCTTGTAGTACGGGTGTGAAGAGAATGTAGGATGTCTCCAAGTAAGGTAGGCACTGGATTGTGACTCAGGAATATGTTGATGGCATGAACGTCTATGAACTGATCAGGATTGGGGAACAACACTAAGCCATAAATCAATAAGGCTAAGATCTCCTCAAAAGCATCGTAGCTCATAGCCTTCAAGAACATTTGAGCTTTATCCACTAATACCTTGGCAAGAATACCTTTAACTCCACTCCTCGTCTCTAGAACAATGTCAGACTTCTTCAGATGTAGAGCTGCAGCAATAACTTCTGGTTTAAGCTCCTTCTCTAAGCCTGTGAATGGCTTCTGATCAAGAACAGGTATACCCAGAAGCTTGGAGAACTCCTCCATGGTTGGAACCAGCTGATAATCAGGAAATGTAAAGCAACGGTGCTTAGGGTCAAAGAACTGAAACAGTACACTCATCATGTCTTCACTGAACCCTGAAGTAACTAGATCCAATAAGTGACCATGTCTCTTGTTGAACTGGGAATGATCAGGCACTAGGGAAACCAACTCCTTGAGCTTAGCAGGTATCCCTACAAAGTTGATCCTGATGGTGTTTCTACGAGCAGAAGCCATGACCTGCAACAAAGAACAAAGATAAATCCTTTGGTCCTTGAAATGGTTAGGGAAAATGATATGCTTATGATGCATGATGATGTCATGATGTCATGCTCAATCACAAACATGTGGCACACACAAACAAGTCACACCATAGCCCTAGGTTTAAAGGCTTGCATGAGGTTCAAAGGCAAGTACCCTCCCCTGAAGTTAGATGGTTCATCCTGTCCTACAAAAGTAACCAGGTTCTAAGGGATCTCAATATCATTGATCCTTCACAAGGGTGGTTGTTCAGAAGGCAACTTACTTGCCAACCAAAACCCTCCAAGTTTAAGATCTCAATGAGCGTAGTATCGAGTGTCAACCAACTTCAGTCTGCACCAAAGCCGGTTACCTCACTACTTTCTAAAGGCCAAGATGAGTTAACTAGGGTTCTAAAAGTCAGTTAGTGCATTGACAACATATGGCAGCCTCAATATTATCCTCAACTTGACTTAAGGAATATAAGCACCAACCAAGAAGTCGCACTAACTATGGCCACCAGATCAACCGTATCGATATACGTCGTACAGTTTCCTTGGTCTATTGCCATTTACCTAAGGTACACTAGATCCGGGTTAGGACCTTTCACACATAAGAGCACCCCAACAATATAATAATAAAGCAAACAAGGCAAACAATTTAAAGTGATCTTAATTCCTAAGGGTACCCCTCTTAAATAGGTCCCCAGCAGAGTCGCCAGTTCTGTAACACGGTGGGAGAACTGACTTTAAACAATGTTGCGGATAGCAAGAGTCGCCACCGACTTTTATTTTATCCATAAGGAAAGGTTATAAAAGAACAGGAAAGACCTTAGAGAATATTTTGGGTCCGGGGGGTAGGTTATGAAAAGGGAAGGTGTTAGCACCCTTTTCATCCATGGTTATCCATGGGCTCTTAGGTACTTAAGCTCACTTTTGAATTGTTTTGAAAGTGTAGTGTGTGAATAGCAAAAAATTTCAGAATAGTTTAATAATAATCCGTGTATGGATGTGAAAAAAACTTGTTTGAAAATTTTGTTGGAAATTTGTTTAAGTGTGAAAAAGTTTTGAAGTGAGCAAGTATCTAGGAGTAGCCTACCCTAATGTTTTAAGGTCTTTCTTGTTCTTTATCTTTTCCTTAGTAAGACTATCCCTACTATAATGGAGTAGGTAGTCCTTACTTTGGATGTTAAGGGACATGTGAGGGACAATTGGATTTTTGAAGGCCATTGTGGGGTGTAATAAGCAAACTGGAGGGACTATCATCATTTTTCGAAAGGGACTCGATTCGTAAAGGCAACCATAAGGGACTTTGATGATTTTCTTTTTGAGGGACTTGCTTTATACACCCCACTTAACCAATATTCATAGGCAACTTGAGGGATATCCTTAGGAAGTGAGACGGCGATTAAAATCGACTTACGTGTGTGACGTGTTTATTTTAATTATCTTTATTTAAAAGTGATCTAAATTTATTTTAATATTACATACATGTTGTTACACTCCCTAATTACTAACCATAATAATAATTAAATAATTAAACAACTTTACATCCAAGAAACAATTACAAAATAATAAGCAAAATAATTAAATAAAATATAAATAAGCAATAATAAATAATAAAGGGGGTTAATTCTAAGTTTACTCGGCAAGACATCGCATCTTGTGCCTACGTATCCTTACGGGAGTGGAATCAGAGTAATCGTAGTTCCCCTCAATAGGGAGGTTAGAAACTTCTTGACTGTGGTCAAGGTCTCAAGGGGAATAAACGCATCTTAAGGACACGCTTACGTGGAGTGTAGAAACTCCAAATCTCTACGTTGAAATGTTAAGTTGTAATTAGGGTTAAATTAGGGATTCCACAGCGGGAAACCCTAAAATGAGCGCAGCGGCTCTTTGACCTAATGCTAAGGGTAAAATTGTAATTTTGCCTGCGGCGAGGCATTTGTGAAAATTAGGGTTTGTAGTTTGTAGTTTTGAGGATTTGAAATTGAATGTGTGAAGTTTTACGGACTATTGGCGCGGCGGCCAAACAGTTAGACCTAACCTTCGGATGTGTGCAATGTGACAGAAATAATAGTAAACGCGTGAGATAATTGAATCATGCAAACAGAGAGATAATGTCATAATTTAAACCATGCAAGCAGAAATTTAAAGGCAGAATTTAAAGAGCGATTGTTAAGTTCGCGAGGTTACATGAGAGGAGCAGATACAATATGATAATGAAATTTGAATTGAACAATAATAAAATAAAATAAATAACGGTTCTAGTTATTATTTTAAAAAAAAGATTTTAGTTATTATTTTAAATTTATCTAAAAAAAAGTTTTTCTTAAAAATAATAGGTTTTCATATTAATTTGGAAAAAGATGTTAATGTTATTTATTTTAAAAAACAGATTTTTATATTATAACAAATTTTAATAAATTAATGATAACAATAATAATAATAATGATAATAATGATAATAATAATAAATAATGATAATAATAATAATAATAATAATAATAATAATAATAATAATAATAATAATAATAATAATAATAATAATAATAATAATAATAATAAAGCAATAATGAATTTTAAATGTGCCAAATAACCCAACAATGTTGCTAACGCAGAAATGCGCTCATCGCAACCAGATCTAAATCGGACGAAACAAAATTTATCGCAAAGAAAAAGAAATTAAGCAAAAAATAGTATTATTGCTCACACAAAAATGCGATCATCGCAACCAGATCGAACTAACACAAATGTCACGCGTCATGCACACAAATGTGCAAACATCGTATCGACATAATTCGATCAAAAATCTTATATATATAAACTCTAACAATTTAAAAATTATATATATATATATAAACGTAACAGTAATAGATAAAGAAAAAGAAATAACGGTAATAGATGAAGAAAAAGAAATAACGGTAAAAGATGAAGAAAAAGAAACAACAGTAATAGATGAAGGAAAAGAAATAACGGTAAACGATGAAGAAAAAGAAACAATAGTAATGGATGAAGAAGAAAACTAAATAACGGCAAACGGCACTCACTCCTCTTAGGTTTTTTTCATTCTCTCCCCTTTTCCAACAAGGCAACACATGTATATATAGGGAACAAATTAGGGTTAACACCAAATTGTCAATAATGTCCCTAAAGCCCATTTTAAAGCCCAAACTAAATAATTAGTTAAGAAAAAATAAAATTTAAATAATTTAAAATAATTAAAATAAACTTAAAATAAAAACTAATAATCCTATTGATTCCTAAAATAAAAAATATTATAAAAAGAACAAAATTTTTTTCAATATTTTTTATTTTATGATTTTTTGGATATTTTTATGAATAATTTAGAAAAAAGTGAAAAAAATAATATTTTAAAAAATGATTTAATTAAAATACGAAAATAATAATTAAATAATAATAAAAAACTATTTTTGTTATTTTTTTAATGAAAGATAGAAAAATTTAGAGTAAAAATAATAAAAAACAAAAAAAAATGACAAAGGTGAGATTCGAACTCTCAACCTCTCACACTCATAACTCCTTACACATGTCCTCCTGCCAATTGTGCCATTTTTACTTTTTTAGAAAAAAAATGCATGCCATATGATATTTACCTGCAAAAAGTCAAACGACTACACAAATTTGTTAGTAATTGATTAAATGCAATGAAATGCGACGACAAATCTTAGGGCAAAATTTGGGGTATTACAGTTATTATGATAATATTTCTCACCCAACCTCTCTTTGATGTTGGCAAAAAAAAATCATGAAGTTTGACTTTGGTTTGACCACAGTTGACCTCAGTTTGACCTTTTAACTGCATTGACTGCTTTTGACTTATCTGATCATCTGACTGAGCAAACTTTTGAGAAAAGTCTTGAAACTTGACATGGGGGTTCTTATACACATATAAGATGTTATGAAGCTCACTTGAAGTCTTGGAAGTCCATTTAGCCTGATTAAAGTCAAAACCCTAGTTTTGGATGCACTGCTTAGGAGGTGCATTGTCTGAGGGAATTGTCAACTCTTCTGACCAATTATGAATTTTGTGAACCTTGTGAACCTTCTTGGAACACAAAGTCTTGTATTGTGAGGGCAAATTTTGGGGTGCAACAGCATGTTTTTCTCTTTTTGTTGTTCTCAAATGGGGAGAAAAATTGAAGAGGAAAAGGAAAATGCATACATTTAAGGGGAGCTATTAATGACAATGCATAAATTCAAGGGGACTTGTTTTGTGTACCAAAGATAAGTGCAATGGGATACGACTACATCATTTAATGTTTACCATCATAAAAAAGGGGGACTATGTAAGTCCTAAATACGAATTCAACCGGAATTTGAATGATGTAAAACAAGGAATAAGGTAGTTTGTCATAGTGCTCTTGTATACTGGATGATGTCAACCTGAATTTAGATGCCCATTTGTCCCCTTGGCATTAGGATGCATAAAAAGAGTCTTTGAACAAGTTTGATAGGTCTTAGGCATGTCATACACATCAAAAATAAAGTTTGTGTTCCAAAACAACAACATAGGTCGCCTTATACGTGATCAGGCTGACCTATGGAAGGATCGACTTTAGTAAAGGCCGACACATCCATGCTTCAAGTCGGCTCCTACTCTCCAAGAACGAAGCCTGTAGATTCTTCCCATAAGTTGCATTTCAGGTCATCTCACAGACCGGCCTGAACACCTTCATAGGCCGGCCTATGACCTTCACAGGCCGATTACGTGTATGGTGGAGCTTTTCAGGTATAACTACTCAGGTGATTCTACATGATACAAAGCTGAATGGGTAGCAAAAGGATGTCGACCGCCACAAATGCCAATTTGAATCTCCTTGGGACTCAGACAGATAGCCTACCTTCTGAGGCATCTCAAAGAATATCTAAATCCAAAGAAACCAATCCACCTCAATCCAGAAACGCAGAGCAGGACACACTCAACAGAGTTTGTACCTCCCGCCAACTGGTCTTTCAGATTAACCGACCATAAAGCCACCCGGATAACACATCCAAGGACGAGCAATAGATACTCACTTGCGGTCAACCACAAGATTTAGTTAATGTATTTGTAAATTAAGTATACAATACTGGAATGAAATATATTGGTAACATGCCCACCAGAGACGACTCATATACTCCTTATTTTTTTCCCTCATGTTCTCGTTATTCACGAGCTAGGAATTCTAATTCCTTTACGCCTTTTGAGGAGGACTTCTTGGAGACCATTAATGCCTTCCCTTCCCAAATTATATGTTGTAATAAGGGCGTTCCACACTTTGAATGTTGTCTTATGTGCCAAGAGAGTGTCATCTAGCTTCATAAATCAATCTACTATAAATGTAGCAACCGCCTTTTCCAAAATCTGTTTCAGATGTATGTTCGACACTTCTACTTGTCCACAAGTTTGAGGATGATAAGACGTGGATAATTTATGTTTCACATTGTATTTTTTCAAAACACAACCCATACTTATTGCAAAAGCACGTCCCTCAATCACTGATCAAGACTCTATGGACTTCGAACTTAGCAAAAGCATTCTTTTCAAAAAGTTAGGGAAATTTTGGGCAACATTAGCAATTTAAGTTATGGCTTTAACCCATTTAGTTACATAATCTACACAAATGAGAATGTAAAGATGAAAGTTATATGGAAGAAAAGGACCCATAAAATCAATTTCTCAATCACTACAAGAAAATTGGCAAATTGCGACGGTTCATTTTTATAGATTACGACGGTTTTAACCGTCGCAATTTGTAAGTTACGACAGTTTCAATCCTGTCGCAGAAACGTGCGTCGCGAGGCCGTATTGCGACGGTTATAAAAATTTTCGTACAAACCGTTGTTATTTTCACGACGGTAGCTAACTGTCGTAATCTCCATATTGTGACGGTTTTCAACCGTCTTAAGTTGCAAATATGTTTTAAAAAATATCTATGGTATATTGTGGCGGTTTGAACCGCCGTAATTTGCAAATATTTAAAAAAAAATCTATGGTATATTGTGGTGGTTTAAACCGCCGCAAGTTGCAAATATTTTAAAAAAAACTGCACTCAGTATAGGATTCATAATACAACTATTGTAGGTTAGATTAATGACAATTATCAATCTTCATGATATTCACACAATAAACAATATCCCTATAGTTACTTGTCCTTATGCTATCCACAGACTTTAGAGCATCTCCTTCTACAGCACTTCTATGGTAAGGGTAGCTTACCTTGTTATCACACATATGACTAGTTGATGCCCCTTGACTACCCTCAATTCTAGAAGTTGTCAGCTGAGCAAGACTCATTTTACGTACATTCTTCTGACGATTCTTAGTAACCTGCTTGGTTGTCTTTTGTGGCTGGTCAACTTTGAGAGGTTCTGAGTATTTCAAACTCTTCTTCACCCACCATGTTTCATCATCACCTGGAACAAATGAGCTTCTTTCCTCACGGCGTATAAACTTATCTAAACTCTCCATTAAAAGTTGTTCAAAAGCTTGGTGATTTTCTTTGTGAACATCTTTGTAACCATACCTGTCGATATTATAAATGTTCAGATCAGACAAAGATAACAAAATATTTTAATGACAAGGAAAATACTGAGAAAATTACTAAACATGATAGTCTCATGAAAAATATTGTATTTTCATGAGCTAACAGACTACCCAAAAGAGTGGCTAATATATCTGTAAATTTTCCCAATATTACATCACTAACTTATTCCTTTGAGATATTTATTTGAAGTTATAGCATTTTTAGCATGTTACTAAGAAGTATTATGGACTTGTAGCACTTGTTACCTGGCAATACAATGAAATAAATGATAGCTTCTCTGGCAGACTTTTCGAAATAGAAATCTTTCATTTTGAGGCACCATAGCAACCGGAACAAACTTGATACTCACAAATATAACCGTGGAGTGTATTGCTGGAAGTGTAGTTAGAATATGCCCAAAAATTCCTGGAATTCCTTTGACCAACTCATTATAAAGTAGACCAATTCCAGGAGCTCGTATTGTCCCAAGATTGCAGCCCAATTCTCGCATTAAATCCGTCAACAACTTTTTCTTGACTTCAGTTTCATACTTGAGCTTGCTTCCATAGTTCCAGACGAACATTATAAAAAACATTATTGCAGCAAAGACCAATATAATCCAACTTCCATATGTTATTCCCCAAAAAACGGATGAAAAGAAAACCAACTCCAAACCCAAGAATACTACTAGGAAACTTAGCACTACGATGATGTGCATCTGCCATATAAGAAGCATAATGAGAGTGACTAAAATGGTGGTCATCATCATTACCGCTAGTTCAGCAATGTCTGAAAGATGACAAAGGAATAGGCTGAAAACAAATACTTTTTTATGTTATGTTAATAATATATATGATATATTACAACAATATTGAAGGTAGAACCAAAGAATTGGGTCCTCTTAAACAAGGCTTTGTCTTGCCTCCATTATTACTATTCTTCCACTATAGTCAACGGCATCCAAAGAGAAATATTAAGAGTGAATTTTAGTGTTTTCCAATTAATAGCAGCACCATAAGTTTCGCAAGAACCTATTCTACATAGTCAATCCCACTAAACTTATGGAATCACTTACATTTCCAATCTCATCAATGCTGGATATAGAGCAGACAAACACCACAGAAACAGCCAACAGGAACCAGTTTATAACAGGAATGTAGATTTGACCCATAAACTTCCGAGATGTGTAAATTTTTTTAAGACGCGGGAAACAACCAAGAGCAGTTGACAGTTTTATGCAAGAAAATGTAGCTGTTGTCATAGTCCTACTTGCAATAAGTGCAACAATATTAGCAATGAGAAAAGTTGGCCAGAATACACCACCTATAGACAAAGAACAGTATTACACCAAAGCTTATGTGAAGTGTAGAGACATTGTAAGGAATGAAAAACACAAATATACACACACTGACACCTACTTGGAATAGAAGAAAAAAAAGGCCTCGCCAGCATCAACATGGTGTTCCATAAAGTATGCAACTTGACCCAAATAACCCAATAGTAGGCACGACAAAACAAGGAACACAAATGTGAGTTCCAAACAAACCAGCATCAGTTTCATCAATGTATAATTTGATATGAAAAAAGAAATAAATGAAGTCTAACCAGAAGCCATGATAGATGATTCATTACCTGAACTGCTCCAACAGAAAAGTAGCAAAGATCTGCAAACATGGCTTCAGAGCCTGTAACATTATCCAATAACAATGTAAATTTATACTGGAAAGATTTGTGCATGTTAGAAATAGTTAAATGTAAAATGCATATTTACCACATCATAATATTAAGATATTGGTATACAAAAAATTAGTCTATGTTTAATTATGTATTTAGTGTTGGGGGTAGAATGGGATGGATTAGATGGAGCGAAATGAAATAAATCTCCGTATAGTTGTCCGGATATTTTTGTATGATAAACAGAGTAAAGCTTTCATTCTATTGTTTAAAAAGTGGAACGGTTGACAACAAGACTAATAAATATCATACCCCAAGAAAAGCAGAGAAAGATAGAGATGGTGGATGAAATAGTACGCAATGTGTTCCATAAGAATGGGAATAGAAGTATGGAAGGTAATCATACTCTTCAACTGATTTTCCTGCATCTGCTGCAATGATGGCCTGTATGAAAAATATTATAACAAAATCAGGAAACAAAGTGATTTCAAAACTAGGTGCCGGACTAAGGGGGTACATCAAGGAAAATGATACATGTGTTGTGCATAATTGGAGAAGCATAAATCTGTAGGGAAGTTGATTACCTTTGCAGCATGCTCAGCTGATTTACGAGCATGATCAACGTGTTCAACTCTTCTCACGTCATTGTACAATTTCAAAGGGAATGTAGTAACATCACCAATGACATATACATCAGGAACACTTGTTTTGAAGAAGGAATCAGTCTGCAACCACAATAAATGCTATCATTGATTGATATCGATATTAAGATTAATTAATCACAACTTAAAGGGTTTACTAAAGCTTGATACAAGCCTCTGGATATGGAATCACTAACCTTGATTCCACCATTCTGCTCATCAACCTGCCCTTTGAATAAGGATATTAGAGGCCTTCCTGCAACACCAACAACAACAATATTTGCTTCCAGGACCCTACCATCCTTTAGTTTGACTTCTTTTACCTGACAGATGCATGAAAGTCAAGTTAAATTTGATTAAGAATTTTAAAACACCATTACATGACAGTATTCCAAGATCACATGCAACCATACCTCTCCGTCGAAGTTGGAAGTGAATCCAATAGCAACTGTCCCTTTAATGATATTGATACCTTTATTGGCATAATATCCCTCATAGAAAGAAGCAATTTTAGAAGTAAAAAGTCTTGGCACTGCAATATTGGTTTTAAAAATATTAGTTTAAAAATTTAGTATGCACAGATCAATGTGAGTGAGAGATGTAACAAGAAACATTTATAAATGTCCACTTACTACACCAAGGTTCTGGGTAGACCATGGTAACATCAACATTATTGAGTTTCAAAACTGCACTCAAGTCCAATGTATCCTCCTCCGACAACCACAGCTTTTCCATTCTTCTTTGCTTTGATTGCCTCTTACAATTCGTCAGCATCATCAACCTCCCTCAAGTAAAATATATTTTTGGCACCAGCTCCTCCTACACCGAAATCTGACAACTTTATAACCTGCGAAACAAAATTATTAGTATTAATATTAGTTTGCACTAAATGGATGTGAAATATGTACACGCAATGTGGAACATATATAATATTAACAAGAAGCCTTACAGCTGAGCCTATTGCGATAACCAAAGTCTGGTAATCGAAGTGTTCTCCTTTTGCACTTTTCAGAAATTTTGCAGCAAGGTCTGCACTTACAATTTCTGTATTGAGATACAACTGTATCCCTGCAATCATCAGTTTAATTTGCAATTCAGTATCAGATAACCATTATTAATGACCATTCTTATATTTACTTATCTCTTCCTTTAACTTGACACAATAACCCGATAATTACATATAAGAAGATATATTTTGTTGAGCGTATTACAATTTAAAAAAAAACATTTTTCAAGGGCATATAAGATATCTTTTGTTGAACGAATTACAACAACAAAAAAGATTTTTTCAAGCACATATAGAACGATACTTGTTCATGATGTATTTTCTGAAGAATTTCCTGCCTATAAGCATAGATGGGTAATCCTTCTTCAAGTCTCCGAAGCTCCCTAACAATAAGGCTGTGAATCTTCTTTCAATTAAAATTTCCATCAAACCTTAACACAAGAACAAAATCTTCACCATTCTCCACGTTGTTACTCTCTTCCAGGTGCTGTAAAATGGACTCCATTGCAAACTCAAACTCCTTCAACCTCTTCTCAACCAAACTCTTCTCATCATCAAGCCCTTTCTTTCTCTCAACATACATAAACAAACAAATGGATGACAATGTAAATTGAAGTAAAGAAACAAGCAACAATAGGTCATTATTTTCAAAGTAAATCAAACAAAAGGTTTTACACATATCTTCTTAGACCAACTTTGAGTTCATTGAAATTCATTACACCACTTCTATCAGTATCATAGTATGAAACGTTTCTCTTAAACAAAAAAATCCTCCTGAAATAGACATATGCAGTACCAGTAGTTTGGGAATAAAAGGAACAAAACCTAAACCCCAAAATCAAAATAAAATGAACCAATAAATTATTCCATGGGCATTAAAAAAAGTAAACCCTAAATCCCCAAATCGAAACAAACATTTTCAGAGAAATACAAAATATAAAAGCGCGGGTAAAACATACCTAGGCTGAGTATCTGTGCATGAGATATGAGAGAAGAATGACTTTACTATTCTGAGGTTGGATAAAACACGGTCATTTTGCAATTTTTGGTAAATGGAATATGGTTTCAGTTTCTTTAGTTAAAGTACAAGGTTTACGATTCTGAAAGAAAATTAAAAATGGAGTAGAAGCTAGAAACATAGCCACATGAATTAAAAAGGTGGTATCGAAACATGACGGGAGGTGGAACACGATTCAGAAATTTGAGCAAGGTCGGTTATTGTTACTAAAATTAATTTTAATAAAAATTAACTATTTATATAATAAAATAGAAAATATTTTATTATTATTTTAGACAAAAATATTAAACTATATTGTCATAAAAATTATAATAATTATAATAATTATTTATTAAATTAATTAATAAAATTAAAAAGGTTAGAAAATAAAAATGAAGAAAAAAGTGGAAAATTAAAGGAATAAAAAAAATAGTGATTATAATTGGATAAAGTAATTGCGACAGTTCACCTTAACTGTCGCGAGTGTGAAAAGAGGGCGGTTATTTAGTAACTGTCGCATTATTTTATACAACATGCCTAAAAAAATTGCGACGGTTAGCTCAAACCGTCGCGAGAACTGTCGTAGTCCAGGAATAAGGACGGTTTTTTGATAACTGTCGCAAAAAATCTACGACAGTTGACCCTAACTGTCGTAACAACCGTCACAATCCAGGAATACGGATGGTTTTGTGATAACTGTCGCAACTCAAGTGTCGTAAATCTCCTTTTTTCTTGTAGTGAATAATCAAATGGTTCTACCTCTATCATACCATTAAGAGGCATCTCGTCTCGTTTTGGAATATTACTTGTTTTCTAGTATTCAATACATTCCTAAACATATGACTTACAATATTTTGATAGAGTTGGCCACCAAAATCCATATTGCAGCACTTTCGTTTTTGTTTTTTCTCCACTATGGTACTCTCCATAGGCTGAGCTATGACAGTGCCACATAATGTTCCTAGCTTCCTTACCTGCAACAAACCTGCAAATTAAACTGACGTCACTAATTTTAAACAGATAAGGATCGTCTCATAGATAGTGATTACCTTCCATGTATAATTGTTTCTTCTACTGCCATATTTAATATTCCAGAACACTCTTTGTAGCTTTGTAGTTAGTCATATCAGCAAACTAAGGTCATTCGCTAATTTCCATTAGGTGTTAATTTGGAAATTATTCATTTACGGTATTTTATTTTTGAGTAACTTCACTATTCTTCAATCTGGATAAATGATTAACTACTTCATTTTCAACACCTTTCTTGTCCTTTATTTCTAAGTCAAACTTTTGTAAAAACAATATCCATTATAGTAACCTTGACTTAGAGTCTCCTTTGTTAAAAATGTGTTTCAACATTGAATGATCTGTAAAAATAACAACTTTTAAATTAGTCTGCTCTCCAAGGATGAGAACCCTCATGCCTACGTATCCTTATTGTGAAACAAGGAATCAGAGCTCCGTAGTTTGGAGTAGAAAATGATCGTTTCTTGGTTAATTTTACTTTGAAAAGGCATTTTTGAGATGACGCCCTAAGGCAAAAAGAGAGTTTGATGAGTTGATTTTGATTTTAGGATCTTAAAAGAAAGATTATTCTTGATTAGGATTTCACTAAAGACTATGAGTAGAGGTGAATATTTTAGACTACCAACACAAACGTCTTGTGTCAATATACTCGTAGAAAGGGCAGCAAAGCTCCACTCTCACTCTTTTTCCACCACTTAAGGCTCATGGCGCGCAATCCTTATCGTATCTTATTGTGTTTTTGAGTTTATTGAGAAAAGTGCCGCTTGACATTCAATCAAGGGTTTTATTGTGAAAATGCCGTTTGACGTTAGATCAAGGGCTTTTAGAAAGCGGTATAGGAAATTATTATGGAAACTTTCATTGTATATAATAAAGCACAGATGAATTGAAAGAGAAATGCCTATTATTCTTACAGAGCTAATATATAATTAAGGGTAAATAAAGCTTGAATCACGAGGAGAGCCTGCATAATGCTAGGAAAAATGTTACTTAATTAAAATCTATAAAAAGAGTCACAAATCATAATTTTCGAAGTCAAAATATCACAGAGAGAGAGTGAGAGAGAGAGAGAGAGAGAGAGAGAGAGAGAGAGAGAGAGAGAGAGAGAGAGAGAGAGAGAGAGAGAGAGAGGAATTTTAGAATCAAAGTGGAGCTGAACAAACTTGAAGAGTACATTCGTTTATGTCGTTTCATATTCTCTTTATCTTTGTGTAAATCTTCCATGAGTATGAGTAGATAATTTTCTGTGTATTGGAATTAAGTGTATTCACATACTATTTTATTGTAAAACTCTTAGTCTAGTGATTACATAAACTATTGTTTTTGGTATATCGATGTTTTTCATTTCTTTCATAATGTTTTTCCAACCTTGTGGTTAACTCTTTAATTTAGAAAACTTTATGAATATATTTTCTACTTAATTGAACTAGAATAACATCATATGTAAATTTTATTTACTAGGAGTAGGGTTAGGGTTACTACCACTATATAATATAATATCGTAATATAATTGAATCGAATACATGAGAAAGAAATTAGAAGTTATTATGTTCAATAGATCACATCTTATTTGTCTGGATAAAAGTATGCCAAACAATAGGTGAAGATGTACTAGAAGACTTGAAGTTGTATAGCAGATTAAGAGCATACTTTACATTATTAAATGATGAAATCTACGAACGCTTTCTTAGTTTTGATGTATCTATATTTTTATTTTACTTTGTTCAAAACATTTTTTTCTCCATAAAGATCGAGAGCGTATTTTTATTTAACATTTATATATATTACTTAACAATTGAAATATACTACAAGCTTTTGGGACCACCAACGACACAAAAATTAAATACCCAAACCAATGTCAATCCACTACAAATGATCCATGGTATAAAATCCATCACTCAATAAATTAAAGGTACACTTTTTGATGTCCACTTTTTACTACACTCGTCTTGAATTTCTAAACTGACTTTGACGTTTGAATGCTAATCTTGTGGGTCCACCCCCGCACCTCCGCATCGGAGATTAACACAACCGACTCATGATCTCTCACCATCAATGTACACCTAATTATGGTTCTAGAACAAAACAATGGTACCACTTATATGAATTAACTCATAATTCCCACGAAACTCGATGAATAGATTGTTCTCGTTCCAAAATGAGATCTCTATCAAAATCATCAAGAAACGGAAATAATCATTTCCAAACTCACACCAAAGGTCCTCGCTCAACCTCCTAATTTCATATCATCTCAATTATTCACAATCGATGACATCCATATCCGAACAACTTTCAACATAGATCCGTTCTCGAAATACTTCCTCCATCCGAGGAAGGACATCAAATCGATAATCGAAGATTGTAGGGCATTAGGACTACTAGACCATAATGAAATAAACAGAGTTCTAAATGTAGAGTTACTATTGGTTATAGTATAGGTATCGTTGTTGGTTTCACTTCACATGGAGGTGACACGAGTTGTTACGTGTTCTTATTCTATTTCACCGTATTTGACCGTTACTACTGAGATCTGCGATACCTCAATATCAGGTGGTGATCCTTCATCATAACACCTTCTGAACTGTAGAGTGATAATAATCCAGAAACTAAGATCAAGGTGCACAAGGATACTCGAAAAACAAAAATATATAGAGGATATCGATGATAAAGCTATTAGTAGTGTGCAGTGTCCACCGCTAGAAAAACTCATAGGAGATACCTCATAGGCAATGGATCCTCCGTAAGCACTTCTGATCCAACACACTCAAACAATTAAACCTCCAATAAGTGGGTTTGAATACGCATTATAGATAAAATTTGTTGACCTTCGGTAATTCAATAGCTTCTATCGTACCCCAACTTTTGACCATAATTTGTTTTGCATTTTCAACTAGATACTAAACATAACTGGAGCATACCAACCATCTGGTCTACTCCATTGACCTAAAAAGTCAAAGGGAGGCCATTTTAACTTTTTATTCCCTCTTAAGAGTTGACTTGGGTTTACGAATTTTATTTGTAGGGGTTATGACAAGAAGGGTTTAATACTATTAACATTATTCTTTAGGAAGTAGTATTTTGAATTATTAGAAGGTACATCAATAATAAAGGTCAATGATTTAGGAGGTCTTGCTATTTTAATGTTATTAGTAGTTTATATATATATATATATATATATATATATATATATATATATATATATATATATATATATATATATATATATATATATATATATATATATATATATATATATATATATATATATATATATATATATATATATATATATATATATATATATATATATATATATATATATATATATATATATATATATATATATATATATATATATATATATATATATATATATATATATATATATAATTAATTGTTTTTATTAAGTAGAAATTTTGTTTTTAGTTTATTAAAATAGTTATTTTATTTTAATAGGTTAGCTTTATTGTATTTATTAAATTTGGAATTGTATTAAAGGGAGGTGTCACGTTTATTTATTAAAATATATATTAATTAGTAAGATCAAGGTTATTGTTATTAATACTAATTATTACTTAATTTATTTTTAACCAATGGAGGGGATCAGTTTGTGGTACTAATTTAAATTAGATTTTTTAATTTAAAGTTATTACTTTATTATCATTTATGTTTTGGTCAAAATGTGTTGATCGAGTTAGCCCCAATCAACAAACCCTAACTTGTACGGAACGTCAAATCAGAATGGATCAAAAATCAAGTTTTTCTTAAAAATAACTTTCCATAATCAGATACAATTCAGATTGAGATGTGTTACAATTATAAACCCTAAATGTACTTACATAAAAGATCAAAATCTCGGAATTTACATCAAATCAAATCAAAATTTACACAATCAGATTTAAAATTTCCTAAAACAAATCCAATCTAATTAAAATTTCTAACCTAAAATCTTCCTATAAAAGGAAAAGGAAATCAGATGGAAAAGAGGAAGAAAACCCTAAACAAAAACTCCATTACTGCTGCGAACAATCCCCACCCATTCTCACCAAAGTTCTTAACATATAGAGAATTAGGATTCAACATTAGAACCGTAATCCCCCTGAGCTTGACCACCACTTGTTGGATTCCTGTAAAAGAAAGAGAAAGGGATTAGAGAGGTCCAACAACGAAGCAGAGGAATAAAGAAAAGATTGAAGCAGCAAAAATTAGTCATGATAATAGAGGTAAGAGTGTTTAGCTTTCATTTGCTTGTAGGTTTTGTTTGTTAATTATTGCAAATCTGTTGTGGTTGTTTCTTGATATGTTGTTATTGATGTGTTTGGGGCATTTTTAGGCAAATTCGGGTTAGAGTTCTTGGGTGGTTATGGTTAGGGTTCATCATATAGTGTTATGGTTCATGTGCCTTCAAAGGGTTTGAACGTTTCTGGGTTTGAGGTTAAGGGAGAAGGGACAGGGTTCTTCCCAAGAACCCTAGGGTTCTTAGGGTTCATATTGAACCCAAAAGAAATACGGTGCTCTGATCCCTCATCTAAGGTGAGGATACATAGGCATATGGTTGTAAATCCTAGCGAGTACAATTATAAAAAATATTTTTAGGTTTTTGTTCTTTTATTTTTGTAAATTATGAAATAATTCTGTAAATAAATAATTGAGTAAATGTTAAAGTAACAAGCAAACATACCCTAGAACTTAAGGAGGATCTTATTGGGTACAATAGAGGTGAGGGGTGCTATCGTACCTCGAAAAATACGACTTCGCGAAGAAAGTTCACGGATGGACTAATAGAGAGTCGCTACCGAACTTTATTTATTCCCGAGAAGGGAAAGGAAAAATATCGAGAAAACCCATGGAAAAAAGGATAGGTAGGGTATGGTTATCACAACCATGTTGGGTTTAGAAATTGGTTATGTAAGGAAAAGGTACTAGCACTTCCTAAATCCATCGTACTCGATGAGAACCATCTAAGTTGTCTAGGCACGAAAGGTGTTTGTTATCTATAAGCTTTCTAAGGGAAAGTGGATGACTACTTGAGGGAAAAAAAATTTTAATTATTGAGTTTGTTTGAATTTACAATCTAATGCCTACATATTCCAGAGGGAATCAGAACTCTGTAGTTTGTGTTGAAAATTTTTTAGTTATGATGCATGCCCTTTTTGAAAATTTTTAAACTGAAAAGCTAAGTGCCAAAAGAGTTTGAGATGTGTGAGGTATTTTTAGGGTTTGAGGAAAAGGTTAGAGACATAATTAAAGTTAAATTATTTTTGGATTTTTTGGGAAAAGAGATTTTAATTTTAAAGGGAAAGAAAACATATCATAATCCTAAGATTCTAAAGTTAAGAATAGAAGGGAAAATTATCCTAGAAGTTATCATGCAAAGGATTGATCGTAATGTCTAATTCAAAATTAAGTGATCAAAATGGGATTTAACCACTTAATGGAACATCTTAAGGGAACATGGTAATTAGGAACAAACAATCAACATTATCAAGCATTAGAGCCAATTCTCGATCATGCGCCAAGATCAAGGCGAAGACTAATAAGGAAAACCAGAAGAACTTAGCTAAGGAAAACTAACTAGAATCATAATCTAATGTCACATTGGTTGATATAAAAACCAAAGCTTATCAGAACTAACATCAGGAATTTAATCAAACATTAATACCAATGTTTTAATCAAGATAAAATTAATACCTAAAAAACAAGATTAATCAACATTAAGAATCCTAATTAGTCCCTACCAAAATATCGAAAAAATTCAAAAGGGAAAGCATAAATCTAAAAAAAAAACCAGCAGTAAAAATAATGATTGAAATATGGTTTTGTATGGGTAAGCCCATTTCCTATGAAGCCAAAAAAATGGTGGACCAAATCTGTTTCAGATCCACTCGACCCAATAAGCATAACAATATGAAAATTGTGAAGCAAAACCAGCACCTTTATTTCTCTCTTGCCCGAGACTCTCTCACTCTCACTATGCTTGTTTCTCTCTCGCGCCATCGGGCTTCATTATCATCTTCACTTTCCGGCCGCCCTTTCCTTATCTACTCACTTTCTTTCTCGCACGTGAACAACCACAATAACACCAAGGGATTTCATTCACATCTCTGATGGTTCATTCTGTTGTTCCTCGCACGTAAACTACCAACGGCGATCGGTACGAATCCCGCCATATCATGGCCTTGCGTCAGCAGCGGCGGGGGTTAACTAATGCGTCTTCGACTCTCTCACTCTCGGTTCGTAGCTTCGATTTCGTAGCAGTTTCGAGTTTGCAATTGAAGCTATTTCGCAACAAAGTTAGGATTATCACAGTTCAAACTATGCAAGGTGAAAGGAATATGAAGATTACCTAAAGAATGATTAGACGTATAATTCGAAATCTTTCGGCTTCTTCTTTCTGCGTGTTGTCGTGCTTAGTGGTGGAGCCAGAAAGTTTTTGAAGTCTGGGCAAAAATTTAAAGACAATAAATTCATATTGTATATATAAATAGTTATTAATCAAAATAAAAGATTTTTAATTTAATTGATTTCGGAAGAATTTTAAAACTAACATAGTCATATCCAATTTGAGGCTGATACTAACATGGAATATCATTTCATGTGATTCATAATAATTCTTGAAATTAGCAACAAGTTAACAACATAATTTTATTTACTAACTACTGTAACTACAAACTAAATTTAAAATACAAATTCTTAATTAACATCAATTGAACCATATAATTTAGAGTGAACATAAATTGAAGAATTAGACCTAATATATTTTTTATATTATTTGAGGATAAAATTTATTCTTTTCTTCTTCTTTTTTAATACACTATACATGTTTTTTTTTATAATTTTAGTAGCTGCTACTTTTATGTTAAATTTTATTTTTTCAAGTATTTATTTTTTGTTTTTGGTTAATTTGGTCATAAATAGCAACTTTATTTTAATTTTGCACTTTTTGTAACGTAGTTGAATCTAAATATTATCATATAAAAAAATTAATATAATATATGCTTAATTGCATAAAAAAGGAAAAAAAAAATTATGTTTTATTTGTGAAAAATGTTTAAATTACGGCGGTTAAAAATGCCATTATCAATGACAAAAAACTGCCTTTTTATTTAATATATATTATGACATGAGAAATTTTATTCAAAATGCTTTTTCGTTAATTGTGGCGGTTTTAACCGTCATAACAGCACTTAATAACCGCCACAATTTTAATATTCTTTTATAAAAGAAGACAAAATTTTGGGGCCGAGCCCGGGCACATGCCCAGCCTGGCCGGGCCTTAAAACCGCCCATGGTCGTGCTATGCATGTTGTTCTGCTTTTGTGAATTGTTGATGTTGTGATTAGTTGTACTGATGATGTTGTGTATGGAATGTATGTGATTCTTCTGTAATACCTCTCCCCGATGATTTTTTCGTGTATATCTTCGCTTCATGCTTTGTGTGTGGTAATTTGCTAATTATTTCTTGTGTTACTCTTTCGTGTCCCCTTCAATCGTGTGTGTACTGTCCTTTAACTAGGCTATAAGCATTGAATTCTTGATTTCGAAATAATTGCGTTTGGACTATGTTTGATATTTGCCTTATGTGACCGATAAATTTCATTTTCCAATGGGATATGTTCGTGTATGTTTTGGAAAGAAATGAACTCGTCTTGTACATATTTTGTGATTTAAAAACTTTCTCCTTTCAATTCATTATGTTCGACCACTGTTTTTGAAACTTGGTAAAGTCGTTTGATTTTTGCTTTGATTATGTGAGAAAACTTGCCATTTTTATCCTAACCAATATCTCAATTTGACTTCCAGGAATTCTAATGAAAATCTGAAGCCAATTATGCGATTCATTTTAGCAAGTATGCTATGAGAACTCTCTTTCCACATACATACAAGGATGAGGTTCAATTTAGTTGCTTTCTCAAAGTCTTCCCCCTCAAATCATTGTCACAAAAGAGTAACCTTTCTTGGTACATCCATCAAAATCGAGTGGCAATAAGAATGACCGAGCTGGTTTTCTCAAATTCCATGATGAGGTTCTTATGTGAGTACACCTTGATAAGGTTCATAAGTCCTTTGAACATTCATGAAAAAAAAAATCAATTTTGTTCCTTTTAAAATGTGGAATTTTTTGGCAAATGGTTTTGTTTTGTAGGAATGAAGTTATGAATATTGAATCATGGACATGGCATGGAGCATGTAGTTAGCAAGGAGTTTAAGATTTGAACTTTAGTTTATGATTATGTCTTGTACTTAGTAATTTGGACCCTTTGTACTTTGAACTTTGTAAGAGAAATCGTTTTGATTATTTTGAATTTGTACTTCTCATGATGAATGTTATTTGCAACTTGGGAAGTAATCTTGAATGGATCTTGATCTTGAATCTTGAAATAATGAAACTTGAAATTTGGATATGGATTGAATTTAAAACGGTTTTTGTTTCTTGGAATTGGTTTGGTCTTGTGAATGTAAAAATATGGTAGCTTGGACCTTATTCACTTGAACTTGTAAATTTCTTTGGATGGATTTTGAATTATTTGGTCTTAATCTTTGAATTGTGACCTTTTATGAATCCAACTTCAATTTTTGAATTGAATTCATGAATTTCTTGAAAGTTCTTGAATCCCATAACAACTTGGATTTTGAGTTTCAACTTGAGTCTTATGAAAAACATGAATCTTGCACCTTAAATCTTGGAATTCAATCTTAAAAATCTTGAATTTTCGTGATAACTTGAATCCTTAAATTTAATCATGCCAAGACTCCTTTGAATTAAAACTCTTGATGGTTTATGGTGTAATCCCATTTGGATACCAACTTAAATGATACACAAAAACCTCTTTGAAATTATAACTTGAATATGAATCTTGAATTTGGACTTGCAGTTAAAACATAATAAATCCACTTGAACTTTGTAAAGAACATGAATCTTGAACTTCAATTTGAATTTTTTTTGCCTAAACTCGATTCAAGATTTTTTTAATCCAAACTTTACCATTTCAAAGCGCATGGATCACAAACTTCTAACAAGAAAATTCAAACTTTTTCACTTAAGATAAAAAAGGAGACAAATAATGATTCGACCTCATGGATAAGAACAAAGTCTTTCTCGAATTAAGCTTAACCTTTATTACTCGCATGTTCGAAGATAAACTTGATACAAGAGCCATGCCTTGAGAAATAAAGATACCATTTGCAGCTCACCACAAAACCCTAATTAGTGCTCAAATGACCATGCTCAATACCAATGGAAAGAAAACCCTAATTTTTGGGGGTATACTATGAATTTTCTGAGAAACTTTGAGGATAATGAGTACTATCTTCACTTGAAATTTAATGCGCCTGCACAAATTGGTTAGTCATGATAAACACACACACAAGATCCTATGATCTAATTCTCAAAAGATCATGGCCAAAGTCCAGATGATCTTACAGAGAGAACGCTGAGAAAGGTAGGACAAATATGGGGTATGACACGTGTCTAACACCTTCCACCCACTTAATTGGCTCCCGGACCTTAGAGTCTCACCTTTTACTTTTTAGGTTTTATCATCATTTTCCTGTCTCTTATAAAGAATAAAGGATAATGGCGACTCTGATTTTTTGTCAGTCGCAACAACTTTCTCTTATGGAATAACAAAGCTCACATCCTTGTCCAAAAAGAGCATACGGGAGGAAGGCTCCCTGACTTTGTTAGGCTGTCTTAGCCAGTTAGTTGCTCAGCTTCACTTGGAAGTAATACAAGGAAGAATAAAATATACCTGATCTAAACTAGATGAAGAGGAATTACGTGAAGAAGAATCTAAGAAATCTAATTTCACACGTGTTGTACCCCAAAATTTGAACAACCTTTTCTTGGCTTATGTTTCAGTTCATTTTAGCATTTTGCATTTGCATAACATTGTTCTTAACAGGGGATCAAGAGTGATGTGTCATTCAAGAGAAGAGTATCATTGGTTTCAAGCTCAATTAAGGGTAATTATCCAGATCATCAAGTGTGTGCCATCATCATAAGGTTGTCAAAGCTCCTTAGAAAGAAGGGTTGATGTGTGTTTGTTGTCTCCTATCTTGGGGATCGACAGAGGAGCATCAGGGATTCATGAGGTCATTATTTTGGATAGGATATGTTTAAGAAGCATATTGAGTACCTTGGAGGTCATTGTGGAGCTTATCTGAGCATTCATTTCACCTACAAAGAGGCATGGTCAAAGGAAATGGAATTAGGGTGTCATCTGGTCAACTCAGGGTCAACTGTGGACTGGGGAGAGTTCAAGACTTGGTTCTAAGTTATTGAGGCCATAGGAATTCATTTTGAAGCATTTAAGATGTCATGTCAAGATAAAATCAAGAAGAATCAAGAGTTCAAGGGGTTATTAAATTAGGGTTTCAGAGGATCTCAATGTAAAATCCCCTTCTTTAGTGCCTAACTTCAAGGACATTTTCACCTATGGTACATGCTCAATCTCATTTTCATGCAAACATGACACTTGTAGAGCATGTTCTTAGATTTATTTTGAGTACAAAAAGTCATCTGTTGGGTTTGTACATCTTAAGTTATGATGCCAACAAGTTAGAGGTCTTAGATGAACAAAATTTTGTCAACAGAAAGTCATCTCACTTCCAAGACATTTTTTTATCTAGAATCAAGTTTCCCCTCAACTTTAGGTGAACATGAAAGTTGTTCCTCATGGTCCTAGCTTTCTAGAAAATCCTAGAAGTCCTTTTTCTTATGTGTTGAGCTCAAGTTATGGTCTTAGCAAGGCAAGGGTATTTTGGGAAGGTTTCATTATAGGTCATTTGTTTCATAGGTCATTTTCATGAACTTATGTACCTCAAATGCACTTCCAACCAACATGAAAACTATTCCTAAAGGTATCATTTACATCATTAAGCTCAATATTAATTTTAATTAAGTATTTATATGGCCATGTGGGAATATTTTCAAGTGAAATTTGGACTTTTAAGCATGATATGAGATTGGTTCATTATAGGTCATGTTTGTCACTTATTTTGAATCATTTCACACCACAATAAGAGCATGAGAAGTTTTCCACGATTTGGATTGGCACAAAATGAATGGAAATGTGCCATTTCCAAGTTTCTTCATCAAGAAGTTTCTACTTCAAACTTACATTGTGGATTAAAACAAAGGCCAATTCAATTCAAATCAAAAATACATCTCACATGCTGCAGATTGGTAAACTTATGATGTGTGAAGAAAGCAAAATGCGTGTCAATAAGTGAGGTTTATTTTTTGGGAAAATTTTCAAATCTCACAAATGGATCATTATGGGCCTGCATGATATGGCTAAATCCATCATATATAAGCTAAAAGCTTGCCCTAGAAGCTCAGAACGTGCAATTATGGTTGGAGAGAGCAAAGAGAGCTTGGAATTTCTTCAACATTTTTTCAAATTCGAATCTGAGTTTTCTCTGCCAATTGATATCAATTGAAGCTTGATTCTACTTCATCAAGGAATAAGGAGCAGATTACAAGCAAAAAGAGTGAAGGTTGCGTGCTTGAGAAGAACCAACGGAGTTGCTCAGTGTCGCTTGCGCGAAAATAAGGTGCCGGCATGACAGAAGAGTCGCCACCTTTCGTTATTTATCCCTCAGAGCGGGAAAGGAAACGATCGGAAAAACCTGACGAATAAGGGTAAGACAAGGTCGTCGCAACCATTGTCTGGGTTCGGGAGTCGGTTACGCAAGGGGAAGGTATTAGCACCCCTCACGTCCGTCGTACTCGACGGGATCCTCGCTTGTTTGTTTACTTGGACGGGTTGGTTTTATTCTATCTACCTATCAAGGCTGGCTGAAAAAGAAAAGAAAAATGACTCGGCAAAGCATCGCGCTTTATGCCTACGTATTCTCATCAGGGAATGAGAAATCAGAGTCAACGTAGTTCGGCCTAACTACGGGGGAAGATGGGGAAGGTTGCTCGCTAGGACATCGCATCCTATGCCTACGTACTTCCACACAACATGAAAGATCAGAGCAAACGTAGTTCGGGAAACTACGGGTTATCTCCTAAAAGAAGTGTTTTTTATTGTGTTTGCGATTTCAACCGCACTAGAGACTATGACCTGGGAGTGAATGTGTCGCATGTCACCCAAAGGGTACCATACTAAACATCCAGACTGTGGAAAAGAAACTCTCCCACAATCCTTTCTCAGATAGCTTAAGGCTCGTAGCGTACGAAAGAAATCATTCATGATTACTGTATCTTAAACCGTTTTGAGGTGAGAAGAGAACAGGCCCAACTAGGAGGGAGACTATCAAGTCCTACTGTTGTCATGCCATGGATTCATCCTATGATTGAGGTTTGAACAGGGAACTCCTAGATGTTGTCATGCATAGGTTTCGACCTAAAAGTCTATCATCAAATCCTCATCAGAGGAAATGAGAGTCCTAAGGGATCATGTCAATGATACACCAAAACAGACAAAAGCATCAGCTTTAATAGTAAAATGCATGCAATTCAAGTGAGGGAGGAAATGTGTGTGGGGCTTCAGCCTCCACAAGCTCATCTCAACCTCAAGCCAGTCATGAAATAACAGTAATCATACTGAAGATAAACAACCTGCTATCAAGCACTAAAAACAGTAAACTGCAGTCATACAGGTAAAAGAAGTGAAATCATGCTATCAAGCAATAATAAACACATGGGCAAGGGAGCTGGGCTCTACCGAATACCCGCAAGCAAAGCCAAGCAGTAACAATACAAGCAGATGCACTCATGCTCTTAGACTGAACTTATTCTAGATGAACTTAGTCTAATGCAGCAGACAAATCAGACAAAACACACAATACATCAAAGAAAACAGGAGAAAGCCTCAGCTCCTCCAGCAGCAACCCAGTCTTCAGACTTCAGGGACCACTTGCTTTCCAGGTATCAACCCTACAACATGAGTATCAACTCATCTTCTCCCTTGAGCTTCAGCTCCTTTGATCAGCTCCACCTTCAGGCTTCACCATCTTCAGGGATCTTCAGGCATCAACCTGATCTTCACAAAGTCTTCAGACTTCAACAATCTTCAGGGAATCATCCTCTTCAAAGCTTCAGCTTCAGTCTTCAATGGCTCTACTGCTCCAGCAATCAAGATTCAGTCAACAAGATGAGGTGAGGATGTCACAGTACTCACTGACTTCCAAAGGATGCCATTGAGGACTTAACATCAAAGGGAAAGGCTCTCTCAAAGTTCTACCTCAGAGGGTAAGGTCACTAATCCCTCCAAAGGAGAGAGGTGAATACCCTTAAGGGACTTTATGTCATAGAGAAGGAAGGAGGTGAACAAGACACTCCTTGTTTATTGAACAAAGTATCCTATCTAGGGCTCTGCCTATGCACCTATAAACCTATAAACAAAACAACAAAAGCTATGCTAAACTCCTCTGCAAGATCTCCAAAGCTTCAATGATGGTCCACAAGGTCTTCAACTCAATCTTCAAGGCTCACACACTCAAAAAAGAAGGAAAGAAAACAATACAATACAAACTTATGCCTTTGAGCAACACACATACTATCCATACATTCAAAAATCAATGAAAAATACTAAAACACCATACAATATTCTAGAAAAATTTTAGGAGATTCTACACATACTTACCCTTAACCAATATATTCCACATACACTAATTTGGCCTATAAACCCCAAAACAAAATGGTTCAAGTCTACTTATACACCCTAAAACCCTAATTAGAGCACCTAAATGTCTAACAATCAAACTATATCAACTTTTAATCTACAAATCAAGAGATAAATCCTACATGAAACTAGGGTTCAATACCTAACTATGCCAAAAATAATGACTCAAAACCCCTAAGGGAAAGTCCTAAAACAAATTGTACAAAATCAAGTATTAACTAAAACATATTAAAAGTGCTATTTACAAGAAAATATGCTAAAAAATATTAAACTAAAAATAAAATGGAATTTTATTTTTTATTAATTTTCTAGACAAAGTCATGATTATGTGAAAAAAAGAAGAAATGAAAAATATTGATTTTTGGATTTTTTATGAATTTTATAAAATGCAAAGAATTAAAAGAAATTAAAATCAAAGAATTTAAGAAATAAATGGGAGGGGGGTATCAAAAGTAAAGCGCCCCAGTTGTTTCTGATCATTGGGCCAAGTCTGGGGGTGGGAATAGAAACAAATTGCTGAGCCCAGGTTTGTCCACTAATCAAAACGGTGCGTTTGATTTAGTGATGCGCTGCGTTTTGATGCTTCAGTCTTCCCTCCGTTTTGAAATTGAATTGGAGCCACTGGATCATGCGAAGAAGTCAAGATTTTGAGACCATCCAACGGTGGACCTTCATCGTCCCCAACTGAACCCTAGGGTTTGCAGAAACCCTAACCCCATGCAAGGATCTTCAACCTGATCGTGCTCATCCGTTTCTCCATGAAATTCAACAATTCCTAAAGCAAAGTTGTGCTATGAATCACCAAGAACACGATGCCATCTACAGTTTTCCCTGAAACCCCACATATCACCCTAACAGAACACTTGAAAGCTAGGGTTCCAACATGTTACTCTGCCATCAATCTTGATAAAGCTTAGTTCTAATGGTGTGATCTTGTTCCTTAGGTTACCATCATCACTCTAAACCATAACACATCAATTAATGCTCAACACACGATCCATTTTTGCAACTGAAAGAAAATGGTGTCTGCCATGGAACTTCACAAAACTCTCTCAAATTCTCAGAATATAGTCCTCTACCCTAGCTTAACCAGTCTAAGCCTATAACTATGGTGGAATGCACATAAATTAGGTGATACGAGCAAGATTACCAACCTGTCAAACTTTAATGGTGGCTATGGTTTCCCTACAATTCAATGTCTGCAAGCTTCCCTGATTGATCCTCAATGGCCAATATGAATTCTGTATGCAGCAAGATGAATGAACAAGGCTTGAATCTTGTGTTTGATCCCAAAATGCACTTCTTGCAATTTCCTCAAAACAGCTTCAAACTTCCATGGATCTTCTTCTACCTCAGCATGTAATCAATCACAATGATCAGAAGAATATGTTTGTGGAGGAGAAATGAATGGAGATTGAAGAGAATGAAGGTTTGATGTGAAATTGCAAATGGAAGAATCTTCACTTTTTTCACTCTAATCTCACCTCTCACTAACAATGATCACCAACCCTGGCCATATGATGATTCACCCTTCTTATAACAATCAAGAGAATAATCTAGATCCATCTAGAAAGTGTTAGAAAGTTTTAGAACTTCTCCTTTAATGACATGTTGATCATACCATCTCTCATGAGTTAGGCTTGTCAAATTGGCTTCAAAATCTCATTACAAGAGATATTGAGAAAGAATGAGTGCAAAACATGCATTTCCTTGCCTTTGGTGAAGCTTTGTTTAGTTGCCTTATTATGCAAGAATGAGAATTACAAAGTAACCCCCATTTCTAAGCCTCAAATCAAAATTCTACTTGAACCATTGTTTTTAAAATATTGTTTGGAGTCAAAATGATATATTGGATGACCCATTTTGGATTTGTACATCTCCTAAACCAAAAATAAATTTCAACTTTTTCAACTTATAAGCCATTTTTAGGTCATTTTCACCCAATCTTGTAAATCCTTGCTACAAGCTCTTTCAATAACTCATGACCACTTTTCTAGACTTAAAATCCCATTTTGAACAACTTTCATGTTTTGAGTTTTTCCATTTGAGGCTTGGAACTAGGAGATATGGCCTTTGCTTAAAATGACCTATAACTGCCAAATGACCAAAATACCCCTGTCTTGTTCAAACCATAAGTTGAGTTCTACAAATCCTATCAAGGACTTCTACCACTCAAATTAAAGCTAAGAAGATGCCCTTAACCATTCATGTTGGCCAAGAAATCATAGGAACCATCCTACTAGGGCAAAAGCTGTCTGCAAGTTGGGTGACTTTCAAGGACCCAGATTCACACACCTCAGCTGACCTGTAATTTGTCAAAACCATAACTTGAGCTCTGCAACTCCTATCAAGGACTTCCACCACTCAAATTAAAGCTAAGAACAAGCTCTACAACATTCATGTTGTGGGGAAGATGAGATATCAATCACATCTTGAGCTAAAACTGCCTGGAAGATAAGGATCAAACTAGGGTTTTTTCACTGACAATCCTTGGAAACCCTAACTCAAAACTTCTCAAACTCCTCAATCATGATGAGTTGGTCTAGGAATCCTCTTTATAACATCTCCATACATCATTCCATGATCTCATGGCCCTTGGGTTAGGTCTCAACCTTCTCCAAATCTTCAGCTGATCTAGGGTTGACCCAGTCAAAACCCTAATTCTACCATTCATGGTTGAATCTTCTGAATTCTTGCACAATGATCTCTCTGGGATTCATGATGGCTATCAAGACATCTCATAGGCTTTCTCAAAGCTTTAAGTTCACTCTCAAAGTCTCAGAATCATCTGAGGAGCTCCCACAACTCTCAAGCTATGAAGCACACAACCCTGGTTTCAACCAATTCCTCTGAGGATCTCTTGAACTTTCTGGTGAAGGTATCAACTTGCAAACACTTGATGGATAAATAATTGTTGGTCAAATTTTGGGGTGCAACAGCTGCCCCTATTCAAACGGCTTGAACCTGACTGGGTGAGAAGCGAACGGCTCTCAACCAATCAAGGTGCGAGACGATTGAATACCGGTAAACCCGAAAATTTGCCAAATGCGCGAGCGCGCGGTACTCTGCGGGAAACAAATCTTTGAATACTGCAACACGAGCTGCTCAACAACTAGCAGGAGAGATACTGAACTGACATCGCCGTCAATTATCCACATTAAATTCTTCTGACATTGCCTTCAAACACCCAACCTCGCCGCTGGAGAGTTGAATCTGACATCGCCGTCGGAAACACACATCATTGGGAGACACTGGACATCTCCGTCGTACAGATATCATCTCTGATGGGGATTTAAAGAGTCTGACCTCGCCGTCAAACATTCAACCTCGCCGTCGAACAAACATCCAACCTCGCTGTCGAACAAACATCCAACCTCGCCGTCGGACAAAATGATGATCTGACCTCGCCGTCAAATCCAAACGTTCAACCTCGCCGTCGAACAAACATCCAACCTCGCCTTCGGACAAATGATGATCTGACCTCGCCGTCAAATCTAAACGTTCAACCTCGCCGTCGAACAAACATCCAACCTCGCCGTCGGACAAATGATGATCTGACCTCGCCGTCAAATCCAAACGTTCAACCTCGCCGTCGAACAAACATCCAACCTCGCCGTCGGACAAATGATGATCTGACCTCGCCGTCAAATCCAAACGTTCAACCTCGCCGTCGAACAAATCATAATCTGACCTGGGGTTCACCCCTGGTAAATGGAACAAAAGGTACACTTGCGTATTTGGAACCACTCCGCTGGGAATGAGAGACTTAACCGAGCACACTCTGATCTGGGGTTCACCCTCAGAACCATAACGAACATCGGAATACTACTGCACACTGCCCACCGTAGAACTTCAACATTAAAGATATATGAAACCCTGGCCCCTGGCCATTTCCAGCTTCAGCTAAAAAAATTCAAGTATTTCTGAATATGAATGAAACCCTGGCCCCTGGCCACTCCAGATCCGCTGGAGGATCTTCAAGTTCTTCTGAAGATAGATGAAACCCTGCCCGTCGGCGATTCCAGCTTCAGCTAGAAAAAAATCTTCAAGTACTTCTGAAGATAGACATCCTTGACCTTCAAGGATGTAAACTTTGCCCGTCGGCAACTCTGCAGGAGGTATCTTCGACTTCAGTCTGAAGAAATGGTCCTTGGCCTTTCAAGGATACATGGATCTGCCTTCAGGAAACTCCGCCTCTGCTATAGAGCATCCGTGACTTCAGTCAGGGATATACTTCGGCCTTCAGTCCGAAAAATGAATCCTAGGTCATTCATGACCTTGGGGATAACCCTGCCCTCAGGCACCTTCGCTTCAGCTTAGGGAATCTGTGACTTCAGTCAGAGAAATGGTATCCAGAGCCATTCATGACTCTACGGGGATTCAAACACTTTGCCTTCAGGCAAAACTCCGCTTCAGCTTGGAGAAACATCTTCGACTTCAGTCAGAAGAAATATCATTCACTTGATCGCAATCAATCATCACCTCAGGACAACTGACTTGGTCTTCAGACCAACACGGATCACCTTGCAAACAAAAAGCTGAACTTTGTCTTCAGCCACACGTTGATTCCTCAACAAGGAAATCTGAATTCACAGGAACCTTCTGATACCGCCCTCAGGCGTTTTACGAAGCCAATCTTCAGATTAGACATCACTATTGGAGCAAACATATCACGCTGCTAAGGACTTCAAGAATCATCTTGAACAAATAAATCCGTCAGGCACCTTCAAGAATCATCCTGAACTGCTGACCATTCTGGAGATTTTATTCTACTGGGTATTCCAGGAATCTTCCTGGGCAACTCTTGCTGGGGACGCTACTGGGGAGCTCAAGAATCATCCTAAGCAAACAACTCGGGAAGCTGCACTGAGGTCTTAAGAATCACCTTAAGCAAACGGCTCTGCTGAAGAATTCAAGAATCATCTCGAACTGAAGACTTCGCTGGGGATCTCAAGGATCATTTTGAGCCAAGCGACTGTGGGGATTACACCGGGGTCTTAAGAATCTTCTCAAGAAAACGACCTCGCTGGAGAGAATATCAGGAATCGTCCTGAGTAACTGGTCTCTTGGTGGAACACCTGTAAAACAAGAATGATAATAACCTAGATCATGCTTATGATGCGTATGCTTCGACGCCTTGCCCCACACGGTGGGAATACTATGCGTTTATGCTAAATGCTGTGCAATCATGCACAATGCTATGCAATCATGCACAATGCTATGCAATCATGCACAATGATGCGATCCCGTCAGCCAAAATAAATGCCGAAGGGGAGAAATCCTCCTGTCAAGGAGAAAGAACTACTCAGATAGAGGAATCATCCTGCTGAGGAGAGAACTGCATGCTGATATCAATGGGACTCTGCTTGGGGAATTGATCTTCCACGGACTGCTGCAGGGAAAACAACTTCAGTTGATCTGCTGCGGAGGAACGAGGCTCTATGAGAACCTGGACCTGCTGAAGGAAAGCGATGTCAATCGCGGGAGTGAACTGTGTGGCCGTCTCGGCTACTCTTCTGGGGATCACCGCTCCGTGGGGAAACAACTTCAGCTGCTCAACACTCCACTGGGAGAAAACCGATCATGGTCTGATCAACTTCCAAGGACTCGGCTCTCTTGGACATCTGCAAACTCGGCTGGGGAAGGAGAAATCATTCTGCTTCGCTGGAGAGAGTGCGACTCTGGGGGAAACACAGCATCAGCTGTTCAAAACTCTGCTAGGGACAATCCACTCATGGTCCCAATTGCTTCCAAGGGTTCTGCTTTCCTGGGGGTTTGCGGACTCAGCCGGGGAGAGAAACCATTCTACTTCACTGGAGAGCACGACCCTGGTGAGGAATTTCAGTTTCGCTGGGGAAGAAGGAGTTATCCGACTTCGGGGGAGAGTGCAACTCTGCAGGGGAATGCAACGTCGGCTGTTCCAGCACTCTACTGGGGAAAAGGGAATCATCCAACTTCAGGAGAGAGCATGACTCTGGTGGGGAATCTCAATTCCGCTGGAGACTTCAGTCTGGCACCATCAGTTACTGCATAAATTGGCATGAGAATAGCTTCATGCGAGACCTGCACTTGTGACCCGGTGCTGGGGGGACACCTGCTGCGGCGACTTTACTGGGGAAAACACGAGCTTCGGCACCCGAACATTTCTATGAAACCTGCACTCGTGACCCGGTGCTGGGGGGATACTAGCTTCGGCCCTTGGCTCAGCTGATGAGGTGACGCTCCTTCAGGATGCGTCTGCTTGGGAAAGAGAATCCTCTCTGCCTGGGGAGGCATATCAATGCTCACGATATCGCGTTCATACTCTGCGGAGGAGGAGGACTCGCCCTGCTTCGGGGATGCGCCCGGCACGCCTTCTGGAAGGTGTTACACCTGCAACAACACAAACAAACAGACAAGATACCCTCCTCAAAGGGGCCTATCTAGGTTATTATCTCGTGACAATATTCAGTTAATTAATTGTTTCAACAATCAATGGGCCTAGGCCCGTGAGTTTATGTATGCGCATTTTATCAAAAAACATCGGCGTTTTCATTCGCAAACAAAACAGATAAATGCTAAACAGACAAGCAGAATTGCTGAATAATGTGCATTTTATTGATGATGAACCCCTGAATGGGCAAAAATGTTTTACAACAGAGGCAAGCTCCTGGAATGAGGAAACCGCGCAAAAAGAAAACATAAATATACATCAGTATATACAAATGTCGGCAACGAGGCGTAGACGAACACCATGAGTTGATCCCTCTAAGACCCACTCGACTTCGATACTTCTCCGACGCTTCAGCTTCGGAAGAGATTGATTCAGATAAACGGCCCTCAGGTCTTCCAAACCACTAAACAATGAAAGTCCATGTGGAACGCAATCATTTGCTTATTCAAATCCCTAACTTTTGCGTGAACCGCCCTTTACGGGTTTTCAGTTCACCGGGATACCCTTTTTTGCCGAAGCCGCCCAGTGTAGGTTTTCGACTTCGCGGGCATACATTTTTCAATATATCCCTAATTTTTGCCCGAACCTTTTATTCTGTTTTTGGTTCGCCGGGATGCCCCTTTTTTGCCTGGACTCTTCCTTTTTTGTCCAGCGGGTCTCTTTCAAGCAAAGTATTTTTTAACTGCGTCCGCGTTCACCGGGGATGCAAAATCTTCACCATCCATCGTGGATAACAGCAAAGCTCCTCCCGAGAAGACCTTGCTGACGACATACGGCCCTTCGTAATTCGGAGTCCACTTGCCCCGGTGATCGGAGTGTGGCGGAAGAATCTTCTTCAGGACGAGATCACCCGTCTGAAAGCTTCTGGGACGCACCTTCTTATCATAAGCTTTCTTCATCCGGCTTTGGTACAGGCGACCAAATGCAATCGATGCTAACCTTTTCTCGTCCATCAGGCTGAGTTGGTTCAAACGATTCGTAATCCATTCTGCCTCGTCGAGTTTCACATCAACCAAAACTCGCAAAGAAGGAATCTCCACTTCTAACGGTAGGACAGCTTCCATACCGTACACTAAGGAGAAAGGAGTTGCCCCGGTCGACGTACGCACCGTCGTACGATAACCGTGCAAGGCAAACGGCAGCATCTCGTGCCAATCTTTGTACGTCACAACCATCTTCTGAACAATCTTCTTGATGTTCTTGTTGGCGGCTTCAACAGCGCCATTCGTCTTTGGCCGGTAAGGAGATGAGTTGTGGTGTTCAATCTTGAAGCTCTGGCACAGCTCCTTCATCATCTTGTTATTAAGGTTCGAACCATTATCAGTAATGATCCGCTCGGGAATTCCATAGCGACAGATGATGTCCCTCTTTATGAATTTAGCTACCACCTGCTTGGTCACATTAGCGTACGAGGCTGCCTCCACCCATTTGGTGAAGTAGTCGATAGCTACCAGAATAAAACGATGACCATTAGACGCAGTGGGCTCGATCTTGCCTATCATGTCGATGCCCCACATGGAGAACGGCCAAGGGGAGGACATTACATTCAATGGGCACGGCGGCACATGAACTCTATCAGCATAAATCTGGCATTTATGACATTTCTTCGCGAATCTGAAGCAATCCGACTCCATAGTCAACCAGTATTATCCTGCTCTCAGGATCTTTCTCGTCATGGCATGCCCGCCGGCGTGCGTACCAAATGTGCCCTCATGGACTTCTTCCATGAGCATACTTGCTTCTTTCTCATCTACACATCTGAGCAGCACAAGATCGTGGTTTCTCTTATACAACACTCCATCAGGATTGAGGTAAAAGTTTCCAGATAACCTCCTTAGAGTCTTCTTATCCTGGGTTGACGCACCCGCAGGATACTCCTTGGTCATAAGGAAGGTCTGGATATCGTGGAACCATGGTTTGCCGTCGGTGGCCTCCTCGATTGCGAACACAAATGCCGGTCTATCAAGACGCGAAAGTACAATTCTTGGAGCCTCATTCCAATAATTGACTTTATACATTGAAGCCAACGTGGCTAAGGCATCAGCCATCTGATTTTCAGCCCTGGTTACATGATGAAGTTCCACTCGATCAAAGAACGGAAGCAGCCTCCTGGCATAATTCATGTACGACACTAAATTCGCTTGACGAGTTTCCCACTCCCCTTTAATCTGATTGATTACAAGCGCTGAGTCACCATATATGTCTAGATTCTTGATTCTCAAATCAATTGCCTCTTCTAGACCCATAATACATGCTTCATACTCGGCTTCATTGTTGGTAACTGGAAACGTCAGTCTCGCAGTAAACGGGATGTGGGATCCGTGAGGAGTCGTGATGATAGCCCCGATACCACTTCCATAGGAATTAACCGCTCTGTCGAATATCAACTTCCACTGAGACTTCCTATCTGGCCCCTCATCGGGCAATGGCTCATCGCAATCCTTCGCTTTGAGAAACATAATATCCTCGTCAGGGAATTCGAACTTCATCGGCTGGTAGTCTTCAATTGGCTGTTCGGCAAGGTAATCAGACAGTACGCTCCCCTTAATGGCTTTCTGAGAGACATACTGAATATCATATTTCGTTAACACCATTTGCCATCTGGCAATCCTGCCCGAAAGAGCCTGCTTCTCGAAGACGTACTTGATCGGATCCATCTTCGAAATTAGCATAGTGGTGTGGTTGAGCATATACTGTCGTAGACGTTTGGCAGCCCAAGCTAATGCACAACACGTCTTCTCCAGCATCGAGTATCGAGATTCACACTCAGTGAACTTTTTACTCAAATAATAAATGGCGTGCTCCTTTCTGCCTGTCTCGTCGTGCTGACCGAGAACACACCCCATACTATTCTCCAGAACCGTCAGGTACATGATCAATGGTCGTCCAGCCACTGGGGGTATCAAAATAGGAGGCTCCTGCAAATACTGCTTTATTTTATCGAATGCCTTTTGACAATTCTCATTCCAAGTAATCGCCTGATCTTTCTTTAAAAGCTTGAACATCGGTTCACAAGTGGCCGTGAGCTGAGAAATAAACCTTGCAATGTAGTTTATTCGGCCCAGGAAACCACGAACTTCTTTTTCTGTTTTCGGCGCTGGCATTTCTTGAATAGCTTTTATTTTCGCAGGATCAACTTCAATACCTCGTTCACTAACGATAAACCCCAATAATTTTCCGGACCGCACTCCGAAAGTGCACTTGTTAGGATTCAGCCTCAGCCTGAACTTCCTAAGCCTTTCAAAAAGCTTCAACAAGTTGACCAGATGCTCCTCCTCCGTTTGGGACTTTGCAATCATGTCATCAACGTAGACCTCGATCTCATGATGAATCATATCATGAAACAAAGTTACCATTGCTCGCTGGTAAGTGGCCCCTGCGTTCTTCAGACCAAAGGGCATTACCTTATAGCAAAATGTTCCCCAGGGGGTAATAAACGTTGTTTTCTCCATGTCTTCCGGTGCCATCTTAATCTGATTGTAACCGGAGAAGCCATCCATGAACGAAAACACGGAAAACTGGGTTGTGTTGTCGACCAATACATCGATATGAGGCAACGGGAAATCATCCTTAGGGCTCGCCCTGTTCAAATCCCGATAATCGACACACATGCGTACCTTACCGTCCTTCTTCGGTACAGGCACTATGTTGGCGACCCATGGAGGGTAAGTGGTAACGGCCAGAAATCCTGCATCCAACTGCTTCTGGACTTCTTCTTTGATTTTTACAGCCATGTCTGGTCTCGTCCTCCTAAGCTTCTGCTTGACTGGAGGGCAATCTTCTCGCAACGGCAAGCGATGAACCACGATATCAGTGTCAAGTCCGGGCATATCTTCATATGACCAAGCAAAGACGTCACTATACTCTCGAAGCATCTCGACCAGTCTATGCTTGACATCCTTCTGCAGCGCCGCCCCTACTCTGACATTTCTGACGAGCTCCTCAGAACCCAGATTTACAATCTCAATATCCTCCTCGTGAGGCAGAATAACCTTTTCTTCTTGTCTCAACAAGCGGGCCAATTCTTCCGGAAGGTCCTCGTCTTCATCAATCTCATCCTCGGCTTGATAGATCGGGCAATCAAAGTCGTAGTGAGCCGTAGAGGGTCCAGAGTCGATGTCATCTGTTACGTGGATCCTGCAATAACAAGGGTTAAGTTTAAAGCAAGAATATGCAGGTTAGCACCAACCTCGTTGCCATTTTACTATTTTTCGAAATAAACATAAAACAGGAATAACAGAGAACACAATTTTTGAGTGCGAAGAAAACGCCTTTTATTTATTAACAAAATGCATACACATAATCCAACAAGGCCCTGACAGTAAAACCACTATGCCCCGGGCAGGACATAGGGTTGTACAAAGATTGTAAAAAGCAAATCATTACTCTTCACTTGTCAGCTTGATAATCTCCTTGATGGTCCAATTGTGGAGGTGCTCGCCCGGCTTGCTCGGTTGAATCCAGGCGTTAAGATCACAATCACTATCCCCGCTGTCCTCAGACGCTGCGTTGATGCTCTCGAAAATTACTCCCCCCTTGGTGAATAGGATCGGCCCTTTCCCACGAGACGAGCTGCCAGAAGAAGATGAAGCTTCAGCTCCAGGAGAATACCCCAATCCAAACTTATCCTGCTTGATTGGTATATCCAAGACATGCCCCCAGCCTGGGGTGGAACCGGCTTCGACAACGACCCGAGCTTCCTTAAACGAGGAGAGATTCATCTCTTGCTTCTCTGCGACGACAGGAGCTACCTCTTTCACCTTGACGGTTTCAAATGCTTGGCAGAGCGTTTCATGGATCTCGCCATGCATTTCAACATATTTAAAGGACGACAGGTGGCTCACCATGATGTCCTCCTCACCACAGACTGTTACTATGCTGCCCCCGACAACATATTTAAGCTTCTGATGCAGCGTGGACGTCACGGCACCAGCAGAATGGATCCATGGCCGACCTAAGAGGCAACTATAGGCGGGCATGATATCCATGATATAGAAAACCGCATTGAACGTCTCTGGACCAACTTGAATTGGCAGGGTCAACTCTCCAAAGACGTGGCGCTTAGTCCCATCAAAGGCTTTCACGACCAGATCACTGGGCGTGCAAAGCAATCCACGGGTGTCCAACTTCATCAGTGCTTTCTTCGGAAGCACATTAAGGGATGAGCCCGTATCCACCAAGACATGTGACATGACAGTACCTCTGCACTCTATCGAGACGTGCAGGGCGTTGTTGTGATCTCTTCCTTTAGAAGTCAGCTCTAGATCCGTAAAACCCAGCCCATTACCAGCATTAACATGGGCCACCACCTCTTCCAGCTGATTTACTGATATCTCTTGCGGCACGTATGCAACATTCAATACTTTCAATAATGCGTTGCGGTGCGCCTCAGAACACAGCAACAAATTAAGAATAAAGATCTTTGACGGAGTCTGATGAAGATGATCTACAATCTTGTAGTCACTCTTCTTGATTAGTCGCATGAACTCTTCAGCATCTTTAACTAGCAAATCTTTTTCTGCCCCAGAAGGGACCTCTTCGACAGCTTTACCTTTACCCTTATCCGTAGCGTCAGTCCGGACCACTTTCTCTGCTGCAACCTCCGCTGGCGCAAACACTCTACCGCTTCTAGTAATGCCACTGACTCCGGTAAGATTCTGCACAGTCGATCCGAATGGCTCTAGCTCTATCTTCTGACCATTGCAGTAAACTTCGGCGCCATAATGCCATGGAACAGCATTAGTACTCTCGAATGGGATTGGTCCGGCCCTGGTGATAGTGATTGTAGGCGGACGGGGCGCAGAAATAGTAATAGGGTGACGAGGAATAGTAATGGTAGCAACTTCATCTGCCTGCTTCAACACGACTTCCCCGGACGCACTTTCAACGCTCCGGCTGAACTGCAAAATACCCTCGGACATCAGACTTTGGATACCTTTGACCAGCTGCTCACACCCATCAGGGAGTGTAGCACAAGCCATACATAACTCTCCGCATCCAGGAAAGAAGCCCTTCTTCAGCAACTTAGCCTTGACAAAACTCAACGGCGTCTTCAAATCTTTGACATCAGTCAGCAAGTCCGCACTCTCCTCAGTGATAACAACATTCACTCCGCCCCCTTATGATGAGGCATCGGGTTTTTGGTGACGTTGGGCACGTTGTCAGAAAAGTTGATAACCTTGGCGTCCACCAAGTCCTGGACTTTGTGCTTAAAAGCTTTACAATTCTCAATCGTATGGCCTGGTGCCCCAGTATGGAACTCACAAGTGGCATTGGCGTCATACCCCGGTGGTGGTGCCCCTGTTAAGGGAGCCAATGTCCTCTTTTGTACTAATTGGAGCTGAAGCAAAGTTTGCAAAAGCTGTGCATATGACATAGGTGGAGTTTCAAAATGACGGTTTGCCATAGGAGCCCGATTCTGATATTTCCTGTACCCCTGATTATTCTGCTACTGCTGAGGCTGCTGCTGCTGCGGCTACGGTGGAGCAGCTGGAATATTTATGCTAGCAATCTGAGGTTGAGGGCCCTTACCCTTTCTCCGAGCATTAGTGACAGCACTGGCATCTCCCTCTCGACGCTTGCCAGCGTAAGGCTTCTTGCTACTTCCTCCAGCTGAGGATGATTCGCCCTGAATTTTTCCGATCTTTATACCATTCTCAACATGCTCGCCCATAGTGATGAGAGCCGATAATGTTCCAGACATGCCACTGACCAGCTTTTCATAGTAGATTCCAGGGAGGGTAGCCACGAACATTTGCACCAGCTCACGCTCAACCATCGGCGGTTGAACCCGAGCAACCAACTCACGCCACCGCTGGGCGTACTCTTTAAAGCTTTCATTGTTCCACTGTGAGAGATTCTGAAGCTGAACTCGGTTGGGAGCCAAGTCGCTATTGTATTGATAGTGGAGGACGAACGCTTCTGCAAGATCTTTCCAGGTGCGCACAGTAGCGGGCTCCAAACCCATATACCATTCGAGCGATGGACCAGAAAGACTATCCTGAAAGAAGTGCATCAGCAGCTTCTCATCGTCAGAATAGGCGGACATCTTTCTATAATAAGACCGGAGGTGGACCCGGGGGCAAGTAGTACCCTTATACTTCTCAAAGGTAGGCACCTTGAACTTATGGGGTACCTTGAAGTCAGCGATCAACCCGAGCTTGGACATGTCAACGCCCAATGTGTTCTGATTTTCAATGTCTCTCATCTTGTCTTCCAACGCCTTGAACCTGAGTCGAGCTTCAGCATTCAACTCTGCTTCTATACCTCTCTGAGAGAATACGTCATCCTGATGGTCCTCAAGCCACGGTTGAGGCACCAACAGATTTCCTGTACCAGCATTGCCGTTGACCGGCCCTATGTTAACATTGGCTCCCAAACTACCATTGTCGACGCCTGCCGCATTGAGTCCGAGATTAGTCATCAGATTGCCGTTAGCGCTACCGTTGCCCCCGGCAACAGGAACAACATTTTGTGGAGCGTCCACTGGAGGAGGAGTAGGCACGGCCCCTCCATGCAGTATGCCATTACTGTCAACCCTGGAGATCAGAGGTTGAACTAGAGTACGAAGCTGGTCTTGACCATTCGCGACCACCTGCATCAGCTCCATAAAACGGTTCATCCGTTCATGGAGCTCTTGGACGTCTGACTGCACCTGGTCCATTATCCTTGTCTGATTGGCGCGAGTTGAGTAGCGGTGGATGAGTCTTTGATCAATCCTGGAGACCGGAGACAACTCGGAACCTGAAAAACCTGTCAACAATAAAGGTTAGGAAAAGCAATAAGATATACACCATGCAAATATGCTTCATGCAGATGCATGCGTGTGTCTGTGTGCGTGGGAGATTTTCCCCCGATCCTAGTGCCTTAGTGACGGTGCTGACAATAATAAGAGGAAAAGGAAATCCGAGCCCAATTGTGGAAGCATCAATCTCATATATATATGGAGAGGCCTGTTAAGGCAGTACACAGTATCAGCGAGTACAAACAGATCAACAGCATGACCTCAGCCAACAAGTCTGGTGATGGTCAACATACATCAAAGATCAAAACGAACAGGGATATAACTAATCAAGTACGGCCACGGGCGCGATACTCTGCTAATAACTCCTTCGTATCCGGATGATCTGGCGAAGTGAGCAATCTCTCGACGAGTAGTTCTCTCTGCCTGATGGTATGCTGAAGCCCCTGACTGAACTCTCCCAAGCCCTTTCGCCAAAGCAATCCTCCAGCTTCCGCTTCTTAGACTCAAACATCAGCTTATGCTCCTTCAGGTTAGCAATAGCTTTGTTGAGACGGGCTTCAGCGGAGTACCTGCGGGCGGTCTCTTCATCAAACCTCCGCTCACTGTCTTTTACTTCAGCTTCTAGCTTAGAAATCTGCAGCATCAGCTTGTCTTCTCGCTCCTTCCTGGTGGCCATGGAGGTCTTCCAATGCCGGTCAAATTTAGATATCCTTCGATATGCTTCCTCCAAATGCTGCTTCTTCGTAGCTAGTACATCATTAGCAGCCCTGAAGTCTTGACCCAAGCGTTCCCGATCAGCAATCTGCTTTGCCAAGTCTGCACCCAGTTGGTTCACCGACTCTGTTTGCTTTTTGAGAGCATGCACGACTTCGTTCCTCTCACTTCGAAGCTGAGCTAACTCCTTCTCTAATTCTGCATTTGCCCTCTTCAGTTCTTCACGCTCGGCTAATACCTGGCTGTGCTGGTGAATGGACACAGTGGTAGGCTCTTCAACTGGTGGAGGACTCTCTGGTCTGACGTGAGGGAATGGCATCCCTATAGCGCTGGCTCTGATCCAATCTGAATAAGGAGGGTAGGCTTGGCTGTTGCTCTTCCCCAACAAAGGCTTTCCTCTCGTGCTGATATTGTTCCACGCATACTGAAGCTTGGACAACAAATCCCCCTCTAGAATACCTGTGAGGTACAGAGATTCCCGTACCTCTTCCTCCTTCGGTGGAGTCCTCAAAGCATATGCAAACTGGCGAACTAGCAATGATGGATTGTAGTTGATGCAACCCTTCCTACCTACCAGAGGTACGTTAGGAAACCCACTACAACTGAATATCACCTCGGTGCCTAACCTGTCTCTGTCAACAAACCAATCAATGTCTTCTGCTGACAAACTCATCAGACACTCAGGCCACTCAGCTGTGGCTGCAGACAAGACAGAAGAACCCTTCTTTGGCAAATGACTATCAAACCACCTGTACAACAACGGTACGCAGCATGAGACATTCTTCCCTCTCCGGTTCCCATTCTTGTAATGCACTGAATGGTAGACGTCTCCGATCAGAGTAGGGACTGGATTCCCTGAGGCAAAGATATGGAATGCATCAAAGTCTACGAAATCAGGCATGCTGGGGAATAGGATAATGCCATATATGCACAATGCAAGGATGGCATTGAATGCGTCCCAACATTTGTCCTTAGCACACTGCTGAGCCTTAGCTATCAGAAACTGCAGAGAGAACCCTGGGACCTTGTTCCAACTTGTCACCACTAACTCAGAGGCGCTCAAATGGAGTGAGGAAGCCAAACCAACCAGATCAGGCTCAGCACCCATGTGGGTAAAAGGCATCTGCCTTTTGATAGGCACACCCAGCATATCAGCATACTCTTCCAATGTCGGCGCGAGAATGAAGTCACGAAAAGTGAAACACCTCAAGGGAGGGTCATAAAACTGCAGAAGAGCGTGTAACCCATTCAATTCGGACGTAGAGGGTTTGCAAACCAGACTAAGTAACCTGCCATAAGACTTCCTGAACCTATCCTTCACAGAATCCCCTGCCAGGGCTATCAAACCAGTCAGCTTCGACACATCGGGGGTCGGGAACTTGTATGCAACAGTCTTCCTGAGGGAGGCCATAATAACAGCAGAAGGCGAGAAATCCAGGATCGGGGAAACGGTACCTGCAACACAGACACACGTTAATGGAATGCAAATGAATGCGCAAACTAATGCAAAATGCAGGCATGCAATAATATATCCGGATGGCTGCTGTGGAGATTCGGTATCAACAGTCGCTGATGAGAAGGAAACCCCGGTGTAAGGCCACTAATCTGATCTGCTGAGAATAACCATCTGATAGGACCGAGATCAAAATTCTGTTCTGACAAGAATAAGTGACTGATAATAAGGACCCCGGGTGCAAGATCAAGGAACATCTGTTGACGAAGTTTTCAGACCCCAAATCAAGATCCGCCCTATCAAGGACAAATACGCAGCTGCTGACGAGATCTTCAGATCCCACTCAAAATCTGCCCTATCAAGAACAAATAACATCTGCCGATGAGATCTTCAGACCCCACTCAAAATCTGCCCTATCAAGAACAAACCACTGATGATAATACACTGATCAAAGCCTGCTCTATCAAGAACAGACAAACACCTGATGATAAGATCCTCTGACCAAACTCTTGCTCTACCAAGAACACATCTGTAACTGAGAACCCAGCATAACTGATTCGCTGTCAAGAAAACCAGGTAGTCTAAAGGTCTATGTTTCCTGCAATAAACCCAGTCCCGCTCACAGGTATGGACCTAGACTGACTCAAGGCAAGGCATCCTATGCGCTCATCAGCGTCACAGACTTTCAAAACTGATGATACGATTCCCAGAAGGAGTGGCATCATCAAGTCCTGAAGAGGCCTCACTTAGCTGAATCACAAATGATCGGTCCCCAGAGTCGACAATCCACCAAACCAGCAACCGTCTCAACCCAAAGGGTCGAAAGTGAAGCCAACCGGATGAACCTCGTCTGAGCGTGGATTTCATGAGACACTAGTGCCTGCAAAGCAAGCACGCGCCCACTAATTTCCACTCTAAGTCTATGGTACACTCAAGCCTGGGTCTGGCTTCTCACTCAATCAGCACTCCCATCCCACAACAGCACAAATAATCATATTTTACTGAATATAAAATGCAGGAAATAAAGTGCGAGAAGTAAAGATGTGATAAATAAACGCAACCCAACAGGTAACCACACAAACGATAGGATTGACTCGCAGGGAACCGTTGGAATCCCCAGCAGAGTCGCCAGCTGTCGCTTGCGCGAAAATAAGGTGCCGGCATGACAGAAGAGTCGCCACCTTTCGTTATTTATCCCTCAGAGCGGGAAAGGAAACGATCGGAAAAACCAGACGAATAAGGGTAAGACAAGGTCGTCGCAACCATTGTCTGGGTTCGGGAGTCGGTTACGCAAGGGGAAGGTATTAGCACCCCTCACGTCCGTCGTACTCGACGGGATCCTCGCTTGTTTGTTTACTTGGACGGGTTGGTTTTATTCTATCTACCTATCAAGGCTGGCTGAAAAAGAAAAGAAAAATGACTCGGCAAAGCATCGCGCTTTATGTCTACGTATTCTCATCAGGGAATGAGAAATCAGAGTCAACGTAGTTCGGCCTAACTACGGGGGAAGATGGGGAAGGTTGCTCGCTAGGACATCGCATCCTATGCCTACGTACTTCCACACAGCATGAAAGATCAGAGCAAACGTAGTTCGGGAAACTACGGGTTATCTCCTAAAAGAAGTGTTTTTTATTGTGTTTGCGATTTCAACCGCACTAGAGACTATGACCTGGGAGTGAATGCGTCGCATGTCACCCAAAGGGTACCATTCTAAACATCCAGACTGTGTAAAAGAAACTCTCCCACAATCCTTTCTCAGATAGCTTAAGGCTCGTAGCGTACGAAAGAAATCATTCATGATTACTGTATCTTAAACCGTTTTGAGGTGAGAAGAGAACAGGCCCAACTAGGAGGGAGACTATCAAGTCCTACTGTTGTCATGCCATGGATTCATCCTATGATTGAGGTTTGAACAGGGAACTCCTAGATGTTGTCATGCATAGGTTTCGACCTAAAAGTCTATCATCAAATCCTCATCAGAGGAAATGAGAGTCCTAAGGGATCATGTCAATGATACACCAAAACAGACAAAAGCATCAGCTTTAACAGTAAAATGCATGCAATGCAAGTGAGGGAGGAAATGTGTGTGGGGCTTCAGCCTCCACAAGCTCATCTCAACCTCAAGCCAGTCATGAAATAATAGTAATCATACTGAAGATAAACAACCTGCTATCAAGCACTAAAAACAGTAAACTGCAGTCATACAGGTAAAAGAAGTGAAATCATGCTATCAAGCAATAATGAACACATGGGCAAGGGAGCTGGGCTCTACCGAATACCCGCAAGCAAAGCCAAGCAGTAACAATACAAGCAGATGCACTCATGCTCTTAGACTGAACTTATTCTAGATGAACTTAGTCTAATGCAGCACACAAATCAGACAAAACACACAATACATCAAAGAAAACAGGAGAAAGCCTCAGCTCCTCCAGCAGCAACCCAGTCTTCAGACTTCAGGGACCACTTGCTTTCCAGGTATCAACCCTACAACATGAGTATCAACTCATCTTCTCCCTTGAGCTTCAGCTCCTTTGATCAGCTCCACCTTCAGGCTTCACCATCTTCAGGGATCTTCAGGCATCAACCTGATCTTCACAAAGTCTTCAGACTTCAACAATCTTCAGGGAATCATCCTCTTCAAAGCTTCAGCTTCAGTCTTCAATGGCTCTACTGCTCCAGCAATCAAGATTCAGTCAACAAGATGAGGTGAGGATGTCACAGTACTCACTGACTTCCAAAGGATGCCATTGAGGACTTAACATCAAAGGGAAAGGCTCTCTCAAAGTTCTACCTCAGAGGGTAAGGTCACTAATCCCTCCAAAGGAGAGAGGTGAATACCCTTAAGGGACTTTATGTCATAGAGAAGGAAGGAGGTGAACAAGACACTCCTTGTTTATTGAACAAAGTATCCTATCTAGGGCTCTGCCTATGCACCTATAAACCTATAAACAAAACAACAAAAGCTATGCTAAACTCCTCTGCAAGATCTCCAAAGCTTCAATGATGGTCCACAAGGTCTTCAACTCAATCTTCAAGGCTCACACACTCAAAAGAGAAGGAAAGAAAACAATACAATACAAACTTATGCCTTTGAGCAACACACATACTATCCATACATTCAAAAATCAATGAAAAATACTAAAACACCATACAATATTCTAGCAAAATTTTAGGAGATTCTACACATACTTACCCTTAACCCATATATTCCCCATACACTAATTTGGCCTATAAACCCCAAAACAAAATGGTTCAAGTCTACTTATACACCCTAAAACCCTAATTAGAGCACCTAAATGTCTAACAATCAAACTATATCAACCTTTAATCTACAAATCAAGAGATAAATCCTACATGAAACTAGGGTTCAATACCTAACTATGCCAAAAATAATGACTCAAAACCCCTAAGGGAAAGTCCTAAAACAAATTGTACAAAATCAAGTATTAACTAAAACATATTAAAAGTGCTATTTACAAGAAAATATGCTAAAAAATATTAAACTAAAAATAAAATGGAATTTTATTTTTTATTAATTTTCTAGACAAAGTCATGATTATGTGAAAAAAAGAAGAAATGAAAAATATTGATTTTTGGATTTTTTATGAATTTTATAAAATGCAAAGAATTAAAAGAAATTAAAATCAAAGAATTTAAGAAATAAATGGGAGGGGGGTATCAAAAGTAAAGCGCCCCAGTTGTTTCTGATCATTGGGCCAAGTCTGGGGGTGGGAATAGAAACAAATTGCTGAGCCCAGGTTTGTCCACTAATCAAAACGGTGCGTTTGATTTAGTGATGCGCTGCGTTTTGATGCTTCAGTCTTCCCTCCGTTTTGAAATTGAATTGGAGCCACTGGATCATGCGAAGAAGTCAAGATTTTGAGACCATCCAACGGTGGACCTTCATCGTCCCCAACTGAACCCTAGGGTTTGCAGAAACCCTAACCCCATGCAAGGATCTTCAACCTGATCGTGCTCATCCGTTTCTCCATGAAATTCAACAATTCCTAAAGCAAAGTTGTGCTATGAATCACCAAGAACACGATGCCATCTACAGTTTTCCCTGAAACCCCACATATCACCCTAACAGAACACTTGAAAGCTAGGGTTCCAACATGTTACTCTGCCATCAATCTTGATAAAGTTTAGTTCTAATGGTGTGATCTTGTTCCTTAGGTTACCATCATCACTCTAAACCATAACACATCAATTAATGCTCAACACACGATCCATTTTTGCAACTGAAAGAAAATGGTGTCTGCCATGGAACTTCACAAAACTCTCTCAAATTCTCAGAATATAGTCCTCTACCCTAGCTTAACCAGTCTAAGCCTATAACTATGGTGGAATGCACATAAATTAGGTGATACGAGCAAGATTACCAACCTGTCAAACTTTAATGGTGGCTATGGTTTCCCTACAATTCAATGTCTGCAAGCTTCCCTGATTGATCCTCAATGGCCAATATGAATTCTGTATGCAGCAAGATGAATGAACAAGGCTTGAATCTTGTGTTTGATCCCAAAATGCACTTCTTGCAATTTCCTCAAAACAACTTCAAACTTCCATGGATCTTCTTCTACCTCAGCATGTAATCAATCACAATGATCAGAAGAATATGTTTGTGGAGGAGAAATGAATGGAGATTGAAGAGAATGAAGGTTTGATGTGAAATTGCATATGGAAGAATCTTCACTTTTTTCACTCTAATCTCACCTCTCACTAACAATGATCACCAACCCTGGCCATATGATGATTCACCCTTCTTATAACAATCAAGAGAATAATCTAGATCCATCTAGAAACTTGTGGAAAGTGTTAGAAAGTTTTAGAACTTCTCCTTTAATGACATGTTGATCATACCATCTCTCATGAGTTAGGCTTGTCAAATTGGCTTCAAAATCTCATTACAAGAGATATTGAGAAAGAATGAGTGCAAAACATGCATTTCCTTGCCTTTGGTGAAGCTTTGTTTAGTTGCCTTATTATGCAAGAATGAGAATTACAAAGTAACCCCCATTTCTAAGCCTCAAATAAAAATTCTACTTGAACCATTGTTTTTAAAATATTGTTTGGAGTCAAAATGATATATTGGATGACCCATTTTGGATTTGTACATCTCCTAAACCAAAATTAAATTTCAACTTTTTCAACTTATAAGCCATTTTTAGGTCATTTTCACCCAATCTTGTAAACCCTTGCTACAAGCTCTTTCAATAACTCATGACAACTTTTCTAGACTTAAAATCCCATTTTGAACAACTTTCATGTTTTGAGTTTTTCCATTTGAGGCTTGGAACTAGGAGATATGGCCTTTGCTTAAAATGACCTATAACTGCCAAATGACCAAAATACCCCTGTCTTGTTCAAACCATAAGTTGAGTTCTACAAATCCTATCAAGGACTTATACCACTCAAATTAAAGCTAAGAATATGCCCTTAACCATTCATGTTGGCCAAGAAATCATAGGAATCATCCTACTAGGGCAAAAGCTGTCTGCAAGTTGGGTGACTTTCAAGGACCCAGATTCACACACCTCAGCTGACCTGTAATTTGTCAAAACCATAACTTGAGCTCTGCAACTCCTATCAAGGACTTCCACCACTAAAATTAAAGCTAAGAACAAGCTATACAACATTCATGTTGTGGGGAAGATGAGATATCAATCACATCTTGAGCTAAAACTGCCTGGAAGATAAGGATCAAACTAGGGTTTTTTCACTGACAATCCTTGGAAACCCTAACTCAAAACTTCTCAAACTCCTCAATGATGATGAGTTGGTCTAGGAATCATCTTTATAACATCTCCATACATCATTCCATGATCTCATGGCCCTTGGGTTAGGTCTCAACCTTCTTCAAATCTTCAGCTGATCTAGGGTTGACCCAGTCAAAACCCTAATTCTACCATTCATGGTTGAATCTTCTGAATTCTTGCACAATGATCTCTCTGGGCTTCATGATGGCTATCAAGACATCTCATAGGCTTTTTCAAAGCTTCAAGTTCACTCTCAAAGTCTCAGAATCATCTGAGGAGCTCCCACAACTCTCAAGCTATGAAGCACACAACCCTGGTTTCAACCAATTCCTCTGAGGATCTCTTGAACTTTCTGGTGAAGGTATCAACTTGCAAACACTTGATGGATAAATAATTGTTGGTCAAATTTTGGGGTGCAACACTCAGTTCAGTAAGTTTCTTCTTCTTATTTCTCTCATTCTAGACACTTTTTAGGAGCATGTTGGCTTGCATCTGAAGCCCTACGTTGAGTAGGCCATGTTTGATCCATTGTTGTCTCTATTTAATGAAGTTTCATATTGTGCATCTCATTTTTCAAGCTTTTGATTCTCTTATTTCATGAGCATTTTTAATGTTTGGATCTTGGATTTGAAACCCTTGTAAGCTTAGCTTTCCATTGGTATAAGGATCAGCCATTTTTATCAAGAATTTTGAACCAAGCTCCGGCGAGCTGGCCGGAGAAGACGACCAGAGCCCTAGCTCGGGCGTCTAGTCCAATTCAGATCAAATCCGATGTGGCTCCCCTTTGACTTGTTGATTGCGCGTGTGTATGGTTGTGATTTGCTTGACCTGATCCATTTGGCATGTTGACTCCACGTAGTTAAATGAAACGCTGCGTTTCATTTTCTCAGACTTGGCTGGATCAATTGGGCTGAATTTGATATTTTCCCCCCCCTGTTTTGAAGCCCAATGCTATTTTTTCCTGCGCACAGTTCATTCTAATCTTGCTGGTTGCACCCCTTTTCCATATTTGATTTTATTTTATTTTATTTCTTTTCTGTTTTGATTTTCTATTATTAAAAATATCTCCAATTGTCCAAAAATTCCATAAAAAATATTTTCCATCATTTTAAAACCTTATTTAATTTTTCATACTTTTGAATTCTGATTTTATTTTATTTTGCAATTTTATTTGAACTTTGCAATTGGAGAGGTTTTTAATGTTGACTTTTGTTGATCATTAACATTTGAGCTACCATTTGATATCACCTATGAATGAGGTTTCCTATCCATTTAAAGGATGGATTGATGTACCTTTGAGGCTGATTTTGGTCAATGTTTGATCACTTTTTGTTTGACTTTGCTTTGTCTTTGATTGACCCTTGATTATAACTCAATAAGGTGGAGCGCCCTGGTTGATCAAATCATTTGGTGATGCCTTGAGTTGAGTTTGACTTTGAAACTTTGGCCTCTGTTTTCCATTGGACTTGGTTGATTTATGATTTTTATTTGGAATTTATTGAACATTTCTTCTATTTTTGGCGAAGCTTGCAAGTCAAATCACCTTAGAGGAAGTTCATACAAACTAGTTTGACCTAAATCCTTTGGGAGATGACTTTGATGGATCCCATATGCACCCTATGAGATTTGATACTCATACTTGACATGATTAAGGTGCTGGTTTTGTATTTTTAGGTCATACACTTGTGTAACTTGTGTTACGAGTTACTTTGAAGTTAAGGCATTTCACTTGGTTTTAAGTGTTGATTGTGAATTGAACTTTGGTTCTTTCTCTTGCCTTGACTTGTTGCTTGCTTGTGCATTGTTTCCCTTCTTGTTTTGGACCTTTTCTCTTATGGTTTCACTTCTGTCCCTTGGGTTGTGATCATCATTCAAGACAATTTGGTATCCATGTTTATACTTTGAGTTTGTCTTGAATGAGGGATCACTTTTAGCACTTATTTTCTACTTCTTTTTGCATGATCAATGTGTTGAGTTTGGTTGAGATACTTTTCATGTGCTTGCTGCCCAGGCCTCTTTCTCTCATCTACACTTTGATCATGATCTTTGCTTGTGCATTGTTGTTTACCTTTTGGTGTAAGTGATTGATGCATGAATGGTTGTAGGAGTTGTAACTTCTCCCATTTCATCTCACTTTTTCTTTGACTTGTTTAAGTCATTTTGCTTCATCTTTTGTTTGTGTTGCATCATTTGATCATTGCATATCATGTTTACCTTATTCCTTGACTTGTTTAGGTTAAATTCATCTATTTCTAACATTTCATTTGTGATTGATTTATCTTGTGTTTTCTTGGTCTTTTGCCATGATCCCTTAAGATTCCTAGTCCCTCTGTTTAAGATGGGAGTAGGAGAGACATTAGTGTTCAATCCAAGCATGATAATATTAGGATAGTTTCTTCCCTCTTAATCCCAACTTTAGGAGCATTGTGCATGATAACATTTGGGTTGGTTAGTTTCCCCTTAGAGTTTGTGTCTTCTCTTCTCATCTCTTAACATCTTAAGACACCTAATAAAGGATAATAAATGTTGTACGCTACGAGCCTTAAGTACTTGAGGAATGATAGTTGAGGGGCATCCTCTCAACTGTCTAGAGTGTTTAGCATATGCCCTTTGGGAGATATGCGACGCATTTGCTCTCAACTCATAGTATTTAGTGCAACATGAGTTACAAAGTTAACTCAATTCACTTCATAAAAAACACAAAACAAAACATTGAACCTTTTTATCCTTCAGGATTGTTTGGAAAATCATTTTCAGAAAGAGTGTGTTAAGTCTTGGCTCTACTGCAAACAGGCATCGTCCCTAACTGCTGGAACCATTATTTAACCCTACTCAGTTAAAACACTTGAACCAACCTGTGGCCGTGTCATCCCGAACTACGTTTGCTCTGATTTCTCGTACCAGACGAGGATACATAGGCACAAGACGGTGATGTCTTGGAGAGCAACCTTCTCCCCTTCACCCGTAGTTTTCCGAACTACGTTGACTCTGACTTTCCCATTGCACGAGGGAATACGTAGGCATAGAGCGGAGATGCTCTATCGAGTCACTTTTCTTTTCTTTTGTCCCCGTGAGCCAGCCCTTGATAGATTAACACCCTTTTAGATAGACAACAAGCATGAATCCAGTTGAGCACAACGGACGTGAGGGGTGCTCATACCTTCCCCTTGTGTAACCGACTCCCGAACCCAATATTTGGTTGCGATGACCTATCTTTTCCCTTTTCGTAGGTTTTCTCTGATCGTTTACTTTCCCTCTCTTTGGGATAAATAATGAACGATGGCGACTCTTCTGTCTTTGTCGGCCCCTCTTCACAGTGATGCGACACCAGACAACAATGACTTTAGAGGAAGCTAGTTCCCTCCGGATCCAGGATAACAATTACTTAAAATATTTTCATTTTGCAAAGGCATGAAAGCCTAACAACATTAAGGAAAAAAGGAAATGGAGAATGAGAAGGAAATCATGCTTCCTTGATCTAAGGTGTTGCGCCTGAATCGTTCACCAAAGCGTTGTCCATAGCAACTTGTAAAGGATCTAGTTTTCCAACCGGGATATGAAGATTTGAGCAAAATACTTTAGCATGATCCACTGTCTAGTTTGGAGCTTCATAGACATTCTTAAGTTTTGATAAAGAGACTCTTGAACCCTCTTCTTCAGATTTGTCACTTGGTCATCATGTGCTCTTTGATCCTTAACATGTGACTCCTTCTCTTGTTAAAGCACTTTTTGAGCCTTCTTAGCATGATGGCCCACCTCAATAATATGGTCTGTCCCTGGAATGGTATATGGGTTTAGAGCTGGTTAACATTAGAAGTTGGAGATATTTGGCTGAAGCTTTTGTCAGGCATTATCAGTATAACAACGATTTGGCTCCTAATCGCGTACAGTTGCAGAACTTGTCACAGAGGAGTAGTGAAGGATTCAAGGAATACACCTAGAGATGGCGCGAGCTGGCAGCAAAAGTTCAACCTCCTATAGTAGAGATAAAACCTATTGACATGTTTGTTGCTACACTGCCAGGAGTGTATTATGAGAACTTGATAGGCAATATGTCAGGTAGTTTTTCAGACTTGATCATTACAGGTGAGCGGGTTGAAAATGGAATCAAATTGGGGAAGATACAGGCCAGAGAAGGATCCTCAGCTGGAGGAGGTAGGAAAAGTTTTGGTAAGAAAAGAGAGGGGGAAATAAATGCGGTATCAAGCTTCAGAAACCGGAATAAGAACAGAAATCAGCAATATTATCAGCAACAACCTCAAGTTGCGAGCATTTCAATTCCAGTTGTACCACCACCACCACAACAACAACAACAATGTCCACAACAACAACAACAAAATCATGCTCCGCGGCGATTCCAAGACCGTGGGAACAGACACTTTGATGCACCGCCGATGCCTTACTCGCAATTACTTCAACATTTGATGCAGTTGCAACTGATCCAAAAAAGGACGCTAGCTCCTTTAACCGGCGCACCACCTCCAGGGTATGATGCAAATGTCAGATGTGACTTTCATTTCGGTGCTCCCGGCCATAACATTGATAATTGTAAAGCCTTCAAGCATAAGGTGCAAGACCTTATCGACAGTAAAGCTATCAATTTTTCACATGACGCGCCTAACGTTGTGCAAAATCCTATGCCGAATCATGGAGCGGCTGGGGTAAATGCCATTGTTGAGGAAGAAGGTTTGAATTTGGTGATCGATGTTGAAGAGCTGAAGACTCCTCTGGGTTTTGTGAAGGATAGGTTGTTGAGTGGAGGGGTATTTCCTGGTTGTGAGAGAGATTGTGCAAGTTGTTTGGCTCATCCTGAGGGATGTAAAAATTTGAAGAATCATGTGCAAAGGTTAATTGATGAGGGCATTCTAGAGTTTAATAGAGTTTTGGAAAAGAAAAGTAAAAAGGTAATTGATGAGGAAAAGGATGAAGTGGCCACAATTTCCATTCCTTATAAAATGATCAATATTTTTGCGCCACCAAGGCCACCCACTGTTATAACCACTAAGGTGGGACCAGTGCCCTACGAAAGCACCAAGGCAATCCCATGGAGCTATGGGGCTGAGGTCTATTGCAATGGTCAGAAGCAAGAGTTGAAGAGTACGCCGTTTGATTCTGTTGATAATCTGGTAGGGACTGGTGGAGTAACCAGAAGCGGGAGGGTATTTGCACCTCCAGAAGCGAATGTTGAAAGGTCGGACAAGGGAAAAGGGAAGGCAGTGGTCGAAGAAAGCTCTCAACATGGTGAGAAAGAAACTTTGTTGAAAGACGCAGAGGAATTTATGCGTCTGATCAGGAAAAGTGATTATAAAATTGTAGACCATTTGCAACAAACTCCATCGAAGATTTCAATCTTATCTTTACTACTATGCTCTGAGCCATATCAGAATGCCCTCTTGAGGATTCTGAACACTGCGTATGTACCGCAGGAAATCTCAGTGCACCAACTGGAGGGAGTGGTGGCACACCTGAACGCCAAAAATGGGCTAGGGTTTACTAACCTTGATTTAACGCCTAAAGGAATAGACCATAATCATGCCCTGCACATTTCCATTGAATGTAGAGGGGCTGTCCTGTCGCATGTGCTGGTGGACACTGGATCTTCACTTAATGTGTTGCCCAAGAAAACTTGATGAAGCTGGACACACAGGGAGTAATGAGCACCCCAAGTGATTTGATTATACGAGCATTTGATGGGACAAGAAGGTCCGTTTTCGGAGAAGTGACTCTTCCAATCCAGGTTGGACCAGAGGTTTTCAATGCTATGTTTTACATTATGGATATTCAGTCAGCGTATAGTTGCTTGTTGGGACGACCATGGATTCATTCGGTGGGAGCTGTGACGTCAACCCTACATCAAAAGCTGAAGTATATGATGGGTGGTAATATTGTCACTGTTTGCGGGGAAGAGGATATTATGATAAGCCATCTGTCCTCATTTAAGTATGTGGAGGTAGACGGGGAGATTCATGAAACATTGTGCCAAGCTTTTGAAATCGTCTAGATTAAAGAGAATACGCCAATTGTGAGCAGAATGTCTGAGGTTGTTATGTCGTCTTTCAAGGAGGCGCAAGCGGTGGTGAAGTCTGAATCATCTCAGGGTTGGGGGAAAGTTCTGAGCATCCCTAATAAGCAGGACAAATTTGGACTGGGGTACAGTCCGTCTTCTTCTTCTTCACAGAGTACTCCGTGCTACAGGGGACCAGTCTGATTCACAAGTGGTGGGGTGATTTTTGATCGAATCAATGTCGTGTCTGACGAAGAAGGTGATAGTTCTTGTACCCAAAAATTTTCCCAACCTTTTCTTTACTTGGTTTATGTTTCATTTCATTTGTTCTAGCATATTGCATTGCATAGCATTTTGCATTTTACAGGGGATAGAGAGATGTGTGTGTATAACAGAAATTGAACAAGGGTTCTAATCCTAGTCAAGAGGTTGTATTCAAGTCAACAAGGGGGTTATCATCATCAGAGACAAGTCAAAATCCTTTGGATAGGCAGATAAGTGTATGTGGTTCACCTCCTATCTAGGAGGCCATTTGAAGGTCATCTGAGGATCACAAGCCCATGGTTATGGAGGTAGATGATCATTTAAGCTCATCGGAGGCCTTGAGGGTCATTGTGGAGTTCATTCAAGTGCTTATACCAAGTGGGAAGAGCTACAGTTGAAGATGGTGCAATTAGGGTTTTCATCTAGTCAGCCCTAAGACAATTGTGAAATTGAAGGAGATTAAGACTCAATTCAAAGTATTTATGGTCATGGAATGTTGTGTTAGGATACATGAGATATCATTTCAAGGTCAATTTATCAAGAATCAGGAGTGTGAGAAGTTACTAAGCTAGGGTTTCTAAGCCTGACAGTGTAAAATCCCCTATCTCAGTGCCCAACTTCAAGACCACCTTTCTCAAGATACAAGTCTCATATCAACTTTTGACCAACATGAAACTTGTAGAGCATGTTCTTAGCTTTCATTTGAGTACTAGAAGTCATTCATCCGATTTATAGAACTCAAGTTATGATGCAGACAAGTTACAGGTCATCAGATGAATGTGATTTTGGTCAACAAAAGTAAACCAACTTCCAAGCCATTTTTGACCTAGAAGGATGTTTTTCTTAAACTTTTGATGTACATGAAATTTGTTCCTCATGATCTTAGCTTTACAAAGAGTACTAGAAGTCCTTCATCTGATTTGTAGAACTCAAGTTATGAGGCTTGCAAGGCAGGGTATTTTGGGAAAGCAAGATTATAGGTCATTTTCATTATAGGTCATTTTCACCACTTTGCACACTTCAAATGGAAATCTTTCCAACTTCAAACTTGCTCCAAATGGGGTCATTTTCTCAACCAAACATCAAGGTATCAAAGGTTTGGATTGGATTGAAGAATCCCTAATGAAATTTCCATGAAAAGGGCTTAAAAGGGAAAAATCAAATTTAATTCATTTGAAACCATCCAGGGCTTATATTCCCCAGCATGAGTCCGTTCGCACTAGGCGTGCCTAGTCTTCCTCTAGCGGAGTTTGTTATCCTCTTTGGAATTTATTTTGCTAGAGTGGTTCCGTTGCATCTGCATGCGTGCATAGCATCTACCGAAACGCGTAACATTTCCATTTCGCATGGAGCATTACGCCATTTTCAAACATTTGCATTTTGAAACCTAAACCAGGTCGTTACCTTTCTGTTTTCAGGTGGTGGTTATCCCCTAATAGGTGATCTTCAGGCTTCAGTTTTTTTTACGTCGAGCATTCAGACTCCGGCTTCTTCGTTGAACATCTAGGTTTCGACATTTTATATTTATGACGTTTTGCTTTACCCGTGAAATGCCCAGACTCCGTTTGGTTATATTAATCCAATTAAGTTTTGTGATGGTATCTCTTGCTCCGTTGAATATCCAAGTTCCGGTGAAGACTCAGTTCGTGACATATTCCCTTATCTATCACATACTCCAATTTCCATTGGTTTTGCTTCGTTGATTGTTTAGGCTCTGGTTGGTTTTGCTTCGTTGAGTGTTTAGGCTCCGATTGGTTTGTTTTGTTGAGTGTTTAGGCTCTGGTTGGTTTGTTTCGTTGAGTGTTTAGGATCCGTTGAGTTTGCTTCGTTGAGTGTTTAGGCTCCGGTTCGTTTGGTTTCGTTGAGTGTTTAGGCTCCGGTGGGTTTGCTTCGTTGAGTGTTTAGGCTCCGGTTGATTTGTTTCATTGAGTGTTTAGGCTCCGGTGGGTTTGCTTCGTTGAGTGTTTAGGCTCCGGTTCGTTTGGTTTCGTTGAGCGTTTAGGCTCCGGTGGGTTTGCTTCGTTGAGTGTTTAGGCTCTGGTTGGTTTTGCTTCGTTGAGTGTTTAGGCTCCATTTGGTTGGTTTCGTTGAGTGTTTAGGCTCCGGTGGGTTTGCTTCGTTGAGTGTTTAGGCTCCGGTTGGTTTGCTTCGTTGAGTCTTTAGGCTCCGGTTCGTTTGCTTCATTGAGTGTTTAGGCTCCGGTTGGTTTGCTTCGTTGAGTGCTTAGGCTCCGGTTCGTTGATTTCCTTGAGTTTTAGACTCCGATTCGTTTGGTTTCGTTGAGTGTTTAGGCTCTGATTGGTTTGGTTCGTTGAGTGTTTAGGCTCCGGTTGGTTTGGTTCGTTGAGTGTTTAGGCTCCGTTTGGTTTGTTTCGTTGAGTGTTCGGACTCCAGCCGGTTTTCATTTGTTGATGTGCTCCCCATCTTGTTGAGTATCTAGGCTCCGACAGATTTCGTTGATTCAGTTAGTTCGTTGAATATCCAGATTCCGGCAGTTTGCAGTTTTCCCCAACCGGAGTTACTCGTTAAGTTTCTTCTTTTTCCCAGAAGGGCATATTTGTAATCAGAGTAGTTATCTCCGGAGATTCTCGTTTGCAGTTTATTTCTGCGGTTGGCAAATTTTTGGGTTCTTTTGTATTCAACTGTCTTTTACCTTGACTGTTTGATAGCCGTTCGCTTTTCATCCATTCAGGTCTAAGTCGTTTGAATAGGGGCAGTTGTTGTACCCCAAAATTTGCCCAACCTTTTCTTTACTTGGTTTATGTTTCATTTCATTTGTTCAGCATATTGCATTGCATATCATTTTGCATTTTACAGGGGATCAAGAGATGTGTGTGTATAAGAGGAATTGACCAAGTGTTATAAGCCTAGTCAAGAGGTTGTATTCAAGTCAACAAGGGGGTTATCATCATCAGAGACAAGTCAAAATCCTTTGGATAGGCAGATAAGTGTATGTGGTTCACCTCCTGTCTAGGAGGCCATTTGAAGGTCATCTGAGGATCACAAGCCCATATTTATGGAGGGAGATGATCATTTAAGCTCATTGGAGGCCTTAAGGGTCATTTTGGAGTTCATTCAAGTGCTTATACCAAGTGGGAAGAGCTACAGTTGAAGATGGTGCAATTAGGGTTTTCATCTAGTCAGCCCTAAGACAACTGTGAAATTGAAGGAGATTAAGACTCATTTCCAAGTCTTTATGGTTATGGAATTTTGTGTTAGGATACATGATATATCATTTCAAGGTCAATTCATCAAGAACCAGGAGTGTGAGAAGTTACTAAGCTAGGGTTTCTAAGCCTGACAGTGTAAAATCCCCTATCTCAGTGCCCAACTTCAAGACCACCTTTCTCAAGATACAAGTCTCATATCAACTTTGTAACGACATGAAACTTGTAGAGAATGTTCTTATCTTTCTTTTGAGTACTAGAAGTCATTCATTATAGAACTCAAGTTATGATGCAAACAAGTTACAGGTCATCAGATGAATGTGATTTTGGTCAACAAAAGTAAACCAACTTCCAAGCCATTTTTGACCTAGAAGGATGTTTCTAATCAACTTTTAATGAACATGAAAGTTGTTCCTCATGATCTTAGCTTTACAAAGAGTACTAGAAGTCCTTCATCTGATTTGTATAACTCAAGTTATGAGGCTTGCAAGGCATGGGTATTTTGGGAAAGCAGGATTACAGGTAATTTTCATTATATGTCATTTTCACCATTTTGCACACTTCAAATGGAAATCTTTCCAACTTCAAACTTGCTCCAAATGGGGTAATTTGCTCAACCAAACATCAAGGCATCAAAATTTTGGTTTGGATTAAAGAATCCCTAATGAAATTTCCATGAAAAAGGGCTTAAAAGGGAAAAATCAAATTTAATTCATTTGAAAATATTTTGTACCAAACTTGTGCATTTTTTGAGTGCCAAACACATTTGAAACACAATGCCATCTTTGGATTTGAGATTTGAGTGCATATTAATGGCCATTTTCAAGCTTTCTTCAAGTTTAAGCAACACATCAAAAACATGCCATAAGACCAAATCAAGGAGTCATTCTCAGCCCTTTGATTAACCTACCTCATATGCAAGCAAAATGAGCCATTTTTACAGCTGAGCAAAGGGATTTTCATGCACTATTCAAATGGCCACAAGGTAAAAAGTGAAAATCCAATTGGGCTTAAAGAGAATAGAATTGGGCCTTTTCTCCATCTGAATCCAACATATTTAATCCCAGGATTCTTCACATGCCTTCAGAACTTGATTTGGTGAGAGTTAGAGAGAGAACAGATTGAGAAAAAGAGAGAAAAAAGTGAAAATCAGTTTCCAAGTTTAATTGAGTTTCAATCAAAACAATACATTGCAAAACGTTCCTTGAGACCTATAGATCGTTTATGGGCATTTTATTTCAAGATTTGATAACAAACTGAGCATTGAGGAAGCATTTTTATCACGCCATTTTCATGTCTTTTTAATCCTTGCATATCATAGATGGATTCTAGAATGATTTGGTGACTGTTTGTGAACTTTTCTCATCTGAGCTTTTTTCTATTTCTCTTCGTTTTGTTTTATTTAAGCATTTTCTTTGAAAACCAACCATGTATTCATGATCCTCTTGAAGAGTAGATGAAGTTTGACTATTTATTTGTTGATTTTGGCTGAGTTTTGCATCACCTGCATTTTGGACGGTGGCCATATGATCGGAGAAGATGACCGGAGGTGGCTCCGGCCACCACCTGGTTCTTCCCTCCATTTCTCCTTTTTAAAAGGTTGAAGGTGATGGCGTGTGACGATGCCGCGCGTTGGATCTCATTTATTTTCCATTCAGTGGTCCAGATTAAGACCCATGGTACACTTTAATTGACTTGTCTCACACAATCACTCAGGTTTTTAGTTTTTATTTTATTTTCCTTGCCTGGTCACGTGTGATCTTGTGGTCCATCTGATGTGCATACTTGTTAATCCAATTGCCCAGATCTTGAGGTACCATAGACCTCTGTTGACCATGTACCATTGGATCACACGTTTTTATTTTATTTTTCTGATTGGATTGGGCTTGCTATTTACACCCCCAGCGCGCCGACCCATTGGTTTTCAGTGTATTTCACTTGCAATCTGCACCATTTTATTTCCTATTTCTTTTTATTTCTTTTTTTAGTTGTATTTTATATATGTTTATATTTTTAATCATTCTAAAATACTTCCAAAGGTTGTAAAATTCCCCAAAAATATTTTTTATACACTTTGAGATGTCCTTTATTTTTAGGATATTTTTATTTTATTTTATGAATTATTTTTCAATTAAAAATGGGATTTAACATTGGAAGTATTTTATTTGACTTAAATCTTAACATGTTTTGGTTTTAATTTTATTTCTCTCATTTCCTTTTGATCCAATGAATAAAATTCAATCCTCATATCAATGATGAGTTGATGAATTTTTGAGGACCATTTTGCCCCTGGTTGGTTGATTTTGAGTTGACTTTTGATGCCTTCATTTGACCCTAAGCAATCCTCCTTCACAATGGAGCACCCTTGTGAATCAATTTCTATGGTGATGTTGTGAAGTCATTTTGATTGCAATCTTTTTGCCTCTGGTTGCCAATATATTTATGAGCTTCTTTCATTTTATTTGACAATTTTTGAATCATTTTCCTATTTTTAGAGTAACTTGCAAATCAAGTTAGCCAAAGGGAGGTTCACACATACATCTTGACCTAGTTTGACTTGGATATGACATTTTTGGATCCTTTGAGCTCTCAATGCCTATTGATTCATGTTGTTAGCATGTTAAGGATGATGCTTGCTCATTTTTAGGTCATTATATTGTATTTTGCTTGTTCATTTGGTTGTTTACCTTTGAGTTGCCAATTAGGGTTTCATTGTGAAACATGCTTGCTTTCCTTTGGGAATTTGCTTGCATTTCCTTGTGGTTTACTTTCTTTTTCTTTTGAGAACTTTTACTTCATTCCCCTTGCTGTCCAAGGAATTTGGAACAACATTTAGGATTATCTAATTTCCCTCCTTTGGAGGTATTTGAAACATGAATTGAATGGTGAGCCATGAGGACACTTTGGTTGCATCTTTTGAACAAATCATGATGATACCTTGGTTGAATGATATTTGGGGAATGTCTTGCTGTTTTATTCTCTTGTTCTAACCCCTCTTTGAGTTAGGTTTCTTTTCCTTTCTCTTTTCATGTTGTTTTGCTTTGTGGCATTGTGGTTGATGTTGTTTGGTTTAGGCCATTTCATCCCATTTTTTATGCTCTTGTGTGTTTCTATTGATGCATTTCTTGTTCCTTTTATCTCTTGCATTTGTATTATGAATGCTTAAGGTTGAGACGAGCTTGTGGTGGTCTTTACCCCACACAATTTCCTCCCTCATTTACATTTCATGTTTGTATCCTTGCATGTTTATGTTGTTTCCTGTTGTTTCTTTATCTCCTTTCCCTTAGGACCTCTAATCTCTCAAGGGAGATTATGTTAGACATTAGGATCTTAACCATGTATGATAACATTAGGTAGAATTTCCTTTATCTCAATCTTAGGATCACCATTGCATGACAACTTTAGGTTTGGATTTATTCCCCCTTTTAGTGGCTTTTCACTTCTCATCTGAAAACAATCATAAAACACCTAATAAAGATAATGGATGTTGTGCCATGAGCCTTATACTTGGGAAATGGTGATTGAGGGGCTACCTCTCAATTTCCTAGAGTGTTTAGTATACGTCCTTAGGGGGATATGCGACGCATTCGATCCTAGGTTTTAGACTTTAGTATAACCTGCATTATAAACACTCCAATTCAAAACACTTCTTCTCTAAAAAACACAAAAACAAATCATTCAAACTTATTTTTGCCCTTTGGGGCCTTTAATCTTGGAAAATCATTTTCATAAGGAGAGTTTTGTTAACTCTTGGTTCTATTGCAAACGGTAACGCCTAAGTCTCCAACGGTCGAGCTGCATACACCAAACTGCTAGAACTGATTGTTAACCCTACTCGGGTAAAAACAGTTGAACAAACCTATGTTCCTTTTTAGCCCGAACTACGTTTGCTCTAATCTTTAATACCAGATGAAAGTACGTAGGCACAAGACGCGATGCCTAGGCGAGCAACCTTCCCCCTCCTTCACCCATAGTTAGTCGAACTACGTTGACTCTGACTTCTTATTTCAGATGAGATACGTAGGCACAAAGCGCCGTTGCTTTGCCGAGTCACTTCTTTTTATTGTGTCCTTGAGCCTGTAGTTAGATAGTTTTAATCACCCTTTTAGATAGATAACAAGCGTGGATCCCGTCGAGTACGACGGACGTAAGGGGTGCTAATACCTTCCCCTTGCGTAACCGACTCCCGAACTCAAGATTTGGTTGCGATGACCGATCTTATCCCTCTTTTCATTAGGTTTTCTCTAAGCGTTTCCTTTCCCTCTTTTGGGATAAAAAAATGCACGGTGGCGACTCTTCTGTCATTGCCAGCCTCGATTTTCGCAGTAGCGACAACTGGAGACTCTGCTGGGGACAGAAATATCCCCTATGCAAGTCAATCCTAGCGCTTGTTTGTTTATTTTTTAGGTGTGTACATTTGTTCTTTATATTTATTTGGTTTCTGCATTTTACTTCCCGCATGGTTCATTATTGCTGTGCTGTGGGAGGGAAGTTCTGATGAGTGATAAGCCAGACCCAGGCTTGAGTATGAACCTAGCTTTAGTAGTGGAGATTAGTGGGGGGCCTGTTTGCTTAGAAGATACAGTTCCCCATGAAATTCACACTCGGACGAGATTCTCTTTGATGATTTTCCTTCAGATCCTTAGGATCGGTTGGGATTTTGGATTTGAGAATTGTCGACTCTGGGAACCGATCATTTGTGAGTCAGCTAAGTGAGGCCTCTTCAGGAGATGATGATGCCAAACCAGAAATGGTGAACGTATCATCATTTCTAGGAAGTCTGTGACACTGATGAACGCATAGGATGCCGAACCTTGTTAGTGGATAGGTCCATACCTGTGAGAGAGATTGGGTTGTACAGGAAACCGTGGCTTCCAGAATACCCGGTTTGCAAGTGTGAATCTGTGTTCCTGATATCAGTGGGTCCTACTGTCGGTACTTTGTTCTTGTTAAGGCGAAGCTCTGGTTTTTCTTAATCAACAGCACATCAGTCTTGATCCCTTGTTTGCATTTGCATTTGCATTTTCATCTGCATTTCATTAACATGTATTTGTGTTGCAGGTGCATATTTCCTTCCCGATTCTAGTAATCTTGCTATGGAACCCTGAAGAGTACATTGGCCTACAAGTTTCCAGCTCCAAACGTTAGTGCTTTGTTGAGTTTGATTGCCTTGGGTGATAAGGCAGTAATGGAAGATTTCAGGAAGTCTTATGGGAGGTTATTGAGATATGTCTGTAAGCCCTCTACATATGAGATCAGTGGTGTCTATGCTCTCCTACAGTTCTATGATGCCCAGTTGAGGTGCTTTGTCTTTCCTGACTATGTATTGGCTCCTACCCTAGAGGAATATTCTGAGCTGTTAGGGGTACCGATTCAGAATCAAATGTCGTTTGTCCATGTTGATGCTAAGCCTGATCTGGCCGAGCTCGCTGCTATTTTGCACCTTGAGGCTTCAGAGTTAGATGGGAAGATGATCCAGAGACTTGGGATATATGGTTTTCCTTTTTCTTGATTGATTGAGAAAGCTCAGTAGTGCACTAAGAATGGTTGTTGGATTGTGTTTAGCGTCATCCTGGCTCTTTGTATATATGGCATTGTCTTGTTTTCTAACCTTTCGGACTTCGTGGATGTAGATGTGTTCCATATCCTGGCTTCAGAAAATTCAGTGCCTACTCTTCTTGGCGATGTTTATCATTTTGTTCACTACAAGAATGAGAAACGAAGAGGAAGAATGTAGCTTGTTGTGTTCCTCTGTTATATGCTTGGTTTGTCAGTCATGTGCCCAAGACGGGTCTGTTTGTTGCCATTGCTAGTACTTCAGAGTGATCAGAGAGTTTAATGGGTCTATCTGTAGAGAACATTATTTGGTTTGACCGAGACATGCTTAGTATAGATATTGTTTATAGTTGTGGTGGTTTTCCTAATGTCCCTTTGGTCGGAAGGAAAGGTTGTATCAACTATAACCCTTCTTTATTGGTCAGACAGTTTGGGTATGTGCTGAGGGAGCCTCCTAGGGAAGAGGAGATACAAGAATCTCTGTATCTCACCGGTTTGTTGGAAGGTGAGACTTTAGGCAGACTTGAACATGCATGGAATAACATCCACAGGAAGGGGAATGCCTTATTAGGGAAGAGTAACAGATGAGCCTATGACCTTTACCTAACTTGGATTCATGATAGAGCTGCAAAGTTCTTGATGCCATTTCCTTCAGTTGCACCTCTGTATCCACTCATGATAGAGGAACCCACTACCGTAGACATTCAGAAATACAATCAGGTGTTATTGGAGAAGGAAGAGCTGAGAAGAGCAAATGAAGAATTAGAGAAAGAAATCATTCAACTCCGAAGCGAGAAGATTGATGCTGTCAATTCTTTCAAGAGACAGACTGAGCTTGTCATTAAACTAGGTACGTATTTGACGAAGGAGACTGGCGACAAAGAACACTCAGGCCGGGATTTGAACGTTGTCCATAGTGTGCTTGCTACCAAAAAGAAGGATCTGGATAAGGCTTACTTAGAGATCTCTAAGTTTGAATCAGTATGGAATGCCACACTCACTAACAACAAAGAGCGCGAGGGCAAACTGAAATAGTAGATCACCAGGTTAAAGATTCAGCTCAAAGCAAGGGATGAGAAGATTTCGGCGGAAGAATCACTCAGATATAATAATGAGCATAGATTGAGCCAAGCTATCGTAGACCTGAAGGATTGTAGGTTGAGAGCAGACACCAAGAGAAGAAGACTTGAAGCATGCTTTGGGGAAGGAGCCTGGGACGACCATGTTGATAGTCTACAGCGCACCATTAGCCGGCGAGAGCAACTCCTACAGGGTCTACTCACTAGACCAGATCATCCTGAGACGTGGAAGCTGCTAGAGGATTTCCGATCTCGGCGCTCAGCTTGACAGTCTTTCTTTGTATCTTGTTGTTTTGCTTATGTACCGACCATCACCAGGCTTGTTGGCTGAGGTCATCTCTATTTTGTACTCAACTGATGTATGCACACTGTTGGTTGACTTGTTATTGTATGAGGAGTTATTATTCTATCTGCTTTCCCGTGGGGTTTTTCATGGTCACTTCTTCTTCTAGAAACTAGAATCGAGGGGGAAATCTCCCTGTTGCATATATACATGTCTGCATTTAGCATCTTTTTTCGCATTGCAGGTGCATCAGAACTGTCTTCTTATCCCCTGTCTATTTTTAGTGTATTTCAGGATTGCCGATAAAGCAGGTCACCGATACGATACTAGAGGCAATCAGAAAAGGATCATGGAACAGATGCAAGAGAAAATGCAGGAAATGAGAGATAGAATGGCTCGATTTATGGAAGTTATGTAGACTGTAGCTAGTGGACAAGACCAGCTCAAGACCTTGGTACAGCCTCTGATTGCACGGGTTGACAACGACGGCGTATTACATGGAGGGACTGCTGCCAACCCACCTCTTGTTGAGACTCATCATGCTAATAACGATATCCCCAATGCTGGTGGGAATGGAAATGGTGTTGGAAATGGGAACGCAACTGGGAACGGTAATGGTAATGTTGGCGGAGGCAATGGTAACACTGGATTTGGTAACATGGGAGTTGGTAATGTGGGAATTACTGGTCAGGGCAATGTGTATGGGCCTGAAGCTAACAAAGTTATTCATGGCAACCTGAATCAGCAGTTGTTTGAGGACAGACAGGATGACATCTTCTCGGTGAGAGACTTTGGTGGCGAAGTGCCTTCTGAGACTAATAGAAGATTCAAATGGTTGGAAGACAAGATAAAGAGCTTTGAGAGTTAGAACTCTATGGGCCTTGATATGGCCAACCTTGGACTTATCCCTGACCTAAGGATACTGCAGAAATTCAAAGTCCCTGACTTTGATAAGTACAATGGTACTACATGTCCTAGAGTTCACCTTCGCTCGTATTACAGGAAGATGTCTGCTTACTCAGAAGATGAAAAGTTGTTAATGCATTTTTTTCAAGATAGTTTGTCCGGTCCTTCCCTTGAATGGTACATGGGGTTGGAGCCTACCAATGTCCGTAGCTGGAAGGATTTGGATGAGGCATTCATGAAGCATTATCAATATAATAGTGACCTTGTCCAAACAGGGTTCAGTTGCAAAATCTTACCCAGAGGAGTAATGAATGCTTCAAAGAGTACGCCCAAAGGTGGCGCGAATTGGCTGCAAGAGTTCAACCTCCGATGGTGGAGTGCGAGCTGATCGACATGTTCGTAGCTACTTTATCTGGCATGTACTACGAGAAGCTTATCAACTGTATGTCTGGCAGCTTTTCTGACATGATAAATATCGGGGAACGCATAGAGAATGGTATCAAAATTGGGAAGATTCAAGCAGGCGAAGGATCCTCAGGAGGAGGAGGAGGGAAGAAGGTCTTTGGTAATAAAAGGCGCGAGGGAGAAACCAACTCAGTATCTAGTTTTCAAGGAAGATGGAGAAATCAGCCTCATAATCAATATTATCAACAACATCAACAACGGGCCGTTAACATTACGATCCTTGTACCACAACAACAACAACCGCAACAACAACAACAACAACAACGACAGTAACAACCACCTCAACAAAATCAGCAGGGTTATGGAAGATATCCGGTTCAGCAAATAGAGTATTTGATCCACCACCAATGCCATATTCACAAGTGCTCCAAACTCTGTTGCAGTTGCAGTTAATCCAAAAGAGGACTTTGGCTCCTCTAACAGGCCCACCACCGCCCGACTTTGATGTGAATGCATGATGCGAGTTCCACTCTGGGGCACCCGACCATACTATTGAAAACTACAAGGCTTTCAAACCTAAGTTGCAAGATCTGATTGATAGCAAAGCAATAGATTTTTCACATGACGCACCAAATGTTGTGCAAAACCCTATACTGAATCATGGGCCAGCTAGGGTTGGTGTTGTTCTGGTAGAGGAAGGGTTAGATTTGATAACTGATGTGAACGAGTTGAAAACACCGTTAAGTTTTGTGAAGGAGAAGCTGCTGAAGGGGGGAGTGTTCCCAGGCTGTAGTGAAGGTTGTGCTAACTGTTTGAGCCATCCTGAGGGATGTAATGATTTGAAGAAGTATATTCAAAGCATGATGGACGAAGGAATATTACAATTTGATCGGACCGCTGATAGGAAACCCGTGGAAGTAGTAGAGGAGGAGTAGGATGAAATTGAAACGATTTCAATCCCATATAAAACCATCACCATTTCAGCGCCGCCAAGGCCACCTACAATCATCATCACTAAAGCAGGACCTGTGCTGTACGAAAGTTCAAAGGCTATCATGTGGAATTACGGAGCCGAGGTGTTTTGTAATTGACAGAAGGTAGAATTGAAGAGTTTGCATGTCGATTCGGTGGATAATCTAGTCGTAGTTGGGGGAATTACCAAAAGCGGTAGAATCTTTTCGACACCCGAGGTGGTGGCTGAGAAAACCGATAAAGGAAAAGGCAAGACTGTGGTAGAAGAAATTCCCCGGGTGAGTGAGAAGGAACCTCTGGCAAAGGATATGGAAGAGTTCATGAAGTTGATTAGAAAAAGCGACTACAAGATAGTCGTCCATCTGCAATAAACTCCTTCAAAGATTTCTATACTATCGTTGTTGTTGTGTTCAGAAGCGCATCGAAGTGCGTTGTTGAAGGTTTTGAGCACTGCTTATGTACCATAGGAAATATCGGTTAACCAGCTCGAAGGAGTGGTGGCGCATGTAAATGCTGGAAACGGCCTGGGGTTTACAGATTTGGACTTGACGCCAAAAGGCAGAAACCACAACTTGGCACTGCATATTTCACTTGAATGTCGAGGAACAGTGATGTCACACGCCCTTGTTGATACAAGGTCGTCCTTGAATGTGTTGCCAAAGAAAGCATTGATGAAGATAGATCACCAGGGTCTTTATTGTACACCAAGTGATTTGGTTGTACGAGCCTTTGATGGAACCCGACGATCTATTTTTGGGGAGATAACTCTGCCTATCCAAGTGGGTCCAGAGGTATTTGAGGCGGTATTTTACATCATGGACATTCAGCCTGCTTACAGCTGTCTGCTAGGTCGTCCATGGATACATTCTGCTGGGGCTGTTACGTCCACTCTGCATCAAAAGCTGAAATATATGGTCGGGGCAGTGTTGTGACAGTATGTGGGGAGGAAAATATCATGATTAGCCACTTGTCATCTTTCAAATACGTTGAAGTAGACGGAGAAATTCATGAGACTTTGTGTCAAGCCTTCGAAACTGTGCAATTGAAGGACAAATCTCCAGTTGTGAACAAAGAACCAGAAGTGGCTATGTCATCTGTTAAGGTGGCTCAAGCTGCAGTTCAGGCTGGGGCATCGCAAGGATGGGGAAAGGTGCTAGACATACCTCAGAAGCAGGACAAGTTCGGGTTGGGGTACCACCCATCATCTTTGCAGAGCGCGCCACGTTACAAGGGGCCCGTCAAGTTCACCAGTGGAGGTGTTATTTTTGAGCAAATCAATGTTGTTTCTGATGATGAAGCCGGAGACAGTAATTGTGACATGGATGCCTGGATCCAGCCAAGCGCCCCCGGATAGAAGTTATGCAATTGGTCCATTGAGGAATTTGTCCAAGTGACACGTGAACAGTAATACTTTGTTTTCTCAGTTATTGTGTAACCCTATGTTCTACCCGGAGCATAGCGATATTTTGTTCAGGGAATGCTTGTTTATGTTTGAACCATCTTTTAATTATTAATCAAAAGGCGTTTTTCGCATTCAATTTTGTGATCCTTGTTTTTCTTCTTTTTGTTTTCTAACATTAAAATGGCAGTGTGGTTTGTGTTTGTTTTGTTTGCATATCATTTAAGCATAATATCATCATCATTGCAGGTTACACATTTCAGATACCATCGAATCAGACTCATCTATGACTCAATGTGACTTTGACAATCCGATCTTTCAAGCAGAAGAAGAGGTCGATGAAGACGAAGACCTACCTGAAGAGCTTGCTAGATTATTGAGACAAGAGGAGAAGGTCATTCTGCCTCATCAGGAGGAAGTTGAAGTCATCAACCTGGGAACCGAGGAAGATAAGAAGGAAGTCAGAATAGGGGCCGCACTGCAAAGTGATGTCAAGCAAAGACTGGTTAAGTTTCTCCAAGAGTATAAGGATGTCTTTGCTTGGTCATATGAAGATATGCCTGGACTCGACACGGATATTGTAGTTCATCGTCTGCCTCTTCGAGAAGAGTGTCCTCCCGTTAAACAGAAATTGAGAAGAACCAGGCCTGATATGGCAGTGAAGATCAAGGAAGAGGTCCAAAAGCAATTAGATGCCAGATTTCTTACCGTGACAAACTACCCTCCGTGGGTCGCAAACATTATTCCCGTGCCTAAGAAGGACGGCAAAGTCAGGATGTGTGTTGATTATAGGGACCTAAATAGAGCAAGCCCAAAGGATGATTTCCCGCTCCCTCATATTGACGTGCTTGTTGATAACACTGCACAATTCTCAGTGTTTTCCTTCATGGACGGCTTTTCCGGATACAATCAGATTAAGATGGCACCAGAGGACATGGAGAAAACGACTTTCATCATGCCATGGGGGACATTCTGCTATAAAGTAATGCCTTTTGGTTTGAAGAACGCATGGGAAACTTATCAACGAGCAATGATGACACTCTTTCACGACATGATTCATCATGAGATTGAGGTTTATATCGATGATATTATCGCAAAGTCCCAAACGGAGGAGGGGCACCTGGTGAATCTTCTAAAGCTGTTTGAGAGATTAAGGAAGTTCAAACTTAGGCTGAATCCAAACAAGTGTAATTTTGGCGTACGGTCAGGAAAGTTATTGGGGTTTATTGTCAGTGAGAAAGGTATTGAGGTCGATCCTGCAAAGATCAAAGCAATTCAAGAAATGCCAGCACCAAAGACCGAGAAACAAGTTCGTGGTTTTTTAGGTAGATTGAACTACATTTCTCGGTTCATATCTCACCTCACAGCTACTTGTGAGCCATTATTTAAGTTATTAAAGAAAGATCAGGCGGTCGTTTGGAATGAGAATTTTCAGAAAGCATTTGAGAAGATAAAGGAGTATTTGCAAGAACCTCTGATACTGATACCTCTAGTAGCTGGAAGACCATTGATCATGTACTTAATGGTTCTTGAGTACAGTATGGGTTGTGTCCTCGGTCAACACGACGAGACTGGAAGAAAAGAGCATGCGATTTACTATCTGAGTAAAAAGTTCACAGATTGTGAGTCCCGTTACTCAATGCTTGAGAAAACGGGTTGCGCACTTGCTTGGGCTGCCAAACGTTTAAGACAATATATGCTTAACCACAAAACAATGCTGATTTCGAAGATGGATCTGATCAAATATGTCTTCAAAAAGCAAGCGCTCTCAGGAATAATTTCCAGATGGCAAATGGTACTGACAGAGTACGACATTCACTATGTTTCTCAGAAGACCATCAAAGGAAGTGTTCTGTCAGAGTACCTTGCCGAACAGCCTATCGAAGACTATCAGCCAATGAAGTTTGAATTTCCTGACGAAGACATTATGTTCCTCCGGATGAAGGATTGTGACGAACCGCTACCTGATAAAGGTCCTGAACTTGGTTCCCAATGGCAGTTGATATTCGACGGTGCCGTCAACTCATACAGAAGTGGAATTGGGGCAATCATTACAACACCCCATGGCACTCATATCCCATTCACTGCCAGATTGACATTTCTGGTCACCAACAATGAGGCTGAGTATGAAGCATGTATCATGGGTCTCGAAGAAGCTGTTGATTTGAGGATCAAGAATCTCGATGTATATGGCGATCCGCGCTAGTTGTGAATAAAATCAAAGGAGAATGGGAAACTTGTCAACCTAATTTAATCCCTTAGATGAATTATTTAAGGAGGTTGTTACCTTTTTTGCCAGGGTAGAATTCCACCATGTGCCGCGAGCGGAGAATCATATGGCAGACGCTCTGGCAACGCAGTCTTTGATGTACAAAGTTAATTTTTGGAATGAAGCTCCCCGACTAGTTATCTCCCGCCTTGATAGACCCGCTTTCATATTCGCCATTGAGGGGGCCTCCGACGATAATCCGTGGTATTTTTACATCCAGAATTTCCTTAAGAACCAGGAGTATCCGACCGGGGCATCCAGTCGAGATAAGAAGACTCTAAGGAGATTGTCTGGCAATTTTTATCTGAATCAGGATGGTGTGCTTTATAGAAGAAACCATGATCTGGTGCTGTTGAGATGTGTGGATGAAAAAGAAGCAAATCTGCTTATGGAGGATGTCCACGAGGGTACTTGCGGTAAGCATGCCGGCGGACATGCCATGTCTTGAAAGTTGTTGCGAGCTGGGTATTATTGGCTGACGATGGAGTCAGATTGTTTCAAGTTCGCGAAGAAATGTCATAAATGTCAGATCTATGCCGACAAAATTCATGTGTCGTCGTGTCCTTTGAATGTCATGTCATCTCCATGGCCCTTTTCCATGTGGGGCATTGATATGATTGGAAGGATTGAGCCTACTGCATCCAATGGACATCGTTTCATCCTAGTGGCCATCGACTATTTCACCAAATGGGTCGAAGCAGCTTCTTATGCCAATGTCACCAAGCAAGTTGTGGCTCGATTCATCAAAAGGGACATCATTTGCCGATATGGAATACCTGAAAAGATCATTACTGATAATGGTTCTAATTTGAATAACAAGATGATGAAAGAGTTGTTCCAAAATTTCAAGATTGAGCATCACAATTCGTCTCCCTACATTCCGAAGATGAATGGCGCGGTCGAAGCAGCTAATAAAAATATCAAGAAGATTGTGCAGAAGATGGTTGTGACTTACAAAGATTGACATGCGATGTTGTCCTTTGCTTTACATGGATATCGCACCTCGGTGCATACTTCAACTGGGGCAACTCCCTTCTTGTTGGTATATGGTATGGAGGTTGTCCTGCCACTAGAAGTCGAGATACCATCCTTGAGAGTTCTGGCTGACGTCAAGCTAGATGAAGCAGAATGAGTGAAGAACAGGTTGAATCAGCTCAGCTTGATGGATGAGAAAAGGTTGGCGTCCATCGCATATGGTCGTCTATACCAAAGCAGAATGAAGAAAGCCTTCGATAAGAAGATACGTCCGTAAAGCTTTCAGGCATGTGATTTAGTGTTGAAGCGGATTCTCCCACCACAGAATGATCACAGGGGAAAATGGACTCCCAATTACGAAGGTCCGTACGTTGTAAGGAAAGTTTTCTCTGGAGGAGCCTTACTACTTTCGACTATGGACGGTGAAGACTTCACGTCCCCTGTGAACGCAGACGTAGTCAAAAAATACTATGCTTAAAAAGACCCGTTGGAAAGAAAAAAGAAAATCCAGGAAAAAATGGGGCATCCCGGCGAACCATAAAAAGATAGTGTAATACCCCAAATTTTGCCCTTATATTTAGTCAGTCATTTCGCATATCATCTCATATGTACATTTGCTAACCACTAACAAGTTATGAAGGTGTTTGTTTTGCAGATTTGGTCCCAGGGGTATTTTGGTCATTTTACACAAATTCTACCAATTCCTTGAAGACGGGCTGTTATTAAAATTCTGAGGCGTTTGATACGTTATGGTTTTGAGGCATTTATCTATCACCAGGTCTGATCATATCAAGATCTTAGCAGTTGGTCGGTGGAATTTAATTATGAGTAGTGTTGAAACTGTTGTGATTATGGTGCACCTCCGTGTTTGGTTATGAAACGTTTGGTCAACATTTAGATGGGATTTTAATCAGATGATGAGGTCAGAATTACAAATGAGATGAGTGCACCAATAAGAATACCACTTGGGAGTGTTTATGTTTTATGACTATGAATTTAAATACTTGTGGATTTATTCACAATTGTTTATATTTCTTAACTAAGAATAAAATATAAATAAATTCAAAATTTTGGGAATTTTATTTCATAAAAAAATCTCATCATACAAGAAGTGGAGATTGCTTCATATTTTTCTAAGTGCTGATACAAGGAAATACATTAAAGTTCTAAATCCTAAGGGATTACATTAAAGTATCTATCCTAAATCCTAAGAGCATCTAAAGGTCTTCATGTTGTCTTTGAACTTCTCCACGAATCCTCAGCTAACCTGCACATCAAAAGAAAACAAACAGTACAGAAAAGTGTTAGAAGTTTTTTGACACTCTCAGAACAATGTCATCATCGAGTGCCGGGAGTGGCACAACCGAAGCTGCGTCCTACCCCCGTTACCGATCCGCGCCGTGGGCGTCAGATCAGGTAATACCTGTCTTATCGATACGGGACATCCGAGAGATAGAAAAAATAAATGAAGTGGGACTGATTCGTTTTGCCGCGATTGGATTTCCAAACTGATACGAGAATAAGGCAACATAGGCAAGTTTTGACTCAGACCCGGATGCCGGCAGGTCTGAGCCACCTTGGTTCCAAAACTTCCAACACCTGAAAAGCCACAAGCATCATCAGAACTCAAAGCATAAACAAAACCAGGAAGGGGCTCGCGCCAATACAGGTATGAATAGCCACCAAAGAAAACAAATCTGTACCAAACAGAATGAAGACCCAGGGTCCAGCAGAATGAAAATCAAGTTCGAAATAGAACAAGAGAAGCCAAACTATGGCATCAAGTTGCACAAAAAGAAAATAAACCATCAAACGATGCAAGTTCATGTGCAAAGGTCCTACCAATCTGTCATAATATTCAGCAGAATCCAAAGAAGTGCAACAGCTCTCAACCAAACAAGAGAGTTCACCTCATAAAAATCAGAAGTGAATAAACGGACTGCACATCCAAATATGATGCTTAAAGCGCCTCAACAAGAATGAGAAACAAGGCAAGGTGTCCATCCTGAAAGAAAAAAAAGAAAAGTAAGTGCTAGTGATCGGGATTGAATCAAAACAAAATCGCATCAGGAATCAAATCAGTATCTAAATTCCCCAAAAGCAATCCAATTCGCAAATGGAAAGTTTCGAGTCAGGTCCAAATCATATCCCATTGGAACTCAATCTGGGAAAAATCAAAACAAGTCAAAATGAATCCATCAAGAAATCCCGTGAATTAATGCCAATCAATCCAATCTGAAGGCAAATCATATCAGAAAATAATAGAGATTTAGATTTGATGTCAATCCTAAAGCAGATCAAAACAAATCAGTTCAGGTTATTAAATCGAACAGGGTCAGAAGAATCAGTTGGAAATCAGAGACCAATCAAATCCTAAAAGGAGAAATAGGATTCAATCATGTATCAGCAAGAACCAAATCGTATCCCATTGGAACGCATTTTGGATCAATCAACGAATTAGTATCAAATTCATACCAGAAAAATGAATTGAGATCCCAATCGTATCAGAAAGCATCGCATTAGAACTCAATCTGGAAAATAAAAATCAAATAATATCACCACAAAATCAAATCTCAGAATAACGCAAGTTTAAGGCCCAAAAAGAGAGATTATAAATAGGAGAATACAACCTGATGCGAGAGGAGAGTTGAAACCCTAGAAGGTAACTGCGAGAGAGAGAACGAAGAAAGCCCAGATCGCGGAGAAACCCTAGCGAAGAAGTCGCACGCAGAAAACCCTAAACAGCGTGAGCTCAGACGAGGCGATCGTCATCATCGCTCAGAGAGATCACCATCACCAAACGCGAATCATTGCCCAGAAAGATCACCTTCATCGTTCGCGAAGAACGACGGGCAATCCAACGGCCCAACCCCTCCTCCTTTTTATTTTTTTTTCTTTATTTCATTTTGTTTTATTTAATTTGTTTATGTTTTAAAAAAAAAACTACATTAACATTTTAATTTTCATAATGTAAAAAAAATCTAAAAAAAAATAATATAAAATTTTATTTTTGTAATTATAAAAGAAAAACTTTTTTAAAAAAAATAATAAATGAATATTAAAAATAAATTGAAATCTTTTTATAAACTTAAAACTCTTGTAAATATAAAATAATGAAAAACTCCTTTTTTAAAAAAATGCAAAAAATAAGATCTTTTTAAAAAAAAATTCTTTTATAAGTTAAATCATTAAAAATCAAATAAAACAATCTCGAGTTTGTATCTCATTTTCTTCCTTGCCTCGTAGTTCATCTGATAACTGGTTGACCATGCCTACTAACGGGTGTTCATTTTTTGCAGTTCACATTTAGTGTTTTGAGTTTTCATTTAAGTTTCGTTCATATTTGTATCTGTATCTCAATTGTAATCTCGCGAACCTAATAATCGCGTTTACTTTTCGCATTTAATTTCTGCTGATGTATGATTTAAATTTCTGCTGATGTATCGCAATATTTCTGTCACCTTACGCATCCGAAGGAATTAGGTCTAGCATTTGACCGCCGTGTCAATAGTCCTCTATTTCAAATCCTCAAAACTACAAACTACAAACCCTAATTTTCACAAATGCCTCGCCGCAGGCAAAATTATAATTTTACCCCTAGCATTAGGTCAAAGAGCCGCCGCGCTCATTTTAGGGTTTCCCGCCGCGGAATCCCTAACCTAATTTAACCCTAATTACCACTTAACATTTCAACGTAGAGATTTGGAGTTCCTACACTCCACGTAAGCGTGTCCTTAAGACATGTTTATTCCCCTTGAGACCTTGACCACAGTCAAGAAGTCTCTAACCTCCCTTTTGAGGGGAACTACGATTACTCTGATTCCACTCCCGTAAGGATACGTAGGCACAAGATGCGATGTCTTGCCGAGTAAACTTAGAATTAACCCCTTAGGTCTCCTTTCTCACTTTTAATCCCTTTGTATATATACCTTAAGCAAATAAGTAAAGAAAATAGTAAACATTTGAACAAAAGGTTCCTGTAGAGTACTACAGAAGTTTAGGGTGCTAATACCTTCCCTAAATTTAACCAACCCCCGAACCCTAGATCTTTCCCCGCATTGTGTTTACGATGCAAAATAGGTTTTCCCTCTTTTGACCTTTTCCTTCGGATAAATCAAAGAGCGGTTGTGAATTGAATTGCGATTCAAACTCATTAATAGTTTGTGATCCTATTTCCACCGCAACAGAAAATGGCGACTTCACTGGGGACCGTCTTAACTTTTGAGGGTTATCCCTAACTTGTTCCTATTTATTACTATCTGTGTTATTGATCATTTGCATGTATATATTCGCGCTCTGATTTGGGATCGTTCCTTGTGTTGTGAGATAAGTCCTACGCCCGGACTAGTGACATTATTATAGGATGGGGATATATTCGATGAGGCTTATAGGGAGTGAATCCCGACCAAGCTGATTCGAGAATCACCGCTCAGTTGAGACCCTTTCGAAAATGGTTCGGTTGAACGAGTAATCGTAAAAACTTTTTCCATGGTCGATTGGAGTCTGTGATATTGGGGACCGTAGTACCTTAACACCACCTTGGCCTTATTTAGGACGTAGTGCAGGAGCTATGTGGGAGTAATCCTACAACGGCTGCTACGCGATACTACACTCAAAAGAGGTTCTCTTGAGAATATTATTAACCCCCGAGTCAGTCGGAAGGTTGATAATATCCGAAAGATGGGCTGATGACTTTGGGCACTTTATAGAACCTTGTTCGGCAGGTACAACTAACCTATAGTACACTCCTTTTGGGATGGGTAGACCTTGACTCCGCTCACGTTCCTTTAACCTAGGACTTTGTGTGTTTTCATGCATTGCATCCATAAAGCATCTCATTGCATTGTATTTCATGGAATTCAAATATCATTTATGGATATCGTGGGATACCATAAATAAAAAAAAAATAATAAAATGAAAAAACAAGAAAAAGATTTCTTTGGTACCCCACGACATTCGTAAATTGTTTGAATTCCATGAAATCTTTTTTGCATTCACATTTTAGCATCATACCTTTGCATTGCATGTGTCTCCCGATTTCTCATACTCGGTTCTCTCGCCCTCCAGTTTTGTCACCCTGAGTTCTCTGCATCAATACGACCCTTCAAAAGAATGGAAGATCAAAACCAAGAGATCAACCGTGTCAGCCATGAATTCGAAGATCTTCGAGGAAGTGTAGGGCAGATTTTGGAGATGTTACGAGCTCTTAGTGTGAAGGTGGATGCTCAGTCTACTGTTGTTTCTAAGACTAATACCGTTATGGAACCTCAACCAGCTGTTACTGTCGAGAATGTACCTCCTCACGGTCCTCAATCCGGTTTGGTGCCTCCCAGTGCTCGACCAGTTCGACGAGCTACCCCTCCAAAGTGCAAAACTCCTAACTCCGACCATGGTAAAGGACCTACACGTTCAAGGAACCGCAAAAAGCATACTCATCAACCTTTACAATATCAGCAGAGTTATGTTCAAGGTTATCCGTTTCTATATGTTCAACAACCCTATGTAGCTACTGTTGCACCTCCTTTCGATCAGCAGTTTCCTACATGCCAGCCTGTACAGTCAGCTCCGGTATATCAGGCACCAGTTCATCAACAACCTTCCGGTTATTCGCCTATGCAAGTTCCTGTCGACAGTCAGCGAGTGCCCAACGCTCCTGTTCACCAGCAATCACAGGATCAAGTTCCTTATCCCCGTAAGAGTCAGTATAAGCCTTGTCCTCCAATTCCGATGACTTTCACTGAGTTATACCCCCATTTGGTACAACAAGGTATGATTACCACCCGTGCTTTGGGTCCTCCACCTAATCCATTACCTGCAAGTCACAACGCTACCGCTCATTGTTTATTTCATGAGGGTGCGCCCGACCATGATCTAGAGAATTGCTATGCTCTTAAGAAGGTTGTCAGAAATTTGCTAGAAACGAAGAAGTTGTCTTTTAGCGATGCTCAGCTGAAGATCGAGACTCCTCTCGGGGTCCCTCACTTGTCGAGTTCGAATTCTGCAAAGTATGTTGACCTCTCAGCAAATCAGCCGAATCCAGTAATTATTCAAAGGCCTAGCTCGCTTCATTTCAGTAACCCTCAAGATGATATGACCGGGATCAACAAAGAATCTGGGAAAGTTATTTTGAAGCAACGACTGAAAACTGTTGAAGATGCGACCAGCGTAACTGGGGCAAGCCATAACGGCTCACAGTGATCGTAAACCCGACGTCCCTTCCATTGAGGCTCCGCCAAAGGAAACTGTTACTCTCTAATGCAAGATTTCATAAACATTTAGAAGGATTTTTCCGACAGTTCATTTGTTTATTTATATGCATTTCTCTTTGATTAAGCATATTTAGCATGTACGAACTTGTTTATCTTTGATTAATTAATGCAACGCATATGTTTGTCTTGAATAAATCCATTCGTTTCACTCATTCAAAACATATTTTTCATAAATCATAATGCCAACTTTACCCGATCTCTTGTTCTGATGGAGAATTGGGAGGAGGATGACGAACCTAAAACGTCAGATTTCTTGTCGTATGCTTTCAATTAAAACCCGCTGATGATGTAAGGCATTGTTTCAAATCCCATACACTGGAGATATAAGGATGATAATCCCTCGTTAACCTCTTTGAGCCTTGAAGTAGGAGTTTTTCTTTCTTTTAAGAACCTTCATCCTAACCTGGGGCAGGGTAGGTCTCAGTTAAACCGATTGAGCGCTTAGACTCTAAAAAAGGAAGACAAACCTTCGAGAATTTATCCTTAGCATCTTAAGAAGTCCAATACAATGACTATCCCTCGGTTACCTAAGGAGTGGGGCAGTCACGAGCCTTTCAAAAGATTTACACGACTTGTGCATAAAAGAATATTCAAAAAAAATAAGAGCCCGTTAAGTCAAAACCTATGAAGGAGACTTAGGCAAAACTAGGGCATCCCGCTGGACTCCAAAGTCAGATCAAAAGACGTTGTCCAGGCAAAAGTTAGGGAATAAAAGCAAAGAGGGTACAATAAATAATCCCTAGTAAAGAACAAGATCGTGTGACCAATTGCCATTAGAAATAGGTGAGTGACTGCCATGTCCAAAGCCTTGATAAATTCTCAACCATAGCAAATCCGCTTGAGATATGAGCGTTCGTATCCGGTTAACTGAATTAGGATTGGAGAACATCTCGAAGAATGGGTGGGTACAAATATAACTTTGAGCCTTTATCCTTTGTTTCTTAAACCGTGAACCGAGCCACGATACAACCTTTAAAAGACCTAATTGAAGTAGGACTTCGGTTGAAAGCATACTCGACAAGATCACGTTTCCTGACTCCTACGAGCTATGCTCAGAAGAAATTCATGTTGGCATTATAATTAAAACTTATATCCTGACTAGTGATTTCGGTCACAAGTTATTGCGATATCTTTTTCAAAACAAAAATTCAAGACAAATATATGTGTGCATTGACAAGCTCAGGATAGGCATTTCAGGCATGATGACTTTGCTTGATATCTTAGAGATCTATATATGGCCATAATCCATGGAACTTGAAGATCCTGCTAAACAGGGGCAGGCGGTTTCCCAGTTCGCTTACCAACGCGAGGCTGACGTTCTTAAGAGCTATTTCTCAAAGATTTCATCGTGACACGATTAATTTGTGCCAGTTACGTCGAGACCTGACGAATCTCTCAAAGAGTTTGGAAACAGGGGGGCAACCAGACTCCGTGTTCTCTATAAAATCCTCTTGAGATGACCCTGCCACGCAACGCAAGTGTCCTGGGGCACCATGTTTTTTAAAGAAACAAATGGCGACTACTGTAAGGTCCTTCAAGATCAAGGCCATGTGGTTTCACAATTTTTTCGTGCACCCGAGGGATTTTACTCACAGCGGCCTTCATTCCCCAATAAACCTCAGTGTTGCAACAGACTCCTAAACTATTGCCTCTTCATAGTCCCCAGAGAGACTATAAGCTGACAACTTTTTCTTGGGTAACTCGAAAGTGTCCCTCAGGTTTTCTTCTCCCCATGTGAAGACGTGATACTGGGCACCCAAGCAGATTACCTTCTCCCCAGAGAATTCAGAACTTTAAAACCAAATTTGGTTCTACCATTGATCTTTCTTACCCATGATTGACGTATTGGTTGCAGAGAACGCAGGGTATTTCCGTCGAGATGTTTATTTCATCTCTCGTCCCGTCTCTAGTCTGTTTCGTCAGCATACGCAAGGGCATGAGCATCACATGCCTATTTCATTACATATTCATTATATATTCATTACATATTCATTACATACTCATTACATACTCATTTCATAACATCTTGCATACATAAACATTAACATACATTCACATTAACATATGCATCAACATATGCGTTAGCATTCACAGGTTCATTGCGTCTCTATCATTGGTCGTTACCGCCGAGTAACTGGGTTCGTCCATTCTCTCCAAATAGATTGTCAGCCCTAAGCATAAAATACTTACTTGTTTCCAGTTTCCCCACAGAGCTCGATCCTCGTGGATGACGGTTACTTCAGCTAACTTTCCTCGCCAGGATAAGATATCTACCCTTCGGGTTCATTCCCTCGATGGAGTTTTGATTTCCAGTCTTCTTTCTAGCTCGATCCTAGATTGAATCTCAGTCTTGTCGGTCGTCAATCCCAACCGGACGTGCATTTATTTTGCACCATCTAAAGATTTTCACCATACCATAACGGATACGCGACTGTTCTCGCCCGAGAAGGTTATTACTGTACCCGGACGTGCATTTATTTTGCACTATCTTTCAAGAAAACCAACTACAATCCTTTACAGATACACGCCAGTTCACGCCTGGAAAATCTATCATTACAACACTACAACACTTTACAATCCTACATCTTACAACATCGGTACAACACTTTACATCTTACAACATCGGTATACAACATTTCTCACCTAAGAAGCCGATCCTATCTTCGTTATGACTCGCAGCAAATGGCCATCTCCATGGAGCAGTTGGGCTTCCATTTACCTGTCGTCTTGAAGTATAGGAGGTATGAACCAAATCGTATTCAGGAGAGCACGATCTTGAGATACGGGGAGGTTTGAGCGGAATCATATTCAGGAGAGCACGATTCTGAAGTTATGAAGAAGTTCATTTATCCTTTAGTAAAAGAAGGAGCGGAATCATATTCAGGAGAGCACGATTCTGAGTTATGAGGAAGTTCAATTGGCCGTTTTTCAGGAGGGCACGATTCTGAAAAATGAGGAAATTTCAAGAGCCGAATCATATTCAGGAGAACACGAGTCTGAGTTATGAGGAAGTTCGATTATCCATTTTCATATTCAGGAGAGCACGATTCTGAAGTACGAAGAATTTCATTTGCAAGAAACAACCAAATCATATTCAGGAGAGCACGATTCTGAGTTATGAGGAAGTTCAATTAGCCATTTTCATAGTCAGGAGAGCACGATTCTGAAGTATGGAGAGTTTCATTTACACGAGAAAGCCGAATCATATTCAGGAGAGCACGATTCTGAGGTATGATGAAGTTCAGTTTACCCTTTTTATGTTCAGGAGAGCACGATCTTGAAGCATAGAGAAGTTTATTTATCCTTCAGTAAGAGAAAAAATCAGAATCGTATTCCAGGCATCGACCCTAAATGCGAGAAGATTTATTTATCAGATAAGCAGCAGCCTCTTTATTTGAGTGCTTATCCATTTTGGCATATAAGTCCCTCCCAATGATGAGTAACAATTCTCCCGCGAGAAGCTTATCAGGGCATTTCCCATCAAAGTCCATTTATTTTGGCATACAGCTGGTCTTTACCCTGTATATTTGTTACGGAGTTCCGAAAGGTCCGTTTGATCCTGTCACGAGAGATAGTTTACAGAAGTTTGGATGTTATTCTTTGCTCAATACTCCAGCATTTTGTAATCGATCTTACAATCGTACAGTTTTATTTTTAAGATTCCCCCAGTGGAGGCCGTCTCACAGGTGCCATCTCCATTTGAGAATCTCGTTCCCGTTCTAAAAATGACAATTGGTCGTGTTCGCACCAGTTGACCATCATTTTAGAATTCCCCGGTGTTGTGCTGTGTCCCAGCGTGTCGTTTTCCCCAGTATGTTCTTCTCGTAGCGTCTGCCTCGTAGCGCTTGTCATCATTTTCATATTCATCAGCATACGCATCATATCATATTCATATCATCTGCATTAAGCGGTCCTCGCTTTGCCCATGGCATTGCATACCGTCGCATATAAGGGCAAAATTTTCGGTTATCTATATTTAAATCTCTCCACCACGATTCCTCGAGTCTTTGTCACTCAAATCGTCCGGTGTAGCTATTTAAATAGGGGCAACTGTAATACCCCAAATTTTACCCTTATATTTAGTCAGTCATTTCGCATATCATCTCATATGTACATTTGCTAACCACTAACAAGTTATGAAGGTGTTTGTTTTGCAGATTTGGTCCCAGGGGTATTTTGGTCATTTTACACAAATTCTACCAATTCCTTGAAGACGGGCTGTTATTAAAATTCTGAGGCGTTTGATACGTTATGGTTTTGAGGCATTTATCTATCACCAGGTCTGATCATATCAAGATCTTAGCAGTTGGTCGGTGGAATTTAATTATGAGTAGTGTTGAAACTGTTGTGATTATGGTGCACCTCCGTGTTTGGTTATGAAACGTTTGGTCAACATTTAGATGGGATTTTAAACAGATGATGAGGTCAGAATTACAAATGAGATGAGTGCACCAATAAGAATACCACTTGGGAGTGTTTATGTTTTATGACTATGAATTTAAATACTTGTGGATTTATTCACAATTGTTTATATTTCTTAACTAAGAATAAAATATAAATAAATTCAAAATTTTGGGAATTTTATTTCATAAAAAAATCTCATCATACAAGAAGTGGAGATTGCTTCATATTTTTCTAAGTGCTGATACAAGGAAATACATTAAAGTTCTAAATCCTAAGGGATTACATTAAAGTATCTATCCTAAATCCTAAGAGCATCTAAAGGTCTTCATGTTGTCTTTGAACTTCTCCACGAATCCTCAGCTAACCTGCACATCAAAAGAAAACAAACAGTACAGAAAAGTGTTAGAAGTTTTTTGACACTCTCAGAACAATGTCATCATCGAGTGCCGGGAGTGGCACAACCGAAGCTGCGTCCTACCCCCGTTACCGATCCGCGCCGTGGGCGTCAGATCAGGTAATACCTGTCTTATCGATACGGGACATCCGAGAGATAGAAAAAATAAATGAAGTGGGACTGATTCGTTTTGCCGCGATTGGATTTCCAAACTGATACGAGAATAAGGCAACATAGGCAAGTTTTGACTCAGACCTGGATGCCGGCAGGTCTGAGCCACCTTGGTTCCAAAACTTCCAACACCTGAAAAGCCACAAACATCATCAGAACTCAAAGCATAAACAAAACCAGGAAGGGGCTCGCGCCAATACAGGTATGAATAGCCACCAAAGAAAACAAATCTGTACCAAACAGAATGAAGACCCAGGGTCCAGCAGAATGAAAATCAAGTTCGAAATAGAACAAGAGAAGCCAAACTATGGCATCAAGTTGCACAAAAAGAAAATAAACCATCAAACGATGCAAGTTCATGTGCAAAGGTCCTACCAATCTGTCATAATATTCAGCAGAATCCAAAGAAGCGCAACAGCTCTCAACCAAACAAGAGAGTTCACCTCATAAAAATCAGAAGTGAATAAACGGACTGCACATCCAAATATGATGCTTAAAGCGCCTCAACAAGAATGAGAAACAAGGCAAGGTGTCCATCCTGAAAGAAAAAAAAGAAAAGTAAGTGCTAGTGATCGGGATTGAATCAAAACAAAATCGCATCAGGAATCAAATCAGTATCTAAATTCCCCAAAAGCAATCCAATTCGCAAATGGAAAGTTTCGAGTGAGGTCCAAATCATATCCCATTGGAACTCAATCTGGGAAAAATCAAAACAAGTCAAAATGAATCCATCAAGAAATCCCGTGAATTAATGCCAATCAATCCAATCTGAAGGCAAATCATATCAGAAAATAATAGAGATTTAGATTTGATGTCAATCCTAAAGCAGATCAAAACAAATCAGTTCAGGTTATTAAATCGAACAGGGTCAGAAGAATCAATTGGAAATCAGAGACCAATCAAATCCTAAAAGGAGAAATAGGATTCAATCATGTATCAGCAAGAACCAAATCGTATCCCATTGGAACGCATTTTGGATCAATCAACGAATTAGTATCAAATTCATACCAGAAAAATGAATTGAGATCCCAATCGTATCAGAAAGCATCGCATTAGAACTCAATCTGGAAAATCAAAATCAAATAATATCACCACAAAATCAAATCTCAGAATAACGCAAGTTTAAGGCCCAAAAAGAGAGATTATAAATAGGAGAATACAACCTGATGCGAGAGGAGAGTTGAAACCCTAGAAGGTAACTGCGAGAGAGAGAACGAAGAACGCCCAGATCGTGGAGAAACCCTAGCGAAGAAGTCGCACGCAGAAAACCCTAAACAACGTGAGCTCAGACGAGGCGATCGTCATCATCGCTCAGAGAGATCACCATCACCAAACGCGAATCATTGCCCAGAAAGATCACCTTCATCGTTCGCGAAGAACGACGGGCAATCCAACGGCCCAACCCCTCCTCCTTTTTATTTTTTTTTCTTTATTTCATTTTGTTTTATTTAATTTGTTTATGTTTTAAAAAAAAAACTACATTAACATTTTAATTTTCATAATGTAAAAAAAATCTAAAAAAAAATAATATAACATTTTAGTTTTGTAATTATAAAAGAAAAACTTTTTTAAAAAAAATAATAAATGAATATTAAAAATAAATTGAAATCTTTTTATAAACTTAAAACTCTTGTAAATATAAAATAATGAAAAACTCCTTTTTTTAAAAAATGCAAAAAATAAGATCTTTTTTTAAAAAAAATTCTTTTATAAGTTAAATCATTAAAAATCAAATAAAACAATCTCGAGTTTGTATCTCATTTTCTTCCTTGCCTCGTAGTTCATCTGATAACTGGTTGACCATGCCTACTAACGGGTGTTCATTTTTTGCAGTTCACATTTAGTGTTTTGAGTTTTCATTTAAGTTTCGTTCATATTTGTATCTGTATCTCAATTGTAATCTCGCGAACCTAATAATCGCGTTTACTTTTCGCATTTAATTTCTGCTGATGTATGATTTAAATTTCTGCTGATGTATCGCAATATTTTTGTCACCTTACGCATCCGAAGGAATTAGGTCTAGCATTTGACCGCTGTGTCAATAGTCCTCAATTTCAAATCCTCAAAACTACAAACTACAAACCCTAATTTTCACAAATGCCTCGCCGCAGGCAAAATTATAATTTTACCCCTAGCATTAGGTCAAAGAGCCGCCGCGCTCATTTTAGGGTTTCCCGCCGCGGAATCCCTAACCTAATTTAACCCTAATTACCACTTAACATTTCAACGTAGAGATTTGGAGTTCCTACACTCCACGTAAGCGTGTCCTTAAGACTTGTTTATTCCCCTTGAGACCTTGACCACAGTCAAGAAGTCTCTAACCTCCCTTTTGAGGGGAACTACGATTACTCTGATTCCACTCCCGTAAGGATACGTAGGCACAAGATGCGATGTCTTGCCGAGTAAACTTAGAATTAACCCCTTAGGTCTCCTTTCTCACTTTTAATCCCTTTGTATATATACCTTAAGCAAATAAGTAAAGAAAATAGTAAACATTTGAACAAAAGGTTCCTGTAGAGTACTACAGAAGTTTAGGGTGCTAATACCTTCCCTAGATTTAACCAACCCCCGAACCCTAGATCTTTCCCCGCATTGTGTTTACGATGCAAAATAGGTTTTCCCTCTTTTGACCTTTTCCTTCGGATAAATCAAAGAGCGGTTGTGAATTGAATTGCGATTCAAACTCATTAATAGTTTGTGATCCTATTTCCACCGCAACAGATAGGTTTGGACAAAAATTAGGGATAAAAAGAAAAGATGTAAACCCTTAAAGTTGAAAACCTGAAAAGGCGACTTTGGCAAAAATGGGTATCCCGGTGAATCGAAAACCCGCAAGGGCGATTCAGGCAAAAGTTAGGGATTTGAAAAGCAAACAACTGCGGTCTGTGTATTGGTCTTCAGAATATAGTGGATTATGGGAGAACCCACAGGAAATCGTTCAAGTCAATCTCTTCTGAAGATGAAGCATCAGAGTCATGCGGGTTATAGATGAGTCGTCCCATGGTGGTTGTCTGTACCATATTGCCAACATTTTGTATATCTGTGCATTTCTTATTTGTCTTTGTGATAACACGAAATCGTATATATATTTTGATGCATAATTCAACTGATGTTTAACTGTTTTCGATCCGATTTCGGGTTATTTCCGTGTTATTTGTCTGATACTTTGCAGGTATTTGATGATCATGTCTAAACAAGGCAATATGAAGAAAAGAAGCAATCTCAGATGAAATATGGACGAAAACCGGATGAAAACCACATGAAAAACGCAGAATGCAGATTTTGCTGCTGTGACGACCGTCACAGCTCCATGACGACCGTTACACGGGTGACGACCGTCACACACCGTGACGACCGTCATGCAGGAAAAAACGCCCCACTACAAATGCACGTGAAAGAAGCAGTTCCAAGTCCCAAATAGTGGACCACTACTCCCTGATAATTCTTCCTCAAAATCCACCTTCTTCAAGTTATAACCGTTAGAATTCCATTTCTATAAAAAGGGAAGAAGGGGAGCAGAGAAAGAGGGCGGCATTCAGACAACGAAGTGCTGCCAATTTATCTTCAGAGCAACCTTTCCAGTTCTTCTATTCTTATTTATTTCTCTTTTCTTTTTCTGCATTCCTTTGATATTCTGTAATTCTTATTTCCCTTGTACGATCAATTGGCACAAAGACCAGAATCCTGCCAACATTTGTGGAGGATCTGCCCAAAGGTCAATTGGAATATTTACAGGTTTCTCATTTTAATCGTAATTCCAGTTTTCATTATGATGCATGCTATTATTTATTGTTTTTATTTATGTTTTACCTTTCCCAAATCCATGTCTAGCTAAATCAAAGTAATCGATATGTAATAATAATTCGGAAGGGATTTGATAATAACCGGTTGAAAACTATCTTTTTCAAAAGTTGTTTATGGTCTGAGTGTTTAAATTAATTTACTGAATAAACTTCGTCGCGAAAGCGAGAACTTATTTAAAAGTAGTTTTGCCACGAAAGTGGGAAATTAATTAAGGTACGAACCAACAAGCGAAAGCTGCGGCAAGACCAGATAGTAAATACTAGTCATTCGTTTTAATAACAGCGAAAGTACTTTAAAATGAATTAGAACTTAGAGATTTCCAAAAAATAGTTTTAACCCCGAATGGGACACGAAAGCGTACGTTTGGCCCTTTGAATTATGATTAGCGTCAATAACCATCGTGAGACGAGAGTCTTGAGATCACTATTTTCTGCTTAAATAAACTCTGAAAAATATTTCATATACCGGTAACTTGTCAAATCCCCGAAGAACATAATTAATACATATCGATTCACGTAATTATAATTTAAATAACATTTTTAGTTCCCTTTAGTGACAATCTTATTCCCTTAAGCATTATCTACCTAGCTAAACATAGTAACTCCCGAGAACACTAGTTTGATTACGAGTCCCTGTGGGATCGATATCTATTATTACTACGCGATAGACTGTGCACTTGCAGTTAAGTTGTATTAGACATAGAAAGTCGCGATCAAGTTTTTGGCACCGTTGCCGGGGACCCGTTTAGTCAATAGTGTAACCTTCTGTTACGTCGTATAGACTAGGTTAATTATTTTCATTTTTCCTTTACTAGTGCTGTCGATTGTATGCCAAGTAATCGCCCACAAGGCGATATCTTGAAACCTTCAGTCGCAGAACTAGAGCGCTTCTTACATCTAAGAAGCCGAATCATTGAGTACCAACTCAAACATAACATTCCCGATCCTCTCACTCCCATTCCCAAATCTGAAGAAGAATCAAACATGGCTGAAGGACCTCCAAACAAACCGCTGAAGGCATACGCTACACCCTCTCAGATGGAGCCTAGAAGTAGCATTGCTGCCCCAGCTATTACTCGAAACGATTTTGAGCTAAAACCATCATTGCTGTCAGCTGTACAACAAAACCAATTCTCAGGAAATGTAACTGAGGATCCAAACAAACATTTAACGAAGTTTGTACAATACGCAGACACAGTGAAAGCAAATGGAGTAACTCCAGACGCGATAAGACTTCGTCTTTTCCCATTCTCTCTTAGAGACAGAGCGTGGACATGGTTACAATCTTTACCATCCAACTCCGTTACGACGTGGGAACAATTGAAGAACGTCTTCTTAGCGAGATATTTTCTGCCAAGCAAAACTGCTATGCTTAGAGCTCAAATCAACGGATTTCGATAAAAAAGATACTGAATCTCTTTACGAAGCATGGGAACGATTCAAAGATATGATGAGAACATGTCCTCACCACGGTCTAGAAGACTGGGTGACAATCCATACTTTCTATAATGGGCTTTTATACAATACCAGATTGACAATAGACGTTGCCGCGGGCGGTGCACTTATGGATAAGCCATACGACGAAGCCTATCAACTAATCGAAAACATGTCTCAGAACCACTGCCAATGGGGAGGTGAACGCACTCCAACAGAGAAAACCACAGCGAAAGGTGGGATGTACGAGATCAGCAGCCTTGAGAAGTTCAACGCTAAAGTAGATGCTCTAGCACAGAAGATAGACAGTCTGACTGTTAACCCCACTGCAACTGTCGCTGCCGTAACTCCAAACTGCGAGTTATGCGGAAGCACCACTCACAATGCGCCCGAATGCCCATTGCTAGCCGGAATCCCACCAGATCAAGTAAATTATGCTCAAGGAAATCCCTACGCAAATACCTATAACCCAGGTTGGCGAAACCATCCAAACTTTTCTTACAAAAGCGATAATGTATTGCAAATGCCTATTGCTCCACCAGGATATCAGAAACCAGCTGCTGCTCAGACTGCACCTAGGAAATCAAACCTCGAGTTGATGATGGAAAAATTCATAGCTACTCAAGCTCAAACAAACAAAGAATTCCTGAATCAAAACATACACACTAGCGAGCAAATTAAACAGTTGACCGGAAAAGTAGACGCTTTAGCCACCCACAACAAAATGTTAGAAACACAGATATCACAAGTGGCTCAACAACAAGCCTCTGCTGCCGCACCCGCTGGCACGTTTCCTGGACAACCCGAACAGAATCCAAAAGGTCAAGCAAATGCTGTCATATTAAGAAGTGAAAAAGAATTGGACGAACCGATCGATCCGAGGACCGAAAACTCAGCCATGCAACAAAAACCAACTGAACAAGCAGAAAAGGAATCTGAGTTAGAGAAGAAGGAAGACAACGAGAAGGAGGATACCGCAAGTGAAAAAACTCAAGCACCTCCAGCGCCATATAAACCACCTATCCCTTATCCTCAAAGATTAATAAACTCCAAAACTTCAGGACAGTTTAAGAAATTTGTAGAGCTCCTTAAACAGTTGAATATCACTATTCCTTTTACAGAAGCGATAACTCAAATGCCGTCATACGCTAAATTTCTCAAAGAAATCCTGTCAAATAAGAGAAAGATCGAGGATAACGAAACAGTTACACTTACTGCAGAGTGTAGCGCTATTATTCAAAACCGCATGCCTCCTAAATTAAAAGACCCAGGTAGTTTCTCCATACCCTGCGTCATAGGAAAGTTCGTAATAGACAAAGCTTTATGCGATTTAGGAGCCAGTATCAGTGTTATGCCTTTATCTATATGCAAAAAGCTGAATATGGGAGACCTAAGACCAACCAAAATGTCCGTACAATTAGCTGACCTATCAGTAAAATACCCCGTCGGAATACTGGAAAACGTTCCAGTACGCATAGGACAATTCTACATCCCAACCGACTTCATAATCATGGACATCAAGGAGGACACTGTTACCCCACTTATCCTAGGAAGACCGTTCCTAGCTACAACCGGAGCTATTATAGACGTGAAGAAAGGAAGGCTAACATTCGAAGTAGGAGAAGAAAAGATAGAGTTCATTCTCACCAAGTTCTTACAAGCACCAGCCATAGACGATACTTGCTATTTAGTAGATGAAATTGACGAATGCATAAGAGAACTTGAAAATGAAGAGACCACGTATTCAGAAATAATAAAGATTCAAATACCCGATATTTCTGAAGACGATGATTGGCGTAAACCGTATAAAGACGACAGCCTAAGCGAAAGCTTAGCACTGACCCCAAACCATATGCCAGGTCCGAAGAACCCATCTTTAGAACTTAAAACACTACCCAAAAACCTTAGATATAAATTCCTAGACGATGAACTAAAAAGACCAGTGATAGTCAACGCCGACTTAGGACAACCAGAAACCGAAAAGCTATTAGAAGTCCTAAAGAAGTACCCCACTGCGTTAGGCTATAACATAAGCGATCTAAAAGGTATAAGCCCTTCAATCTGTATGCATCGAATTACAATAGAGGAAGACTCTAAAACCTCTAGAGAGCATCAAAGAAGACTGAACCCTATCCTAAGCACTGTAGTCAGAGATGAAGTAAAGAAATTGCTAGATGCAGGAATCATCTATCCAATCTCCGATAGTGAGTGGGTTAGCCCAGTTCATGTCGTACCAAAGAAAGGAGGAGTCACAGTAGTTAAAAACGAAAAAGGCGAATCGATAACAAAAAGAGTCGTGACTGGAAGCAGAATGTGCATTGATTATAGGAAGCTTAACAAGGCCACACGAAAAGATCACTTCCCGTTACCCTTCATAGACCAAATGTTGGAAAGATTAGCAAAACATTCATATTTCTGCTATCTAGATGGCTATTCAGGATTTTTCCAAATTCCCATTCATCCTGATGACCAAGAAAAGACTACATTCACCTGTCCTTATGGTACTTTTGCTTACCGCCGAATGCCGTTCGGATTCTGTAATGCTCCAGCAACCTTCCAAAGATGCATGATGGCAATCTTCGCAGATTTCATAGATGACATCATGGAAGTATTTATGGACGATTTCTCGGTATGTGGACAAAGTTTCGAAGGATGCCTACAAAACTTAGAAATGGTATTAGAACGTTGTGTAAAAGTGAACCTCGTCCTAAATTGGGAGAAATGCCATTTTATGGTCCGACAAGGAATAGTTCTAGGACATGTCATATCAAATAAAGGAATTGAGGTCAACAAAGCTAAAATAGAGATTATAAAAGATCTCCAACCTCCAAAATCCGTACGAGAAATACAGAGTTTTCTAGGACATGCCGGTTTCTACCGAAGATTTATAAAAGATTTTTCAAAAATCACAAAACCTTTGACCGGCCTGTTGATGAAAGATGTTGAGTTCGTCTTCGACGACGACTGTCTAAAAGCATTCGAAACATTAAAATCAGCCCTTATCACCACACCGATTATGAAACCACCCGATTGGCGACTACCGTTCGAAATCATGTGTGATGCGAGTGATTATGCCGTAGGCGCAGTTCTAGGACAAAGGAAGGACAAGAAACTCCATGCCATCTACTATGCCAGTAGAACCTTAGATCCTGCCCAAATGAACTACGCTACAACAGAAAAGGAACTTCTAGCAGTTATATTTGCGCTTGACAAATTTCGTTCTTACTTAGTAGGAGCAAAAATTATCATATACACAGACCACGCTGCCATTAGGTACCTAATAAGCAAAAAGGATGCCAAACCAAGACTATTGAGATGGATCTTGTTATTACAAGAGTTTGACTTAGAAATCAAAGATAAGAAAGGAACCGAGAACGTTGTTGCAGATCACTTATCCCGAATAGAAGGCATCAAACATGAACCAGTACCGATAAATGACGATTTCCCGTGCGAACGTCTGATAGCCAAATTAGAAAGTGGCATGCGCAACTCAGTCTCGGAAGATCCAGAATTCGGAAAAGCTGTAGAAGCCGTCTATGCCCAAGTCACATTACCTTGGTATGCTGACATCGTTAATTACCTCGCTGCAGGCGTGCTTCCACCGGATCTCACTTATCAGCAAAAGAAGAAATTCTTCCACGATCTGAAACACTATTATTAGGACGAACCTCTACTCTTCAAGAGAGGGGCCGACAACATATACCGTTGTTGTGTCCCAGAGGAAGAAATAGAAAATATCATTTCCCAATGCCATTCAGCACCATATGGTGGTCATGCTAGTACATCCAAGATGTGCGCTAAGATTCTCCAAGCCGGCTTATTCTGGCCTAACTTCTGGAAAGACGTCCACATCGCTGTGCTAAAATGTGATCGATGCCAACGAACTGGCAACATCTCACGACGCGATGAAATGCCTCAAAAAGGAATCTTAGAGGTAGAAATCTTCGACGTATGGGGAATAGATTTCATGGGACCATTCCCGCCTTCTTTTGGTAATAACTACATACTCGTCGTTGTAGACTATGTGTCTAAATGGATAGAAGTCGTTGCCGCTCCAACAAATGACGCATGAGTAGTAATCAAATTCTTCAAAAACACAATCTTTCCTAGATTCGGTGTACCCAGACTCGTCATTAGTGACGGCGGATCTCACTTTATATCGCGGATATTTGATAAACTTCTTTCTAAATATGGAGTCCGACACCGAGTAGCTACACCCTATCATCCGCAAACTAGCGGACAAGTAGAGGTCTCAAACAGGGAAATAAAACAGATATTGGAAAAGACTGTCGCTACCTCAAGGAAAGATTGGTCATCAAAGCTACATGAAGCTTTATGGGCTTATAGGACCGCTTTTAAGACACCAATAGGTACTACACCCTACAAATTAGTTTACGGTAAATCCTGCCATCTCCCTGTAGAATTAGAGCATAAAGCCTTCTGGGCCATTAAAACACTTAATTTCAACTACACCGAGGCAGGAGAAAAGCGAATCTTGAACTTACACGAATTGGAAGAACTTCGATTAGACGCTTACGAAAATTCCCGTATTTACAAAGAACGAACTAAAAAGTGGCATGATAAACATTCAGTCAAGAAACAATTCAGTGTGGGATACATCGTATTGTTATTCAATTCAAGATTAAAACTCTTCCCAGGTAAACTAAAATCTAGGTGGTCCGGACCTTATGAAGTGACTAAAGTACTTCAGAGTGGAGCTGTCGAAATTACCGATAAGACGAATGCACCGTTTATCGTAAACGGACAACGTCTAAAACATTATAATAAGAACGAAAACAGCCCTCAAGTCTGCAGTATAACATTGCTTGAGCTTCCAGCTCAAACACCCGAGTAGCTTGTCACCAAGCTATCGTCAGGCTTTAGACGTTAAAAACAGCGCTTATTGGGAGGCAACCCAATTTTCCCGCAAATTTTCCTCGTTACTGTATTTCATTTTTATTTAAAATTTTACTTTGAAACCTTAACAAAAATTCTAAACTAAAAATTGCTACTATTTTTACTTTCTTTTATTTTCATATTTTTATTTTATTTTTCTCTTTTGTCTTTTGTTTTTACCGCTTTTTAAAAAATCCTGACTTCAAATTTCTGTTTTAAACTTTTCAGGATTTTAAAAGTCTTCAAACCTTCCTCCTGTTTTTCTCCGACTTACCTGCGAGTATGGCCGAGTACGAATTCACCAAGGTTCATTTTCGAGGACTCGCTCAAAAGGTAAGATTTGCAGCATTAACTGAAAGAGAAATAGCCTTAACGATGTATTATGATAAGTCTACCATGGATAAACTAGGAATCACTAATAGCATCCAATACCTGTTCAATCAACTGGGTTGGGAGAACACTGCTTTGAAAACCCATTTTGCTACCTATAAGGACCTCACCTACGAATTCCTTAGTTCCTTCAGGTACCTACCCAACTATGGTTTTGGATCCAACACAGAGCTGGTCACCTTTAGGATGTTTGGGATGGACCAAACCCATAGCCAGATGTCATTAGCTAACCTCCTAGGATTTCCTAGCGGACCGCATGTGTTCATCAGTGCAGAAGATGACGATATTGATTTTGAACTCAACCAATTCTGGGGTAGAATCACAGGAGACTATCACCCTGAACCAGACAGAATGTATAATGACGAGATTCATAACCCACCTTTCAGATACTTTCATAAGATACTAGCTCACACCCTTTTCGGGAAAGAAGAAAATATTACTACAGTATCTAAAGAAGAGTTATTTATCATGTTCTGTGCTTCTCAGGGCCGTACAGTGAATGCAGTACCTTTCATGATGAGATCTTTCAGACACCTCACTCAGGACCCACAATCACCTATTCTAATAGGAGGCCTCGTGACAATGATTGCCCACGAGCTTGGCCTTAGATTCCACCTAAATGCAAGCACTAGTTTTGGCACTATTCGACCCATGAATATACAGTTCTGCTTTAACTGGTGCATTTTAGGAACTATGGGACCTGGACCTTACGAGTACCTCATCAATGAAAAACCTGTCCAGCTATTCACACTGCCTAAGCATCAGATGACAAGTATCCACAACAAGGACAACTGGCTTTATGAATTGGATGAGCCTATGAGACCTCCTTCACCCCAATCAACACCACAGAACTACATGTACGACAGTGACCACATCTCTGAAGCACACAACTATATGTACTATGAGGATGTTGTATCAGAAGCTGAAGTAGACCCTACGACTCCTCCGCATTACAACACTTATCCTGAGCCTATTCCTGAGGAGACCACCGACAAAATGGATACTGTTCTGCACCGATTGGACAACGTTGACGCAGCTCTAACTACTGTAAAAGACGACATCGCAGGCATACACAGCGAACTCGTAGTCTTCATGGACTTAGTCTGTGACCAGCTCGACTACTACGCACGAAAGTTTGATGAGTTGAAGGCACGAAAAGACTAGATACTAGTTTTAGCATTAGATTTAGTTTAGTTTAGTTTTTTTACTTTCCGTCCGTTTTCAATTGTTTTGATTTTTGCATTGTTAATTTCTTTATGTACTACATTATAATCATTCTAATATCTTGTTATTTCAATTATAGTCTTTATTCATTTATTCTGTTTTTATGTTATTCTTTATTTATTGGCCGCTTTAATACATTGCCATATCAATTATAGGCCTAAAAGTCATTGCAAGAACACCCTCAAAGCAAAATTCTGCGTTCTGCAGATTTTGCTGGTGTGACGACCGTCACAGGAGCCTGACGACCGTCACGCGGGTGACGACCGTCACAGATATGTGACGACCGTCACGAACCCAAAATTGTTATCTGATATAACAGGGGTTGCGTTTTCTCTCCCACTCATCTCCTTTCAACTTCCAATCATCAAAAACTCACACCCCACTCCCTATTTTCGTTTTCCCCACCTTGCACCATATATCCCAACTCCCATCTCAACTTCCTACTACACTTCTGTCACATTTTTCCCACTCCGCAGAACCACCTAAATCCTCAGAACCACCTCAATCCTCCAACAATGGCGAGAAACAACGAAACCCCAGACCTCAGCAACATTGTGTTCAGCGACGGTGACTCCGGAGAAAGACAGCGGGCCAACTACATCGCATTCCATCAACGGTCGCTCCAACCGACTCATTATCCACATATCCCATCGCTCACGGAGCTCGGACTCCTTGAAGGCGTCACTTGGATGCTTCAAAGAGCCGGCATCTGGAACCTCTGCACCAATCCACTGCCGACGTACGAACAACTCACCCTCGAGTTCCTAAGTTCCTTCACCTACGTCACTTCCAGCGGCGACCTCAGCCAACACTCCGGTGCCGCATGCTTCCGGATGTTCGGCACAAACTATCAAGTGAACCAGAACTAAATTGCTGCCATCCTACAACTCCCTCGTGGCGACAATGCTCACCGCCGCCTCACCAATCAGTTCCAGCACGAAGCCTTCGCGCTCTGGTACCAGTTGACCGGCATCAATGCCGATGGTTGGGACTCTCTGCACGCAACACATATTCACAACCCGACCATCCGGTACTTCCACCGAGCATTGAGCAACACCATCTTCGCCCGGGACAACAACCATAAGCTGAACTCGAAAGAGCTCTTCTTCCTCCGCTGTGTCTTCAACAACGAGCCTATTAACGCCGCTCCGTTCCTCCTGGCCCGCATTCAGGCCAACTGCAACCGTGGCTCCAAGCCATTTTACTTTGGCGGGATTGTCACTGCCATTGCACTTGGGCTGAACCTCGGTGACCGCCTCCAGCACCTCCATGCCATTCCCTCGGTGTTCCTTGACACCGACCACTGCAGAGCCTCTCACCTCATCCGTTCCAGAGCCGACGACAAGTACCACCCGGTAGTGCATGGCAAAACCGTCTGAAGCATCATCCTTCCATCACGCACCTGGATACACCCAGAGGATCGTACCAACTGGTTATTTGACCTCACTGCCCCTCCTGCTGCCGCTGCTCCAACTCAGGACCACACCCAAGGTTCTTGCGACGAAATCCAAGCTGAGTTGGACAGACCAGAGAAACCGGAGGCATCACAACCACTTCCTTCCGAAGGTACATCCTACCGCCGCCGCCGCCATCATCCAGAGCCCGACTACTCAGATGCAGACCTCCACCGCTCTTTCGACCAGCAGGCCCAGATACTCGCTATGATGCAGCAGCAAAATCAACAAGCAGAGCATTTCGAAGCTTGGCATCGGACCCAAATGCAACAACTACAAACCGGCCAAGAAACCATTACTGAGAACTTGGCGAATCTGACCTTGCAGTTCGAAGGACTCTGCGACTATGTCTATCATACCGGAGGAATGAGTTTTGAGGACCGAGTTGCCCAAGTCAGAGCCAGAGGACGCGAGCGCGGACGTGACCGAGGCAGAGGCCGTGATTAGTTATCATTTTCCTTATTTGTTTACTATATTTGCAGTTTCTATGTATTTTCATTTCCGTTGTATCTCCCTCTCGCATTCTTTCAAATCAGTGGGGACACTGATTGAGATAGTGTGGGAGCGGAGCGTTTATTTCCCATTCCTGTGTACTTTTATTTTCGTAATTTCTATTCAAACATTTTCTATTTTTAGCAAATAAAGCTCGTTTATATATCCTTTTTCCGTTACCCAAACATCCCCACGTTATTCGAAGTAAACAAAAAATTTTAGTTCGTTCCTCAAAAGCAAAAGCATCACGAGAATGCACCCGAGTTCAAACCAAGTTTTGAAACTCCGAGGAGACGACAATTCTAACAAAACCAGTACCGTCCTGACACCTTAGATCTCCGGTTTATGTGAGTCGGTTTCACTACCTACGTGTACCAAAGTCTCAAGTGCCTACGCAAACTCAGCCCCAAGTAGTTTATACTAGCAGTCAACACCATCCTAAAACACTTCTAAGCAAGCGACCAATGCAAATAAGTGTATGATCTCCAAAAAGATGAAAAATCATGAAAAGAAAGCTAGATAGCCAAAAATATAAAGACACGTTTCCTTCTAAGTTAGGTGCTCCTCACCCGAGCATTTAGCCCAACGACACGAAAACTCATTGAAAAAAATCAATGATATAAGCTCATGATCAATGAAGAAGATCAAAACAGAAATGAGATCATATTCACTAACAGGTCGACTTGCCATGAAAGTGTATGGACAACGGGCTTAATGTGATTGCGCTAGAACAAACAGGGTGAACTTGCCGCGAGAACCTTGACACCAAGCTACAGTAGCATGACTGGGACCGATTTGCATAAGAAGGAGACCTCCGAAGACTTATAGTCCAGTGTCGTCACCGTACTCGTTTTGTTCTTACTAAGAATCCCGATTTTTCCCAACTTTGCGAACGAAGGAGCTGCCTCGTGCTTACCGACTTTTTCCTGTTTTACTTGAGGACAAGCAAAGATTCAAGCTTAGGGGAGTTTGATAACACGAAATCGTATATATATTTTGATGCATAATTCAACTGATGTTTAACTGTTTTCAATCCGATTTCGGGTTATTTCCGTGTTATTTGTCTGATACTTTGCAGGTATTTGATGATCATGTCTAAACAAGGCAATATGAAGAAAAGAAGCAATCTCAGATGAAATATGGACGAAAACCGGATGAAAACAACATGAAAAACGCAGAATGCAGATTTTGCTGCTGTGACGACCGTCACAGCTCCATGACGACCGTCACACGGGTGACGACCGTCATGCAGGCAAAAACGCCCCACTTCAAATGCACGTGAAAGAAGCAGTTCCAATTCCCAAATAGTGGACCACTACTCCCTGATAATTCTGCCTCAAAGTCCACCTTCTTCAAGTTATAACTGTTAGAATTCCATTTCTATAAAAAGGGAAGAAGGGGATCAGAGAAAGAGGGCGGCATTCAGACAACGAAGTGCTGCCAATTTATCTTCAGAGCAACCTTTCCAGTTTTTCTATTCTTATTTGGTTCTCTTTTCTTTTTCTGCATTCCTTTGATATTCTGTAATTCTTATTTCCCTTGTACGATCAATTGGCACAAAGACCAGAATCCTGCCAACATTTGTGGAGGATCTGCCCAAAGGTCAATTGGAATATTTACAGGTTTCTCATTTTAATCGTAATTCTAGTTTTCATTATGATGCATGCTATTATTTATTGTTTTTATTTATGTTTTACCTTTCCCAAATCCATGTCTAGCTAAATCAAAGTAATCGATATGTAATAATAATTCGGAAGGGATTTGATAATAACCGGTTGAAAACTATCTTTTTCAAAAGTTGTTTATGGTCTGAGTGTTTAAATTAATTTACTGAATAAACTTCGTCGCGAAAGCGAGAACTTATTTAAAAGTAGTTTTGCCACGAAAGTGGGAAATTAATTAAGGTACGAACCAACAAGCGAAAGTTGCGGCAAGACCAGATAGTAAATACTAGTCATTCGTTTTAATAACAGCGAAAGCACTTTAAAATGAATTAGAACATAGAGATTTCCAAAAAATAGTTTTAACCCCGAATGGGACAAGAAAGCGTACGTTTGACCCTTAGAATTATGATTAGCGTCAATAAACATCGTGAGACGAGAGTCTTCAGATCACTATTTTTTGCTTAAATAAACTCTGAAAAATATTTCATATACCGGTAACTTGTCAAATCCCCGAAGAACATAATTACTACATATCGATTCACGTAATTATAATTTAAATAACATTTTTAGTTCCCTTTAGTGATAATCTTATTCCCTTAAGCATTATCTACCTAGCTAAACATAGTAACTCCTGAGAACACTAGTTTGGTTACGAGTCCCTGTGGGATCGATATCTATTATTACTACGCGATAGACTGTACACTTGCAGTTAAGTTGTATTAGACATAGAAATTCGCGATCACTTTGGCGCAACTTTCTCATTTCAAGAGTTGCATCCTTTGTAAATTTGCCTACTTTCAGGCCGTGTATCAATAAAACTTGCTATTCAGAAAATCTTTGTGTGCTTGGTTTTTAGCTTTTACTATTTTGTTTGTGAAAAACGCCCAAGGTTTTTGATGAATTTGCACATACATAAACTTGTAGGCCTTGGCCAATAACTGTTAAAACTTTGACTTAACTGAACAACGTCACGGATGATGACCAAGATAGCCTATGCTGTGTAGTATCTTGTCTGTTGTTTTTGCAGGTTTGTTATCCTTGGGGCATCTGTTTTCCCCAGCCAGAGTTTGTTCCCCAGCAATTAAAAGTGGTTTCTTCATCCCAGCATGGTGGTGTGCACGTAGGCGTGCGGTTATCCCCAGCATTTGGTCGATACATGTTTCTAATTCCCAGCGGAGTGGATTTATGCTTAGCAGAGCAGTATTACCTAGAAGTTTTCTCGGAAACCATCCAGGGCTTATATTCCCCAGCATGAGTCCGTTCGCACTAGGCGTGCCTAGTCTTCCTCTAGCGGAGTTTGTTATCCTCTTTGGAATTTATTTTGCTAGAGTGGTTCCGTTGCATCTGCATGCGTGCATAGCATCTACCGAAACGCGTAACATTTCCATTTCACATGGAGCATTACGCCATTTTCAAACATTTGCATTTTGAAACCTAAACCAGGTCGTTACCTTTCTGTTTTTAGGTGGTGGTTATCCCCTAACAGGTGATCTTCAGGCTTCAGTTTTTTTTACGTCGAGCATTCAGACTCCGGCTTCTTCGTTGAACATCTAGGTTTCGACATTTTATATTTATGACGTTTTGCTTTACCCGTGAAATGCCCAGACTCCGTTTGGTTATATTAATCCAATTAAGTTTTGTGATGGTATCTCTTGCTCCGTTGAATATCCAAGTTCCGGTGAAGACTCAGTTCGTGACATATTCCCTTATCTATCACATACTCCAATTTCCATTGGTTTTGCTTCGTTGATTGTTTAGGCTCTGGTTGGTTTTGCTTCGTTGAGTGTTTAGGCTCCGATTGGTTTGTTTTGTTGAGTGTTTAGGCTCTGGTTGGTTTGTTTCGTTGAGTGTTTAGGATTCGTTGAGTTTGCTTCGTTGAGTGTTTAGGCTCCGGTTCGTTTGGTTTCGTTGAGTGTTTAGGCTCCGGTGGGTTTGCTTCGTTGAGTGTTTAGGCTCCGGTTGATTTGTTTCATTGAGTGTTTAGGCTACGGTGGGTTTGCTTCGTTGAGTGTTTAGGCTCCGGTTTGTTTGGTTTCGTTGAGCGTTTAGGCTCCGGTTGGTTTGCTTCGTTGAGTGTTTAGGCTCTGGTTGGTTTTGCTTCGTTGAGTGTTTAGGCTCCATTTGGTTTTTTTCGTTGAGTGTTTAGGCTCCGGTGGGTTTGCTTCGTTGAGTGTTTAGGCTCCGGTTGGTTTGCTTCGTTGAGTCTTTAGGCTCCGGTTCGTTTGCTTCATTGAGTGTTTAGGCTCCGGTTGGTTTGCTTCGTTGAGTGCTTAGGCTCCGGTTCGTTGATTTCCTTGAGTTTTAGGCTCCGGTCCGTTTGGTTTCGTTGAGTGTTTAGGCTCTGATTGGTTTGGTTCGTTGAGTGTTTAGGCTCCGGTTGGTTTGGTTCGTTGAGTGTTTAGGCTCCGTTTGGTTTGTTTCGTTGAGTGTTCGGACTCCGGCCGGTTTTCATTTGTTGATGTGCTCCCCATCTTGTTGAGTATCTAGGCTCCGACAGATTTCGTTGATTCAGTTAGTTCGTTGAATATCCAGATTCCGGCAGTTTGCAGTTTTCCCCAACCGGAGTTACTCGTTAAGTTTCTTCTTTTTCCCAGAAGGGCATATTTGTAATCAGAGCAGTTATCTCCGGAGATTCTCGTTTGCAGTTTATTTCTGCGGTTGGCAAATTTTTGGGTTCTTTTGTATTCAACCGTCTTTTACCTTGAGTGTTTGATAGCCGTTCGCTTTTCATCCATTCATGTCTAAGTCGTTTGAATAGGGGCAGTTGTTGTACCCCAAAATTTGCCCAACCTTTTCTTTACTTGGTTTATGTTTCATTTCATTTGTTCAGCATATTGCATTGCATATCATTTTGCATTTTACAGGGGATCAAGAGATGTGTGTGTATAAGAGGAATTGACCAAGTGTTCTAAGCCTAGTCAAGAGGTTGTATTCAAGTCAACAAGGGGGTTATCATCATCAGAGACAAGTCAAAATCCTTTGGATAGGCAGATAAGTGTATGTGGTTCACCTCCTGTCTAGGAGGCCATTTGAAGGTCATCTGAGGATCACAAGCCCATATTTATGGAGGGAGATGATCATTTAAGCTCATTGGAGGCCTTGAGGGTCATTTTGGAGTTCATTCAAGTGCTTATACCAAGTGGGAAGAGCTACAGTTGAAGATGGTGCAATTAGGGTTTTCATCTAGTCAGCCCTAAGACAACTGTGAAATTGAAGGAGATTAAGACTCAATTCCAAGTCTTTATGGTTATGGAATGTTGTGTTAGGATACATGAGATATCATTTCAAGGTCAATTCATCAAGAATCAGGAGTGTGAGAAGTTACTAAGCTAGGGTTTCTAAGCCTGATAGTGTAAAATCCCCTATCTCAGTGCCCAACTTCAAGACCACCTTTCTCAAGATACAAGTCTCATATCAACTTTGTAACAAAATGAAACTTGTAGAGAATGTTCTTAGCTTTCTTTTGAGTACTAGAAGTCATTCATCTGATTTATAGAACTCAAGTTATGATGCAGACAAGTTACAGGTCATCAGATGAATGTGATTTTGGTCAACAAAAGTAAACCAACTTCCAAGCCATTTTTGACCTATAAGGATGTTTCTAATCAACTTTTAATGAACATGAAAGTTGTTCCTCATGATCTTAGCTTTACAAAGAGTACTAGAAGTCCTTCATCTGATTTGTAGAACTCAAGTTATGAGGCTTGCAAGGCAGGGTATTTTGGGAAAGCAAGATTATAGGTCATTTTCATTATAGGTCATTTTCACCACTTTGCACACTTCAAATGGAAATCTTTCCAACTTCAAACTTGCTCCAAATGGGGTCATTTTCTCAACCAAACATAAAGGTATCAAAGGTTTGGATTGGATTGAAGAATCCCTAATGAAATTTCCATGAAAAGGGCTTAAAAGGGAAAAATCAAATTTAATTCATTTGAAAACATTTTGTATCAACCTTGTGCATTTTTTTTAGTGCCAAACACATTTGAAACACAATTCCATCTTTGGATTTAAGATTTGAGTGCATCTTGGTGGCCATTTTCAAGCTTTCTTCAAGTTTAAGCAACACATCAAAAACATGCCATAAGACCAAATCAAAGAGTCATTCTCAGCCTTTTGATTAACCTACCTCAGATGCAAGCAAAATGAGTCATTTTTACAGCTGAGCAAAGGGATTTTCGTGCACTATTCAAATGGCCACAATGTAAAAAGTGAAAATTCAATTGGGCTTAAAGAGAACATAATTGGGCCTTTTCTCCATCTGAAGCCAACATATTTAATCCCAGGATTCTTCACATGCCTTCAGAACTGGATTTGGTGAGAGTTAGAGAGAGAACAAATTGAGAAAAAAAGTGAAAATCGGTTTCCAAGTTTTATTGAGTTTCAATCAAAACAAAACATTGCAAAACGTTCCTTGAGACCTATAGAGCGTTTCTGGGCATTTTATTTCAAGCTTTGATAACAAACTGAGAATTGAGGAAGCTTATTTTTAGGTTTCTTTCTTTTCGAAATATCTCTCCGTTCAAGCACTTTTATCACGCCATTTTCATGTCTTTTTAATCCTTGCATATCATAGATGGATTCTGGAATAATTTGGTGATTGTTTGTGAACTTTTCTCATCTGAGCTTTTTTCTATTTCTCTTCGTTTTGTTTTATTTAAGCATTTTCTTTGAAAACCAATCATTGATTCATGATCCTCTTGAAGAGTATATGAAGTTTGACTATTTATTTGTTGATTTTGGCTGAGTTTTGCATCACCTGCGTTTTGGACGGTGGCCATATGACCGGAGGTGGCTCCGGCAACCACCTGGTTCTTCCCTCCATTTCTCCTTTTTAAAAGGTTGAAGGTGATGGCGTGTCACGATGTTGCGCGTTGGATCTCATTTATTTTCTATTCAGTGGTCCAGATTAAGACCCATGGTACACTTTAGTTGACTTGTCTCACACAATCACTCAGTTTTTTAGTTTTTATTTTATTTTCCTTGCCTGGCCACGTGTGATCTTGTGGTCCATCTGATGTGCATACTTGTTAATCCAATTGCCCAGATCTTGAGGTACCATAGACCTCTGTTGACCATGTACCATTGGATCACACGTTTTTATTTTATTTTTCTGATTGGATTGGGCTTGCTATTTACACCCCCAGCGCACTGGCCCATTGGTTTTCAGTGTATTTCACTTGCTATCTACACCATTTTATTTCCTATTTCTTTTTATTTCTTTTTTTACTTATATTTTATATATGTTTAGATTTTATTTTATTTTATGAATTATTTTTCAATTAAAAATGGGATTTAACATTGGAAGTGTTTTATTTGACTTAAATCTTAACATGTTTTGGTTTTTATTTTATTTCTCATTTCCTTTTTATCCAATGAATAAAACTCAATCCTCATATCAATGATGAGTTGATGAATTTTTTAGGACCATTTTTCCCCTGGTTGGTTGACTTTTGAGTTGACTTTTGATGCCTTCATTTGACCCTAAGCAATCCTCCTTCACAATGGAGCACCCTTGTGAATCAATTTCTATGGTGATGTTGTGAAGTGGTTTTGATTGCAATCTTTTGGCCTCTAGCTGCCAATATATTTATGAGCTTATTGCATTTTATTTGACAATTTTTGAATCATTTTCCTATTTTTAGAGTTACTTGCAAGTCAAGTTACCCAAAGGGAGGTTCACACATACATCTTGACCTAGTTTGACTTGGATATGACATTTTTGGATCCTTTGAGCTCTCAATGCCTATTGATTCATGTTGTTAACATGTTAAGGATGATGCTTGCTCATTTTTAGGTCATTATATTGTATTTTGCTTGTTCATTTGGTTGTTTACTTTTGAGTTGCCAATTAGGGTTTTATTATGAAACATGCTTGCTTTCCTTTGGGAATTTGCTTGCATTTCCTTGTGATTTACTTGCTTTTTCTTTTGAGAACTTTTAATTCATTCCCCTTGCTGTCCAAGGAATTTGGAACACCATTTAGGATGATATAATTTCCCTCCTTTGGAGGTATTTGAAACATGAATTGAATGGTGAGCCATGAGGACACTTTGGTTGCATCTTTTGAACAAATCATGATGATGCCTTGGTTGAATGATATTTGGGGAATGCCTTGTTGTTTTCTTCTCTTGTTCTAACCCCTCTTTGAGTTAGGTTTCTTTTCCTTTCTCTTTTCATGTTGTTTTGCTTTGTGTATTGTGGTTGATGTTGTTTGGTTTAGGCCATTTCATCCCATTTTTTATGCTCTTGTGTGTTTCTATTGATGCATTTCTTGTTCCTTTTATCTCTTGCATTTGTCTTATGAATGCTTAAGGTTGAGATGAGCTTGTGGTGGTCTTTACCCAACACAATTTCCTCCCTCATTTGCATTTCATGTTTGTATCCTTGCATGTTTATGTTGTTTCCTGTTGTTTCTTTGTCTCCTTTCCCTTAGGACCTCTAATCTCTCAAGGGAGATTATGTTAGACATTAGGATCTTAACCATGTATGATAACATTAGGTAGCATTTCCTTTATCTCAATCTTAGGATCACCATTGCATGACAACTTTAGGTTTGGATTTAGCCCCCCTTTTAGTGTCTTTTCTCTTCTCATCTCAAAACAATCATAAAACACCTAATAAAGATAATGGATGATGTGCCACGAGCATTATACTTGGGAAATGGGGATTTAGGGGCCACCTCTCAATTGCCTAGAGTGTTTAGTATACGTCCTGAGGGATATATGCGACGCATTCGATCCTAGATTTTAGACTTTAGTACAACCTGCATTATAAACACTCCAATTCAAAACACTTCTTCTCTAAAAAACACAAAAACAAATCATTCAAACTTATTTTTGCCCTTTGGGGCCTTTAATCTTGGAAAATCATTTTCATAAGGAAAGTTTTGTTAACTCTTGGTTCTATCGCAAAAGGTAACGCCTAAGTCTCCAACGGTCGAGCTGCATACACCAAACTACTAGAATTGATTGTTAACCCTACTCGGGTAAAAATAGTTGAACAAACCTATGTTCCCTTTTAGCCGGAACTACGTTTGCTATGATATTTCATACCAGATGAAAGTACGTAGGCACAAGACGCGATGTCTAGGCGAGTAACCTTCCCCCTCCTTCACCCGTAGTTAGTCAAACTACGTTGACTCTGACTTCTCATTTCAGATGAGATACGTAGGCACAAAGCGTCGTTGCTTTGCCGAGTCACTTCTTTTTCTTTTGTCCTTGAGCCTGTAGTTAGATAGTTTCAATCACCCATTTAGATAGACAACAAGCATGGATCCCATCAAGTACGACGGACGTAAGGGGTGCTAATACCTTCCTCTTGCGTAACTGACTGCCGAACCCAAGATTTGGTTGCGATGACCGATCTTATCCCTCTTTTCGCTAGGTTTTCTATGAGAGTTTCCTTTCCCTCTCTTGGGATATATAACGCACGGTGGCAACTCTTCTGTCATTGTCGGCCTCGATTTTCGCAGTAGCGACACTAGTGACTGCTACATGGATGCATGGATCTGGCCATGTAGCCCTGGTTAGAGCTTGAACAACTGGACCATCAAGGAAGTTATCCAAGTGACTCGTGAAGAGTAATTTTCCTATTTTCTTGATTATGTGTAGCCCTATGTTCTACCCGGAGCATAGTGGTCTGTGTTTGAAGAGCCTTATCTTTTAGGTCTGAACATTCGTTTTATCATTAATCAAAGGGCATTTTTCTTGCATTCAAATATTGTGATCTCTGTTCTTCTTGTTTTATTTTAACAATAAAATGGCAATGTGGTTTGTGCTTGTTTATATATCATTTTAAGCATTAAATCATCATCATTGCAGGTTTCACATTGCAGATGCCATCGATTCAGACTCGTCTATGACTCGGCATGACTTTGATAATCCGATCTTTCAAGCTGAAGAAGAGATTGAGGAGGACGAAGACCTGCCTGAAGAGCTCGCCAGGCTACTGAAACAAGAAGAGAAGGTTATTCTGCCTCATCAGGAGGAAATCGAAGTCGTCAACCTGGGCACAGAGGAGGATAAAAAAGAAGTCAGGATAGGGGTTGCGCTGCAAGATAATGTCAAACAAAGACTGGTAGAAATGCTCCGCGAGTATAAGGGTGTCTTTGCTTGGTCCTATGAAGATATGCCCGGACTTGATATAGATATTGTGGTTCATCTCTTGCCACTTCGAGAAGAGTGCTTGCCTATGAAACAGAAGCTAAGAAGAACCAGACTGGACATGATAGTTAAGATCAAAGAAGAGGTCTAGAAGCAGTTGGACAATGGGTTCCTTGCCATGACGAATTACCCACCTTGGGTCGCTAACATTATACATGTAACGAAGAAGGATGGTAAGGTCAGGATGTGTGTAGATTATCGTGATCTAAACAGAGCGAGCCCGAAAGACGATTTCCCACTCCCCCATATTGACGTACTTGTTGATAATACCGTGCAGTATTCAATGTTTTCCTTCATGGACAGTTTTTCCGGATATAACCAGATTAAGGTGGTCCCGGAAGACATGGAGAAAACAACTTTTATCACGCCATGGGGGACCTTTTGCTATAAGGTAATGCCCTTTGAATTGAAGAATGCAGGGGCAACCTATCAGCGAGAAATGGTGACTCTCTTTCATGATATGATTCATCATGAGATCGAGGTCTATGTTGATGACATGATCGCGAAGTTACAAATGGAGGAGGAGCATCTGGTGAATATTTTGAAGCTGGTCGAGAGGCTAAGGAAATTCAGGTTGAGGTTGAATCCAAACAAGTGCACTTTTGGTGTACGGTCAGGAAAGTAACTGGGGTTCATAGTCAGTGAAAAAGGAATCGAGGTCGTTCCTGCAAAAATAAAAGCTATACAGGAAATGCCAGCACCGAAGACTGAGAAAGAGGTTCGTGCTTTCTTGGGTAGATTGAACTACATTGCAAGGTTCATATCTCACCTCACAGCCACGTGTGAACCAATGTTCAAATTGTTAAAGAAAGATCAAGCGGTGGTCTGGAATGAAAATTGCCAAAGGGCATTTGAAAGAATAAAAGAGTATTTGCAGGAGCCTCCGATACTGATACCTCTAGTGGCTGGAAGACCATTGATAATGTACTTAACGGTTCTTGAGAATTCCTTGGGTTGTGTTCTCGGTCAACACGACGAGACGGGAAGAAAAGAGCATGCCATCTATTACTTGAGTAAAAAGTTCATAGATTGTGAGCCTAGGTACTCGATGTTGGAAAAGACGTGTTGTGCACTCGCTTGGGCTGCCAAACGCCTAAGGTAATACATGCTAAACCACACAACCATGCTGATTTCGAAGATGGATCCGATCAAGTATGTGTTAGAAAAGCAAGCACTTTCGGGAAGGATTGCTAGGTGGCAGATGGTTTTGACAGAATACAACATTTAATTCGTCTCCCAAAAGGCCATTAAAAGGAGTGTTCTGTCAGAATATCTTGCAGAGCAACCAATTGATGATTATCAACCGATGAAGTTTGAATTTCCTGACGAGGATATCATGTTCTTAAAGATGAAGGATTATGATGAACTGTTACCTGATGAAGGTCTTGAGTTAGGCTCCCAGTGGCAAATAATTTTTGACGGTGCTGTTAACTCCTACGGTAGTGGAATCGGGGCAATCATTACAACTACCCATGGTTCTCATATACCATTCACTGCCAGGTTAACTTTTCCATGCACCAACAATGAAGCTGAATATGAAGCATGTATCATGGGTATTGAAGAAAGGATTGATTTGAGAATCAAAAACCTTGATATTTATGGTGATTCAGCTTTGGTAGTCAATCAGATCAAAGGAGAATGGGAGACTCGTCAGCCTAATTTGATCCCTTATATGAACTATGCAAGGAGGTTGTTACCTTTCTTTGACAGGGTAGAGTTGCATCACGTGCCAAGAGCAGAGAATCAGATGGCAGATGCCTTGGCTATGTTATCCTTAATGTATAAGGTGAACTACTGGAACGATGCTCCAAGAATCGTCATCTCGCGCCTCGATAGGCCAACATTCGTATTTGCAATAGAGGAAGCTTCCGATGGGAAACCATGGTATTATGATATCCAAAATTTTCTCAAGAACCAAGAATATCCGCCTGGGGCTTCGGTCCGGGATAAGAAGACCTTGAGGAGGTTGTTTGGAAATTTCTATCTGAACCAAGATGGTGTACTCTACCGAAGAAATTTTAACTTAGTTCTATTGAGATGCGTGGACAAAAAAGAAGCAGGTTTGCTTATGGAAGAGGTCCACGAAGGTGCTTTTGGTACACATGCAGGCGGACATGCCATGTCTCGAAAGTTGTTGAGGGCAGGTTATTATTGGTTGACTATGGAGTCTGATTGCTTCAAGTATGCGAAGAAATGCCATAAATGCCAGATTTATACCGATAAGGTTCATGTGCCGCCATGTCCTTTAAATGTCATGGCGTCTCCTTGGCCCTTTTCCATGTGGGGCATTGATATGATTGGCAAGATTGAGCCGAACACATCCAATGGACATCGCTTCATCTTAGTGGCAATTGATTATTTCACTAAGTGGGTTGAAGCAGCATCCTATGCCAATGTCACCAAACAAGTCGTAGCCCGGTTTATCAAGAAGGACATCATTTGTCGTTACAGAGTGCCCGAGAGAATCATTACTGATAATGGTTCAAATTTGAATAACAAGATGACGAGGGAACTGTGCCAGAGTTTCAAGATTGAGCATCACAATTCTTCTCCCTATCGTCCGAAGATGAATGGTGTTATTGAAGCGACCAATAAGAATATAAATAAGATTGTCCAGAAGATGGTTTTTACCTACAAAGATTGGCACGAGATGTTGCCCTTTGCGCTGCACGGATATCGTACCTCGGTACGTACTTCAACTGGGGCAACCCCTTTCTCGCTAGTGTATGGTATGGAAGTTGTCCTACCATTGGAAATCGAGATTCCTTCTTTGAGAGTTTTGGTTGACGTTCAACTTGAGGAGGCAGAATGGGTGAGGAACAGGTTGAATCAGCTCAGCTTGATGGATGAGAAGAGGTTAGCATCCATTGCATATGGTCATTTGTATCAAAGCAGGATGAAGAAAGCTTTTGATAAGAAGGTGCGTCCTTAAAGCTTTCAGGCAGGTGATTTAGTGTTGAAGAAGATTCTCCCTCCACAGACAGATCACATTCGCAAATGGACTCCCAACTACGAAGGTCCATATGTCGTAAAGAAAGTCTTCTCAAGAGGAGCCTTAATACTCTCAACCATGGATGGTGAAGATTTCACATCCCCTGTGAACGCAAACGCAGTTAAAAAGTACTTGGCCTAAAGAGACCGCTGGAAAGAAAAAGAATATCCAGGAAAAATGGGGCATCCCGGCGAATCATAAAAAGAATGGGTTCGAGAAAAATTTAGGGATAAAAATAAAAGATGTAAACCCACAAAGTTGAAAACCTGAAAAGGCGACTTTGGCAAAATTGGGTATCCCAGTGAACCGAAAACCCGCGAGGGCAATTCAGGCAAAAGTTAGGGATTTGAAAAGCAAATGAATGCGGTTTGCATGTTGATCTTCAGAGCACAATGGATTATGGGAGGACCCGAGGGCCATCCGTTCAAATCGGTCTCTTCAGAGGGCGAAGCATCGGAAAAGCATCAAAGTCATGCGAGTCATAGATGAATCGACACATGGTGGTTGTCTGTACCACATTATCGATATTTTGTATATCTTTGTGCATTTCTATAAATTTTTGCGTTGCTTTCTCTTTTCAGGAGTTGCATCTGTTGTAAAATCTGCCTGTTTACAGGCCACTTATCAATGAAGTATATACTATTCAGTAAATTGTTGTTCTTGCTTTAGCTTTTACTGTTTTGTTTGCAAAAAACGCCTGATGTTTTTGATAAAACTTTGCATACATAAACTTGTGGGCTTCGCTGATAATCATCAAAACTTTGATATGCTTGAACGACGTCACGGGTGATGACCGAGATAGTTTCCGTTGTGCAGGATATCTTGTTTGTTTGTTCATTTGCAGGTTGAGCGTGTACGCCTATCCCCAGCAGATCGAATGTATGTGTTTATCCCTCAGCAGGTCGAGATTGAAGTTCTCTTCACCCGGAAAATCTAGGATTATCCCCAACAGTGGAGCGGATTCAGGGTTCCGATCCCCACAGAGTCCAAGTCTTTGACTCCTTTCCCCTAAGAGTCTAGGTCGTTGACTCGTGCCCCAAGCAGAGGTCGATGTTGATTCCCTCATTGAGTAATCCCTAACGGAGTTGCTGGAGTAGTTTGTTTCTCATCCTCAGCAGAGAGAGTTTGGGACGGATTCCCAGTAAATCTTATTCGTTTACCCCTAGCGGTTTGGATTTAATCTCTAACAGGGTGGAATCTACAACAAGTAGAGGTATATCCTGGCAGTTTGGTTCATACCCTAGAATATTTTCGGTGTTCTAGGAGGCCATCTAGGGCTGATTTCCCCAGTAGAGTTGAGATGATCTCAGCAGTTGGCTATCTTTTCCTAGCCGAGTCTTTTGTTCCCCAAAAGGGTTGTATTCTGGTAGGCCATTCAGGGCGCTTTCCTCAACAGAATTTAAGTTGATCCCCAACGGAGTGGATTTTTGTTCTCGTCAGAGTAGTGTTCCCCAAGAGAGTTCTGTTCCAGGAAGCCATCCAGGGCTTGTTGTTCCCAGTATAAGTCCAATCGTAATTGGCATATCCACCCTTTCCCCGACAGGGTTACTTTCGTCTCTTCAACATTTATTTTGTTGAGGTGGTTCCTTTGAATTTTGCATTGTGCATAACATCCTCTCAAACGCGTAGCATTTCCATTTCGTATGGAGCATTACGCCATATTAAAACATGCACATTTGAAACATGAGCCAGGTTGTTACCACTTATTTCCAGTTGCATCTTCAGCAGACGACAGTGTATTTTCTTGAACCCGTGCGGTATCCAGTCCCCGGCAAATATCAGTGTATTTTCTTGAGCCTGTGTGGTATCTAGACCCCAACGAGATAATTGACAGATGTGTTTATCTCGCTGTTGCACCCTAAAATTTGACCAACCGGTTCTCCTATCTGACTCGTGGTTTAAATTCATATTCGCATATCAGATGCATGACATTTGTGCACAGGCAGAGGATATCAGGGTTACAGCTTGGGTTTCATTTACCGGATATTTCAGATCCAGTCTAGATAATCAGGGTTTTATTTTCGGGAAATTGTGCGCTTCTCGGTGATTTTCAGCTTGCATGGTGGTTTTGGGGATATTCTGATGCCAGGGGTTCACTGTTTGCTTCGATTTGGTTTCGCGTTTTTTATATTGGTTATTTGCATTCGTCTGCATTTTTTTTAGGATTTAATAGCCTTTTGTGGATTTTAAATAGGCTTTATAGATTTTTTAGGATTTAAATAGATTTTTAACATTTTTTAATAGTTTAAATCTTTTTTTTTAGAGCTTTATAGAATTTTTAATAGATTTAATAGTTTTTTAATCATTTTTTAGAAATTTAATAGTTTTGTTTTAATATAGATTTAATCTTTTAATAGATTTTTTTTTTTAGGTTTAATATAGGATTTAATAGTTTTAAATAAATGGTATAGATTTTTAATAGGATTGTGATAGTTTTTTTATATAGAAATTAGTAGAGTTTAGAGATTAATTTGGTTTAATAAAGTTTAGATAGATTTTAACCATTTTAGATTTAATTAGGGTTTAATTAGGTTAATTAGGAGTTAATTTTTTGTTTAGATTTGAATCCATTAGGATAGTTTAATCTTCATTTAGATTTAATTGTGGTTTAATCATTTTCGTTAATTAGGTTTAAGGTTTTAATTAGATAGTTAGGATTAATCTCTTTTTTTTAATGCAGTTTTGTTCAGTTTTTGTCCATTGTTTCGTGTGGGCCCAGAAGCAGGTTTTTTGGAGGCCCAGAATGTATTCAGTCCAGTTTTTGTTCGTTTTTGTCCAAAGAGAGCGCCACTTGTCAAGTATAAAGTGATGCCACGCGTTCCACCATGGAGACCCCACCTCACAACTCTGGCTCCCTCTCTCACTGACACCTCACCCCACAATCTCTCTCTCCCTCTGCCAGCACGCGCCCACGCGTCCCACCCACATCAACTCCTGTGACACTTGTCACCTCACCACCTCCTCACCGGGGACTACGCCGCCGGCCATGCAAATCCGGTGACCGCCCCAACGGCCACCGCCCAACCAACTCCGGCCACCGCCTGAACCACCAGAAAACCCTAAATCCACCAGAAAACCCAGAAATCGTTCGTTCTTCATCTTCCTCCTCCGTTCCTCTTCATCCATAACTCACCAGAATCTTCATCCGTGGCCGGAAACTTCATCGTCCTTCATCAAAATCTCCAGAAAACCCAGAACACTTTCAAACCTTCATCATGTTCATACTCAATTGCCAGAAATCCTAGATTCATACTCCAATCTACACCGATCCTCACGATTTCCTCAGATTCACCAACCGTTCACCACTGATCTTCGTCTGGATCTTCATTTCAGTATCAGTTTTCTCGTAATCGTTCATCAATACTCCCGTTCGTTCACTTTTTCCATAAAACTTCAACGAGCTCAAGAACATCTTCATCCCCAATTTTCCTCCATTTCCAGATTTTAAGAAGGTTTCAGTAGATCTTCGTCAACAATTCCAAACAGCTTCCAGGGGATCTTCGTTGTCAAGCATTCAAGATCCGTAGATCTTCGCGCGTCCTCAATTTCTCCCAGATCGTCCTCGTCATCTTCAGGAATCTTCGTCCAGTTCTGGATTCGCCCTCAACAGCTTCAAGATTTCCACGTTCTTCATTATTCGTCAGTAGACCCAGGGTTCATCGAATTGCATCACACCTCCAGGTTCTTGTTTTCTTCCAACTCTTCTTTTAGATGTTTTGGATTATGGATCTGTTAGGATTTGTGTTGGTATTTAGGTTTAGAGGTTCTTGATAGTTTGAACGGAGGGAGAATTTGGTGAGATCTAGATTTGAGGTTAGGTTTTAGTTGAGGATTTTTGTGAGAGTGTGCGTAAGGTTTGAGAGAGTTCAGAGAGATCTGGGGAGGACGACGGCGTGCTAGGGTTTGCATTAGGTGAACAGTAATCAGGATGTGGGAGAAGAAGATGGGTTTTGTTGTTTGGTTAGCTGGGATTAGGGTTTCAGTTGGGCCGAGCCCAAGTGTGAACTACTGAAGCACCCCTCCAATTACTTGTATCCCCCCCCCCCTTCGTGTGAGAACTGAATAGGATGTGGATTGGGCTTAAGTCCAACTGCTAAGCGCACCCCCCTTTTATGAAGCCCATCATAATACACTAGGAATTCATGCTATTCGCACCACGTTTTCCTCCATTTTTCTTTCTTTTTTTAATTCATTTCTGAAATAACTTGGGCCTGCGCCCATTTGCTCTTGACACCCCTAGGTTAGAGCCCATCCAGAATTTTAACTGAGCGCATGTGCTATCTGAACCCCCTCCCCTTTTCATTTTATTTTTCCTTCTATTCTTTATTTCTTTTATTTCCTTGCATATTGTAAAATCCATAAATAATTGAAAAATGCATATTTTTTAGTGGTTGTTTTTGCATCATGTTCATAATTCTGTCAAGAAAATTAATAAAAATAAAAACTCCATTTTATTTTTAGTTTACTATTTTTTGTATATTTTCCATTTTTATTAGCTTTTTAATAGGTTTAAGCTAGTACCTCATTTTGTAGAATTTATTTTAGGACCTTCCTTTAATCTTTTTGATCCATTCTTTTTAGTATGATTAGGTATTGACCTTAACTCCCTCTAGTTTTTATACCAAGAATTTTAGGTTAAAATTTTAGTTAGTTTGATTAATGGACATTAGTGTGTCAAATTAGGGTTTTAGGTTTGACATAGGTGAAGTAAATCATTTCCTTTTGAGAGTTTTGTTTTGATTTTTGGGGTATGGGCATATAGGGATATTATGGGTAGGTGCATAGACCATTGTAAACAATTGTTTGAATTTTCTTCCTTGTCTTTATATTTTTAGATATTTTCAGAAGTTGACTGATTGTATTGACTGTCTGTGTGATATTTGTCTATCTTTTGGGGTTGATCTTTGGGTATTATTTTGGGGGCTTGGTTTGCTTTGAAGACCTTGTTGAAGGAGCATGATGAAGGAGAAGATAGAAGATCAAGACCCAGAGGTTGGAGCTTGCAAGGATGCATGGTCTGAAGTCCTAGTCTAGGAACTTGCTCTCTGTTTGTGAGGTTTGAGATCCTGAAGTTTGAGGGAAATGTATGGTACTTTCCTGAGGAAGGCACTATGGATGTCTTTCATTCTTTCTTCTCACTTCTTTCTCAAGTATCCAATGATGTTGGAGCCTTCATGTGAGTTTAGTTTCTCCTGAGGAGGAATGTAAACCGATCACAGTTGTTGAGCCACATGGGATATGATTCCTAAGTGGAGGTCTCCTAGTACTTTCTCGAGGAAGGCACTATGGGCCTGTTCACTTAGTTCCCTTAGTTCATCTAGGATTTCTTAAGTATCCAATGATGTTGGAGCCTTCATGTGAGTTTAGTTTCTCCTGAGGAGGAATGTAAACTGATCACAGTTGTTGAGCCACATGGGATATGATTCCTAAGCGGAAGCCTCCTAGTACTTTCCCGAGGAAGGCACTATGGGTCTGTTCACTTAGTTCCCTTAGTTCAGGTAGGATTTCTCAAGTATCCAGTGATGTCGGAGCCTTCATGTGAGTTTAGTTTCTCCTGAGGAGGAATGTAAATCGTTCATAGTTGTTGAGCCGCATAGGATATGATTCCTGAGTGGTAACCTCCTGGTACTTTCCTGAGGAAGGCACTATGGGTTTGTCTGCTTAGCTCCCTTTCTTTGGTAAGCTTGTGTTGAAGCTTGAGGACTGGGATTGACTTCTCTTGTGTAGGGTTTTGATTAGGGTTTTTGCTTAGAGATTTGATTAGGGTTTTGCGTAGGGCTTTGCTCAGGGGTTTGTTTTAGGGTTTTGTTTAGGGGTCCTGCTCAGGGTTTTGGTTTGAGTTTTAGATAGGAGTTTGTCAGGCTGGTTCGCCTTCTCTTTGTGTTGTTTGACTTGTGTGGTGTTGTGCTGCATTAGACTTAGGGGTTCATCTAGATATTTCTGAGGTAGGTGCATCTTAGAGATAGGCTTTGTGTGCATGAGAAGTTGAGGTGGTCCTCCTTCTGCTTGTTTGTTATTGAGTGGCTTTGCTTGTTGGTATTTGGTAGAGCTGAGCTCCCTTACCTCTGTGGTTTGCGGCCTTTGTGCCTTGATTGTTTGGTTGTCACATTCATGCATATTTCCAGTATTTCTTTACTTTGCAGTTGATTCCTGTTTGCTGTTTAGTCCTGTTGCCATGATCCCTTAGGAGCTCTAACTTCTCCGCTACGGAGGGGTTATGATAGACATTAGGATGGTCAACCAGGCATGATAACATTAGGTAGATTCCCCTTTTCAGCCATAGTTTTAGGGTGTCTTTTTCCTTTTTCATCAATAGGAGCACTTGAGTAGCTTGTGTCGTAGTTAGCCGAACTACAGCTGCTCTGATTTCTCGTACCACACGAGAATATGTAGGCATAGGATGCGATATCCTAGCGAGCACATTAACAACTAACCTTTTGTTCTCTCGCGGCTGTGCGATCGAGACTTTCCCGCTGACGACTAATTGTTATCCCTTTTCTCTTGCCCGAGTGCATTTGAGACCAGACCATAGTTGTAGGTTCCCGAACCTTTGAAACCAGTTTATTTTCTCACTGCTGTGTGAGAACCCCCAGATTAGCCGTATTTAGTCGAACTACGTTTGCTCTGATCTTCCATGCCGTGTGGAAGTACGTAGGCACAGGATGCGATGTCCTGGCGAGCAACCTTCCCCCGTCTAGACGTAGGTAGTCGAACTACGTTGACTGTGACTTCCCATTGCACGAGGGAGTACGTAGGCCCAGAACACCGTATGTTCTGTCGAGTCCTGTCCTTTTCTTTTCTTTTCAGACTGACCAGTAGCGTAGATAGATAAACACATCCTTTTCCTTGTAAACACCAAGCGTGGATCCCGTCGAGTACGACGGACGTGAGGGGTGCTAATACCTTCCCCTTGCGTAACCGACTCCCGAACCCAGGTTTTGGTTGCGATGACCATACCTTTCCCTTTTCTTGTGAGGTTTACTTCGAGCGTTTCCTTTCCCTCCGTTGGGATAAATAACGCACGGTGGCGACTCTCCTGTCAGCCGGCGTCGATTTTCGCAGTAGCGACAGCTGGCGACTCTGCTGGGGAATTATAGCATCTAGGGACTTTTCCCATCCCTTATGCTGGGACCGTTTCCCATCCCCTGCGTGAGTCAATCCTAGCGCTTGGGTGTTTATCTGTTGGGTGTTGTGCATATGTGTTTTATCTTTCCGCACTTTACTTTCCCGCACCTTTACCTTTCCGCATTTACTTTTAGCATTATATTATTATGATTATTGCTGTGGGAGAGGGAGGTTACTATGAGTGAAAAGCCGGACCTGGGCTTGAGTATGCACCTAGACATAGTTGCGGAGAGTAGTAGACGAACCTGTCTGCTGAGCAGGCACAGTTCCCTACGAAATTTGCGCTCAGACGAGGTTCTCGCAGAGGTGCTCTTTTCCGGTCCTGAGGATCTGAGGGGAGTCCAGACGTGAGGATTGTTGACTCTGGGGACCGATCATTTGGAAGTCAGCTAAGTGAGGCCTCTTCATGACTTGATGATGCCACTCCTTCTGGGAATCGTATCGTCACTCATGAAAGTCTGTGACGCTGATGACCGCATAGGATGTCGTACCTTTGTCCGTGGATTAGGTCCATACCTGTGAGGGGGATTGGGTTATTGCAGGAAAACTGGCCTTCAAAAACCATGATTCAGTATTTATCAGACGATGTTCTTGATTCATCTCCAGGTGTGTTGTTTGGATCAGATGGGTTTCTTATCTGAGGTTGATACTATTACCAGATGGTTTTCTCGTCAGATACAGAGGTTCAGATGGATTTCTTACCAGGGGATTGGTATTTTGAGTATCAGATGATAGTGAGTGTCATGAAGTTCTGGTGACTGTGGTGGTTTTCTGTTCTCGATATCACAGAGATGTTCCTCTTCAGGCTACAGCGTGGCCCCTGGGTTCACTGATTGCATCATTTATCATATTGCATCATTGTATTACCATTTGCATCCAACTAACGTGTGTGTATTGCAAGTACATATTTTCCCTCCCAGTTCCGGTGTTTGTTTCCTAGCAAGACATGGAAGCCATGAAGAGAGTGTTACCCTACAAGTTCCCGTCTCCAGATATCAGGCTGTTGTCAGAGTTGATTACCATTGCTAAGAAGAGGGTGATGGGAGATTTCAGGAAGACATATGGGAGGATCTTGACTTATGTTTACCAGCCCTCGGCTTATGAGATCAGCGGCATTTACACCCTGTTGCAGTTTTATGATGCTGAGCTCAGGTGTTTCGTATTTCCCGACTTTGTCTTGGCTCCAACCCTGGAGGAGTATTCTGCACTCTTGGATATACCGATTCGCGAGCAGATGCCTTTCTATCACACGGATGCTAAGCCTAATCTGGCTGAGCTTTCTGATATTCTGTACTTAAGAGAGTTTGAGCTGACAGGGAAGATGATCAGAAGAGGAGATGTGTGGGGATTTCCGTTGGATGTTTTGGTGGAGAAGGCTCGGGAGTATGCCAAGAAGGGTGGCTGGGTTGTTTTTGACGCCATCCTTGCTGTGTGTGTTTATGGCATTGTATTGTTCCCAAAAATTCCTGATTTTGTTGATGCAGATGCTTTCTATATTCTGGCTGCAAAGAACCCAGTTCCTACCTTGCTGGGAGATATCCACCATTCCACTCACTACCAAAATGAAAAGCTACGAGGAAGGAATGTCTCTTGCTGTGTACCTCTACTGTGCCGGTGGTTCACTAGTCATATGCCGAAGTCGGGGCCTTTCGTCACTTCTATTGATTCTTTAGGATGGCCTGAGCGCTTGATGGGGTTGACTTCTGAGAATGTGGTGTGGGTTAATGAGGAGGTGTTCGGAGTTGAGGTTATATACAGATGCGAAGGATTCCCTAATGTTCCTCTGATAGGAAGGAAAGGGTGTGTCAACTACAACCCTTCCTTATTAATCAGGCAGTTTGGGTATGCACCTTAGGAAGCGCCGAAGCCCGAGGAGATACAGGAATCTCTGTATCTCACTGGGGCAATAGAGGAAGAGATGTTGATCAAGCTTGAGAAAGCATGGAAGAACCTGTATAAGAGAGGGAAGCCTTCATGTAGCAGAGGGGGTACTCGAGTTCTTGGTCCGTATGTGGAATGGATTCGTGAACGAGCTACGAAATTCCATGCCTTATCCTGCAGTTCAGCCATTGTATCCTTCTCCAGTGGAGGGGCCCACCACTATAGACATACAGGTATACAAGCAGCTGATGGCAGAGAAAGAAGAGTTAGCAAAGGCTAAAGAGGCTTTAGAGAAAGAGAATGCCCAGCTTCGTCATGAAAAGATTGAAACAGGATATTTTTCCAAGCAACAAGCCGAAACTTTGAAACATCTGAAGACTACGTTATTGGAGTTGACTGAAACCAAGAAGCGTCTGGAGTTAGATGTAGACTCAGTTAGTAGTGTATTGGCTACTAAGAAACAAGAGCTGGAAAGGGCCTACGTGAAGTTAGCTAAGTTCAGAGAGCACTGGGATCTCACTATGGCCAAACGCAAGGAGCGGGAAGAAGAGCTAAAGATGCAGGTCGCTCAGTTGGGAGAACAGGTTAAAGTGAAGACTGGAGAGCTTGAAGAAGAAGTATGTCGTCGATACAAGGCCGAACGCAAACTGATTGATGCCATGAAAAATTTGGAAGATTCTCAGCGCAGAGCAGACGCCAAGAGGCCCAAACTGGGGGATGGTGCCCAGGATAAGGCTTGGGAAGACTTTGTCATAGATATCCAGGGAACGGTCAGAAGAAGGGATCAGTTGATAGAAGGTTTGATTTATCGACCGGATCACCCAGAGACGAAGAAGCTGGTCGAGGATTTCTGCGACCGTACCCGTACTTGATTTCTCTCTTGTATTCTGTTGTGTTGAGATCACCACCAGGTATGTTTGTTGGGATCCTCCTTTATCACCTCAGTTGTATGGAACATAGTTGTGTAACATTTTGACAAGACTGTCATTCCAATAAATATATGAGGGTTTTTCTAAATATTGTCTTTATGGTTTATCTTGTCTTGCTATCTTGACACTGGAATTGGAGGGGAAATATCCCCAATGCACACATGCACGTTAGCTTTTTTTTGTATTTCTGTCTGCATAAATCATATTGCATAGCATTTCTCTAGCTGGCCAGAGCACTTATCCAGCCTTTGTTTGCACCAGAGAGTGATTCTCGGGGGATTGTTCGAGGCAAGAGTGGAGTGTTGAAGACGACCAAGGGGCTGAAACAGATTTGAGCAGAATCAAGCAGTGTAGTCAGTTACAGGTAATTGATAGCTATGTCTGAAGGAGGTTTCCAGTCTCCTAACACTTTGACAGGGTTTACTATGACGTCCCACCCTCGGTATGATTCTATGGAAGACTTCCCGCAAGCGAACAACGTTACTGCAGACCAAGTGGTACAGCCTACTGTTGAGAACCGATATCGACATGAGCAGTTTGTTGCCCGAAATGAACGTCCTCCTCCTGTTAGCAATCAAGGTGTTGTTTTCCCTGAGAGGAATCCACGCAGAGGTATCCCGGTAGCCAGGACTGTAAACTCAAGAACTCTTGAAAGTGCTTGAAGGTTCCGAGTATTGGAAGAAAGAGTCAAGGCTTTGGAGGTCAAAGATGCTGTTAACTTGAATGCTGCAGATATGTGTTTGGTCCCTGACCTGGTGATGCCTTATAAGTTCAAAGTGCCGGAATTCAAGAAGTACACGGGAAATAGCTGTCCGAAGCTGCATTTGACGATGTACTGTCGAATAATGACTACGTTTGTGCGAAACGACAAACTGATGATCCATTGCTTTCAGTATAGTCTGACTGGGGCATCTTTGAGGTGGTATGTGCAGTTAGAGAGTAATCAGATTCGATCATGGGTGGATTTATCCAGAGCTTTCATGAAGCAATACGATTACAACCTGGATATGGCTCCCAGTCTCGTACATCTGAAAGAATTATCTCGGGCGGAGAATGAATCATTCAGAGGGTATGTGCAAAGATGGAAAGAATTGGCTGCTAGTGTTCAACCACCGCTTCAGGAAAGAGAAATGGTTGACATCTTCTTGGGTACTCTGAAAGGCCATCATTATGACAAATTGTTCGGCTGTACAAGCTTTGTGGGCCTGATGAGAATGGGGGAGCTTGTTGAGAGAGGACTCAAAAGTGGAAAGCTTCGAGATGCTCCTTACGTCCCAGTTGACAAGAATGAGTCAGTTGTCAGTTCTCAAGAAGAGTGGGAGGAAGGAAATGACGTCGTATCAGAATCTCTAGCATCTCAGGATCAGTTTTCAGACACTTCAAGTCAACGGTCATCCTTTCGTCGATCGCGTCAGCATGCCCGGCGAAGACCAAGGAAACCTGAAAGGCAGTTTACTCAGCTACCAGTGTCATACAGTCAGTTGTTGCCAGATCTGGTCAGAAGTGGATTGATAGTGCCGAAAGAGACTAATCCAGTGATTCCGCCGTATCCTCCAGGTTTTGATGCCAGCGCCCGCTGTGAGTACCATGCTGGGGCACAAGGGCATTCAACAAATGATTGTAAGGTGCTTAGAAGTCAAATTCAGGATTTGTTAGACTCCAACCGGATTTTCATCACGCCCCAGGGTTCTGTTCAGATTAACGATCCTCTGTCATCCAGTTGTGTGGGTTCGTCAGTTAATGTCATGGAAGACTCCACGGGAAGTGTGTGTTCTCAAGAATGTCAAATGGAGAGTTCAGTTGAGTATGGGAGAAGTTGCTAGAGGTTTCTGTGCCGGGTGTCGCATCTGTTTTCTCCACTGACCCGCTTAGCTTTTGTGCATTAGTATTTGCTGACCACCACCAGGATTGTTGGCTGGGGTTATTGTATTTGTACTCGTTTGTGCCTACGTGCTGCTTTTGTTGGTTATACATGTGTGGGAGATGTTCGTCTGGGTGCTTATAGCTTGAGTTTCTTGTTGTCTTGTCGTGAATATGTGTTTGCTTTCTGCTTTGCATTATCATTTAACAGGTACATCAGAACCGTGGGTCTTATTTCCTCATCGTCCAGTTTGTTGCAGGAATTCCTTCAGAGATATGGAACAGAATCAGGTTGAATTGGTTGAAGTCCGAAGCCAGCTGGGGCAGATGATGAGAGACATGCAAGAGATGCGTCTGGAGCAGAAGATACTCAAAGAGGAAAATAGACAGCTGAAGACCCAAATGAGCTTGATCATGGAAGTAGTCAAGAATGTGCTTAGGAAAGGGGATGATCAGCTATTTGAAGCTGCTGTGAAGAAGCCCGTGCCGCCTGTGCCTGTGGAACCTGAGCAGCAACAAAAGATGCACCCGGCTCAACGGAGGATTCAGGAGGAGAAGCCAAAAGGGGCATTTGAGGCGCCACTGTCGCTTGCGCGAAAATAAGGTGCCGGCATGACAGAAGAGTCACCACCTTTCGTTATTTATCCCTCAGAGCGGGAAAGGAAACGATCGGAAAAACCTGACGAAAAAGGGTAAGACAAGGTCATCGCAACCATTGTCTGGGTTCGGGAGTCGGTTACGCAAGGGGAAGGTATTAGCACCCCTCACGTCCGTCGTACTCGACGGGATCCACGCTTGTTGGTTTACTTGGGCGGGTTGGTTTCATCTATCTACCTATCGAGGCTGGCTGAAAAAGAAAAGAAAAATGACTCGGCAAAGTGTCGCACTTTATGCCTACGTATTCTCATCAGAGAATGAGAAATCAGAGTCAACGTAGTTCGGCCTACGAAGGATTACGGGGAAAGGTTGCTCGCTAGGATATCGCATCCTATGCCTACGTACTCCCACACTGCATGGAAGATCAGAGCAAACGTAGTTCGGGAAACTACGGGTTATTTCCTGCTTTGAAAGAAGTGCTTTTTATTGTGTTTGCGATTTCAACCGCACTAGAGACTATGACCTGAGAGTGAATGCGTCGCATGTCACCCAAAGGGTACCATACTAAACATCCAGACTGTGGAAAAGGAACTCTCCCACAATCCTTTCTCAGATAGCTTAAGGCTCGTAACGTACGAAAGAAATCATTCATGATTACTGTATCTTAAACTATTTTGAGATGAGAAGAGAACAGGCCCAACTAGGAGGGAGACTATCAAGTCCTACTGTTATCATGCCATGGATTCATCCTATGGTTGAGGTTTGAACAGGGAACTCCTAGATGTTGTCATGCATAGGTTTCGACCTAAAAGTCTATCATCAAATCCTTATCAAAGGAAATGAGAGTCCTAAGGGATCATGTCAATGATACACCAGAACAGACAAAGCATCAGCTTAACAGTAAAATGCATGCAATGCAAGTGAGGGAGGAAATGTGTGTGGGGCTTCAGCCTCCACAAGCTCATCTCAACCTCAAGCCAGTCATGAAATAACAGTAATCATACTGAAAAATAAACAACATGCTATCAAGCAATAAATAGTAAACTGCAATCATACAGATAAAAGAAATAAAGTGCCATCAGGCAAACAAACCACATGCTTGAGAAAGAAGCTATCTACATCTAAACTCTCCCTAATCCTGAAAACAAAAACCCTAATCAGATTTCTAAGCAAAACCCTAAAGCAAAAGAAATCAATCCCAGTCTTCAAGCTTCAAAACAGCTTACCAAAGAAAGGGAGCTAAGTAGGCAGACTCATAGTGCCCTCCTCAGGAAAGCACTAGGAGGCTTATACTCAGGAATCGTATCCTACGTGGCTCAACAACTGTGATCAGTTTACATTCCTCCTCAGGAGAAATTAAACTCACATGAAGGCTCCGACGTCATTGGATACTTGAGAAATCCTAGATGAACTAAGGGAACTAAGTGAACAGACCCATAGGACCTTCCTCAGGAAAGTACTAGGAGGCTTCCACTTAGGAATCGTATCCCATGTGGCTCAACAACTGTGATCAGTTTACATCCCTCCTCAGGAGAAATTAAACTCACATGAAGGCTCCAACATCATTGGATACTTAAGAAAGCCTATATGAACTAGGGGAACTAAGTGAACAGACCCATAGGACCTTCCTCAAGAAAGTACTAGGAGGCTTCCACTTAGGAATCGTATCCCATGTGGCTCAACAACTGTGATCAGTTTACATTCCTCCTCAGGAGAAATTAAACTCACATGAAGGCTCCAACATCATTGGATACTTAAGAAGGAGGTGAGAAGGAAGAATGAAAGACATTCATAGTGCCTTCCTCAGGAAAGTACCATGAATTTTCCTCAAACTTCAGGATCTCAAACCTCACAAACAGAGAACAAGCTCCAACCTCTGGGTCTCTGGGTCTTGATCTTCAATCTTCTCCTCCATCATTCTCTTTCAACAAGGTCTTCAATACAAACCACACCCCACAACAACTCCCCAAAGACAAACCCCAAAGATAAGCAAGTATCACACAGACAGTCAATACAATCAGTCAACTTCAGAAAATATCTAAAAATATAAAGACCAAGGGGAAAATTCTAACAATCATTTACAAGGGTCTACAACACCTACCCATAACATCCCTATATGCCCATACCCAAAAATCAAGTCAAAACTCTCCAAAGAAAATGAATTATTTCACCTATGCATAACCTAAACCCTAATTATGGTTACTCTAATCTCACCTAATTAAACTAATCAAATTTTAATCTAAAAATCATGAATTAAATCCTATGGGGAACTATGATTCAATATCTAATCACACCAAAAAGAATGAACCAAAAAGATTAAGGGAAGGTCCTAAAAGAAATTCTACAAAATTGAGTATCAAACTAAACCTATTTAAAAGCTATTTAAGAGAATAATATTCTAAAAATATAAAACTAAAAATAAAATGGAATTTTTATTTTTATTAATTTTCTAGACAAAATTATAAACCTATAGAAAAAACAAGAAATGAAAAATATTAATTTTTCTATTTTATATGAATTTTTGAAGATGCTAAAAATATTAAAGAAATGAAAATAAAAGAATTAAAATAAATGGGATGGGGGGTGTCAAAAGAATAGGCGCCCAGTTCATTATCCAGATGGGCCATGGATGGAGGGGTTCGAATATCAACTTCGCTAGGCCCATGCGCTCAGAAAATCAATAGAAAAATCAAAGAAAATTAAAAAAACCAACGGTGCAAATAGCCTAATATTCTAGTTGAAAATTGGATTGGGCCGTGCGAGGGGGTGTGGGTATCAAAGTTTTTCTGAGCCCAGGATTCATCACTAATTAAAACGCTGCGTTTAGCTTCATGGTTTCCCTCCGTTTCTGATTTCAAATCATGGCCGCTGGATTAGATTATTTAGTCAATGGAAAAGAGAGATCCAACGGTGGAGGCTTATCTTCTCCAAGTGACAATTAGGGTTTTCAGGTCTGCCAAGCTCATGCACGAATATTCAAACCGATCGTTCTCCCAGGTTACTTGATGGAATTCAAAAATTCCAAAAGCAAAGATGATCCACTTCTCTCCAAGAACACGATGGTGCCAATAGTTTTCCCTGAAACATCTTGTATCACTCTAACAGAACGCACGAAGGTTAGGATTTCACCATTTTCTTATGAGATCAATCATGATGAAACTTAATTCTAATGGTAGAAACTTGTTCATGGCGTTGCCCTCATCATTCTATGCTATCACATGTCCATTAATACTCCCTAAACAGCCTATTCTTGAATCTTGAAGAAACATCACCCTGCCATGAAACCTCATGGATCTTCCTCTAACTCTCAGAAAATCATCAACTAACCTAGCATGCCAATTCTACACCTAGAAACTTGATCAAATGTACATAAATAAGGTGGTATGAGGAGAATCACCAACCTTTCAAGTTGTAATAGTGGATGTGGTTTCACTCCAATTCAGTGCTTGCAACCTTCCATGATGGATCTGTAATGGAAGATAAGAATTCTGTTTGCACTATCTTGGATGATTGAAGCCTATGATGAGCAACTCGAGCCTTGCTTGTGTTTGAAGAAAACTTTGAATACTCCTTTCTCCCTCACTCTTCACCAATGGATTCACCAACCCTTTCTTCAACATGATCCACTTGTTATATAACAATCCATAGAAGATTCTAGATTCATCTAGAAAGAGCTAGAATATCATGGAAAATCTCATGTAGTGCTATGTTGTATCATCTCATTTCATGCATTAAGACTTCTTAATTTTGTGCCAAAATATCCTTACATGAGATATTGAGATGGAATATGTGAAAAAACAAGCTCAACCTTGCCTTATGCCAAGTTTTCCAAAGGTTCCTTATTATGCAAGTAACAACTTTACAAAGTAACCCCCATTTTAAGACCTCAAATCAAAAATGTATTTGAACCATTGTTTTTAAAATGATGTTTGGATTCAAAATGACATATTGGATGACCTATTTTGGATTTGTACATCTCCCAAACCAATTTCCAACTTGGATCCATTTAAGTTATAAGCCATTTTTAGGTCATTTTCACCCATTCGTGCCAATCCTTGCTACAAGCTTTTTCAACAACTCATGACCACTTTTCTAGGCTTAAAATTCCATTTTGAACAACTTTTATGTTTTGAGTTTTTTCATTTGAGGCTTAGAAGTAGGAGATATGGCCTTTGCTTAAAATGACCTATAACTTCCAAATGACCAAAATACCCCTGTCTTGTTTAAACCATAAGTTGAGTTCTACAAATCCTATCAAGGACTTCTAGTACTCTCTAGAAATCTAAGAAGATGCTATTCAACATTCATGTTGACCAAGAGATCATGGGAATCATCCTACTAGGGCAAAAGTTGTCTGCAAGTTGGGTGACTTTCAAGGACCCAGATTCACACACCTCAGATGACCTGTAATTTGTCAAAACCATAACTTGAGCTCTGCACATCCTATCAAGGACTTCTACCACTCAAATTAAAAAGAACAAGATCTAAAACATTCGTGTTATGGGGAAGATGATATGACAATCACATCTTGAGCTAAACTTCCTGGAAGATAGGGACCAAATTAGGGTTTTTTCATTGTCAATCCTTAGAAACCCTAACTCAAAACTTCTCAAACTCCTCAATCATGATGAGTTGGTCTAGGAATCATCTTTATAACATCTCCATACATCATTCCATGATCTCATGGCCCTTGGATTAGGTCTCAACCTTCTCCAAAACTTCAGTTGACCTAGGGTTGACCCAGTCAAAACCCTAATTCTACCACTCATGGTTGAATCTTCTGAATTCTTGCACAATGACCTCTCTGGGCTTCATGATGACTTTCAAGACATCTCATAGGCTTTCTCAAAGCTTCAAGTTCACTCTCAAAGTCTCTGAATCATCTGAGGAGCACCCACAACTCTCAAGTTAGGAGGCACGCAACTCTGGTTTCAACCAATTCCTCTGAGGATCTCTTGAACTTTCTGATGAAGGTATCAATCTTCAAACACTTGATGGGTAAATAAATGTTGGTCAAATTTTGGGGTGCAACAGCTTCCCCTATTCAAACGTCTTGAACCTGACTGGGTGAGAAGCGAACGGCTCTCAGCCAATCAAGGTGCGAGACGGTTGAATACCGGTTAACCCAAAATTTTGCCAACTGCACGAGCACACGATATTCTGCGGAGAACAAATCTTCGAATACTGCAATACTAGCTGCACAGAGACTAGCTGGAGAAATATTGATCTGACATCGCCGTCAGTTATCCACGTTAACTTCTTCTGACATTGCCTTCAGACAACCACAACACCCAACATCGCCGCTGGAAGACTAAACCATCTGACATCGTCGTCGGAAACAAACACCACTATGAGAGACACTCGACATTACCGTCGTACAAACATCATCTCTGCTGGGGATTAAAGAGTCTGACATTGTCGTCAAACAAACATCCAACCTCGCCGCCGGAACCAAACATAATCTGACCTCGCCGTCAAATCCAAACATCCAACCTCGCCGCCGGAACCAAACATAATCTGACCTCGCCGCCAAATCCAAACATCCAACCTCGCCGCCGGAAATAAACATAATCTGACCTCGCCGCCGGATAATCAAAATACCCCGCCTCGCCGCTGGAGAAAATGCAACACTGAACAACTCTGACCTGGGGCTCACCCCTGGTAAATGGAACAAAAGGTACACTTGCGTATTTGAAACTACTCCGCTGGGAATGAGAGACTTAACCAAGCATACTTTGATCTAGGTTTCTCCCTCAGAATCATAACGAACATCCAAATGCTGCTGCATACTGATCCCACCGTAGAACTTCAACATCAAAGCTATATGAAACCCTGGCCCCTGGCCACTTCCAGCTTCAGCTAGAAAAGACCTTCAAGTACTCCTGAAGATGGTATCCTTGGCCTCCAAGGATATGAACCTTGCCCGTCGGCGATTCCAGCTTCAGCTAGAAAAGATCTTCAAGTATTCCTGAAGATGAGCATCCTTGGCCTTCAAGGATGTAAACTTTGCCCGTCGGCAACTCTGCAGGAGGTATCTTCGACTTCAGTCTGAAGAAAATGGTCCTTGGCCTTCAAGGATACATGGATCTGCCTTCAGGAAACTCCGCCTCTGCTATAGAGTATTCGTGACTTCAGTCAGGGATATACTTCGGCCTTCAGTCCGAAAAATGAATCCTAGGTCATTCATGACCTTGGGGATAACCTTGCCTTCAGGCACCTTCGCTTCAGCTTGGGAAATCTGTGACTTCAGTCAAAGAAGTGGTATCCTGAGCCATTCATGACTCTACGGGGATTCAAACACTTTGCCCTCAGGCAAACTCCGCTTCAGCTGGAGAAACATCTTCGACTTCAGTCAGAAGAAACACTATTCACTTGATCGCAATCAATCATCACCTCAGGACAACTGACTTGGTCTTCAGGCCAACACGGATCACCTTGCATACAAAAGCTGCATCTACAGACTTTTGAACTTTGTCTTCAGACACACGTTGATTCATCAACAAGGAAATCTGAATCCATAGGAACCTTCTGATATCGCCTTCAGGCGCTTACGAAGTCAATCTTCAGATTAGACATCACTGTTGGAGTAAACATATCACGCTGCTAAGGACTTCAAGACTCATCTTGAACAAACAACTCTGTCGGGCACCTTCAAGAATCATCCTGAACCGATAACCATTCTGGAGACTTTATTCTGCTGGGGATTCCAGGAATCTTCCTGGACAACTCTTGCTGGGTACAAACCAATCACGGCTTGAGCAGCTTCCGAGGACTCGGCTCTTTTGGAGTTTCAGGAATCGTCCTGGGCGATCTTTGTCGGGGACGCTACTGGGGAGCTCAAGAATCATCTTAAGCAAACAACTTGGGAAACTGCGCTGGGGTCTTAGGAATCATCTTGAGTACGCGACTTCGCTGGGGAGAATGTCAGGAATCATCCTGAGCAACTGATCCTTCGGCGGAACACCTGTAGAACAAGAATGATAATAACCTAGATCATGTTTATGATGCATATGCTTCGGCGCCATGCCCCACACGGTGGAAATGCTATGCGTTTATGCTAAATGCTATGCAATCATGCACAATGATGCGATCCCGTCAGCAAAATAAATGCCGGAGGGGAGTTCTCCTGTCAAGGAGAAAAGAACTACTCTGATAGAGGAATCATCCTGCTGAGGAGAGCGTGGACATGCCAATATCAATCGGACTCTGCCTGGGGAATTGATCTTCCGCTGACTGCTGCAGGGAAAACAACTTCAGTTGACTGCTGCAGGGAACAAAGCTCTACGAGAACCTGGTCCTGTTGAGAGAAAGTGATATCAATCGCGAGAATAAATTGCGTGGCCGTCTCGGCTACTCTTCTGGGAATGATAACTCTGTGGGGAAACAACCTCAGCTGCTCAACACTCCACTGGGAAACCAACCCTGATCTAATCACCTTCCAAGGATTCAGCTCTCTTAGATATCTGCAAACTCGGCTGAGGAAGGAGAAATCATTCTGCTTCGATGGAGAGAGTACGACTCTGGGGGAAATACTGCATCAGCTGTTTAATACTCTGCTAGGGAAAATCCACTCATAGTCCCAACTGCTTCCAAGGATTCGGCTCTCTTGGGGGTTTGCGGACTCAGCCGGGGCGAGAGAAATCATTCTACTTCAACGGGAGAGTACGACTCTGATGAGGAATTTTAATTTCGCTAGGGAAGAAAGAATCATCTGACTTCGGGGGAGAGTACAACTCTGCAGGGGAATGCAACATCAGCTGTTCCAACACTCTACTGGGGGAAGAGGGAATCCTCCAACTTCAGGAGAGAATACAGCTCTGGTGGGGAATCTCAATTCCGCTGGAGACTTCAGTCTGGCACCATCAGTTACTGCATACTTCGGCGTACGAACAATTTCCTACGAATCCTGCACTTGTGACCCGGTGCTGGGGAGATACCTGCTTCAGCGAATTTTCTGGGGAAAACACGAGCTTCGGCACCCGAACATTTCTGTGAAACCTGCACTTGTGACCCGGTGCTGGGGAGGCATGAGCTTTGGCCTTTGACTCAGCTGATGAGGTGACTTTCCTTAAGGATGCGTCTGCCTGGGGAAAAAAATCATCTCTGCCTGGGGAGACATCTCAATGCTCACTATTCTGCGTTCAGATTCTGCGGAGGAGAGACTACTGAACTCTGCTGGAGAAGGAGGACTCGCCCTGCTTCGGGGATGCGCACGGCACATCTTCTGGAAGGTGCTACACCTGCAACAACACAAACAAACAGACAAGATACCCTCCTCAAAGGGGCCTATCAAGGTTATTATCTCGTGACAAAATTCAGGTAATTAATTGTTTCAACAATCAATGGGCCTAGGCCCGCAAGTTTATGTATGAGCATTTTATCAAAAACATCGGCGTCTTCATTCGCAAACAAAACAGATAAATGCTAAATAGGTAAACAGAATTGCTGAATAACATGCATTTTATTGATGGTGAACCCCTGAATGGGTAAAAATGTTTTACAACAGAGGCAAACTCCTGGAATGAGGAAGCCGCGTAAAAATAAAACATAAATATACATCAGTATATACAAATGTCGGCAACGAGGCGTAGACGAACACCATGAGTTGATCCCTCTAAGACCCACTTGACTTCGATACTTCTCCGACGCTTCAGCTTCGGAAGAGATTGATTCAGATAAACGGCCCTCAGGTCCTCCAAACCACTAAACAATGAAAGTCCCCACGCGGAACGCAGTCATTTGCTTATTCAAATCCCTAACTTTTGCGTGAACCGCCCTTTACGGGTTTTCAGTTCACCGGGATACCCTTTTTTGCCGAAGCCGCCCAGTGTAGGTTTTCGACTTCGCGGGTGTACATTTTTTCAATATATCCCTAATTTTTGCCCGAACCTTTTATTCTGTTTTTGGTTCGCCGGGATGCCCCTTTTTTGCCTGGACTCTTTCTTTTTTGTCCAGCGGGTCTCTTTCAAGCAAAGTATTTTTTAACTGCGTCCGCGTTCACCGGGGATGCAAAATCTTCACCATCCATCGTGGATAACAACAAAGCTCCTCCTGAGAAGACCTTGCTGACGACATACGGCCCTTCGTAATTCGGAGTCCACTTGCCCCGGTGATCGGAGTGTGGCGGAAGAATCTTCTTCAGGACGAGATCACCCGTCTGAAAGCTTCTTGGACGCACCTTCTTATCATAAGCTTTCTTCATTCGGCTTTGGTACAGACGACCAAATGCAATCGATGCTAACCTCTTCTCGTCCATCAGGCTGAGTTGGTTCAAACGATTTGTAATCCATTCTGCCTCGTCGAGTTTCACATCAACCAAAACTCGCAAAGAAGGAATCTCCACTTCTAATGGTAGGACAACTTCCATACCGTACACCAAGGAGAAAGGAGTTGCCCCGGTCGACGTACGCACCATCGTACGATAACCGTGCAAGGCAAACGGCAGCATCTCGTGCCAATCTTTGTACGTCACAACCATCTTCTGAACAATCTTCTTTATGTTCTTGTTGGCGGCTTCAACGGCGCCATTCATCTTCGGCCGGTAAGGAGATGAGTTGTGGTGTTCAATCTTGAAGCTCTAGCACAGCTCCTTCATCATCTTGTTATTCAAATTCGAACCATTATCAGTAATGATCCGCTCGGGAACTCCATAACAACAGATGATGTCCCTCTTTATGAATTTAGCTACCACCTGCTTGGTCACATTAGCGTACGAGGCTGCTTCCACCCATTTGGTGAAGTAGTCGATAGCTACCAGAATGAAACGATGACCATTGGATGCAGTGGGCTCGATCTTGCCTATCATGTCGATGCCCCACATGGAGAACGGCCAAGGGGAGGACATGACATTCAATGGGCACGGCGGCACATGAACTTTATCAGCATAAATCTGGCATTTATGATATTTCCTCGCGAATCTGAAGCAATCCGACTCCATAGTCAGCCAGTAATACCCTGCTCTCAGGATCTTTCTCGTCATGGCATGCCCGCCGGCGTGCGTACCAAATGTGCCCTCATGGACTTCTTCCATGAGCATACTTGCCTCTTTCTCATCTACACATCTGAGTAGCACGAGATCGTGGTTTCTCTTATACAACACTCCGTCAGGATTGGGATAAAAGTTTCCAGACAGCCTCCTCAGAGTCTTCTTATCCTGGGTTGACGCACCCGTAGGATACTCCTTAGTCATAAGGAAGGTCTGGATGTCGTGGAACCATGGCTTGTCGTCGGCAGCATCCTCGATTGCAAAGACAAATGCCGGTCTATCAAGGCACGAAAGGACAATGCTTGGAGCTTCATTCCAAAGATTGACTTTATACATTGAAGCCAACGTGGCTAAGGCATCAGCCATCTGATTTTCAGCCCTGGGTACATGATGGAGTTCCACCCGATCGAAGAAAGGAAGCAGCCTCCTGGCATAATTCATGTATGGCACCAAATTCGCTTGACGAGTTTCCCACTCCCCTTTAATCTGATTGATTACAAGCGCTGAGTCACCATATACGTCTAGATTCTTGATTCTCAAATCAATTGCCTCTTCTAGACCCATAATGCATGCTTCATACTCTGCCTCATTGTTGGTAACTGGAAACGTCAGTCTCGCGGTAAACGGGATGTGGGATCCGTGAGGAGTCGTGATGATAGCCCCAATACCACTTCCATAGGAATTAACCGCTCCATCGAATATCAACTTCCACTGAGACTTCCTATCTGGCCCCTCACCGGGCAATGGCTCATCGCAATCCTTCGCTTTGAGAAACATAATATCCTCGTCAGGGAATTCAAACTTCATCGGCTGGTAGTCTTCGATTGGCTGCTCGACAAGGTAATCAGACAATACACTTCCCTTAATGGCCTTCTGAGAGACGTACTGAATATCATATTCTGTTAACACCATTTGCCATCTGGCAATCCTGCCCGAAAGAGCCTGCTTCTCGAAGACGTACTTGATCGGATCCATCTTCGAAATTAGCATAGTGGTGTGATTGAGCATATACTGTCGTAGACGTTTGGCGGCCCAAGCTAATGCACAACACGTCTTCTCCAGCATCGAGTATCGAGATTCACACTCAGTGAACTTCTTACTCAAATAATAAATGGCATGCTCTTTTCTGCCCGTCTCGTCGTGCTGACCGAGAACACACCCCATACTATTCTCCAGAACCGTCAGGTACATGATTAATGGCCGTCCAGCCACTGGGGGTATCAAGATTGGAGGTTCTTTAAGATACTGCTTTATTTTGTCGAATGCCTTCTGGCAATCCTCATTCCAAGTAATCGCCTGATCTTTCTTTAAAAGCTTGAACATCGGTTCACAAGTGGCCGTGAGCTGAGAGATAAACCTTGCAATGTAGTTTATTCGGCCCAAGAAACCACGAACTTCTTTTTCTGTCTTTGGCGCTGGCATTTCTTGAATAGCTTTTATTTTCGCAGGATCAACTTCAATACCTTGTTCACTAACGATAAAACCCAATAACTTTCCGGACCGCACCCCGAAAGTGCACTTGTTAGGATTCAGCCTCAGCCTGAACTTCCTAAGCCTCTCAAAAAGCTTCAATAAGTTAACCAGATGCTCTTCCTCCGTTTGGGACTTTGCAATCATGTCATCAACATAGACCTCGATCTCATGATGAATCATATCATGAAACAAAGTGACCATTGCTCGCTGGTAAGTGGCCCCTGCGTTCTTCAGACCGAAGGGCATTACCTTATAGCAAAACGTTCCCCAGGGGGTGATAAACGTCGTTTTCTCCATGTCCTCCGGTGCCATCTTAATCTGATTGTAACCGGAGAAGCCATCCATGAACGAAAACACGGAAAACTGGGTTGTGTTGTCGACCAACACATCGATATGCGGCAACGGGAAATCATCTTTAGGGCTCGCCCTATTCAAATCCTGATAATCGACGCACATGCGTACCTTACCGTCCTTCTTCGGTACAGGCACTATGTTGGCGACCCACGGAGGGTAAGTGGTAACGGCTAGAAATCCTGCGTCCAACTGCTTCTGGACTTCTTCTTTGATTTTTACAGCCATATCTGGTCTCGTCCTCCTAAGCTTCTGCTTGACTGGAGGGCAATCCTCTCGCAACGGCAAGCGATGAACCACAATGTCTGTGTCAAGTCCGGGCATATCTTCATATGACCAAGCAAAGACGTCACTATACTCTCGAAGCCTCTCGACCAGTCTATGCTTGACATCATTTTGCAGTGCAGCCCCTACTCTGACATTTCTGACGAGCTCTTCAGAACCCAGGTTTATGATCTCAATATCCTCCTCGTGAGGCAGAATAACCTTTTCCTCTTGTCTCAACAAGCGGGCCAACTCTTCCGGAAGGTCTTCGTCTTCATCAATCTCATCCTTGGCTTGATATATCGGGTAATCGAAGTCGTAGTGAGCCGTAGAGGGTCCAGAGTCGATGTCGTCTGTTATGTGGATCCTGCAATAACAAGGGTTAAGTTTAAAGCAAGAATATGCAGGTTAGCACAACCCCCGTTGCCATTTTACTGTTTTTTCAAAATAAACATAAAACTGGAATAACAGAGAACACAATATTTGAGTACGAAGAAAACGCCTTTGATTTATTAACAAAATGCATGTACATAATCCAACAAGGCCCTGACAATAAAACCACTATGCCCCGGGCAGGGAATAGGGTTGTACAAAGATTGTAAAAAGCAAATCATTACTCTTCACTTGTCAGCTGGATAATCTCCTTGATGGTCCAATTGTTGAGGCGCTCGCCCGGCTTGCTTGGCTGAATCCAGGCGTCAAGATCACAATCGCTATCCCCGCTGTCCTCTGACGCTGCGTTGATGCTTTCGAAAATCACTCCGCCTTTGGTAAATAGGATCGGCCCCTTCCCACGAGACGAACTGCTAGACGAAGAAGATGAAGCTTCAGCTTCAGGAGAATACCCTAATCCGAACTTATCCTGCTTGATTGGTATCTCCAAAACATGCCCCCAGCCTGGGGTGGAACCGGCTTCGACGACGGCCCGAGCTTCTTTGAACAAGGAGAGATTCATCTCTTGCTTCTCTACGACGACAGGAGCTACCTCTTTCACCTTGACGGCTTCAAATGCTTGGCAGAGCGTTTCATGGATTTCGCCGTCCATTTCAACATACTTAAAGGATGACAAGTGGCTCACCATAATGTCCTCCTCACCACAGACGGTTACTATGCTTCCCCCGACAGCATATTTGAGCTTTTGATGCAGCGTGGACGTCACGGCACCAGCAGCATGAATCGATGGCCGACCTAAGAGGCAACTGTAGGCAGGCATGATATCCATGATATAAAAAACCGTATCGAACGTCTCCGGACCAACTTGAATCGGCAGGGTCAACTCTCCGAAAACGTGGCGCTTAGTTCCGTCAAATGCTTTCACCACCAGATCACTGGGCGTGCAAAGCAATCCACGAGTGTCCAACTTCATTAGTGCCCTTTTCGGAAGCACATTAAGCGATGAACCCGTGTCCACCAGGACATGCGACATGATAGTGCCTCTGCACTCTATTGAGACGTGCAAGGCGCTGTTGTGATCTCTCCCTTTAGGAGTCAGCTCTAAATCTGTGAATCCCAGCCCATTGCCAGCATTAACATGGGCTACCACCTCTTCTAGCTGATTTACTGATCTCTCCTGCGGCACGTAGGCAGCGTTCAATACCTTCAGTAATGCGTTGCGGTGCGCTTCAGAACACAGCAACAAGTTGAGAATAGAAATTTTTGACGGAGTCTGATGAAGATGATCTACAATCTTGTAGTCGCTCTTCTTGATTAACCGCATGAACTCTTCGGCATCTTTGACAAGCAAATCCTTCTCTGCCCCACAAGGGACTTCTTCAACGGCTTTGCCTTTACCCTTATCAGCAGCATCGGCTCTGACCACTTTCTCTGCCACAACCTCTGTCGGCGCAAACACTCTTCCGCTTCGAGTAATACCACTGACTCCTGCGAGATTCTGCACAGTCGACCCGTACGGCTCCAGCTCTAACTTCTGACCATTGCAATAGACCTCAGCGCCATAATGCCATGGAACGGCGTTAGTGTTCTCGAATGGGATTGGCCCGGCTCTGGTAATAGTAATTGTGGGCGGTCGGGGCGCAGAAATGGTAATAGGTTGACGAGGAATGGTAATGGTAGCGACTTCGTCTGCCTGCTTCAGCACGACCTCCCCTGATACACTTTCAACGCTCCGGCTGAACTGCAAAATACCCTCAGACATCAGACTTTGGATACCTTCTACCAGCTGCTCACACCCATCAGGAAGTGTAGCACAAGCCATACATAACTCTCTGCATCTTGGAAAGAACCCCTTCTTAAGCAACTTAGCCTTGACGAAACTAAGCGGCGTCTTCAAGTCTTTGACATCAGTCAGCAAGTATGCACTCTCCTCAGCGATAATGGAGTTCACTCCGCCTCCCCTATGATGAGGCATAGGGTTTTTGGTGACATTGGGCACACTATCAGAAAAGTTAATGACCTTGGCGTCTACCAGGTCCTGCACCTTGTGCTTAAAAGCTTTACAGTTCTCAATCGTATGGCCTGGTGTCCCAGTATGGAAATCGCAAGTGGCATTTGCGTCATACCCCAGTGGTGGTGCCCCTGTTAAGGGAGCCAACGTCCTCTTTTGAACTAGCTGAAGCTGAAGCAAAGTTTGCAAGAGTTGCGCATACGACATAGGTGGCGCTTCAAACTGACGGCTTGCCAAAGGAGCCCGATTCTGATATTTTCTATATCCCTGCTGACTCTGTTGCTGTGGCTGCTGCTGCTGCTGCTGCGAAGCTGCTGGGATATTTATGCTAGCAATCTGCTGCTGAGGGCCCTTGCCCTTTCTCCGAGCGTTAGTGACAGCACTTGCATCTCCTTCTCGACGCTTGCCAGCGTAAGGTTTCTTTCCACCCCCTCCAGCTGAGGATGATTCGCCTTGGATTTTTCCGATCTTTATACCATTCTCGACGTGCTCGCCCATAGTGATGAGAGCCGAGAATTTCCCTGACATGCCACTAACTAGCTTTTCATAGTAGATTCTAGGAAGGGTAGCCACGAACATTTGCACTAGCTCGCGCTCAACCATCGGCGGTTGAACCCGAGCAGCCAACTCACGCCACCGCTGGGCGTACTCTTTAAAGCTTTCATTATTCCGCTGTGATAGATTCTGGAGCTGAACTCGGTTGGGGGCCAAGTCGCTATTGTACTGATAGTGGAGGACAAACGCTTCAGCGAGATCTTTCCACGTGCGCACGGTAGCGGGCTCCAAGCCCATATACCACTCGAGGGATGGACCAGAAAGACTATCTTGGAAGAAGTGCATCAGCAACTTCTCATCGTCGGAATAGGAGGACATCTTTCTATAATAAGATCGAAGGTGGACACGGGGGCAAGTAGTACCCTTATACTTCTCAAAGACGGGCACCTTGAACTTATGAGGTACCTTGAAATCAGCAATTAACCCCAGCTTGGACATATCAACGCCCAATGTATTCTGATTCTCAATGTCTCTCATTTTGTCTTCCAGCGCTTTGAACCTGAGTCGCGCTTCAGCATTCAACTCTGCTTCCACACCTCTTTGAGAAAACACGTCATCCTGATGATCCTCAAGCCACGGTTGAGGCACCAACAGATTTCCGACACCAGCATTGCCGTTGACCGGCCCTATGTTGACATTAGCTCCCAGACTGCCATTGCCGACGCCTGCCGCATTGAGTCTGATATTAGTCATCATATTGCCATTAGTACTGCCGTTGCCCCCGGCAACCGGAACAACATTCTATGGAGCATCAACTGGAGGAGGAGTAGGCACAGCCCCGCCGTGAAGTATGTCGTTACTATCAACCCTGGAGATCAAAGGTTGAACCAAAGTACGAAGCTGGTCTTGACCATTAGCGACTACCTGCATCAGTTCCATAAAACGATCCATCCGTTCACGGAGCTCTTGAACATCTGACTGCACCTGATCCATGATCCTTGTCTGATTAGCCCGAGTTGAGTAACAGTGAATGAATCTCTGATCAATCCTGGAGACCGGAACCAGCTCGGAGCCTGTGAACCTGAAAAACCTGTCAACATTAAAGGTTAGGAAAAGCAACAAAATGTACGCCATGCAAATGTTTCATGCAGATGCATGTGTGTGTCTGTGTGCTTGAGAGATTTCCCCCGATCCTAGCGCCTTAGTGCCAGTGCTGATAATAATAAGAAGAAGAAATCCGAGCCCAATCATGGAAACATCAATCTCATATACACATGGGAAGCTTATAGTATCAGCGACAGCCAACTTCGACACATCAGGGGCCGAGAACTCGTACGCAACAGTCTTCCTGAGAGAGGCCATAATAATACAATAGGAGGCGAGAAATCCTGGATCGGGGAAACGGCACATGCGGCACAGACACACGTTAATGGGATGCAAATGAACATGCAAACTAATGCAAAAGGCAGGCATGCAATAATATATCCAGGTAACTGCTGCGGATATTTGGGGTCAATAATCACTGATGAGAAGAAAACCCCGGTGGAGGACCACAGATTTGATCTGCTAAGAACGACCTTCTGACAGGACCATATACATAAGATCAAAGTTCTGCTCTATCGAGAACAAATGTCTGATAATAAGGACCCCGGATGTATGATCAAGAAACATCTGTTGATGAAGTCTTCAGACCCCAAATCAAAAATCTGCCCTATCAAGAACAAACATACAGCTGCTGATGAGATCTTCAGACCCCACTCAAAATCTGCCCTATCAAGAACAAACAACATCTGCTGATGAGATCTTCAGACCCCAAAATCTGCTATATCCGGAACAAACCACTGATGACAATACTCTGATCAAAGCCCGCTCTATCAAGAACAGACATACACCCGATGATAAAATCCTTTGATCAAAACCTGCTCTATCAAGAACAGACAAATCTGCAACTGAGAACCCTGGTACCAACATAACTGATTCACTGTCGAGAAAACCAGGTAGTCTGAAGGTCAAAGTTTCCTGCAATAAACCCAATCCCACTCACAGGTATGGACCTAATCCACGGACAAAGGTACGGCATCCTATGCGGTCATCAGCGTCACAGACTTTCATGAGTGACGATACGATTCCCAGAAGGAGTGGCATCATCAAGTCATGAAGAGGCCTCACTTAGCTGACTTCCAAATGATCGGTCCCCAGAGTCGACAATCCTCATGTCTGGACTCCCCTCAGATCCTCAGGACCGGAAAGGAGCACCTCTGCAAGAATCTCGTCTGAGCGCAGATTTCGTAGGGAACTGTGCCTGCTCAGCAGACAGGTTCGACTACTACTCTCCGCAACTATGTCTAGGTGTATACTCAGGCCCAGGTCCGGCTTCTCACTCATAGTAACATCCCTCTCCCACAGCAGCACAGATAATCATATCAAACTGGAAATAAAATGCGGGAAATAAAGTGCGAGAAGTAAAAATGCGATAAATAAACGCAACCCAACAAGTAAACATACAAGCGGTAGGATTGACTCTCATAGGGAACCGGAGAACCAGAGATTCTGGGTTCGATCCCCAGCAGAGTCGCCAGTTGTCGCTTGCGCGAAAATAAGGTGCCGGCATGACAGAAGAGTCGCCACCTTTCGTTATTTATCCCTCAGAGCGGGAAAGGAAACGATCGGAAAAACCTGATGAAAAAGGGTAAGACAAGGTCATCGCAACCATTGTCTGGGTTTGGGAGTTGGTTACGCAAGGGGAAGGTATTAGCACCCCTCACGTCCGTCGTACTCGACGGGATCCACGCTTGTTGGTTTACTTGGGCGGGTTGGTTTCATCTATCTACCTATCGAGGCTGGCTGAAAAAGAAAAGAAAAATGACTCGGCAAAGCGTCACACTTTATGCCTACGTATTCTCATCAGAGAATGAGAAATCAGAGTCAACGTAGTTCGGCCTACGAAGGATTACCGGGAAAGGTTGCTCGCTAGGATATCGCATCCTATGCCTACGTACTTCCACACTGCATGGAAGATCAGAGCAAACGTAGTTCGGGAAACTACGGGTTATTTCCTGCTTTGAAAGAAGTGCTTTTTTTTGTGTTTGCGATTTCAACCGCACTAGAGACTATGACCTGAGAGTGAATGTGTCGCATGTCACCCAAAGGGTACCATACTAAACATCCAGACTGTGGAAAAGGAACTCTCCCACAATCCTTTCTCAGATAGCTTAAGGCTCGTAACATACGAAAGAAATCATTCATGATTACTGTATCTTAAACTGTTTTGAGATGAGAAGAGAACAGGCCCAACTAGGAGGGAGACTATCAAGTCCTACTGTTATCATGCCATGGATTCATCCTATGGTTAAGGTTTGAACAGGGAACTCCTAGATGTTGTCATGCATAGGTTTCGACCTAAAAGTCTATCATCAAATCCTTATCAAAGGAAATGAGAGTCCTAAGGGATCATGTCAATGATACACCAGAACAGACAAAGCATCAGCTTAACAGTAAAATGCATGCAATGCAAGTGAGGGAGGAAATGTGTGTGGGGCTTCAGCCTCCACAAGCTCATCTCAACCTCAAGCCAGTCATGAAATAACAGTAATCATAATGAAAAATAAACAACATGCTATCAAGCAATAAATAGTAAACTGCAATCATACAGATAAAAGAAATAAAGTGCCATCAGGCAAACAAACCACATGCTTGAGAAATAAACTATCTACATCTAAACTCTCCCTAATCCTGAAAACAAAAACCCTAATCAGATTTCTAAGCAAAACCCTAAAGCAAAAGATATCAATCCCAGTCTTCAAGCTTCAAAACAGCTTACCAAAGAAAGGGAGCTAAGTAGGCAGACTCATAGTGCCCTCCTCAGGAAAGCACTAGGAGGCTTATACTCAGGAATCGTATCCTACGTGGCTCAACAACTGTGATCAGTTTACATTCCTCCTCAGGAGAAATTAAACTCACATGAAGGCTCCGACGTCATTGGATACTTGAGAAATCCTAGATGAACTAAGGGAACTAAGTGAACAGACCCATAGGACCTTCCTCAGGAAAGTACTAGGAGGCTTCCACTTAGGAATCGTATCCCATGTGGCTCAACAACTGTGATCAGTTAACATCCCTCCTCAGGAGAAATTAAACTCACATGAAGGCTCCAACATCATTGGATACTTAAGAAAGCCTATATGAACTAGGGGAACTAAGTGAACAGACCCATAGGACCTTCCTCAAGAAAGTACTAGGAGGCTTCCACTTAGGAATCGTATCCCATGTGGCTCAACAACTGTGATCAGTTTACATTCCTCCTCAGGATAAATTAAACTCACATGAAGGCTCCAACATCATTGGATACTTAAGAAGGAGGTGAGAAGGAAGAATGAAAGACATTCATAGTGCCTTCCTCAGGAAAGTACCATGAATTTTCCTCAAACTTCAGGATCTCAAACCTCACAAACAGAGAACAAGCTCCAACCTCTGGGTCTCTGGGTCTTGATCTTCAATCTTCTCCTCCATCATTCTCTTTCAACAAGGTCTTCAAGACAAACCACACCCCACAACAACTCCCCAAAGACAAACCCCAAAGATAAGCAAGTATCACACAGACAGTCAATACAATCAGTCAACTTCAGAAAATATCTAAAAATATAAAGACCAAGGGGAAAATTCTAACAATCATTTACAAGGGTCTACAACACCTACCCATAACATCCCTATATGCCCATACCCAAAAATCAAGTCAAAACTCTCCAAAGAAAATGAATTATTTCACCTATTCATAACCTAAACCCTAATTATGGTTACTCTAATCTCACCTAATTAAACTAATCAAATTTTAATCTAAAAATCATGAATTAAATCCTATGGGGAACTATGATTCAATATCTAATCACACCAAAAATAATGAACCAAAAAGATTAAGGGAAGGTCCTAAAAGAAATTCTACAAAATTGAGTATCAAACTAAACCTATTTAAAAGCTATTTAAAAGAATAATATTCTAAAAATATAAAACTAAAAATAAAATGGAATTTTTATTTTTATTAATTTTCTAGACAAAATTATAAACCTATAGAAAAAACAAGAAATGAAAAATATTAATTTTTCTATTTTATATGAATTTTTGAAGATGCTAAAAATATTAAAGAAATTAAAATAAAAGAATTAAAATAAATGGGATGGGGGGTGTCAAAAGAATAGGCGCCCAGTTCATTATCCAGATGGGCCATGGATGGAGGGGTGCGAATATCAACTTCGCTAGGCCCATGCGCTCAGAAAATCAATAGAAAAATCAAAGAAAATTAAAAAAACCAACGGTGCAAATAGCCTAATATTCTAGTTGAAAATTAGATTGGGCCGTGCGAGGGGGTGTGGGTATCAAAGTTTTTCTGAGCCCAGGATTCATCACTAATTAAAACGTTGCGTTTAGCTTCATGGTTTCCCTCCGTTTCTGATTTCAAATCATGGCCGCTGGATTAGATTATTTAGTCAATGGAAAAGAGAGATCCAACGGTGGAGGCTTATCTTCTCCAAGTGACAATTAGGGTTTTCAGGTCTGCCAAGCTCATGCACGAATATTCAAACCGATCGTTCTCCCTGGTTACTTGATGGAATTCAAAAATTCCAAAAGCAAAGATGATCCACTTCTCTCCAAGAACACGATGGTGCCAATAGTTTTCCCTGAAACATCTTGTATCACTCTAACAGAACGCACGAAGGTTAGGGTTTCACCATTTTCTTCTGAGATCAATCACGATGAAACTTAATTCTAATGGTAGAAACTTGTTCATGGCGTTGCCCTCATCATTCTATGCTATCACATGTCCATTAATACTCCCTAAACAGCCTATTCTTGAATCTTGAAGAAACATCACCCTGCCATGAAACCTCATGGATCTTCCTCTAACTCTCAGAAAATCATCAACTAACCTAGCATGCCAATTCTACACCTAGAAACTTGATCAAATGTACATAAATAAGGTGGTATGAGGAGAATCACCAACCTGTCAAGTTGTAATGGTGGATGTGGTTTCACTCCAATTCAGTGCTTGCAACCTTCCATGATGGATCTTTAATGGAAGATAAGAATTCTGTTTGCACTATCTTGGATGATTGAAGCCTGTGATGAGCAACTCGAGCCTTGCTTGTGTTTGAAGAAAACTTTGAATACTCCTTTCTCCCTAAATCTTCACCAATGGATTCACCAACCCTTTCTTCAACATGATCCACTTGTTATATAACAATCCATAGAAGATTCTAGATTCATCTAGAAAGAGCTAGAATATCATGGAAAATCTCATGTAGTGCTATGTTGTATCATCTCATTTCATGCATTAAGACTTCTTAATTTTGTGCCAAAATATCCTTACATGAGATATTGAGATGGAATGTGTGAAAAAATAAGCTCAACCTTGCCTTATGCCAAGTTTTCCAAAGGTTCCTTATTATGCAAGTAACAACTTTACAAAGTAACCCCCATTTTAAGACCTCAAATCAAAAATGTATTTGAACCTTTGTTTTTAAAATGATGTTTGGATTCAAAATGACATATTGGATGACCTATTTTGGATTTGTACATCTCCCAAACCAATTTCCAACTTGGATTCATTTAAGTTATAAGCCATTTTTAGGTCATTTTCACCCATTCTTGCCAATCCTTGCTACAAGCTTTTTCAACAACTCATGACTACTTTTCTAGGCTTAAAATGCCATTTTGAACAACTTTTATGTTTTGAGTTTTTTCATTTGAGGCTTGGAAGTAGGAGATATGGCCTTTGCTTAAAATGACCTATAACTTCCAAATGACCAAAATACCCCTGTCTTGTTTAAACCATAAGTTGAGTTCTACAAATCCTATCAAGGACTTCTAGTACTATATAGAAAGCTAAGAATATGCTCTTCAACATTAATGTTTACCAATAGATCATGGGAATCATCCTACTAGGGCAAAAGTTGTCTGCAAGTTGGGTGACTTTCAAGGACCCAGATTCACACACCTCAGATGACCTGTAATTTGTCAAAACCATAACTTGAGCTCTGCACATCCTATCAAGGACTTCTACCACTCAAATTAAATCTAAGAACAAGCTCTACAACATTCATGTTGTGGGGAAGATGAGATGACAATCACATCTTGAGCTAAACTGCCTGGAAGATAGGGACCAAATTAGGGTTTTTTCATTGTCAATCCTTAGAAACCCTAACTCAAAACTTCTCAAACTCCTCAATCATGATGAGTTGGTCTAGGAATAATCTTTATAACATCTCCATACATCATTCCATGATCTCATGGCCCTTGGATTAGGTCTCAACCTTCTCCAAAACTTCAGTTGACCTAGGGTTGACCCAGTCAAAACCCTAATTCTACCACTCATGGTTGAATCTTCTGAATTCTTGCACAATGACCTCTCTGGGCTTCATGATGACTTTCAAGACATCTCATAGGCTTTCTCAAAGCTTCAAGTTCACTCTCAAAGTCTCTGAATCATCTGAGGAGCACCCACAACTCTCAAGTTAAGAGGCACGCAACTCTGGTTTCAACCAATTCCTCTGAGAATCTCTTGAACTTTCTGATGAAGGTATCAATCTTCAAACACTTGATGGGTAAATAAATGTTGGTCAAATTTTGGGGTGCAACAGCCACCTACAACGTATGCTGAGCTCCTGCATACTTTATTGAGGTTCAAAAAGGTTGAAAAGAGAACGTTGGAACCACCCACAGGAGCGCTTCCTTATGGGTACGATGCCAGTAAGCAATGTGAATTTCATTCTGGGGCACTCGGACACGACATCGAAAGTTGTCATGCTTTTAAGCACAATGTTTAAGACCTGATTGACTCAAAAGATATTGAATTCACGCCAAGCGGTGTAGCTGTACGTATTGCTCCTGTCTCAGTCGATGCTAAGATGATGGATGTTTTTAAGGCTGCAGTAGGTCAGAAACGTATCCTGGACTCCATGGTGTCAGAATCTCCATGCCCACAACTGTTGCCTATTCCTGGAGCAGATCTAAGAAAGAAAATGGCTAAGCATAAGGAGTGCTTTAATCAGTGCGGTGAAAGTCAAGAAACCGATGTTGTATTTGCTACAAAGGTTGTTCAACAGTCAACCCGATACCAGCGACAACAGCAACGATCTCAACAGTGGAAAAGGCAACAGCATCCCAATCAGCGAGGAGCTCAAAATCAGAGTCCGTTGAGGGTATTTAGTGTGCCTCCGATGCCATATGTCGAACTTCTTCAGGTGTTGCTACGATTGCAGTTGGTTGAGAAGAGGAAGTTAGCCCCGCTGACAGGTACGCCCCCAGCAGGTTATGATATCAAGGAACGCTGTAATTTCCATTCAGGAGCACCGGGGCACAACATTGAAGATTGTCTGGCCTTCAAGCACAAAGTGCAGGACCTACTTGATAGTGCAGCAATCAACTTCGGGCAGGAAGGTCCCAAAATCATCTGAATGAAGAGGAGGGGCTCTATAGCAGATCAGGACAATATCGAATTGCCTCTAATAACTGATTGTGAAGATAGCTGGTTCAGCAGCAGGACAGATGTGAAAGCCTGGGTTCTCGGAAGCTGGCATTTTTCTTTGTTTTATCTTGTCATTTCTTTACGTTTGTAGTTTCTTTCCTGTTTGAATTTGCAATATTGTTTGTAAAACTCGTTGTTTTCATTCAATTGATGATAATGAAATAAATATGCATGTTTTGATTAAATCCATTCGTGTTCACTAATCGTTTTTTGCAAATGTCCAACGCCTAGTTAAGAGGAATCTGGGGAGGATGACGAAAATGAACGACATGCAACTTCCGATATTGTATGCTTTTGAGACAAAACCTGCTGATGATGTACAGGCATTGTTTCAAATCCCTAAACACCGGTGATATAAGGAAGATAATCCCTTGTCAACCCCTTTGAGCCTAGTAGTAGGAGTTCTTTCTGAAAACGAAAAACCCTCCATCCTTAACCCGGGGCAGGGTAGGTGTTAGCTAATTTGACCGAGCGTCCGAATCAAATAAAGGGAGTGTCCGTTCAAGGATCAATCACACCTCTAGAGGTCGTGCTTAAGAAACCACAATGGTTCAGCATTAGGAGTGAAACAGTCACATTATTCTCCAATGAGTCAGGCAACCAGTATCACACGACTTGTTCGGAAAAAGAAAAAAAAGAATCAAAAGCCCGCTAAGTCAAAACTTCAAAATAAATGACTTAGGCAAAAATGAGGGCATCCCGCTGGACTTAAAAAAATCAAAAGAAACTCAAAAGGAGTCAGTCTAGGCAAAAGTTAGGGATAAGAAAACGAGAAAAGAAAAAAGATGAAAGGATGACAAAAGAAAAATCCTCAAATGAAATACGAGTCGTGTGACCTCAAGTGTCAAAGACGAAGAGTGAGTGGCTGTCACTTCAAAAACTCATGGTTTCTCGAACTATCACTCCTATCTTTCAGCCTCTGAGAGGTGAGTGCTAAGGTTGAATTAGCTAAACGTAGGATGGAAGAACATCAAGGAGAATGGGTGGGTTAAAATAAACTTCGAGCCTTTATCCTTTCCTTCAAAACCACGAACCCGACCACGTTATAACCTTCAAAAGTCCTAATTGAAGCAGGTTATTTCGAAAGCATACTTCGGTAAAGGTCGCGTCGATTCTGACTCCTGAAAGGGTTCTTCTTACCATGTCGGTGCTGATGTTGATATTCTTGATAAATGTTGTGTGCATTATATGCCATAAACTATTTTTTCCTTTTCCCAGTGAACAGATTGGATGTCAAAGCTGTCATATGTGTTGCATTAATATGTCTTTTACGCAGAACAACTTGTTTTACTTGCGAGTAAGCGCTTGACAGCAGGAAAGTTTTCTACAGTGGAAAGGTATGGTCGGGATAGAATACAGAGCGCCCGAATGTTCCGAGAGCAGGGGCAAGCTATTATTGTGATCCCCAGTCAGGTCAGCCTTTCGAAGTCAGTTATCCTGGAGCAATCAGGTCGAGATTCGGTGAATATCTCGTAGGCAAGGGGGCACTACTCTGAATCAGATAATCAGGAGCAAGGCCATTGCAGTCAAGGGCAGGCCATCTTAAGCGCGCAGAGGTTATTCGAGAAGCATTTGATGTAAAGTATCTCTCCGAAGTTTAGAATGCTGGGGCATTTCATATCAGACTATCAGGGTGTGGATTTGCAGATTTCCTTTCGTGGACTATCCCCAGAGAAGTCCAATCATACTTGGCACATCTGATATTTCACAGCAGAGTTATATTCCCTAGCAGGGTGATACTTCAACGAGGTGCTCGGTTAAGTTCCCAGTTTCCCCAGCGAAGTGGATTTCACTCTTCCAGCATTTATTTTGCTGGAATGGTTCTGTGATATCCGGTTTATCCCCAGCGGAGTGGCTTCGTCCTCAGCATTTATTTTGCTGAAGTGGTTTTCTGTACCCGACTTTCTCCAACAGCTCGAGTCTGCATTAGCATGTTGCATGTCATCATATTTGCATCATACTTGCATTTCATTTTCAAAACGCGTAGCATTTCCATATTGAATGGAGCATTACGCCATGGGAAAATTCAAACATATGCATATGCATACGAAGCATAAGCCAGGGTTTCTATCAGCCTCGTATGGCGCGTGAATTGCTCGGTGATCAGTTCAGGGGCATTCATCCAGCAGCAGTGTTCAGGCAATTCAGCAGATTATTCGCATTTCAGATCATACAACAGTTATGCTTTGATCAATCAGTCATCTGGTATCGGCAGACTTATCTTCCCGTCAATTCATATGGACGATGTGTTCCTCCAATGAGTGGATTTCTCCATCTATCATTAGACGTCTTGAGTTCGAATATAGTGGTTTTCTTTCCGTCTAGCAGTAGACGATGTGAAGTTTCGGTTAATTTTCCAGTGGGGTTTCAAGATGGGGTTTCTCTAAGTGGTGTTCTTTCCGTCTATCAGTAGACGATGTGAAGTTTCAGATGAGTTTTCAGCGGGTTTCTTATCGTCAGATTGTGGATGGTGTGTTTCCCCAACGAGTCTTCTTCAGCTATCTTTAGATGTTGAGGGGTTTCAAAGCGATCTTTCGGATAGTGGTTTTCTTTCTGTTTATTGGATGAGATGACATTTCAAGAGGGATTTTCTGACCGTCAATCCTTGTTGACGTCGAGGCTCTTTGAAGAACGTTCGGTTTTCCCGATTGTCGATTCTTATTGACGACAGGGCTATTTGAAGGTGGTTTTCTTCCCGTCGGTTCTTACTGATGATGTGGCCCCTTTAAGGATATTGTTCTTTCCATCAATTCCCGTAGACGAAAGGATTCTGAAATTTGATGGATGGTCTAGAGATTGGATTAAGGGTGTCTTTCCGTCTATCCTTAGACGATGTGAGTATTGAATTTTTCCTTCGGGATCAGGGTGTCTTCTCGTCTATCCTTAGACGATGTGAGTATTGAATTTGTTCCTTCGGGATTAGGGGTGTCTTCCCGTCTATCCTTAGACGATGTGAGTATTGAATTTTTCCTTCGGGAATCAGGGTGTCTTCCCGTCTATCCTTAGGCGATGTGAGTATTGAATTTTTTCCTTCGGGAGGGGTGTCTTTCCGTCTATCCTTAGACGATGTGAGTATTGAATTTTTCCTTCGGGAATCAGGGTGTCTTCCCGTCTATCCTTAGACGATGTGAGTATTGAATTTTTCCTTCGGGATCAGGGTGTCTTCCCGTCTATCCTTAGACGACGTGAGTATTGGATTTTGGGTGTCTTCCCGTCTATCATTAGACGATGTGAGTATTGAATTTTTCCTTCGGGATCAGGGTGTCTTACCGTCTATCCTTAGACGATGTGAGTATTGAATTGTTCCTTGGATTTAGGGTGTCTTCCCGTCTATCATTAGACGATGTGAGTATTGAAGTTTTTCTCAGACTTTGGGTGTCTTCCCGTCTATCTTTAGACGATGTGAGTATTGGATGCGAGCATGGATATGGGTGTCTTCCCGTCTATCTTTAGACGATGTGAGTATGGATTATGGGTATCTTTCCGTCTATCTTTAGACGATGTGAGTATATTTCTCTCCCTGTCTATCAGTAGACGACGTGAGAAGATCAGGTGTTTTGTTGCAACCCTCGGGTTTGTTATATGGGGTATCACAGGTAATTGGCATTCAAATCAGGAGTTCTTTATCAGATGATTGATCAGCTTGTTGCCGTAACGACTGGACTCGGTTCTGGATTTTATTCCCCAAGCAGTTCTACAGCATATTCTCACGGTTGGCAAATTTTCGGGTTTTATTGGTATTCAACCGTCTCGTACCTCTGAATGTTTGAAGGCTGAGCGCTCTTCAACCCTTCAGGTCCAAGTCGCTTGAATAGGGGCAGTTGTTGCACCCTAAAATTTGACCAACCGGTTCTCCTATCTGACTCGTGGTTTAAATTCATATTCGTATATCAGATGCATGACATTTATGCACAGACAGAGGATATCAGGGTTACAGCTTGGGTTTCATTTACCGGATATTTCAGATCCAGTCTAGATAATCAGGGTTTTATTTTCGGGAAATTGTGCGCTTCTCGGTGATTTTCAGCTTGCATGGTGGTTTTGGGGATATTCTGATGCCAGGGGTTCACTGTTTGCTTCGATTTGGTTTCGCGTTTTTTATATTGGTTATTTGCATTCGTCTGCATTTTTTTAAGGATTTAATAGCCTTTTGTGGATTTTAAATAGGCTTTATAGATTTTTTAGGATTTAAATAGATTTTTAACATTTTTTAATAGTTTAAATCTTTTTTTTTAGAGCTTTATAGAATTTTTAATAGATTTAATAGTTTTTTAATCATTTTTTAGAAATTTAATAGTTTTGTTTTAATATAGATTTAATCTTTTAATAGTTTTTTTATTTAGGTTTAATATAGGATTTAATAGTTTTAAATAAATGGTATAGATTTTTAATAGGATTGTGATAGTTTTTTTATATAGAAATTAGTAGAGTTTAGAGATTAATTTGGTTTAATAAAGTTTAGGTAGATTTTAACCATTTTAGATTTAATTAGGGTTTAATTAGGTTAATTAGGAGTTAATTTTTTGTTTAGATTTGAATCCATTAGGATAGTTTAATCTTCATTTAGATTTAATTGTGGTTTAATCATTTTCGTTAATTAGGTTTAAGGTTTTAATTAGATAATTAGGATTAATCTCTTTTTTTTAATGCAGTTTTGTTCAGTTTTTGTCCACTGTTTCGTGTGGGCCCAGAAGCAGGTTTTTTGGAGGCCCAGAATGTATTCAGTCCAGTTTTTGTTCGTTTTTGTCCAAAGAGAGCGCCACTTGTCAAGTATAAAGTGATGCCACGCGTTCCACCATGGAGACCCCACCTCACAACTCTGGCTCCCTCTCTCACTGACACCTCACCCCACACTCTCTCTCTCCCTCTGCCAGCACGCGCCCACGCGTCCCACCCACATCAACTCCTGTGACACTTGTCACCTCACCACCTCCTCACCGGGGACTACGCTGCCGGCCATGCAAATCCGGTGACCGCCCCAACGGCCACCGCCCAACCAACTCCGGCCACCGCCTGAACCACCAGAAAACCCTAAATCCACCAGAAAACCCAGAAATCGTTCGTTCTTCATCTTCCTCCTCCGTTCCTCTTCATCCATAACTCACCGAAATCTTCATCCATGGCCGGAAACTTCATTGTCCTTCATCAAAATCTCCAGAAAACCCAGAACACTTCCAAACCTTCATCATGTTCATACTCAATTGCCAGAAATCCTAGATTCATACTCCAATCTACACCGATCCTCACAATTTCCTCAGATTCACCAACCGTTCACCACTGATCTTCGTCTGGATCTTCATTTCAGTATCAGTTTTCTCGTAATCGTTCATCAATACTCCCGTTCGTTCACTTTTTCCAGAAAACTTCAACGAGCTCAAGAACATCTTCATCCCCAATTTTCCTCCGTTTCCAGATTTTAAGAAGGTTTCAGTAGATCTTTGTCAACAATTCCAAACAGCTTCCAGGGGATCTTCGTTGTCAAGCATTCAAGATCCGTAGATCTTCGCGCGTCCTCAATTTCTCCCAGATCGTCCTCGTCATCTTCAGGAATCTTCGTCCAGTTCTGGATTCGCCCTCAACAGCTTCAAGATTTCCACGTTCTTCATTATTCGTCAGTAGACCCAGGGTTCATCAAATTGCATCACACCTCCAGGTTCTTGTTTTCTTCCAACTCTTCTTTTAGATGTTTTGGATTATGGATCTGTTAGGAGTTGTGTTGGTATTTAGGTTTAGAGGTTCTTGATAGTTTGAACGGAGGGAGAATTTGGTGAGATCTAGATTTGAGGTTAGGTTTTAGTTGAGGATTTTTGTGAGAGTGTGCGTAAGGTTTGAGAGAGTTCAGAGAGATCTGGGGAGGACGACGGCGTGCTAGGGTTTGCATTAGGTGAACAGTAATCAGGATGTGGGAGAAGAAGATGGGTTTTGTTGTTTGGTTAGCTGGGATTAGGGTTTCAGTTGGGCCGAGCCCAAGTGTGAACTACTGAAGCACCCCTCCAATTACTTGTATCCCCCCCTTCGTGTGAGAACTGAATAGGATGTGGATTGGGCTTAAGTCCAACTGCTAAGCGCACCCCCCTTTTATGAAGCCCATCAGAATACACTAGGAATTCATGCTATTCGCACCACGTTTTCCTCCATTTTTCTTTCTTTTTTTAATTCATTTCTGAAATAACCTGGGCCTGCGCCCATTTTCTCTTGACACCCCTAGGTTAGAGCCCATCCAGAATTTTAACTGAGTGCATGTGCTATCTGAACCCCCTCCCCTTTTCATTTTATTTTTCCTTCTATTCTTTATTTCTTTTATTTCCTTGCATATTGTAAAATCCATAAATAATTGAAAAATGTATATTTTTTAGTGGTTGTTTTTGCATCATGTTCATAATTCTGTCAAGAAAATTAATAAAAATAAAAACACCATTTTATTTTTAGTTTACTATTTTTTGTATATTTTCCATTTTTATTAGCTTTTTAATAGGTTTAAGCTAGTACCTCATTTTGTAGAATTTATTTTAGGACCTTCCTTTAATCTTTTTGATCCATTCTTTTTAGTATGATTAGGTATTGACCTTAACTCCATCTGGTTTTTATACCAAGAATTTTAGGTTAAAATTTTAGTTAGTTTGATTAATGGACATTAGTGTGTCAAATTAGGGTTTTAGGTTTGACATAGGTGAAGTAAATCATTTCCTTTTGAGAGTTTTGTTTTGTTTTTGGGGTATGGGCATATAGGGATATTATGGGTAGGTGCATAGACCATTGTAAACAATTGTTAGAATTTTCTTCCTTGTCTTTATATTTTTAGATATTTTCAGAAGTTGACTGATTGTATTGACTGTCTGTGTGATATTTGTCTATCTTTTGGGGTTGATCTTTGGGTATTATTTTGGGGGCTTGGTTTGCTTTGAAGACCTTGTTGAAGGAGCATGATGAAGGAGAAGATAGAAGATAGAAGATCAAGACCCAGAGGTTGGAGCTTGCAAGGATGCATGGTCTGAAGTCCTAGTCTAGGAACTTGCTCTCTGTTTGTGAGGTTTGAGATCCTGAAGTTTGAGGGAAATTTATGGTACTTTCCTGAGGAAGGCACTATGGATGTCTTTCATTATTTCTTCTCACTTCTTTCTCAAGTATCCAATGATGTTGGAGCCTTCATGTGAGTTTAGTTTCTCCTGAGGAGGAATGTAAACCGATCACAGTTGTTGAGCCACATGGGATATGATTCCTAAGTGGAGGTCTCCTAGTACTTTCCCGAGGAAGGCACTATGGGCCTGTTCACTTAGTTCCCTTAGTTCATCTAGGATTTCTTAAGTATCCAATGATGTTGGAGCCTTCATGTGAGTTTAGTTTCTCCTGAGGAGGAATGTAAACTGATCACAGTTGTTGAGCCACATGGGATATGATTCCTAAGCAGAAGCCTCCTAGTACTTTCCCGAGGAAGGCACTATGGGTCTGTTCACTTAGTTCCCTTAGTTCAGGTAGGATTTCTCAAGTATCCAGTGATGTCGGAGCCTTCATGTGAGTTTAGTTTCTCCTGAGGAGGAATGTAAACCGTTCACAGTTGTTGAGCCGCATAGGACATGATTCCTGAGTGGTAACCTCCTGGTACTTTCCTGAGGAAGGCACTATGGGTTTGTCTGCTTAGCTCCCTTTCTTTGGTAAGCTTGTGTTGAAGCTTGAGGACTGGGATTGACTTATCTTGTGTAGGGTTTTGATTAGGGTTTTTGCTTAGAGATTTGATTAGGGTTTTGCGTAGGGCTTTGCTCAGGGGTTTGTTTTAGGGTTTTGTTTAGGGGTCCTGCTCAGGGTTTTGGTTTGAGTTTTAGATAGGAGTTTGTCAGGCTGGTTCGCCTTCTCTTTGTGTTGTTTGACTTGTGTGGTGTTGTGCTGCATTAGACTTAGGGGTTCATCTAGATATTTCTGAGGTAGGTGCATCTTAGAGATAGGCTTTGTGTGCATGAGAAGTTGAGGTGGTCCTCCTTCTGCTTGTTTGTTATTGAGTGGCTTTGCTTGTTGGTATTTGGTAGAGCTGAGCTCCCTTACCTCTGTGGTTTGCGGCCTTTGTGCCTTGATTGTTTGGTTGTCGCATTCATGCATATTTCCAGTATTTCTTTACTTTGCAGTTGATTCCTGTTTGCTATTTAGTCCTGTTGCCATGATCCCTTAGGAGCTCTAACTTCTCCGCTGCGGAGGGGTTATGATAGACATTAGGATGGTCAACCAGGCATGATAACATTAGGTAGATTCCCCTTTTCAGCCATAGTTTTAGGGTGTCTTTTTCCTTTTTCAGCAATAGGAGCACTTGAGTAGCTTGTGTCGTAGTTAGCCGAACTACAGCTGCTCTGATTTCTCGTACCAGACGAGAATATGTAGGCATAGGATGCGATATCCTAGCGAGCACATTAACAACTAACCTTTTGTTCTCTCGCGGCTGTGCGATCGAGACTTTCCCGCTGACGACTAATTGTTATCCCTTTTCTCTTGCCCGAGTGCATTTGAGACCAGACCATAGTTGTAGGTTCCCAAACCTTTGAAACCAGTTTATTTTCTCACTGCTGTGTGAGAACCCCCAGATTAGCCGTAGTTAGTCGAACTACGTTTGCTCTGATCTTCCATGTCGTGTGGAAGTACGTAGGCATAGGATGCGATGTCCTGGCGAGCAACCTTCCCCCGTCTAGACGTAGGTAGTCGAACTACGTTGACTCTGACTTTCCCATTGCACGAGGGAGTACGTAGGCCCAGAACACCATATGTTTTGTCGAGTCCTGTCCTTTTCTTTTCTTTTCAGACTGACCAGTAGCGTAGATAGATAAACACACCCTTTTCCTTGTAAACACCAAGCGTGGATCCCGTCGAGTACGACGGACGTGAGGGGTGCTAATACCTTCCCCTTGCGTAACCGACTCCCGAACCCAGGTTTTGGCTGCGATGACCATACCTTTCCCTTTTCTTGCGAGGTTTACTTCGAGCGTTTCCTTTCCCTCCGTTGGGATAAATAACGCACGGTGGCGACTCTCCTGTCAGTCGGCGCCGATTTTCGCAGTAGCGACACTCACCATTTCTCCCCAACGGAGTCTACAGGGTTAAGTTCATTATTTCCCCAGCGGATTTCTTCTTTTAGATTGTGAATCGACAGATTCTGTTCTCAAAGTTGTGTTGAGCCGGCCTTCGGGTTCGATGCTTGCTTTTATTTAGCGAATGCCTGTTGGTTAGCAGATGTTCTCAACTTCGTGTTGAGCCGGCCTTCGGGTTCGATGCTCGCTTTTATTTAGTGAATGCCTGTTGGTTAGCAGATGTTCTCAACTTCGTGTTAAGCCGGCCTTCGGGTTCGATGCTTGCTTTTATTTAGCGAATGCCTGATGGTTAGAAGATGTTATCAACTTCGTGTTGCACCAGCCTTCGGGTTCAATGCTCGCTTTTATTTAGCGAATGCCTGCTGGTTAGCAGATGTTCTCAACTTCGTGTTGAGCTGACCTTCGAGTTCGATGCTTGGTTTGTTTAACAGATGTTGTAACGCCTGTTTTATTTTGATTAAATTCAATTATGACTTTGCTATGTCTCGTTGTGTCATAGTTGCAGTTGAGTATGTGTTTGAATCGAAGGAAGGAATTGAATCGGTCGAATTGTCGGGAAAAAAGTGTAGAATTCCGTAGCAGTTTTAGGAAAACTTCGAAAAATCATATCTCTTGATCCGTAAGTCGGATTTGACCCCTGTTTGAAGCGTTGGAAAGCTAAAAAGATGCTCTATCTAGAAAAAAATTAAAAAAAATTGAATTCTTCTGATATGACGATCGTCATGGACTTGCCACGACCGTCACGACCGTGACGCTCGTCATGGACTTGCCACGACCGTCATAGTAACGAAATTCAGTTAAATGCAGAATTTGGACGTGGCTGAGAGTGGGTAGAAAAAATACATTCCCATAGACTCTTTTACCCTCAATTACACCGTTTGGGGAAAGGAAAGACTGAAAAGAGAAGTTACGCACTGAGGAAAGTTGAGAGCAAAGAATCAACCACCGGCGAATTTGGAGGATTTCTGTAGAAAAGTCACCGTAGAGCGGAAGCGGAACCGGAGAGTGTGGAATTAACCTCAATTCTAAGGTAAGGGTGGGGTTCAATTCTATAACCGGGAGTATGATCGAATTCATGTAGAAATCGAGTCATAGGCATAGTTTTCGTTAATCGATAAATGTTAAGGAAAAAGTTTCCCTAATGGGACCAGATTTCTATGTAGGAATGAATGTGTTATGTAGTTATTAGTGCGATGCTCTAAGGTTTTCCTTATGGGCAAATACGTAGAACGAATATGCTATACGGTTATTCGTACAACGCTCTAATGGTTTTCCCTAATTGGCCAAAAAGGACAGTTACCTGGTGGTGATTGATTTGTAATTAATTATGTAAGAAAATGCCGTAATGTTGTTATTACGATAAGATGTTGAATCCTTAATTGTTGAATGCCGTATGTTAAAGATTAATTTTTGAACTGATGTTGATGTTATACCTGTATAGGAATAGCCGTTTTGTATGAACACTTTGAGTTCCTATTTGTTGGTACGATGTTGTAATGTTCCTTTACATGAATAGTCGTAAATGTTGAAATTATGTTATTGTTCCCGTATGTGAACGGGTAGAAAGTGATGGTTGTATGAGTGGTATGATGTTATGATGCTCTATTATGGACATTCTGGTTGTAGGCATAATGCCTTGTTATATGGTTGCTATGGTTGTGTTGTAGTCCGTAATAGATGCATTTCATAGCATAGCATTTGGTCTGGATTGGCGACGGTTGTGCCTGTATTGGCGTTATTTGGAGTGTTGGCTCCTAGATGGGTTCGGGGTGTTGGCCCTGTCCCGAGTTTTGGAGTGTTGGCTCCTAAATGGTACCACATGCATATGCGCAGTCGAGTCGCATTGTTGAGTCGCATGAAGTCGCATAATTACGCTAGTTGTATGTTAATGTTGTTTATGGATTACTCGCAGTTGTTGTCGATGATGTTTATGATTTCGAAACCTATAATGTTGTGATGAGTTTCCGGCATGTTTTCTATCATGTTTTATGTTATATTATTGATATCTCACCCTTTTCCGTTGTATGTTACCTCCTCTGGTGGTAATTTGCAGGTAGTCAGGAATAGAGCGTAGTTCCCGTTAAGGTGTCGTTGGTCGCTCTGATACGTAGCACTCTTGGGGGGATGGGCGATTGCTGTTATTATTTTAGTCAATGTTATTGTTGATCAAACTTGTTAAGATGTTTTTATTAAATTGTTTTAAGAGAGCATGTTGTATACTTTATCGAACTTCCACCGGAAGTAATGACGAGTTATTTTATGATTAAATGGTTAAGTAATACATTGGTTATTATTCATCCAATTTCGTGCTACGTATGCTATTTGCAAGTTGTTGCATAATGATTGTTGTCTGTCAGGTTAAAGTGAAACATCTCTGATATGAGGGATTTTGCCCGTGTGACGACCGTCACAGGCTCATGACGACCGTCATGCAGTCAAGGTTTGCGCTATTGCGCTTTGTTTGCTATATGAATTGTTGTTTTTCCTGTTATCCGCAAGTCTAGATTTAGGGTGTTACATTAGTGGTATCAGAGCAGGTCGGTCCGTCCGGCCAAGTTGTCTAGTGTTGTCGAGTCAGTCGTCGTGCCTAACACTAGAGTCTCGTTAATTATGAAATATGATTGTTGGTTGTTGCAGCTTAAGTGAAATGGCTGGGAGGAATGATGTTGTGATTGCTGTTGCTCTGCAAGCTTTGGCTAATGCTATGGAACATCAGCCGAATCCTGCTGGAGATGCTGGGTCTCGCAGTTTGGAAACATTTCAACGGGAGAATCCGCCTACCTTCAAGGGTAAGCATGATCCTGATGGTGCATTGGAGTGGTTAAAGGTAATGGAGCGAATCTTTCGTGTGATGGATTGTACTCCAGCACAGAAGGTATGTTATGGGACTCATATGCTAGCAGTCGAAGCTGATGACTGGTGGCTAGAAACTCGTCCAGTGTTGGAAGCTGCAGGTGAAGAAGTTACTTGGACTGTATTCCGTAGGGAATTTCTGAAGAAGTATTACCCAGAAGATGTCCATGGTAAGAAAGAGATTGAATTTCTTGAACTGAAGCAAGGAGACAGATCTATTACTGAGTATGCGGAGAAGTTCAAGGAGTTGGCTAAGTTTTACCCGCATTACAGCGCAGAGACTGCTGAATTCTCTAAATGTATCAAGTTTGAGAACGGATTGAAGTCTGAAATTAAGAAAGCAATCGGGTATCAGAAGATCCGTGTCTTTGATTCATTGGTTGAAAGCTGTAGGATTTATGAAGATGATAGCAATGCTCACTACAAGTTGTTGAGTGAGAGGAGAGGCAAATCACAGCAGAGTCGTGCTAAGCCTTATGACCCTCCAGCTGGCAAAGGGAAACAGAAAGTAGCTGACGGCCGGAAAGCTAGTAGGGGAGATGCTCCTGCTGGTATTGTTTACTATAAGTGCGGAAAGCCAGGTCACAAGAGTAATGTATGTAATTCTGGATCATTGAAATGTTACCGTTGCGGAGAGTTGGGACACGCTGTTGGTGAGTGCAAACGCAAAGAAATGGTTTGTTTCAACTGCGGTGAAGAGGGACACCTGCGAGACAAGTGTCAGAAGCCTAAGAAGGAACAAAATGGCGGAAGAGTGTTCGCGCTATCTGGGACTCAGACATCCAGTGATGACAAATTGATTGAAGGTACTTGTTTCATTAATGGTAGTCATTTACTTGCTATTATTGACACTGGTGCGTCTCATTGCTTTATTGTTGCGGATTGTGTTGAACGTTTGGGTCTTATGTTGTAACACATGAGTGGAGAGATGGTAGTTGAGACCCCAGCTAAGGGATCGGTAACTACGTCTCTTGTGTGTTTGAAATGTCCTCTGTCGATGTTTGATAGAGATTTCCTGGTTGACTTAGTTTGTTTGCCACTAAGTGGGATAGACATAATTTTGGGTATGAACTGGTTAGAGTATAACTGTGTTCATATTAATTGCTTTGATAAGTCGGTGAGATTCTCTACTCCTGAGGAGGAGGGAGCGCGTTGGGTAACTACCAAACAGATGAAGCAGATATTGCTAGAAGATGCTCAGGTGTTTGCGTTGGTGGCATCATTATCCATTGAGAATCAAGCGATAATCGATGAATTGGAAGTTGTTTGTGATTTCCCTGAGGTGTTTCCAGATGAAATTCCTGAATTTCCTCCGGAACGGGAAATTGAATTTTCTATTGATCTTGTACCCGGTACCAGACCTGTGTCTATGGCACCATGCAGGATGTCTGCATCTGAATTAACAGAGTTGAAGAAACAGTTGGAAGACTTACTTGAGAAGAAGTTCGTTAGACCATGTGTATCACCGTGGGGAGCTCCGGTATTGTTAGTGAAGAAGAAGGATGGCAGTATGAGGTTGTGTATTGACTACCGGCAACTGAACAAAGTTACGATTAAGAACAAATACCTGCTTCCGAGAATTGATGACTTGATGGATCAATTGGTTGGAGCGTGAGTGTTTAGTAAAATTGATTTGAGGTCAGGGTATCACCAGATTAAGGTAAAAGATGATGATGTTCAGAAAACTGCGTTCAGAACCAGGTATGGACACTATGAGTTTAGGGTAATGCCTTTTGGCGTTACTAATGCGCCGGAAGTTTTCATGGAATACATGAACCGTATCTTCCATGAGTATTTGGATCGGTTCGTGGTAGTATTCATTGATGATATCCTAATTTATTCGAAGTCGAAGGAGGAGCATGTTGAGCACTTGAGATTAGTGCTGCAAGTGTTGAAAGAAAGGAAGTTGTTTGCGAAACTGTCGAAATGTGACTTTTGGTTGGAGGAAGTTATCTTTTTGGGTCATGTTATATCAGGTGACGGAATTGCCGTAGATCCATCTAAGGTTGATGCCGTGTTGAAATGGGAAACTCCGAAGTCGGCAACGGAGATTAGAAGATTTTTGGGACTTGCTGGTTATTATAGAAGGTTTATTGAAGGTTTTTCTAAGTTGGCCCTTCCGTTAACTAAGTTGACTTGTAAAGGGAAGACTTTTGTATGGGATGCTCAATGCGAAACAGGTTTTACGGAGTTAAAGAAAAGGTTGACGTCTGCTCCGGTGTTGATCTTGCCTAACGCAGAAGAACCGTTTGTTGTATACTGTGATGCTTCTAAGTGTGGTTTAGGAGGAGTACTCATACAGAATAATAAAGTGGTTGCGTATGCCTCAAGACAGCTGAGAATCCATGAGAGGAATTATCCCACGCACGATTTAGAACTTGCTGCCGTTGTTTTTATGCTGAAGATTTGGAGACATTATCTGTATGGCTCGAGATTCGAAGTGTTCAGCGACCATAAGAGTTTGAAATACTTGTTTGACCAAAAAGAGTTGAACATGAGGCAACGAAGGTGGCTAGAGTTGTTAAAGGATTATGATTTTGGGTTACATTACCATCCGGGAAAAGCTAATGTTGTAGCTGATGCCTTAAGCCACAAGACTTTGCATATGTCAGCAATGATGGCTAAAGAATTAGAGTTGATTGAGTAATTCAGAGATCTGAGTTTAGTTTGTGAAGTAACACCGAAGAGTGTAAAGTTGGGCATGTTAAAGATTAATAATGAGTTTTTGGACAACATTAGAGAAGCTCAGAAATTGGATGTGAAATTGGTGGATTTAATGCCTGGAGTAGATCATGCGGAAGATAATGATTATCAGTTGGATGCGCAAGGAGTGTTGAGATTTCATGGTCGTATTTGCATTCCTAATAATGCAGATATGAAGAAAGCAATTCTGGAAGAGAGTCACAGAAGTAAGTTGAGTATTCATCCAGGAGCGACGAAAATGTATAATGATTTGAAGAATCTGTTTTGGTGGCCTGGTATGAAGCGTGATGTAGCACGTTTTGTGTATGCATGTTTGACTTGTCAGAAGTCGAAAGTTGAGCATCAGAAACCTGCCGGGTTGATGCAACCGTTAGAAATTTCAGAATGGAAATGGGACAGCATTTCAACGGACTTTGTAACGGGTTTGCCGAACACTTTGAGAGGATGTGATTCTATTTGGGTCATTGTTGATAGGCTTACAAAGTCAGCTCACTTTATTCCTATTAACATTACTTTTCCAGTATCGAAGTTGGCAGAGATTTATGTTAGAGTGGTTGTTAAGTTGCATGGTGTTCCGTTGTGTATTGTGTCGGATAGAGATTTGCGGTTTACTTCTGAGTTTTGGAAGAGTCTGCAAGAGGCTTTGGGTTCTAAGTTGAGGTTGAGTTCAGCATACCATCCTCAAACAGATGGTCAGACTGAACGGACTATTCAGTCTTTAGAAGATTTGCTGAGAGCATGTGTACTTGAGGAAGGTGGTTTGTGGGATACATACCTTCCGTTGATAGAGTTTACTTATAATAACAGTTATCACTCTAGTATCGGAATGGCACCATTCGAAGCTTTGTATGGTCGGCGGTGTAGGACTCCGTTGTGTTGGTATGAATCGGGAGAGAGTGTGGTACTCGGACCGGAGATTGTTCGAGAGACTACCGAGAAGGTGAAGTTAATTCGAGAAAAGATGAAAGCTTCACAGAGTAGGTAGAAAAGTTATCATGATAAGTGCAGGAAGGATTTAGAATTTGAAGCTGGAGATCATGTATTTTTGAGAGTCACGCCTGTGACCGGTGTTGGTAGAGCTTTGAAATCTAAGAAGCTTACTCCTCGTTTCATTGGTCCGTATCAGATATTGGACAGAGTTGGAAAGGTGGCATATCGAGTGGCGTTGCCGCCAAATTTGTCGAATCTACACGATGTATTTCATGTGTCACAGCTCCGCAAGTATTTTTCAGATTCGTCGCATGTCATTCCCATGGACGATGTGCAAGTACGTGAGAATCTTACTGTGGAGACGAAGCCTGTGAGAATTGATGATCGGGAGGTGAAGACGTTACGAGGTAAAGAGATTGCTTTGGTGAAAGTGTTCTGGTTGGGAGCTGCTGGAGAAAGCTTGACGTGGGAACTAGAGAGCAAGATGCGGGAGTCTTATCCCGAGCTATTTGATTAAGGTAATTTCGAGGACGAAATTCTTGTAAGTAGGGGAGAGTTGTAACGCCCGTTTTATTTTGATTAAATTCAATTATGACTTTGTTATGTCTCGTTGCATCGTAGTCGCAGTTGAGTATGTGTTTGAATCGAAGGAAGGAATTGAATCGGTCGAATTGTCGGGAAAAAGTGTAAAATTCCGTAGCAGTTTTAGGAAAACTTCGAAAAATCATATCTCTTGATCCGTAAGTCGGATTTGACCCTCGTTCGAAGCGTTGGAAAGCTAAAGAGATGCTCTATCTAGAAAAAAAATTGAAAAAAATTGAATTCTTCTGATATGACGATCGTCATGGACTTTCCACGACCGTCACGACCGTGACGCTCGTCATGGACTTGCCACGACCGTCATAGTAACGAAATTCAGTTAAATGCAGAATTTGGACGTGGCTGAGAGTGGGTAGCAAACATACATTCCCATAGACTCTTTTACCCTCAATTACAACATTTGGGGAAAGGAAATACTAAAAAGAGAAGTTACGCACTGAGGAAAGTTTAGAGCAAAGAATCAACCACCGGCGAATTTGGAGGATTTCTGCAGAAAAGTCACCGTAGAGCGGAAGCGGAACCGGAGAGCGTGGAATTAACCTCAATTCTAAGGTAAAGGTGGGGTTCAATTCTATAACCGGGAGTATGATCGAATTCATGTAGGAATCGAGTCATAGGCATAGTTTTCGTTAATCGATAAATGTTAAGGAAAAGGTTTCCCTAATGGGATCGGATTCCTATGTAGGAATGGATGTGTTATGTAGTTATTAGTGCGATGCTCTAAGGTTTTCCTTATGGGAAAATACATAGAACGAATATGCTATACGGTTATTCGTACAACGCTCTAATGGTTTTCCCTAATTGGCCAAAAAGGACAGTTACCTGGTTGTGATTGATTTGTAATTAATTATGTAAGAAAATGCCGTAATGTTGTTATTACGATAAGATGCTGAATCCTTAATTGTTGAATGTCGTATGTTAAAGATTAATTGTTGAACTGATATTGATGTTATACATGTATAGGAATAGCCGTTTTGTATGAACACTTTGAGTTCCTATGTGTTGGTACGATGTTGTAATGTTCCTTTACATGAACAGTCGTAAATGTTGAAATTATGTTGTTATTGTTCCCGTATGTGAACGGGTAGAAAGTGATGGTTGTATGAGTGGTATGATGTTATGATGCTCTGTTATGGACATTCTGGTTGTAGGCATAATGCCTTGTTATATGGTTGCTATGGTTGTGTTGTAGTCCGTAATAGATGCATTTCATAGCATAGCATTTGGCCTGGATTGGCGACGGTTGTGCCTGTATTGGCGTTATTTGGAGTGTTGGCTCCTAGATGGGTTCGGGGTGTTGGCTCCTAAATGGTACCACATGCATATGCACAGTCGATTCGCATTGTTGAGTCGCATGAAGTCGCATAATTACGCTAGTTGTATGTTAATGTTGTTTATGTGAGATATGGATTACTCGTAGTTGTTGTCGATGACGTTTATGATTTCGAAACCTATAATGTTGTGATGAGTTTCCGGCATGTTTTATATCATGCTTTATGTTATATTATTGATATCTCACCCTTTTCCGTTGTATGTTACCTCCTCTGGTGGTAATTTGCAGGTAGTCAGGAATAGAGCGTAGTTCTCGTTAAGGTGTCGTTGGTCGCTCTGATACGTAGCACTCTTGGGGGGATGGGTGATTGCTGTTATTATTTTAGTCAATGTTATTGTTGATCGAACTTGTTACGATGTTTTTATTAAATTGTTTTAAGAGAGCATGTTGTATACTTTATCGAACTTCCACCGGAAGTAATGATGAGTTGTTTTATGATTAAATGGTTAAGTAATACATTGGTGATTGTTCATCCAATTTCGTGCTACGTATGATATTTGCAAGTTGTTGCATAATGATTGTTTTCTGTCAGGTTGAAGTGTAACATCTCTGATATGAGGGATTTTACCCGTGTGACAACCGTCACAGGCTCATGACGACCGTCATGCAGTTAAGGATTGCGCAGCTGCGCTTTGTTTGCTATATGAATTGTTGTTTTTCCTGTTATCCGCAAGTCTAGATTTGGGGTGTTACAGATGCCTGATGGTCAAATCAGATGATCTGTTCGACTTAGTGTCGTTTCTTGCGTGATAGCAGATGTTCTTCCGACTGTGTGTCGTTACTTTCTAATTGGTAATCAGTTAGCTTATTGTCGTTGCAGTTATCAGATACAGTTCTCTCGGGTTATTCTATTCCAGTAAACAAGTTTACAGTTCTATTTTTGCGGTTGGAAAATTTCTGGTTTCTTTGGTATTCAACCATCTTTTACCTTTGATTTTTTTAAAGCCGTTCGCTTTTCACCCGTTCAGGTCCAAGTCGTTTGAATAGGGACAACTACTGTACCCCAAAATTTGGCCAACCTTTTCTTGGCTTATGTTTCAGTTCATTTTAGCATTTTGCATTTGCATAGCATTATTCTTAACAGGGGATCAAGAGTGATGCTCCATTCAAGAGAAGAGTCTCATTGGTTTTAAGCTCAATCAAGGGTAATTATCCAGATCATCAAGTGTGTGCCATCATCATAAGGTTGTCAAAGCTCCTTAGAAGGAATGGTTGATGTGTGTTGGTTGTCTCCTATCTTAAGGATCAAAAGAGGATCATCAAGGATCATGAGGTTATTATTTTGGATAGGATATGATTAAGAAGCACATTGAGTACCTTGGAGGTCATTGTGGAGCTTATCTGAGCATTCATTTCACCTGCAAAGAGGCATGGTCAAAGGAAATGGAATTAGGGTGGCATCTGGTCAACTCAGGGTCAACTGTGGACTGGGGAGAGTTCAAGACTTGTTTCTAAGTCATTGAGGCCATAGGAAGTAATTTTGAACCATTTAAGATGTCATGGCAAGATCAAATCAAGAAGAATTAACAGTTCAAGGGGTTATTAAATTAGGGTTTCAGAGGATCTTAGTGTAAAATCCCCTTCTTTAGTGCCTAACTTCAAGGACATTTTCACCTATGATACAAGTTCAATCTCATTTTCATGCAAACATGAGACTTGTATAGCATGTTTTTAGCTTTCTTTTAAGTACAAGAACTCATCCATTGGGTTTGTACATCTTAAGTTATGATGCCATCAAGTTAGAGGTCTCAAATGAACAGAATTTTGGTCAACAGAAAGTCAACTCACTTCCAAGACATTTTTGACCTAGAAGCAAGTTTCCCCTCATCTTTAGGTGAACATGAAAGTTGTTAATCATGGTCTTAGATTTCCAAAAAGTCCTAGAAGTCCTTTTTCTCATGTGTGGAGCTCAAGTTATGGTCTTGGCAAGGCAAGGGTATTTTGGGAAGGTTTCAATATAAGTCATTTGTTTCATAGGTCATTTTCATGAACTTATGTACCTCAAATGCACTTCCAACCAACATGGAAATTGTTCATAAAGGTCTCATTTACATCATTCAGCTCGAGATTCATTTGAATTATGGATTTATATGGCCATGTGGGAATATTTTCAAGTGAAATTTGGACTTTTAAGCATGATATGAGATTAGTTCATTATAGGTCATGTTTGTCACTTATTTTAAATCATTTCACACCACAATAAGAGCATGAGAAGTTTGCCACGATTTGGATTGGCACAAAATGCATGGAAGTGTTCCATTTATAAGTTTCTTCATCAAGAAGTTTCTACTTCAAACTTGCATTGTGGATTAAAACAAAGGCCCAATTCAATTCAAATGAAAAATACATCTCACATGCTGCAGATTGGTAAACTTATGATGTGTGAAGCAAGCAAAATGTGTGTGAATAAGTGAGGTTTCTTTTTTGGGCAATTTTTCAAATCTCACAAATGGATCATTATGGGCCTGCATGATATGGCTAAATCTATCATATATAAACTAAAAGTTTGCCCTAGAAGCTCAGAATGTGCAATTGTGGTTGGAGGTAGCATAGAGGGCTTGGAATTTCTTCAACATTTTTTCAAATTCGAATCTAAGTTTTCTCTGCAAATTGATCTCAATTGAAGCTTGATTCTACTTCATCAAGGCATAAGGAGCAGATTGCAAGCAAAAGAGTGAAGGTTGCGTGCCTGAGAAGAACCAACGGAGTTGCTCCATTCAGTAAGTTTCTTCTTCTTATTTCTCTCATTCTAGACACTTTTTAAGAGCATGTTGGCTTGCATCTGAAGCCCTACGTTGAGTAGGCCATGTTTGATCCATTGTTGTCTCTGTTTGTTGAAGTTTCAGATTGTGCATCTCATTTTTCAAGCTTTCGATTCTCTTATTTCATAAGCCTTTTTAATGTTTGGATCTTGGATTTGAAACCCTTGTAAGCTCAACTTTCCATTGGTATAAGGATCAGCCATTTTTATCAAGAATTTTGAACCAAGCTCCGGCGAGCAGGCCGGAGAAGACGACCGGAGCCCTAGCTCCGGCGTCTGGTTCAATTCAGATCAAATTTGATGTGGCTCCCCTTTGACTTGTTGACTGCGTACGTGTATGGTTGTGATTTTCTTGACCTGGTCCATTTGGCATGTTGACTCCATGTAGTTAAATGAAACGCTGCGTTTCATTTTCTCAAACTTTGCTGGATCAATTGGGCTGAATTTGATATTCTCCCCCCCCCCCCCCATTTTGAAGCCAAATGCTATTTTTGCCTGTGCACAGTTCATTCCAATCTTGCTGGTTGCACCCCATTTCCATATTTGATTTTATTTTATTTTATTTTACTTTATTTCTTTTCTGTTTTGATTTTCTATTATTAAAAATAGCTCCAATAGTCCAAAAATTCCATAAAAAATATTTTCCATCATTTTGAAACCTTATTTAATTTTTCATTATTTTTAATTATGATTTTATTTTATTTTGCAATTTTATTTGAATTTTGCAATTGGAGAGGTTTTTAATGTTGCCTTTTGTTGATCATTAACATTTGAGCTACATTTGATATCACCTATGAATGAGGTTTCCTCTCCATTTAGAGGATGGATTGATGTACCTTTGAGGCTGATTTTGTCAATGTTTGATCACTTTTTGTTTGACTTTTCTTTGTCTTTGTTTGACCCTTGATTATAACTCAATAAGGTGGAGCACCCTAGTTGATCAAATCATTTGGTGATGCCTTGAGTTGAGTTTGACTTTGAAACTTTGGCCTCTGTTTGCCATTGTACTTGGTTGGTTTGTGCTTTTTAATTGGAATTTATTGAGCATTTCTTCTGTTTTTGGCGAAGCTTGCAAGTCAAGTCACCTTAGAGGAAGTTCATACAAACTAGTTTGACCTAGTTCCTTTGAAAAATGACTTTGATGGATCCCATATGCACCCTATGAGATTTGATACTCATTCTTGACATGATTAAGGTGCTGGTTTTGATTTTTAGGTCATACACTTGTGTAACTTGTGTTACAAGTTACTTTGAAGTTAAGGCATTTCACTTGGTTTTAAGTGTTGATTATGAATTGAACTTTAGTTCTTTCTCTTGCCTTGACTTGTTGCTTGCTTGTGCATTATTTACCTTCTTGTTTTAGACCTTTTCTCTTATGGTTTCACTTCTGTCCCTTGGGTTGTGATCATCATTAAAGAAAATTTGGTATTCATGTTTATACTTTGAGTTTGTCTTGAATGAGGGATCACTTTTAGCACTTGTTTTCTACTTCTTTTTGCATGATCAATGTGTTGAGTTTGGTTGAGATACTTTTCATGTGCTTTCTGCCCAAGCCTCTTTCTCCCATCTACACTTTGATCATGATCTTTGCTTGTGCATTGTTGTTTACCTTTTGGTGTAAGTGATTGATGCATGAATGGTTGTAGGAGTTGTAACTTCTCCCATTTCATCTCACTTTTTCTTTGACTTGTTTAAGTCGTTTTGCTTCATCTTTTGTTTGTGTTGCATCATTTGATCATTGCATATCATGTTTACCTTATTCCTTGACTTATTTAAGTCAAATTCATCTCTTTCTTACATTTCATTTGTGATTGATTTATCTTGTATTTTCTTGGTCTTTTGCCATGATCCCTTAGGATTCCTAGTCCCTCTGTTTAAGATGGGAGTAGGAAAGACATTAGTGTTCAATCCAAGCATGCTAACATTATGATAGTTTCTTCCCTCTTAATCCCAACTTTAGGAGCATTGTGCATGATAACATTAGGGTTGGTTAGTTCCCCCTTAGAGTTTGTGTCTTCTCTTCTCATCTCTTAACATCTTAAGACACCTAATAAAGGATAATAAATGTTGTACGCTACGAGCCTTAAGTACTTGAGGAATGATAGTTGAAGGGTATCCTCTCAACTGTCTATAGTGTTTAGCGTATGCCCTTTGGGAGATATGCGACGCATTCGCTCTCAAGTCATAGTCTTTAGTGCAACATGAATTACAAACTTAACTCAATTCACTTCTTCATAAAAAACACAAAACAAAACATTGAACCTTTTTATCCTTCAGGATTGTTTGGAAAATCATTTTCAGAAACAGTGTGTTAAGTCTTGGCTCTACCACAAACAGGCATCGTCCCTAACTGTTGGAACCATTATTTAACCTTACTCAGTTAAAACACTTGAACCAACCTGTGGTCGTGTCATCCCGAACTACGTTTGCTCTGATTTCTCGTATCAGACAAGGATACGTAGGCACAAGACGGTGATGTCTTGGCGAGCAACCTTACCCCTTTCAACCGTAGTTTTCCAAACTACGTTGATAGATTAACACCCTTTTAGATAGACAACAAGCGTGGATCCCGTTGAGTACAACGGGCGTGAGGGGTGCTCATACCTTCCCCTTGTGTAACCGACTCCCAAACCCAAGATTTGGTTGCGATGACCTGCCTTTTCCCTTTTCGTAGGTTTTCTCTGATTGTTTCCTTTCCCTCTCTTTGGGATAAATAACGAATGGTGGCGACTCTTCTGTCTTTGTCGGCCCCTCTTTGCAGCGATGCGACACCATGCAACAACGACTTTAGAGGAAGTTAGGTCCCTCTGGATCCAGGATGACAATTATTTAAAATATTTTCATTTTAAAAAGGCATGAAAGCCTAACCAACATTAAGGAAAAAAGGAAAAGTAGAATGAGTAGGAAATCATGCTTCCTTGATCTAAGGTGTTGCGCCCGAGTCGTTCACCAAAGCGTTGTCCATAACAGCTTGTAAAGGATCTAGTTTTCCAACCGGGATATGAAGATTTGAGAAAAATACTTTAGCATGATCCACTGTCTAGTTCGGAGCTCCATGCACATTCTTAAGTTTTGATAAAGAGACTCTTGAACCCTCTTCTTCAGACTTGTCACTTGGTCATCATGTGCTCTTTGATCCTTAACATGTGACTCCTTCTCTTGTTAAAGCACTTTTTGAGCCTTCTTAGCATGATGGTCTACCTCAATAATAATAATGGATGTCTCTTGATGTCGCTCCACTCTACTTCGAGGGAAGACTTTAGCTCAATAATTTGGACAACAAAGGTGAAAAGGGAGTCGTGGACCTTTGCCTCTTCTTAGAAAGCCTTAACACGAATAACTTTCTCCTAAAGAGAGGTTGTTTCCTTTATAAAGTTAGAGAATTTATGCTCCATGTCTTCATACTTACCATTATAGATATCTCTATCCTTAGAAGGATTACCCATAGCTAGGATGTCACCCCGACCTCCAACAACTAAGGAAAATAGAGAATCTGCCTTGTAAGTGTAGTAAGTGGCCTCAGAGAAAAGTTTCACCTTAGGCACATGTCAAATATTCCTTGAACATCGTGACAACAGATTCCTCAGGAGTGTGAGGGATCCAGACAAGAAGAATGGCATACAATCTAAGCAAAGGATTAGTCAACCCTAAAGCAACACCCATAAAAAGACATGCACGTTTCTGAGTCCCTTCCTCCAAAATGGAATTATTCTCGATCCCTTCCATTCTATTCTAGAGCAGTAGAAGGCTAGGGATGATCTTCTACAATCAGAGTGGTGGTAGTAGGAGTAACCAAGGAAACCATGGAGGCAACTGCAATAGCATTGACAATAGATGAGGGTACAAGAGGTGTAGAGAAATATGTAATTTCCCGTCCAACAAGACTAGGTTTGATACCTTGAGAAGAGGCAATAGAGAAAACCATTTGCAACTTTTCAATTTTATATGAAAAGTGCAAGCACACATGTAAAAAAAGAATTCCCCAAGGATCATCCCTCACTGAATATTTCTTTCCTTAGTCGTACTCGCAATAGCACATGTGTCAGAAAGCTTCTTCCTTTATAAGGAAGACGACACTTCACCAGGGTCGAACCCTTCTTCATAACCAAGTCCCTGATATAGAGACTTTAAATCCTCCCTCATCATAACCTCTTTAGTAGAGACATAATCCAATTTGATATTGTAAGATTAAGCTACATAGTGGAAATGAGGCCATGGCCAGTACTTAAGAAACCCGCTCTTGCATAAACATGAGGACTTGATCAGGCTAGAGGAGAATTCAATTTAATCCTATGGAGTATAGGGCCTCATCTTCATGAAGCGCCTCAGGAAATCGCCCTAGTTGTAAGTGAAGGGTTGAGTCAAGGAATGTTCTAATGAAGCTCAATAAGCCCCTAATCCAGAATATCATCTTGGGAAGTATTTACAACATACAACAGGTTGAAAACTTTCCAAGGAAACGGTTTTTAGGACCTGTACTTAGTCCTAAATTGGAACACATTCATATAATCCTAGGAGGCCAATTGAATCTGAGAGGGGGCATCTTTCAAGTACTTCAATATGGCCACCTCAAACTCATACAAAGGAAGTTAAAGAACTATCCTAGTGAATAGACACTCATAAAATGGAAGAAAACACCTGTTAGAGGGGTCGCATATCCTTTTTCTCGAGTCCAGAGGAAAGAACGACCAATATGAAGGGTAGTAGACCATGATGTTGATCGTATTTATGCTCCCCTTAGTACTTAAAACATAAGGGATCCCTTTTGTTTATGCATCCACCAAGTTATATATGATCGTGTTAACAGGCTCTACCAAAGTAACCATTTTCAGGGATATCTAATTAACCTCGAAACGTTTGAGCCAAGAAACTCCCTCCCATCGGCATATGCACTCTTGATGGTCTTTGATGTCGGCATCAATGTCTTTTTTATTATAGGTTTTTGATAAACCTGAATATAATTTCTTGCATATTCCCTTATTAGGATAACTATTTTCATTTCCAAATCCGACAAAGCGGGAAAAGTCAAAGCTTCTACAACATGGGAAGGAGGCAAAGAAGCAACCACATGACCGCCCCCCATCAACATCGTCCTCAGAGAGGAGAGCATTGAAAGTGAAAGGAAATCATGATCCAAAATGCAGCAGAAACTAAAATTTCCTCTTTTGTGTTCCTTATGAATGGTCATGACCAGTGATAGAAACAGTTACCTCTTATGGCGATGAAACATTTGATGCTAAATTGAAGGAGTGATCACGAGCGTTAAATAATGAGCAATGCCTCTAGTCAGTCCACACGAACAAATTCCTTAAGTTCCAGTGCTAGCTGCTACGGTTGAAGGCTTCGAGTGATAGATAGATAGATAGATAGATAGATAGATAGATAGATAGATAGATAGATAGATAGATAGATAGATAGATAGATAGATAGATAGATAGATAGATAGATAGATAGATAGATACAGAGAGAGAGAGAGAGAGAGAGAGAGAGAGAGAGAGAGAGAGAGAGAGAGAGAGAGAGAGAGAGAGAGAGATAGAGAGAGAGAGAGAGAAGGATAATACAGTTAGGTTTTCACAGACCGAATTTCCATCAAGTATGAATGCTTATGCGCAAGGGCTCTGTAGCATCAGTTTTTATGACGTGACCACTACCGTTTTTGGTGCTACTTTCTGATTACTATATTTATCCTATGAAGCTTAAAAGGAAGGGGAAAATATATTAAACTGACCCTACACGCAAGTGTTTTCCCTACAAATGTGAAGAGATTTAGAATCGGGAGTTGGTTATACAAAGGGAAGCTATTAACACCCAAAGTATCTATAGTAATCTATATGAACCTTTACTTGCATCTGTTTTACTGTTGAGTTGCTTTCTGGTCTGAGTTTGTTTGTTGTCAGGTGGGGAAAGTTTCTCCTTTGGGAAGGTTGAGGAAATGTTTTTGTCGTTTTAGGGTTTTTTAATGTTTTTGGAAAGGTATCTGGACCTATCTTTTTGTATTAATAAGCTCACTAAGATTTCACAATCTTATCCCTACGTATTCCCGTAAAGAGATTTGGGGAAATCAGAACATTCGTAGTTCCTCCTATTATATGGGAGGAAAAAAGTTTGGTGTCTTTTTAAAGCCCAAGATTGAAGCTAAAAGAGTTTGTGTCTTGTTCAAGCCCAAGATTGAATTTAAAAGAGTTTTTTAGAGAGAATTTGTCATCTCTAAAGGGAGATATCTCACCTATTCATCCCAATCATTGGGGGATTGAGTATAAAGGAAGTTGCTTTAACTGGGATGTGTAGAATCCAACAATGCCATATATTCCTTTATACGAGAGTTAAAATGTCATGAAGGAAGAAGCTTTAACTCAGTGTAGAGCAATGCCACTTTTTCCTTTATGAGTCTTTGCATGCTAAGAGAGAGATATTGGCTTGGATATGTAGAATCTAGGGGCTTTCTACTTACATCATTTAGATGAAAGAGAATTTTAACCATGACAAGGGAGGGACCCCAACTTGGATTTTAAATCAACAAGTGTGCCACTTATATCAATCATCTGGGAAAAGGTTTAATTGTTTATTTTCAAATGTGATGTATAGAGGAAATATCCTCCTACAGGGAGGACTCATAGTCTCATCTATGGGGATGTTAAATTATGTTCCTTAATCAAAGCCCAAGGTTGAAGATAAAAAGGATTGAAAACTGACTTAACTTGGGGAGTATTATGTTTGTCTTGTACAAGGCCTAAGATTGAGGATGATTAGGGAAAATCCTTATATGAAGCCTAAGAGAAGGAAGCGTTAATTTAACTGGAGACTGACTCTTGCTAAGGAAAATTAAATCCAAGAGTAGGTTCCAACTACTCTGAGGAATCAAAAGAGAAACTGACTCTTTCTGGAGATTAGAGGAGAGTTGGATTTATTGAACTGCCATAAAGGCTTTGATTCTTTTGGGGATTTGTTTGTTGTAACCTGACCCTTGCTGGGGATTTTAAGGTGGAAGTCAAGTCTTATTGAGGATCAGAGGAGACTTAAAGGATGAGTTTGAAAGTCTTAGAGGTTTTGACTCTCTTGGGGATTGGTGTAGGGATAGGGATGACTAGGGTCTATCCTATGCTTTTAGGAAGCCTGGGGGTCCTTGTATGAAGCCCAAGAGGATGTTAGGGATGCTTCTAGGAGGCCTGACGATCCTTGTACCAAGCCCAAGAGGAGGCTGGGGAACTTAGACTGTCCAAGTCTTAAGAAGAGTTCAAGAAAGGTTTCACCGGGAAATAATCCTTTCTTTGTTGAACTGTTTCGAGATTAAAGGGGTTAAGAAGAGGTTTTACTGGGAAATAATCCTCTCTTTATTGAATTTTTTCAAGGTTGAATCAATTGAACAAAGCCCAAGAGGCGGCTGACTGTATTGGGAAGAAGAATTCCTTTGTACAGGGGGAACTAGTTGTTTGAACTAAGTTATACTGATTGACAAGGATCCTATGGTTTGAACTAGTCTAAACTAAGGATGACTCAAATGCTAAGAGAAACTTAACAAGATATGTATAAGTATATATACAGATATATGAACAAGTATATAAACAAGTATGAATTGAATTGAAAAAGGTTGTGGGTCTTATTATCTGCATAGAGGCCCAAGTGTAATGTGATCGATTATATGTTTTCTTCAAGACTGAGTTAGGGTTTTGAGAAATTGAAGAAAGTTTTGACTTTGAAGATGATTTAATCTCTAAGTAAATAAAGGTGTTGGATCTTACACTCTAGATAGAGGCCCATGAGTGTTATTTGTATCCTATACAAAGCCCAGGATAAATGAGGCTAAAAGATTTCCTATTTACAAAAGGTGTCGGGTCTTACATTCTAATAGAGGCCCATGAGTGTTATATATATCCTGCATAAAGCCCAAGATGAATGAGGCTAAAAGGTTTCCTATTTACAAAAGGTGTTGGGTCTTACACTCTAATAGAGGCCCATGTGATTTTGAAAACAATGTTTATGTACAGAGGGATGAGACTTACACTCCTAGCAGAGGCCCATGATTATTTTGAAAACACAATGATTTTGAACACTGAGAGGAGGGACTTATACTATAGTAGAGGCCCTAAAAATATTTATTTATGTACAAAAGGATGTGACTTACACTCTATTATAGGCCCAAAGATTGTTGTGAAAATAGTGATCGCATCGTGATTTTGAAAAGCGCAATGGGACTTATACTATAGAAGAGGCCCGTGAAATGGTTTATTAGGGTTGGATCTAACACTCTAATAGAAGCCCATGTGTTTTGAAATGAAGTTTGAAAGATTGAATCAAAGGGAAAATCCTAATTTCATTTTTTAAAGGTATTTTTCAAAGAAATTCAATAAGAAATTGTAAAATATCAAATGAAAATTTTAAAAACATGTTATGAACAATGACTAAGGTTTATAAAATCATTTCTTATTCACATGAATATTTAAAATCATTTTGGTTTATGAAAAATCAAGAAAAGAAATCATTTTAAAACATTTAAAATAATTTTTTTAAATATATTAAAAATATATCAAATAAAAATTATTTTTATGATTTTTTGGGTGAATAAAATATTTAAATATGTGAGTGATATTTGTGCAAAAAATAATTTCAAAATAAATTAAATTGATTTATAAAATAATTATTTGAAATAATTAAGAAAAAATATCAAATATATAAAAAAAATATGAAAAATGGGAGAAGGATAAAAAAATTGCATGGGTGGGTGTTAAACCCACACCCTGTCACACACAAACACACACAACACGCAAGCACAAACCACTAGAGTGGTGATACATTCGTGTATCAAACCACCCCCATAAATTAATAAGGGTGAAAATGACCTAGGTCTGGCCAGACAAAGGCGCCATGACCTGGTTCTTGCCCAAGGGAGGCTAGTTTTTTCTTCAATTGCAAGAAGGCCATAACTTCTTCATTTCTCCATGAACATGGATGAAATAAAGATGAATCCTACCTAGAATTTCATGAGGAATCCAATGGTGGTCTTAGTTTTTTCTAAATATGTTTGTATTTTAAAACTCAATAGTGGTTTCAAAATAGGCCAAGTTTGGCAAGTTCTATGCTACAACTCTATATAATCAATAATAGAATCAAAAAACAGTTCGAACACAACAAATATGATATGTATGACATGTTCATGATCAATGTACCACAAAGCAATACATATTTCACAAAGTTCAAGTTCTTATGCACTTACCTCTTGAAGCTCCACTTGTTAACCTTCAAGATACTTATGACAGAAGCAAATCAATGCCTTGGACACTTCTAATAGATCCCTTGGAAGCATTTAGGATGATCAAAATCCAAAGAAAACCTCTGAAACATAACCTAGCTCTTTCTTGCTAAACTGGCAAAAGTGACCAAAATGACAACTCCACCAAATGATGTTACAGTTGAGAAACTATGCTTGGAACACCTTAAGTATATATATTAGAGTGTATTTGATGTGTTGTTTGGTTTTCAAAGGGATTGAATCAAGATATGGCTTGAAAAATGCAGAAAAGTCAAAACATGAGGTTTTGAGGGTTGACTTTTTGATTTTGGTGATTGGAGATGAATATTAAGGTTTGAACACGTTTAAGGGGTGATTTATGATGTGTTTAGATGGTTATTTGAGTGGTTTAGGCTCTGGTTTTGAGAATTCCAAGTTTGCTCTTTGAAATTTTGAAATTTGAAGTATGAGAGGGAAAGTGAGAAAACAAGTCTTTTGTATTGTTTTGGTGTGCTTGAAACATCAGAAATGACTCCTATTTATAGGAGGAGAATTTGGTTTTGGGAGGAATAGTGAATGGATGAGGAAGCATGCTATTATATAATGGATTTTGTCATGTAGCATGACTTGAAGTCTAAGGTACTATAAGTCTCCTCTAGCATAGATATATCTTGACTCAAATTCAATTTTTGCAGGTTTGAAAACTCATGGCTTTGGACTGAGTCTTGGCTAGTTTGTGATTGCTTCATACCAATTCTATGCATCACATTAATTCAACTTAACAAAACTTAAGTTACATGGCTTGTCATCATGATTCTCACATGCCAAAGGATAAAATTCTCTACTTAATGGTCCAAGTTTGAAGATATCAAGTGATTCATCAAGATTCCTTCTGATTTTGGAAGAGGACAAAGCTTGTACGATGACAAAATTGAAGATGAAAATCGTGTGGCACAAGTAATGCATAAAATTTGTCTTAAAAAATCAGCTTGATCATGTCATGTTGTGGGGCTCATAACTTCTTGCTCAAGTTGAATCAACGAATGTTCTTGTAATATTTGGAAAGCTTATATATCATAATTTAACTTTGATTTTATATTTGGTCTGGATTCCTATTGGATCATAATGGAAAATTACTCCAAAGTTGGACAAAACATGAGGCAGATTTTGCCTAAAAAAATTCTAAGTGTCAAAGTCAAAATCTCATGAAACCCTAACTTTTATGCTTCATATCTCAAAGTCTATGCATTTTTTTTTGGATACTTTTGCTTTGAAATCTTGTCGTATATAAGAATATATATCATTTGAGCTTTGGATAAAAAAATGGTTGCTTGGATCATAAGTTATGGCATTGCAAAGTTGGGTAAAAACCATGTTCCTTTCATAACTTAGTGAAATTTCAAGTTTCTCAAGGCTGTCCTTTTTACAAGTAACCTCACTTTTCTTGATTGTTATTGATTGATCATGATCCAATTCACATGTTAAAATTGTTCTTGCCTTAAAGAGACCATGTTTTCCACAAAAAAATCCCAAAATTCAAACTTGGTTTTGATCACAGTTGACTTTTTACATTAGATGAAACTTGAATCTTTGTGATCCTTTATGAATTCAAGTCCTTGGGATAAATTGAACCTAATGGATGGATACCATAGGGGTTTTAGAGTGTCTTGAATCAAGTCCCAAGGTTCGAGATCATGCTTTCTTCAAAAGTCAAAGGCATGGTTGACTTTTTCTCAAGAACCTTAGTTTGAGGTCCAAATGAATTTGAATCCTTGTATTGCTTATGAATCATGTTCTTTGAATTAATCCAATCTTGTGAATGGATCAATATAATGTATTTGAAGTCATTAAAGCATATCTTAAAGTCTTGGATGTCGGCATCAATGTCTTTTTGATTATAGGTTTTTGATAAACCTGAATATAATTTCTTACACATTCCCTCCTTAGGATGATTGTCTTCATTTCCAAATCCGATAAAGCGGGAAAAGTCAAAGCTCCTACAAAATGGGAAGAAAGAGGAAAAGAAGCAGCCACATGAGCCTCCTCATCATCGTCATCAGAGAGGAGAGCTTCAAAAGTGATGGGAAATCGTGATACAAAATACATCGAAAATTAAAATTTTCCCTTTTGTCTTCCTTACGAATGGTCATGACCAGTAATAGAAACGGTTACCTCTTATGGAGATGAAACATTTGATGCTGAATTAAAGGAGTGATCACAAGCATTAAATGATGAACAACGCCTCTAGTCAATCCACACGAACAAATTCCTTAAGTTCTAGTGCTAGCTGCTATAATTGAAGGCTTTGAGTGAGTGAGAGAGAGAGAGAGAGAGAGAGAGAGAGAGAGAGAGAGAGAGAGAGAGAGAGAGAGAGAGAGAGAGAGAGAGAGAGAGAGAGAGAGAGAGAGAGAGAGAGAGAGAGAGAGAGAGAGAGAGAGAGAGAGAGAGAGAGAGAGAGAGAGAGAAGAGAGAGAGAGAGAGAGAGAGAGAGAGAGAGAGAGAGAGAGAGAGAGAAGGAAAATACAATTAGGTTTTCACATACCAAATTTTCATCAAGTATGAATGCTTCTGCGCAAGGGCTCTATTTATAGAACCGCTTGTATGAGGTGCAAGCTAAAAAACCCACTTAAGTGCATGCATACCATATCTTATGGTGTACCGTGTATCACTTAAGTGCATGGTACCTTACCATATTCCGTATTCTACTCAATGCACCGTACCTTACGGTGTTCTACATTTATTTAAGTGCACCATACCCTACATTGTTCCTTATTTACTCTACCTCTTATCAATTTGTTCTTATGTGTGCGACCCTGTAGGTTTTCGTGACTTTGGCAATTATATTAAATCACAAATTTAACATAATAAACAGTGAGCAGTATCTAGTAACACATCACTGCTACCCAAGTCAGGAAAATTTCATGTGATCTGACAAAACCTTTTTGATAATACTTGTGTGTACAATTACCCTTTTGACCTTTTTTCTATATTGAACACAAGGCATATATCGTGTCATCCTTGTCCAATTCAATATTGGACCCTTAGAAATTTATCCTGTTATGCAGAATGGGAGAATTCCATATAGGTCACTCATGTCCCTCAGTATGCTCTGTGAAGTATCCATCAACTGTCTTTATGTTCATCTAGTTACAGACAATGTTAGATCAACAATAAATTACTCGACTCTACATCTAGGGTTCATAGTGATTTCAGGTCGAATGGTGGTATACACCATTATCATCATGAGAGTAACTTATGACACTTTGCATAATATTCTACGTAGTACTCTCATAGTAGGTCAAACTAATAAAAATATTACTCTTAATATTCATACCTATGTTAAAACTTGATAACTCCTTATCCATGATCCATGAGATGTGATCATCAATCTATCTACATAATAGTCTTAATGCTTTAAGGTTATCCCACTTCACATTAAAGCTCGACTACGGGTACTTTAAGAATAATGTCCTTATGTTTAATGGAATCTCTTGATTACATCACACTTGATATTTCATTAAACCGACTAATTATTCTAGGGACTTTATTGTTCTGGAAAAATATACATAATAAATAAATGCCTTTTATTAATATTAAAAAATTTGATTCAAGTACCAAAAGTATTGACTTCTAGAGCTTACACCAACAATATCCCACTAGCATTAGATCTAATTAGGCATACCCCTAATACCCATAGATCTAGTATGTCCATCATGCTTCTGCCGCGCAAGAGGCCTTGTTAGTGGATCAGCAACATTGTCAAGTGTAGCTACTTTGCATATCTTCACATCTCCGCGGTCTATTATGAGGTGATAACGCCTAAGCATGTGCTTGGATCGTTGGTGATATCTAGGATCCTTAGCTTGTGCGATAGCACCAATATTATCACAATAGAGATCAATGGGATCCACAATGCTAAGGACTATGCCAAGTTCACTAATGAACTTCTTAATCCAAACGGATTCCTTTGAGATAGTAATGTACTTGACCTTGGTTGTAGAATCAAAAATTATTTCTTGCTTTTAACTTTTCCAGCTTACAACGCCACCATTTAAGTAGAACATATAATCAGATTATGATCTGAAGTCATCCTTATCTATTTGGAAGCTAGCATTGGTGTATCCGATTACGGCAAGCTCTTCCTGACCTCCATATACCAAGAATGAGTCCTTAGTCCTTCTCAAGTACTTAAGGATATTCTTGACAGCTACTCAATGAGCATCACCAGGATCAGAATGGTGCCTACTCGTTGCACTTAAAGCATACGAGACATCTGGTCGAGTATGTAACGCCCATTTTAATTATTCGAGTTTTCCAATGTATATTTTTCGGCATGCTTGCGTGGAATTTATTTGAAGAATTAAGGTCCATGATATTAGAAAAATATGATTAATAATAATGATAATATGATGATTAATAGTGTTGTTACTATTGTTATTAATATTATTGTTATTATTAATATATTTAAAAATATTATTGGAATTGATTTTGGGATTAAAAGAAAATGAGATTATTAAAATTGGAATAATAAGAGATATATTTGGAATTAAGGGTAACATTGGTATTGTGTAAAAAGGAGAATTGGATAAAGAAAAAGAAGAACACGGTTGTGAAGGAAGCACGCGCTTGAGACGGTGAAAAGCAAGAACAAGGTCAATTCGTGTGGAATTCTTGAAGCTTCAGCATCATCAACAACTTATTGAGGTAAGGGGGGGATTGATCGGTTAATTGGGTATATTGCATGAAATTGGTAGAAACGGGGAAAAATCCCTAATCCCCATTGATAATGATGTATGATGAATTGATTTGGTGTTGTTGTTGTGTTTATGACTGCTGTTAGCATGAATGATTGGATGCATGTGTTGATTGAGGGAATTTGGGGGTTTCCGGGTGAATTTGAAGTTATACCGAAAGTTGGTAATTGCATAGATGTAAGCGTTACCGAGCAAAACTGAGTTGGATGTTATAGTCGGGTAGTGGAACGATTTTCTGGTATGATGGGGTTTGGCTTGGGAATAGAATCGGTTGGGCTCGGAGTGCGTTGCCGACTCTGAGCTGAGAGCTGTTTTCTGCAGAATTCGTGTGCATTCGCTGGACGAATGGGGGCGAGCCTTCGCCAGGCTTCGCCACGCGAACTGGGCAACGAATGCTGCCTTTTGCTTCTATTTGGCTTCGCTAGGGGTTTCTCCGGGCGAGTCCCAGCGATTGCTCGCTGCGGGGCTTCACCCGGCGAATGGCAGCGAACATGACAGCATTTTGTGATTTTTCTGCTGTGCTGCTCCGTTCTCGCGTGGTTGGACCCTTGTTGGTCGTGAGCGAGTACGTGGTTATTATGGATCGATTGAGAGCATGAAGGTGATGTAGAGGGCATGTGCTTGAATACTCGTTGATACGAACGATTGAACTGAAGTACGATGTGATGCCTAAAGTGGCTATGTATCCTTCGACTAGGAATGAATATGTGTGGATGCGTATGTGAGATGTATGCACAGTGTGCGAAATATGCGGATCAGTAGGATCGTTACGCATTGAGTATGTTGTAGTGATGTGTTGTGGTAAATGGGTCTGTAGGACCGATACGCTTATTATGCGTTGCATTGGTATGTTGTTATGTGATGTATTGGGTCAGTAGGACCGACATGCCTTGTGTGCATTGTTTGTGATAAGTTGTGTCGCGAATGGATCTGTGGGATCGACGCACTGTGTGTGCTTGTTATGTATGTACTTTGTGATGTGAATGGATCCGTGGAATCGGTACGCCTTGTGCGTCGTGTATATGTATATGTTATGTGAGGGGTGGATCAATGGGATCGGTGTGCACTTGGTGTGCTAGATGTTTGATGCGTGTGAATATCGTTGTGTGCTCCCGTAGTGGAGGGTGATGGCCAGTTGTCCATCGACATTAATTAGTGTGCTCTCGTAGTGGAGGGTGATGGCCAGGTGTCCATCAGTATTATTGTTGTGCTCCCGTAGAGGAGGGTGATGGCCATGTGTCCATCGATGATATTGTGTTATGCTCCCGGTGGGGAGGGTGATGGCCAGGTGTCCATCGGTATTATTGTGGTGCTCCCATTGTGGAGGGTTGATGGCCAGTTGCCCATCAGTGTGGTGTGCTCCCTGAGTGGAGGGTTGATGGCCAAGTGCCCATCGTTGATATGTGCTCCTGAGTGGAGGGCTGATGGCCAAGTGCCCATCGTGATTGTGAGTCGGTACCGTATGTTAAGAGTGGTGTGAGTGCAATTGTTGTGTGATTGTATATTGTGGTTGATGGTGGGATCGTGAGTTCGGATGATATGTATATGGGATAGTATTATTAATGATTTCTGCCGTTTATTTCATGTATGTTTATACCAATAATATTTGATTGTGAATCTCACCCCTTTGTTGTTGTTGTGGTCTGTGCTTCTTCGGAAGTACAGACAATCCAGGTGTTTAGCTAGTTTGGACTGTGGCGTCGTTGTAGGACATGCTCTGATACGTAACACCGGGGCTTTTGGGATTTTGTTGTCATTTGTTGTTTATGTGTGCCTCCTGTGGCGTATCTATTCTTTTGTGGGATGTGTGATGATGCTTGATGGATATATATATATATATATATATATATATATATATATATATATATATATATATATATATATATATATATATATATATATATATATATATATATATATATATATATATATTTTGTGGAATCTTGTGGAAAAATTGTGACATCCCGTAAGTGGGAGAAACTCTGATATGTACTTATTTTAATCGTTTTATTTTATTTTGGGAAACGGGGTGTTACAAGTTGGTATCAGAGCAGGTCGGTCTGTCCAGCCAGTGTAGTGTGTTGAGTCTGTCTATAGGATAGAGTTGCTTGTTTTCCTGTTAACCTAGATTATTGTTGAACAGAATGGCTGGGAGGAATGACATGGCGTTGGCTGCGGCGATGCAGGCTATGGCACAAGTGGCGGCCAACCATAATCTGGCTGCGGGAGCTCAGTTTATAGACCTGACGCAGTTCCAGAGCAACAAGCCACCAAAGTTTGAAGGTGGAATTCTGGATCCGGTAGCTGCACAGAAATGGCTGAAGGCAATAGAGAAGATCTTCAGAACCATGGGGTGCAGTGACGAGCAGAAGGTGAGATTCGGTACTCACATGCTCGAGGGGGAGGTCGAGGCTTGGTGGGATAATTGTTGTCAAAGGATGGAAGCTTCGGGGACTCCGATTACTTGGGAGGTGGTTCGGTCTGGATTTCTGGAGAAGTACTTTCCAGAAGATGTCAGAAGTGCTAAAGAGGTGGAATTTTTGGAATTGAAACAGGGCAGTATGTCGGTAGCCGAGTATGCGACTAAGTTTGAGGAGCTGGCTCAGTATTGTCCTCATTACAATACTGAGGAAGCTATGACTTTGAAGTGTCTGAAATTTGAGAATGGGCTGAGGCCAGAGATCAAGATGGGAATTGCATGTCAGAAAATCAGGAGCTATCCTGAGTTGGTGAGTAGGAGTCGTATCTATGATAACGATAACCATGGGAGGATCGCACACTACAAAGCGACAAGTGATCGTAAGGGTAAACAGAGGTTCGGTGGTACTCCTTACAGTGTTCCGACTGGTAAGGGGAAGTTCAAGGGTGCTGTTGATAGGAAGCCCAGAGAGGGTCGGGCGTTGGCTGGTACGAAGTGTTTCCGGTGCGGTGGCACGGGTCATCGTGCCAATGATTGTCCTTCTGATGCGAAAAAGTGCTTCAAGTGTGGGAAGTCGGGCCATGTGATTGCGGATTGTAGGACTAATATGCCTACTTGTTATAACTGTGGCGAGAAGGGCCACATTAGTACTCATTGTGAGAAGCCGAGGAGGGCTCAGGTGCCTCAGGTAGCGGGTAAAGTATTTGCAGTTGTGGGAACTCAAGCGGAAGACGGAGAATGTTCGATCAAAGGTACTTGTTTTATCAATAACATTCCTTTGACTGCTATGATTGATACGGGTGCGACCCACTCGTTTATTTCTATCGATTGTGTGAAGAGGTTAGGTTTGGTGCCGACTACTCTTGAGCGGCGGATGACTATTGAAACTCCCTCGATTGGTTCAGTGACTACTTCGCTAGTGTTTTTGAAGTGTCCACTGACTATCTTTGGCCGAGACTTCGGGGTGGATTTGATCTGTTTGCCACTTGGTGGTTTGGATGTTATACTGGGTATGAACTGGTTAGAGTTCAAACGAGTGTACATCGATTGTTTTCGGAAAGTGTTATTGTTTTTGAATCCTGAAGAGGAAGCGTTGGCAGATTCCTTGTCTGGTAAGGAATTGAGAACCTTGTTGGAAGGTGAAACGCAGGTGTTTGCTTTATTAGCATCACTGCCTGTTGACAACAAGGCATTGTTGGATGAGTTAGCCGTGGTGAATGAGTTTTCGGAGGTGTTCCCGGATGATATTACAGAGTTACCTCCGAAGAGAGAGGTTGAGTTTAGCATTGATCTTATTCCTAGTACGAGGCCTATTTCTATGGCACCGTATAGGATGTCGGCAGTGGAGCTAGCCGAGTTGAAGACTCAGATTGGATAGTTGCTAGATAGAAAGTTTATTAGACCAAGTGTGTCGCCGTGGGGAGCTCCAGTATTGTTAGTGAAGAAGAAGGACGGTAGCATGCGTTTGTGCATCGACTACCGGCAGTTGAACAAAGTGACCATCAAGAACAAATATCCTCTTCCAAGGATCGATGATTTGATGGATCAGTTAGTGGGAGCTCGTGTGTTCAGTAAGATTGACTTGAGGTCGGGTTATCATCAGATAAGAGTGAGAGAAGATGATATTCAGAAGACGGCATTTAGGACTCGATATGGACATTACGAGTATGTAGTAATGCCTTTCGGAGTGTCTAATGCGTCGGGTGTGTTTATGGAATATATGAACCGTATCTTCCATTCTTATTTGGATCAGTTTATTGTCGTGTTTATTGATGATATTCTGATTTATTCTAAGTCTGAGGAAGAGCATGTGGAACATTTGAGGATCGCTTTGCAAGTGTTGAAGGATAACAAGTTGTTTGCCCAGCTATCGAAGTGTGAATTCTGGTTGAAGACGGTGAGTTTTCTGGGGCATGTTATTTCGGGTGATGGTGTTTCTGTGGATCCATCTAAGGTGAGTCCGGTGTTACAGTGGGAACCGCCAAAGATGGTAACGGAGGTTAGAAGCTTTTTGGGCTTAGCAGGGTATTACCGAAGATTCATTGAAGGCTTTTCTAGATTGGCTTTGCCGTTGACTCAGTTGACAAGGAAAGATCAAGTGTTTGTGTGGGATGCGGCTTGTGAAGAGAGTTTTGAGGAACTGAAAAAGAGATTGACTTCAGTGCCGGTTTTTTGTGTTACCGAATCCGAGTGATCCTTTTGTTGTTTATTGTGATGCGTCCAAAATGGGATTGGGCGGAGTTCTTATGCAGAGTGGAAAAGTGGTAGCCTATGCTTCGCGGCAATTGAGGGCGCATGAGCGGAACTATCCTACTCATGACCTTGAATTGGCTGCGGTGGTTTTTGTGTTAAAGATCTGGAGACATTATTTATATGGTTCGAGGTTTGAGGTATTCAGTGATCACAAGAGTTTAAAATATTTGTTTGATCAGAAGGAGCTGAATATGCGGCAGAGGAGATGGTTGGAATTCTTGAAAGACTATGATTTTAATTTGAGTTATCACCCAGGGAAAGCGAATGTGGTTGCGGATGCGTTGAGCAGGAAGACAATTCATATGTCGGCATTGATGGTAAAAGAGATGGAGCTTATTGAGCAGTTTCAGGATTTGAGCATGGTTTGTGAGTTTACATCGGATGGTGTGACGTTGGGTAAATTGCAAGTGAAGAATGATTTCTTGGACATGATTAGAGAACATCAGAAGTTGGATGTGAAACTTTTGGATTTGATGCGAGAGGCCGGAAGTGACTCCGGTAGTGATTTCAGGTTGGATAGTGCGGGTGTGTTGAGGTTTCGGGGCAGAATTTGCGTGCCAGATAATAATGAGTTGAAGAAGTCGATTTTGGACGAAGGACATCGTAGTAGCCTGAGTGTTCATCCAGGAGCTACGAAGATTTATCAGGATTTGAAAAAGTTGTTTTGGTGGTCGGGCATGAAGAAGGACATTGCTCGTTATGTCTATGCTTGTTTGGTTTGTCAGAAATCAAAGGTGGAGCATCAGAGACCTTCTGGGATGATGCAACCGTTAGAGATTCCGGTTTGGAAATGGGATTGTATCGCTATGGATTTTGTTACAGGTTTGCCGAATACGGCGAGAGGATTTGATGCCATTTGGGTGATTGTGGATCGGCTTACGAAGTCTGCGCACTTTGTACCGATCAGTATTAGCTTTCTGTTGGAGAAGCTGGCAGAGATTTATATTCGGGTAATTGTGAAGTTGCACGGTATACCGTTGAACATTGTGTCGGATAGAGATCCGAGGTTCACTTCTGTGTTTTGGAAGAGTTTACAAGAGGCTTTGGGTACTGAGTTGAAGTTGAGTTCGGCTTATCATCCGCAGACGGATGGGCAGTCGGAGCGGACTATTCAGACTCTGGAGGATTTGTTGCGGGCTTGTGTGTTGGAGAAAGGTGGTATGTGGGATACTCATTTGCCTTTGGTAGAGTTCACGTACAACAACAGTTACCATTCCAGTATCGGGATGGCACCGTTTGAGGCTCTTTATGGTAGGAGGTGCAGGACTCCTTTGTGTTGGTATGAGTCGGGTGAGAGTGTGGTTTTGGGACTAGAGTTGGTGCAGCAGACTATTGAGACAGTGCAGATGATCCGTGAAAAGATGAGAGCATCTCAGGATCGGCAAAAGAGTTATTATGATAACCGCAGGAAAAAGTTGGAATTCAGTGTGGGTGACCATGTATTCTTGAGGGTTAACCCAGTGACGGGTGTTGGACATGCTTTGAAGTCCAAGAAGTTGGATCCGAAGTTTATCGGACCATATCAGATCTTGGAGAAGATTGGTGTTGTGGCTTATAGGGTGGTGTTGCCGCCGGAGCTTTCGAACTTGCATGACGTGTTTCACGTGTCGCAACTTCAAAAGTATGTGCACGATCTATCTCACGTGATTCAGAGGGATGAAGTCCAAGTTAGAGAGAATCTAACTGTGGAGACGTTTCTGTTGAGGATTGAGGATCGCAAGATGAAGCGACTCAGAGGAAAAGAGATATCGTTGGTGAGAGTGGCTTGGGGAGGTGCTGCAGATGGCAGTGTGACCTGGGAATTGGAGAGCAGGATGCGGGAAGCGTATCCAGAGCTGTTTCCATCAGGTATTTTCGAGGACGGAAATAATTAAAGTGGGGGAGAGGTTTAACGCCCATTTTAATTATTCGAGTTTTCCGATGTATTTATTTTTCGGCATGCTTGCGTGGAATTTATTTAAAGAATTAAGGTCCATGATATTAGAAAAATATGATTAATAATAATGATAATATGATGATTAATAGTGTTGTTACTATTGTTATTAATATTATTGTTATTATTAATATATTTAAAAATATTATTGGAATTGATTTTGGGATTAAAAGAAAATGAGATTATTAAAATTGGAATAATAAGAGATATATTTGGAATTAAGGGTAACATTGGTATTGTGTAAAAAGGAGAATTGGAGAAAGAAAAAGAAGAACACGGTTGTGAAGGAAGCACGCGCTTGAGACGGTGAAAAGGAAGAACAAGGTCTGAAGCAAGCACAAGAGTTTGTTGGGCTGTCAATTCGTGTGAAATTCTTGAAGCTTCAGCATTATCAACTGCTTATTGAGGTAAGGGGGGGATTGATCGGTTAATAGGGTATATTGCATGAAATTGGTAGAAATGGGGAAAAATCCCTAATCCCCATTGATAATGATGTATGATGAATTGACTTGGTGTTGTTGTTGTGTTTATGACTGCTGTTAGCATGAATGATTGGTTGCATGTGTTGATTGAGGGAATTTGGGGGTTTCTGAGTGAATTCGAAGTTATACCGGAAGTTGGTAATTGCGTAGATGTAAGCGTTATCGAGCAGAACTGAGTTGGATGTTATAGTCGGGTAGTGGAACGATTTTCTGGTATGATGGGGTTTGGCTTGGGAATAGAATCAGCTGGGCTCGGAGTGCGTTGCCGACTCTGAGCTGAGAGCTGTTTTCTGCAGAATTCGTATGCATTCGCTGGGCGAATGGGGGCGAGCCTTCGCCAGGCAAACTGGGCAGCGAATGCTGCCTTTTGCTTCTATTTGGCTTTGCTAGGGGTTTCGTCGGGTGAGTCCCAGCGAGTGTTCGCTGTGGGGCTTCGCCAGGCGAATGGCAGCGAACATGACAGCATTTTGTGATTTTTCTGCTGTGCTGCTCCGTTCTCGCGTGGTTGGACCCTTGTTGGTCGTGAGCGAGTACGTGGTTATTGTGGATCGGTTGAGAGCATGAAGGTGATGTAGAGGGCATGTGCTTGAATACTCGTTGATACGAACGATTGAACTGAAGTAAGTTGTGATGCCTAAAGTGGCTATGTATCCTTCGACTAGGAATGAATATGTGTGGATGCGTAAGTGAGATGTATGCAAAGTGTGCGAAATATGCGGATCAGTAGGATCGTTACGCATTGAGTATGTTGTAGTGATGTGTTGTGGTAAGTGGGTCCGTAGGACCGATACGCTTATTATGCGTTGCATTGGTATGCTGTTATGTGATGTATTGGGTCAGTAGGACCGACATGCCTTGTGTGCATTATTTGTGATAAGTTGTGTGGCGAATGGATCCGTGGGATCGACGCACTGTGTGTGCTTGTTATGTATGTACTTTGTGATGTGAATGGATCCGTGGGATCGGTACGCCTTGTGCGTCGTGTATATGTATATGTTATGTGAGGGGTGGATCAATGGGATCGGTGTGCACTTGGTGTGCTAGATGTTTGATGCGTGTGAATATCATTGTGTGCTCCCGTAGTGGAGGGTGATGGTCAGTTGTCCATCGACATTAATTAGTGTGCTCCCGTAGTGGAGGGTGATGGCCAGGTGTCCATCGGTATTATTGTTGTGCTCCCGTAGAGGAGGGTGATGGCCATGTGTCTATCGATGATATTGTGTTATGCTCCCGGTGGGGAGAGTGATGGCCAGGTGTCCATCGGTATTATTGTGGTGCTCCCATTGTGGAGGGTTAATGGCCAGTTACCCATCGGTGTGGTGTACTCCCTGAGTGGAGGGTTGATGGCCAAGTGCCCATCGTTGATATGTGCTCCTGAGTGGAGGGCTGATGGCCAAGTGCCCATCGTGATTGTGAGTCGGTATCGTATGTTAAGAGTGGTGTGAGTGCGATTGTGGCGTGATTGTATATTGTGGTTGATGGTGGGACCGTGAGTCCGGATGATATGTATATGGGATAGTATTATTAATGATTTATGCCCTTTATTTCATGTATGTTTATACCAATAATATTTGATCGTGAATCTCACCCCTTTGTTGTTGTTGTGGTCTGTGCTTCTTCGGAAGTACAGACAATCCAGGTGTTTAGCTAGTTTGGACTGTGGCGTCGTTGTAGGACATGCTCTGATACGTAACACTGGGGCTTTTGGGAGTTTGTTGTCATTTGTTGTTTATGTGTGCCCCCTGTGGCGTATCTATTCTTTTATAGACACAGGCCATGTTGCATAGGTATGAATAGGGATTTCCACGGTTCGGTTTGGATCGGTTTTGAAGCAAAATATCATCCAATCAAAAGATAAATTTACTTGCGGTTCGGTTTGGTTTTGGATGGTTGATTAAAAAAATATGATCTGATCCGATCCAATTTCTTGCGGTTTGATTTGGATCGGTTTTTTGGATATCCAAATTACAAATTACAATTTTATTAATATTATAAAAACACTAATAAATAATAAATTTGATATAATATATAACATATACTATATTAAAAGTTAATATTACAAAATGATAATGATCGGTTATGATTGAAACAAATGAAATAATAAAAATTAATAGATTAAATCAAACTAATAAATAGTAATTTCTTAAAAAAGTATCATCTAATAATAAATTAACATAACATATTATACTAATAAAAAAATAATTATAAAAATATATACATGCGGTTTGGTTCGGTTTGGATCGGTTTTGAAAAATCAATCTGAAATCTGATCCGAACTGATCAGTTTTTACAAAATAACATCCAAACACATCCAATAATTTTTGGTTTTTTATGGTTTTCGGTTATTTTGGATTAGTTTACGGTTTTTATTTGTATTGGTTTGGATTTGAACACCCCTAGGTATGAATCCTTTCTTGGAATCATGCATATTAAAGTGTCTCAATATTTTGTCTATGTATGTACTCTGACTTAGGCCAAGCAGTTTTTATGATCTCTCTATATAGATCCTGATTCCTAACATATAGGATGCTTCACCAAGGTCCTTCATAGAAAAGAATTTCCCTAACCAAGTTTTTACTTTTTGCAAGGTAGGGACATCGTTTCCAATGAGTAATATGTCATCTACATATAATACCGGGAAGACAATCATGCTCCCACTAACCTTATTGTAGACACAAGGCTCGTCTTCATTTTTTATGAATCCATATTGTTTTACAATTTCATCAAAAATAAGATTCTAACTTCTAGAAGCTTGCTTCAATCCATAAATTGATTGGTGTAACTTGCATATCTTTTGGGCTTCTTCAATTTGTCAAATCCTTCAGGTTATGTCATGTAAACATCCTCAAGAACATTCCCATTAAGGAAAGCAGTCTTGGCATCCATCTGTCATATTTCATAATCATGATATGTAGCGATAGCAAGTAAAGTCTGAATAGATTTAAGCATTGCAACTGGTGAAAAGGTTTCATCATAGTCTACCCCGTGAATTTGTTTATAGCCTTTACCAACCAGTCTTGCCTTATAGGTATGTACCTTACCATCCATGTCAGTCTTCTTTTTAAAGACCCACTTGTATCCTATAGGATTAACTCCTACAGGAGGCTCTACCAAGGTCCAAACCTGGTTCCTATACATGGAATCCATTTCAAATTTCATGGCTTCTAGCCACTTCTCTGACTCATGACCAGTTATAGCCTCTTGGTAGTTTACAGGCTCATTTTGATCCATGAGTAATGCATCACCTTGATCAGTTACGAGATATCCATATCTCAGTGGTTGGTTATGTGTCCTTCTCGACCTATGTTGGTCTTATTCTACTTGAGCAGACTGCTATTCCACAACTACTTGATATTCCTGCTCTAATTCCTCCATAGGTGTATTAATGCTTTGTGATTCTTGAATTTATTCAAGCTCTACTTTCCTCCCACTTATTCCTTTAGAATAAAGTCCATTTCAGAGAAAACTCCAGTTCGAGCAGCAAACACTTTGCCCTCATAAGGATTGTAGAAGTAATACCCTCTTGTTTCTTTAGGATACACCAAAAATAAGCATCATATTTGGGCTTAAGCTTAGTTGAAATTGTCATTTCACATAAACTTTACAACCCAAAATCTTTATGTAAGACATATGTGGTTTCTTACCACACCATATCTCATATGGTGTCTTCTCAACCTTTTTGGATGGAACACGGTTAAATGTGTAAGTTGTCGTCAGTAGTGCATGTCTAACAAGGTTTGATTTCTTCTCTCATATACATCATTCCACTGTGGTGTTCTAGGAGGAGTGAGTTGGGATAGAATCCCACACTCTTTTAGATGATCATCAAACTATAAGCTTAAATATTCATCGCCTCGATCTAATCGAAGCGTTTTAATATTCTTACCTAGTTGGTTTTGTACTTCATTCTTGAATTCCTTGAACATTTCAAAGGACTCGGATTTGTGTTTCATTAAATACACATAACCATATCTACTGAATTCATCAGTAAATGTGATGAAGTATTGAAAACCTCCCCAGGCTAATATGTTCAGTGATCCACATACATCAGTATGTATGAGGGCCAAAAGATCATTAGCCTTTTCACCTTTTCTTGTGAATGGGGACTTTATCATCTTTCAAATTAAACAAGATCTGCATGTCTCCTATGATTCATAATCAAAAGAGTCCAATAGTCCATCTTTATGGAGTTTGGAAATGCGTTTCTCATTTATGTGGCCTAATCGACAATGCCAAAGGTAAGTTGGATTTAACTCATTAGGTTTCATCCTTTTAGTATTAATGTTATAAATAGGCATTTCAAGATCAAGTACACATAGTCCATTGGTCATTTGTGCAATAGCATAGAATATATCATTCAAATAAATGGAGCAACAATTGTTCTTTATTATGAATGAAAAACCAAACTTGTCCAAACAAGAAACGGAAATGATATTCCTGCTAATTTTAGGTACATAATAAGAGTTCTCTAACTGAATTATGAAACCACTAGGTAAATTCAATACATAAGTTCTTACGGCTAAAGCAGCAACCTTTGCTCCATTGGCAACTCGTACGTCAACTTCACATTTTTCCAAATTTCTACTCCTTTTTAGCCCATGCACGTTAGTACAAATGTGAGAACCACATCCAGTATCCAATACCCATGAGGCATAAGTAGATAAATTTATTTCTATAGCAAAAATAGTTGAAGTTGGAGTCACTACTACATTCTTCTTATCTTTTAGGTACTTTGGGCAGTTCTCTTCCAGTGTTCGGTCTTACCACAATAGAAGAAAGTATCTTCCTTTGCTATGCCTCCACTAAGCTTAAAAAAAAGCAGTGTGTTTGGGTTTTGAAACTTCCTTGCCTTTCCAATTACCACCATACTTGGTGGGCCTTTTGTTTTGTTTCTTTCCATTACTGTCCATCAGAATGGACTTCCCTTTTGACTTCAGATTCAGCTCAGCATTTCTTAACATGCTTAGCAGCTCCGGAATACTTTTGTCCATATCATTCATGTTGAAATTAAGGACAATTTGACTGAAGCTCTCCAACAATAATTGTTGGATTAAATCACTCGCAAGCTCCTTTTTTAGGGGAAAACCCAATCTTTCAAGGTTCTCCACATACCCAATCATCTTGAGTACATGGGGACCTATAGGGGCTCCCTCAGCTAGCTTGCCTTGAAAAAGGGCTTTTGAAATTTCAAATCTCTTATGCCTTGCCTGCTCTTGATAGATCATCTTCAGGTGTTCGATCATATTGAACGCTGCCATGTTTTCATGTTGCTGTTGCAATTCAAAATTCATGGTAGCCAGCATGAGGCAAGCAGTTTCATTGGCATCATCGACATGCTTCTTGTAAGCATCTCTTTTAGCATTAGGATCATAACTAGGAGGCTCATCTTCAAGAACAAATGTCTCTAAGACATACAAATTTTTATCATGTTTGAGGACAATCCTCAGGTTTTGGTGCCAATCCAGATTTGTCACTGGCAATTTTTCCTTATCAAGGATTGATCACAAAATGTTATTATAGGTGTTTGTTGTCATGGTAATCTACATAAAAAAAATATGAAATTATAAGTATCAATTAAAACCAACATATTCAATAGGCCTCTAATTAAATATGCTCCCATTATTTTACTCAAACCAAATGACCCTCCCCATTTTGGTTCGGAAAATCATGTTAGAAGATTTTCTAGTGGATTGAGATCCATATTTCAATTTGTTTTAAGTCGGTGTTAGGCTCATTACACAAAACTCGGTTATTTAGGTAGGAACTCCTTCCAATTGTATCTAATACAACTCTCGAATATTTTCAGTTGGGTGAATAACTCCGTATTCTAATCCATCATATGGATCGTTCCTAACTCTTCCTTCTAAACATATATAATCTTATTATAACTTGTTTAGTTAAGTTTGACTCATTGTTTTAGAAATTGGATATTACATTTATCCCATCACACCTTACCAATACAGAACATGCACCTCGCGTTGGGTGAAACCTACATTATTCGATATTAGTCTTGATGAGTTCTAAAACTTGGAAATCATAAACTTAATATTTAATTTTGAGGGAATTTTCAATTAGTTTGATCTCACCGACTTATTTATCATATAAATCATCTCTAACATGCATCCACATGCATCAACATACATACAAAATGAAATAATTATGGCCTTTAGCTCAATTGCTCTCCCAAGCCAATGAGAGAACCTAAGCTAAACGTAATAATGATCTACGCTTCTCCAAGCAAGATCTCAAAGGTTGTCCTTCTTTGGTCTTGTATTCTTCTCTTTCTTAATAACATTACATTACATCAAAGAATACTCATTTTACATACAAGGGAGTGAGATGAGAAAAGAAGTTACATCAAGATATTAAAAGAGAGGTACGACACGCAAGTCGTATTTTAAAATCCCAAAACAAAATAAAGGAAAACTAAGGTCATAACTGATCACCACAAGAGAACAATTAAAAAAATACATTTTTATTATTATTAATTTAAATCTTGTTAATTAAATAAATCAAATTAAATTTCGGCAAATGATCACAGTACACAGATTAGCCGGGGGATTCGGTGTTGTTTTTCGCATCAACACTTGATACTTTCCATAAGCATTAAAGCACAACTTTTGTGCCATCATAACCCTAATCACATACCTCTTTGAAAGCATAACCCTTTTTCCGCCATGAACCCTAATGTAACAACTTCATACCATCAAAACACCACGATCAATAATTCAGTATGATTGATCGACATGATATTGCTTCACCATACTAACGTCGGATTCTGAAGCAAATGAATATGGACCGCTCAAAATAATAACAATCATTATGTGAGTGAATGGACGAAATAGAAACATCATATCCAGTATACCATGTTTGCACCAGAGTTACTTATAGCACATATAAAATTTGATCGATCATATTTGTGTAACCTAAGGACGATCGATGTATCGCTGCTTCACCATACTAATGTCAAATTCTGAAGCATAGTCAACATCGATCATCCAAATCATATAGTCTAATGAAGAAATTTAATTACTCTATCATAATTTAAATTATTATGTGTTTTAATCAAATTAAACAGAAAGAACATAAAATAAACAGATATTAGATGCATGGTTTTGTAAGTAACTCTGATACTACTGAAGGGAAATCGCTATCCAAAATGCAGCGGAAATTAGAATTTTCCCTTTAGTGATCCTTACGAATGGTCATGATTAGTGATAGAAACATTTACCTATTGTGGCGATGAAACAATGAATAATGAGTGATCATGTGCGTTGAACAATGAATAACACCTCTACTCAGTCCACACGAACATTTTCCTTTAGTCTTAATGCTAGCTGCTATAATTGAAGGCTTTGAGTGAGTGTATGTGTGTGTGTGTGTTTGTGTGTGTATGTGTGTATGTGTGTGTGTGTGTGTGTGTGTGTGTGTGTGTGTGTGTGTGTGTGTGTGTGTGTGTGTGTGTGTGTGTGTGTGTGTGTGTGTGTGTGTGTGCGTGTGTGTGTGTGTGTGTGTGTGTGTGTGTGTATGTATGTGTGTGTGTGTGTGTGTGTGTGTGTGTGTGTGTGTGTGTGTGTGTGTGAGAGAGAGAGAGAGAGAGAGAGAGAGAGAGAGAGAAGGAAAATACGGTTAGGGTTTCACAGATTGAATTTCATTAAGTATGAATGCTTCCGCACAAAGGTTCAATTTATAGAACTACTTCTGTGGGGTGCAAGCTAAAAAACCCACTTCAGTGTACGCACACCATATCTTATGGTGTACCGCGTATCACTTAAGCGCGTGGTACCTTACCATATTCCATATTCTACTTGAGTGTATCATACCTTACGGTGTTCTACATTTACTTAAGTGCATTGTACTTTACGATGTTCCTTATTTACTCTACCTCTTATCAATTTGTCCTTATGTGTGTGACCCTGTAGGTTTTTGCGATGTTGGCAATTATACTAAATCACACAATTAACATAATAAACAGTAAGCGGTATCTAGCAACACATCACTGCTACTCAAGTCACAAAAATGTCATGTGATCTGACAAAAGCTTTTATGATAATATTTGTGTGTGCAATTATCCTTTTGCCCTTATTCCTATATTGAATACAAGACATATATCGTGTCATCCTTGTCCAGTTTAATATTGGGCCCTTAGACATTTACCCTGTTATACAGGATGGGAGAATTCTATCTAGATCACTCATGTTCCTTAACATGTTTTGTTGAGTACCCACTGTCATACCCTAATTTTTATCCATAATATCCTGCCTCTTGTTGTATCATCTGCATGACCTATCGTGTCTTTCATCTCGCATAATACTCAATTTATCATCTAGAATAAACTTGTTGAAATTACAGCCGAATCGGTCAAACTAAAAGTCAATTGTGCATAAAATCAGCGGACATAAATTTTCAAAGTTGAGCTTGCAAACATTAGTGATATTAAGCTACGTTCTGCGTGGTTTAGCCTGACGTGCTCATTTTAATTTTCGGTTGCTTTTTTTTTTATCAATTTGAGCCATTTAACTGGGGAAATTTTATTTCAAAGTTTGACCAAATGTTGTATTTCTCCAATACGTTTATGTCGCGCAGATCATTTTAGTGTATTTATTTTATTTTTTCGAGCACTTCGATACCGGTCCAATTATTTATTTTTTTCGTTTTTATTTCTACTGTTAATTGATATATTTTTAATTACTAAGATTTTATATAGTTTTTTTTTTAATTTTAAATAATTAATACTTTTTCCTTTTTTTATTTTTTTATTTTTTATTTTTTTTAATATTTATTTCTTTTTCTCAAACTTAGTAGATAAGTTTTTAAAGCAAATCTCTGGCCCACTTTTATTTTTGTACGTACACGCATGGCTTACATGGGAACTACATTTCTTGCTCATATATTTTTTGCTTTTCATGATAATACCTACTCACCTCCACCTATTGTTTCACAAGAAAAAGCAAACAAAAACCGTTTAAAACTTCCTGCACAAGATCACAAGTCCCCACTCTCATTTCCACCCTCTCTACTTTTCCATACATACTAACATGTTTCATTAAAAAGAAAACAAAACAAAACCATTTTTTGGGACCTCATTGTTCTACAACAAAACCTGCGCACGATTCAACTTTTTTTCTCTACTACTTCATATAACTTTTCCACTGAATTTTTCCTGTGCATCACACTTCACTTGCCATTACTTCACCATATTTATTCCATGAAAACACACAAACTGCGTATTGCTAGAAAGAATAAAGTACAAACAACCAATAACCATCACTTATTCATACAAATACCATAAACTACATACCTCACTCTCTCCTGCTGCGAACCCACATGGTTTCAAATAAAACTGCTAATTTGATATATTAAAAAAGGAACGCCCCAATACATCAAACCATTCATCTTGTTTCATCCTCACTCACACCACCTTCCACTTTGTTCTTCCACACTTCATTATCTCTCCCTACCTGCGTTTTCAGAAATATAACAACAAAAAAAAAAACAATATCATTTTTTCTTTGATTCCCTTCATACACATAAACTCACACCTCTCTCTCTCTCTCTCTCTCTCTCTCTCTCTCTCTCTCTCTCTCTCTCTCTCTCTCTCTCTCTCTCTCTCTCTCTCTCTCTCTCTCTCTCTCTCTCTCTCTCTCTCTCTCTCTCTCTCTCTCTCTCTCTCTCTCTCTCTCTCTCTCTCTCTCTCTCTCTCTCTCTCTCTCTCTGTGATTAAAATAAATAACAAAAGATCACCATTTGGATAGAACAAAAAAAGAAGAAAAAAAAAAAGCACTCTTATTTTTTCTACAGACCGAGTCTTATTCCACTCATATTCTCCCTGCTAACACCACCACTCACACATCAAAGCTTCCACCACCATAATAAACCTCACTGTAAAACCGCTAGTTGCACCCCAAAAAAAACACTGCGCAAGAACCACCCTTTACAACTCCCTCACGTCACTTCTCACCATCACCTTAACCATACTCTTCAACCCTTATTAATTCACCATCAATCATCGATTTCCCATCATCACCACCACAAATCGAAATATATTCACAACGGCAATGCACTCCAGACAAACTTACTACACATAAATATCACCATCCTCTTCATCTTGCTTCGCTTCACACAAAAACCTCATGAAAGAAACCACGACAACTCTTTCCTTCACATAGTGACTACACCACGTTGTCTCTGTTTTCCACCGTGAATCACGCTCTAAAGATTGTCACAAACGCAAACATAAGGTATCGGTTATGTTTCGTAGCTTTAAAACTTGTCTTGTGTTCATTTCTATATTCTCATATGAAGAAGATGAATCGTGTTGTCATATTGTTGTAGTTTGTGTCATTAAGTTGTTTCTATGTGTAGTTTTGTATATGTGTGATGCGTATCGTTTACATGTGCGTCGCTATATCTTGTGCTTTGTTTTGTGTTATGTATATTGTGTTAGCTATTATACTAGCATGTTGTAGTATTGTTTATATGGTTGTTATGTTGTTGTTTAAGTTTGTGGAGAAGAATGTATTTGAGAATGATGAGAGGTTAGTGTTTCAAGCGTGTGAAGTGTATATATGCTGGAAGTGAAAATAATGAAAAATATGTGGAGTGGGGTCCGTGTTTTATTGTTAGAGTGAAAGATTTTCGTTAGTATTCTTAAGTTGAAAGCTTTGTCTTTACTATCATGTTAATATTGTAGTTATACATTTATAGATGATTTTGTTTTGTTTTATATAAATTTAAAATAAAATAAAAAGCCAACTTTTATTTGGTGACTTGTTTCATTAATATACATATGTTTCATTTTAACTTCTTTTTTAATTTAAATAATATTTGAAAAAAAATACTAAAAAGAAAATAATAATGTGTTCTAGTTTTTTTAATATTAGGTTTTATGGATAATGTTTATAATTTTTAGATGGAAACAGATTCTAGTTAGTGTCTCCTATCTGTATGAAGTTATGATGCCATAGAAACTATTTATATAGTTGTTACTATTTGTTCTATACTTTTGGACCAATTATCTTTGAGTTTTTTTAAGTACTTTTTATTATTATTTTGATATGATATTTAAAAAATGTAAGAAAAATATATGTTTTAATTATTAATTGGTTTAAATATTTTTTTAATTTTAATTAATTAAATTATTAATTAATCTTATTAAGTATTTATATTTAAGTTAATTAATAATTCTTTTGGTTGCCCGATCCTATTTCATGACTTATATGCTTCGATGTTGGGCTTGTTTTCCTTAATTAATCCTTGATGTCTTACCTTGATTAATTGATGATGTTTTATACGATATTTTGATGTGTATGTGTATGGATTATATTTTCTTATTCAAGCGATGTTTTGCCGCATATCTTTGTCTGTTTATGCATGATGATTTTCCATGTATGTTGTACTTTCCATCTGTTATTCACATAATACTTTACTGTGTGAATCATGTGTATCTTATGTTGACTTTTTGTTGTCTGATTACCATGATGCTTTTCCATGTGTACTCTGTGGTATCTTGTTTGTTTGACCATACATGATGTTCTTGCCATGTACTATCTATGTGTCTTTATTTGATGTCATTTACATGATGATTTTCCATATATTTGTTGCTTTATTTATATTCCTTGTTGGCCTAATCCAAGGGAAGGGATTGTATGTTGACATATTGTGCATGTCCCTTGTATGTTGGTTTCTTTACTTGTCTTTCTTGTTGTTCTTGGTTCTTAAAACCTAACAACTCGTAGTTCCACATACTACGAACACTCTGATTTCTCAAGTTCCTTTTGAGAATACGTAGGCACAAGGTCCCAATCCTTGGCGAGAACTCTTTTCCTCTCTTATACTTTTCCCTTTTTCCATTTTTTTACACATAGTCTCTGAACTACGATTGCTCTGATTTTCTATTAAGGATATGTAGGCATAGGATTGTGAGATCCTAACGAGCTACTTTTTTCTTTTTTTCACCTTTTCTCTTTTCTTTGCCCATCTATTACCCTTTAGCAAACAATTTTTAGCCAAAACATAAATATTTTAAGAGGTTCCTGTAGAGTACTACAGATACTTAGGTTGCTAGTACATTTCCTTAGTATAACCAACCCACGTACCTTTGATCTCTCTTTGCTTACCTTTAGGCCTTACTTGCTGCTTTACATTTTACTTAGGGTTTTTGTTCAATCTTTTCTCCTTTCCCTTGAAAAAAATAAAAGTTTGGTGGTGATATCTTATTTTTGCGAGCCAAGCTAATCTGATGGCTTTGGTATCCGATTCTCACCGCGATAGAAAATGACCGAATCGGTCAGAATGAACTTGTTAGAATTACAGCCGAATCGATCAAACTAAAAATCAATTGTGCATAAAATCAGTGGACAAAAAAATTCAAAATTGAGTTTGCAAACGTCAGTGATATTAAGCTACGTTTTGCGTGGTTTAGCGTGACGTGCCCGTTTTAATTTTTGGTCGTTTTTTGATCAATTTGAGTCATTTAACCGGGGAAATTTTATTTCAAAATTTGACCAAACGCTATATTTTTCCATTAGGTTTATTTCGCGCTGATCATTTTGGTATATTCATTTTATTTTTTCGAGCACTTTGATACTGGTCCAATTATTCGTTTTTTGCCATTTATATTTCTACTTTTAATTAATATATTTTTAATTAATCAGATTTTATTTAGTATTTTTATTTTATTTAAATAGTTAATACTTTTTTCCTATTTTAATTTTAAATTTTTTTTTCTTTTTCTCAAACTTAGTAGATAAGTGTCTAAATCAAATCTCTGACCCGCTTTTATTTTTGCACGTACACGCATGGCTTGCATGGAAACTACACTTCCTGCTCACTTTGTTTTTTTCTTTTCATGATAATACCTACTCACCTCCTCCTACTGTTTCACAAGAAAAAGAAAATAAAATCGTTTAAAACTTCTTGAACAAGATCACAAGTCCCCACTCTCATTTCCACCCTCTCTACTTTTCCATACATACTGACCTGTTTCATTAAAAAGAAAGAAATCAAAACCATTATTTGTGACCTCATTGTACTACAACAAAACTTGTGCACGATTATCGTGATGAGAATCGGAGACCATAACTATTAAGTTAACTGGGTTCACAAATATTAATTCACCATCAATCTTTAATTTATCCAAAGGAACCCATAAATACGCAATGCAATGCAAAGCAAAAGAGAATCTAAGGTTTAGGGGTTGGTTATACTTAGGGAAGGTGCTAGCATCCTAAGTATCTGTAGTACTCTACAAGAACCTCTTATTTTATAGTTTTATTTGTTATTTTGTCTGCTAAAGGGTAAAAAGGTAAAAGGAGAGAGACCTAAGGTGTTATTTCTAAGTATGCTCACCAAGACATCGCATCTCATGCCTACGTATCATGGTAGGAATGGAATCAGAGTATTCGTAGTTCCTCTTAATAAGGGTGACGAACTCTTGACTGTGGTCAAGGTTCCAAAGGGAAGGTAAGCATCTGTGGCAAGACACTTACATAGATTTAAGAAACTCTAAACCTAAGGCTAGGTTAAAAGGGAGGTTAGTGTCCATGGCAGGACACTTACATAGAGTGCGACGACTCTAATCCTAAGGCTAGGATAAACGGGAAAGGAAATGTCAATGGCAGGAACTTACATAGAGTACGACGACTCTAATCTTAAGGCTTGGATAAAAGGAAGAGAGTTATATCCTAATGTTATCATGCTTGGATGAGAACCTAAACTTTGTCTTAATTCAACTTATCAACAGCAAAGTTGAATCGAGAGAATCCTAAGGAAGCATGGGTTAACAGATCCAACAGGCAATAAATCTTGTATCTAGAACAGATCAACATCTAAACAGGATAGGCATCAAAATCATGACAAAAAAATAAGGAAATTCATCAAGAAATATTCACACGTATCACCAAAATTTTGACAAACCTAATCGAAGTCTAAACAAAACTTTAATCCAAATTAGGAACAAAATTTAATTAAGATTAAAAATAAAAAATTATCGAGAATTAACTAAAATTAAAAATCAAAAATTAGTTAAAAGTCAATTCAAATTTAAATCCTAATAATATTAAATTCAGAATTAACTTCTAATCTAAAAATCTAATTAAAACCATTTAGACTAATTAAAATTCAAAATCTAATTAAAACTTAAAATCATAATTAATAACCCAGTTAAATTAATAGACAAAACAAAATAAGTAGACAAACAAGAAAATAAATGGATAAAAAATAAAAACAAATAATACAAAAAAAACCACATATGGGTCGGGCCTATAAACAATGAAAGGAGGGTTTGATTAGTAGACAGATTGGGCTTTATAGCCCACACGAGTCACCTACAAACGAGACATGGGGGAAACAACCAGCAATACAACCACCTTTCCTATTCTCATGCTAATCACCCTTCATCTCTCCTTCACTCCCTTTTTCATTTCCAAAGTTCCATGTGTCAATCCCTAGCTCTGTCCACCAATAATCACCTATGGCGGCGGCGAAAGCTCAACCTACCTCAAACCTATGTTAATGGATTTGCCTTGCTCCGGCCGATGTTGCAAGCCAAGGATTCCAGAGGTCTCCAATGATGTATTCAAACTGAATCTCCACTTGAACGCGTTGCACTTCTTCTTCTTTCACTCGTCTTATCCTGTAGGTGATGTTCGATCCGTGTTTGTGAAGTTTTCTCAATTTTGTTGTTATACCAGATATTCTCCTCTTCTCTCCATCGTCTTTGAATGTGTGTTGTTGTTGATTTGCTAATTGTTTTCTTGTGTATGTTGTGAGTGTGAGTTTTGTGTGTGCGGGTATGTGGATCTTGTGATGTTTATGTGAATTCTCACTGCTATGTGTGTACTGTGATTTTTCTTTTAAGAGCTTATTTGTGATCATCCCCCCTTCTGCTGTGTGCGAATCCGTTTTATAGGTTGTAATCTCCTGATTTTTGAAATGAACGCCAAAACATTGATGCTGATTTTGTATGGCCTGTCTGATGAAAACTTTCCATTTTGATTTGAGCATGTTGAAACATGTTTAATGTTGTTTTTGGAAAGTATTTGAATGTTGTCTGAACATGTTTTGTGATTATTGATGATGATGGTCTGATTGTTTTTGGAAAGAAGTGAATGGTATTTTGATGTTTGATTATGTTTGAAAGTTAACGCTTGTCATAACTTGGTTGATTTCTTGATTTGATCTTGATCCCTTGTCATGGTATTGATAATCATTTCAATAGGGTTATGACTATAATTTTTCCTGTGACTTATTCTTTGAAACATCTTCTTACAGGTTCTGTTGCGACACTCTTCAGCCAAGTTCCTTTTTACTTCTCAATAAATTCGCAGGCAGCATGAAGGGGCCCTTAGCAGCAGTAGCCACAATGATTGGTGCAGGAATACCATAAGGCAAAGATGCAGTAGAAAATGGTACAGGACTGATTAATCAACAGAAGGAGCACTCCTAGATGTGGTGAAATTATGGCAAGCACATGTTGGATGTTATTACCAAAGTTATAACATCCACTGTGACATTGACTATTGTACTAACTAATTAAATTGTAAGTAAAAGCAGTAAAGAACATAGCAAATGTTCACCCAGTTCAGCGTCAACAACACTTACATTTGCGGGCTACCAAGCCAGGGAGGAAATTCACTATCAGTAGAATTGATTCAGAGTCAAACAACCCAGTTTGCACTCCTCACTTAAAACCTACTCAATGACACTTCAACCTAGAGACACTCTAGACCTGAGTATTCCCACTCACTCCCCCTCAATCACACCATAGTGATATCCAATTCACAGTTACAAAATACAGATGAAGAAACACTTCATGTACACCTTGATCTTGCTTCAAAGCTTTGATCAAGGATCACACACTCTTGCTTAAAAGCTTTGAGTGACACAACAGCCTAGAACCTACCTAACCAATGCAGCAGATAGTTGCTTGGTAAACAAGTATTTCTAAGACTCAATTCACACGTGAAGAACACACTTTCTTCACTCATAATACTCACATGAAGAACAACCTTCTTCACTCACAAGGACTCTTAATTTGCACTCTCTAATCTTCTGTCAAGAGCTGCTCTTCTAGGATTGCTCCTTTTGATATTTATAGCAGCAGTCAGTCCTTTGGGCCTTGGTGCACACAGTTAGGTTTAATCATAACAAACCCTGCTCTTTAATCATCTGCACGCTTGCAATTTAATTCAGGAGCATTTGTTTCGCTTTAGGGCTTCTCAAATGTCTCCTATCTTTCAGCTTGAGCTCCTGATTTGATTCCTGATTTCTAGATACCAGAAAAACTAACCTGCTCATTGGATGTCATACGGTCAGTGTCATAACATTTTGTATGACATTCAGCTTAACTTATAGTTAACTTACCCTGCACACACATCATTATGTATGTCTTAACATTCAGTATGACATACATGTAAACTCTAATGTTTTGCCACAAAATGCAGCCAATCAAGAGCACTTACAAACTCCCCCTTTGGCAAATTTTTGGCTAAAACAAGTTAACATATCAGAGTTTACACACAGCAGAAGACTTATCATGTGCCCTGTCTTGCAGGAAAGTTACTAGCTCAACACACTCTCAGAGTCCTCACAGTTAGCTCTCACTATTATAACTCACCTTGTTAACCATCTGTTAGTTACCACTATAAATGTCATACTTTGTTGAGTACCACATTGGGTTACTCCCCCTCAACTGATGCATTTTATGCATATCCTCTCAGCTGAGCACACAACCTGCAAACAATCCTACAGTCACACATATTCATCCAGTCTGCTCTTGATGTTATGACATTCAGGATGACATCCTAAAGTCACACACTCTTGTGCTACTCCCCCTGAAGAGATTCACAACACACTCTGCTACTATCCTGCAGACACACACATAACTCCTAAACACCTTCTAAGATCACACAGGGTTATACACAATCAACTATTCAGTTCTAACACCATAGGCATTCACACACATAGCACATTACTAACAGCACTAGACAACTGTTATCACACATATCCTCAGCAGCACCTGTGGTCACACCTGCAAGCATGATTATACCATGTGCACACAATAGCACATATGCTAGCCCATATGCTCTTCAACTTGTTCTTTCACCTGCTGTTACTTCCACCTATTGTTATTATCACTCTATCTTTCTCTCCCCCTTTTTAGCCACAAATTAAGATCCAACTAAGAACTTAGCATAGATCAAAAATTGTAACATTACAATTGTTAGGGGAAAATTATACAAACTGCTCATAGAGAGCATCACAAATTCAGATTGTCAAACAATTCCTACAGAAGGCTAACCAAAACTAATCAACACAAAAAAGCACCAGCACCTCTTCCTGCACTAACTCATTAATCAGTAGTCTGAGCCACACAGTAGGCCTAGACATTAATCTTTTTCTTCAGCTGAGCTGGACCTGTCCTCCTCAGATTCTTCAGTGCTTTCTTCTGCATCATCAGTGCCTTCCTCTGAGTTGTCAGCAGCTTCCTCTGAGCCAGCTTCTTAACCATCATCTTCCCTTGTACCATAATCATCATTGAGTTCAGCATCCTCATCTTGCTCAAGAGATTTTAGCAGTTTTTCAAGAGTTTGCTTCCTTGCATCCAGTTCCTTGCATGTTTCTTTGATTATTGCCATTACTTCAGTTTTTCTGGTTTTGGGACCCCTTTTGGATGTCTCAGTGGGTGTCATGGCAATGTCTAGAACATGGGTTCCTTGAAACAACTTGTGATGGAAGGGTAAGGGAGTTTCCCTTTTGCTAGCTACATCACTGGTCTTGAGGATATTTGGAAATTGTGCTAACATAATTCCACAAATGAGCGAAGGAAATGCTATGGGTCCTTTTATGCTATAGCTACCAGCATGCTTCATAGTCTGATTAAAGATGTAAGTGCCGTAATCCAATTTGGTCTTGGTCCCAACAGCATAGATAACTCTCCCCAGGATAGTGGCCACTGACGATTTGTGATTAGTTGGCACCCAGGTTGCAGCACCAATCTTGTGCAGCACAACATATTTCATACTTAGTTTGCTGGTAGCAAGCTTTCCTTTTGATGGCCACTTTCTGACTTGATTTCCAGTAATTACTTGGCACATTTTGTTGTTAGAGATGGTTAACTCAGGCTGAGCTTCATTTGATCTTCCAAGGAAGTTGTTGATGGTAGTGGGAGTGAAGATGACACCATTTCCTCTCACATAGACTTTCCCAAACTCCATGGATTTTCTATTAGCACATTCATCTGATAAATTTACTATGAATTCTTTGACCAGAACTTTATAGCATTGGGAGAACTGAGTTATAGTTTTCATCAAACCTGCATCACATATGAGGGCCATGATCTCCTTGTTTTCAAGAGCATTTTGTGCAAGCTCTCTCTCCAGGGCCAACCTCTTTTGATATACATATTTCCATCTAATAGCACACGACGGATAGTGAAAAGAGATGTTGTCAATTGGCACTTTAGGGACATTTGTAGCCAGTTTGCTGGTAGAAGGTTTCTTCTTAGATTAGATGTCAGTGACATCAACAGCAACATCAGAATCTGTCTCTGTTTCTGAACTAGATTCAACCTTCCTCTTTTTGGTGGTTACTTTGCTCCACCCTTTGGAGGGTCCAACCTGAGTCCTCTTTGTTCCATCCTTCCTAGTGGAGATGTCTTGCTTAGCAGTCTTCTCAACAGCTCTTTTTGTGGAGATGTCTTGCTCACTAGTCTTCTCAACAACCTTTTTCTTGAGGGAGCTTTGGTCAGCCACCTTTTTCCCTTTCCTTGTCATCAGCCTTTTGGCTATGCCCGAATTGATCTTTGCTATGAGGTCATTTTCATAATATTCATCTAGGTCTACCAACTCAGTATTTTTGGTGCCTTGAATATCATCACCCATTTTCTCAGCGCCTTTACCTTTGTTCTTCCCTTCTAGTGTAGGGTCTTTCAATGTTTTGACATTGTGAGAGACATCAGCTTGATCATCCTGGTTAGGATCAGTCCCCTTATTATTGGATGGTGTGGGTATGTTGAGTGCGCTAGCCACCATATCTGCAATTTTAAGGTGTGTTTTTCTTGCTTCCTCTCCATTTTGGTCATCATATGTAGCAGCAGGAGGGACCTGACCTGAGACAAGGTCTTTGGGTCTTTTTGCATGTAGCATTTTAGGTTCCTTCACCAATAATCCTTCTGGTGTCATCATTCGTAGTGGAGCTATTTCAAGCACTTCATTAGGGTTGGAATCAGCATCGTTGTCAGTCATTCTTTTGGCTGAGGTTGGTTTAGAATGTTGCGACATTTTTAGGGACGTTGATTGAGGGAAAAGAGATTTTATGTGCTTGTTGGAAATGGTATGGAAGTTGAGTAGTTTGTGATGGCACCAAGAGTAGAGGGGTTGTATCATATAAGTAGTAATGGGGTACGATTGCCCAATAGGAGGGAACTTACCTTTTTAATTTACCATTAAATGATTTAATTTCAAAATGTAATTCCCTATTACTTTAATTTCTATAACTCATCATTACTGGAGGACCTCAATTTTAGTAGAGAATTTTTAAATTGAGACTCCTTGACACTTCTTGAAACCATGCTAGCACTACTTAGGACATAATCACCAGGTTTAGCACAACCCTCTTGCCATTTACACAAGTTACCCCTGAGTATGTCTCCCTTGAACTCATCAGAGCTTGTTTGGATGGTACTCTTGATGTCACAGAACAAGGTCATGACATCTGGAGTGACATTGCTTTCTTTATGCAGGGCAGCTTCCATGGACTCCATCAGGTTCCAATATAGCCTATCTAGCTTTCCCTAATGACCAATCTTTGGGTATCCCTTCTTGGCTTGCTTCCCCACATGACGTTTCTTACATCTTGTCCTTCTTTCTGAAGCATACTTTGAAGATCCACTTGCTGATGTGTTGGACCTGGTCCTTTCTATCCTTAGAGGTTGTCTTCCTTTCTCCAGCCATAGTTGGTCCTTATTTTCCTTATTGATCAATCCAGTTATGTTACTTCTGGGCTCCCATAGGTAACAATTATTCTTGGATCTAGATCCCCTCATTTCTTCCTCACCTTCTTGATTTACAACCACACACTTATCCTTTGAAAAGTGGACTTTTAAACCTTGATCACACAGCTGACTTATGCTTATTAGGTTAACAGTCAGTCCTTTAACCAACAAGACATCCTTCAATTTTGGATCTTTAAGACTATCAAGTTGTCCAACAACTGTGATTTTTCCTCTAGATCCATCACCAAAGGTTACATGTCTGGATGAATGAGGGTTGAGTTTTATCAAGTGATCCTCAATTCCAGTCCTATGTCTAGAGCAGCCACTGTCAAAGTACCAATCCTCTTGGGTTGGCATCATTAGAGAAGTGTGAGCTACTAAAGCCATATTCTTGGCAACCCATTGTCTTTGCTTGTTAGGAGCATCCTTCTTAGGTTTTGCTTGATGCTGCCTTTTGACATGAGCTCTCTGTTTAGGTTTCCCTTGATGAGGATGACTAGGAAATCCATGCAGCCAGAAACACACAGATTTGATATGACCAAGTTTTCCACAGTGGTAACATCTATACCCTTGGAATCTACTTTTGACTTGGTTCCAGTTTCTGTGTGGTGGATGTTGTGACATTGGTCGTGACATCCTCTTTACCTTCTGAATCTCAGGTTTCAGTCTCTTGAGTTTCAAAGCCGGATTTTGTCTATCAACTAATCCCAATCCAGACCTATTTCCTGAACCCTGACCACTCTGCAGGATTTCTTTTAGGGTGTCAGTCCCAGGGTTTAGCATCCTTATGGATTTTGCCATCTGCTCCATTTTGGATTCCAACAAGTTGACCTCACTTTTGAGTGAGTCTATTGTTGCTAGCTGCTCTATCTTCTCAGCCTCTAATTCCATTATGCACTTCTTCTGGTGCTCTCCTTGTTGATACAATTTAGTGCTTCTGATGCACAACTTCTTATATGATTCAGCAAGTTCATCATAAGTCAATTCATCTTCACTTGAATCACCATCAGATATGCATACACTGCTTAGGACAGTTACATGTTTGGAAAATTCTCCTTCTGATCCAATTTTTGAATCTTCATCAAACCATGTGACAGTTAGGCCTTTTCCCTTCTTTTTGAGGTATGTAGGACATTCCTTTCTGATGTGTCCATATCCCTCACACTCATGGCATTGAGCTCTTTTGCCATGGTTAGAATTCTCCTCAGAGTTACTCTTTCTGCTGCTGTCAAAAGAGGTGTTCTTGGCATAGAGCTTTGACTTATGATCTATCATTTTGATCAGTTTATTGAATTGTCTTCCAAGCAAGGTTGTTGCTTCTGACAAATTCTCCTCTTTTTCACCACCCTCTTCTTCTGAATCCTCAGCAGTGTTTGAGACAAGAGATATGCTTTTGTTTTTTTCTCTACAGTTTGATCACACATGCCCATCTCAAATGTTTGGAGAGAACCTATGAGTTCATCCACGTTCATGTTGCATATGTCTTGGGCTTCTTCAATGGTTGTTACTTTCATGGCAAACCCTTTAGGTAAGGACTTGAGAATCTTCCTTACCAGCTTCTCTTCAGCCATCTGTTCTCCCAAGGCTCCTGAGGTGTTTGCAAGTTCAAGTACATTCATGTAAAACTCATGAATGGTCTCATCTTCCTTCATTCTCAGACCTTCAAATTTGGTGGTCAGCATTTGAAGTCTTGACATTTTGACCTTGGAAGTTCCCTCGTGAGTAGTTTTGAGTGTATCCCAAACATCCTTTGCCAGTTCACAGTGGTGTACCAGTCTGAAGATGTTTTTGTCTATTCCATTGAAGAGTGCATTCAATGCTTTAGAGTTCCCAAGAGCTAAGGCCTCTTGCTCTTTGTTCCATTCCTCTTCAGGAATTAACACAGCTACTCCATCCTTGTTAGTCTTCACAGGATGTTCCCAGCCAGAGTTTGCAGCTCTCCAAGCCTTGTTGTCTAAGGATTTTAGGAATGCAATCATCCTAGGCTTCCAATAATCATAATTAGAACTATCCATAATTGGAGGTCTATTAGTGAATCCTATATCTTTATCCATAGTACCAAAATTTATTTCCCTAGATCTCACCCAGAATAAACAGGCAGGGTGCCTGCTCTAATGCCAATTGAAATTCTGGCAAACACACGATGGATGTTATTACCAAAGTTATAACATCCACTGTGATATTGACTACTGTACTAACTAATTAAACTATAAGTAAAATCAGTAAAGAACACAACAATTATTCACCCAGTTCAGTGTCAACAACACTTACATCTGGGGGCTACCAAGCCAGGGAGGAAATTCACTATCAGTAGAATTGATTCAGAGTCAAACAACCCCGTTTGCACTCCTCACTTAAAACCTACCCAATGACACTTCAACTTAGAGACACTCTAGACCTGAGTATTCCCACTCACTCCCCCTCAATCACACTACAGTGATATCCAATTCACAGTTACAAAATACAAATGAAGAAACACTTCATGCACACCTTGATCTTGCTTCAAAGCTTTGATCAAGGATCACACACTCTTTATTAAAAGCTTTGAGTGACACAACAGCCTAGAACCTACCTAACCAATGCAGCAGACAGTCGCTTGGTAAACAAGTATTTCTAAGACTCAATTCACACGTGAAGAACACATTTTCTTCACTCACAATACTCACATGAAGAACAACCTTCTTCACTCACAAGGACTCTTAATTTTCACTCTCTAATCTTTTGTCAAGAGCTGCTCTTCTCGGATTGCTCCTTTTGATATTTATAGCAGCAGTCATTCCTTTGGGCCTTGGTGCACACAATTAGGTTTAATTATAACAAACCCTGCTCTTTGTCGCTTTCGCGAAAATAAGGTGCCGGCACAACAGAAGAGTCGCCACCTTTCGTTATTTATCCCTCAGAACGGGAAAGGAAACGATCGAAAAAACCTGACGAAAAAGGGTAAGACAAGGTCGTCGCAACCATTGTCTGGGTTCAGGAGTCGGTTACGCAAGGGGAAGGTGTTAGCACCCCTCACGTCCGTCGTACTCGACGGGATCCACGCTTGTTGTGTTTACTGGACGAGTTGGTTTATCTATCTACCTATCAAGGTTGGCTTAAAAAGAAAAGAAACTGACTCGGCAAAGCGTCGCACTTTATGCCTACGTATTCTCATCAGAGAACGAGAAATTAGAGTCAACGTAGTTCGACCTACGACGGGTTGTGGGGGAAGGTAGCTCGCCAATACATCAGTATTGTGCCTACGTACTCTCAACCGGTATGAGAGATCAGAGCTTACGTAGTTCGGGAAACTACGCTTTATTTTCTGTCTTTTACGAAAGAAGTGTTTTTTATTGTGTTTGCAATTTCAATCGCACTAGAGACTATGACCTGAGAGTGAATGCGTCGCATGTCACCCAAAGGGTACCATATTAAACATCCAGACTGTGGAAAAGAAACTCTCCCACAATTCTTTCTCAGATAGCTTAAGGCTCGTAACGTACGAAAGAAATCATTCATGATTATTGTATCTTAAGCTGCTTTGAGATGAGAAGAGAACAGGCTCAACTAGGAGGGAGACTATCAAGTCCTACTGTTGTCATGCCAAGGATTCATCCTATGGTTGAGGTTTGAACAGGGAACTCCTAGAAGTTGTCATGCATAGGTTTCAACCTAAAGTTCTATCATCACTTCCTTATCACAGGAAATGAGAGCCCTAAGGGATCATGTCAATGATACACCGAAACAGATAAAGCATCAACTTAAACAGTAAACAGTAAACGACTGTAAAATGCATGCAATGCAAGTGAGGGAGGAAATGTGTGTGGGGCATCAGCCTCCACAAGCTCATCTCAACCTCAAGCCAGAATGAATAACAGTAATCATACTGAAAGATAAAACATGCTATCAAGAAATACAGTAAACTGCAATCATACAGAAGAAATAAAGTCATGCTATCAAGCAAAATAAACCACATGGGTAAGGGAGCAGGGCTCTACCAAATACCCGCAAGCAAAGCCACACAGTAACAATACAAGCAGAGGGAGCAACTCAACCTCTAGTGCAATCATGCTCCTAGATTCTACCTAGTCTAGATATGAACTTATTCTAATGCATCAAGCAAGTCAAACAAGGCACATCAATACAGCAAAGCAAAAGACAAGAAAGCAGATCAACTCCTCTCTCAACCCCAAGCTTCAGCTCTTCTAACAGCAACTCAGTCTTCAGACCTCCATCACTCTTAACAAATATCAATTTGATTTTCCAGGTTTCAACCCTTCCATATAAGTTTCAACTTATCTTCTCTTCTCCAAGCTTCAGCTCTTTAATTAGGTCCACCTTCAGGCTTCAGTTTCACCACAAGTATCAACTTGATTCCTTCAGGATCTTCAAGCTTCAAAGTAAGTATCAACTTCCTTTGTTCTTCAAGCTTCAGCTCTTCAGTCAATCTCAATTGAATCTTCTTCCTAAGTATCAACTTAGTCCTCAAGATTTCAAGCTCTCTTTGCTTTACCAGTCTCAACTTGGTCTTCTCTTCCTGCAAGCTTCAGCTTCTCAGAGTAATCTTCAATCACTTAGAAGTATCAACTTCATCCTTCAATCTTTTCCTCAAGCCTCAGCTCTTCATTCAGTCTTTACTGGATCTTCAAGTATCAACTTGTCTCTTGTTTCTCTTCAAGCTTCAGCTGGAATGGCAATGCTCAAGGAATCATCCTCTTCCATACCCTTCAGTGAAGTCTTCATCTTCAAACTCAAGCTCAACATCTCTCAAGATGCTCAAACCAGAGGAAATCACTTAACTGGATAAGTTAGGGTGTTAAACTGCTTATTGATCACCCAAGGTGACCTATAAGGGTTCAACATCAAAGGAAGGGTTCCCTCAAAAGTTCTACTTCCTAGGTACCATCACTTATCCCTCCAAAGGAGAGAGGTGTACACCATGGAAGGACTTTGAATCATGGGGAGGAATGGAGGTGAAAGATACCATCCATGTTTAAGAAAGAAGTTAACTAGGTCTAAGCTCTTCTTAATCCCTAACCCTAAAACAACAACAAAACAAACATGATTCTCAAGCTCTCAAGCACCTCAATCAATCTCCAAGTCTTCTACTATGCTCCTCAATGCTCCTCAAAGCAATACCAAGCTCTCCAAGCCCACAAAGCAAAGCAAACAAAAATACAAGCCCACAAGGGCAACACAAACAACAATCAACTACAAAAATCATCTAAAAATAGTATACTACTATATTAAAATCTAATATAATTCCTAAGGGATCCTACATACCTACCCTTAATACCCTATATGTCCCAATGTCTAACTTGACCTAGAAACCCAAAATTCTAGTGTTATTGGACCTATGTTAAGGATTGACCTAATTCTATACAACCTAAAATCATCTAAGCATTCATCACAAAATTATGGAATAAATCCAGTGGGGAGCTAAAGTCCTAATCTAACTATCCTAAAAAGAATGGCCTAAAAATATGAAGGGAACTAGCTAAACAAAATTCTACAAATCTATGCATTAACATAAAAGGAATTAAAATGCTATTAAAAGAGAAAATACACAAAAAATATTAAAAATGCATGAACTTCAAATATTTTGATTTTATAATTTTCTAGACATGAACATGAAATGGGAGAAAAAATCCCCATGCAAAAATCATCATTTCTATTTATTATGATTTTTCAAAGATTAATGAAAAATGGAGAAAAAGAAATTAAAATATGAAACCTTTGGTGTGAATAGCAACTATATTCAGTTCAAATTTCAATGGGCTCAGAATGGGGGTTCAGAAAGCAATGCGCGCCAGGCCCAATTATCATCAAAAAATCAATTAACAAATTATAAAGAAAATGAAAAAGAAACGGTGCAGAAAGTAACAAAATATAGTTCAAAACAACCATGGGCCATGATCTGGGGTGTGGTTAGCAACTGAGCCCAAATCCTCTTTTAATGAAACGCAGCGTTTTGGGATCTTCAGAACTTCCCTCTTCAAATGGAATTAAATCTCAGCCGTGAGATCTCCACCCAGTCAACAAGTTTGCGCATGATCCAATGGCCATCTCCTCATCTTCTTCCTCTAGCTAGGGTTCATAGTGAAGAATCCATGGAAGCAGAGCTTCAAGCTCCATCTTCACCAAACTCGTATCACCTCAAATCTCCATGGAAAATCAAAATTCCAAACCCTAACCTACCCAGAATTCCATGCTGAATCTAACCATGGTCTCAAAATCAATTGAATCATCCTAAAACTTCAAACCCGATCCAAGATCAAAAATAAGCTCAGACATCAACTTCAACAATTCTTGCAATTAATTACCTCAGAGTGATCACCACCTCACACTGATTAAATCTTGACATCTAATTCATGCTATAGCTCACTATATCTTGAGTTCTTGGTCCAAACAAAAATGGTGACACCAACTGAAACTTCACCAATTACTCCCAAACTGTTCAGAATCCATCTCCTATTGGTCTCTAACCTAACAATTCTTCCTAATTATGCCTAAATCATGGTGTAGAAGAAAAGTTACTAACCTGTTGAATCTTGATTAACAGATGGAGTAAACCTTCACTGCAAGCCTTCAAACTCTTCAGAATCGATCCTTGAATGATGATAGAGCTTCTGTTTGCAAAAGATTTGATGGAGAATGCTTGAATCTTCAAAACCGATTATGACTTGCAACCTTCAAAATCCAAATGCCAACTCTTCAAATCTCCATGGTTTTGCCTCCAATTTGGTCTGCACAGCTTCAATGTGATCAATGGAGTGTGTTTAGATTGAAAAAAGGAATGGAAATGGATCAGAATGTGGAATTTGATTTCAACTTGCAATGGAAGCAAGTGAAATGGCTATCTCTCTCTTCTCTCAATTCTCTCACCAACCTTGCATCTGAGCAAGTTCTACACATTATATAGAATGGTTTAGACTCATCTAGAACCATCTGGAATCATCCAATGAGAAATTGGAATTCTCATGTCATGAGTTTATGATTCATCTCATCTCATGTGCATCATCTCATGCCATAGCCATTGCAGCCCTTGTAACTGACCTGAAATTCTCCCTAAATGAGATATATGGTGTGTTAAAACCCTTAGCAAGCTTGTACATTGAGTTTCCTTATGTTTTGCATTTGTGCCTTAAGATGCAAGCAACAAATTTCCAAAGCAGCCCCATGATCTAGGCCTCAATTCAAAATTGTGGCTGAACCATTGTTTTTAGAATGTCTTTTAGAGTCAAAATGACCTATTATATGCCATGGTTTGGATGTGTAACTTGGAATTTCCAATTTCCAACTTCAACTTATTTAACTTATGCCTCCATTTTAGGTCATTTTTATCACTTTTTGCTACAAGCCTTTTCAACATCACATGATCTCCCTAATAGCCTTAAAACATCATTTTAAGCAAGTTTGATGTTGAAGATTTTTCCATTTGAAGCTTGGAAATAGGAGATATGGCCTTATGCTTGAAATGACCTATAATATCCAAATGACCAAAATGCCCTTGACTTGTCAAAGCCATAACTTGAGTTCTACAAATCCTATCAAGGACTTCTAGTACTCTCTAGAAAGCTAAGAAGATGAGGAACAACATTCATGTTGACCAAAAGTTCATAGGAATCATCCTACTTGAGCAAAAGTTGGATGCAAGTTGGGTGACTTTCAAGCCCCAGATTCACATACCTCAGATGACCTGTAACTTGTCAAAGTCATAACTTGAGCTCTACAAATCCTATCAAGGAATTCTAGTACTCAAATTAAAGCTAAGAATAAGCTCTACAACATTCATGTTGTAGGAAAGATGAGATGACAACCACATCTTGAGCTAAACTGCCTTGGAGATAGGGATCAAACTAGGGGATTTTACACTGTCATGCCTTAGAAGCCCTAGCTTGAAACTTCTCAAACTCCTCAATCATGATGATTAGATCTAGGAATCATCCTTATAGCATCTCAATGCATCAATACATGATCACATGGCTCTTGGATTAGGTCTCAACCTTCTCCAAATCATCAGTTGACCTAGGGTTGACCCAGTCAAACCCTAATTACACCACTCATGGCTAAGTCTTCTGAATCCTGTACAATGACCTCTCTAGGCCTCATGATGGCTTTCAAGACATCTCATAAGCTCTCTCAAAGCTTCAAGTCCCTCCTCATAGCCTAAGAATCATCTGAGGAGCCCCCACAACTCTCAAGTTATGAGGCACACAATCTTGGTTTCAACCAATCTCTCTGAGGATCTCTTAACTTCTCTGACAATGATATCAACCTTTGAACACTTGAGTAACCTCCTTGGCTAGCTTCAAAGTCTCATATAACTCTTGATGGGTAGTCATACCTCTTGATCTACTGCACACATATCAATGAGATGCAGGTGATAATGCTAATGAACACAAGCTAGGTAAATAAATGTTGGTCAAATTTTGGGGTGCAACACTCTTCAATCATCTGCACGCTTGCCATTTAATTTAGGAGCATCTGTTTCGCTTTAGGGCTTCTCAAATGTCTCCTGTCTTTCAGCTTGAGCTCCTGATTTTGTATGACATTCAGCTTAACTTATAGTTAACTTACCATGCACACACATCATTATGTATGTCTTAACATTCAGTATGACATACATGTAAACTCTAATGTTTTGCCACAAAATGCAGCCAATCAAGAGCACTTACATGTGGCTATGTTGTTTAACTCACCATGCCTTCCCTTGTCGACACCGAATTAAATGATGCGGAGAAAAAAATCATGCCAAGAATAAACCTCTGTTGTTTGTATCATGACCGTTTTTTTGTCTTTCTTGTAATAAACACATGTAGACTTGATTTGTGAATTCAATTGAGCCTTGCAACTTGAATATGGAAAAATGTTGTAAATTTAAATTGTTTGTAATAAACATGTGATCCTTGCAAAGAAACATCTTGAATTTTGGAATGATGGTTTGAATTTAAGTTTGAAATCTTGGAATTTTGTGAAGAACATACACCTTGAAACCTTAGGATACAATTTGATGAAATTTGAATGCTTTAATTGTAATATGAAACTTGGACTTGAATTTGTAATCACAACTTGAACCATGAGTCTTGGAACTATTTTGCACACTTGACCTTGCTAAAACTTGATTTTATTGGGTCTTAATCACATGAATTTGTGACTTTGACATGGAACTTAAAATAAACATGGAATCTTGAATTTGAAATGAATCAACTTAAACTTTTAAATTTTGAATTTTCTTGAATTAAAATACTTGAACGCCATAATGACTTGGTGTTAAATCTTGGACATTTACACATGCTTGAACTTTGTAAAGAATATGAATCTTGAACTTCAACTTGAAAACTCCTTGCCTAAACTTGATTCCAAATTTTTCATCTAAATTTTACCATTTCAAAGCGTATGGTTCACAAGCTACCAAAAGTTCAAACTCTCCCACTTGACGACTAATGATCCAACTTCACGAATAAGACCAAACTATGCCCTAAGAAATCCTTTGAAAGTGAGGATACCACTTGTAATGTAACACACCACAAAATTACACCGAGTTCTCAAATGACTATGCTCAAAACTAATAGACAGAAAACCCTAATCCTCCTTAAGGAAACCTTTGAGAAATCTTGAGGAAAAATGACCTTGTATTTACTAAGGGACCATAAGAATGAGGGCATATCCTTCCTTTATATCCGCAGGAATTCAACACAACTTGCAAAGGACTATAATCCCAATGAGCACACACATGGCCTCCGTGACCTTTAAATATTTTGCAGCAACCCTAATTTCACAAATGAAACCAAACAAACAAAGTCTAATAAATTGGTTAGCTATGCATGGATGATTGACCTAAGATGATGTTCAAAAGATCAAGGAATATAAGGGTAAATTTTGGGGTATGACAACGGTTCACCTTTTTTTCTCTGCTACTTCATATCACTTTTCCTCTGAATTTTTCCAGCGCATCACACTTCACTTGCCATTACTTCACCATATTTATTCCATGAAAACACACATACTACATATTGCTAGAAAGAATAAAGTAAAAATAACCAATAATCATCACTTACTCATACAAATACCATAAACTACATACCTCACTCTCTCCTGCTGCAGATCCCACATGGTTTCAAATAAACCGCTAATTAGATTTATTAAAAAAGGAACACCCCAATACAGTAAACCATTCATCTTATTTTTCATCCTGTTTCAACCTCACTCGCACCACCTTCCACCTTATTCTTTCACACTATATTTTCTCTCCCTACCCGTGTTTTTAGGAAGATAACAAAAAACCAAAAAAAACAATAACATTTTTTTATTCCCCTTATACATATAAACTCACACTACTCTCTATCTCTCTCTATCTCTCTGGGATTAAAATAAAATAACAAAAGATCACCATTTGAATAGGACAAGAAAATAAAAAAAAAACAAGAGCACTCTTCTTTTTTCTATAAACTGAGTCTTCTTCCACTCCTATTCTCCCTGCTAACACCACCACTCACACACCAAAACATCCACCACCATAATAAACCTCTCCGTAAAACCTCCAATTACATCCAAAAAAAACAACTCCCTCATGTCACTTTTCACCATCACCTTAACTATACTCTTCAACCCTTATTACTTACCATCATCTGTCAATTTCCCGTCATCACCACCACAAACTGACAATACATTCACAACAGCGATGCACTCCAGAAAAACTCAATACACATAAATATCAACATCCTCTTCATCTTGCTTTACTTCACACAAACACCTCATGAAAGAAACCACGACAGCTCTTTCCTTCACATAATGACTACACCACGTCGTCTCCATTTTCCACCGTGAATCATGCTCCAAAGATTGTCGAAAACGCAAACACGAGGTATCAGTTCCATTTTGTAGCTTTAAAACTTGTCTTGTGTTCATTGCTATATTCTCATATGAAGAAGATGAATCGTGTTGTCATATTGTTGTAGCTTATGTCATTAAGTTGTGCTTAGGTGTAGTTTTGCATGTGTGTGATGTGTACCATTTACATGTGCGTCGCTATATCTTATGCTTTGTTGTGTGTTGTGTACATTGTGTTAGTTGTTATACTAGCGTGTTGTAGTATTGTTTATATGGTTGTTGTGTTGTTGTTTAAGTTTGCTGAGAAGAATGTGTTTGAGAATGACGAGAGGTTAGTGTTTCATGCGTGTGAAGTGTGTGTATGTTGGAAGTGAAAATAATGAAAAAACTGTGGAGTAGGGTCCGCATTTTATTGTTAGAGTGAATGATTTTCTTTAGTATTGTTAATTTGAAAGCTTTGTCTTTACTATCATGTTAATACTGTTGCTATATATTTATAAATGATTTTGTTTTCTTTTATTTAAATTAAGAAAAGCCAACTTTTATTTGGTGACTTGTTTCATTAATATACATATGTTTCATTTTAACTTTTTTTTAATAATTTAAACAATATTTGTAAAAAATACTAAAAAGAAAATAATAATGTGTTCTCGTTTTTTTTAATTATTGGATCTTGTGGATAATGTTTATAATTTTCAGATGGAAACAAATTCGAGTTAGTGTCTCCTATCTATATGAAGTTATGATGCCATGGAAACAATTTATATAGTTGTTACTATTGTTCTATTATTTTGGACCAATTCTCTTTGAGTTTTTGTTTAAGTTCTTCTTCTTCTTATTATTTTTTTTTTGAATAATGCTATAATGCTTTATATAAAATAAAAAGAGAATATACAAGGGTATAGAGGACCCCAATCACAAAACAACCAAAAAACCACAACTACTCTATAAGTAATTGAGCTATATGATGCCTCATTCTAGTATTCACCCACCCTCTATTCGCAAGGGTAGAAATGACTAAATCTCTAATATCCAAAACATTCGTCGTATTTCCAAAGACAACATTGTTACGATATCTCCAAACTTCATGGATGGTTTCCGCTACAGCACTACGCAGAATGCACTTCCTCCAACCTTTACCTTTGCAATGTGTGATTAACCACTCAAGTTCCTCACGCCATTCACACGGGAAATGTTGAAACCCCAGCCACACCAAGATTTGTTGCCAACAGGTTCTAAACAGTGGACACTCAAATAAAAGGTGGTCAACTGTTTCCTCCTTGTCGCAGAAATTACACTTGTCGTCGGTCGTAAGGCCAAGTCGTTTGAGTCGTCCCCTTGTCGCAAGTCTATGGTGGCAAGCCATCCACATAGTAAAAAGAGCTCTCGGTCTAGCAATAGTGTTGGACAACATGTGTTTCCATCCAACATCGGGGTCATCCTTCTTTAGGAACTGGTACACTCTCCCCACAGAGTATTTCTCCTTCATTTCATACCAATCTTCCATGCCAATAACGATGACTCTGTGTCTAAGAACAGCTTTTAGAATCCGCGACATACCCTGTTTTTCCTGGACCTACATAATATCTGTAGTTTTGAAATAAAATGTGTTGATCCATTTCACCCAAAGAGTATCCTTCTTGTTGCACAGGTTCCACAATAGTTTTGTTAAACAAGCCGTGTTCCAATCTGATAAGTCCAACACATCCAGACCGCCCTTCCGCCGAGGTTTACAGACACTCTTCCATGTAATTGGGGATTTTCCGGATTTCACATCGCTACTTGTCCACAGGAAGATCCTGCAAATAGACTTAATGGTTTTGATCACCTGCTTGGGGAAAGGGAGGCAACTCATCCAGTATGCTGCAATAGCAGTAATGGTGCTATTAATCAGTTGAAGTCTTCCTGTATAACTCAGTAATTTAGAGCTCCAGTGACGAATTCGGCTTACAATTTTGTCTACCAAACTCATATAGTGATGCGTTGAAAGCCTTTTACACGTGAGAGGAACTCCCAGGTACTGAAACGGTAAATCACCTTCTTTAAACGAGGTGGAAGCCAAGATGTCGTTTTTGGTCTCATTTTCCACACCCCCGAAGTACACCCTACACTTCGCAGGGTTAACTACTAAGCCAGTGGACTGGGAGAACGTCTGCAGGTGATTCATAAGTAACTGTACAGACTTGCTATCCCCGCGGGTAAAGAGGAGAACATCATCCGCAAAACTAATATCAATGATTTGCAAATTTTCGCATTTCGCATGAAAGTTGTAATCAGGAACTTTGCTTAACTGGTGTAGGAGCCTGTGAAAGTATTCCATAGTTAGAACAAAAAGAAGGGGAGAAATAGGGTCACCTTGTCTAAGACCCCTTTTAGCCTTCATGATTCTAGTAATTCTGCCAGCAACATTGAACTTGTAAGATACCGTAGTAACCGCTAGCATAATCCAATTGGTGAATTTGTGAGGGAAGCCAAATTCCTTGAGAATACACTCTAGAGCATACCAGTCCAGGGTATCATAGGCTTTCTGGATATCCAGCTGCAACATACATCTCGGAGTACCGCCTTTTCTGCTGTAGCCTTGGATTAGTTCGTACGCTAGTAAAATATGATCATGGATGTTCTGTCCAGGGATGAAGGCAGCCTGGCTCTGACTGATAATACTAGTAAGAACCTTGCTTAATCTTCCGGCCAAGATTTTTGATATGATTTTGTAGAGCGTAGTACAACAGGATATCGGTCTAAAGTCCTTCACACAATTACCACCGTTACCTTTAGGAATCAAGGACACAAGAGTACAATTAACAGCAGGGTACATGTTGAAGTTATCGAAAAAATCCATAACTGCAGCAATGGTATCTTTTTTAATGATGCTCCATGAAGCTTTGAAAAATTTCTCCCCAAAACCATCCACACCAGGGGCTTTCAGGTCACCAATGTCATGTAGGGCACTATAAATTTCTGCTTCAGTGGGGGGACAAACCAGCACATCTTTCTGAACACTAGTAATGTGAGGACCAGCTCTCATAGCAGTCAAGTTTATACCTTCCAAGTTATTATTAGGACTACCCATGAGGTTGCCATAGAACGACAACACCTCATTCTCAATGTCTTCAGCCTCTCTAAGGATTTCACCTGTCACAGAACACATCCCAGTAATAGCACTGTTGTTTTGTCTAGCTTTTACCTAGGCATGAAAAAACCTGTTGTTGTCGTCACCCAATCTGAGCTAGCTGATTTTAGCTCTCTGCCTCAGCACCTGCTCCTCAATTTCACTCCAGTAACAAACCTCATTTGATCTGGTTTTAACAAGGTGGATAGTTTCAGGATTATCAAGGTCCTCCCTGAGCTTCAGTTGGGCCTCCTGTAACTTCTGTCTTGCATTCTTGAGGGCAGCAGTGGCACCCAACAAAGGTTTACTAATCTTCTGTACAACATTTTGGCATCTAAGCAGTTTCCTCCACATAACATACATGGGATTACCCTGGTCAGGGACACTCCAACTATTAGCAATGTTTTCTTGAAAACCCTCAACCTCAGTAGAACAGTTAAGGAACTTGAACTGAGGTGTTCTATTCACAGTATTATCAAGGCCAGACAGCAACAAAAGCGCATGATCAGAGATGCCAGGGGTAAGGAATTTTAGGCACATGCTGATGTACTTTTGAAACCACTCAGTGTTAGCCATCCCGTGGTCAATCCTAGAGTGAATGATGTTGTCACCTTGCCGATTGGACCATGTGTAATAATCCCCAATCGTATCCATTTCACTAAGGTTACAATGGTTCATCATGTCAGTTAAATCTTTATACTCTTTCATCTGCACCATGGATCCTCCTCTTCTGTCAATAGTCTGAACCACATTGTTAAAATCTCCAATAAGAAACCATGGGCCCTGTTGGTTTTGGTTAATGTGTTCAATATCTCTCCACAAATTCTTACGACAGTCCATTCTGTTTGCGCCATACACTGCTGTAAGCCAGAATTGAAACATACCCTGCATATCATAGATACCACAATGAAGTAGTTGCCCAGTGCTAGCGACTTTCCTGATTTCAATCTTAGCATTGTTCCACCATATCCAAATTCTACCATTAGCATGATCAGCATAATTATCCATAAACGAGCCTTTAAGCTTCATCTTGCACCTAATAGTATCAGCCTTATCTTGCTTCACGCGAGTCTCAAGCAAAATACAAATCATTGGGTTAAGAGAACGGAGGCGGGAGCTAACCTCTTTAGTCTTAACCAATTTATTCAGGGCCCTCACATTCCAGGATACTAACATGGATTAGTGTTTTGGCTGCCTCCAGGGTCATTCACAATCCCCAACAGCCCAAACCCATTTTGGCATTGGACAGTTTCATCCTCATGTGTACTACCTGTGATTTTCCTTTTGCTGTTGCTACTGATCGGCGTCCACCCCTCATCATTATGTTGGGTATCATTGCTAGTATCCCCTGCTGCTATTGTTCCACTTGAACTGGCCTTGGCTTGCACCCTTTCCTTATGTGTCTGCTCTTTCACCTTCTCCTTCCATTCTTTGGTAGGCTTAGAAGGCTTATCACAGTTATGACCAACCTTATGGCAACGTTGGCAGTAAAGAGGTTTCCACTCATATTCTATCGGTTGTTGCAGTCGTGCACCTTTTTCGTCTCTTATGATAATGTGTGTCTTTAGCTCTTGTGTAATGTCAATTTCCACCAGGATACGAGCATATGAAACCCTGAGCTTGTTTGTCGTGCATTCATCTGTAACCAGCGGTGTTCCTAGTGCACTGCCTATTTTACTCAGGCTTCGCGCGCCCCATAGATGTAGAGGTAGCTGAGGTAATTTCACCCACAACGGAACTGTTCTAAGCATATCCTTGTTCATACTGAAATCAGGTTTCCACTTGTCGCTTGCGCGAAAATAAGGTATCGGCATGACAGAAGAGTCGCCACCTTTCGTTATTTATCCCTCAGAGCGGGAAAGGAAACGATCGGAAAAACCTGACGAAAAAGGGTAAGACAAGGTCATCGCAACCATTGTCTGGGTTCGGGAGTCGGTTACGCAAGGGGAAGGTATTAGCACCCCTCACGTCCGTCGTACTCGACGGGATCCTCGCTGGTTTGTTTACTTGGACGGGTTGGTTATAATCTATCTACCTATCAAGGCTGGCTGAAAAAGAAAAGAAAAATGACTCGGCAAAGCGTCGCGCTTTATGCCTACGTATTCTCATCAGAGAATGAGAAATCAGAGTCAACGTAGTTCGGCTAACTACGGGTGAAGGTGGGGGAGGTTGCTCGCCAAGACATCGCCATCTTGTGCCTACGTACTCTCAACAGGTATGAGAGATCAGAGCAAACGTAATTCGGGAAACTACGATTTATTTCCTGAAAGAAGTGTTTTTTATTATGTTTGCGATATCAACCGCACTAGAGACTATGACCTGAGAGTGAATGCGTCGCATGTCACCCAAAGGGTACCATACTAGACATGCAGACTATGGAAAAGAAGCTCTCCCACAATCCTTTCTCAGATAGCTTAAGGCTCGTAACGTACGAAAGAAATCATTCATGATTACTGTATCTTAAACTATTTTGAGATGAGAAGAGAACAGGCCCAACTAGGAGGGAGACTATCAAGTCCTATTGTTATCATGCCATGGATTCATCCTATGGTTGAGGTTTGAACAGGGAACTCCTAGATGTTGTCATGCATAGGTTTCAACCTAAAGTTCTATCATCAAATCCTCATCAGAGGAAATGAGAGTCCTAAGGGATCATGTCAATGATACACCAAAACAGACAAAAGCATCAGCTTAACAGTAAAATGCATGCAATGCAAATGAGGGAGGAAATGTGTGTGGGGCTTCAGCCTCCACAAGCTCGTCTCGACCTCAAGCCAGTCATTAAATAACAGTAATCATACTGAAAGATAAACAACATGCTATCAAGCACTAAACAGCAAACTGCAATCATACAGATAAAAGAAGTAAAATCATGCTATCAAGCAAAATAAACACATGGGCAAGGGAGCTGGGCTCTACCGAATACCCGCAAGCAAAGCCACACAATAACAATACAAGCAGAGGGAGCAACTCAACCTCTAATGCAATCATGCTCCTAGACTGAGCTTATTCTAGATGACCTTAGTCTAATGCAACAGACAAATCAGACAAAACAAACAATACAGAAAAGAAAACAGAAGAAAGCCTCAGCTCCTCCAGCATCAACTCAGTCTTCAGACTTCAGAGATCACTTGCTTTCCAGGTATCAACCCTACAACATGAGTATCAACTCATCTTCTCCCTTGAGCTTCAGCTCCTTTGATCAGCTCCACCTTCAGGCTTCACCATCTTCAGGGATCTTCAAGCATCAACTTGATCCTCACAAAGTCTTCAGACTTCAGCAATCTTCAAGGAATCATCCTCTTCAAAGCTTCAACTTCTATCTTTAATGGCTCAAATGCTCCAACAAACAAGATTCAGTCCACAAGATGAGGTGAGGATGTTACAGTGCTCACTGACTTCCAAAGGATGCCATTGAGGACTTAACATCAAAGGGAAAGGCTCTCTCAAAGTTCTACCTCATAGGGCAAGGTCACTAATCCCTCCAAAGGAGAGAGGTGAATACCCTTAAGGGACTTTATGTCATAGATAAGGAAGGAGGTGAACAAAACACTCCCTGTTTATTGAATGGAAGTATCCTATCTAAGGCTCTACCTATGCACCTATACACCTATAAACAAAACAACAAAATCTAAGCTAAACTCCTCTGCAAAGTCTTCAAAGCTTCAATGATGATCCACAAGGTCTTCAACTCAATCTTCAAGGCTCACACACTCAAAGGAGAAGAAAAAACAAGCACAACAATACAAACTATGCCCTTAAGCAACACACATGCTAACCATACATTCAAAAATCAATTGAAAATACCAAAACACCAAATAATATTCTATCAAAATTCTAGGGGATTCTATACATACTTACCCTTAACCCATATATTCCCCCTACACTAATTTGGCCTATAAACCCCAAAACAAAATGGTTCAAATCTACTTATACAACCTAAAACCCTAATTGGAGCACCTAAATATCAAACAATCAAACTATATCAAATTTTAATCTATAAATTTAGAATTAAATTCTATATGAACTAGGGTTCAATACCTAACTATGCCAAAACGAATGGCTCAAAAATCCTAAGGGAAAGTCCTAAAAAAAATTCTACAAAATTAAGTGTTAACCAAAATCAATTAAAAATACTATTTACAAGAAAATATGCTAAAAAATATTAAAAGAAAAATAAAATGAGATTTTATTTATGGATATTTTTCTAGGAAGAATCATGATCATGTGAAAAAAAAAAGAAAGGAAAAATATTAATTTTTCTATTTTATATGATTTTTTTAATATGCAAGAAAAATAAAAGAAATTGAAATAAGAAAAATGAAATAAATGGGGGATGGGGTGTGAAAAGCAATGCGCCTCAGTTCATTTTGAGAGATGGGCCAAATCAGGGGGGTGGGGATAGAAATACTTCGCTGAAGCCCAGGTCTAACAATTAATCAAAACGGTGCGTTTGGATTAGTAGAACGCTGCGTTTTATACGCTTCAGACTCCCTCCACTTACAAGTTTGAATCGTGGCCGTGAGATTGGATGATTTAGTCAACTTCTCAGAGAGATCCAAGGGCTGTGGCTTATCGTCCCAAACGAAACTAGGGTTTCACCATGCGAGCTCCCTGAAACAGCCTTCATACCCTAATCTTCTGCCTGCTCGTTCTCCATCAATATTCAATGAAAATCAACAATTCCAAAGCTAAACTTGCTCTACTACTCATCAGGAACATGATCATATGCATAGTTTTCACTGAAACATCTTATATCATCCAAACAGAACGCTTGAAAGTTAGGGTTCCAACATGTTACACTGATATCAACCTTAACCAAACTCAAATACAATGATCTAAACTTGTTCCTTAGGTTACCCTCATCAATCTAAACCATAACATATCAGTTAATGCTCAACACACGATCCATTCTTGAAAGTGGAAGAAACTAGGGTCTGCCATGGATCCTCATAAAACTTCCTCAAATTCTCAGAATACAGTCCTCTACCTTATCTTAACCAGTCTACACTTAGAACTAGGATGGAATGCATATAAATAAAGTGATACGAGTAAGATCACCAACCTGTCAAGTTGTAATGGTAGGTGTGGTTTCACTCCAGTCCAATGCCTGCAAGCTTCCCTGATTGATCCTTAATGGAAGATATGAATTCTGTATGCAAAAAGATTAATGAACAATGCTTGAATCTTGTGTTTGATCTCAATATGCTTTTCTTGCAAATTCTTCAATGCAGCTTCAAACCTCCATGGATCTTCCTCTAACTCAGTATGCAAGCAATCAGAAGGATCAGAAGAATGTGTTTGTGGAGAAGAAAAGGATGGAAATGGCAGAGAATGAAGGTTTGTTATGAAATTGCAAATGGAGGAACCTCACTTTTTCACTCTCTAATCTCACCACTCACCAACAATTATCACCAACCTTGGCCACATTGTGATTCACCCTTCTTATAACAATCAAAAGAATAATCTAGATCCATCTAGAAACTTGTGGAAAGTGCTTGAAAGTTATAGAATTTCTCATGAAATGATACATTGGATATCCATTATCTCATGCCTTAAGCTTGTCAAATTGACTTTAAAATCTCCTCACAAGAGATATTGAGAAAGAATGAGTGAAAAACATGCACTTCCTTGCCTTTGGTGAAGTTTTGTCAAGTTGCCTTATGATTCAAGTGACAACATTACAAAGTAACCCCCATTTCTAGGCTTCAAATCAAAATTCTACTTGAACCATTGTTTTTAAAATATTGTTTGGAGTCAAAATGACATATTGGATGACCCATTTTGGATTTGTACATCTCCTAAACCAAAATTCAATTTCAACTTTTTCAACTTATAAGCCATTTTTAGGTCATTTTTACCCAATCTTGTAAATCCTTGCTACAAGCTTTTTCAACAATTCATGACCACTTTTCTAAGCTTAAAATCCCATTTTGAACAACTTTCATGTTTTGAGTTTTTTCATTTGAAGCTTGGAAATAGGAGATATGGCCTTTGCTTAAAATGACCTATAATTGCCAAATGACCAAAATACCCCTGTCTTGTTCAAACCATAAGTTGAGTTCTAAAAATCCTATCAAGGACTTATAGTACTATATAGAAAGCTAAGAAGATACTCTTCAACATTCATGTTGACCAAGATATCATAGGAATCATCCTACTAGGGCAAAAGTTGTCTGCAAGTTGGGTGACTTTCAAGGACCCAGATTCACACACCTCTGCTGACCTGTAATTTGTCAAAACCATAACTTGAGCTCTGCAACTCCTATAAAGGACTTCCACCACTCAAATTAAAGCTAAGAACAAGCTCTACAACATTCATGTTGTGGGGAAGATGAGATATCAATCACATCTTGAGCTAAAACTGCCTGGAAGATAAGGATCAAACTAGGGTTTTTTCACTGACAATCCTCAGAAACCCTAACTCAAAACTTCTCAAACTCCTCAATCATGATGAGTTGGTCTAGGAATCATCTTTATAACATCTCTATTTATCATTCCATGATCTCATGGCCCTTGGATTAGGTCTCAACCTTCTCCAAATTTTCAGTTATCCTAGGGTTGACCCAGTCAAAACCCTAATTCTACCATTCATGGTTGAGTCTTCTGAATCCTTGCACAATGACTTCTCTGGGCTTCATGATGGCTATCAAGACATTTCATGAACTTTCTCAAAGCTTCAAGTTCATTCTCAAAGTCTCAGAATCATCTGAGGGGCACCCACAACTCTCAAGCTATGAGACACACAACCTTGGTTTCAACCAATTTCTCTGAGGATCTCTTGAACTTTCTGATGAAGGTATCAACTTTCAAGCACCTAATGGGTAAATAATTTTTGGTCAAATTTTGGGGTGCAACAGCTGCCCCTATTCAAACGGCTTGGACCTGACTGGGTGAGAAGCGAACGGCTCTCAACCAATCAAGGTGTGAGACGATTGAATACCGGTAAACCCGAAAATTTGCCAACTGCTCAACTCATCGAACACTGGAATAATAGCTGCACGGCAACTATCTGGAGAAATACTGATATGACATCGCCGTCGGAAACAAACGATGCATCCAACATCGCCGCTGGAAGACTAGAGAACCTGAATCACCACAGTACCCAACATCGCCGCTGGAGCACGAACCATCCAACATCACCGCTGGAGAACTGAATTAACTGACACACCCAACATCGCCGCTGGAAAACTAAGTCTGACATACCCAACATCGCCGCTGGAGAACTGAGTCTGACATACCCAACATCGCCGCTGGAGAACTGAGTCTGACATCGCCGTCGATCAACCAAAATACCCCGCATCGCCGCTGGAGACCTAAATCTGATATCGCCGTCGAATAATCGAAATACCCCGCCTCGCCGCTGGAGAGAATACAACACTGGACAAAATACCCCGCATCGCCGCTGGAGAACTACATCTGACATCGCCGTCAGACAATCAACATACCCCGCATCGCCGCTGGAGAACTAAATCGGCCGAAATACCCCGCATCGCCGCTGGAGAACTAAATCTGTCAAAATACCCCGCATCGCCGCTGGAGAACTAAAGGATCTGCATCACCTAACATCGCCGTCAGAAGACTGGATCAACTTGACACGCCCAACATCGCCGCTGGAAAACTGAATCTGACATCGCCGTCGGATAATCGAAATACCCTGCCTCGCCGCTGGAGAGAATACAACACTGAACAAAATACCCCGCATCGCCGCTGGAGAACTACATCTGACATCGCCGTCGGACAATCAACATACCCCGCATCGCCGCTGGAGAACTAAATCTGCCGAAATACCCCGCATCGCCGCTGGAGAACTAAATCTGTCAAAATACCCCGCATCGCCGCTGGAGAACTAAAGGATCTGCATCACCTAACATCGCCGTCAGAAGACTGGATCAACTTGACACGCCCAACATCGCCGCTGGAAAACTGAATTTGACATCGCCGTCGGAAACAAACATCGCTCTGAGAGACACTCGACGTCGCCGTCGTACAAACATCATCTCTACTGGGGATTTAAAGAGTCTGACATCGCCGTCGAACATAATCTTCCAACATCGCCGCCGGAAACCAACATAACCTGACCTCGCCGTCAAACAAACATTCAACCTCGCCGTCGAACAAACATCCAACCTCGCCGTCGGACAAACATCCAACCTCGCCGTCGGAAACAAACATAATCTGACCTCGCCGTCAAACAGCCATTCAACCTCGTCGTCGAACCAATCATCCAACCTCGCCGCCGGACACACATCCAACCTCGCCGTCGGAAACAAACATAATCTGACCTCGCCGTCAAACAGCCATTCAACCTCGCCGTCGAACCAATCATCCAACCTCGCCGCCGGACACATTCAACATCAACGATATTTGAAACCCTGGCCCCTGGCCACTTCCAGCTTCAACTAGAAAAATCTTCAAGTACTTCTGAAGATAAGCATCCTTGGCCTTCAAGGATGGCAACTCTGCAAGAGGTATCTTCGACTTCAGTCCGAAAAAATGAATCCTAGGTCATTCATGACCTTGGGGGATAACCTTGCCCTCAGGCACCCTCGCTTCAGCTGGAGAAACATCTTCGACTTCAGTCAGAAGAAACACTGTTCACTTGATCGCGATCAATCATCACCTCATGATAACTGACTTGATCTTCAGGCCAACACGGATCACTTTGCAGACAAAAACTGTATCTACGAATTTTTGAACTTTGTCTTCAGACAAGCGCTGGTTCATCAACAGGGAACCTTCTGATACCGCCTTCAGGAGTTTACGAAGTCAATCTTCAGGTTAGACATCCCTGTTGGAGCAAACCTATCACGCCGCTAGGGACTTCAAGAATCATCTTGAACAAACAAACTCCGTCGGGCACCTTCAAGAATCATCTCGAATTGTTGACCTTTCTGGAGACTCTATCTGCTAGGGATCCCTGGAATCTTCCTGGGCAACCCTTGCTGGGGCCGCTACTGGGGAGCTCAAGAATCATCCTAAGCAAACAACTCGGGAAGCTGCGTTGAGGTCTTAAGAATCATCTTAAGCAAACGGCTCTGCTGAGGAGTGCAAGAATCGTTTTGAACTGCAGACTTCGCTGGGGATCTCAAAAGTCATCTTGAGCGAGCGACTGTGGGAATTACACCGGGGCCCTAAGAATCTTCTTAAGAAAGCGACCTCGTTGGGGAGAACGTCAGGAATCATCCTGAACAAACTGGTCTTTTGGTGGAACATCTGTGACAAGAATGATAATAACCTAGGTCATGCGTATGATGCATATGCTTCTGCGCTATGCCCCACACGGTGGGAATGATATGCGTTTATGCTAAATGCTGTGCAATCATGCACAATGCTATGCAATCATGCACAATGCTATGCAATCCCATCAGCAACATAAATGCCGAGGGGGAAATTCTCCCGTCAAGGGGAAAGAACTATTCAGATAGAGGAATCATCTTGCTGAGAAGAACGCGAACATGCCAATGTCAATCGGACTCCATCTGGGGGATTGATCTTCCGTTGATTGCCGCAGGGAAAACAACTCTGTGGGGAAACAACTTTAGCTGCTTCACACTCCACTGGGGAAAACATGGTCTAATCAGCTTCCAAGGACTCGGCTCTCTTGGACGACTGCAAACTCGGCTGGGGAAGGAGAAGTCATTCTGCTTCGCTGGAGAGAGTGCGACTCTAGGGAAATACAGCATCAGCTGCCCCACGCTCTGCTAGGGAACATCCACTCAAGGTCCCAACTGCTTTCAAGGATTCGGCTCTCTTGGAGGTTTGCAGACTCAGCCGGGGAGAGAAATCATTCTACTTCACTAGAGAGTATGACCCTGGTGAGGAATTTCAATTCTGCTGGGGAAGAAGGAATCATCCGACTTTGGGGGAGAATACAGCTCTGGCGGGGAATCTCAATGTCGCTGGAGACTTCAGTCTGGCACCATCAGTTACCGCGTACTCCGGTGTACGAATAACTTCCTACAACATCTGCACTTGTGACCCGGCGCTGGGGAAGACACCGGCTTCGGCGACTTTACTGGGGAAAACACGAGCTTCGGTACCCGAACATTTCTATGAGACCTGCACTTGTGACCCGGCGCTGGGGAAGACACCTGCTTCGGCGACTTTACTGGGGAAAACACGAGCTTCGGTACCCGAACATTTCTATGAGACCTGCACTTGTGACCCGGTGCTGGGGACATATGAGCTTAGGCGCGCGACTCAGCTGAGAAAATGACGTTCCTTCAGGATGCGTCTGCTTGGGGAAGAGGATCACCTCTGCGTGGGAAGACATATCAATGCTCACTATTCTGCGTTCAGATTCTGCGGAGGAGAGACCACTGAACACTGCTGGAGAAGGAGGACTTGCCCTGCTTCAGGGATGCGCACGGCACATCTTCTAGAAGGCGCTATACCTGCAACAACACAAGCAAACAAACAAGATACCCTCCTCAAAGGGGCCTATCAAGGTTATTATCTCGTGACAATATTCAGGTAATCAATTGTTTCAACAATCAATGGGCCTAGGCCCGTAAGTTTATGTATGCGCATTTTATCAAAAAACACCGGAGTTTTCATTCGCAAACAAAACAGATAAACGCTAAATGGGTAAGCAGAATTGCTGAATAATATGCATTTTATTGATGATGAACCCCTGAACGGGCAAAAATGTTTTACAATAGAGGCAAGCTCCTGGAATGAGGAAACCGCGCAAAAATAAAACATAAATATACATCAGTATATACAAATGTCGGCAACGAGGCGTAGACGAACACCATGAGTTGATCCCTCTAAGACCCACTCGACTCCGATACTTCTCCAACGCTTCAGCTTCGGAAGAGATTGATTCAGATAAACGGCCCTCAGGTCCTCCAAACCACTAAACAATGAAAGTCCATACGCGGAACGCAGTCATTTGCTTATTCAAATCCCTAACTTTTGCGTGAACCGCCCTTTACGGGTTTTCAGTTCACCGGGATACCCTTTTTTGCCGAAGCCGCCCAGTGTAGGTTTTCGACTTCGCGGGTGTACATTTTTTCGATATATCCCTAATTTTTGCCCGAACCTTTTATTTTGTTTTTGGTTCGCCAGGATGCCCCTTTTTTGCCTGGACTCTTTTTTTTTTTTTGTCCAGCGGGTCTCTTTCAAGCAAAGTATTTTTTAACTGCGTCCGCGTTCACCGGGGATGCAAAATCTTCACCATCCATCGTGGATAACAACAAAGCTCCTCCCGAGAAGACCTTGCTGACGACATACGGCCCTTCGTAATTCGGAGTCCACTTGCCCCGGTGATCGGAGTGTGGCGGAAGAATCTTCTTTAGGACGAGATCACCCGTCTGAAAGCTTCTAGGACGCACCTTCTTATCATAAGCTCTCTTCATTCGGCTTTGGTACAGGCGACCAAATGCAATCGATGCTAACCTCTTCTCGTCCATCAGGCTGAGTTGGTTCAAGCGATTCGTAATCCATTCTGCCTCGTCGAGTTTCACATCAACCAAAACTCGCAAAGAGGGAATCTCCACTTCTAACGGTAGGACAGCTTCCATACCGTACACCAAGGAGAAAGGAGTTGCCCCGGTCGACGTACGCACCGTCGTACGATAACCGTGCAGGGAAAACGACAGCATCTCGTGCCAATCCTTGTACGTCACAACCATCTTCTGAACAATTTTCTTGATGTTCTTGTTGGCCGCTTCAACAGCGCCATTCATCTTTGGCCGGTAAGGAGATGAGTTGTGGTGTTCAATCTTGAAGCTCTGGCACAGCTCCTTCATCATATTGTTATTCAAATTTGAACCATTATCAGTAATGATCCGCTCGGGAATTCCATAGCGACAGATGATGTCCCTCTTTATGAATTTAGCCACCACCTGCTTGGTCACATTAGCGTACGAGGCTGCCTCCACCCATTTGGTGAAGTAGTCGATAGCTACCAGAATGAAACGATGACCATTGGATGCAGTAGGCTCGATCTTGCCTATCATGTCGATGCCCCACATGGAGAACGGTCAAGGGGAGGACATGACATTCAATGGGCACGGCGGCACGTGAACTTTATCCGCATAAATCTGGCATTTATGACATTTCTTTGCGAATTTGAAGCAATCCGACTCCATCGTCAGCCAGTAATACCCTGCTCTCAGGATCTTTCTCGTCATGGCATGCCCGCCGGCGTGCGTACCAAATGTGCCCTCATGGACTTCTTCCATGAGCATACTCGCCTCTTTCTCATCTACACATCTGAGTAGCACAAGATCGTGGTTTCTCTTATACAACACCCCATCAGGATTGAGATAAAAGTTTCCAGATAGCCTCCTTAGAGTCTTCTTATCCTGGGTTGACGCACCCGCAGGATACTCCTTAGTCATAAGGAAGGTCTGGATGTCGTGGAACCATGGCTTGCCGTCATCGGCATCCTCGATTGCAAAGACAAATGTCGGTCTGTCAAGACGCGAAAGCACAATTCTTGGAGCCTCATTCCAATAATTGACTTTATACATGGAAGCCAACGTGGCTAAGGCATCAGCCATCTGATTTTCAGCCCTGGGTACATGATGAAGTTCCACTCGGTCGAATAAAGGAAGCAGCCTCCTGGCATAATTCATGTACAACACCAAATTAGCTTGACGAGTTTCCCACTCCCCTTTAATCTGATTGATTACAAGCGCTGAGTCACCATATATGTCTAGATTCTTGATTCTCAAATCAATTGCCTCTTCTAGACCCATGATACACGCTTCATACTCGGCTTCATTGTTGGTAACTGGAAACGTCAGTCTCGCAGTAAACGGGATGTGGGATCCGTGAGGAGTCGTGATGATAGCCCCGATACCACTTCCATAGGAATTAACCGCTCCGTCGAATATCAACTTCCACTGAGACTTCCTATCTGGCCTCTCATCGGGCAATGGCTCATCGCAATCCTTCTCTTTGAGAAACATAATATCCTTGTCAGGGAATTCGAACTTCATCGGCTGGTAGTCTTCGATTGGCTGTTCGGCAAGGTAATCAGACAATACGCTTCCCTTAATGGCTTTATGAGAGACATACTGAATATCATATTCCGTTAACACCATTTGCCATCTGGCAATCCTGCCCGAAAGAGCCTGCTTCTCGAAGACGTACTTGATCGGATCCATCTTCGAAATTAGCATAGTGGTGTGGTTGAGCATATACTGTCGTAGACGTTTGGCAGCCCAAGCTAGTGCACAACACGTCTTCTCCAGCATCGAGTATCGAGATTCACACTCAGTGAACTTTTTACTCAAATAATAAATGGCATGCTCTTTTCTGCCCGTCTCGTCGTGTTGACCGAGAACACACCCCATACTATTCTTCAGAACCGTCAAGTACATGATTAATGGTCGTCCAGCCACTGGGGGTATCAAGATTGGAGGTTCTTGAAGATACTGCTTTATTTTGTCGAATGCCTTCTGGCAATCCTCATTCCAAGTAATCGCCTGATCTTTCTTTAAAAGCTTGAACATCGGTTCACAAGTGGCCGTGAGCTGGGAAATAAACCTTGCAATGTAGTTTATTCGGCCCAAGAAACCACGAACTTCTCTTTCTGTTTTCGGCGCTGGCATTTCTTGGATAGCTTTTATTTTCGCAGGATCAACTTCAATCCCTCGTTCACTAACGATAAACCCCAATAACTTTCCGGACCGCACTCCGAAAGTGCACTTGTTAGGATTCAGCCTCAGCCTAAATTTCCTAAGCCTCTCAAACAGCTTCAATAAGTTGACCAGATGCTCTTCCTCTGTTTGGGACTTTGCAATCATGTCATCAACATAGACCTCGATCTCATGATGAATCATATCATGAAACAAAGTTACCATTGCTCGCTGGTAAGTGGCCCCTGCGTTCTTCAGACCGAAGGGCATTACCTTATAGCAAAATGTTCCCCAGGGGGTGATGAACGTCGTTTTCTCCATGTCCTCCGGTGCCATCTTAATCTGATTGTAACCGGAGAAGCCATCCATGAACGAAAACACGGAAAACTGAGCTGTATTGTCGACCAACACATCGATATGAGGCAACGGGAAATCATCCTTAGGGCTCGCCCTATTCAAATCCCGATAATCGACGCACATGCGTACCTTACCGTCCTTCTTCGGTACAGGCACTATGTTGGCGACCCACGGAGGGTAAGTGGTAACGGCTAGAAATCCTGCGTCCAACTGCTTCTGGACCTCTTCTTTGATTTTTACAGCCATATCTGGTCTCGTCCTCCTAAGCTTCTGCTTAACTGGAGGGCAATCTTCTCGCAACGGCAAGCGATAAACCACGATATCAGTGTCAAGTCCGGGCATATCCTCATATGACCAAGCAAAGACGTCACTATACTCTCGAAGCATCTCGACCAGTCTATGCTTGACATCATTCTGCAGCGCAGCCCCTACTCTGACATTCCTGACGAGCTCCTCAGAACCCAGGTTTACGATCTCAATATCTTCCTTGTGAGGCAGAATAACCTTTTCCTCTTGTCTCAACAAGCGGGCCAACTCTTCCGGAAGGTCTTCGTCTTCATCAATCTCATCCTCGGCTTGATAGATCGGGCAATCAAAGTCGTAGTGAGCCGTAGAGGGTCCAGAGTCGATGTCATCTGTTATGTGGATCCTGCAATAACAAGGGTTAAGTTTAAAGCAAGAATATGCAGGTTAGCACAAACCTCGTTGCCATTTTACTGTTTTTCGAAATAAACATAAAACAGGAATAACAGAGAACACAATATTTGAGTACGAAGAAAACGCCTTTTATTTATTAACAAAATGCATGTACATAATCCAACAAGGCCCTGACAGTAAAACCACTATGCCCCGGGCAGGACATAGGGTTGTACAAAGATTGTAAAAAAGCAAATCATTACTCTTCACTTGTCAGCTTGATAATCTCCTTGATGGTCCAATTGCTGAGGCGCTCGCCCGGCTTGCTCGGTTGAATCCAGGCGTCAAGATCACAATCGCTATCCCCGCTGTCCTCAGACGCTGCGTTGATGCTTTCGAAAATTACTCCGCCCTTGGTGAATAGGATCGGCCCCTTTCCACGAGACGAACTGCTAGAAGAAGATGATGAAGCTTCAGCTTCAGGAGAATATCCCAATCCAAACTTATCCTGCTTGATTGGTATCTCCAAAACATGCCCCCAGCCTGGGGTGGAACCGGCTTCGACAACGGCTCGAGCTTCTTTAAATGAGGAGAGATTCATCTCTTGCTTCTCTATGACGACAGGAGCTACCTCTTTCGCCTTGACGGTTTCAAATGCTTGGCAGAGGGTTTCATGGATTTCTCCATCCATTTCAACATATTTAAAGGACGACAAGTGGCTCACCATAATGTCCTCCTCACCACAGACGGTTACTATGCTGCCCCCGACAGCATATTTAAGCTTTTGATGCAGCGTGGACATCACGGCACTAGCAGCATGGATCCATGGCCGACCTAAGAGGCAACTGTAGGCAGGGATGATATCCATGATATAGAAGACCGTATTGAACGTCTCTGGACCAACTTGAATTGGCAAGGTCAACTCCCCGAAGACGTGGCGCTTAGTTCCATCAAATGCTTTCACCACCAGATCACTGGGCGTGCAAAGCAATCCACGGGTATCCAACTTCATTAGTGCCTTCTTCGGAAGCACATTAAGCGACGAACCCGTATCCACCAGAACATGCGACATAATAGTGCCTCTGCACTCTATTGAGACGTGCAAGGCGCTGTTGTGGTCTCTTCCTTTAGGAGTCAGCTCTAGATCTGTAAATCCCAGCCCGTTACCAGCATTAACATGGGCTACCACCTCCTCCAGCTGATTTACTGATATCTCCTGCGGCACGTATGCAGCGTTCAATACTTTCAGCAAGGCGTTGCGGTGCGCCTCAGAACACAGCAACAAGTTAAGAATCGAGATCTTTGATGGAGTCTGATGAAGATGATCTACAATCTTGTAGTCGCTCTTCTTGATTAGTCGCATGAACTCTTCAGCATCTTTAACCAGCAAATCTTTCTCTGCCCCGGAAGGGACCTCCTCGACAGCTTTGCCTTTACCTTTATCCACAGCGTCAGCTCGGACCACTTTCTCTGCTGCAACCTTTGCTGGCGCAAACACTTTACCGCTTCGAGTAATGCCACTGACTCCGGCAAGATTCTGCACAGTCGATCCGTATGGCTCCAGCTCTAACTTCTGACCATTGCAATAGACTTCAGCGCCGTAATGCCATGGAACGGCGTTAGTGCTTTCGAATGGGATCGGCCCGGCCTTGGTGATAGTAATTGTAGGCGGTCTGGGCGCAGAAATAGTAATAGGGTGACGAGGAATAGTAATGGTAGCAACTTCATCCGCCTGCTTCAGCACGACCTCCCCTGACGCACTTTCAACTCTCCGGCTGAACTGTAGAATACCCTCAGAAATCAGACTTTGGATACCTTCTACCAGCTGCTCACACCCATCAGGAAGTGTAGCACAAGCCATACATAACTCTCCGCATCCAGGAAAGAAGCCCTTCTTCAGCAACTTAGCCTTGACAAAACTAAGCGGCGTTTTCAAATCTTTGACATCAGTCAGCAAGTCCGCGCTCTCCTCAGTGATAACGGCATTCACTCCGCCTCCTTTATGATGAGGCATAGGGTTCTTGGTAACGTTGGGCACATTGTCAGAGAAGTTAATAACCTTGGCGTCCACCAAGTCCTGCACTTTGTGCTTAAAAGCTTTACAATTCTCAATCGTATGGCCTGGTGCCCCAGTATGGAAATCACAAGTAGCATTGGCGTCATACCCCGGTGGTGGTGCCCCTGTTAAGGGAGCCATTGTCCTCTTTTGCACTAACTGAAGCTGAAGCAACGTTTGCAGAAGCTGTGCATACGACATAGGTGGAGTTTCAAAATGACGATTTGTCATAGGAGCCCGATTCTGATATCTTCTATACCCCTGCTGATTCTGCTGCTGAGGCTGCTGCTGCGGCTGCGGTGGAGCAGTTGGGATATTTATGCTGGCAATCTGAGGCTGAGGGCCCTTGCCCTTTCTCCGAGCATTAGTGACAGCACTGGCATCTCCCTCTCGACGCTTGCCAGCGTAGGGTTTCTTACTACCTCCTCCAGCTGAGGATGATTCGCCCTGAATCTTTCCAATCTTTATACCGTTCTCAACATGCTCACCCATAGTGATGAGAGCCGAGAATGTCCCAGACATGCCACTGACCAGCTTTTCATAGTAGATTCCAGGAAGGGTAGCCACGAACATTTGCACTAGCTCACGCTCAACCATCGGCGGTTGAACCCGAGCAGCCAATTCACGCCACCGCTGGGCGTACTCTTTAAAGCTTTCATTGTTCCGCTGTGAGAGATTCTGAAGTTGAACTCGGTTGGGGGCCAAGTCGCTATTGTATTGATAGTGGAGGACGAACGCTTCAGCGAGGTCTTTCCAGGTGCGCACAGTAGCGGGCTCCAGGCCCATATACCATTCGAGGGATGGACCAGAAAGACTATCCTGGAAGAAGTGCATCAGCAACTTCTCATCATCAGAATAGGCGGACATCTTTCTATAATAAGATCGGAGGTGGACGCGGGGGCAAGTAGTACCCTTATACTTCTCAAAGACGGGCACCTTGAACTTGTGAGGTACCTTAAAGTCAGCAATCAACCCGAGCTTGGACATATCAACGCCCAATGTGTTTTGATTTTCAATGTCTCTCATCTTGTCTTCCAGCGCTTTGAACCTGAGTCGAGCTTCAGCATTCAACTCTGCTTCTACACCTCTCTGAGAGAATACGTCATCCTGATGGTCCTCCAGCCACGGTTGAGGCACCAACAGATTTCCTGCACCAGCATTGCCGTTGACCGGCCCTATGTTAACATTGGCTCCCAGACTACCATTGCCGGCGCCCGCCGCATTGAGTCCGAGATTGGTCATCATATTGCCGTTAGCACTGCCGTTGCCCCCGGCAACAGGAACAACATTCTGTGGAGCATCCACTGGAGGAGGAGTAGGCACAGCCCCTCCATGAAGTATGCCATTACTGTCAACCCTGGAGATCAGAGGTTGAACCAAAGTACGAAGTTGGTCCTGACCATTAGCGACCACCTGCATCAGCTCCATAAAACGATCCATCCGTTCACGGAGCTCTTGAACATCTGACTGCACCTGGTCCATGATCCTTGTCTGGTTAGCGCGAGTTGAGTAGCGGTGGATGAGTCTTTGATCAATCCTGGAGACCGGAAACAACTCGGAACCTGAAAAACCTGTCAACAATAAAGGTTAGGAAAAGCAATAAGATATACACCATGCAAATATACTTCATGCAGATGCATGCGTGTGTCTGTGTGCGTGGGAGATTTTCCCCGATCCTAGTGCCTTAGGGACGGTGCTGATAATAGTAAAAGGGAGAAGAAATCCGAGCCCAATCATGGAAACATCAATCTCATATATATATGGAAAGGCCTGTCAAGGCAGTACACAGTATCAGCAAGTACAAACAGATCAACAGCATGACCCCAGCTAACAAGCCTGGTGATGGTCAGCGTACATCAAAGATCAAAACAACAGGAATACAACTAGTCAAGTACGGCCACGGGCGCGATACTATGCTAATAACTCCTTCGTCTCTGGATGATCTGGCAAAGTGAGCAACCCCTCGACGAGTAGTTCCCTCTGCCTGATGGTATGCTGGAGCCCCTGAACTGAACTCTCCCAAGCTCCCTCGCCAAAGCAATCCTCCAGTTTCCGCTTCTTAGACTCAAACATCAGCTTATGCTCCTTCAGGTTAGCAAGAGCTTTGTTGAGACGGCTTTCAGCGGCGTACCTGCGGGCGGTCTCTTCATCAAACCTCCGCTCACTGTCCTTTACTTCGGCTTCCAGCTGAGAAATCTGCAGCATCAGCTTGTCCTCTCGCTCCTTCCTGGTGGCCATGGAAGTCTTCCAATGCTGGTCGAACCTAGATATCCTACGGTATGCCTCCTCCAAATGTTGCTTCTTCGTAGCTAGTACATCATTAGCAGCCCTGAAGTCCTGACCCAAGCGTTCCCGGTCAGCAATCTGCTTTGCCAAGTCTGCACCCAGTTGGTTCACCGACTCTGTTTGCTTTTTGAGAGCATGCACAACTTCATTCCGTTCACTTCGAAGCTGAGCTAAATCCTTCTCTAATTCTGCATTCACCCGCTTCAGTTCATCACGCTCGGCTAATACCTGGTTGTGCCGATGAATGGACACAGTGGTAGGCTCTTCAGCTGGTGGAGGACTCTCTGGTCTGACGTGAGGGAATGGCATCCCTATAGCGCTGGCTCTGGCTCTGATCCAATCTGAATAAGGAGGGTAGGCTTGGCTGTTGCTCTTTCCCAACAAAGGCTTTCCTCTCGTGCTGATATTGTTCCACGCATGCTGAAGCTTGGACAACAAATCCCCCTCTAGAGTACCCGTGAGGTACAGAGATTCCTGTACCTCTTCCTCCTTCGGTGGAGTCCTCAAAGCATATGCGAACTGACGAACTAGCAATGATGGATTGTAGTTGATGCAACACTTCCTACCTATCAGAGGTACGTTAGGAAACCCACTACAACTGAAGATCACCTCGGTGCCTAACCTGTCTCTGTCAACGAACCAATCAATATCTTCTGCCGACAAACTCATCAGACGTTCAGGCCACTCAGCTGTGGCTGCAGACAAGACGGAGGAACCCCTCTTGGGCAAATGACTATCAAACCACTTGTACAGCAACGGTACGCAGCATGAGACATTCTTCCCTCTTCGGTTCTCATTCTTGTAATGCACTGAATGGTAGACGTCTCCGATCAGAGTAAGGACTGGATTCCCTGAGGCGAATATGTGGAATGCATCAAAGTCCACGAAATCAGGCATGCTGGGGAACAGGATAATGCCATATATGCATAAAGCAAGGATGGCGTTGAATGCGTCTCAACATTTGTCCTTAGCACACTATTGAGCCTTAGCTATCAGAAACTGCAGAGAGAACCCTGGAACCTTGTTTTAGCTCGTCACCACTAACTTAGAAGCGCTCAAATGGAGTGAAGAAACTAAGCCAGCCAGATCAGGCTCAGCATCCATGTGTACGAAAGGCATCTGCCTTTTGATAGGCACACCCAGCATATCAGCATACTCTTCCAACGTCGGCGCGAGAACGAAGTCGTGAAAAGTGAAACACCTCAAGGGAGGGTCATAAAACTGCAGAAGAGCATGCAACCCATTCAACTCAGACGTAGAAGGCTTGTAAACCAGACTAAGCAACCTGCCATAAGACTTCCTGAACCTATCCTTCACAGAATCCCCTGCCAGGGCTATCAAACCAGTCAGCTTCGACACATCGGGGGTCGGGAACTTGTACGCAACAGTCTTCCTGAGGGAGGCCATAATAACAGCAGAAGGTGAGAAATCCGGGATCGGGGAAACGGTACCTGCAACACAAACACACGTTAATGGAATGCAGATGAATGCGCAAACTAATGCAAAATGCAGGCATGCAATAATATATCCGGATAGCTGTTGTGGAGATTCGGTATCAATAGTCGCTGATGAGAAGGAAACCCCGGTGTAAGACTACTGATCTGATCTGCTGAGAATAACCATCTGATAGGACCGAGATCAAAATTCTGCTCTGACAAGAATAAGTGTCTGATAATAAGGACCCCGGGTGCAAGATCAAGGAACATCTGTTGATGAAGTCTTCAGACCCCAAATCAAAAATCTGCCCTATCAAGAACAAACACATAGATACTGATGAAATCTCCAGACCTCACTCAAAATCTGCCCTATCCCGAACAAACCACTGATGATAATACACTGATCAAAGCCTGCTCTATCAAGAACAGACATACACCCGATGATAAGATCCTCTGATCAAACCCTTGCTCTATCAAGAGCAAACATATCTGCAACTGAGAACCCTGATACCAACATAACTGATTCACCGTCAAGAAAACCAGGTAGTCTGGAGGTTTAAGTTTCCTGCAATAAACCCAGTCCCGCTCACAGGTATGGACCTAGACTGACTCAAGGTACGACATCCTATGCGTTCATCAGCGTCACAAACTTTCAAAACTGACAATACGATTCCCAGAAGGAGTGGCATTATCAAGTCTTGAAGAGGCCTCACTTAGCTGAATCACAAATGATCGGTCCCCAGAGTCGACAATCCACCAGACCAGCAACCGTCTCAACCCAAAGGGTTGAAAGTGAAGCCAACCGGATGAACCTCGTCTGAGCGTGGATTTCATGAGACACTAGTGCCTGCAAAGCAAGCACGCGCCCACTAATTTCCACTCTAAATCTATGGTGCACTCAAGCTTGGGTCTGCCTTCTCACTCATCAGAACTCCCATCCCACAACAGCACAAATAATCATATTATACTGAAAATAAAATGCGGGAAATAAAGTGCGAAAAGTAAAAATGCGATAAATAAACGCAACCCAGATGGTAAACACACAAACGGTAGGATTGACTCGCAGGGAACCGTTGGAGTCCCCAGCAGAGTCGCCAGCTGTCGCTTGCGCGAAAATAAGGTGTCGGCATGACAGAAGAGTCGCCACCTTTCGTTATTTATCCCTCAGAGCGGGAAAGGAAACGATCGGAAAAACCTGACGAAAAAGGGTAAGACAAGGTCATCGCAACCATTGTCTGGGTTCGGGAGTCGGTTACGCAAGGGGAAGGTATTAGCACCCCTCACGTCCGTCGTACTCGACGGGATCCTCGCTGGTTTGTTTACTTGGACGGGTTGGTTATAATCTATCTACCTATCAAGGCTGGCTGAAAAAGAAAAGAAAAATGACTCGGCAAAGCGTCGCGCTTTATGCCTACGTATTCTCATCAGAGAATGAGAAATCAGAGTCAACGTAGTTCGGCTAACTACGGGTGAAGGTGGGGGAGGTTGCTCGCCAAGACATCGCCATCTTGTGCCTACGTACTCTCAACAGGTATGAGAGATCAGAGCAAACGTAGTTCGGGAAACTACGGTTTATTTCCTGAAAGAAGTGTTTTTTATTATGTTTGCGATATCAACCGCACTAGAGACTATGACCTGAGAGTGAATGCGTCGCATGTCACCCAAAGGGTACCATACTAGACATCCAAACTATGGAAAAGAAGCTCTCCCACAATCCTTTCTCAGATAGCTTAAGGCTCGTAACGTACGAAAGAAATCATTCATGATTACTGTATCTTAAACTGTTTTGAGATGAGAAGAGAACAGGCCCAACTAGGAGGGAGACTATCAAGTCCTATTGTTATCATGCCATGGATTCATCCTATGGTTGAGGTTTGAACAGGGAACTCCTAGATGTTGTCATGCATAGGTTTCAACCTAAAGTTCTATCATCAAATCCTCATCAGAGGAAATGAGAGTCCTAAGGGATCATGTCAATGATACACCAAAACAGACAAAAGCATCAGCTTAACAGTAAAATGCATGCAATGCAAATGAGGGAGGAAATGTGTGTGGGGCTTCAGCCTCCACAAGCTCGTCTCGACCTCAAGCCAGTCATGAAATAACAGTAATCATACTGAAAGATAAACAACATGCTATCAAGCACTAAACAGCAAACTGCAATCATACAGATAAAAGAAATAAAATCATGCTATCAAGCAAAATAATCACATGGGCAAGGGAGCTGGGCTCTACCGAATACCCGCAAGCAAAGCCACGCAATAACAATACAAGCAGAGGGAGCAACTCAACCTCTAATGCAATCATGCTCCTAGACTGAGCTTATTCTAGATGACCTTAGTCTAATGCAACAGACAAATCAGACAAAACAAACAATACAGAAAAGAAAACAGAAGAAAGCCTCAGCTCCTCCAGCATCAACTCAGTCTTCAGACTTCAGAGATCACTTGCTTTCCAGGTATCAACCCTACAACATGAGTATCAACTCATCTTCTCCCTTGAGCTTCAGCTCCTTTGATCAGCTCCACCTTCAGGCTTCACCATCTTCAGGGATCTTCAAGCATCAACTTGATCCTCACAAAGTCTTCAGACTTCAGCAATCTTCAAGGAATCATCCTCTTCAAAGCTTCAACTTCTATCTTTAATGGCTCAAATGCTCCAACAAACAAGATTCAGTCCACAAGATGAGGTGAGGATGTTACAGTGCTCACTGACTTCCAAAGGATGCCATTGAGGACTTAACATCAAAGGGAAAGGCTCTCTCAAAGTTCTACCTCATAGGGCAAGGTCACTAATCCCTCCAAAGGAGAGAGGTGAATACCCTTAAGGGACTTTATGTCATAGAGAAGGAAGGAGGTGAACAAAACACTCCCTGTTTATTGAATGGAAGTATCCTATCTAAGGCTCTACCTATGCACCTATACACCTATAAACAAAACAAAAAAATCTAAGCTAAACTCCTCTGCAAAGTCTTCAAAGCTTCAATGATGATCCACAAGGTCTTCAACTCAATCTTCAAGGCTCACACACTCAAAGGAGAAGAAAAAACAAGCACAACAATACAAACTATGCCCTTAAGCAACACACATGCTAACCATACATTCAAAAATCAATTGAAAATACCGAAACACCAAATAATATTCTAGCAAAATTCTAGGGGATTCTATACATACTTACCCTTAACCCATATATTCCCCCTACACTAATTTGGCCTATAAACCCCAAAACAAAATGGTTCAAATCTACTTATACAACCTAAAACCCTAATTGGAGCACCTAAATATCAAACAATCAAACTATATCAAATTTTAATCTATAAATTGAGAATTAAATTCTATATGAACTAGGGTTCAATACCTAACTATGCCAAAAAGAATGGCTCAAAAATCCTAAGGGAAAGTCCTAAAACAAATTCTACAAAATTAAGTGTTAACCAAAATCAATTAAAAATACTATTTACAAGAAAATATGCTAAAAAATATTAAAAGAAAAATAAAATGAGATTTTATTTATGGATATTTTTCTAGGAAGAACCATGATCATGTGAAAAAAAAAAGGAAAAATATTAATTTTTCTATTTTATATGATTTTTTTAATATGCAAGAAAAATAAAAGAAATTGAAATAAGAAAAATGAAATAAATGGGGGATGGGGTGTGAAAAGCAATGCGCCTCAGTTCATTTTGAGAGATGGGCCAAATCAGGGGGGTGGGGATAGAAATACTTCGCTGAAGCCCAGGTCTAACAATTAATCAAAACGGTGCGTTTGGATTAGTAGAACGCTGCGTTTTATACGCTTCAGACTCCCTCCACTTACAAGTTTGAATCGTGGCCGTGAGATTGGATGATTTAGTCAACTTCTCAGAGAGATCCAAGGGCTGTGGCTTATCGTCCCAAACGAAACTAGGGTTTCACCATGCGAGCTCCCTGAAACAGCCTTCATACCCTAATCTTCTGCCTGCTCGTTCTCCATCAATATTCAATGAAAATCAACAATTCCAAAGCTAAACTTGCTCTACTACTCATCAGGAACATGATCATATGCATAGTTTTCACTGAAACATCTTATATCATCCAAACAGAACGCTTGAAAGTTAGGGTTCCAACATGTTACACTGATATCAACCTTAACGAAACTCAAATCCAATGATCTAAACTTGTTCCTTAGGTTACCCTCATCAATCTAAACCATAACATATCAGTTAATGCTCAACACACGATCCATTCTTGAAAGTGGAAGAAACTAGGGTCTGCCATGGATCCTCATAAAACTTCCTCAAATTCTCAGAATACAGTCCTCTACCTTATCTTAACCAGTCTACACTTAGAACTAGGATGGAATGCATATAAATAAAGTGATACGAGTAAGATCACCAACCTGTCAAGTTGTAATGGTAGGTGTGGTTTCACTCCAATCCAATGCCTGCAAGCTTCCCTGATTGATCCTTAATGGCAGATATGAATTCTGTATGCAAAAAGATTGATGAACAATGCTTGAATCTTGTGTTTGATCTCAATATGCTTTTCTTGCAAATTCTTCAATGCAGCTTCAAACCTCCATGGATCTTCCTCTAACTCAGTATGCAAGCAATCAGAAGGATCAGAAGAATGTGTTTGTGGAGAAGAAAAGGATGGAAATGGCAGAGAATGAAGGTTTGTTATGAAATTGCAAATGGAGGAACCTCACTTTTTCACTCTCTAATCTCACCACTCACCAACAATTATCACCAACCTTGGCCACATTGTGATTCACCCTTCTTATAACAATCAAAAGAATAATCTAGATCCATCTAGAAACTTGTGGAAAGTGCTTGAAAGTTATAGAATTTCTCATGAAATGATACATTGGATATCCATTATCTCATGCCTTAAGCTTGTCAAATTGACTTTAAAATCTCCTCACAAGAGATATTGAGAAAGAATGAGTGAAAAACATGCACTTCCTTGCCTTTGGTGAAGTTTTGTCAAGTTGCCTTATGATTCAAGTGACAACATTACAAAGTAACCCCCATTTCTAGGCTTCAAATCAAAATTCTACTTGAACCATTGTTTTTAAAATATTGTTTGGAGTCAAAATGACATATTGGATGACCCATTTTGGATTTGTACATCTCCTAAACCAAAATTCAATTTCAACTTTTTCAACTTATAAGCCATTTTTAGGTCATTTTTACCCAATCTTGTAAATCCTTGCTACAAGCTTTTTCAACAATTCATGACCACTTTTATAATCTTAAAATCCCATTTTGAACAACTTTCATGTTTTGAGTTTTTTCATTTGAAGCTTGGAAATAGGAGATATGGCCTTTACTTAAAATGACCTATAACTGCCAAATGACCAAAATACCCCTGTCTTGTTCAAACCATAAGTTGAGTTCTACAAATCCTATCAAGGACTTCTAGTACTATCTAGAAAGCTAAGAAGATGATCTTCAACATTCATGTTGACCAAGAGATCATAGGAATCATCCTACTAGGGCAAAAGTTGTCTGCAAGTTGGGTGACTTTCAAGGACCCAGATTCACACACCTCTGCTGACCTGTAATTTGTCAAAACCATAACTTGAGCTCTGCAACTCCTATCAAGGACTTCCACCACTCAAATTAAAGCTAAGAACAAGCTCTACAACATTCATGTTGTGGGGAAGATGAGATATCAATCACATCTTGAGCTAAAACTGCCTGGAAGATAAGGATCAAACTAGGGTTTTTTCACTGACAATCCTCAGAAACCCTAACTCAAAACTTCTCAAACTCCTCAATCATGATGAGTTGGTCTAGGAATCATCTTTATAACATCTCTATGCATCATTCCATGATCTCATGGCCCTTGGATTAGGTCTCAACCTTCTCCAAATTTTCAGTTATCCTAGGGTTGACCCAGTCAAAACACTAATTCTACCATTCATGGTTGAGTCTTCTGAATCCTTGCACAACGACTTCTCTGGGCTTCATGATGGCTATCAAGACATTTCATGAACTTTCTCAAAGCTTCAAGTTCATTCTCAAAGTCTCAGAATCATCTGAGGGGCACCCACAACTCTCAAGCTATGAGACACACAACCTTGGTTTCAACCAATTTCTCTGAGGATCTCTTGAACTTTCTGATGAAGGTATCAACTTTCAAGCACCTAATGGGTAAATAATTGTTGGTCAAATTTTGGGGTGCAACACCACTCACGCAACATCATTGGTCTATTGCGGATTGAGTACGGCCCCTTCATCAAAACTAGGTCTTTGTCTTGGAATGAGTGGAATCTAAGGATGAAGAATCCTTCCTCATTATAGAACATATCAGGTAGCTTCACAAAATTCCAGTTCTTGCTCATGAACTGTTTCACGGCATTCATGCTGAGGTCCACACCCAGGGCATACATGATGAGGGCAGACTCCCAGAATTTCACTTCCTTTTCAACATCTTCCTCTTCAATTTGGATTTCCATTTCTCCATCAATAATCTTTGGTGCAACGAATTCCATGGTGAGACCCTTTGCCGGATTACGATTCTCATTGATGACGTCGACCCAGAGCTTCTTCGTCTGGCTAGTTTCCCCCTCCATTCTTACTTCAGTTCTGTGATGACCTAGATTTTCTGTATCAGGAACAATTTCTTCGTTTTCCTCCGCCAAGCTTCCATTTTCCTCTGAATCATTCCGCACTGCATCGTCCACAATAGTTTCTTTTTCCGTGGCTTGCTGATCTGAGATGGCCGCCGTAGGGTTGGTTGTTGACGGTGGCACCAAACGTGGCCGCCCTCGTCCTCTCCCTCTCCCGCGACCCATTTCTCAATTATTATTATTATTATTATTATTATTATTATTATTATTATTATTATTATTATTATTATTATTATTATTATCATTATTATTATTATTATCATTATTATTATTATCATTATTATTATTATTATTATTATTATTATTATTATTATTATTATTATCATTATTATCATTATTATCATTATTATCATTATTATTATTATTATTATTATTATTATTATTATTATTATTATTATTATCATTATTATCATTATTATTATTATTATTATTATTATTATTATTATTATTATTATTATTATTATTATCATTATTATCATTATTATTATTATTATCATTATTATCATTATTATCATTATTATCATTATTATTATTATTATTATTATTATTATTATTTTTATTATTCTTATTATTATTATTATTACCATTATTATTATTATTATTATTATTATTATTATTATTATTATTATCATTATTATTATTATTATTATTATTATTATCATCATTATTATTGTAATTATTATTATTATTATTATTATTATTATTATTATTATTATTGTTATTATTATTATTGTAATATGATATTAAAAAAATGTAAGAAAAATATATGTTTTAATTGTTAAATGATTTAAATATTTTTATTTAATTTTAATTAATTAAATTATTAATTAATCTTATTAAATATTTATATTTAAGTTAATTAATAATTCTTTTGGTTGCCTGATCTTATTTCATGACTTGTATGCTTCCATGTTGGGGTTATTTTCCTTGATTAATCCTTGATGTCTTGCCTTGATTAATTGATGATGTTTTACACGAAGTTTTGTCGTGTATGTGTGTGGATTTTATTAGCTGATTCACACTATGCTTTGTCGCGTATCTTTGTCTGTTTATGCATGATACTTTTTTCATGTATGTTGTAATTCCCATCTCTTATTCACATGATGCTTTACCATGTGAATTTTGTGTATCTTCTGTTGACTTTTTATTGTCTACATATCATGATGTTTTGCCATGTGTATTCTGTGATATCTTATCTGTTTGACCATACATGTTGTTCTTATCATGTAATATGTATGTGTCTTTATTTGATGTCATTTACATGATTATTTTCCATGTATCTGTTGCTTTATTTCTATTCCTTGTTGACTTAATCCAAAGGAAGGGATTGTATGTTGATTTATTATCATTGTGCATGTCCCTTGTATGTTGGTTTCTTTACTTGTTTTTTATGTTGTTCTTGGTTCTTAAAACCTAACAACTCGTAGTTCCACGAACTACGAACACTCTGATTTCTCAAGTTCCTTTTGAGAATACGTAGGCACAAGGTCCCAATCCTTGGCGAACACTCTTTTCCTTTTCTACACTTTTCCTTTTTCCCATTATTTTTACACGTAGTCTCTGAATTATGATTGCTCTGACTTCCTATTAAGGATACGTAGGAAAAGGAATGCGAGATCCTAGCAAGCAACCTTTTTGTTTTTTTTTTAACCTTTTATCTTTTCTTTGCCCATCTTTTATCCTTTAGCAAACAATTTTTAGCCAAAACACAAATATTTCAAGAGGTTCTTGTAGAGTACTACAGATACTTAGGGTGCTAGTACCTCCCTTAGTATATCCAACCTCTGTACCTTTGATATTTTGTTGCTTAGCTTTAGGCCTTGCTTGTTGCTTTGCATTTTACTTAGGGTTTTTGTTCGATCTTTTCTCCATTCCCTTGGAAAAAAAATTTGGTGGTGATATCTTATTTTTGTGAGCCAAGCTGATCTGATAGCTTTGGTATCTGATTCTCACCACGACACCCATCAATTATCTTTATGGTCATCTAGTTACAGACAATGTTAGTACTCAACTCTACATTTAGGGTCCATGGTGATTTCAGGTCGAAAGGTGGTATACACCACTATCACCATGATATTAACTTATGACACCTTGCATAACATTCTATGTAGTACTCTCATAGCGGTCAATCCAGTTTAAATATTACTCATGATATTCATACCTATGTTAAGACTTTATAATTCCTTATCCGTGATCCATAAGATGTGATCACTAGTCTATCTACATAACAGTTTTAATGCTTTAAGGTTATCCCACTTCACAGTAAAGCTCGACTACAGATACTTTCAGAATAGTGTCCTTATGTTTAATGGGATCTCATGATTAAGTCACACTTAATATTTCATTAAACGTACTAGCTATTCTAGGGACTTTATTATTCTAAAAAAACAAACATAATCAAGAAATGCCTTTTATTAATAATAAATAATTTGATACAAGTACCAAAAGTATTGGCCTCAAGGGCTTACACCAACAGAAAGAAGAATCTCTAGATGAAGTTCCCTTATCCTGGGAATCCACGGAGAGCCTTTCAGAATCAGAATCGTCGTTAAATATATGACATCATAACCCAAACCATTGTAGACAAAAGGGGAAGGATTTGAACTAAGGGATGCTCTCATTTTCACTGCGTGAGAAACATCACTCTCATAGTCACTAGCCAAGCTAATAGGACTACAACTCATATCGATTGAAGGAAAGGAAATGCTAAAGGTATTAAAAAGATTGAGGTAAGGAGGTGTAACACCTTTTTCTACCCTACAAATATTATGGCAAAATAACACAGATATCAGAGTAAGACCCTTTAAGTTAATCAAAAGGCTAACAACTCAAAGACTTCAAAAATATCCTCGATGGCGTCCACGGCTAAACCTGGTCATCTGCATGTTACCCACGTGGAGGTAACATTCAAACAGGCAGGGTGAGTAAAATGATTCATAATAATCAATGTATAAAAATCAACATATAAAATGGTGTCATATTCATATTCAACACATTGATATCCTTCAATAGGCCTCAAAGGCCACAACATCATAAATTATTCCAAATGACTCATAAATGCAAATGAAATAAGACTCAATGCATGTGGTACCAATCATCACAGCATGATAGACACTGGGCCATCAACCCTCCGTAGATCCCCATCAATAGGATCTATTCTACTTGAGAACCAGAGCACGTCAAAACACTTCACATCCGCACAATGGAATTGAAGCCAAAGTAATCGAGGTCCTGAACCGAAGTCCGGATGCACATGAATGCATGATGCACACGTCAATAATCATCCTCATAATAACAACATAGGTTCATCATCATTCATCATAATCATCATCATCACAATCATCATCATATCTCATTTCATCATAGAATTCATCAAAACTCATGGTAATATCATCATATTACATCATAGCAATCATCATGTAATCATGTATACATCACATAGAATTCACAGTCATACTCATGTTAATTCGTCAAAGAAATCACATAATCAAAACATCAAGGCATCGCTGCACAACATCTACATTCGTGAAACTCTGCTACGTTTGCTAGCAAGTTCGCTAGGCGAGTCTGAGGCGAGTTTCTTTGCTAGGCGAAGGATTCTTCGCTAGGCGAGTCTGGGAACAACATGGTTCGCTAGGCGAAGCATTATTTGCTAGGCGAATAGTGCGATAACAGCAAATTCTGCTACGCATCAGAACCTAAATTCACCCAAATGTCCACACAATTCACTTCCCCAATGCCCCCAAAACATCCCTAAATCATCCTTAAGGTCTTACGGCGATAAAGGCACAAAACCTACGGTTTATTAGGTCAATCCTGTATCGTATTCACGCCCTCCCTACAATTATCCCAAGGCATTAGAGTTACTCATTATCTAATATTCCTATCCCTTCAGGGTTAGACAAATAACAATTCATGGTTTTGGGCCACGAAGGCCTAACTTTTCCTTTTCCCCAATGAATTCCACGGTTAGATTCACAATAACAGATTTAGGCCACGTAGGCCAAAGATCACTATTTCTCATATCCACCCTCAAAATCCCTTAAACCTTAAATCGACCTTAAATACATTGAAAGTTACACATGGAAAATCATGAAGGTAATACTCCACATACCTTAATCGTCGATTCAAAGCCTTCACAAATCTTTCAGGGAATCTCTCGAAGCTTCTGCCTCCAATCCTCTCCTCAGAGCTCTGGCCTCAATACTTTTCACGGTCTAACAAATGAATCCTAATCCCTTTCCAATTTCCTTTTTGTTAAACCTAGTCTTGGGCCTCACAATTGGGCTTTCTCCATAATACCCTCACTAACTCCTCTGAATTGTCCCAATTGCCCTTATTCATCTCTTATTTATTTTAATTCATAATAATATTAATAAATTCATATTACATACTATTATTCAAAATAAATAACCCCAAAAATGCACAATTATCAATAATCCACAAAACCACCGGAAATCACTAAAAAATGAATATTCTCAATTAAATTAATTAATTAAAATATTCCAATTAAATTTAGGGTGTTACAGGAGGGACCTGGTAAAGTGGAAGACGACGAGGAAAGTTATGAGTAATGGGAAAAAAATGGAATCTTTTAGCAAAGTGCCGCAACTACTCTAGTAAATACTCTTGAGAGGGAAGAAAAGAAGGCACTTACAAAAAGAAATTAACTCTTAAGGATTGCGAAACGTTCCATCAATGCTTAACAACCTATATATATATATAGGCGAAGACAAGTGTTGCACCCTAAAATTTGCCCAACCTTATTCACTTGGTTTATGTTTCAATATCATTAGCATTTGCATATAGAGTCATGTACATAGCCTAACCATCTGCATAGCATAAGCATAGCAAGTCATCCAACAGGGACCAATCATTGTTCTCATCTATATGAGCCTATCAAGAGGTTATTATCCAAATTCAATCTCATTCAAGTCATCAGAAAGAATTTGAAAGCTGGGAAGTCAATGGATCAAGCATTTCATCTATCTCCTAGCTGAGGGTATCTGAGGATCAACAAAGTAAGTTGTGGGCTGTGAACTGAGCATGGAGAGTATGTGGGCATCATGGGAGACTTAGAAAGTCATTTGGAGAAGGAAACAAGTCATTGGTGTAGTCACAAGAGTTGTGGATGAAAACAGTCAACTAGGGTTTCATCTGGGGTCAACTCTAGGTCAACTCTAGGTCAATTGACTGATGGAAAGGCATTAAGGGATGTTGAAGAGATGTGGGGTTCATCATTTGACATGTAGAAGAGTATATGGTGATATGCCAAGAAGAATTCAAGAGAAATCAAGGAGAAGAGGAGTTTCTAAATTAGGGTTTCTATGTAAAATCCCCTAGTTTAGGTCAAATTTCCAAGCAAGACAAGTCAAAATGCAAGCTTCAAATGGGTCCTTGGCCAACATGAAACTTGTAGAGGATCTCAAGACCTTTAATTTGAGTGGTGGAAGACATCAAGAAGATTTATAGAACTCAAGTTATGGTCCTTGCAAGTTACAGGTCATCTGAGGTATCTGACATTTTGTCTGTGAAAGTGACTTGACTTCCAAGCTATTTTTACCACTCAAGGAGATTTCAAATGAATTTCTGGTAAACATAATAATTGTTCCTAATTGTCTTAGATTTCTATAATGGTATGGTATGCCTTCATATGATTTCTGGAACTCTACTTATGGTCTTGGCAAGCAAAGGGTATTTTGGTCATCTGATGATTACAGGTCATTCTTAGCTTATGTCTAAAACTCATACAAGGAAGCTTCAAATGAAAAACTTCTCAACATCAAAGTTGCTCAAAATGCCATTTTAAGTCAAGAAAAGAAGTCATGGAAGTTTGTATATGCATAGAATGAGACTTGACCAAAGTTGGTGAAAAATGACCTAAAAAAGGCATATAAGTTGAAAAAGTTGAAATAAAAAATTGGTTTGAGAGATCTACAAATCCAATATGGGTCATCCAATATACCAAATTGATTCCCAACATCATTTTAGAGACATTGGTTCATCCACTTTTTTGAGTTAAGGGTTAATTTTTGGACTTGCTTTGTTATTTTGTTACTTGCATAATGAGATACACATGAAAAGCTCAACATAAAGCAAAATTAAAGGTATGTAAGCTCTCTTATCATTCCAATTTGTCATGCAAGGAGATATTCACTCATGGTTAAAGGGTTGTTAAGAGATAAAGGAGAGATTATCATGAGAATTCAAAGTATCATGGCATGAGAAGTTCATGAAATTTCCACAAGTTTCTAGAATCCTCCAAGAGCAATCTAGAAACCTCTCATTCTGTTAATCATCATCTATATAATGAGATGAAGCCATTTGTGCAAGGGGTTGGTGGATTGGAGGAGAGAAAAGAGAGAACTTCATAGTTGCTTCCATTGTAAGAAAGTGCAAGAACCACCATAATCTTCCATTTTCTGATCACTTCCTTTTTTGATTCATCATCCATTGAAGTTTGTGAGGGGGAATGAGCATGGAGCAAGGTCCAACAATGGAGGATTGAGGAGTTAGGGTTCACATTGTAAGAAGGCATATCAGAACTGCAGCCAACAATTCAAGCACTCATCACCACTATCGTTGCAAACAGAAAGTTTCTCATCAATTAGAGATCATCCTCGAAGGGTTTCAAGCATTGGATCCACCTGCAACTACCTCTACCATAGCTGCTAAGCAGGTTGGTGTTTTCTTTCTTTTCTCTATGATTAGGTGTTGTTAGGTTAGATCATTGGCATAGGATTGTTAGGGTTAGAAAGATGAACATGTACCCTCACTGTTGTGGCCATTAGAGGTAGTTTGGTTAATGGTGATGAAACTTTGACGATCAAGAACTCCTAAATTAGGGCAAGAGAATGTTAGATCTTTGGCTCAGGATACTCACCATAATCTGTAGACCATTCTAGAGTAATTTGAGCAAGAATTATTGAGGTTCATGACAGAGTTAATCAATGGTGTCCAGAACTTATGGCTATCGGGTTTGGTTTTTAGGAGGGCCTTAGGGAAAACTAAGAGCATAGTCTTGTAGAGGGGAAGAAATGGAGTGATTTTGGTCTTTACAAGTTTTGTTTTCATGGCGTATTGAGGGAGAATGAGAAGCTCGAAGGTTGTGCATGGGAGCTGCTTTTTCTGCAAACCCTAGCTCACTTGGGGACGATGAACTCCCACCGTTAGATCGTCCCAGATATTTGACTTCTTCATCTGATCGCACGGCTCCAGTTTAATTCAGGAAATGGAGGGAACTTTGAAAGTTAAAACGCAGCGTTTACTTAAGTGTTAGGTTCTGGGCTCAGCAAACGAATGCTACTCACACCCCACCCAGGCGGCCCAATTGAAATACCACGTTAAATGATTGCTATTCCCACCGCAGGTTTAATATTTTTCCTTCAGTTTTTTTTCTGAGCGCATGGGCCTACCAAAGTTTCTATTTGCACCCCTGGGTTCTTGGCCCATCCTAATAAACAATTGGGCGCGAATGCTATTCTCACCCCTCCCCCTTTATTTCATATTTTGTGATTTTAATTTCTTTTGTTTTTTTTTCTCACCTTTTAAAATTCATATAAAATCCAAAAATGACTATTTTTCACTTCTTATTTTTTCTACATATTCATAATTCTGTCTAGAAAAATATGAAAAAATAAAAATGGCATTTTATTTTGTTTTAATATTTTTCATGCATTTTTCTTGTAAATAGCATTTTATTAAGTCTAGTTTGATACTTAAATTTGATAATTTTTGTTCTAATAGTTGCTTTAATATTTTTGTCCATTCTTTTTAGGTTGATTAATAGACATTGTTAGCTTGTATATACAATTTAGTTCCCATTTTTAGGACTTAATTTTAGGTGTTTAGTTTAGGTGTGAATAACATGAACAAAATTAGGGTTTAAGTGATGACTTAGGAGAATTGAATCATTTCCCTTAGGACTTAGAGATTGAATATGTTAGATATGGGGCTATAGGGACTATGGGTAGTTATTAGATCCCTTAGAAATCACTAGGATTCCCCTACTGCTATTGGTCTATTACTGTCTACATTTGATTGACTGGTGTGGTGTGCCCTCTGGGGATTATTGTTTGTATGGGTATTGGGATTGTCTGGGGATTGGGAAAGCTGAAGACTTGTGATGATGAAGCCATTGGAGATCCAGAGCTTGAAGGCCAACTTCCAGAGTTGATGAGGAGATTACTGCTAGCAGCTGTTGAGGAGATTAGGGTTTAGGAGCTAGGCAGAGCTCTAGATTAGAAAGCTTGATTCTCAAACATGGAAGGTTTTGACTGCCTCCATTCCTCTCTATGATACAGAGTCTCTCTAAGACACTCACCCCCTTCCTTTGGAAGGCTTGGTGCTACTGTCTAAGGGATAGAACTCTTGAGAGAAAATATCTTATGTGTTAGTAGCAGTTGGTTTGCCACCCTTGGTAGTCAACTAATTGCTTAAACACCCAATTCATTCTTATGATTGATCCCTCACCCTGGAGTTTTGAGACTTGAAAAAAAGCCATTGTAGACTAAAGATTGATGACAAAGACCTTGCTTGAAGGCTGTGGAGATGGAGATTGATGCTTGCTGAAGCTTGAAGTCAGATGTTGTTTCAGAGCTGCTGATGTTGTTTACTTTTCTGCTGTATTTCATTTCTGATGTATTGATTGGTTTTCTGGGCTGTATTGTTTGCTGTTTAACCTGTTGGGTTGAAAGTGAATGTTGTTCACTTTTGCCTATTGTTTTCTAGGTTCGAGGTTGAGTGGGACTCCCTTGCCTCGCTTGTATTGCTGCATCCATGCATTTTATTGCTTTACTGTATATATATCTGCTATTGTTTCTGTTTCCGTCTATTCCCTTAGGATCTCTGTTTCTCTCTGCGCAAGAGAGGAGCATGATAGACACTAGGTCTTAACCCATGCATGATAACACTAGGTTAGTTTGATTCCCTTTGCAACCGTAGGTTAGAGTTCTGTCTCTTCTTCCTTAAAAACAAACAGAAAAATACAATAAAATTTCAAACACAATAAAAGACACTTCTTCCGTAAAAGAATGTGAACTTATCAAAACGTCATTTTTGTCCGCTTGGACCGCTAATCAGAAAAAACCTTTTTCAGAAGGAATAAAATCAATCAAGACAGACTTGTGTCGTACGTGGCCCGAACTACGTTTGCTCTGATCTTTCATGCTGCATGAAAGTACGTAGGCATAGGATGCGATATCCTAAAGAGCAACCTTCCCCTCCTTTCCCGTAGGTAGGCGAACTACGTTGACTCTGATTTCTCGTTCCAGACGAGAATACGTAGGCATAAAGTGCGATACTTTGCCGAGTCATTTTCATTTTCTTTTCTTTTTAACCCTTAACCCTTAGTGTAGATAGAATACAATCCATACCCGAAAACAAGCGTGGATCCCGTCGAGTACAACGGACGTGAGGGGTGCTAATACCTTCCCCTTGCGTAACCGACTCCCGAACCCAGGTTTTGGTTGCGACAACCATACCTTTCCCGTGTTGTGCGAGGTTTACTCTGAGCGTTTCCTTTCCCTCCCGTGGGATAAATAACGCACGGTGGCGACTCTTCTGTTCAGCCGGCGCCGATTTTCGCAGTAGCGACAGCTGGCGACTCTGCTGGGGACCCAACGTCCCCTGGCTGCTAAGGACTGCGATGGTTCTTATGCATTTGGGATCCAACGTCCCTTAAGAGAGTCAATCCTAACGCTTGTTTTCCCGTCTAGGATTTTGTATGGATTTATATTTCTGACCTTTATTTTCAGCATTATATATATTGATTATTATTGTTGTATTGGGGTGTGACGGGTGTTCTGATGTTGAGTGAGAAGCCGGACCTAGGCTTGAGTGCACCTTAGACTTAGAGTAGAGACTAGTGGGCACCCGCTTGCTTTGCTTGCCTTGGTGTCCCGCGAAATCTACACTCAGACGAGGTTCCTCTGGTTGGCCTCCTGCCCCTTCCTTTGGTTGGCGTGGGTTGCTGGTTAGTTGAATTGTCGACTCTGGGAACCGATCATTTGGAAGTTGGCTAAGTGAGGCCTCTTCAGGATTTGATGATGCCACTCCTTCTAGGAATCGTATCATCAACCCTGAAAGTCTGTGACGCCGACGACCGCATAGGATGCCATACCTTTGTCAGTTACTAGGACATCCACCTGTGAGAGGGTTTGGGGTTATGCAGGTAACTAGACCTTCAGACACCGGTTATTTCTTGATCAGAGATCTTGAGTATTTATGGAAGAGTTCTGAGGTCTGTCAGAGACCATTTGGAGAGTTCTGAGATCTGTCAGAGACCAGTTCGAGATATGATTTGAGGTCCACCAGAGACCAGTGGGAGTTTTTGTTTGAGGTCTGTCAGAGACCAGTGGGGAAGCTTTGTGTTAGGTCTATCTGAGACCAGGGTTTGAGGATTTCTAAAGAGTCTGTTTGAGACCTCTTGATATGGTTCAGGCTATTCAGCTACGGCAGTTGGTCCCTGTTGCATGTTACTTGCATTGCATTGTTTGCATACCCATCATCATTGCATCCCACTAACGTGTGTCTGTGCTGCAGGTGCATTTGCATTTCCCTAGTTCTAGTGTCCGGATTTCTGAGTGATTGGTCATGGCCAGCTTAAGAAGGACAGTTGCTTACAAATTGCCTACTCCTGATGTTGTTCCCCTGCTTGGGTTGATCTCTCTGGCTGATGAGGATGTTCGTAGGAGCTTCAGAATGAGCTATGGAAGACTATTGAGATTGGTGCGCAAACCCACGGAGATAGAGCTAGATGGGCTGTACGCTTTGATGCAATTCTATGATCCCGCATTGAGATGTTTTACGTTTGCTGATTTCATTATGGGGCCTACCATTGAGGAGTATGTGGAGTTTACTGAGTTACCCGTGCAGAACCAGGTTCCATTCATTCATTCTGACGTTAAGCCCAAGCCGGAAGACTTGGCAAAAGCTTTGCATGTGGATGCTTCTGAACTGTTGACTACTGTTTCCCGTGGAGTGCCAGGCTTCTCGCTCCAGTTCTTGATTGGTAAAGCCCAGGAGTACGCTAAGAACGGGTGCTGGATTGCCTTCAATGTTGTGCTGGCTCTGTGCATTTATGGCATAATATTGTTTCCCAATGTACCGGATTTTGTGGACTTCGATGCCTTCTACTTGTTTGCCGCTGGTAATCCTGTACCGACCTTGCTCGGAGATTTCTACCACTCACTGCATTACAAGAATGAGAAAGGAAGAGGAAAGAATGTTCATTTCTGTGCACCATTGCTGGGTATGTGGTTTGAGAGCCACCTTCCTAAGAGAAGATCTGTCATAAAGACTACAGTCCCAGTTGGCTGGCCGGAGCGCCTGATGAGGTTATCTTCCGAAGACATTGAATGGTTTGATAGAGATCTGCTGGGATCTGAGCTTATTTTCAGTTGTTCTGGGTACCCTAATGTTCCGTTAATAGGAAGGAAAGGGTGTATCAATTACAACCCTTCTCTGTTCATCCGTCAGTTCGGATACGCGCTGAAGAACTCGCCAAAGGAGGAAGAAGTACAAGAATCTCTGTACTTCACCGGAGACGTGAAGGGGGAGTTACTAGCCAAGCTGCAGCATGCCTGGACGCGTATTAACCGAAGAGGGAAGCCGTTGTTAGGGAAGAACGACTGTCAGGCCTATGCACCATACAAAGTTTGGATCCAGGAGAGAGCAAGTCAGTTGCGGATGCCATTTCCAGATGCACCAGCCTTTGTTCCTATTCCGGTAGCCGAGCCAATTACTGTTTCTAGGGAAGCCTACGAGTAAGTTGTGAAAGAAAAGGAAGCCTTGATGAAGATCAACGAAGGGTTAGAGCAAGAGCTAGCCCAGATACGCAGTGAGAAAAACAAGGCCGTGCATGCTTTCCAACAGCAGATTGAGCTAATGAACAGACTAGGGGCTGAGTTGACTGAGGAGAGGAAGAAGCGCGAACGTCTGGGGCAAGAGTTCAGAAGCTCCCACGACATGCTCGAATCCAAAAAGAAATCGCTCGACGCAGCATACCGAGAGATCTCTTCTTGCAATAAGACTTGGAATGCTACGCTCACCAACAATAAGAGGAGGGAGGATAAGTTGAAGCAGCAAATTTCCGACCTCGAAGAGCAGTTGAAGTCCAGCATCAAGAAATGTGAAGAAGAAGTGATGACCAGGTATAGCCTCCAGAATGCACTGAACAAGGCCATCAAAGGCAGAGATGAAGTTGTGTCTCAGAAGCGTAAACTAGAGGATCGCTTCGGAGAAGGGGCATGGGAGGAAACTGCTGAAGACGTGCGGCGTGTTCTTAAGAAAAGAAACCAACTTGTTGAAGGGCTGCTTGCTCAACCAAGTCATCCGGAGACCAAGAAGTTGCTAGAAGAATACCAGGCTTATGGGAGTGTTTGATCATTTCATGTAGTAACTTGTATGCTTTATTTGCATAGTGCTGACCATCACCAGGATTGTTGGTTGAGGTCATGCCTTCTTATTGTACTCTCAGTGATATTGTATTCTTGGCTTATTGGTTTCTCCGCAATATATGAGGCTTTCTATGATTCAACTCCGAGCTTTGTATTGCTTGCACCGGCACCTTCACACTAGAATCGGGGAATGAATTCCCTAACGCACAGGCACACATTGCATTGCATTCATATTCATATTGCATTACAGGTAATCTTTGGATGGTGTCTTATTTCCTGCTCTGTACCAGGCATTTTCAGGATTGCAGATCGGCACCCGCACCGCTATTCCACTCGCACCAACTGTCGAAGAATCATGGATCAAATGCAGAACGAGATGCAAGATGTGCGCGAGAAGCTAGCTCTCTTTATGCAGACCATGGAAGCTATTGCAAAAGGTCAGGAGAATTTGCAAGCCATGGTGCAGCCTCTGTTGGTCAGAAACGCCGGTCACGGTAATGAGGATCATCAGTCTGTGCGAGTCGATACTGTTCATGGGGATGGCACTCCTACGCCAGTGGCTCCACCTGTGGTCAATATACCTGCCGCTAATGTCAACAACGCTACCGCTGCTGGGAACGGTAACGTCGGAGTTGGGAACGAGACGGCTGTCCATAACGTTGGGCTGGGTGATGTCAACTTGGGTGATAATATGGGAGGCAACGGCTTCGGCAATGCTGGATTTGGGTTCAACGATCAGGGATTCGATAACGCTGGGAAATATGGTTTCAATGCTCAAGGCTTTAGGCAAGATGGTTATGGTGTGGCCAATCAGGGTTACGGAGGTTTTGGAAATGGAAACGGCGCTAGGTTAATGGCTTTTGGGCCTGCTGGAGGTGTTCAGGGATACGGCAACAGAGGTCGAGGTCCGGTGATGAATCAGATTAGAGCTGGCCGCAATAATGAATATGATGGGTATGGAGCTGGGAATGGTATGTGGCAAGAAGATCAGTAGGAGGACGCTTTCTCCGACGGAGGTTTCGAAGGGCCGATGGATAACTCCCAGAAGATCAGAATGCTAGAAGAGCAGATGAGGGGGGTCCTGAACCAAAGTGCTGTGGGCTTAGACATGACAACAATGGGTCTGGTACCTGGCTTGAGGGTGCCAATCAAATTCAAAGCTCCTATGTTTGATAAGTATAAAGGGGACACCTGTCCGAAAGTGCACGTGCGGGCTTATTACAGAAAGATGTCTGTGTACTCAACTGATGAGAGAATGCTAATGCATTTCTTTCAAGATAGTTTGTCAGGCCCTTCCCTAGAGTGGTACATGGGGTTGGAGCCAACCAATATCAAGACATGGAAGCAATTGGCAGAGGCATTTGTAGCTCACTACAAGTATAACAGCGACTTGGCGCCCAATCGGGTCCAATTGACAGGCTTGTCTCAGAAGAAGGGTGAGAGCTTTAAAGAGTACGCGCAAAGGTGGCGCGATATGGCTGCCAGGGTCCGTCCTCCTTTAGAAGACAAGGAAATGAATGACATGTTCGTCGGCACATTCACAGGCTTCTTTCATGACATGTTGTTTCATACATCTCTGGCCAGTTTCTCAGACTTAATTCTGATGGGAGAAAAGATTGAACGTAACACTAAGCAGGGAAAATTCCAAGTCGAGGAATCAACCGCATCTGGCAGTAATAGGAAGGCTTTTGGTGGGCGCCGTCAGGGCGATGCAAGCGCAGTGTTTGGGGGCCGAGGCCGAGGTCGAGGCAGAGGTCGAAACCAGTATAATTAGCCGCAGCAGGTGGCGAGTGTTACTATTCCATATCAGCAACAACCATTTCAACAGCAACAACCAATGCAGCAGCAGCAGCAACCGCAGCAGGGGGCACAGCCTGCTCAGCGAAGGTTCCAGGGTGGTAAACCAAGGAGAGTGTTTGAGAAGCCTCCCTCAACGTATGCTGATTTGTTACAGACATTGTTGGGTCTGAATTTGGTAGAGAAGAGAACTCTGGCACCGATAACGGGAACTCCTCCGTATGGTTATGATGCAAGCAGGCACTGTGAGTTTCATTCTGGGGCTCCGGGCCACGATATAGAGGGTTGCCATGCTTTTAAGCATGTTGTGCAGGATCTTTTGGACAATAAGACTATCAATTTCGGAACGGCAGGTCCGAATATAGTGCAGAAACCCATGCCTAATCATGGGGCGAACGCCATTCTGGCTGAGGAAGGGTTGAATCTGATTATGAATGTCGACGATTTAAAGACACCGCTGAACGAGATAAAAAGCAGATTGTTGCAAGGGGGGTGTTTATCCAGGATGTGACGAGTATTGCTTAGAATGCTGGACCCTAGCTGGGGGGGTGTGATGATTTGAAGAAAGGCATTCAGGCTTTAATTGATGGAGGCACATTGAAGAGCCTGCAGGGGCAGTAGCAGATAATCAGAGTGATGTGGCCACTGTAATGATTCCTCGGAAGACAATCACTATAACAGCACTGGCTCAGCGACCACCGATCACCATAACTAAGGCCGGACCGATCCCGTACGAGAACACAAAAGCAGTCCCATGGTCATATGGGTTGGAGGTGTATTGTGACGGGATAAAGATTGATGTTAATAAACAGCCAGCCGAGACTGTAGAGAATGTGGTTGGTTCAGGAGGTATGACAAGGAGTGATAGGATCTTTATATCACCTGAAGTGGAGGCCGAAAGAATAGCAAAAGGAAAAGGGAAGATGGTTGAGAATGTCCCAGTGCAAGCAAGCGAAAAAGCATCGGCGCCGAAGGATGTAGAAGAGTTCATGCGCTTGATTCGAAAAAGTGATTATAAGATTGTGGAGCATCTGCAACAGACGCCGTCCAAAATATCCATCTTGTCATTGCTCTTGTGTTCGGAAGCTCACAAAAATGCTTTGTTGAAAGTCCTGGATACTTCTTTTGTACCCCAGGACGTCTCCGTGAATCAGCTGGAAGGAGTGTTGGCACATGTGAATGCAGGCCACAACTTGGGCTTTACTGACTTCGATTTGACCCCGAAAGGGAGAGATCATAATATGGCGCTGCACATATCTGTCGAATGTAGAGGATCAGTAATGTCGCATGTATTGGTCGACACCGGATCGTCTCTGAATGTGATGCCCAAGAAAGCGATGATGAAGCTAGATGTCAGGGGAATCCTGTGCACGCCCAGTAACTTGGTAGTCAGAGCGTTTGATGGCACGAGGAGAACAGTCTTTGGGTCGATAACATTGCCTCTGCAGGTGGGGCCGGAGGTGTTTGCGACTGAATTTTATATCATGGATATACAGCCTGCATATAGTTGCCTGCTCGGAAGACCCTGGATTCATGGGGCTGGGGCAGTCACGTCTACCCTGCATCAGAAGTTGAAATATATGGTCGGAGACAGCGTAGTCACCGTATGCGGAGAAGAATACGTCCTGGTCAGCCATCTGTCGTCATTTAAATATGTGGAGGTCGACGGAGAGATCCACGAAACACCCTGCCAAGCATTTGATGGGTTGCGTATCAAGGACAAAGGTCTCGGACCGAGCAAAGCGTCGGAGATAGCTGTCTCGTCGTATAAAGAAGCCCAAGCTCTGGTGGAGGCAGGAGAAGCAACAGGCTGGGGCAAAGTGCTGGATATTCCTGTGAAGATGGACCGGTTCGGGCTAGGATATCAACCGTCATCGTCAGCACCTGCTGTGGGGGCACCCCGTTTCAGAGGGCCAATAACCATCTCTGCCAGTGGAGTATGTCATGAAATCATCAATGCCGCTTCGGAGTCTGACGAAGGAGACAGCGACTGTGATATGGATGCCTGGATTCAGCCAAGCACGCCAGGACAGGGACTGTGCAACTGGTCCATTCAGGAGCTTGTTCCTGTGACTCTTAAACAGATAACATTTTCAGATGACATCCTTGAACCACCTATGACTCGTCCCGACTTTGAGCATCCGGTATTTCAGGCCGAAGAAGAGGTTGTCGAAGATAGTGACGTTCCTGAAGAACTGTCTTGGTTGGTGAAGCAAGAGGAAAGAGCCATTCTGTCTCACGACGAGGTCATCGAAATTATCAACTTGAGGTCGGAAGGGGTTGAGAAGAATATTCGTATCGGAGCCGCGCTGCAGAGCGATATCAAGCGAAGACTGGTTGAAATGCTCAGAGAGTATAATGATGTATTCGCTTGGTCGTATGAATATATGTCAGGGCTCGATACAGATATGGTTGTGCACCGTCTGCCACTGAAAGAAGAATGTCCGCCAGTCAAACAAAAGCTTCGCAGAACTCGACCAGATATGGCAGTGAAGATCAAAGAGGAAGTTCAAAAACAGTGGGACGCTGGTTTCCTGGCTGTGACAAAATATCCCTCATGGGTTGCTAACATCGTACCAGTGCCAAAGAAAGACGGCAAGGTTCGAATGTGCGTGGATTATAGAGATTTGAATAAAGCAAGCCCAAAAGACGATTTTCCGCTTCCTCATATTGACGTGCTAGTTGATAATACCGCTCAATACTCCGTATTCTCCTTCATGGATGGCTTTTCAGGCTATAATCAGATTAAAATGGCGCCAGAGGACATGGAGAAGACTACTTTCATAACGCCTTGGGGAACATTTTGCTACAAAGTGATGCCCTTTGGTTTGAAAAATGCTGGGGCAACATATCAGCGTGCTATGACGACTCTTTTCCATGATATGATGCATAAAGAGATTGAAGTTTATGTTGACGATATGATTGCCAAATCCCAGACGGAGGAAGAGCATCTGGTGAATCTGCTGAAGTTATTTAAAAGGCTTAGGAAGTTCAGGCTGAGACTGAACCCTAACAAATGCACCTTCGGGGTGAGATCGGGTAAACTGTTGGGGTTTATCGTAAGCGAACGAGGAATAGAGGTCGATCCTGCTAAAATAAAAGCGATACAAGAAATGCCGACGCCTAAAACAGAGAAAGAGGTGCGCGGGTTTTTAGGGAGGTTGAACTACATCGCCCGGTTCATATCTCACCTAACGGCCACGTGTGAACCATTATTCAAGTTATTGAAGAAAGATCAAGCTGTAACATGGAACGAAAATTGTCAAAAGGCGTTCGATAAAATAAAGCAGTATTTGCAGGAGCCTCCTATTTTGATACCCCCAGTGGCAGGTAGACCCTTGATTATGTATTTGACAGTTCTTGAGGGAAGCATGGGTTGTGTTCTCAGTCAACACGACGAGACAGGAAGAAAAGAGCATGCGATCTACTACTTGAGTAAGAAATTTACAGATTGTGAATCTCGATACTCAATGCTTGAGAAAACTTGTTGCGCGCTAGCCTGGTCCGCCAAGCGTTTGAGGCAATACATGCTGAATCATACAACCCTGCTCATCTCGAAGATGGATCCTATCAAATATGTATTCGAAAAGCAGGCGTTGTCAGGGAGAATTGCCCGTTGGCAGATGGTCTTGACTGAATATGACATCCAATACGTCTCGCAAAAGGCTATAAAGGGGAGCGTGCTGTCTGAGTATCTGGCGGAGCATCCTATTGAAGATTACCAATCGATGAGGTTTGATTTTCCTGACGAGGATATCATGTACCTAAAGATGAAAGATTGAGAAGAGCCATTGCCAGACGAAGGACCAGAATTGGGTTCCATATGGAAGATGATATTTGACGGAGCTGTGAATGCTTACGGTAGCGGAATAGGGGCAATCATCACTACGCCACACGGGTCGCACATCCCGTTTACTGCCCGATTGACCTTTACAGTTACCAACAATGAAGCCGAGTACGAAGCTTGTATAATGAGGCTCGAAGAAGCCATTGATTTGCGAATCAAACATCTGGACGTATACGGAGACTCAGCTCTGGTGGTGAATCAGATCAAAGGGGAATGGGAGACACGTCAGCCCAATTTGATACATTACATGAATTATGCAAGGAGATTGTTGCCTTTCTTCGACAAGGTTGAATTGCATCATGTACCACGGGCAGAGAATCAAATGGCTGACGCTCTCGCCACTTTGTCTTCCATGTACAAAGTCAACCTCTGGAATGAGGCTCCCCGAATCATTATCTCTCGGCTTGACAGACCAGCTTTCGTATTTGCTATTGATGAAGCATCTGACGACAAACCGTGGTATTTTGACATCCTTAATTTCCTGAAGAATAAAGAGTATCCGGCTGGGGCATCCAGTCAAGATCAGAAGACTCTCAGGAGATTAGCGGGTAATTTCTATTTGAATCCGGATGGCGTCTTATACAGAAGGAACCACGACTTGGTGCTATTGCGTTGCGTAGATGAAAGAGAGGCAAATCTGCTCATGGAGGAAATACACGAAGGTACCTTTGGTACGCATGCTGGTGGGCATGCTATGACGAGAAAGCTGCTGCGGGCAGGTTATTTTTGGCTGACTATGGAGACTGATTGTTTCAAGTTTGCGAGGAAGTGCCATAAGTGCCAAATCTATGCTGATAAGATCCATGTGCCTCCGAGTCCTCTGAATGTGATGTCATCGCCCTAGCCATTCTCGATGTGGGGAATCGATATGATTGGAAAGATCGAGCTGACAGCTTCTAATGGGCACAGGTTCATTCTAGTAGCAATCGATTATTTCACCAAGTGGGTAGAAGCAGCGTCTTACGCAAACGTAACTAAGCAGGTGGTGGCCAGATTCATCAAGAGAGATATCATTTGCCGATATGGGATCCCCGAGCGGATAATCACGGACAACGGTTCAAACTTGAACAACAAAATGATGAAGGAGCTCTGTCAGAATTTCAAGATCGAACATCATAACTCCTCCCCTTACCGACCCAAGATGAATGGCGTTGTCGAGGCGGCCAATAAGAATATCAAGAAAATCGTTCAGAAAATGGTGGTGACCTATAAGGATTGGCATGAGATGCTACCTTTCACTTTGCACGGTTATCGTACGACGGTACGCACATCAACCGGGGCAACCCCGTTCTCATTAGTATACGGAATGGAAGCGGTATTACCATTGGAAGTTGAGATCCCTTCTCTGAGGGTATTGCGAGATGTTCAATTAGATGAGGCAGAATGGGTGAAAGACAGGTTGAACCAATTGAGTTTGATGGATGAGAAGAGGCTAGCTTCTCTAGCATACGGTCGTTTGTACCAGAGCCGAATGAAGAAAGCATATGATAAGAAGATACATCCGCGGAGCTTTCAGACGGGTGACCTTGTGCTGAAAAGGATTCTCCCGCCGCAAGCAGATCACAGGGGCAAGTGGACCCCCAACTACGAAGGGTCGTACGTTGTTAGGAAAGTCTTTTCAGGAGGGGCTTTATTGTTGTCCACCATGGACAGTGAAGACTTTACGTCGCCTGTGAATTCGGACGCAGTTAAAAAATACTTTGCTTAAAAATTGACCCGCTGGACAAAAAAAAAAGAAAGTCCAGGCAAAAATGGGGCATCCTGGCGAACCAAAAACAGAATGAAAGGTTCGGGCAAAAGTTAGGGATAAAATTGAAAAAATGTACACCCGCGAAGTTGAAAACCTACACTGGGCGGCTTCGGCAAAAAGGGGTATCCCGGTGAACTGAAAACCCGTAAAGGGCGGTTCACGCAAAAGTTAGGGATTTGAAAAGCAAATGACTGCGATCCGAATTTGATATTACAATGAGCATCAGCGCGGGAGAATACGCCTGAGGGGTCGATTATCAGATACAATCTTTTCGGAAGTGAGGATACCGGGAAAGCATTAGATTCGGACGAGTCATGGGAGGATCAGTTCATGGTGTTCGTCTGCATCCCGTTGCCGACATGTGTACAAAAATTAATTTGTCAATATATTTATGCTTCCTGTGCATACTTGTATGTTTGCTTTGCGTAGCTCCCTCTTTTCAGGAGTTACATCCCGTGTATAAAAACTCCGCCCATTCAGGGGCCCAATCAATAAAATATGTTATTCAGTACTTAATGCTGGTTCTTTACTGTTTTGTGCATGATAAAACGCCTAAGTTTATTGAAACTAGCATGTGTATAACATCACTGGCCCTTGCCAACAATTGCTAAAGCTTTGAATTAACTGAAAATAATGTCACTAACCTGAATCGATTTGGTTGCATAGGCTTGTCTTGTCTTGGTTGTGTTGTTGCAGGTTTCATAGCCGTACGAGGAAGATGATCAAAAGATTGCAATAACAAAAGACTTGATCCCCACGCAGGTCGTGCATGGTCTTCCTGAAGAAGGATCGAATTCCCCAGCTAGTCGTGGCTTATTCAAAGGACATGCTCCCAAAGTCGGTTTATCCTCGGCAGAGTTTGGCGAATTCCAGGATTATAAGGCTATATCCAGACAGTGTATCTCAAGCAGAGTTGGTTTAGCCTCAGAAGATTAATATCGGTGAGATGTATTCAGACAAGTTCATCTTTCCCCGCAGGGTCATTCACTCTCCCCTAGCGGAATCAGCGGATTTTCCCCAAGAGAACCGTCCCATCCCCAGTGGGGTTCTCTTTTCCTCAAGTATTTTCATTCCTCCCAGTGGAACTCGAAGATTAAGACTCTCCCCGGAAGAGTTGGTGGGGGTCCTGGCATTTATTTTGTCAGAATACCGTGTGATATCCGTTCACTTTCCAGCAGAAGTCCAGTCATACCGGCGCATCTGCCATCCTCCAGCAGAGTTATGTTCCCCATCAGGGTATTACTTCAACGAGGTGTTTGGTTTAAGTTCCCAATTTCCCAACTGAGTCGACGTCACTCTTCCAGCATTTATTTTGCCGGAATAATTCTGTGGCATCTGGCTATCCCCAGCGAAGTTGGCATTATCTTCAGCATTTATTTTGCTGAAGCAGTTTCTGTACCCAGCAGTTCGAGTCTGCAATTGCATTGGCATATAGTGTCACACTTGCATCCACCAAATAAAAAACGCGTGGCATTTCCACGACGATTGAAGCATTGCGTCATTGTCAAACATACGCATTTTAGAAGCATAAACCAGGATGGCTAACCTTTTGTTTCAAGTATTGTTTCTCTTGCAGGTAGAGAGAGCCCTCGCTCAGGTGAATCAATAAACATTCGAAGTCTCGGCATGAGACGTTCAACGAAGTGTCAGCTTTGGCACTACTCCCCACAGAGTCAGCAGGATAAGTTTCTCTTTGTCCCCAAGCAGAGTTACTTATTTCCCCGCCAGGGTTTCTCATTGAAGTTTCTCTAGTCCGACCAGCGGATTGTTTCCTTCGAAGTTGTTGTTACGTCAGCATTAAGAGGTTTCATGAACCAGAATTTTAGAGGCTACCGCCGGTTATTAGAGCAGGCATCCAGTAGTTTGATTTCCAAATATCCCCAGTAGAGTCAGCCTCAAAGTTGCTGTAACGTCAGTGATAAGAAGTTGGCGGACCAATGGAAGGATGAGTCCTAACATGGACGGGTTTATTGATAGGTTTTTTATGCTAAGAGAAGTGGGGGTCCTGACGTGGACATTTCCTCAGTTTGACGATATGTGTTCGTCCTAACGTGGACGGATTTGATCTCTTGGTATTGATCGAAGATGGAGTCCTGACGTGGACAAAGTTGGTTACTCATCGTGTTGGTGTCCTGACGTGGACCATTTATTTCCAGCAGATAGCTTTATTCGTAATGGTGAAATGTGCGTCCTGACGTGGACAAGTTTGTAGCTCTTTGTGATGACAAGATACGAGAGTCCTAACGCGGACAAATTTATCCTTCTTCGTGTTGTTGGCAAAGTATGAGTCCTGACGTCGACAAAGTCTTATTTCCCCAGCAAGTCGAAGACGCGTAAGTCCTGACGTGGACAGGTTCTATTACTTCAGCAGGTTGAGATATGGGTCCTAACGTGGACAAGTTTTATTTCCTCAGCGAGTCAAGAGGCGAGTCTTGACGTGGACAAATCAAGACGAAACGTGAGTCCTGACGTGGACAGGTTTATTCCTTACGTGGAAAGAGAAGTTGTTTCCTTACGTGGAAAAGTTTAGTCCTGACGCGGACAGATCAAAAAGACTGATTCCTTACGTGGAAAGCGATGTATTCCTTACGTGGAAAGACTGGAGTCCTTACGTGGACAGATAAACAGGTATTCCTTACGTGGAAAGATGGAGTCCTTACGTGGACAAAGCAAGAAGAGAGTTAGTTCCTTACGCGGAAAGATTGTGGTTTCCTTACGTGGAAAGACGTGATTCCTTACGTGGAACAAGTTGGAGTCCTTACGTGGACGAATCAACATGTGATTCCTTACGGGGAAAAAGATGCATTCCTTACGTGGAAAGTTTAGTCCTGACGCGGACAAATCCAGAGGAAATTTTTATTCCTCACGTGGAGAGGTTATTCCTAACGTGGAAGAGTTTAGTCCTGACGTGGACAGATCCAGACGAAGTCTAATTCCTAACGTGGACAGATCCAGACGAAGTCTAATTCCTAACGTGGACAGATCCAGACGAAGTCTAATTCCTAACGTGGACAGATCCAGACGAAGTCTAATTCCTAACGTGGACGGCGGTATTCCTAACGTGGAAAGGTTATTCCTAACGTGGACAAGGTTATTCCTAACGTGGACAAGGTTATTCCTAATGTGGACAAGAGTTTATTCCTAACATGGACGATTTATTCCTGATAAAATGCAGACGAGTCATCCCCAGCGACGTCGCCGAGATTTTTCGTGTTGACGGCAGGTGGAGTCCTAACGTGGACAGGTGTAATTGAGATTTCTTCGATGATAGAATCTTTTTCAGGCCGACGAAAGTAGTCCCCAGCACGGTCGCTAATGGATCAGTTGGTTGTCGTAACAGTCATACCCAGGCAGTGGATGTCGTTCCCCAGGCAGTGGCGCAGTTTATTTCTGCGGTTGGCAAATTTCCAGGGTTCTTAGTATTCAACCGTCTCGTACCGCGAATGTCTGAAGGCTCCGGGCTTTTCACCCAATCGGGTCCAAGTCGCTTGAATAGGGGCAGCTGTTGCACCCTAAAATTTGCCCAACCTTATTCACTTGGTTTATGTTTCAATATCATTAGCATTTGCATATAGAGTCATGTACATAGCCTAACCATCTGCATAGCATAAGCATAGCAAGTCATCCAATAGGGACCAATCATTGTTCTCATCTATATGATCCTATCAAGAGGTTATTATCCAAATTCAATCTCATTCAAGTCATCAGAAAGAATTTGAAAGCTGGGAAGTCAATGGATCAAGCAGTTCATCTATCTCCTAGCTGAGGGTATCTGAGGATCAACAAAGTAAGTTGTGGGCTGTGAACTGAGCATGGATAGTATGTGGGCATCATGGGAGACTTAGAAAGTCATTTGGAGAAGGAAACAAGTCATTGGTGTAGTCACAAGAGTTGTGGATGAAGACAGTCAACTAGGGTTTCATCTAGGGTCAACTCTAGGTCAATTGACTGATGGAAAGGCATTAAGGGCTGTTGAAGAGATGTGGGGTTCATCATTTGACATGTAGAAGAGGATATGGTGATATGCCAAGAAGAATTCAAGAGAAATCAAGGAGAAGAGGAGTTTCTAAATTAGGGTTTCTATGTAAAATCCCCTAGTTTAGGTCAAATTTCCAAGCAAGACAAGTCAAAATGCAAGCTTCAAATGGGTCCTTGGCCAACATGAAACTTGTAGAGGATCTCAATACCTTTAATTTTAGTGGTGGAAGAAATCAAGAAGATTTATAGAACTCAAGTTATGGTCCTTGCAAGTTACAGGTCATCTGAGGTATCTGAAATTTTGTCTGTGAAAGTGACTTGACTTCCAAGCTATTTTTACCACTCAAGGAGATTTCAAATGAATTTCTGGTCAACATAATAATTGTTACTCATTGTCTTAGCTTTTTATAATGGTATGGTATGCCTTCATATGATTTGTGGAACTCTACTTATGGTCTTGGCAAGCAAAGGGTATTTTGGTCATCTCATGATTACAGGTCATTCTTAGCTTATGTCTAAAACTCATACAAGGAAGCTTCAAATGAAAAACTTCACAACATCAAAGTTGCTCAAAATGCCATTTTAAGTCAATAAAATAAGTCATGGAAGTTTGGAAATGCATAGAATGAGACTTGACCAAAGTTGGTGAAAAATGACCTAAAAAAGGCATATAAGTTGAAAAAGTTGAAATAAAAAATTGGTTTGAGAGATCTACAAATCCAATATGGGTCATCCAATATACCAAATTGATTCCCAACATCATTTTAGAGACATTGGTTCAGCCACTTTTTTGAGTTAAGGGTTAATTTTTGGACTTGCTTTGTTATTTTGTTACTTGCATAATGAGATACACATGAAAAGCTCAACATAAAGCAAAATTAAAGGTATGTAAGCTCTCTTATCATTACAATTTGTCATGCAAGGAGATATTCACTCATGGTTAAGGGGTTGTTAAGAGATAAAGGAGAGATTATCATGAGAATTCAAAGTATCATGGCATGAGAAGTTCATGAAATTTCCACAAGTTTCTAGAATCCTCCAAGAGCAATCTAGAAACCTCTCATTCTGTTAATCATCATCTATATAATGAGATGAAGCCATTTGTGCAAGGGGTTGGTGGATTGGAGGAGATAAAAGAGAGAACTTCATAGTTGCTTCCATTGTAAGAAAGTGCAAGAACCACCATAATCTTCCATTTTCTGATCACTTCCTTTTTTGATTCATCATCCATTGAAGTTTGTGAGGGGGAATGAGCATGGAGCAAGGTCCAACAATGGAGGATTGAGGAGTTAGGGTTCACATTGTAAGAAGGCATATCAGAACTGTAGCCAACAATTCAAGCATTCATCACCACTATCATTGCAAACAGAAAGTTTCTCATCAATTAGAGATCATCCTCGAAGGGTTTCAAGCATTGGATCCACCTGCAACTACCTCTACCATAGTTGCTAAGCAGGTTGGTGTTTTGTTTCTTTTCTCTATGATTAGGTGTTGTTAGGTTAGATCATTGGCATAGGATTGTTAGGGTTAGAAAGATGAACATGTACCCTCACTGTTGTGGCCATTAGAGGTAGTTTGGTTAATGGTGATGAAACTTTGACGATCAAGAACTCCTAAATTAGGGCAAGAGAATGTTAGATCTTTGGCTCAGGATACTCACCATAATCTGTAGACCATTCTAGAGTAATTTGAGCAAGAATTATTGAGGTTCATGACAGAGTTAATCAATGGTGTCCAGAACTTATGGCTATCGGGTTTGGTTTTTAGGAGGGCCTTAGGGAAAACTAAGAGCATAGTCTTGTAGAGGGGAAGAAATGGAGTGATTTTGGTCTTTACAAGTTTTGTTTTCATGGCGTATTGAGGGAGAATGAGAAGCTCGAAGGTTGTGCATGGGAGCTGCTTTTTCTGCAAACCCTAGCTCACTTGGGGACGATGAACTCCCACCGTTAGATCGTCCCAGATATTTGACTTCTTCATCTGATCGCATGGCTCCAGTTTAATTCAGGAAATGGAGGGAACTTTGAAAGTTAAAACGCAGCGTTTACTTAAGTGTTAGGTTCTGGGCTCAGCAAACGAATGCTACTCACACCCCACCCAGGCGGCCCAATTGAAATACCACGTTAAATGATTGCTATTCCCACCGCAGGTTTAATATTTTTCCTTCAGTTCTTTTTCTGAGCGCATGGGCCTACCAAAGTTTCTATTTGCACCCCTGGGTTCTTGGCCCATCCTAATAAACAATTGGGCGCGAATGCTATTCTCACCCCTCCCCCTTTATTTCATATTTTGTGATTTTAATTTCTTTTGTTTTTTTTTCTCACCTTTTAAAATTCATATAAAATCCAAAAATGACTATTTTTCACTTCTTATTTTTTCTACATATTCATAATTCTGTCTAGAAAAATATGAAAAAATAAAAATGGCATTTTATTTTGTTTTAATATTTTTCATGCATTTTTCTTGTAAATAGCATTTTATTAAGTCTAGTTTGATACTTAAATTTGATAATTTTTGTTCTAATAGTTGCTTTAATATTTTTGTCCATTCTTTTTAGGTTGATTAATAGACATTGTTAGCTTGTATATACAATTTAGTTCCCATTTTTAGGACTTAATTTTAGGTGTTTAGTTTAGGTGTGAATAACATGAACAAAATTAGGGTTTAAGTGATGACTTAGGAGAATTGAATCATTTCCCTTAGGACTTAGAGATTGAATATGTTAGATATGGGGCTATAGGGACTATGGGTAGTTATTAGATCCCTTAGAAATCACTAGGATTCCCCTACTGCTATTGGTATATTACTGTCTACATTTGATTGACTGGTGTGGTGTGCCCTCTGGGAATTATTGTTTGTATGGGTATTGGGATTGTCTAGGATTGGGAAAGCTGAAGACTTGTGATGATGAAGCCATTGGAGATCCAGAGCTTGAAGGCTAACTTCTAGAGTTGATGAGGAGATTCCTGCTAGCAGTTGTTGAGGAGATTAGGGTTTAGGAGCTAGGCAGAACTCTAGATTAGAAAGCTTGATTCTCAAACATGGAAGGTTTTGACTGCCTCCATTCCTCTCTGTGATACAGAGTCTCTCTAAGACACTCACCCCCTTCCTTTGGAAGGCTTGGTGCTACTGTCTAAGGGATAGAACTCTTGAGAGAAAATATCTTATGTGTTAGTAGCAGTTGGTTTGCCACCCTTGGTAGTCAACTAATTGCTTAAACACCCAATTCATTCTTATGATTGATCCCTCACCCTGGAGTTTTGAGACTTGAAGAAAAGCCATTGTAGACTGAAGATTGATGACAAAGACCTTGCTTGAAGGCTGTGGAGATGGAGATTGATGCTTGCTGAAGCTTGAAGTCAGATGTTGTTTCAGAGCTGCTGATGCTGTTTACTTTTCTGCTGTATTTCATTTCTGATGTATTGATTGGTTTTCTGGGCTGTATTGTTTGCTGTTTAACCTGTTGGGTTGAAAGTGAATGTTGTTCACTTTTGCCTATTGTTTTCTAGGTTCGAGGTTGAGTGGGACTCCCTTGCCTCGCTTGTATTGTTGCATCCATGCATTTTATTGCTTTACTGTATATATATCTGCTATTGTTTCTGTTTCCGTCTATTCCCTTAGGATCTCTGTTTCTCTCTGCGCAAGAGAGGAGCATGATAGACACTAGGTCTTAACCCATGCATGATAACACTAGGTTAGTTTAATTCCCTTTGCAACCGTAGGTTAGAGTTCTGTCTCTTCTTCCTCAAAAACAAACAGAAAAATACAATAAAATTTCAAACACAATAAAAGACACTTCTTCCGTAAAAGAATGTGAACTTATCAAAACGTCATTTTTGTCCGCTTGGACCGCTAATCAGAAAAAACCTTTTTCAGAAGGAATAAAATCAATCAAGACAGACTTGTGTCGTACGTGGCCCGAACTACGTTTGCTCTGATCTTTCATGCTGCATGAAAGTACGTAGGCATAGGATGCGATATCCTAGCGAGCAACCTTCCCCTCCTTTCCCGTAGGTAGGCGAACTACGTTGACTCTGGTTTCTCGTTCCAGACGAGAATACGTAGGCATAAAGTGCGATACTTTGCCGAGTCATTTTCATTTTCTTTTCTTTTTAACCCTTAACCCTTAGTGTAGATAGAATACAATCCATACCCGAAAACAAGCGTGGATCCCGTCGAGTACGACGGACGTGAGGGGTGCTAATACCTTCCCCTTGCGTAACCGACTCCCGAACCCAGGTTTTGGTTGCGACGACCATACCTTTCCCGTGTTGTGCGAGGTTTACTCTGAGCGTTTCCTTTCCCTCCCGTGGGATAAATAACGCACGGTGGCGACTCTTCTGTTCAGCCGGCGCCGATTTTCGCAGTAGCGACAACAAGCAGCATACTATATTAAAGAAAATAAGAAACTATAAATTCTACAATTGGGATGATCCTTGTAAATGTAAACAAACTCAAGTGCACTCGAGTACATTGTAAGCAAAGACATGCCTTAACTTGTCACTTCAAACCATGTGTCAGGAAGGAGTAAAAACTTTTCAAGGATGGAAAGATATTTAATGCACATGTCCCCCCAGTACTTTCGCAACTGAACCAAGGCGTTTCCACTTCTTACCTAACGTGAAAATCATTCTTAGAGGCCGGCCAAGACTACTAAGACTTCCTTGGATAATAAGTGCCCAACAAGCATCGAGGGAAATTGTTAAAAACTGATCAAAGGCCCAAAAATCCAAGGCCTGAACCAATGTCAATCTGCTATAAATGACCCAAGATATAAAGGCCACCACTCGAGAAACTAAATGTACACTTTCTGATCTCCATTTTTTACTACACACACCTTAAATTCTGAACTAACGTGGGGGTTAGAGTGTTAACCATGCAAGTCCACCTTTGCACCACCGTATTGAATATTAGCGCAACCGGTTCATGATCCCTCACCATCAACGTACACCTAATTCTGATTTTGGAACGGGACAAATATCATTGCAGTCCATCAAATGGCTTCGTTGTCAGGGAATTGCATCGTTATACTTTTACATTGCACTAATTTATAGTTTTCTAAGAATTTTATATTGTATTTTTGCATATATTTTGTTGATCTATATGCACTTGCTTGTTATTTTGGGTATATCATGTGGTTTGTTTATGTAGGTGAAGTAAAAGTCTATGAATTTATTTGGGAGTTTGGAGGAGAGGAGAAAGAAAGACTTCGGAAAATGATTTTTTTTTTTAATATAGAGAAATCTTTAACATTTTTAGAATTTTTTTTTTATTAGAATGATAAAATAGTGCTTACAATTAATATATTTTCGATTTTTGAAATGCTTTAACAACAAAAATTATATTTGAACAATTAGTCTAAATCGTCCAAAGTCCTCCTTTCCCTTCTCCTCGAAACTCTCAAACAAAGTATAATAAACCAATTTATCTTTGACTTTAAGATTGAACGACTAGGAAAAACTTAAGAAAAGCAATAATGAATAGACTTTCAAAGCTTAGAGCTGAGAAAATAGAACCTTCTAATTCCCTCATTTTGTACACTACAAATTCTAACAACATGGGAGAACACATTAATTCGTCTGTATCACCACACATGTATAATAAGTGTTCCTACAAAATTTTGTTCTAACTTTAAACAAGATCTTTAAAAATGGTAGGTGTGATTGATCCTCTTAAATTAATCTATTGCAACATCAAATACCAATATTTCAACCAAAAAAATTAGTTCAGTGCATGCTGGCTCACATAAGGTAATTAACATAATTTGCAAAAGATTATGTTGGGATATATAATAAATTTTATGGAGGTATTTTTTTTCACCATTGGTATCCAGCTCACTAGACCGACTAATCTAATTCGGGGGTTAATTTTGGCATCAAGTGATTTTAGCCTCTATGTAATCGTAGTTGTGGAAGATCAAACTGTAGTCCTCCTTATCATCTTCAGCGCCAATCACCACTAAATCAACTAAAGTTTTTTTGTTTTTTTAATTTATTTTAAGGTTGTTGTACTTTTTTGGAGTCTTCATGAACATTTTTTAATTTATTTTATTTACTGCGCTACTTCCTAGCACACATCATTGTTGTCCATACTGACCAATGCCTTAATTAGTTAAGAGTCTTCTTTACTTTATTTCCCATAGTTAGGGTGGTTTCTTGAGGATTCTTTAACATAGTCTAATGTAGTAAGACTTTGTAGAACTCGGCTGAAATGATAACTAGTTTGTCAAAGTAGTCGTGATATTTCATCTTCAAGTGAACAACAGAAGATACTAAGTCTAGTGTTGCAAAGAATTGTCTTCCTTTAATGCAACAAGAAACACTTTCGTAAGGCATCACCAAGAAAAACACGTTAACCATCCTTTTATCGCTTCATTCTCCAAAGAAACCTGGTAGTTCTTTAGTATCGTAAGGAAGAGTGATAGAGTCATTCAACGCTTGAACTTTCTTACCTTCATATGGTGTTAGGTTATCTTTTCCTAGCCCCGACTCGATGAACAAGTTGGCATACATGACATCAAACAGATTTTCTTCTTCAAAAAGAACCATTGAGATTGTGTGGTTAGCCACAGTTAGGGTCAAAACCAATGGAAGTGTAGCATTGGAAATCCCATCAAACTTTTCACTATCTCAGAGCCCTAGGATCGGTCTTGCTTTCTGCAGATTACCCTTTGTCGTTAGCGGTCTCAAGGTGTTCTATTTCATTTTATTCTTTTTGTTAGAACACAAATTGGTGTTTCTTATATCTCTATGTTTTGATGATAACTTTTTTATGGAATTTTGTATTAAGAAACTATACACTCTAAAATTTGTTCAAGTATTATTGTTTCAGGTATAAAATTGAAAACTCTTAAAGAAGCAAAATACATAAGTACAAGAAACTATGCAAGGCTCTGAAGCATCAGATGCAAGACTATCAGAAGATTCTGAAGCTCTACCAGAAGGATCTGAAGCAGAAGCTGCAGAATGATCTGAAGCGTTAATGAAAGAAGTGTACAAAAGTTGAAAGCTTTGATCTAATTAGACTCTGAAGTTCTTTTCAATGCAAGATCAGAGGCTTTGATAATCAGAATCTTATCATTAATATTCACGCTCTTAGCACATACTACTGCATACTCTGATGAAGACTCTGATCAAGATTGAGACTCTGATATATTAAGATCTGATCATCTATCAAGGCCCTAAACATCTAAATCATTTTAGCTCTAATCATCTTAAAGTATTTCATACCTTTAAGCTTGCTACAAGTTCTGAAGTGCAGATTATGAAGACTTCATCCTGAAGGAAGCTTGTTGAAGAAGCTGTAAACTTGATTGGACGTGGTGCTACTTCCAAAGTAACCAACGGCTATTTTGTCCAAAGAAGTGACGTGGTGCAAATCCCAAGGCTTCTACAACCATACCTTTCCTGCAGAAAGCATATCTCTGCCCATACTTTTTGGTAATGAAAAGTCTTATAATCTAATATTTTATACAGCTGCACATCACTCAAAGCAAATTGAAAAAGCTATAAAAGGAGAACTTCTACAACATTTTGAAGCTGCTAATTTCCTGCTCATCACTTGCTCATTGCTAGTTCACTCAGAAAGAAATACACGCTTGATTCATCAAAGTGAAAATCTCACAAAGATCTTATTCATTTGATCTCTCATAAAACTTTATAGTTTTTGTTGTACTTAATCTTAAGTGTAAATATCACAGTTGTGGTACAGCTTATTAGAAGCATTCAAACACTTGTTAGTTTACATTAATTTGTAAGAAGTTCCTTAAGAAGACCAAGGTCTGGTCAGTAGTTCTTGAGAAGACTAAGACAGTTGTTCTTAGTGCTTACTATTGTAATCAGTTGATTAATAGTGGATTAAGTCCTTGTGGAGAAAGGCAAATCATCTTTGATAAGGTGGACTGGAGTAGTTGAGTTCAACGAACCAGGATAAAAATCTTGAGTTGTTTTTATTGCCATATTTCTTAAAACTCTTATTCAGTGGGCTGATATCTTTACAAAACCCCTTGGGGAATTATCAATTTAAACTTTGTGGATACAAATCATCAGTGGGCTGATATCTTTACAAAACCCCTTGCTGAAGATAGATTTAAATTTATTCTGAAAAATATAAGTATGGACTTCTGTCCAGAATAAAATATTCATCAGATGAAATTTTTTCAGATGATAAATGTCTAAACTCTGAAGTATTTCTTCTTTTCAATTCTGTGTTTATTTATTTGTGTGTAAATCTGAACTAACAAGGCTCAGAGGATCTGAATGTTGCCTAACGTTTCATTTCTCAAAGAGTTTCAGAGGCACATGCAAGAAAACACGTGTAGCTCAGAATCTGGAAAGGTAGAGTGCACCATACTGAATTGACGTTTGAGGTATTGCTTTGAAAATCCAAAATCTCTTGATTTTCCCCCCTTCTGTCAGAATTTTAAATGCTTGATATGATTTTATTCCTTGCATTAATTGCTTGATATGATTATGTTTCACTTCATTCAATGCTTATGTGTACGCGTGAGATCTTGTGTCCTTTTGCATGCCCTAAATTGCTCTATAAATTCTCACAACACTTCACAAATCACACTTTACACTCTTTTCACTTCTTATATGCATTTCTGTCTTCTCTATTGTTTCCACCTCATTTCAAAACCCAAAACCTCTCGTAAACCTAGACACATCTCAAGAACATCAATGGCTTCATCATCTTCAACATCTGCTCAGATGCAAACCTCAACTGCTGCTGCATCTTCTCCAAATGTTGCTGCTTCATCTCAAACTGCTGTTATGTACAAGGCCCCTGTGAGAACTCTTCTCACTCCAATCAAAGATCTTGAGGTTCTGTGTGAGAACTTTGTGGATTTTGAATCCATTAAAGAAAATGGTTTTGATCTCTACCCAACCATCAAAACTCAGAACTGGGAAAAGTATTTTTGACAGGATGATGGGTCCTGTTTATCCAACCTTGGTGAAGGAATTCTGGATACACGCTCAAGTTTGCGCTAAGTTCATTCATTCTTCTGTTCTTGGGAAGGAAATTGTTATCACTGAGAAGTTAATCAGACAACTACTTGAGTATAAGGAAACTGATGGAATCACAAGTATGACTACTGATCGTGTGGATTTGGCTGACTTTTTTCAAGAAGTTTGTGTTTCTGGGGAACCATCCAACAAGGTCAGAGATCTGAAGCCTGTTTACAGAATCTAGGCTAAGATTTTCATGAGTTCTATCTTTCATAGGAAATCTTCTAACTCACCAGATTATGTCAACTCAGAACAAATGTACTTCATGTTCTGTATGAGTAAAGGCAAGAAGGTGGATCTGCCTTATCTTCTGTTCAGTCATCTTCTGAACCATATCAAGGAAGCAAGAGAAGAAGTAAGGGTTAAAGCTGGAAAGATCAGAAATTGGATCCCTATGGGAAGACTGATATTAGACATTCTAACAGAGAATGGTCTTGTGAAGCATCTGACTGATGCTGGAGTGACAGATGATCTATCTTATGTTGTAGGATCTGTTATCAATGGGAACACTCTGAAAAGAATGAAGGTCATTTCAGAGCTTGTTGGAAAACCCAAGAAATTTAACTCTGAAGAAGTCAGCAGAAGGAGAATTCCTTTAGCAGATTTCCCTATGTTCAGTGCTGATGAACCTAGGAACATCATTCTGACATTCATTGCTGATTGTTTGAAGAATGGTATCCCTCTGCCTGCTAACATAGTTCAGAAGGAAGGAGAAGTTCTGCCAAATCTTCTGAGAGAAAGGCACAAGAAGAGGAAAGCTGAGGAAGGATCTGTTGCACAGCCCAAGAGGAAAGCCTCTGATGCTGCTGACAAACCTGAGAAGGACAAGAAGCAGAAGGAAAATCCTCCAGAAGCTACCATGGAAGAAATTAGAGAAACAATTCAACAAGTATTAACATTTGTCCCAAACCATTTGTACCTTCACCCTCACCTTCACCTCCACCATCTCCTCCTCAACCATATGAACCTCAATCATCTGCACCCACTTCATCTCCTCACATACATTCTCAACCATCTTCTGTTCAACAACCATCTGAACCCCCTCAACAGAAATCTTCTGAACAACAACCCCCTCAACAAACACAATCTGAACCACAACAACAACCATCTTCTGAACCACAAAAACAATCTGAACCACTCTCTTCTACTCAACCACCAGAAGAACCAACCATCCCAAATCCTGAACCATCTGTCCCACAATCTTCTGAAGACATTCTGGACGTGCAACCCATTGCAACCATGTATGTCCTCTCTTCCACTTCATGCCATTCAACTGAATCATCTGATTCTGATGAATCTGAAGTCCCCTCACCAACTAGCTTACAAATTCTTGATCCTTATAAACCACTACCATCTGACCTACCTGCTTCTGACCACCCTCTTCGCTTCAAATTCAACTTCACAGATTTTATAACACCCTCATCTGATGTTGTTACATCAACACCATCTGATGGTGACACCTCCACTCCTCAACTCACCATACCACAAACATCCATACCACAACCATCTGAACCACAACCATCCATACCCCAACCATCTGAACAACCACCATCTGAACAACCATCATCTGATCACACACCTCCTGAACCATCACAAAAAGTCACCATAGAAGACTTTCTGAACCCCAAACCCAGATCAGATGTTTCTACTCTGTTCAAAAATTTCAAGAAGGAAATACATATGAGGATTGCTTCTGTGGAGAAAGAGTGCATGGCAAGTATGGATCCTGCTGAATCTGAAGCTTCTTGGAACAAATTCATCTCTAAGTTCAACTCTGTTGCATCTGATATCAGAACACTTTGTGCTGATGATGCAAAGGCAAAGTTTGCTGAAATGATCAGACAGACTCTGCTAAGCATTATCACAACCTCAGTGCTTCTTCTGGAAGATGCTCCTGCTGAAGATTCTGCAATGATAGAAGATACTCCTGCATCTGACATGGAGATTGATCATCCTATGGCAACTACATCTGCTTCTGAACCTTCTGCATCTGAGATGAAGACTGAGACTCCGGATGTTGTCCAAGAAGTCAAGGAAATCAGATCATGGATGATAAAACAGGAACAGACTACTGAAGAGATCAAGACTTGGATGGCCAAGCAAGAAGAGTCCACTGCCAAGATTACTGATCTTCTGACCCTGATTGCTTCTCGCCAGCCCTAGTTTTCTTTTCCATGTTTTTGCATTCTTGTTTTGCACTTGTTTTCTGTTGCTCTATTTTCTGTCATCTGTTGTATGAACATCTTATGTTTTTTTGTGCTATTTGGATCTGAATGAATCTGGCTGTTATATTTTTCACCTATGTGTTGTGTTTTTCTCTTCTTCTGTTATCTTTTCTGTCTTTAAAATTCTTTTTGATTATGACAAAAAGGGGGAGAAAGAGAATTTGATTGTTCAATCTATAAGCAATACTAAAATGAAATTCAGACATTGTTAAATCTAACATTGAATCTTAAGACTTTCAGATCTTACTATTTCATCTGACAAAAATGATCTGAAGTTACCCTGAGAACTACCCAACCAGGCTCTGATCTTTGAAGCAAATTTGACTCTGATTCTGGAAGATACATCAGACTCTAGTTCGGGAAAGCATCGAAACTCTGATTCTTTCTCTCAACAAGGATTTCTACCAGGTTCTGAAATATACTCAAGCAAAAAAAGGGAAGTGTCCTCTTCTATTAGAGCATTCATTTCAGGGGGATTCTTAATCTCAGGGGGAGTTATATATTTTATTTCTCTTTATTGAACAAAATTCTCTATGTTTTCTCATCATCAAAAAGGGGGAGATTGTTAGAACACAGATTGGTGTTTCTTATATCTCTATGTTTTGATGATAACTTTTATGGAATTTTGTATTAAGAAAATATACACTCTAAAATTTGTTCAAGTATTATTGTTTCAGGTATAATATTGAAAACTCTTAAAGAAGAAAAATACATAAGTACAAGAAACTATGCAAGGCCCTGAAGCATCAGATGCAAGACTATCAGAAGATTCTGAAGTGCTGCCAGAAGGATCTGAAGCAGAAGCTGCAGAATGATCTGAAGCGTTAATGAAAGAAGTGTACAAAAGTTGAAAGCTTTGATCTAATTAGACTCTGAAGTTCTTTTCAATGCAAGATCAGAGGCTTTGATAATCAGACTCTTATCATTAATATTCACGCTCTTAGCACATACTGCTGCATACTCTGATGAAGACTCTAATATATTAAGATCTGATCATCTATCAAGGCCCTAAACATCTAAATCATTTTAGCTCTGATCATCTTAAAGTATTTCATACCTTTAAGCTTGCTACAAGTTTTGAATTGCAGATTATGAAGACTTCATCCTGAAGGAAGCTTGTTGAAGAAGCTGTAAACTTGATTGGACGTGGTGCTACTTCCAAAGTAACCAACGGCTATTTTGTCCAAAGAAGTGACGTGGTGCAAATCCCAAGGCTTCTACAACCATACCTTTCCTGCAGAAAGCATATCTCTGCCCATACGTTTTGGTAATGAAAAGTCTTATAATCTAATATTATATACAGTTGCACATCACTCAAAGCAAATTGAAAAAGCTATAAAAGGAGAACTTCTACAACATTTTGAAGCTGCTAATTTCCTGCTCATCACTTGCTCATTGCTAGTTCACTCAGAAAGAAATACACGCTTGATTCATCAAAGTGAAAATCTCACAAAGATCTTATTCATTTGATCTCTCATAAAACTGTATAGTTTTTGTTGTAGTTAATCTTAAGTGTAAATATCACAGTTGTGATACAGCTTATTAGAAGCATTCAAACACTTGTTAGTTTATATTAATTTGTAAGAAGTTCCTTAAGAAGACCAAGGTCTGGTCAGTAGTTCTTGAGAAGACTAAGACAATTGTTCTTAGTGCTTACTATTATAATCAGTTGATTAATAATGGATTAAGTCCTTGTGGATAAATGCAAATCATCTTTGATAAGGTGGATTGGAGTAGTTGAGTTCAACGAACCAGGATAAAAATCTTGAGTTGTTTTTATTGCCATATTTCTTAAAACTCTTATTCAACCCCCCCCCCCCCCCCTTCTAAGTGTTTTTCTCACCTTCACTTTTTTGTTGAATTATCCTCCATCAATTGAAAAAGCAATGAGGTTTCTTTGCGGTTTCAAGGTCGACGTAGGGATGATGACTCTAATAGCTCAATTAGAGATCACCAACGCTAATAAAGGGAGGTTGTTGCTGATGAGACATGTCTTTTAAAATAAGAAGAATTTGATGTGAAATTTCATGAAAATTAAAAGTATATTCCCAATGACATCGCCATTGTTCCATGGTGAAACTAGAATTGAATGATATGGAATGCGTGAGTTCTTCCGATACTGTAAGGAGATTCTCTACTGCGATAAAAATGGATAAACCAGCAAGATTAACACTCCAACGATCAAGTCAGTAAAGTCAGTGAGATGTAGTTTGTAAGAATGAATATGATTATGGCGTGTGGCATGACTTATATATGCCAGATAGTTAAAAATGTCTTTATTCAACCTGATATGTGATGTGATGAGTCATCTCATTAGATCTAACAATAGTCTATGCATAAGTAGCTAGATTAGGTGTATGACTCTTTGGTGAAGTTCCACTTGTAATATTTTCTTGAGATAACACTTCTAGTTAGGGTATGACCTTTGGACAAAATGAAACAAAATTATGTTTATACTCAATAGAAATACAAAAATATTTGAATGGTTACCCACCAATAGATTCAAATTCCCCTTAAAACATAATATCAAGTTAAATATTAAAATATTTAATTTTTTTATACAGAATTTTATATAATGACAATGATTCAAATTCTTAAAAGAAAATATAAAATCATGTTTAGTTCCTAAAAAAATTAATCTATAATATTCCTTTAAAATATTTATTTGTTGAACTGGAAAAAGGCCCAAAAATCCAAGCCTCGAACCAATGTCAATCTGCTATAAATGACCCAAGATATAAAGGCCATCACTCGAGAAACTAAAGGTACACTTTTTGATCTCCACCTTTTACTACACACATCTTAAATACTGAACTAACATGAATGTTGGAATGTTAACCTTGCAAGTCCACATTTGCACCGTCGTATTGAAGATCAGCGCAGCCAGTTCATGATCCCACACCATCAACGTACACCTAATTCTAATTTTGGGACGAGACAAATATCATTGTAGTCCATCAAATGACTTCGTTGTCGGGGAATTGCATCGTTATACTTTTACATTGCAATAATTTAAATTTTTCTAAGAATTTTATATTGTATTTTTGCATATATTTCGTTTATTTATATGCACTTGCTTGTAATCTTGGGTATATCACGTGGTTTGTTTACGTATGTGAAGTAAAACTCTAAAACTTTGTTTGAGAGACAAATATCATTGTAGTCCATCAAATGGCTTCGTTGTCGGGGAATTGCATCGTTATACTTTTACATTGCAATAATTTAAATTTTTCTAAGAATTCTATATTGTATTTTTGCATATATTTCGTTTATTTATATGCACTTGCTTGTAATCTTGGGTATATCACGTGGTTTGTTTACGTATGTGAAGTAAAACTCTAAGACTTTGTTTGAGAGTTTGGAGGATATGAGAAATGAGGACTTCGAAATGATTTTTTTTAATATAGAGAAATCTTTAACATTTTTTGAAAAAAAAATATTTTGTTTGGAATGATAAAATAGTGTATAGCCTTAATATATTTTCGATATTTGAAATACTTTAACAATAAAAATTATATTCGAACAATTTGTCTAAATCCTCCAAAGTCCTCCCATCCCTTCTCCTTGAAACTCTCAAACAAAATCTAATAAACTAATTTATCTTTGACTTTTAGATTGAACGATAAGGAAAAACTTAAGAAAAACAATAAGGAATAGACTTTCAAAGCTTAGAGCATAGCAAACAGAATATTTCAACTTCCTCATTTTAGACATTACAAATTCTAACATGAAAGAACACATTAATTTGTTTGTACCGCCACACATGTATAATAAGTGTTCCTACAAAAATTTGTTCTAACTTTAAATAAGATCTTTAAAAATAGTAGGTGTGATTGATCCTCTTAAGTTATCGATTGCAACATCACATACCAAAATTTTAACCAAAAAAATCAGTCCATACAGGCTAGCTCACATAAGGTAATTAACATAATTTGCAAAATATTATGCTATGAGATATAATAAATTTTTTGGAGGCAGTTTTTTTCCACAATCAGTATCCGACTCATTGGAGCGACTAATCTGATTCGGGGTTAATTTTTGCATCAAGTGATTCTAGCCTCTTTATAACTGTAGTTGGGAAAAATGAAACTGTAGTCCTCCTTATCAAATTTAGCCACAATCAGCGCTGAATCAACTAACCTTTTTTTTTTGTTTTTAATTTTAAAATTGTTGTACAATGAACATTTTTTCTATTGTATTTAGATTATCCTAGACACACATATTAGGCTTAATGCTATTTTTATAAATATTTTAAACTCTTAAAAGAACTTGACAAACGACATTTTGTAAAAAAAAAAAATGCAAAACACAAGTAAATTTAATTAACCAAAAATAATAAAAATATAATAAGTTCATCAGCGGTTGCTTAATAATAAGAGTTTGATCTTATTTGATATTTTGACATCAATCGACAAAATTCAAATTTTATTAAAAATGATTCTTAAATATCATTAGTGTTAGTTTTTCTAAAATAAAAATAACAAAAAATTAAATAAATTTATTAGGAAATCAAATGATAAAAACTATTTTATAGATAGTAAATCCATAAGGAATGCAATTGTTTGATAATTTCAATTTAAAATATAAATTAATCTAATAAAGACATAGATGATCATACTAACTTTTTTCATTGGGCAGACGGACATCAAGGATAACATAATATTATTTCTTAATAAAAATAAATTTTTATCAAAACCACTTGAAAATAAACTTCTAGAAAGGTTGGAGTGTGTTAAATAAATGTTATAAGGTGCAAAAAGCAATTTTCGTATGTTAGCAGATTTAGCAAACAAGAGGCCGATGCATTGGCCCGTTAAAATTGAACAAGTGTATTTGAACAATCAAAAGAAAGGAAATAAAATTGAAAACGCTAGAAGGAGGGGTTGAACCTCCGACCTTGTGGTTAACAGCCACACGCTCTAACCAACTGAGCTATTCCAGCTTCGTTGATTCGTTTCTAGCAAAATAACATTTTTTAAATTGTATTTTATATTCTGATTTAACACATCATAGGCAATATTCTTATCCTGTCTAGAGCAAATTTGTGTCATGCAATTGTTATCAACATTTTTTTCTTTCTGTTCTACGAACAATAATTAATAAGCGATTGTATTGGGAAATTTAATATTATGGTATACATTTTTTTATTAAATACATGAATCGTGAAATTATTATCAAATGTAGTTCTGAATTGAGGCTCTTCAAGAAAAGTTTACAAATATTTCTTTAAAATTAATGGCTTTAACCACAATAATTTCTAACAAAAGAACTAAATAAACAAAAATAGTCTCTATTAGAGGGACTAATATGCTTTGATTTTTCATTTTAATTTTAAAGGATTATTATAGACTTATTTATTTTAAGAGCTAAACCGAATTTCATATATTTTTTAAAGAATTTAAATGAGTGTTTATACAAAGCCTTTATTTAAAAAGTCAAATATTTTACTATTTAATTTGATATTATGTTTTTAAGGTGAATTTGAGTATATTGGTGGATGTCAATGTAAATTTATTGTGGTTGGAAGATTTTAGTAATATGTTCAAATTTAAATTTACCATTTAAATATTTTGGTATTTCTTTAAAATATGACCGATTAATAGCAAATATGACTTTAGGTTTTTGAGTCTTGTCTAAGTTGGTTTTAAGAGATCTAACTTTCTTTTGCCAAATATGACAAGTTTCACAACCCCAATTTAACCAAGTACTTTTGTCCTCCTCAATTCCAACTTTTATTGCTTCTACCATATAGTTCTTAAGAGCTTATAATTCTTTTTCGGAATCGGAAATCTTTTTCTCTAAGTGTGAAAAAATTTGCTTATTTGAAGCTAAGCGTTTAAAAGCTTCTTTATCCTCATGATGTAAACTATCAAAAGCCTTTTGCAATTTCAAATGAGACATTTTATCAGAGTGGTCATATTTAGAGTGTCTTACCTCTTTCTTCTTCCTTTGATGAGTCGTGAGACAAAGGTTGACAGATTCATCTTCATCACTTGAGCTATCTTCACTAGAGGACTCGCTATCACTTTCCCAAGCAAAGTATGCCCTTCTAGGTTTTCTCGATTTCTTTTGTTGACGATTTTTCTCCTTTCCTTTGTCTTTCTTTATCAATGGACAATTCGGCTTATAATGACCGGTCTGTCCATAATTGTAACATGACCCTTTTGATTTTCCATTCTTGTTATCTTCATTTTTAGAGGACTTTGATTGTCGTTGAAAATTGATGAGATTCTTGTCCGAGTGTTGAATACCATTTTTCCAGACATATCTATTATATCTTCTCACAAACAGTCACATATCTTCTCTCGTATCTTCATCATCATCATCATTAGATTCACTTCCACTTTTCTCTTGTATTGAGGACTTTGAGCTAGAAGCCTTAAGAGCAATAGATTTCTTGTCCGTGTCTTTCACCTTCTCTTTCTTTTCTCTTTTCTCATGTTTTTCAAGACTAATGAGCACTTGCTCATGTTCATCAAGCTTACCAAATAAAGTTGTGATGTCCAATGTAGTGAGATCATTGGCTTCCTTGATCATCGTGACCTTTGGTTGTCATTCCCTATTAAGACATCTTAAAATTTTATTAGTAGCAACTTCATTGGAAACGGGTTTTCCAAGTGTATTTAATCGATTGATTACATGAGCAAATCTCTTTTTCATTTCAGCACTAGTTTCACCTTGCTTCATGTGAAAATGATCAAACTCTTGTGTCAAAGTATTGATTCGAGCTAGTTTGACATCATTAGTTCCCTCATGGGCAACTTGCAATGCGTCTCACATAGCTTTAGCAGTAGTACAATTGGAAACTCTATGATATTCATCAACTCCCAAAGAAGATATTAGAATATTTCTACCTTTCCAATCGTAACTGTACTTTTTCTCATCTTCGTTCCATTGTGCTTTCGGCTTAGGCACAACAACATTATTCACATCAGTCATGGTTATTTCCATATGACCATTTTGAATAACATTCTATACCTTTCTATCAATGGAATTGATATGCACACACATATAATCTTTTCAATAGCTATAGTTCTCACCTGTAAAAACTGGTGCTTTATCGTAAGCCCATTTTGGTTCGTTAGCCATTTTCTAAAAAGTTATATGCAAAGCACTAGATGAACTGATGCTCGTGATACCACTTGTTATACAACGACAATGATCTAGAAGGGGAGTTGAATAGATCACTAATTTATTACAAGAGTCGGCGCATAAAAATTGGTTTTAAAAATTTGTGCGAAAGTGACCGAGAAACAAGTCATCTAAACGAACCGTTATCGAAAAGATCGGATATGCGACAAACCTAATGGAACAACAAATCCAATGAGAAACAAAATCAATAGTTTGATGATTAATCAATACATATATTAGCACTTTAGCTTGTCCAATTTCTAATGACTTATAAAGTGTAAATTTAATTTGACTATGTAACAAACAGTTTGTGTGCGATCAATTCGTCGAAAACTTGGTGTGAAAAACACCCCAAGTATTGTTTCCTATGCAAGGTAAGTGAAATTTTTTTACAATTACAATCCAAGTGATTGTAATGAGTTTTCAAACCATATTTTCAGCACTACACTACAGCAGAATTTTATCGATCAATTGATATTACACAAACGTTAACAATTCAAAATAAAGAGATAGAGAAAGAGAGAACAACACCAAATTTGTTCAGGTAGTTCCCCCCTCGCTTAGGGTACGTCTTCCCCTAAAACTAGAATTGAGATATGTATTATCTTGTTGCAAAATTTTATACAAGAGAATCAATAGTCACCACACACTCAAACCTAGTTGTTGATGTTAATACTATGTCTTCTCTCCCCTTGATTCAAGATGAATCAAGTGCCTCGAACATGTTGAATCAACCTCCAGTTACCGCTACTTGTCTGAACAACCCCGCCGACCTTCAAACTTTTCACTCGTCTGATTTCGATCACACACCGTTCGAACCCAAATCTTCCTTACACAATCCTTCGATTAATGCTATTTGATTAAATGAACCCACTGTTCTTCAATCCCCTTCGTTCGGCTGAATTTGTGAAGCAGAGACTTGTGCAAAACCCGCCCCAAATCCTCAAGATCTTGGAGGACAAAACCCTAACGATTTTATTCAAGAAAAATCCACCGAAATCTCAACCCAAACGAGATACACAATCCTACGTTTGGACGTTATCACCTTAATGAGACTATATATATATATATATATATATATATATATATATATATATATATATATATATATATATATATATATATATATATATATATATATATATATATATATATATATATATATATATATATATATATATATATATATATATATATATATATATATATATATATATATATATATATATATATATATATATATATATATATATATATATATATATATATATATATATATATATATATATATGTGTGTGTGTGTGTGTGTGTGTGTGTGTGTGTGTGTGTGTGTACATAGCATATTAGAAAAATAGTCACAAGTCACCGAACCGTCGACCTGAGCACACCCGAATGCAAAACTATGCAAAAAAAATTAAGCTATTCGTCGACCAAAATAGGGCCATGCGTCGACTCAAGCTTTCTTCAAAATGACAAATTTAAATGATTATAGTATGAGTCGACCAAAGGGTCGACGCGAGCAGATCTGAGAGCAAAAGATTGAAAGTCAACTTTTATGAGTCGACCTGAGCAGGGCTTTGAGTCGACTCAAACACCCGAAACTTTTATAAGTCGACTTGAGCAGGGCTTTGAGTCAACTCAAACACCCGAAACTTCCAAAAACGAGTTTTTGCTCATATTTTGGTCCACCTAAGCCATTTTGTGCAGACCTAAGTTTCCTAACATGATCAATTGCACATAAAACATATGAGATGATACTATATGTATAGACACATAACTTTAGAATATTTTGTACATTGTAAATCGTGAATGCAAGCTATGACACGATGATACCGTCCAAATTACAAAGTACGAGCTAATACACGTTTTGACATCATTAAAATAAGGACTAAGACATCTTGCCCTCACATACTCCCCCTTTTTGATGATGGCAAAACAATTGCAAAATATTCAACTTATCCAGTAATTTAAGAATCATCCTCCCCCTGATTTTGTGCCTTCTCCCGAAAGAAAATCTAATCTATCTTTGTGACATGAAGTGCGACTTTTCTTGCATTCTCTTCTCCCTAATTCTAATGACTTTCTATTTAGGTCTCCCACTAAATATGAGAACCCACTCACTTTTTTCAACCATTAACGCCTAGTGATCAACCTCAATAACAAGTATGTTTATTGTTGAATTTACAAATAAACTAAGACAAGCCAACAACTACGCGAAGTTACTAAAACATAAAGTGGTGTACACAAATAGATCCAATACTAATATACCATTAACATGGAATACAAGAAACACTTTGTTCTCAAGCTCATATACTTAGTGTCTTGGAAAAAATCTTTACAACTCAACAAACAAACCAAACTCTACGCCTTAATATATGAAAGGAAGCACAAGAGTGGTGCACAAAGATAACACAGGCAAAGACTCAAAAGATAAACCCTAACAGGTATCTTTAAAACGTGTACACCTCAAAATTGAGGTTTAAGTCTCCTTAAATAAGAATGCAATTATGGGTTTTTCTCCTTGAAATTCATGAAGGCTTGGATCATATCAGTGATATTGGAATATATAAGAAGCGTTAGTCGAGTAAAGATTACGCATAAGAGTTTGGAATTAAGAAGTATACAAGTCAAGATCCTGATAGGAGATTTTATAATTCTCAACATTATTGTGGATTGGTGATTGTATAAACTCTTACAAATATTTTTAAATAAAAAGGAACAATGCAGGTTCCAATGGGAATATACAACTGAATCTTGGTGTCATCTCTCTCCTTACTCTTGCATTTAATTTTTGTAGGATTTTCATTCTTAGGTATTTCAATTCTAGTCTAGTTTATCGTTTATTCAGTTGATAGCGATTTATTGTGTAAGATTGGATTTTGTTAGAATTAATACCTAATCGAGCTGAATTGGTGATTAAATTTTGAGAAACAATTGATGTTAGAATTCATTGATATTGAATCCTTATATAACCACACCTTGTGGAATATACAACTGAATTAATTGGATACCTTGTGTATCATCACAAAACCATATGTGGTGTTTATGAATTGATTTAGTGGTAAGGTGACCAAGTTTCAATAAACGTATGATTTTCATATTTTTTTTCTTCAAGCCTTCTACTCGTATCTTTTGAAAAACTCTAGTAGTCTTTTTGAAAAAGCAATTGAATTTTTAATAAGGGTTTATTCACCCCCCCCCTCTAGACCGTTTTTCTAATTCCCTATTCACACCCAACAATTGCCATTAAGAGTTAGTCATTTGATTGTGTCTAATCAACATCCAAAAGTTGTGAATATGGCAGACGATGACAATCTTAAGGGAGCGTATAATATATAACATGTTTTCAAAGGTAAAAATTATACTTATTGGAAAGCAAACATGTATGTACACTTATTATTAGTTGAAAAAAATCTGTGATATGCCATCACCAATGGACCATTTATTCCCAAGGGTGATATTAAACTACCTAAGGATTGGACGGATGATGAGACAAAAAAGGCTTTATATGATTTGAGAGCAAGGAACAAACTTATCTCCTCTTTTAGTGCGAAAGTGTTCTACTCAATTTCACATCATACGAGTGCTAAAAGTTTGTGTGACGCTCTCCGAACTCTCTTTGAAGGAACAAATGACATCAAGAATTCTAAAATCAATATGTTGATAGAGGAGTTTAAACTATTTTGTATGGAACCTGGAGAATCTGCGGATTCCGTGCAAGTTAGATTCATCTATTTAATCAACAAATTACACAACTTAGGTAAAACCTTTTCTAACAAATATTGTACTAACAAAAAAATTAAGATTTATGTGCAGGGACTAGCAACCAAAGGGTACCACTATTAAAGAATCTAATGATCTTAATACTTTGGATATTACAAAACTGTTTGGAAAGTTAGTCGAGCATGAGAATTAGCTAAAATGACTCGTTGATAGAGAAGTAAATTCAAAAAAGAAATGGAAAGGAAATGAAGAGAAACATGATCTTTGTTTAAAAGCTTCGTCATCTAAAAGGGAGAATTCAAAGGAAGAAAGTGACAACTCTGGTGAAGAATATTCTAAAAAGGAAGATATGTGCTTATTTGTTATATGCTACAATAGATACTTAAAGAGAAACAAGCCCAAGCATAGAAATAAAGGACTAATGAATTTCAAAAATACTCACCCACCTAAGAAAGAACACAAGAAAAGGTTGATGATATTACGTGTTACAAGTGTGGAAAATCAGGACATTTTAGAACCACTTGTCCTAGTCTCACCAAACATCATAAAAAGAAAGATAAGGAATTTTACAAGATGAAAGGAAACATCTCTAAAGGTCGTAGAGCCTCGCATGGGAAGAAGAGGATGAGAGCTCTTCCTCTGATTCTTGTTCAAGTTCGGATGACGAGAGTGCCAATAATGTTTGACGGCACGCAAGAAAGGTGAAACTTTAAAGGTATATAATTTTGATTCCGATAATGAGTATTCTTATAATGAATTGTCTAAAGATTTCAATGATATGTATGTTGATTCCATAAATTATTGTAAGATTTCTCTCCAAAAAGAAATGTTTTTAAAACTTGAAGAGGAGACAAATAATCTTAATTGCGCTTTGGAAACTCTTAATGAATCACATACATCTCCAGTTGATGAGCGTTATAATGTTTCGAATACTATAGTTGAAAAGATGGAAATAGTGGAATGTGTTAAGTGTCGAATTTTAAAACTTGAAATTGAAAATCTTAAAGGACAACTAACACATGATACTTCACTATCTTGTACCTGTTCTAGTTCTTCAAGTGAAAGAGGTAAGATTTTTAAGAAAACCCCTCATGTCACTAAAATAAATAGAAGAAACATTTTATCTAAAGTTATTTGCCATTATTGTGGTGATAGGGGTCACATTAGGCCTCTTTGTCATGTTAGGAACATTCAAGTTCCCAATGGTAAAATGACATGGGTTCCTAAGTACACCTTAACTAACCCTAAAGGACCCACTAGTTTGGGACCTAAATCACCTATTTGATTATCATAAGGAAGCCTTGCCTCCGTGAAAAGATTATGTTTTCTAGATACTGGATGGTCAAGACATATGACAGAAGATGATTCCATATTTATTAAATTCGATGAGAAGGAAAGCAGACACGTCATGTACGGAGACAATACAAAAGGTAAAATTATTGGTGAAGGTATTGCGGGAAATCCCTCCACAATTACCATTGAAAATGTGCCTTTGATCCAAGGGCTTAAACAAAAATTACTTAGCATTAGCCAATTATGTGACAAATGGTATTTTGTAGTTTATTGATACTCTTAGTTGTCTAATTGAGCATAAGGCAAGTAACAACCTAATGTTTAAGGGTTCTAGGATTGAGAATGTTTATATGTTTGATCAAGATGATGTGTCAATGCATGAGACTTAGTGCTTAATAGCCAAGGGTGAAGATTCTTGGTCTGGCACAGGCTCTTAACTCATGTGCATTTCAATTTATTGAATAAGATATCATCCAAGAATTTAGTAGCTGGAATTCCTAAAATAAAGTTTTTAAAAGACAAATTATGTGATGCTTGCCAATTGAGAAATAAAACGAGAGTTGTTAGAAAAACAAACAAAGCATAGAGAAAAAAGAGGAATACAATCACAACACAAAAACATAACATGGAAACTCTAAAACTGGAGAAAAAAACCACGGTCGTTGTCAATAGACAATAAGAGAATGACACTATGTAAAAATTGTTACAACATATAACTCAGGCCCCCAATACACTCCAAACTCAGGCCCCCAATACACTCACACACTCCAAAACAAATATCTAACTACATCTCACAACACTCTAATACAAGAGTTTAAGAGAACAAAGAAAGTCAAATATAAGTTTAAAGTCTAAAACTGGAGAAAACATATAATACAATAAGAGATGTGGGAACTCTAAAACTGGAGAAAAAAACCATGGTCGTTGTCAATAGACAATAAGAGAATGACACTATGTAAAAATTATTACAACATATAATACACCCTTAACTAACTCAGGCCCCCAATACACTCACACACTCCAAAACAAATATCTAACTACATCTCACAACACTCTAATACAAGAGTTTAAGAGAACAAAGAAAGTCAAATATAAGTTTAAAGTGCTTTTGACTGGTACATCTTAGAATGAAGAACTTGAATCCTATATATAGCCTTGGACTCCCTCTTTGTAACACCCCCTTCTATACCCCCAAATAAACAATTAAATCATATAAGCACATAATAAATTTCATCAAAGTAAATTAAAATATGGTATAAAGGAAGTATGTCACATCATTCACCAAAATAACATACAACACCTGCCCAATAAAAGACATGCAACAGTGGGGTAGTTCAACAGAGGAGCTTGGTCCTACACCCACATCTTCTATATCTAGAATTTAAAAGGGAAGATTAAAACATTGAATTACTTAAGACATGTTATCATTTAGATACATAATTCAGTTTGGTTCACAATATCATTCATGTTTACAAAACATTACCATCAGATACATACACAAATGTATCCCAAAAGAATACTATACAATCCTAACTACCCGGTGCTACATATCAGAGCATAACCGACCAAAAAGGATGAAGCTAAACTTCACAAAAGATCTCCAGCAACCTAATCTGCAATTCCTCATAGAGCATTATGAAACATTAGAAGGGTGAGAAATATTATCATAATAGTCAAAGCATATAATTATATATACATTTCACATTTCTCACCATAATTCATTCCAATCATTATATACATCACAACATAAGTGTAACAAACATGGATAATCACCAAACACATTTCATCATGCATACATCCATAATTCTCAATTCAATACTTCACATAAAGGTAAACTTTCATACAAAAATACACATTAATCATGTGACTCAATGCAACTCAATGCAACTCATGCCATGTGGTACCAACACTTGTTATCATTTTTCAGTTTTTACACTTAAATCGGGTCCACCCTTCTAGACCGATAACAACAAAAGCCCGTTCCCTAAGCTTTCAAACCCACCCTTCTAGGTTTGGGACAAGTCACCAGTCTCCACGAAACTAGCAAACATTGCCTCTTGACTAAATGATGCATATGCAATCAACCACCAATGCACTTAAGACCATCTCGCATCTTAATCCCATGTATCCACATAATTCATCACACAAGAATTATAACATGATTGCACACACAACATATTCTTATATCATCAATACATTCATCAAGCCATGCACACATATTCACAATGTTCTCATGCATTCTATTCATACAATCTCATACAAACAATATGTATTCATAATCAATTCCACAATCTAGGATTCACGCCATACGGCTACCCACATCATATATTTCACAGTATATAATTACTCATTTCCACCAAGGATTGAACACAATCGAACAAAGAAATCAACATGAAATGGAATCATAAGAAAACAAAATGTTGTCACGCTCGCTGGCTTGCTCACCTAGCGAGTCTCTAGCGAATGCTCGTTATCTGTTCGCCTAGCGAACCAGCTCGCGAAGGCAAACAGAAGCTACTGACTTCGCTCGCCACCTACATCGCTGCAGCGAGTCCCTAGCGAATCCTTCGCCACCACACTCGCTACCAGCAAACCAGATTAAATGCATTATGCCCAAGTCTGGGACCTCTCGCTAAGTATTCGCTCAGCGAGTTGCTAGCGAATGTTTGCGACTCGTTTGCCTAGCGAAGGTGCTAGCGAATGTCTGCGAACTCAGAAAATTCCCACTGTCATCAAGTCGTCAACTCTTCACAAAACCTACCGATTCTCACCAAACCAGTTCCATAGTCTTAGTATAACCTCCCTCGACTAAATTATATCACTTATTTTCAGTTTCTACCGTTAAAACTCGGTTTCTATCGATTAAATCCAATTTGCCCTAAAATGGAAGTTGTAGAAAAACAACCAACAATCTAACCCAAGCATACACAATCATATACATTGACTAGATAATGATATTTCACATCGTTACCTCGATTAATCTATGCTTGAGAGTTGTTCTTGAGCTTTTCCAACTTTTTCTTCTTCTCCTTCTCTTTCTCCTTCTTTCTCTATTTTTTTTCTCTTATGTTTCTATCCTTTTCCTTTCTCTCCACTTTTCCTTTATAAGTCTTTCCATTCTAATTCTCTCCAACATCTATTAATTCATTTAATTAATCATACATTAATCAAACAATCCTCTTAAATCATTTAATTAATATAAATAATTAATTAGTGAAAATTAGGCTGTTACAACTCTCCCCCACTTTAGGAATTTTCGTCCTCGAAAATGTTACCTGATTCGAACAACTCTGGATAAGACTCCCTCATCTGACTCTCCAGTTCCCAAGTCATACTTCTCCAGCCGGTCCTCCCCAAGCGACCTTCACCAAAGCAATCTCTTTGCCTCGAAGTTGCTTCAACTCTCGATCCTCTATCCGCATAGGTGATGTCTCCACTGTCATGTTATCCCTCACCTGCACATCATCTATTTGGACTACATGGGACGGATTCGCAATGTATTTTCTCAACTGAGATACATGGAACACGTCATGAAGATTAGCAAGTGACGGCGGCAAAGCGACACGATAGGCTACCTCCCCTATCTTCTGAAAAATCTGATAAGGACCAATAAAACGTGGTGTCAACTTACGTGACTTCAATGCCCTACCAACACCAGTCATAGGAGTAACTCAAAGAAACACATGATCTCCCTCTTGAAATTCAAGTGCCTTCCTCCTCTTGTCATGATAACTCTTCTCACGGCTCTGAGAAATCTTTATCTTCTCTTGAATCATCTTAATCTTATCGATAGTCTGCTGGACTATCTCGGGTCCAACAACAGAATTCTCTCCAGATTCATACCAACACAATGGCGTTCTACACCGTCTACCATACAATGCTTTGAATGGTGCCATTCCAATACTCGAATGAAAACTGTTGTTGTAAGTAAATTCAATCAAAGGTAAGTAGCTATCCCAAGCTCCTCTATTCTCCAACACACAAGTTCTCAAAAGATCCTCAAGTGACTGGATCGTCCTCTCAGTCTGACCATCGGTCTGCAGATGATAAGCTGAACTCAAAAGTAACTTCGTACCCAAAGCACTTTGTAAACTTTCCCAAAACATTGAAGTAAACCTCGGATCTCTATCTGACACAATGCTAGACAGAATTCCATGCAAACTGACAATCCTCTCAATGTACATATTTGCCAACCTGTCCAACGGGTAATCCATTCACATAGGAATAAAGTGAGCAGATTTGGTCAATCTATCCATAATAACCCAAATAGCTTCAAAGTTACTCGGCGTCCTTGGTAAACCAGAGACAAAATCCATAGAAATGCTATCCCATTTTCACTCAGGGATAAACAACGGTTTCATCAAACCTGACGGTTTCTGATGCTCAATCTTCGACTTCTGACAAGTCAAACAAGAATACACAAACTCAGCAATATCTTTCTTCATGCGAGGCCACCAAAATATTTTCCTCAAATCTTGATACATCTTAGCAGCACCTGGATGAATACTCAATCCACTATGATGTCCTTCTTCAAGAATACTCTTCTTCAACTCAACAACATCAGGAACACAAACTCGATCATGACACCTCATGATACCATTCTCATCAATCCGAAAATCACCACCTCGACCTTGATTGATCAAAGTCAACCGATCAACTAAACTTAAATCAGATTTTTGTCCTTCTCGAATCTCGTCCAAAATACCACTAGTAAGCTTTAACATACCCAGCTTAACTCCATAAGAAGTCTTCTCACACACCAAACTCAAATCACTAAATTGCTCAATCAATTCCAACTCTTTTACCATCATCATCGACATATGCAACGATTTCCTACTCAACGCGTCAGCTACCACGTTTGTTTTACCTTGATGGTAGTTCAAACCAAAATCAAAATCTTTCAGAAGTTCCAACCATCTCCTTTGCCTTGCATTCAATTCTTTCTGATCAAAAAGATACTTCAAACTCTTATGATCACTAAACACCTCAAATCTAGAACCAAACAAGTAATGCCTCCAAAGTTTCAGCACAAATACAACAGCGGCCAACTCTAAATCATGCGTTGGATAATTCTTCTCATGCACTCTGAGTTTCCTCGAAGCATAAGCTACAACTTGTTTATCTTGCATCAACACGCCTCCTAAACCCATCAAAGAAGCATCATAATACACAACAAACGGTTCTGTCGGATTTGGCAAGATCAAAACAGGAGTTGTCGTCAATCTTCGCTTAAGCTCTTGGAAACTTCCTTCACACTTCACATCCCACACAAAAGCTTGACTTTTCCTAGTTAACTGCGTCAACGGCAATGACAACTTGGAAAATCCCTCAATATATTTCCGATAATATCCCGCCAACCCAAAAAAACTTCTAATCTCAAAAACTGATTTCAGAGTCTCCCATTGTGATACCGCTTCAACCTTCGACGGATCAACTATAATGCCTCTACTCGAAATCACATGACCAAGGAAACTCACTTCCTTCAACCAAAATTCACACTTGGAAAGTTTAGCATACAAACGCTTCTCTTTCAATACGGATAACACAATCCTCAAATGCTCGGTATGTTCTTCTTCACTCTTCGAATAAATCAAAATATCATCAACGAACACCACCACAAACTTGTCCAAATAAGGATAGAAAATCCTATTAATGTACTCCATAAATACACCTGGTGCATTAGTCACACCAAATGGCATCACAGAATACTCATAGTGTCTATACCTCGTTCTAAAAGCAGTCTTCTGAATATCTCCAGCCTTCACGCGAATTTGATGATACCCAGATCTCAAATCTATCTTACTGAACACACTCGCACCAACCAACTGATCCATCAAATCGTCAATCCTCAGAAGTGGATACTTATTCTTGATAGTCACCTTGTTCAATTGTCTGTAATCCACACAGAGCCTCATAGAACCTTCTTTCTTCTTAACCAACAACACCGGTGCACCCCACGGTGACACACTCGGATGAATAAACCTCTTCTCGAGTAGCTCTTCAAGTTGACTCTTCAACTCTTTCAATTCCTATGCGGACATACGATATGGAGCCATCGATATTGGACTAGTTCCAGGAATTAAGTCAATTACAAACTCCATTTCTCGTTCTGGCGGTAAATCTATTATCTCCTTAGGAAAAACTTCCGGAAAGTCACGTACAATTGGCAAAGCATCAATCGATCCACTTTCACCAACAATCACCGTTGCCATTAACAAGAATACCTTAGCATCTTCTTGCAGTGATTCCTTCACTTGCTTAGCAGTTATAAGCAAATCTTCTTCCTTCTCAGGTTCAGGAAAAATAACCGTTTTGTCAAAACAGTTAATATAAACACGATTGAATTCCAACCAATTCATCCCCAAAATAACATCAAGTTGATCTAAGTGAAGACACACTAAATCAACTCCAAAATCTTTACCAAAAATACTCAACGGACAATTCAAACACACATATGGGGTAGTTACCGAACCCATAGCAGGAGTATCAATAACCATGTCTCCACTCATGACCGACAACTCAAGACTTAATCTCTTAACACAATCCAAAGAAACAAAAAAATGCGTAGCTCCAGTACCAATTATAGCAATCAAAGGTATACCATTAATGAAGCACGTACCGCGGATCAATCGATCATCATTAGCAGTCTCCGATCCTAATAGAGAAAACACCTTTCTGCTCCCTTGAGTCTTCTTTGGCTTATCACACTTGGTACTAATGTGCCCTTGCTCACCACAGTTGTAGCAAGTCACATTCGCACCGCTTCTGCACTCTAGAGCTTTGTGGCCTGGCTTCCCACACTTAAAACATTTCTGATCAACACTTTTACACTCGGGAGCATGATGTCCCTCTTCACGGCATCTAAAACATCTCACCGGAATAGGAACTCCTCCCCCACTTGGCTTCTTGCCGAAACCAGCTTTCTGCTTCCCTTTCTTTGCAGGAGTCACATACGGCTTTCCTCTAAATTGACCTTTTCCTTTCTTTTCACTTAAACTCTTGTAGTGGCTATACCGAGCCCTACTATCTTCATCATAAATTATGCTCTTGTTCACCAGTTCCGAGAATCGCCTAATCTCCTGATAACCAACAACTTGCTTAATTTCCGGCCTCAAACCATTCACAAACTTGAAACACTTGGATCTCTCAGCATTAACAGTATTATAATGAGGACAAAACTTAATCAACTCCTCAAATCTCACCGCATAGTCGGTCATAGTTGAGTTACCCTGCTTCAACTCAAGAAACTCAATTTCCTTCTTCCCACGCACATCTTCTGGAAAATACTTCTCCAGAAATGTTTCCCTAAAAAGATCCCAAGTAATCACCATCTCATTCTCTTCAAACCTTTGGCGAGTATTACCCCACTAATCCTCAGCTTCCTCTTCGAGCATATGAGTGTCAAGCTGCACCCTCTGCGCATCCGAACAATTTATAACCCGAAAGATCTTCTCTATAGCTTTCAACCAAACTTGCGCTTTGTCAGGCTCATGGGTTCCCTTGAAAACTGGTGGATTATTCCTTTGAAACCTTCCCAAAGCACGGAACTCATCATCAGCATGGTTTCCAACATTCACACCGGCTTGAGGATTCTGCCTAATCGCTCCAGCCAACCTCGTCAAAGCCTCCGCAATTGCTTCGTCATTCCTACCTGCAACCATCGTTCTTGATTCCCACAACAAACTTCATTAGAACAACCATATTGATAGTGCAACACACACGTACCAAATGCAAATGGGGAATAAACACATTAACAACTTGGTCAACAGACCGACCTGCTCTGATACCACTTAATGTAACACCCCCTTCTATACCCCCAAATAAACAATTAAATCACATAAACACATAATAAATTTCATCAGAGTAAATTAAAATATGGTATAAAGGAAGTATGCCACATCATTCACCAAAATAACATACAACACCTGCCTAATAAAATACATGCAACAGTGGGGTAGTTCAACAAAGGAGCTTGGTCCTACACCCACATCTTCTATATCTAGAATTTAAAACGGAAGATTAAAACATTGAATTACTTAAGACATGTTATCATTTAGATATATAATTCAGTTTGGTTCACAATGTCATTCATGTTTACAAAACATTACCATCAAATACTTACACAAATGTATCCCAAAAGAATACTATATAATCCTAACTACCCGGTGCTACATATCAGAGCATAACAGACCAAAAAGGATGAAGCTAAACTTCACAAAAGACCTCCAGCAACCTAATCTGCAATGCCTCATAAAGCATTATGAAACAGCAGAAGGGTGAGAAATATTATCATAATAGTCAAAGCATATAATTATATATACATTTCACATTTCTCACCACAATTCATTCCAATCATTATATACATCACAACATAAGTGTAACAAACATGGATAATCACCAAACACATTTCATCATGCATACATCCATAATTCTCAATTCAATACTTCACATAAAGGTAAACTTTCATACAACAATACACATTAATCATGTGACTCAATGCAACTCAATGCAACTCATGCCATGTGGTACCAACACTTGTTATCATTTTTCGGTTTTTACACTTAAACCGGGTCCACCCTTCTAGACCGATAACAACAAAAGTCCGTTCCCTAAGCTTTCAAACCCACCCTTCTAGGTTTGGGACAAGCCACCAGTCTCCACGAAACTAGCAAACATTGCATCTTGACTAAATGATGCATATGCAATCAACCACCAATGCACTTAAGACCATCTCGCATCTTAATCCCATGCATTCACATAATTCATCACACAAGAATTATAACATGATATCACACACAACATATTCTTATATCATCAATACATTTATCAAGCAATGCACACATATTCATAATGTTCTCATGTATTCTATTCATACAATCTCATACAAACAATATGTATTCATAATCAATTCCACAATCTAGGATTCATGCCATACGGCTACCCACAGCATATATTTCACAGTATATAATTACTCATTTCCACCAAAGATTGAACATAATCGAACAAAGAAATCAACATGGAATGGAATCACAAGAAAACAAAATGATGTCATGCTCGCTGGCTTGCTCGCCTAGCGAGTCTCTAGCGAATGCTCTCTATCTATTCGCCTAGTGAACCAGCTCGCGAAGGCAAACAGAAGCTACTGACTTCGCTCGCCACCTACATCCTGCATCGAGTCCCTAGCGAATCCTTCGCCACCACACTTGCTACCAGCGAACCAGATTGAATGCATTCTGCCCAAGTCTGGGACCTCTCGCTAAGTATTCGCTCAGCGAGTTGCTAGCGAATGTTCGCGACCCGTTCGCCTAGCGAAGGTGCTAGCGAATGTCTACGAACTCATAAAATTCCCACTTTCAGCAAGTCTTCAACTCTTCACAAAACCTATCGATTCTCACCAAACCAGTTCCATAGTCTTAGTATAACCTCCCTCAACTAAATTATATCACTTATTTTCAGTTTCTACCGTTAAAACTCGGTTTCTATCGATTAAATCCAATTTGCCCTAAAATGGAAGTTGTAGAAAAACAACCAACAATCTAACCCAAGCATACACAATCATATACATTGACTAGATAATGATATTTCACACCCTTACCTCGATTAATCTATGCTTGAGAGTTGTTCTTGAGTTTTTCCAACTTTTTCTTCTTCTCCTTCTCTTTCTCCTTCTTTCTCTATTTTTTTTCTCTTATGTTTCTATCCTTGTCCTTTCTCTCCACTTTTCCTTTATAAGTCTTTCCCTTTTAATTCTCTCCAACATCTATTAATTCATTTAATTAATCAAACAATCCTCTTAAATCATTTAATTAATATAAATAATTAATTAGTGAAAATTGGGTTGTTACACTCTTCCTTCACAAAACTAAGCGATGTGGGACTTCAAAGAACTTGTATCGTCTATATAGCTTTGAACTCTCTCTTCAACCAACCCCAACAATCTCTACCTAGATTAAAAATAATACATAAGCTTTCATTGTCTTCACTGACAATCATACTCCATCATAAAGAGTATCAACATGTATATTTTTAACCAACCCCAACAACCTCCACCTTGATTTAAAATAATACATAAACTTTCATTGTCTTCACTGACAATCATACCCCACCATAAATAGTATGGTCACTTGAAGCTACATCACTCAAAGAATTTTCACATTGTATTCACTGACAATCATAGTTTAAAAACTATCATACTCCACCTAAAGAAGAATATACTTCACTTGAAACTAACTTCAAGAATTTTCAAATTGTCTTCACCGACAATCATAGTTTTGTAAAACTATCATACTCCACCTAAAGAAGAGCATACTTCAATTGAAGCTAAACCACTTTAATAATTTTCACATGTCGAAAACCAGGTTGAAAACTTATTGTGCAACTTCTTTGTTGGCAAAAAGCTCTTTAACCACCAACATAATTTTGCACCTTGTGTAATCTTGATTGTATCAACACATCTTTGACTTGAACTTTTCACAAGTCAAAATAATTCTTCCATCAATTTTCTCTAGCTCAAACTACACAATGGAATTTGTGGCTACAACTCAACAACTCTTTCACAACACTACCCTTCTTTTCTGATGTGGATGATCAGACAAAATTGCAATCACATAGCATACAAATAACACTTATCTCCGGATCAAACCAAAAGCTATTATACCAATTATTGGGAAAAACATAAACAAATGATAGAAAAAAAGAGGAATACAATCACAACAGAAAAACACAATGTGGAAACTCCAAAACCGGAGAAAAAATCACGGTCTATCAATAAACAACCAAAGAATAACACTATATGAAAATTGTTACAACAAATAAGACACCCTCAACTAACTCAGCTCCCAAAACACCCACATCGTCCAAAACAAATATTTAAATATATCTCACAATACTCTAATACAAGAGAATTTGAGAATAAAGAAAGTCAAATATAAGATTAAAGTACTTTTGATTGGTATATCTTGGAATGAAGAACTTAAATCATATATATATATATATATATATATATATATATATATATATATATATATATATATATATATATATATATATATATATATATATATATATATATATATATATATATATATATATATATATATATATATATATATATATATATATATATATATATATATATATATATATATATATATATATATATATATATATATATATATATATATATATATATATATATATATATATATATATATATATATATATATATATATATATATATATATATATATATATATATATATATATATATATATATATATATATATATATATATATATATATATATATATATATATATATATATATATATATATATATATATATATATATATATATATATATATATATATATATATATATATATATATATATATATATATATATATATATATATATATATATATATATATATATATATATATATATATAACATTGGACTCCCTCTTCCATCACAAAACTAAGTGATGTGGAACTTCAAAGAACTTGTATCCTATATATATTCATGGACTCTCTCTTCAATCACAAAACTAAGCGATGTGAGATTTTTCAACATGTATATTTTTAAACAACTCCAACAAGAGTGTCGTTTAAATCGAAGAAGGTTATTTTGTCAATTATTTGTATACATAAAGAGAGTCTCATAAGTCCATCCGTGTAGATCACTAAAATTGTTATACATCACTTTGGAAATCACATTGCTAACTTTACTAGCTGCCAATACTCTCTTAATGAGCTTGCTGTTGGAGAACCTCTGAGAATATTTGTTTATTAACTTGCCTCGCGACTTCCTTTCTCTCTTGAAAAAAAAATCTTGCTCGTGAGTTTCCTTGCTCATATCCTTCAATCTTATTGGCTTTTTTGCTTGCTAAGTCTATAAGCATTCTCTTAGCGAAGTTCCTCAACAGTTCTTGTTCATTTTCCTATAAAAATTATGGAAAAAGGATCATTAATATTATTATCTTAATTAAAACCTACAAAATCATAGTCTCTAGCTTCAAATCTTGCTCTTAACTGTTGACCCTGGATTGGCTCTTAACAGTTCATGACAGTAGTCATAGACCCTTATGTAATCTCCCAAAAAGGAACCATCAACATAGTCTCTAGCTGTAAATCTTACTCTTATAGATTTGGTTTTGTTGACCCCAACATTCCTATTTTTGTATCTTCTCCTTGATATCCTTTATACTCAATGTTGCGGTGGAAATAGGATATCAAACTATTAATTAGCTTGAATCACAATTTTTTGATTCACAACCGCTCTTTGATTTATTCGAAGGAAAAGGTCAAAAGAGGGAAAACCTATTTTTACATCGTAAACACAATGCGGGGAGAGACCTAGGTAAGGGGTTGGTTAAATTTAGGGAAGATACTAGCGCCCTAAACTTCTGTAGTACTCTACAGGAACCTTTTGTTTATTGTTCCTTTTTATTTTTATTTATTATCTGCTTTAATATATATTGAGCTAAGGGATAGAGTGACCTAAAGAGACCTAAGGGTTAGTCATAAATTTACTCGGCAAGACATCGCATCTTGTGCCTACATATCCTGACGGGAATGGAATCAGAGTAATTGTAGTTCCCCTCGAAAGGGAGGTTAGAAACGTCTTGACCGTGGTCAAGGTTTCAAGGGGGGTAAGCATTTCTTAAGGAAACGCTTACGTGGAGTTTTGAAACTCCTATTTCTACGTTGAATTGTTGATTGAAAATTAGGATTAAAGTTAGGTATTGACTAAATGTTCCACGGCGGGAAAACCTAAAATAGAGTACGGCAACTCTTTGACCTAAAGCTAGGGTAAACGGTGTTTTTCTCCACGGCGGGACCTAGGCTATTAGGGTTTTAAAACGGTCAAAAATTAGGGTTAATGACTCGGCGGTCAACGGTTAAACCTAATTCCTTCAGAGGAGAAACTTAACGGTAAAACATGCAAACATAGAAAAATATTATATGGCAGAAATTAAAGTGCGGAAAGTAAAGAAAGCGTCGCGACGATCACTCGCGTAAATTACAAACCCCAAAAAAAGAAAAATAAAATAAAACTGCGACCATGGCCTCGCGTAAATTACATCCATAGACCAACATAAATTGAATAAACTAATCAGAATTTAAGTATAGTCTGAGGAGAAAAACAGAGAACATTTGTGAGAAGGGTTAGACAGAAATATGGCAAAAAATGGAACAGTTAGTATTGAAAGAAAGACAAACTGCAATTTGGAATTTTTATTATTGTTTTATTAGTTTTGAAAAAGGATTTTAGTTTTAATTTTGAAGAAAAGAATTTTAATCTTAGTTTAAAAAAGGTTTAGTTTAAGTTTTAAAAATTTGTTTTAGTTTTAAATTTTAACAAAACTCTAATTTTAATATTTTAGAAAAAACAAAATTTAATTATTATTTTGTGAGGAAGAAAGTTTTAACTTTAATTTTTTTAAAAAATGTTTATCAATTTTTTAAAAAAAGTTTTATACTAAAAAAAACAAAGTTTTAATTTGTATTTTAAAAAAAAGGTTTTTATTTTATTATCTAACAAAAAGTTTTTATTTTAGAAAAGCTTTTAAGAAAAAGTTTTTAATTTATTTTATAAAAGTAGAACTTTCACTTATTTTTAAAAACAGAATTTTCAATTAAAAATAAATGTACTACTAAAACAACAAAAGGGAAAACAAAAATTGGGTTGGGTTATGGTTACTGCTGCATGCGGCGCCGCTGCTATTTGTTGTGGTGAGAATCGTGATACCAAGCTATTGATTAACTTGAATCTTAAATTCTTAAATTCACAACCAGACTTTAATTTATCCAAAAAGGAAAGGTTTAAAGAAAGAAAAACCTATTAAAATGCAAAGCAAAAGGCAAGGCCTAAAGCTAAGCAAAGAGAGATCTAAAGGTTCGGGGGTTGGTTATGTCTAGGGTAGGTATTTCACATCCTAAACATCTGTAGTACTCTACAGGAACCTCTTGTTAATATTTGTGTTTGCTAAAGTTTGCTTGCTAAAGGAAATGTGCTAAGAGTAAAGATATAAAGTATATACAAAGGAAAAAAGAAAAGGTTGGAAAAAAAGAAAAAAGAAAAAAGGTTGCTCGCCAAGGATCAGGGCCTTGTGCCTACGTATTCTCAAAAGGTACTTTGAGAAATCAGAGCGTTCGTAGTTCCCCTAACTAGGGGTGAGAAACTCTTGACTGTGGTCATGGTTCCAAAGGGAAAGTAAATGTCTGCGGCGAGACATCTACATAGAGTGCAGAGACTCTAAACTAAAGTTAAGTTAGCAAGGAAGGGAATGTCCACGGCGGGACGACTAAATAGAGCACGGCAGTTATGGGTATAGCGTTTTCATCATCCTCCCTCAAATATTTGCATAATCAAAAATTTGGACAAGGAGTAAATATTTGAAAGATAAAGCATAAAAGTGCAAACAATAGGCAAAATGATTTGAAATCAAAAGTTGTGATGCTCATTCATTAAGGTGAAAGTACAAACACTAACTAAAAGCAAACAAGCTTAAACAAAATGAAGGAAAATGCAAACAATGAGAAACAAAAGGCCTAGTGACTAAATTTGTCTTGTCTGAAACACTGGCGCTCAAAAAAAGATAGTCTGCTGGAGTCGGACTCAAGCTTCACTTTTGATGTTATGGCAATGGATTATTCTGGACATTCGGATGATTATCCTTAAAACCCAGGATTCCAGTTTTAATCAGCTCACGCACTCTAGCTTTCAGTGCATAACAATGTTCCAAGTCGTGGCCTGGGGCACCCTCATGAAAAGCACAATGGAGGTCAGCTCTAAATCCAGCTGGAGGAGGATTAGGAGTTTGCAAAGCCTTTATAGTAATCAACCCTTATCGAACCATATCAGGATAAAGTTCTGTATATGTCATGGGAATAGGATCAAATTGATTCCTATTTTGATACTGGTTTTGTCCAACAGTTAGACGTTGAGGAATCTGAGCTGGTCGTGGAGCAGCAGCAGTAGTAACGGCAGCAATATCAAGGTGATTATACCTCGGCTGAGGACGAGGATTTCTCACTTCAACCATGACAGCATTAGTTTGCTCTTCCTTCTTCTTATGGAAAGTCCCAAAGGATTTCTTCGCACCATTAGAAGGTTCAACAGCTTTGGATACCTTACCATTTTTCAGTCCTTCTTCTAACCTTTGGCCAATGGTCACCAGGTCTGTGAAGTTTGAAGATACACTCCCAATCATTTTTTCCCAATAGAAAGGAGACAAAGTATCCATGAACATTCCAGTTAGCTCTTTCTCTGCTAGAGGGGGTTCAACCTGGGAAGCCAACTCTCTCCAACGTTGAGCGTATTCTTTGAATGATTCTTTTTCATTTTGAGACATGTTTTGAAGTTGACGACGGTCAGGAGCCATGTCCAGATTGTATTTGTATTGCTTCATAAAAGCATTGGCGAGATCTTGGAAGCAGTAGATGCTGTTGTTCTCCAAGTTCATATACCAATTGAGAGAAGCACCACTTAAGCTTTCTTGAAAGCAATGGATGAGCAACTTCTGATTGTTAGTGTAAGCTGCCATCCTTCGGAAGTACATAACCAAATGGGCTCTTGGGCATGAGTGACCCTTATATTTCACAAACTCTGGAATCTTGAATTTAGGAGGCATGACGAGGCCAGAGACTAAGCACATATTGTCAGCATCAATGTTAAAGAAGTCAGTACCCTCAACGGCTTTGAGTCTCTTGTCTATGTTCTGAAACTGTTCGCGGACAATCTCAGGCTCAACAAAATCTCCATGGTCTTCTCCTTGAGCACTAGCAGCATTGTAGTCAAAGAAAGGAGTCTCAAAGGGAGCTCGGCCATTCTGGGCAACAGCGTGGACCACAGGTCTGGGCTCTGTAAAGATGGGAGCTTGAAAAACTGGTCTGATAGTCGGACCAATCATAGCAGTAGATGCAAGAGGTGGAGAGTAGTTAGGAGGTAAACCAAACTCTGGCCAAGTAGATTGTGGCATTTGAACAGGAGGAGGGTCAGCATTTGAAACTTCTTGAATGACAGTCCTTTGAGATGGCTCTCCTCTGGCAATCAATACTTGAAGCATCTCAGTAAGTTTAGTCATGCCTGACTTCAACTCATCGATCTCCATTCGGACTTCTGCGTTGTGTGCTTCCTGTTCTGACATCTTACGTCTATAGTTAGCTCTAGTCTGATATCGGTGTCGAGGAATCAGTTTGGCGACTCAAAGGCACACTGGACGATGAAGACAACTGAAGATGAGCGACTGGACAAACAGAGGTATGCTACAAACCATGCAAAGATGCAAATTCAATGCAATGTGATGCAAGACAGGAAGCAAAACACACATAACAGGATCAAAGGTTCGAGATCACAGCATGAGGTCTGGGTAAAAAACCAACCACAGGGTATGTACTAGGGGTAAAGCACCTGCACAACGGTTCTAACAAAGTTCCCAAAGTCATTGACCCATCTTTCGGATATTATTGACACACCAACTACTTGGAAATCAATAATATTCTCAAGAGAGTCTCGTTTGAGTGCAGTATCGCATATTAACTACTTCGGGAATACTCCCTCATAGTTATCGCACTACGTCCTAAAAGGCCAAGTGGGGATAAAAGGTAACTAAAGGTCCTCAGTGTCAAAGGCTCCTAAATTGAAAGTAGTAATGTTTTCACGAATACTCGTTCAACAAAAATAACTCTCAAGAGGGCCTCCACTGAGCGGTGGTTTCTCAAGTTAGCTTGGTCGGGAATCAACTCCCTATAAGCCTTCTTGAATATGCCACCATCCTATCATAAGTGCACTCAAGTCCGGGTATAGGACTTATCCTCGTCACTCAAGGTAACAAACCTGCATACAGAAAAATCCAAGCACAAACAGATATATATACAAATATAAAAGCAAGTAAACATATAGCAAACACAAATATAAACAAGGTGGGCTTAACCCTCTTAGGGGAGTCCCCAGTGAAGTCGCCATTTCTGTTGCGGTGAGAATCGTGATACCAAGCTATTGATTAACTTGAATCTTAAATTCTTAAATTCACAACCGGACTTTAATTTATCCAAAAAGGAAAGGTTTAAAGAAAGAAAAACCTATTAAAATGCAAAGCAAAAGGCAAGGCCTAAAGCTAAGCAAAGAGAGATCTAAAGGTTCGGGGGTTGGTTATGTCTAGGGTAGGTATTTCACATCCTAAACATCTGTAGTACTCTACAGGAACCTCTTGTTAATATTTGTGTTTGCTAAAGTTTGCTTGCTAAAGGAAATGTGCTAAGGGTAAAGATATAAAGTATATACAAAGGAAAAAAGAAAAGGTTGGAAAAAAAGAAAAAAGAAAAAAGGTTGCTCGCCAAGGATCAGGGCCTTGTGCCTACGTATTCTCAAAAGGTACTTTGAGAAATCAAAGCGTTCGTAGTTCCCCTAACTAGGGGTGAGAAACTCTTGACTATGGTCATGGTTCCAAAGGGAAAGTAAATGTCTGCGGCGAGACATCTACATAGAGTGCAGAGACTCTAAACTAAAGTTAAGTTAGCAAGGAAGGGAATGTCCACGGCGGGACGACTAAATAGTGCACGGCAGTTATGGGTATAGCGTTTTCATCATCCTCCCTCAAATATTTGCATAATCAAAAATTTGGACAAGGAGTAAATATTTGAAAGATAAAGCATAAAAGTGCAAACAATAGGCAAAATGATTTGAAATCAAAAGTTGTGATGCTCATTCATTAAGGTGAAAGTACAAACACTAACTAAAAGCAAACAAGCTTAAACAAAATGAAGGAAAATGCAAACAATGAGAAACAAAAGGCCTAGTGACTAAATTTGTCTTGTCTGAAACACTGGCGTTCAAAAAAAGATAGTCTGCTGGAGTCGGACTGAAGCTTCACTTTTGATGTTATGGCAATGGATTATTCTGGACATTCGGATGATTATCCTTAAAACCCAGGATTCCAGTTTTAATCAGCTCACGCACTCTAGCTTTCAGTGCATAACAATGTTCCAAGTCGTGGCCTGGGGCACCCTCATGAAAAGCACAATGGAGGTCAGCTCTAAATCCAGTTGGAGGAGGATTAGGAGTTTGCAAAGCCTTTGTAGTAATCAACCCTTGTCGAACCAGATCAGGATAAAGTTCTGTATATGTCATGGGAATAGGATCAAATTGATTCCTATTTTGATACTGGTTTTGTCCAGCAGTTAGACGTTGAGGAATCTGAGCTGGTCGTGGAGCAGCAGCAGCTGTAACGGCAGCAATAGCAAGGTGATTATACCTCGGCTAAGGACGAGGATTTCTCACTTCAACCATGACAGCATTAGTTTGCTCTTCCTTCTTCTTATGGAAAGTCCCAAAGGATTTCTTCGCACCATTAGAAGGTTCAACAGCTTTGGATACCTTACCATTTTTCAGTCCTTCTTCTAACCTTTGGCCAATGGTCACCAGGTCTGTGAAGTTTGAAGATACACTCCCAATCATTTTTTCCCAATAGAAAGGAGACAAAGTATCCATGAACATTCCAGTTAGCTCTTTCTCTGCTAGAGGGGGTTCAACCTGGGAAGCCAACTCTCTCCAACGTTGAGCGTATTCTTTGAATGATTCTTTTTCATTTTGAGACATGTTTTGAAGTTGACGACGGTCAGGAGCCATGTCCAGATTGTATTTGTATTGCTTCATAAAAGCATTGGCGAGATCTTGGAAGCAGTAGATGCTGTTGTGCTCCAAGTTCATATACCAATTGAGAGAAGCACCACTCAAGCTGTCTTGAAAGCAATGGATGAGCAACTTCTGATTGTTAGTGTAAGCTGCCATCCTTTGGAAGTACATAACCAAATGGGCTCTTGGGCATGAGTGACCCTTATATTTCACAAACTCTGGAATCTTGAATTTAGGAGGCATGACGAGGCCAGAGACTAAGCACATATTGTCAGCATCAATGTTAAAGAAGTCAGTACCCTCAACGGCTTTGAGTCTCTTGTCTATGTTCTGAAGCTGTTCGCGGACAATCTCAGGCTCAACAAAATCTTCATGGTCTTCTCCTTGAGCACTAGCAGCATTGTAGTCAAAGAAAGGAGTCTCAAAGGGAGCTCGGCCATTCTGGGCAACAGCGTGGACCACAGGTCTGGGCTCTGTAAAGATGGGAGCTTGAAAAACTAGTCTGATAGTCGGACCAATCATAGCAGTAGATGCAAGAGGTGGAGAGTAGTTAGGAGGTAAACCAAACTTTGGCCAAGTAGATTGTGACATTTGAACAGGAGGAGGGTCAGCATTTGAAACTTCTTGAATGACAGTCCTTTGAGATGGCTCTCCTCTGGCAATCAATACTTGAAGCATCTCAGTAAGTTTAGTCATGCCTGACTTCAACTCATCGATCTCCATTCGGACTTCTGCATTGTGTGCTTCCTGCTCTGACATCTTGCGTCTATAGTTAGCTCTAGTCTGATATCGGTGTCAAGGAATCAGTTTGGCGACTCAAAGGCACACTGGACGATGAAGACAACTGAAGATGAGCGACTGGACAAACAGAGGTATGCTACAAACCATGCAAAGATGCAAATGCAATGCAATGTGATGCAAGACAGGAAGCAAAACACACATAACAGGATCAAAGGTTCGAGATCACAACATGAGGTCTGGGTAAAGAACCAACCACAGGGTATGTACTAGGGGTAAAGCACCTACACAACGGGTTCTAACAAAGTTCCCAAAGTCATTGACCCATCTTTCGGATATTATTGACACACCAACTACTTGGAAATCAATAATATTCTCAAGAGAGTCTCGTTTGAGTGCAGTATCGCGTATTAACTACTTCGGGAATACTCCCTCATAGTTATCGCACTACGTCCTAAAAGGCCAAGTGGGGATAAAAGGTAACTAAAGGTCCTCAGTGTCAAAGGCTCCTAAATTGAAAGTAGTAATGTTTTCACGAATACTCGTTCAACAAAAATAACTCTCAAGAGGGCCTCCACTGAGCGGTGGTTTCTCAAGTTAGCTTGGTCGGGAATCAACTCCCTATAAGCCTTCTTGAATATGCCACCATCCTATCATAAGTGCACTCAAGTCCGGGTATAGGACTTATCCTCGTCACTCAAGGTAACAAACCTGCATACAGAAAAATCCAAGCACAAACAGATATATGTACAAATATAAAAGCAAGTAAACATATAGCAAACACAAATATAAACAAGGTGGGCTTAACCCTCTTAGGGGAGTCCCCAGTGAAGTCGCCATTTCTGTTGCGGTGAGAATCGTGATACCAAGCTATTGATTAACTTGAATCTTAAATTCTTAAATTCACAACCGGACTTTAATTTATCCAAAAAGGAAAGGTTTAAAGAAAGAAAAACCTATTAAAATGCAAAGCAAAAGGCAAGGCCTAAAGCTAAGCAAAGAGAGATCTAAAGGTTCGGGGGTTGGTTATGCCTAGGGTAGGTATTTCACATCCTAAACATCTGTAGTACTCTACAGGAACCTCTTGTTAATATTTTTGTTTGCTAAAGTTTGCTTGCTAAAGGAAATGTGCTAAGGGTAAAGATATAAAGTATATACAAAGGAAAAAAGAAAAGGTTGGAAAAAAAGAAAAAAGAAAAAAGGTTGCTCGCCAAGGATCAGGGCCTTGTGCCTACGTATTCTCAAAAGGTACTTTGAGAAATCAGAGCGTTCGTAGTTCCCCTAACTAGGGGTGAGAAACTCTTGATTGTGTTCATGGTTCCAAAGGGAAAGTAAATGTCTGCGGCGAGACATCTACATAGAGTGCAGAGACTCTAAACTAAAGTTAAGTTAGCAAGGAAGGGAATGTCCACGGCGGGACGACTAAATAGAGCACGGCGACTCTAAGCCTAAGTTGCAAAGGTAAACATGAGAAATGTCCATGGCGGGACGACTAAATAGAGCACGGCGACTCCAAATCTAAGTTGTAAATGTTAACTGACTCTAACAAGAGAATTATTAATTAATTTAAATAATAATATTTAATAAGATTGACTAATAATTTAATTAATTAAATTAAATAAAAATATTTATATTAACTAATAATTACAACATATATATTTTTTTTTACATTTTATATATTATAAAAATTTAATAAAACATAAAACAAGAAATTAAAATATATTTCTTCTTTTTTATTTAGAACTTACAAAATAAGATGAGAAAGGCCATTAAATAAAAAATAAATAAAATTTTATTTTAATACTATATAAATCTCATGATCATGACCAAGATGTAGAAAAAAAATAGTTTGTTTTTTTATTATTTTAACAACTACAACAACATGCGTTCACGTCATTTAATTACAATCCAAAACCTGAGCCTTACGCAATGAACGCAACATAAGCAACAACCAAAAATTTAAATGCAAAAGAATCAATTATTTATACTAATAATAAAAAAAGAACTGTCATTAGTCTGAAATTACTAGTAAAATAATAAGTATACAAAAACACATCAGCAAACTCCTCATAACAATGTATCATAAAAACTAAGTAGCAAATGAGTATCACCTTTAACAAGAAAACTAAATCACATTAATACTACAACTTAAACCAGTTTAAAATGAAATGAAATATACTCTATTAAAAAGAATGAAACAGATACTTTGCTACTATCATTACACTACAAATCATGAAGAACAACATCCACTATTAAACATTATAACAAGAGACACATTAATCATGAGATTGAACCAAAAGAAAAACATATTAGAATGATAATAAATAACATATTAATAACAATAATATAAACAAAAAAGCAATATATGTAAAAAAATACAAAGCTTTCGAAAAACAAAACGGGTGGAATAGAGAAAGCACTCGTTACCTTTCTCCCTGCACTCGCGATGTATCCCTCTCTGCTTATGGTCTTGTCTCTCCCATTTTCATGTTGTGCGGCTTGTTGTTGTTGTTTGGATGCGTCGTCGGCGTGTAAAACGGACGGTGGTGGTGTTTGAAATGTGAGGCTTGCGTGAATGTGAAAAGCTAATGAGTTTGGTATTATTGAGAAATTACAGTGGTGCAAACATGGTGATATTTTTCTTTTCCTTTATCATGTGCACCGCAGGGAGTGTATGAGATTTACTTGAAAATGTATGAGTTGGAGAGAGAAAATAGAAGTGCGTATTTTCTGTGGAAGTGTTTTTCTACCCGTTTATGAGTCAAGATTATGCATTAATATAATGGGGACCTGCCTCTGGATTCTTGTGTCAAGAAAGGGTGGTATTGTGAGAGTGGTATCATTTTATTACAGAAAAAAAAAGGGTGTGAGAGTGAATCTCTTAAACAAATGTGGGTCCGTGTGTGAGCATATGTGTATATGTGTGTATATTTTTTAAAGTGAAGAGAAAGTATCTTGTCTTAATGCTATTTTTTGTCTTAATGCTATTTTTCTTCTTTTACTATTGAAAGGTGATCATAGAGCATGTGATAGGAAAGTAGCTGTGTAAGAAAAGTGAAGAGGAAAATGGGGAGAAAAGAAAGTATACATAATAGGTACAAGCGTATGTACTATATTACTAAAAATCTCAACAAAATCTATTGGAAAAAGTATACTATAAAATCATAGACTCCTAAAAACTCATTTAAAAAAAAATAAATTAAAATTGAGACTAAAGTTAAGTATAAAATAAAAATAGTATTAATTATTTAAAATAACAAATTAGATAAAATATGATTAATTAAAAATGTATTAATTAAAAGTAGAGATAAAAATGGTAAAAAAAAATGAATAATTGGACCGGTTTCGAAGTGCTCGAAAAAATAAAATGAATACACCAAAATAATCAGTAAAAATATATAATTCGGAAAAAAAAACAGCGTTTTGTCCAGTTTCGAAATAAATTTACCCGCTAAAAAGAGCTTAAACTGTCCAAAAAGTTTATTTCAGCTGATAAATTGGGTATTATAAAAATGACAGACATGATATACTATACAGGCAATGCAAAAAAAATGAAGGTAAAATTTGGGGTATGACACCATTGTTGCCTGTTGAAGCTTTTTCTTCTTCTTGGCATGGCCACGATCCCTTCTTCTTTTCCTACAAAAAAAAACATCAAAAGAAAACATCCGTTAGAAACAAGAGTTACTCACCTTTCACGGGTTTGAAGTGGCTTTTCTACGATGGAGTTCGTTGATGATGAAAGATGATGGTTTTTTTCAAAAATCTCTCCTCTTCTGATAAGTCGTGAGAACGACCGCCGTTTTTCTCTTTTGTCTCCTTCCCCTTTTATCAAATGCAAGTCATATTTATATACGTAACAAATTAGGGTTAACTCTAACCTAATGCCCACTTTAAAGCCCAACTTAAATAATTAGTCAAAACTAAATACAATTTAAACAAATTAAAACAAACTTAAAACCCTATTTATTTACTAACCATTAAAAATATTATAAAAAGAATAAAATCTTTTCTAATATTTTTAATTTTATGATTTTTGGATGTTTTTATGAATAATATAGAAAAAAGTGAAAAAAAATAATATTTTTTAAAAAATAATTTAAATAAAATACGAAAATAATAATTAAATAATAAAAAAACTATTTTTGTTTTTTTTTTATGAAAATAGAAAAGTTAGAATAAAAATAAAAGAAACAAAACAAAAAGTGAAGAAGGTGGGATTCGAACTCTCAACCTCTCGCACTCACAACTCCTTACACACGGTCTCTTGCCAATTGTGCTATTTTATTCATTCAAAATAAAGTGGCACTAGAAACCTTGTAAACTAAAAGAGCGCGCCACATGATATTTCTTGCAACAATCAACCAACTGCACAACCCGTTAGTGGTTAGTTTAAACGCAATGCAAAATGAAATGGGATGCAAGATGAAATGACTAATCTTAGGGGAAAATTTGGGGTATTACAGTTGCCCCTATTTAAATAGTTTCACCGGATGATTTGAGCGACGAAGGCTCGAGAAATCATGGTGGAGGGATTTAAATATAGATAACCGAAAATTTTGCCCTTAGATGCAGTGATATACAATGCTATGGACAAAACGGAAATAAACTATAATGCTGACAATGCCATGAATCTAATATGATGCGTATGATGGAATGAAGAATGCAAAGATGCAGATGACACGACGACATAGGGGACAGACGCGATGAACGAACCACATTGGGGAATATGACGCACTAGGGACAGCACGAAACTGGGGAATTCTAAAGTGATAGTTAACTGGTGCGAATACGACCAATTATCACTTTAGGAAAAAGGAATAGTAGAATGGGATCCTCAATGGAGATGGCACCGGCGAGACGGCCTCCACTGGGGAATATGTAAGAGTAAATGTTCAACAGGTTCAGGCATGACCGGCTGATACTCTAGGGTAAAAGATAAAAATGGATATGCACGACTGTAGAATCGATTAACAAGATGCTGGAGCATTGAGGAAAGAATAACATCCAAGCTTCTGGAAACTCTCCCTCGTGACAGGATCAGACGGAATTTAGGAATCCGTAGAAAATATACAAGGTAAAACCGGTCGTATGCCAAAATAAATGGACTTTAATGGGAAACGCCCGGATAAGCTTTCTCGAGAGAGAACTGCCACTTACCGCTGGAAGGGACTTATATGCCAAACTGGATAAGCTCTCAAATAAAGAGATTGCTGCTTATCGGTGAATAATATATGAAAAATTGATTGATTGATTAGCTTCACTGGAGGGATTGTCACTCATCTAATAAATAAACCTCTTCATATTTAAGGTCGGCGCCCGGAATACGATTCAGATTCTTCTTTTGCTAAAGGGTAAATGAACTTCTTCATAATTCAAGATCTGAGCTCTCCTGAATATGATTCAGTTCAAAACCTCCCCTCACTTCAAAATGAAAAGGAAAATGGAAGCCCAACTGCTCGATGGAGATGGCCATTTACTGCAGGTCATAACGAAGATAGGATAAGCTCCTCAGGCGAGAAATACCGCTTATTGATAGGCTTCTCGGGTGAGAACTGCTTGTAGAGGTGGTAACGGATAATGTAAATTGTAATGAAGATTGTAATGAAGGTTGTAATGAAAGAACAGTGTAAATTATAATGAAGGTTGTACTGAGCTCCTTGTACGAGAAGATCAATTGTAGAGTGTAATGAAAAATTGTAATGAAAGTTGTAATATAAATTGTAATGAAGGTTGTAATGAAAGTTGCAAGGTAAATTGTAATGAAATTTTGTAATGAAAATTGTAAGGTAAATTGTAATGAAGGTTGTAAGGAAAGTTGCAAGGTAAATTGTAATGAAGGTTTGTACTGAAAGTTCAAGGGAAATTGTAATGAAAGTGGTGATGAAATTTGCAAGGCAAATTGTAATTAAGGTTGTAATGAAAGCTGCAAGGTAACAGAACTGGGCTAGAAAGAACTGACAAACAAGTCTCCATTGAGGAAACGAACTCGAGTAGGACTATCTTACCTAACGTGGAAAGGTAACTGAAATAACTCTCGTCCACGAGGGATGAACTCGGTGGGGAAACTGGAAACAAATGAGTATTTTGTGCTTAGGGCTAACGATCTACTTGGAGAGAGTGGACAAACCCAGTTACTCGGCGGTAATGATAAAGGATGACGATAAATAGCAAGCATGCACATGCTAATGCGTATGTCAATGTGTATGCGAATGTGTATGTTCATGTATATGAAACTGTCATGCAATGAGTATGCTTATGCGTATGCTGACAAAACAAGCGAGAGAGGAGACGTGAGATGAAATAAACATCTCGACGGGAATACCCAGGGACCTCTGCAACAGTACATCTATCAGGGGATAGGAAACGTTAATGGTAGAACCAAATCTTGCTTCAATTGCTTCAAAGTTCTAACTTCCCTGGGGAGAAAATATCATGTCTTCCACATGGGGATACGACTTCACTGGAAAGTACGATATCATGACTTCAACTGGGGATCCATGACCTCTGCATGGAGATACGATGTCATGACTTCACGTGAGGGATTGCTATCATGAACCGTAATCAGCCAAAAAACTCTTGGGATTAGAGACTTCCGGGGATAAAATAAATATCCACTATATGGGGAAGATGTGGAATTAGGCAACTTCATGGAGATAGCGTAGCAACTTCCTGGGAATAATACCTCGGCTTCCTGGGGAAAGGTACGTCTGACTGGGGATAAAGTATATCAAACTTCCCTGGAGAGAGTTCATCAGACTTGTTGGGGAGAAATCAACAGACATTCTTGGGGACAGTATCTGACTTCTTTGGAGAGAATATGGCAATCTCTCGGGGAATACTCTGGACGGAGGCAAGGCAAATTCACCGAGGAACAGATAATTCCACTGCGACTGGGTCTTCCAGAACATATATTACTTGGAGGATACCAGGGATATCTCTGCAGTCTTGAGAGTCACTGGGGATTTATCGGATGGATCCCAAGAGTGTGGACAGCTTAAAGTCTCGTTGGAGACTATCACTGGGAAAATGCTGGTATGATCTCTACTGTCTGGGAAATTATCGGCTCGGTCCAAAGTGATGTCAGCTTAAAGTCTCACTGGGGACTACGTCGGGTTAAAGTCTCTCTGGGGACTGTGTCGCTTAAAGTCTCTCTGGGGACTGTGTTGAGGCAATGGTTAAGATGTAGATTCTGCAACGATGAGATTTACTGGGGAATGAAGACCGCCGGGAGTAAAATCCATCGGGTGCATGAAGAATGTCGTGAAACGAAGCTAACTTTGATCTAAATGGACTTTGTAGTAGTCGCCATTTTGAAGATATCATGCCCCAGGGTACCTGCCTTGTGGGAAAGTCATCTCGAGAGGATTTTACAGAGAAACATGGAGTCCGGATGCCCCCCTGTTTTTAAACTCTTGGAGAGATTTGTCAGATCTCGACGTAACTGGCTCAGATCGACGGTGACATGACCGAGTCTTCAAAAATAGCTCTTAAGAATGTCAGGCTCACATTGATGAGAAAATTGGAAACCATCTGCCCCTGTTTAGCAGGATCTGTGACATCTATATGTAAGTTTCTAAGATATCAGGTAAAACCGACACGCGTGAAATGCTATTCTGAAACTATCAATGCAACAATATATTTGTCTTGAAATTTTTGTTTTTGAAAAAGATATCGCTATAACTCGTGACCGAAATCACTAGCTAGGATATGAATTTAACTTGTAATGCCAACGGTAAATTGAGTATAGCTCGTAGGAGTCAGGAAACTTTATCTCGTCGAGTATGCTTTCAAAAGAAGTCCTACTTCAATTAGGTCTTTGAAAGGTTGTATTGTGGCTTGGTTCACGGTTTACGAAACAAAGGATAAAGGCTCAAAGTTTGATTGTGCCCACTCCTCTTCGTGATGTTCTCCAATCCTATTCATTTAACGGGATACAAGCACTCATATCTCAATCGGATTTTATATGGTCGCGAACTCATCAAGGCTTTGGACAATGGCAATCACTCACCTATTTTTTGGTGAACGGTCACACGACTTAGTTCTTTATTGGGAATTCTTCATTGTAATCCTTATGTTGTTTTTACTTGTATTTTTCATTCCCTAACTTTTGCCTGGACGACGTCTTTTGATTTGACCTTGGAGTCCAGCGGGATGCCCCAGTTTTTCCTAAGTCTCCTTCATAGGTTTTGACTTAGTGGGCTATATTTTATTTTTTTTGTTGACTAAGTCGTGTGCCTCTTTTTGAAAGGCTTGTGACTGCCCCACTCTTTTTGTAGTATAGGGATAGTCATTGGATTCTAACTTCCTAAGATGTTAGGGATAAGTTCTCGAAGGTTCGCTCCTCCTTTTTTGAGAGTCTGAGCGCTCGATCAATTTAGCTAAAAAACTACCCTGCCCCAGGTTAAAATAAGGGTTTTAATTTGGAAAAGAAGAAAACTCCTACTTCAAGGCTCAAAGGGGTTAAAGAGGGGCTATCATCCTTATATCTCCATTGTTTGGGATTTGAAACAATGCCTTACATCATCAGCAGGTTTCAATTGGAAGCATACGACAAGAGATTTGATATTTTTGGTTCATCATCCTCCTCCCAATTTTCTATAAAGGCAAGAGATCGAGTAAAGTTGGCATTATAAGTTTATGAAAAAATACTTTTAATGAGTGAAACGAATGGATCTATTCAAGACAAACATGAATTGCATTAATTAATCAAAATAACAAGTTCGTACATGCTAATTATGCTTGATCAAAAGAAAAATACATATAATTAAACAAATGAACTGCATGACAAGTCCTTCAAGACGTAACTGGCTGAGGCATGTTGAATACCAGGAGAGGAGTCTTGATCTCTGGTCAATGATCACCAAAAGACAATATCTTCTGCTCCAACAAATTTCTGACAAAGTTATGGAGTGCATGACACCCTTCCAAATCGTGACCAGGCGCGCCCTCATGAAATAAACAATGAGCGGTGCCGTTGTAGTTGGCGGGCAACAGATTTGGAGGCGGACCCATAACTCAGGTAGTAATCAAACCTCGTTGTACTAAGTAGGGATACAACTCGGTGAACGTCATTGGAATCAGAGGACACAACGTGTATTGTCTCCTCGAAGCACTTTGGCGAGGTGTTTGCTTCTTAGGCTGTGGATTGGCAGGAGCATTGGGCGCTCGTTGACAGCTGACTGGAGCTTGTGCAGGCTGATAAACAGGAGGCTGTTGATAAACCGGATGCTGATAGACCAGAGTCGGTGGCACGGGCGGATATGTAGGAAATTGCTGACTGAAAGGAGGTACAACAGTAGCTACATAGGGTTGTGGAGCATACTGAACTAGATAACCGTGAACATAATTCTGCTGAGGTCACCCAGGTTGATGAGTAGCCCTCAAGTGATTCCTCGAACGTGCATATCCTTTAATGGTTAAAGCCCGGAGTTTTGCACTTTGGCGGAGGAACTCGTCGAACTGGTTGAGCAAAAGTAGGAGGCATTGAACTGGATTGACGACCTTGAGGCGGTCTAACCTTGACAATAACAGCCGGTTGAAGACTCACAACAATATTGGTACTCTCAGAGGCAACAGTAGACTGAGTATCCATCTTCACATTAAGAGCTTGTAGCATCTCCATAATCTAACCCACACTTCCTCTAAGATCCTCGAGTTCATGGCTGACACGGTCGATCTCTTGAGCTTGTTTTTCCATCCTTTTTCGAGCTTGGGCTCTAGTGTTGTACTGATGCGGAGGACCCAGGGTGACGAAATGAGAAGGTGAGAGAACCGAGAATGAGAAACCGGGAGACGCATGCAATGCAAAAAATGATGCAAAATGATCTCATGGAATTCAAACATTTACGACTATCGCAGAATACTAAAGAAATTTTGTTTAATTAATTGAGAATGGATTACAAATAATATTCTTAGAAAAGTCTTGACGTAATAGCTAAATAAAAGCTAATAATGACCCTAAGGAAGCTTCCTGTTATGCCCTTTGATCTGCTCTTCTAGTTGGGCCTTTTTGAGGATGAGCCTATCTTCAAAAGGTAGATCGAGAGTTAAAGGAAAATAAATCCTTCATCAAAACCAAGCAAGGGTACGTTGGAAAAGTCTTCACAATTATTGGTGATTAGTGTCCTTGATGTCGGATAACTTCAAGCATATGGCTTTAGCAACGGTCTTGTCCTTTAGGATCTTTCTCCGAGAAAGGGAAAGGAGTCTTATCCATCATAGACAGCCCTACAAGCTGAGAATATTCTTCCAAAGTAGGTAATAAATCGGGATCGTAGAACTGTAGCAAAACAGAAAGAAGTCGTTCGTTCACTTTAGATTCCAAAAGAGGTAACAACCTTCCATACCGGTTACAAAATCCTTCACGATCTCGGACTAAAGATCCTAGCTTCCTTAGGTCATCTAGCTTAGGACTTTTAAAAGTATATTTCAAAGTTTTCCTTCTATTGTAATCCATAGTATCCTGCAATATCCATAAATAATGTTTGAATTCCATGAAATGTAATGCAATGTAATGTTTTAATGGATGTAATGCACATATATTCATAAGTCCTAGGTTAAAGGTATGTGCAAGGAGTTGGGGTCTACCCATCCCAATAAGGTATGTACTAAGGTTAGTTATACCTGCAGAACAAGGTTCTAAGAAGTGCCCAAAGTCATTGGTCCATCCTTCAGATATTATCAACTTTCCGACTGACTTGGGGGTTGATAATATTCTCGAAAGAACCTCTTTTGAGTGTAGCATCGCGTAGCAACTATTGTAGGACTACTCCCACATAGTTCCCGCACTACATCCTATATAAGGCCAAGGTGGCGTTAAGGTACTACGATCCTCAATATCACAGACTCCAATCGAAAATAGTAAAAGTTTTCACGACTAACTCGATCAACCGAACCATTTTCAAAAGGGTCTCAACTGAGTGGTGATTCTCGAGTCAACTTGGTCGGGACTCACTCCCGGCAAGCCTCGTCGAATATCTCACCTTCCTATAATAAGGTCACTCAAGTCCGGGTTAGGACTTATCTCACAATAATAGGGTATCCCCCAAGCAAGGCACAATAATAATATATACAAGAGAATAAATAATGAAAAATATCATACAATAAACAAAATAGGGGTAACCCTTAAAAGTTATGGCGGTCTCCAGTGAAGTTGTCATTTTCTGTTGCGGTGGAAATAAGATATCAAACTATTAATTAGCTTGAATCACAATTTTTTGATTCACAACCGCTCTTTGATTTATCCGAAGGAAAATGTCAAAAGAGGGAAAACCTATTTTTGCATCGTAAACACAATGCGGGGAGAGACCTAGGTAAGGGGTTGGTTAAATTTAGGGAAGGTACTAGCACCCTAAACTTCTGTAGTACTCTACAAGAACCTTTTGTTTATTGTTGCTTTTTATTTTTATTTATTATCTGCTTTAATATATATTGAGCTAAGGGATAGAGTGACCTAAAGAGACCTAAGGGTTAGTCCTAAGTTTACTCGGCAAGACATCGCATCTTGTGCCTACATATCCTGACGGGAATGAAATTAGAGTAATTTTAGTTCTCCTCGAAATGGAGGTTAGAAACGTCTTGACCGTGGTCAAGGTTTCAAGGGGAGTAAGCATTTCTTAAGGAAACGCTTACGTGGAGTTTTGAAACTCCTATTTCTACGTTGAATTGTTGATTGAAAATTAAGATTAAAATTAGGTATTGACTAAATATTCCACGGCGGGAAACCCTAAAACAGAGTACGACAACTCTTTGACCTAAAGCTAGGGTAAAGGGCATTTTTGTCTACGGCGGGACCTAGGCTATTAGGGTTTTGAAACGGTCAAAAATTAGGGTTAATGACTCGGCGGTCAACGGTTAAACCTAATTCCTTCGGAGGAGAAAATTAACGGTAAAACATGCAAACATGGAAAAATATTATATGGCAGAAATTAAAGTGCGGAAAGTAAAGAAAGCGTCGCGACGATCACTCGCGTAAATTACAAACCCCAAAAAAAGGAAAATAAAATAAAACCGCGACCATGACCTCGCGTAAATTACATCCATGGACCAACATAAATTGAATAAACTAATCAGAATTTAAGTATAGTCTGAGGAGAAAAACAGAGAACATTTGTGAGAAGGGTTAGACAGAAATATGACAAAAAATGGAACAGTTAGTATTGAAAGAAAGACAAACTGCAATTTGGAATTTTTATTATTGTTTTATTAGTTTTGAAAAAGGATTTTAGTTTTAATTTTGAAGAAAAGAATTTTAATTTTAGTTTAAAAAAGGTTTAGTTTAAGTTTTAAAAATTTGTTTTAGTTTTAAATTTTAACAAAACTCTAATTTTAATATTTTAGAAAAAACAAAATTTATTTATTATTTTGTGAGGAAGAAAGTTTTAACTTTAATTTTTTTTAAAAATGTTTATCAATTTTTAAAAAAAAAAAGTTTTATACTAAACAAAAACAAAGTTTTAATTTTTATTTTAAAAAAAAAGGTTTTTATTTTATTATCTAAAAAAGTTTTTATTTTAGAAAAGCTTTTAAGAAAAAGTTTTTAATTTATTTTATAAAAGTAGAACTTTCAATTATTTTTAAAAACAGAATTTTCAATTAAAAATAAATGTACTACTAAAACAACAAAAGGGAAAACAAAAATTGGGTTGGGTTATGGTTACTGCTGCATGCGGCGCCGCTGCCATTGTTGTCTGTTGAAGCTTTTTCTTCTTCTTTGCATGGCCATGATCCCTTCTTCTTTTCCTGCAAAAAAAACCATCAAAAGAAAACATCTGTTAGAAACAAGAGTTACTCACCTTTCACGGGTTTGAAGTGGCTTTTCTACGATGGAGTTCGTTGATGATGAAAGATGATGGTTTTTTTCAAAAATCTCTCCTCTTCTGATAAGTCGTGAGAACGGCCGGCGTTTTTCTCTTTTGTCTCCTTCCCCTTTTATCAAATGCAAGTCATGTTTATATAGGTAACAAATTAGGGTTAACTCTAACCTAATGCCCACTTTAAAGCCCAACTTAAATAATTAGTCAAAACTAAATACAATTTAAACAAATTAAAACAAACTTAAAACCCTATTTATTTACTAAACATTAAAAACATTATAAAAAGAATAAAAAAATTTCTATAGGATTCGAACTCTCAACCTCTCGCACTCACAACTCCTTACAAAGGGTCTCTTGCCAATTGTGCTATTTTATTCATTCAAAATAAAGTGGCACTAGAAACCCTGTAAACTAAAGCAGCGCGCCACATGATATTTCTTGCAACAATCAACCAACTGCACAACCCGTTAGTGGTTAGTTTAAACCCAATGCAAAATGAAATGGGATGCAAGATGAAACGACTAATCTTAGGGCAAAATTTGGGGTATTACACTCAACCTTGGATTGTTTTTCAAGCTATTTTGAATTCTTTTACTCAACCACTTTGTACTCATCAACCTCACATTATACTCTCTACTACAATTGTGTTTGTCAATTACTTTCCTGAGTTGCCAAGTGTCTTCATTTGACAACTTGTTATAATAAGCCTCCCACTCACAACCAACTTTACATCCAACCCTTACCCTAACTCTGACATTTTTTACAAACCTTAGGTCTCTACCATTTTGCACAGCATAAGTTGTTACTACTTCCCTAAAATCACCCTTTGAACTGAAGTACATTCCCACATCCCACTTGTAATCTGACATGTCTTTTGGCTGTCTGAAAATTGGATGTTTTTTCTTAGAACTCCACTGCTATCATCACTGTCACAATCACTTTGCATGTCCTCACTGTCATTGTCACTCCCTTTACCATCATTTTCTAGGACTTCTCCGTTACCATCATTTTCATGACCAACTAGGGTATCAAGTTCATCCTCCTCAATCCCATCACACCTATCAGACTCATCCTTAAAAGTAACATCTTGTGCGCTATCATAATTGTAGTCCTCATCTTCACTATCATCAGATGATAAACCTAAGTCACCATACACTGCAACTTTACCTTTTTCAACTCCAACATTACCTTCTTCCCCTGCAGGATTCCCTTTTTCAACTCCAACATTACCTTCTTCTCCTGCAGGATTTCCTTGTTCAACTCCAACAGTATGTTCATCCACTGCAGGATTCCCTTGATCAACTCCAACATTACCTTCCTCCAACCCAGCAGTGGCTTCATCAACTCTAACATCACCTTCCTCCAACCCAACAGTGGCTTCATCAACTCTAACACCACATTTCTCCAACCCAACAGTGATTTGTTCAACTTTCACAACTTCATCATGCAATTGACTAAGTAACTCCTCTACCTCATCTGCAATTTCAGCAGGGTCCTTATCAACTTCATCAACAACAACATCACAGTAGTCAGGTTGAGACAAGGTGTGCTCAATATAAATATCAACATTTTGGTGCACCCTATACAGATATGCAATTTCTAAAGCACCATTGTCATCAACAAGTGGATTCATCCCAAATTGAGGGTCCTAGTAAAATATTGTTTCAAACTCCCTATAACCTAAGTCTTTCAATACACCAACTAGCTCAAAATAACTCCATCTGTTTACACCTACTCTCAAATCATCTACTACTCCATTCTCATATACGCTACGACCTTCATCTGTGAACTCACCACTATGATGAATTTTGAGAGTTATGTATTCAACCATGATACCTAATCATATCATCTAAATAATTAGAGTTTACACTAACAAATTTACATAAACCCTAAATCTGAACCTCTAGCAGAAAACCCTAAAACAGAGACAAATGAACTAACCTTTTGATTATGCCTCTTTGAATCGTCTTCAATCCTCCGTCCTCAATCCTTTGCGTCTTGAATCTTCGCGTCTGCAAACCTTAAATCGTCTTCAATGATTCAATGATTCAATGAATTCTCCAAGCGTTGTATTGTGCCTTCTTCTAGGCAATGGAAATGTTGGATTGTTTTTTCTTCCTCTAAGACATTTCATATCCACGTCAGCAACTCCACCTGGACAAACGTGGCATTTTTTTTAAAAGTTTGACTAACGACAACAAACGGAAGGATAAACGTGACACCATTTTAAAAGTTAAAGGACCAACTTGACACTTTTTAAAGATAAGGGACCAAACTGAACCCCGAGTTAAAGTTAAGGGACGAAAAAGATTATTTTGCATTAATATTATGAACTTTACAATAATAATTGTTCCTCAGTTCAGGAACTAATCATTATCCGATAAAATTCTATTCGACAACTTAAGGATATAATCATAAAATTATCATTAATAAATTAATTGTGTGGATCCATCACTTTAGAATTCCCCAGTTGTCGTGTTGTTCCAAAGACAAGGTATTCTCAGATTTGGTTTATCCCAAAAAAATTTCAAGACTTAGATTGGGGCAAGCTTCCAAGAGTACAGTAAAACAGTCATTTTCACGAATCATACAAGCTGAAGTAATCTGGGGCAGTTTACTTGAAGAATCCCTAAGTGGCTATTCATCCTTCCTACAGGGACTATCAACTTGATACAGTTTAGCGGAATGGAGGTGATGTATGTGTTGAGGAATCAGTTTTACAATCTTGTCATTTCACCAAAAGAGTCGAGCCTTGTCGTCAACATCTGCATTTGTATTTGATCATATATCATATCATAATTAATATACATATACATATCATGAGTGTTTCATCCTCATTTGCATTTCTCCCGAGGTCGTGTTTTATCCATGTCTTACCTTGTGGTCAAAGTCCAACTCACTTGGCACCTACCAAACAATTTTGTGTCGTGTCTATCTGACATTCTTTCAGATATGACGTTTCTTATCCGATGGTTTTCCAGAAATGTCTGTTCCTCTTACATCCCATACTGTTCTCATATATTGTGTTTATACCTTTCATTCAAAGCCATTATTGAATGTCTAGTATCTTTTTTATCCAATGTCATTCTTGGATGTCACCCTTACATTTGTTTCTTTGTTCTGATGGTTTTCCAGAACTTATCTGATGGTTTTCCAGATATCCCTTCAATTCTGATGGTTTTCCAGAATTTATCCAATGGTTTTCCGGATACGTTTCTCTTTCTCATGGTTTTCCAGATTGAGTCTTTGTTCTGATGTTCTTCCAAAACTTATCTGATGGTTTTCCAGATATTCCTTTAATTTTGATGCTTTTCCAGAATCTATCCGATGGTTTTCCGGATATGCTTCTCTTTCTGATGGTTTTCCAGATCGAGTCTTTGTTCTGATGTTCTTCCAGAACTTATCTGACGGTTTTCCAGATACTCCTTTCGATTCTGATGGTTTTCTAGAATCTATTCGACGTTTTCCCGGGTTTGTGCCTCTTTCTAATGGTTTTCCAGTTTGAGTCTTTGTTCTGATTTTCTTCCAGAACTTATCTGATGGTTTTCTAGATTAACCCTTGTGATTTTGATGGTTTTCCAGAATCTACCCAATGTTTTTCCGAGTGTCTCTAGTGTGTTTCAGAGTTCGTTCGATGTTCTTCCGGATGTTTCTGATGTTTGTTTCTCCCTGTATATTTTCCGATGATTCCTGAAGATCCCGCTCGATCTCTTCGTTTAAAGGAATGCCCCGTGTAATACCCCGAATTTTGCTCTAAGATTAGTCGATTCATCTTGCATTCCATTGCATTTTTGCATTGTATTTAACCAGTCACTAACACATTTGTGTAGTCTGTTGATTTTGCAGGAAAAATCACGCTGCACGCTCTTTAGCTTGGTGAAGGATAAAAAGGTCATTTATTCGCAGTCGATTGCCAATTTGTGAATATGAGTTGTAGTCATGGAATTTGAGCCATTTGAGTTTGTTGATAAAAATTGAGGCCGAGGGTGTCGATCGGAAGAGTTTAATCATGGAGGATAGTCGGAAAGATATGTCCACTTGAGGAATCGACAGGTTGGATTTATTCTGATAAATCTTCATTTAAATTGTCGAAAAGATTAGTCGGGGTGGTATCGGAGACAAAGATTAATCGCATGGTGCGGGTTGGCATTTCATTTTTCATAAAAAAATGTAATTCTTTTTGTTTCATTTCATTTTAATAAATTTAATTCCTTTTGTGTCATTTCATTATTAAAAAAAAAAGAATTTTGTTTCATTTCATTATTAAGAAAAAAGAATTTTGTTTCATTTCATTTTTAATAAAATTAACTACTATTGTTGTTTCATGTCATTATTAATAAAAAAAATAAAAAAATAAAAAAAATTGTTTCATTTCATTTTAATAAAAATGATTTTTTTTTGTTTGTTTTGTTTTGTTATGATTATTTCATTTTAATATCAGTTTGTTATGTTATTTTAATATCAAAAAAATTATTATTATGATTATTTCATTTTAATGTAAAAAAAAAACTGCTAGGTTTATTTCATGTTAATATTAAAAATTTGTTATTATGATTATTTCATTTTAACATAAATATTTTTATGTTTTTTTGCATTTTAATTTTATTTTAATTATTTAAATTCTATTTAGTTATAACTAATATAATTTAAGTTTGGCTTTAAAATGGGCATTAGGTTAGAGTTAACCCTAATTTGATACCTATATAAACATAAGTTGTAAAAGAAAAAAGAGGAGACAAAAAAGAAACAAAACGGCGGTCGTTCTCACGACTTATCAGAAGAGGGGAGATCTTTGAAAAAACCTTCAAAGCTTCATCATCAACATCAACGAACCGCCACCACCGCCTCAAAAGATAGCTTCATCACCGGCCGGAGTCACCACCATGGACGAAATCCATCATCCAAACGGACGGGAAATAGTCAAATCGGAATCGAAAATTATAGAGAAAAGGGTAAGCCACTCTAACAATGTTTGTTTTAAGAATTAGAAAGAGGAAGAAGAAGACATGCAAGCGAAAGATGAGGAGAAAAGCTCTGAACCATGGAAGACAGCCGCCGCCGGTTGAGAAGAAGAAGGGAAAGGGCTTTTTTCCCAAACCCTCAAAACAAGGAAAAGGGTTTTTTCCCAAACCCTCAAAACAAGGGAAAGAAACAACACAGCAACACCATCCACCTATCCCCATTCCTTTTATTTCTATTTCTTTTTCTTTTTTTATTATATTATCATATTATTATATTATCTTATTATTTCTTCTTTTTTAAAAAAAAACTGTAATTAGTAATCACATTATATTTTAATTTATTACTAACATTTCTTTTATTTTTAAAACCCCAAGCCAAAATTAAAACCCTTTTTTTGAAAAAAACCATTTCTTTTTTAATTAAGAATCCTTTTTTTAAGAAGCAATTTTCTTAATCAAAACAAAATTTCAAAAAATTAAAACATTTTTTTAACATTAAAATTAAAATATTTTTTTATTACAACAAAAATTAAAAACAAACTCTTCTTCATTAAAAAACCTTAAAATTAAAACAGATTTGTTCTTCATCAAAGCATTTTTCTTTAATCAAAATAAAACAAGTTTTTTAAAAAAAATATCAAAAATTAAAATAATTTCTCCTTTTAAATGCAAAAATTAATTCTTCCCTTTAAATAAAATTCAAAATAATAAAGTTTGATTTAGCCGCTTCATTTTCGTCTAACCCTCATTAGTTTGTTCGTTGCAGCTCCTCAATATTTCATTTGTTCGTACTATTTTTTTGTTTCATGGATGTAGTTTATGCGAGGCCATGATCGCAATTATTTTTATTTTCGCTTTTTTTTGGGATTTATAATTTATGCGAGTGATCGTCGCGATGCTTCTTTTACCGCTTTCTTTATCTTTCTGCACTTTAATTCTGTCGTATAATAATTTGCTATATCTTGCATGATTTGCCGTTAGAATCCCTTCCGAAGGATTAGGTCTAGCCGTTTGACCGCCGAGTCAATAACCCTAACGTTTGACCATTTCAAAACCCTAATCGCCTAGGTGTCCCGCCGTGGACGAAAATGCCATTTATCCTAGCATTAGGTCAAAGAGTCGTCGTACTCTGTTTTAGGGTTTCCCGCCGTGGAACATTTAGTCTACCCTAATCTTAACCCTAATTTCAATTCAATCAACAATTCAACGTAGAAATAGGAGTTTCAAAACTCCATGTAAGCGTGTCCTTAAGATACGTTTATTCCCCTTGAAACCTTGACCACTGTCAAGAAGTTTCTAACCTCCCTTTCGAGGGGAACTACAATTACTCTGATTCCATTCCCGTCAGGATATGTAGGCACAAGATGCGACGTCTTGCCGAGTAAACTTAGGACTAACCCTTAGGTCTTTTAGGTCACTCTATCCCTTGGCAATATATACCTTAAGTAAATAATAAAAGTAAAAAGGCATACAATAAACAAAAGGTTTATGTAGAGTACTACAGAAGTTTAGGGTGCTAGTACCTTCCCTAAGCTTAACCAACCCCTTACCTAGATCTCTCCCCGCATTGTCTTTACAATGCAAAAATTAGGTTTTCCTCTTTTGACTTTTTCCTTCGGATAAATCAAAGAGCGGTTGTGAACTAAAGATGCGATTCAAATTAATTAATAATTTGATATCATATTCTAAACGCAACAAATTGAAATAATAATCATCAATCTAAATATTAAATTGCGTGCGAGGAATATCTCAACTTATTTAAAGTATAAAAAAAATATACCGTCAATCAATGAAAAACGTATATCTTATGAAATGATATTTTTATTTTTAAAATACGATTATAATTTAATAATATAAAATATTCTAATTAAATATTTGTATAATATTTCTTCACACCTCCAATGTACTTCTTTTAAACTCAAGTTTTAATTGGTAATCCAAAATTTAATTACTAAAACCAACATTTTATTTTGTTTTAATCATGTAGAAGGATTAGTTAGTCTAGTTTTATATTACGATAGATAATCAATAATAATTATTTATTAATTTAAAATATTTTGATGTAAAAGATTAGAATGATTTTAGAACTAAGGAATTTGTTAAATAAACTTCTAGAAAGGTTGGAGTGTGTTAAATAAATGTTATAAGGTGCAAAAAGCAATTTTCGTATGTTAGCAGATTTAGCAAACAAGAGGCCGATGCATTGGCCCGTTAAAATTGAACAAGTGTATTTGAACAATCAAAAGAAAGGAAATAAAATTGAAAACGCTAGAAGGAGGGGTTGAACCTCCGACCTTGTGGTTAACAGCCACACGCTCTAACCAACTGAGCTATTCCAGCTTTGTTGATTCATTTCTAGCAAAATAACATTTTTTAAATTGTATTTTATATTCTGATTTAACACATCATAGGCAATATTCTTATCCTGTCTAGAGCAAATTTGTGTCATGCAATTGTTATCAACATTTTTTTTCTTTCTGTTCTACGAACAATAATTAATAAGCGATTGTATTGGGAAATTTAATATTATGGTATACATTTTTTTATTAAATACATGAATCGTGAAATTATTATCAAATGTAGTTCTGAATTGAGGCTCTTCAAGAAAAGTTTACAAATATTTCTTTAAAATTAATGGCTTTAACCACAATAATTTCTAGAAAAAAAAATTAAATAAATAAAAATAGTCTCTATTAGAGGGACTAATATGCTTTGATTTTTCATTTTAATTTTGAAGGACTATTATATACTTATTTATTTTAAGAGCTAAACCGAATTTCATATATTTTTTAAAGAATTTAAATGAGTGTCTTTATACAAAGCCTTTATTTAAAAAGTCAAATATTTTACTATTTAACTTTTTTTTTTAAAGAATTTAAATGAATGTCTTTATAGAGAGCTTTTATTTAAAAAGCCAAATATTTTACTATTTAACTTGATATTATATTTTGAGGTGAATTTGAGTATATAGGTAGGTCTCAATCTAAATTTATAGCAGTTGGAATAAACCATTAATATATTCAAATTTAAATTTGGTAGAACACACATATATTTTTTTCTTTTTTTTAAGAAGTTAATTTTAAAATTGAATATATTTTGGTTTTAAATGTATTTTTGTCCCTATTTAAATGATTTTAATTTTTTTTCCTTTATTGCAAAACTCAACCTTTTTATCCTCAATTTTATTTTTCTTGAAATTTCCTTGTTCCCCTCCACTTTTACATATGTGGAGTTCTCATTTAATACGTGACATTCACGTGTCAATGCCACATTGGTGCCGACAATTTTTTTTGACATGAATCAATTAAAATAAAAATAATTACAATATTAATTAATATAATTAATAATAAAATATTTTTTAATCCACTTTCTTTATGTTCATCTTCTTCACTACATACCTTTTTCAAAATCCAAAAGTTTAAACACTCAAATAAATAAAAAACAATACACACGAGTTTGACGATAAAAACACTACTCTTACAACAAGCCTCACACCTAACATGAGGCAAAAACTGATATTGTTGTTTCTCTTTTATCAATCAACATAACTATAGATTCTAACAACAACATCAACAATGAAACAATGTTGAATCTATCAAAACCCATAACCATATCCAAATTAGGTAACTCATATTCAACAACATTTGTTCTAGTTGACCCCATTTTCATTCAAGTTGTTCATATCTTCAAATATGGAGTCAAGTGTCGGAGATCTTGAGTCAAGTACCAGAGGTTGAATATATTAAAACTCTTCTAATTGAAAAATAAAAAAAGTTATTGGAAGAAATAGGAAGACTTAAAGAGATACAATATGATCTAATTCACAACTCCTCACATTCTCACAAAGTCTTAGAAGAACTTATTAAGTGTGATCAATGTGACATTTTGAAAAAAAAAATACTTGAAAAATTCACTAAAGGAAGAGACAACTTGAATTTTTTTTTAGAAACCAAAAGGTGTCTTACAATTAGACTGATCATGGTTATGCACCTAAGAACAACAATAAAAGATTTAGCAATACTTGCAATGCCCAACCAACATATAAATTCAAAATCCTAAAATGCAATTATTGTAATAAATATGGACATCTTTTTATGTTATGTTTTATCAAAAAGAATCATGAAAGCAGATAAGGATATCCTCTCTCATATTTTTATAAAATGCATTGTGAATGTAACAATAATTTTAAAGGAATATTATAGATTTAGTTTTTGAGGAATTAAACATGATTTCATATTTTCTTTTGAGAATTTGAATGATGGTCTTTATATAAAATTTTGATTACAAAATTAAAGATTTTAATATTTAAGCTGATATTATGTTTTAAGGTGAATTTGAGTATGTTAGTGGGTAACCATTCGATTTTTTTTTTTTTGTATTTATATTGTGTATAAATAACATTTGTTTTATTTTGTCCAAAGGTCATACCCAAACTGGAAGTGTTATCTGTGAGTGCTAACTACGAACTCAACAGAGTTTTAAATGATGTTAAACAAGGAATAAGGTAGTTTATCGTAGTGCTCTTATATATTGGACGTTGTCAACCTAAATTTAGATGCTCATTTATCCCCTTAGCATTAGCATACATAAAAGAGTCTTTGAACAAGTTTGATAGGTCTTAGGCATGTCACATATATCAAAAATCAAGTTTGTGTGTCAAAACTACAACATAGGTCGAGCTATACGTGATCAGGCCAACCTATGGAAGCCTTAGGTTCAGTATATGCCAGCACATCCATGCTTCAGACAGGCTCATATGCTCCAAGAATGAAGCATGTAGATTCTTCCCACATGTTGCATTTCAGGTCGCCTCACAGGTCGACCTATGCAAGTTAAAACTTGAAAATTTCATTTTGCATCTTATTTTTCTTGCATCCTTTTGCCCATTTTCTTCACATAACTATATATAATGACACATGCATCTTCTTCTATGTAAGGTTTCCTAGTGAATAAGACCTAAACAAAACCAGATTACAAAGTTGCCCATCATCTTCATCCCTTCTTTTATGCATACACACAATTGAACTACACATAATCATTTTTCAATTGGGTGACCATCTAGATTAGGGTTGATAACATCCAATTAGGTATGGTGTAACCGAGAATATTGGTTTGGAGGCTTTGTGTGTTTCAAATAAGAAAATCAAGGTGGGGTTTTCCTTCAAGATCGGATTGATTTGAAGGTTTTGGACAAGATCACGTCAACATAGATTTGACCGAGTGAAAGCCTTGGGACAAGGTAGTTTCCTTGCAAGAGAGTAACGTGAGACATCGAATTATGTTTGGGAATCTTGGGTTTCAACAAGTTGTGCGCTCAGGATAATCAGAGGATTGTAGCCGCATTGTTGGTCACTTGATCAAGCTTTGATCAAATATTTGGAGGTGGAAGAATCAACACAAAACAATAGGGTTTTTGGGGTTTGCATTCTTCATCTCTTGTATAAACATTTTTGCAAAGAAAAGGTTAATAGCACTACCTCAAATTTATTTTGAATTGAGGGTAGGCTTACCCATAGCAAGGTCGATTGGGGAACTGCTTAAACAAATCTTGGTCTCTCTCTCTCTCTCTCTACTCTCTCTCTCTCTCTCTCTCTCTCTCTCTCTCTCTCTCTCTCTCTCTCTCTCTCTCTCTCTCTCTCTCTCTCTCTCTCTCTCTCTCTCTCTCTCTCTCTCTCTCTCTCTTCATATCTTTATCTCTTTTTTTGTTGATTATGCAATTTATCGAGTCCTTCGTTGATTGATCAATTCAATTGAAAATTGTTTTCTACTATCTTTTAAAGGTGTTGTTATTGATATAATCATAATCACTTTGATTTTGATTGGCTTTTAAACATCAACAAACCAAATTATATTTCCAATCGCTATCGATTTTACACCAAGTGTTTGATAAATTGTTTGTGTGTATTTTGTTTGTGTTTTGGTTCATTGGATATACGAGTTACGATTAGCATTGCATTTAATTGATTTGTAGCTTGATCATTGTTAAACATTTATGTTTGTTATCACTCTGTTTAGTTTCCGATACATATATTTCTTTTCGAAAGTAGGTTCGGTTAGACGATTCGATCCAGGTCGTTTTTCTGCTGCACCATAATTTTAAAACAGATTTTTGCCAAAGCTTTTGGTTGTAAAATTTGTGATTTATTCACCCCCTCTAGATCGAAGCATATCACCTAGAAAGTGGCATCAAGGGCTCTGATTCATTCCATGTGTGACATAGATTTCTTAGAAGAATGACTACCGAACCTAAAGGTGCATGCATACAATGGAGCACCAATTTTCACCGGCGAAAATTATGGCTATTAGAAAGCACTTAAGCGTATTCATGTCAACTCCATTGACAAAAGTATTTGGGATGCTATCCAAAATGGTCCAAGTGAAATAACTATGACCAATGAAGATGGTGTCACAATACCTAAATTAGAAGCACGTTGGGATGATAATGATAGGAAATTGTAGTCACATGATTGGAAAGCGAAAAACATCCTCACTTCTGCCTTGGGAGTTGATAAGTTTTATCGCATTTCTCATGACTACCAAAGCTATGTGGGATACATTTGAGATTTCCCGTGAGGGTACTAATGATGTCAAACAAGCTAGGATCAACATATTGAATCAAAAGTTTGAGTTATTCCATATTGAGCATGGTGAAACCATTGCAAATATGAAAAAACGGTTCACTCATCTTATAAATTGGTTAAATGCACTAGGTAATCCTGTTTCCAATGAACTTTCTACTAACAAATATTTGAGGTGTTTTAGTAGGGAATGGAAACCAAAGATCACAGCTATTACTGAAGCAAATGATCTTAAGTCGCTTGATCTTGGCTTTGTTTGGTAAGTTGGAATAGCATGAGAAAGAACTTACTTGCTTGGAAAAATACGAGAAGCAATAAAAAAAGTGATCGAAGAGTGAGAAAGGGAAAGACAAAGAAGAAGGAAAGAAATCCATTGCTCTAAAGGCTTCTAACTGAAGGCCTTCTCAAGATGAGCAAAGGGATAGTGAACCTAAAGATGACAACGAATCTGGCGAAGAAGATATAAGATTGTTTATAAAGCAAGTTAATAAATACATGTTAAAACACGACGACAAATATCCCAACAAGTACCGTGATAAATCAAGAAGGTTATCAAGTTCCTCAAAAGAAGAAGATGGAAGCAAAAAGGGAAATTCACAAAGTATGTGTTACAACTATGGTAAGCCCAATCACTTTAAGCCAAAGTTTCCAAAAATTAAAAATGAAAAAGGCCATCACAAAACGTCTAAAAAAGCTAGAAGAGCTTATACCGATTGGGAAAGCGAAAGTGATTCATCAAGTGATGATAGCTCTACTTCAAGTGAAGAATCGACCAAGCTTTTCTATATGGAAAAAAGGAAAGAAAAAGGTTGTAAGTACTATAAACTTCAAGCTTCATATGAATCAGATTTTTCTCAACTTCAAGAATCTTTTGAGAATCTACAAAGACAAGCTATAAATGCTTTCAAGAGATTAGCTTCAAACAAGAGAATCATCTCTCATTTAGAAGTTAAGATTTCTGAAAATGAAAGACATATGGAAGCACTGAGGAAATCTATGTCAAATATTCTAGAAGGACAAGATAATGATCCTAGATATTTGTGGAATTTTTATTGTGAAACATGTCACATTTGAAAAAAGGAGTCAAGGACTCTTAGAGCTAAACTTAATAAGGTTTTGCAACCCGAGGTTACTTTACTATAAATAATTCAAAGTATGACTTACCAGCTCACAGTCTATATTAGAGGTATAGTTATGTTAAGAAGGAACTAAATAGGAAAAGTTTATCTTCTCTAAACTTGTATTGTTACCATTGTTGCAAAAAGGGACACACTATTGCAAAGTGCAAAGTTAGGAAACTCCATGTTTCTAATAATGTCTTTCAATGGATCCCTAAATACAATCAAGGTTTTACTAATCCCCAAGGACCCAATGAAGATTGGGTACCTAGCACAGTCATGCAGGAAAAACGCCTTGACTCTATGGAGGGAGTATGTGGTCTTGTTTGTAGAGCACCAAGGCACAACACGGTAACACGTCCTTATTATTTTGATCTATGTGACTAACGAGGCATATTTTGTTACCAACCAGGTTAACTCTGTGCGCTTTTATTTTAAATGGTAAAATTATGTGAATGATTACTAATAAGCTATTCGAGAAGTGTCAGAAAGGTATTATGTTCAGTTATGTAGGATATCTTTGACTAAACTTTCTCAAGAACATCAAACTAGGAGTGATTAACCTAAATTATGAAACATGAGAAGAAGCAAGATTAACATCATAATTGAGCAAGATGAAAAGTCTAGCTGCAGTGGAAAATCATCTCTCAAGTTGAAAGAATATTCAACAATCATCAAATGTACTTCTTGAATACATTGCTAATCTCACATTCAAATACTTGTACAAGAAGGAAAGTAGTAAGAACGTTTTGGTTTTGTTCGTGTTTCATGGAAAATGTTGCATTCATTTCAAATTTTATTCGAAAGTTCATCGTGGAATACAAATGCGTTCTCCGTCTTATGTACGGTGAGGTAATATCGATTCAACCATATTTCTTGTTATGTACGTAAGTGTTTATTTTACATGTTTACTTTATAAGGATATGTGATGAACTATGTGTGTTGCTTGCGATATGTGTTTATTTCCAAAAATATCAAATGTGACTGTTGTATATTGCATTTCATATGTTTATACTAACCATACATAAATGTCGTCATGATTCATCTTTATCTTGAACCAAGACAAGCTTTTTTTTATGCATGTGTCAAGCAAACAAACCATAAATTTGATTATATGTATGCATATCTCGTAAAACTACTGTTCATTAGTCATTATAAGTCTCTCAAGGTCACTAAAAATCAATTGAGATAAAGATTATTGAAGATTGGAGTCTCCAGGTCAACACAAACTAGTACAGGTCGACATGTGAAAGTCAATATTTCAGTATAGGCCGACACGTTCTATTTCAGGTCAACTCATGTCGTTTCCTTTTAATTTACAAAATTGTTTGCTTCAGTATGTGCCGACCTGTAGCATGGACAGGCCGACACATACGACCTGAGGTCAACTCATAAGCAACTCTTGAAACATTTTTCCTTATTTCTCTTCACTCTTACTCTTGTTCTTGCATGAACAAAATACCCATCATCTCAAATCCACTCAAACCCTTAAAATTTACCAATACTTGTGTTTTGTGCTTGAATCCAACATTATAAAATCTTTTTTCATCATCAAATATTTGTCATATCCCTCATGAATCCATGATTTTCTCCATTTCTCTCAAAATTTCCAAAAACCCATTCCATCTCATCATAATTCGAATTTCTCCATTGTTGTGAGTTTGTGGCTATTTCTTTGTGTTAGTTTGTTGTTATTGCTTGTGTTTGAGTGTGTGGGTGTTTTTGTGTCACTCATTCTCTCACACGTTTCATTCAAAAAATTTCATAAACACCTTGTGTGCGAGTTGTATCTCACAAATATAATGGCCTCTAAGTCAAATAATTCATCCAAAGGAAAAAGAAAGGCCTCCTCATCCACTCCTGCCTCTGAGTATTTGTTTTCTTTGGTTTTAAAGAAGTATGTAAGAGGTTTTGAGCTTAATATTGTGACTCACCTTGTTGTCAAGCAATACATATGGAAGAAGAAAACAATTGAAGGCTTAGCTCTACTCGAAGTCATGACTTGTGTTGAGCATAAAAACATAAACTATTTCTTTTAGTTGGCTCAAGATTATAATGAGGATCTTATTCCCGTGTTCTACTTTGTGATACATGAATAGGAGGGTGCAAGTTTCAAATTTTCTATAGGTAACAAAGTGTATCATTTCACAAATGAGTTATGGAGCACTCTATTCGGTATTACTATTAGTGATCTTGAAATTGATGAAGAAGAAACTGATGAAGTGGTAATCGACTCCAATAAGCATAAAGATTTCAATTGGAATGTTCACTTGGACGAAATGCTTAAAGTTCCTCGAGCTGCAAACTACTATGAACCAATTACCACAGGTAAACTAAAGATGCTACATTGAATCTTATTGTGGATTGTGTCTCATGTCTTACATCCAAAAAAATGGTGAATTTTCAAGAGTCAACTTTTTAGAAGTTCATCTTGTGTATGTCTTACTGCACAATGTCAAAATCAGCTAGCTACACTACTTTATTGATCGCATGTTTTCTATTTGTTCCTGCAGCAAAGGTACCTCTTTATTCTATCCTTCCATGATTGCAAAATTTTTAAAGCATTTCAATATTGGTGTGACAAATCTCATCTACAAATCACCAAATACATCTCATGAGTTCTCACAACAAACTCCCACCAACATGAGCTATTTCTGAGACATCGAGCATCAAGCATACTATCTCCATAAGAATGGTAGGAAGATTTTCAACTATGATGATTCAACCATGGCTGTTGACGAAGCTGGAGAAAATCAGATGGAAAATAAGAATCTTGATAAGAATCCTCATGGTTCTCCAGATGGCGATGCATTTATGCAAGATGCAGACCAAGAAGTTGGTCACAGTGGCAGCTTTTATATCGGCCCTAGCGACAGTGCTGCTATTATTAACATGTTACAAAACATGCAGGTGCATCAAGATGAGAGATATGTTGCACAATTGAAAGAGCTATGTATCATGAGGGAGCACATGGCCACTCAGGATGTTGTCCATTCCTTTGCTGCTTACACGATGGAAAGCATTGTATCTTTGCGCAACGCTATCAATGAAAATAACTTTATTGAGATGGATCAGTTGAATCACATCATTCATACCTAGGAAACAGATGGGGATCATTATGAAAGCTTCTACCGTGAGCTATGTGAGATCGGTACATTCAACGCAAGATCAATGCCAAGAGGACGCGGAAGGCATTGACTGGGGTTATAACATGGTGTTTTGTGGTGTCTTTTTCTATTTTGGTTGTGTTCTTGGAGTTTCATCTATTTGCATTTCTTAATTATGGTTGTTTGCTTGTCAGTTCTTGGTTGTTAGAATAATATCTTAAGCATTTACTTTGTTGTACTAAGTGTTGACTTGTGTATTTCCTTTAGATATTGGTGTTTTTAATTATTATGCTTATGTTATTTACATATGTGTTTTATGTGAGTGCATCCCATCTCTTTGCAATTGCCTCTGTATGGTATTTCATATTTGTGTAATGTGCATCTGTGTGATGCTTCTAACGGATTAACATGTTTTTCTCCTTTTGATGTTGTCAAAGGGGGAGAAAAAATGAAGAGGAAAAGGAAAATTCATACATTTAGGGGGGGCTATCAAGGACAATGCATAAATTCAGGGGGAGTTGTTATGTGTACAAAGATAAGTGCAACGTGTAACACCCTTTTCTACCCCACAAATATTATGGCAAAATAACACAGATATCAGAGTAATTATTAAATTTCAACAAAAAGCCACCCAAAAGGGCGTACATTTCCCAAATCAACAAAAAAGGTCAAGGATCCGTAAGCAACGGATTTTCCCAAAATACATCAAATTGCACAAAGTAGCGGAACTCAAAAGGCATAAATCAAGGTTTTCCTCATACGAGAAGATAATCAAAATAAACTCAACTAAAACATAGTTTAACTCAAAAGACCCCAACCCGATGTTACATATCAGAGCAAGACCCTCTAAGTTAACCAAAAGGATAACAACTCAAAGAATCCAAAAATATCCTCGACGGCGTCCACGGCTAAACCTGGTCATCTGCACGTCACCCACATGGAGGTAACATTCAAACAGGCAGGGTGAGTAAAACGATTCATAATAATCAATGTATAAAAATCAACATATAAAACGACGTCATATTCATATTCAACACATTGATATCCTTCAATAGGCCTCAAAGGCCACAACATCATAAATTATTTCAAATGACTCATAAATGCAAATGCAACAAGACTCAATGCATGGGGTACCAATCATCACAGCGCGATAGACACTGGACCATCAACCCTCTATAGATCCCCATCAATAGGATCGATTCTACTAGAGAACCGGAGCACATCAAAACACTTCACATCCGCACAATGGGATTGAAGCCAAAGTAATCGAGGTCCTGAACCAAAGTCTGGATGCACATGAATGCATGATGCACACGTCAATAATCACCCTCATAATAACAGCATAGGCGCATCATCATTCATCATAATCATCATCATCATCACAGTCATCGTCATATCTCATGTCATCATATAATTAATCAAAATCATGGTAAATGATCGCGTCTTTCTATGTCTAATACAACCTAACTGCAAGTGCACAGTCTATTGCGTAGTAATAATAGATATCGATCCCACAGGGACTCGTAATCAAACTAGTGTTCTCGGGAGTTACTATGTTTAGCTAGGTAGAATATGTTTAAGGGAATAAGATTGTCACTAAAAGGGAACTAAGAATGTTACTTAGATTATAAATGATTTGAATCGATATGCAGTAATTGTGTTCTTCAGGGATTTGACAAGTTACCGGTGTGTGAAATAATTTTCAGAGTTTATTTAAGCAGAAAATGGTGATTTGAAGACTCTCGCCTCACGATGGTTATTGACGCTAATCATAATTCTAAGGGCCAAACGTACACTTTCGTATCCCATTCGGGGTTAAAACTATTTTTTGGAAATCTCTAAGTTCTAATTCATTTTAAAGTGCTTTCGCTGTTATTAAAATGAATGACTAGTGTTTACTATCTGATCTTACCGCAGCTTTCGCTTGTTGGTTTGTATCTTAATTAATTTCCCACTTTCGTGGCAAAACTACTTTTAAATAAGTTCTCGCTTTCGCGACGAAGTTTATTCAGTAAATTAATTTTAAACACTCAGACCATAAATTACTTTTGAAAAGACAATTTTCAACCAGTTATTATCAAATCCCTATCGAATTATTACTACATATCGATTACTTAAATTTAGCTAGACATGGATTTGGGAAAGATAAAACATAAATAAAAACAATAAATAATAATATGCATTATAATAAAACTGGAATTACGATTGAAATGAGAAACCTGTAAATATTCCAATTGGCCTTTGGGAAGATCCTCCACAGATGTTGGCAGGATTCTGGTCTTTGTGCCAATTTAATCGTACAGCGGAAATAAGAATTACAGAAAGAATAAAAGGAGTGCAGAAAATGAAAGGAGAAACAAATAAGAATATTAAAACTAGAAAGGTATGCTCTGGAAATAAATTTGGCAGCACTTCGTTGTATGAATGCAGCTCCCTTTCTGAGGTCCCCTTCTTCCCCTTTTATAGAAATGGAATTCTAACGGTTATAACTTGAAGAGGGTGGACTTTGAGGCAGAATAATCAGGGAGTAGTGGTCCACTATTTGGGACTTGGAACTGCTTCTTTAACGTGCAATTGAAGTGGGGCGTTTTTGCCTGCATGACGGTCGTCACAAGGTGTGACGGTCGTCACCCGTGTGAAGGTCGTCATGGAGCTGTGACGGTCGTCACAGTAGCAAAAACAGCCTTCTGCGCTTTTCATGATGTTTTCACTCTTTTTTCGTCCATATTTCATCTAAGATTGCTTCTTTTCTTCATATTGCCTTGTTTAGACGTGATCGTTAAATACCTGCAAAACATCAGACAAATAACACGGAAATAACCCGAAATCGGATCGAAAACAGTTAAACTTTAGTTGAATTATGCATCAAAATATATATACGATTTCGTGTTATCAAACTCCCCTAAGCTTGAATCTTTGCTTGTCCTCAAGTAAAACATGAAAAGGTTGGCAAGCACGAGGCAGCTTCTTCGTTCGCAGAGTTGGGAAAAACTGGGATTCTTGGTAAGAACAAAACGAGTACCATGACGACACTGGACTACAAGTCTTCAGAGGTCTCCTTTTTATGCAAATCGGTCCCAGTCATGCTACTGTAGCTTGGTGTCAAGGTTCTCGCGACAAGTTCACCCTGTTTGTTCTAGCGCAATCACATTAAGCCCGTTGTCTGTACACTTTCATGGCAAGTCGACCTGTTAGTGAATATGATCTCATTTTTGTTTTTGATCTTCTTCATTAATCATAAGCTTATATCATTGATTTTTCAATGAGTTTTCGTGTCGTTGGGCTAAATGCTCGGGTGAGGAGCACCTAACTTAGAAGGAAATGTGTCTTATGTTTTTGGGCTATCTAGCTTTCTTTTCATGATTTTTCATCTTTTTGGAGATCATACACTTATTTGCATCGGTCGCTCGCTTAGAAGTGCTTTAGGATGGTGCTGACTGCTAGTATAAACTACTTGGGGTTGAGTTTGCGTAGACACTTGAGACTTTGGTACGCGTAGGTGGTGAAACCGACTCGCATAAACCGGAGATCTAAGGTGTCAGGATGGTACTGGTTTTGTTAGAATTGTCGTCTCCTCGGAGTTTCGAAACTTGGTTTGAACTTGGGTGCATTCTCGTAATGCTTTTGCTTTTGAGGAATGAACGAAAAATTTTTGTTTACGTTGACTAACGTGGGGATGTTTGCGTAACGGAAAAAGGATATATAAACGAGCTTTATTTGCTAAAAATAGAAAATGTTTAAATAGAAATTACGAAATTCAAAGTACAATGGAATAGAAATAAATGCTCCGCTCCCACACTATCTCAATCAGTGTCCCCACTGATTAGGAAGAATGCGAGAGGGAGATACACGGAAATGAAAGTACAAATAAACTGGAAATATAGTAAACAAATAAGGAAAATGATAACTAATCACGTCCGTTGCCTCGGTCACGTCCGCGCTGGCGTCCTCTGGCTCTGGCCAGGGCGACTCGGTCCTCATAACTCATAGCTCCGGTGTGGTAGACGGTGTCCCGGAGTCCTTCGACCTGCAAAGTCAGATTCGCCAAGTTCTCAGTAATGGTGGCTTGGCCGGTTTGAAGTTGTTGCATTTGAGTCCGATGCCAAGCTTCGAACTGCTCTGCTCGCTGATTCTGCTGCTGCAACATAGCGAGTATCTGGGCCTGCTGGTCGAGAGAGCGGCGAAGGTCCTCTTCTATGTAGTCGGGCACGGGATGATGGCGGCGGCAGCGAGAGGATGTACCTTCGGAAGGAGGAGGCTGCGATGCTTCCGGTTGCTCCGGCCTGTCCAACTCAGCTTGGATTTCATCGTCAGAACCTTGGGTGTGGTCCTGAGTTGGAGCAGCGGCAGCAGGAGGGGAAGTGAGGTCAAATAACCAGTTGGTACGATCCTCTGGGTGTGTCCGGGTGCGTGATGGAAGGATGAAGCTTCGGACGGTTTTGCCACGCACTACCGGGTGATACTTCCCATCGGGTCTGGAGCGGATGAGGTGAGAGGCTCTGCAGTGGTCGGTGTCAAGGAACACCGAGGGGATGGAATGGAGGTGCTGGAGGCGGTCGCCTAGGTTCAGCCCAAGTGCAATGGCCGTGACAATCCCGCCAAAGTAAAATGGCTTCGAGCCACGGTTGCAAGTGGCCTGAATGTGAGCCAGCAGGAATGGAGCAGCGTTGATAGGTTCGTTGTTGAAGATGCAATGGAGGAAGAAGAGCTCTTTCGAGTTCACCTTATGGTTGCTGTCCCTGGCGAAGATTGTGTTGCTCAATGCTCTGTGAAAGTACCGGATGGTTGGGTTATGGATATGCGTGGCGTGCAGAGAGTCCCAACCATCGGCATTGATGCCGGTCAACTGGTATCACAACGCGAAAGCTTCGTGCTGGAACTGATCGGTGAGGCGGCGATGAGCATTGTCGCCTCGAGGAAGTTGTAAGAGGGCGGCGATCTGGTTCTGGTTCACCTGGTAGTTGGTGCCGAACATCCGGAAACATGCGGCACCGGATTGTTGGCTGAGGTCGCCACTGGATGTGACGTAGGTAAACGAACTCAAGAACTCGAGAGTGAGTTGTTCGTATGTTGGCAGTGGATTGGTGCAGAGGTTCCAGATGCCTGCTCTTTGAAGCATCCAAGTTACGCCTTCAAGGAGTCCGAGCTCCGTAAGCGATGGAATGTGTGGATAATGAGTCGGCTGGAGCGACCTTTGATGGAATGCGATGTAGTTTGCCCGCTGTCTTTCACCTAAGTCACCTTCACTGAAGACAATGTTACTGATGTCCGGGGTTTCGGCATTTCTCGCCATTATTGGAAGATGAGAGGGTTCTGAGGATTGGGGTTGTTCTGCGAAGTGGGAAAAATTGACAGAAGTGTGGTTGGAAGTTGAGATTGGAGTTGAAATATATGGTGCAATATGGGGAAAACGAAAGATTGGAGTGGGGGGAAAGTTCTGATGATTGGAAGTTGAAATGAGGGTAGTGGGAGAGAAAATGCAACCCCTGTTATATCAGATAGCAGTTTTGGGTTCGTGACGGTCGTCACCCGCGTGACGCTCGTCAGGATCCTGTGACGGTCGTCACAGCAGCAAAATCTGCAGAACGCAGAATTTTGCTCTGAGGGTGTTCTTGCAGTGACTTTTAGGCCTATTATTGATATGTCAATGTGTTATAGCAGCCAGCAAACAAAGGATAATGTAAAAACAGAATAATTGAATAAAGACTATAATTGAAATAACATGAAATTGAAATGATTGTATGTAGTACATAAAGAAATTAACAATGCGAAAATCCAAATGATTAAACTAACCTAAACTAAACCAAACTAAATTAAATCTGATGCTAAAGCTAGTATCTAGTCTTTTCGTGACTTCAACTCATCGAACTTCCGTGCGTAGTAGTCGAGCTGGTCGCAGACTATATCCATGAAGACTACCAGTTCGCTGTGTATGCTTGCGATGTCATCTTTTACAGTAGTCAGAGCTGCATCAACGTTGTCCAATCGGAGTAGAACGGTATCCATTTTGTCGGTGGTCTCCTCAGGGATAGGCTCGGGATAGGTGTTGTAGTGCGGAGGAGTCGTAGGGTCTACTTCAGCTTCTGATACAGCATCCTCATAGTACATATAGTCGTGTGCCTCGGAGATGTGGTCACTGTCGTACATATAGTTCTGTGGTGTTGACTGAGGTGAAGGAGGTCCCATAGGCTCATCCAAGTCATAAAGCCAGTTGTCCTTGTTGTGGATACTTGTCATCAGATGATCAGGCAGTGTGAATAGCTGGACAGGTTTTTCGTTGATGAGGTACTCATAAGGTCCCGGTCCCATAGTTCCTAAAATGCGCCTATTAAAGCAAAATTGTATGTTCATGGGTCGGATGGTGCCAAAACGAGTGCTGGCATTTAAGTGGAATCTAAGGCCAAGCTCGTGGGCAATCATTGTCACGAGGCCTCCTATAAGAATAGGTGTTTGTGGTTCCTGAGTGAGGCGTCTGAAAGATCTCATCATGAAAGGCACTGCATTTACTGTACGTCCCTGAGAAGCACAAAACATGATGAATAACTCTTCTTTAGATACTGTAGTAATATTTTCTTCTTTCCCAAACAGGGTGTGAGCTAGTATCTTATGGAAGTATCTGAAAGCTGGGTTATGAATATCATCATTATACATTCTGTCTGGTTCAGGGTGATAGTCGCCTGTGATTCTACCCCAGAATTGGTCGAGTTCAAAATCAATATCGTCATCTTCTGCACTGATGAACACATGCGGTCCGTTAGGAAATCCTAAGAGGTTAGCTAGTGGCATCCGGCTATGGGTTTGGTCCATTCCAAACATTCGAAAGGTAATCAGCTCTGTCTTGGATCCAAAACCATAGTTGGGTAGGTATCGGAAAGAACTAAGGAATTCATAGGTAAGATCCTTATAGGTAGCAAAACGTGTTTTCAAAGCAGTGGTCTCCCAACCCAGTTGATTGAACAGGTATTGAATGCTATCCGTGATTCCTAGTTTATCCATGGTAGACTTATCATAATACAGCGTTAAGGCGAATTCTCTTTCGGTTAGTGCTGCAAATCTTGCCTTTTGAGCTAGTCCTAAAAAATGAACCTTTGTGAAGTCGTACTCGGCCATACTCGCAGGTAAGTCAGAGAAAACAGGAGGAATGTTTTGAAGACTTTTAAAATCCTGAAAAGTTTAAAACAGAAGTTTGAAGTCAGGATTTTTTAAAAACAAAAAGCGGTAAAAACAAAAGACAAAAAGAGAAAAATAATAAAAATAAAAATATGAAAACAAACGAAAGTAGAAAATAGTGGTAATTATAAGTTTAGAATTTTTGTTAAATTTTCAAAGTAAAATTTTAAAGAAAAATGAAATACAGTAACGAGGAAAATTGGGTTGCCTCCCAGTAAGCGCTGTTTTTAACGTCTAAAGCCTGACGATAGCTTGGTGACAAGCTATTCGGGTGTTTGAGCTGGAAGCTCAAGCAATGCTATACTACTGACTTGAGGGCTGTTTTCGTTCTTATTATAATGTTTTAGACGTTGCCCGTTTACGATAAAAGGTGCATTCGTCTTATCGGTAATTTCAACAGCTCCACTCTGAAGTACTCTAGTCACTTCATAAGGTCCAGAACACCTAGATTTTAGTTTACCTGGGAAGAGTTTTAATCTTGAATTAAATAGCAATACGACGTCTCCCACACTGAATTGTTTCCTGACTGAACGTTTATCATGCCACTTTTTAGTTCGTTCTTTGTAGATACGGGCATTTTCGTAAGCGTCTAATCGAAGTTCTTCCAATTCGTGTAAGTTCAAGATTCGCTTTTCTCCTGCCTCGGTGTAGTTGAAATTTAGTGTCTTAATGGCCCAAAAGGCCTTATGCTCTAATTCTACAGGGAGGTGGCAGGATTTACCGTAAACTAATTTGTAGGGTGTAGTACCTATTGGTGTCTTAAAAGCGGTCCTATAAGCCCATAAAGCTTCTTGTAGCTTTGATGACCAATCTTTTCTTGAGGTAGCGACAGTCTTTTTCAATATCTGTTTTATTTCCCTGTTCGAGACCTCTACTTGTCCGCTAGTTTGCGGATGATAAGGTGTAGCTACTCGGTGTCGGACTCCATATTTAGAAAGAAGTTTATCAAATATTCGCGATATGAAATAAGATCCGCCGTCACTAATGACGAGTCTGGGTACACCGAATCTGGGAAAGATTGTGTTTTTGAAGAGTTTGATTACTACTCGTGCGTCGTTTGTTGGAGCAGTTATGGCTTCTATCCATTTAGACACATAATCGACAGCGACAAGTATGTAGTTGTTACCAAAAGAAGGTGGGAATGGTCCCATGAAATCTATTCCCCATACATCGAATATTTCTACCTCTAAGATTCCTTTCTGAGGCATTTCATCGCGTCGTGAGATGTTGCCAGTTCGTTGGCATCTATCGCATTTTTGCACAGCGATGTGGACGTCTTTCCAGAGGTTAGGCTAGAATAAGCCGGCTTGGAGAATCTTAGCGCACGTCTTGGATGTACTAGCATGACCACCATATGGTGCTGAATGGCATTGGGAAATAATATTTTCTATTTCTTCCTCTGGGACACATCGACGGTATATGTTGTCGGCCCCTCTCTTGAAGAGTAGAGGTTCGTCCCAATAATAGTGTTTCAGATCATGGAAGAATTTCTTCTTTTGCTGATAAGTGAGATCCGGTGGAAGCACGCCTGCAGCAAGGTAATTAACGATGTCAGCATACCAAGGTAATGTGACTTGGGCATAGACGGCTTCTACAGCTTTTTCGAATTCTGGATCTTCCGAGATTGAGTTGGGTATGTCACTTTCTAATTTGGCTATCAAACGTTCATACGGGAAATCATCATTTATCAGTACTGGTTCATGTTTGATGCCTTCTATTCGAGATAAGTGATCTGCAACAACGTTCTCGGTTCCTTTCTTATCTTTGATTTCTAAGTCAAACTCTTGTAATAACAGGATCCATCTTAATAGTCTTGGTTTGGCATCCTTTTTGCTTATTAGGTACCTTATGGCAGCGTGGTCTGTGTATATGATAATTTTTGCTCCTATTAAGTAAGAACGGAATTTGTCAAGCGCAAATATAACTGCTAGAAGTTCCTTTTCTGTGGTAACGTAGTTCATTTGGGCAGGATCTAAGGTTCTACTGGCATAGGAATTTCTTGTCCTTCCTTTGTCCTAGAACTGCGCCTACGGCATAATCACTTGCATCGCACATGATTTCGAACGGTAGTCGCCAATCGGGTGGTTGCATAATTGGTGCGGTGATAAGGGCTGATTTTAATGTTTTGAATGCTTTTAAACAGTCGTCGTCGAAGACGAACTCAGCATCTTTCATCAACAGGCCGGTCAAAGGTTTTGTGATTTTTGAAAAATCTTTTATAAATCTTCTGTAGAAACCGACATGTCCTAGAAAACTCTGTATTTCTCGTACGGATTTCGGAGGTTGGAGATCTTTTATAATCTCTATTTTAGCTTTGTCGACCTCAATTCCTTTATCTGATATGACATGTCCTAGAACTATTCCTTGTCGGACCATAAAATGACATTTTTCCCAATTTAGGACGAGGTTCACTTTTACACAACGTTCTAATACCATTTCTAAGTTTTGTAGGCATCCTTCGAAACTTTGTCCACATACCGAGAAATCGTCCATAAATACTTCCATGATGTTATCTATGAAATCTGCAAAGATTGCCATCATGCATCTTTGGAAGGTTGATGGAGCATTACAGAGTCCAAACGGCATTCGGCGGTAAGCAAAAGTACCATAAGGACAGGTGAATGTAGTCTTTTCTTGGTCATCAGGATGGATGGGAATCTGGAAAAATCCTGAATAACCATCTAGATAGCAGAAATATGAATGTTTGGCTAATCTTTCCAACATTTGGTCTATGAAGGGTAACGGGAAGTGATCTTTTCGTGTGGCTTTGTTAAGCTTTCTATAATCAATGCACATCCTGCTTCCAGTCACGACTCTTTTTGTTATTGATTCGCCTTTTTCATTTTTAACTACTGTGACTCCTCCTTTCTTTGGTACGACATGAACTGGGCTGACCCATTCACTATCGGAGATCGGATAGATGATTCCTGCATCTAGCAATTTCTTTACTTCATCTCTAACTACAGTGCTCAGGATGGGGTTCAGTCTTCTCTGATGCTCTCGAGAGGTTTTAGAGTCTTCCTCTATTGTAATTCGATGCATACATATCGAAGGGATTATACCTTTTAGATCGCTTATGTTATAGCCTAACGCGGTGGGGTACTTCTTTAGGACTTCTAATAGCTTTTCAGTTTCTGGTTGTCCTAAGTCGGCGTTGACTATCACTGGTCTTTTTAGTTCATCGTCTAGAAATTCATATCTAAGGTTTTTGGGTAGTGTTTTAAGTTCTAAAGATGGGTTCTTCGGACCTGGCATATGGTTTGGAGTCAGTGCTAAGCTTTCGCTTAGGCTGTCGTCTTTATACGGTTTACGCCAATCATCGTCTTCTGAAATATCGGGTATTTGAATCTTTATTATTTATGAATATGTGGTCTCTTCATTTTCAAGTTCTCTTATGCATTCGTCAATTTCATCTACTAAATAGCAGGTATCATCTATGGCTGGTGCTTGTAAGAACTTGGTGAGAATGAACTCTATCTTTTCTTCTCCTACTTCGAATGTTAGCCTTCCTTTCTTCACGTCTATAATAGCTCCGGCTGTAGCTAGGAACGGTCTTCCTAGAATAATTGGGGTAACAGTGTCCTCCTTGATGTCCATGATTATGAAGTCGGTTGGAATGTAGAATTATCCTATGCGTACTGGAATGTTTTCCAGTATTCCGACGAGGTATTTTACTGATCGGTCAGCTAATTGTACGGACATTTTGGTTGGTCTGAGGTCTCCCATATTCAGCTTTTTGCATATAGATAAAGGCATAACACTGATACTGGCTCCTAAATCGCATAGAGCTTTGTCTATCACGAACTTTCCTATGACGCAGGGTATGGAGAAACTACCTGGGTCTTTTAATTTAGGAGGCATGCGGTTTTGAATAATAGCGCTACACTCTGCAGTAAGTGTAACTGTTTCGTTATCCTCGATCTTTCTCTTATTCGACAGGATTTCTTTGAGAAATTTAGCGTATGACGGCATTTGAGTTATCGCTTCTGTAAAAGGAATAGTAATATTCAGTTGTTTAAGGAGCTCTACAAATTTCTTAAACTGTCCTGAAGTTTTGGAGTTTATTAATCTTTGAGGATAAGGGATAGGTGGTTTATATGGCGCTGGAGGTGCTTGAGTTTTTTCACTTGCGGTATCCTCCTTCTCATTGTCTTCCTTCTTCTCTAACTCGGATTCCTTTTCTGCTTGTTCAGTTGGTTTTTGTTGCATGGCTGGGTTTTCGGTCCTCGGATCGATCGGTTCGTCCAATTCTTTTCCACTTCTTAGTATTACAGCATTTGCTTGGCCTTTTGGATTCTGTTCGGGTTGTCCAGGAAATGTGCCAGCAGGTGCGGCAGCAGAGGCTTGTTGTTGAGCCACTTGTGATATCTGTGTTTCTAACATTTTGTTGTGGGTGGCTAAAGCGTCTACTTTTCCGGTCAACTGTTTAATTTGCTCGCTAGTGTGTATGTTTTGATTCAGGAATTCTTTGTTTGTTTGAGCTTGAGTAGCTATGAATTTTTCCATCATCAACTCGAGGTTTGATTTCCTAGGTGCAGTCTGAGCAGCAGCTGGTTTCTGATATCCTGGCGGAGCAGTAGGCATTTGCAATGCATTTTCGCTTTTGTAAGAAAAGTTTGGATGATTTCGCCAACCTGGGTTGTAGGTATTTGCGTAGGGATTTCCTTGAGCATAATTTACTTGGTATGGTGGGATTCCGGCTAGCAATGGGCATTCGGGTGCATTATGAGTGGTGCTTCCGCATAACTCGCAATTTGGAGTTACGGCAGCGACGGTTGCAGTGGGGTTGACGGTCAGACTGTCAATCTTCTGTGCTAGAACATCTACTTTAGCGTTGAACTTTTCAAGACTGCTGATCTCGTACATCCCACCTTTCGCTGTGGTTTTCTCTGTTGGAGTGCGTTCACCTCCCCATTGGTAATGGTTTTGAGACATGTTTTCGATTAATTGATAGGCTTCGTCGTATGGCTTATCCATAAGTGCACCGCCCGCGGCAGCGTCTATTGTCAATCTAGTATTGTATAAAAGCCCATTATAAAAAGTATGGATTGTCACCCAGTCTTTTAGACTGTGGTGAGTACATGTTCTCATCATATATTTGAATCGTTCCCATGCTTCGTAAAGAGATTCAGTATCTTTCTGTCGAAATCCGTTGATTTGAGCTCTAAGCATAGCAGTTTTGCTTGGCGGAAAATATCTTGCTAAGAAGACGTTTTTCAATTGTTCCCACTTCGTAACGGAGTTGGATGGTAAAGATTGTATCCATGTCCACGCTCTGTCTCTAAGAGAGAATGGGAAAAGACGAAGTTTTATCGCGTCTGGAGTTACTCCATTTGCTTTCACTGTGTCTGCGTATTGTACAAACTTTGTTAGATGTTCGTTCGGATCCTCAGTTGCGTTTCCTGAGAATTGGTTTTGTTGTACAGCTAACAGCAATGATGGTTTCAGCTCAAAATCATTTCGGGTAATAGCTGGGGCAGCAATGCTACTTCTAGGCTCCATCTGAGAGGGCGTAGCGTATGCCTTCAGCGGTTTGTTTGGAGGTCCTTCAGCCATCGTTGGTTCTTCTTCGGATTTGGGAATGAGAGTGAGAGGATCGGGAATGTTATGTTTGAGTTGTTTTAGTTGGTACTCAATGATTCGACTTCTTAAATGTAAGAAGTGCTCTAGTTCTGCGACTGAAGGTTTTACGATATCGCCTTGTGGGCAATTACTTGGCATACAATCGACAGCACTAGTAAAGGAAAAATGAAAATAATTAACCTAGTCTATACGGTGTAACAGAAGGTTACACTATTGACTAAACGGGTCCCCGGCAACGGCGCCAAAAACTTGATCCGACTTTCTATGTCTAATACAACCTAACTGCAAGTGCACAGTCTATCGCGTAGTAATAATAGATATCGATCCCACAGGGACTCGTAATCAAACTAGTGTTCTCGGGAGTTACTATGTTTAGCTAGGTAGAATATGTTTAAGGGAATAAGATTGTCACTAAAAGGGAACTAAGAATGCTACTTAGATTATAAATGATTTGAATCGATATGCAGTAATTGTGTTCTTCAGGGATTTGACAAGTTACCGGTGTGTGAAATAATTTTCAGAGTTTATTTAAGCAGAAAATGGTGATTTGAAGACTCTCGCCTCACGATGGTTATTGACGCTAATCATAATTCTAAGGGCCAAACGTACACTTTCGTATCCCATTCGGGGTTAAAACTATTTTTTGGAAATCTCTAAGTTCTAATCCATTTTAAAGTGCTTTCGCTGTTATTAAAATGAATGACTAGTGTTTACTATCTGATCTTACCGCAACTTTCGCTTGTTGGTTCGTATCTTAATTAATTTCCCACTTTCGTGGCAAAACTACTTTTAAATAAGTTCTCGCTTTCGCGACGAAGTTTATTCAGTAAATTAATTTTAAACACCCAGACCATAAATTACTTTTGAAAAGACAATTTTCAACCAGTTATTATCAAATCCCTTTCGAATTATTACTACATATCGATTACTTAAATTTAGCTAGACATGGATTTGGGAAAGATAAAACATAAATAAAAACAATAAATAATAATATGCATTATAATAAAACTGGAATTACGATTAAAATGAGAAACCTGTAAATATTCCAATTGGCCTTTGGGCAGATCCTCCACAGATGTTGGCAGGATTCTGGTCTTTGTGCCAATTTAATCGTACAGCGGAAATAGGAATTACAGAAAGAATAAAAGGAGTGCAGAAAATGAAAGGAGAAACAAATAAGAATATTAAAACTGGAAAGGTATGCTCTGGAAATAAATTTGGCAGCACTTCGTTGTATGAATGCGGCTCCCTTTCTGAGGTCCCCTTCTTCCCCTTTTATAGAAATGGAATTCTAACGGTTATAACTTGAAGAGGGTGGACTTTGAGGCAGAATAATCAGGGAGTAGTGGTCCACTATTTGGGACTTGGAACTGCTTATTTAACGTGCAATTGAAGTGGGGCGTTTTTGCCTGCATGACGGTCGTCACAAGGTGTGACGGTCGTCATGGAGCTGTGACGGTCGTCACAGCAGCAAAAACAGCCTTCTGCGCTTTTCATGATGTTTTCACTCTTTTTTCGTCCATATTTCATCTGAGATTGCTTCTTTTCTTCATATTGCCTTGTTTAGACGTGATCGTTAAATACCTGCAAAACATCAGACAAATAACACGGAAATAACCCGAAATCGGATTGAAAACAGTTAAACTTTAGTTGAATTATGCATCAAAATATATATACGATTTCGTGTTATCAGTAACATCATCATAGTTTTCCAATCAGTACATCATAGAAATCATCATGTAATCATGTACACATCACACAAAACTCACAGTCATACTCATGTCAATTCGTCAAAGAAATCACAGAATCAAACATCAAGGCATCGCTGCACACAATCAACATTCGCGAAACTATGCTATGTTCGCTAGGCGGGTCTAGGGCGAGTTTCTTCGCTAGGCTAAGGATTCTTTGCTAGGCGAGTCTGGGAACAACATGGTTCGCTAGGAAAACAGTGCGATAATAGCAAATTCTGCTATGCACCAGAACCTAAATCCACCAAAATGTCCACACGATTCACTTCCCCAATGCCTCCAAAACATCCCTAAGGTCTTACGGCGATAAAGGCACAAAACCTACGGTTTATTAGGCCAATCCCGTATCATACTCACACCCTAAATCACAAATTTTCCTACAATTATCCCAAGGCATTAGAGTTACTTATTATCTAATATTCCTATCCCTTCAGGGTTAGACAAATACAATTCATGGTTTTGGCCACGAAGGCCTAACTTTTCCTTTTCCCCAATGAATTCCACGGTTAGATTCACAATAACAGATTTAGGCCACGAAGGCCAAAGATCACTATTTCTCATATCCACCCTCAAAATCCCTTAAACCTTAAATCGACCTTAAATACATTGAAAGTTACACATGGAAAATCATGAAGGTAATACTCCCCATACCTTAATCGTCGATTCAAAGCCTTCACAAATATTTCAGGGAACCTTTCGAAGATTTTGCCTCTAATCCTCTCCTCATAGCTCTGGCCTCAATACTTTTCACGATCTAACAAAATGAATCCTAATCCCTTTCCAATTTCCTTTTTGTTAAACCTAGTCTTGGGCCTCATAATTGAGCTTTCTCCATAATACCCTCACTAACTCATCTGAATAGTCCCAATTGCCCTTATTCATCTTATATTTATTTTAATTCATAATAATATTAATAAATTAATATTACATACTATTATTCAAAATAAATAACCCCAAAAATGCACAATTCTCAATAATCCACAAAACCATTGAAAATCATCGAAAAATGAATATTCTCAATTAAATAAGTTAATTAAAATATTCCAATTAAATTTGGGGTGTTATACAACGGGATACGACTACATCATTTAACATTTGCCATCATCAAAAAGGGGGACTTTGTAAGTGCTAACTACAAATTCAATCGAGTTTTGAATGATGTAAAATAAGGAATAAGGTAGTTTGTCGTAGCTCTCTTGTATATTGGACGACGTCAACCTAAATTTAGATGCTCATTTGTCCCCTTAGCATTAGGATGCATAAAAAGAGTCTTTGAACAAGTTTGATAGTTCTTAGGCATATCATACACATCATAAATAAAGTATCTATTTCAAAACAACAACGTAGGTCGTCCTATACGTGATCAGGCTGACCTATGGAAGGCTCATCTTCAGTATAGGCCAGTACATCCATGGTTCAAGTCGGCTCCTACTCTCAAAGAATGAAGCTTGTAGATTCTTCCCACAGGTTGCATTTTAGGTCATCTCATAGACCGGCATGAACACCTTCATAGGCCGAACTATGACCTTCACAGGTCGATTACGTGTATGGTGGATCTTGTCAGGTATAACCACTCAGGCAATTCTACATGATACAAAGTCGAATGGGTAGCGAAAGGATGTCGACTGCCACAAATTCCAATTAGAATCTCCTTGGGACTCGGACATATAGCCTACCTTCTGAGGCATCTAAAAGAAGATCTAAATCCAAAGAAACCAATCCACCTCAATCCAAAAATATAGAGCCGGACACACTCAACAGATTTCAGACCTCCCTCCAACTGGTCTTTTGGATCAACTGACCATAAAGCCACTCGAATAACACATCCAAGCACGAGTAACCGATACTCACTTGCGGTCGATCGCAAGATTTAATTAATGTATTTGTAAATTAATTATGCAATAATGGAATGAAATATATTGGTAACATGCCCACCAGAGACAACTCATCTACTCCTTATTTTTTGGGACCTCATGTTCTCATTATTCACGAGCTAGGAATTCTAATTCCTTTTACGCATTTTGAGGAGGACTTCTTGGAGACCATTAATGCCTTCCCTTCCCAGATTATCTGTTGTAATAAGGGCGTTCCACACTTTGAATGTTGTCTTATGTGCCAAGAGAACGTCATTTAGCTTCTTAGATCAATCTACTATAGATGTAGCAACTGTCTTTTCCAAAATTTGTTTCAGATGTCTGTTCAACACTTCTACTTGTCCACAAGTTTGAGGATGATAAGGCGTGGATAATTTATGTTTCACATTTTATTTTTCCAAAACACAATTAAATACTTATTGTAGAAGCGCATCCCTCAATCACTGATCAAGACTCTATGGACTTCGAACCTAGCAAAAACATTCTTTTTTAAAAAACTAGAGAAATTTAGGGCAACATTAGCAAAAAAAATTATGGCTTTAACCCATTTATTTACATAATCTGCATAAATTAGAATGTAAATATGAAATTTATATGTAAGAAAAGGACCCATAAATTCAATTCCCCAACAATCAAATGGTTCTACCTATATCATACCATTAAGAGGCATCTCGTCTCATTTTGAAATGTTATCTGTTTTCTAGCATTGAATACATTCATAAACATATGAATTACAATATTTTGATAGAGTTGGCCACCAAAAGCCATATTGCAACACTTTCGTTTTTGTTCTTTCTCCACTATGGTACTCTCCATAGGATGAGTTGTGACAGTGCCACATAATGTTCCTAGCTTCCTTACCCGCAACACACATGAAAATTAAATTGTCATCACTAATTTTAAACAGATAAGTATTGTCTCATAGATAGTGATTACCTTCCATGTAGAATTGTTTCTTCTACTGCCAGATTTAATATTCCAGAACGCTCTTTGTTGCTTTGTAGTTGGCCATATCAGCAAACTAAGGTCGTCTACTAATTGCCATTAGGTGTTAATTCAGAAACTATTCATTTATGGTATTTTCTTTTTGAGTGACTTCAGTATTCTCCAATTTGATAAATGATTAACTACCTCATTTTCAACACCTTTCTTGTCCTTTATTTCTAAGTCAAACTTTTTTAAAAACAATATCCACCATAGTAACCTTGACTTAGAGTCTCCTTTGTTAAAAAGGTGTTTCAACATTGCATGATCTGTAAAATCGTGTCTACGTATCCTCATTGTGAAACGAGGAATCAGAGCTCTGTAGTTTGGAGTAGAAAATGATTGTGTCTTGGTTGATTTTACTTTAAAAAAGAGTTTTTGAGATGACACCCTAAGGCAAAAAGAGAGTTTGATGAGTCTATTTTGATTTTAGGATCTTGAAAGAGAGATTGTTCTTAATTAGGATTTCACTAAAGACTATGAGTAGAGGTGAATATTTTAGACTACCAAGCCAAGCGTCATGTGTCAATATACTCGTAGTAAGGGCAACAAAGCTACATTCTCACTCACTCTCCACCACTTAAGGCTTGTGGCGCATAATCCTTATTGTATCTTATTGTGTTTTTGAGTTTATTGAGAAAAGTGCCGCTTGGCGTTCAATCAAGGGTTTTATTGTGAAAATTCCGCTTGACTTTGGATCAAAGGCTTTTAGAAAGTGGTATAGGAAATTATTATGGAAACTTTCATTGTATATAATAAAGCACATATGAATTAAAAGAGAAATGCGTATTATTCTTACAGAGCTAATATATACTTTAGAGGTAAAGAAAGCTTGAATCACGAGGAAATCCTGCATTATGCTAGGAAAAATGTTACTTAATTAGAATCTACAAAAAGAGTCACAAATTAGAATGTTGGAGATATCATACATTTTGGAAGTCGAAATATTAGAGAGAGAGAGAGAGAGAGAGAGAGAGAGAGAGAGAGAGAGAGAGAGAGAGAGAGAGAGAGAGAGAGAGAGAGAGAGAGAGAGAGAGAGAGAGAGAGAGAGAGAGAGAGAGAGAGAGAGAGAGAGAGAGAGAGAGAGAGAGAATCAAAGTGGAGCTGAACAAACTTGAAGAGTAAAGTTGTCTATGCAGTTTCATATTCTCTTTATCTTTGTGTAAATCTTCTATGAGTATGAGTAGATAATTTTCTGTGTGTTGGAATTAAGTGTATTCACATACTATTTTATTATAAAACTCTTAGTCTGGTGATTAGATAAACTATTGTTTTTGGTATATTGATGTTTTTTCGTTTCGCTCATAATGTTTTTCTAACCTTGTGATTAACTCTTTAATTTAAAAAAAAATTATTAATAAAATTTCTACTTAATAGAACTAGAATAACATCATATGTAAATGTTATTTTCTAGAAGTAGGGTTAGGGTTACTGCCACTATATAATATAATATCGTAATATTATTGAATCGAATACATGAGAAAGAAATTAGAAGTTATTATGTTTAATAGATCACATCTTATTTGTTTGGAAAAAAGTATGTCAAACAATAGGTGAAGATGCACTAGAAGACTTGAAGTTGTATAATAGATTGAGAGCATACTTTAGATTATTAAATGATGAAATCTACGAAATGCTTTCTTAGTTTTGATGTACCTATATTTTTATTTAACTTTGTTCAGAACATTTTTTTCTTCATAAAGATCGAGAGCGTATTTTTATTCAACATTTATATATATATATATATATATATATATATATATATATATATATATATATATATATATATATATATATATATATATATATATATATATATATATATATATATATATATATATATATATATATATATATATATATATATATATATATATATATATATATATATATATATATATATATATATATATATATATATATATATATATATATATATATATATATATATATATATATATATATATATATATATATATATATATATATATATATATATATATATATATATATATATATATATATATATATATATATATATATATATATATATATATATATATATTGTTGCGGTGAAATTTGGATATCAAATTATTAATTAATTTGAATCACAATTCAGTTCACAACCGCTTTTCGATTTATCCGAAGGAAAAGGTCAAAAAGGGAAAACCTAATTTTGCGTCGTAAACACGACGCGGGGAGATTCTAGGATTCGGGGGTTGATTAAGATTAGGGAAGGTATTAGCACCCTAAACTTCCGTAGTACTCTACGGGAACCTTTTATTTATTTTTCTATTTATTTCATTTTTTTGCTTTAAGGGGTATGTACATTGAATTAGGGGTTAAAAGACCTAGGGTGTTAATTCTAAGTTTACTCGGCAATACGTCGCATCTTGTGCCTACATATCCTTACGGAAATGGAATCAGAGTAACTGTAGTTCCCCTCAAAAGGGAGGTTAGAAACGTCTTGACTGTGGCCAAGGTTTCAATGGAGAATAAACGTATCTTAGGAATACGCTTACGCGGAGTGTAGAAACTCCAATATCTACGTTGTAAATTGTTAAGTGAATTAGGGTTAGGTTAGGGATTCCGCGGCGGGAAACCCTAAAATGAGTGTGGCGACTCTTTGACCTAAAGCTAGGGGTAGTTTTGTAATTTTTTGTCCACGGCGAGACATTTGTGAAAAGTTAGGGTTTGTAAGGGTTTGAAGTTTTGAGGACTATTGGCGTGGCGGCCAAACGGCTAGACCTAATCCTTCGGAGGAATGCAATGGGACAAATTAACGATGCAAATGCGCGAATTTAAACCATACAAACAGCAGAAATTAAAGTGCGGAAAGGTAAACGCGATAATTTGTTCGCGAAGTTACAAATGAGAAACAGATACAATTATAATACAACTTGAATTGAAAAACACATTAAAATAGCTAATAGCAACGTAACAAGCTGCACATTGAATACACAACGTTAGTAGACAGAGTCAGACAGTAATCAGACGAGTTATGAAACGGAAGTGCGAAAGTTATAGATATTCTTTGTTGTTTATTTGTGATATATAAAAAAGCTTTTGATTTAAGTTAAAAAAGAGGTTTTAATATTATTAAAAAACTTTTCAAAAATAGTCTTAATTTAATTATCTAACAAAAAGGTTTTATTTTTAAAAAAAAAGGTTTAATGTTATTATTATATATTTTTTAAAAAAACGGTTCTAGTTATTATTTTAAAAAAAAATTTAGTTATTGTTTTAAATTTATCTAAAAAAAAGTTTTTCTTAAAAATAATAGGTTTTCATATTAATTTGGAAAAGATGTTAATGTTATTTATTTTAAAAAACAGATTTTTATATTATAACAAGTTTTAATAAATTAATGATAATAATAATAATAATAATAATAGTAATAATAATAATAATAATGATAATAATAATAAATAATGATAATAATAATAATACTAATAATAATAATAATAATAAAGCAATAATGAATTTTAAATGTGCCAAATAACCCAACAATGTTGCTAACGCAGAAATACGCTCAGCGCAACCAGATCTAAATCGGACGAAACAAAATTTATCGCAAAGAAAAAGAAATTAAGCAAAAAAACAGTATTATTGCTCACACAAAAATGCGATCATCGCAACCAGATCGAACTAACACAAATGTCACGCGTCATGCACACAAATGTGCAAACATCGTATCGATATAATTCGATCAAAAATTAATCTTATATATATATAAACTCTAACAATTTAAAAATTATAAATATATAAACGTAACAGTAATAGATGAAGAAAAAGAAATAACGGTAATAGATGAAGAAAAAGAAATAACGGTAAAAGATGAAGAAAAAGAAACAACAGTAATAGATGAAGGAAAAGAAATAACGGTAAACGGCACTCACTCCTCTTAGGTTTTTTTTCATCCTCCCCTTTTTCAACAAGGCAACACATGTATATATAGGGAACAAATTAGGGTTAACACCAAATTGTCAATAATGTCCCTAAAGCCCATTTTAAAGCCCAAACTAAATAATTAGCTAAGAAAAAATACAATTTAAATAATTTAAAATAATTAAAATAAACTTAAAATAAAAACTAATAATCCTATTGATTCCTAAAAACAAAAATATTATAAAAAGAACAAAATTTTTTCCAATATTTTTTATTTTATGATTTTTTGGATATTTTTATGACTAATTTAGAAAAAGGTGAAAAAAATAATATTTAAAAAATGATTTAATTAAAATACGAAAATAATAATTAAATAATAATAAAAAAACTATTTTTGTTATTTTTTAATGAAAGATAGAAAAATTTAGAGTAAAAATAATAAAAAACAAAAAGTGACAAAGGTGAGATTCGAACTCTCAACATCTCACACTCACAACTCCTTACACATGTCCTCTTGCCAATTATGCCATTTTTACTTTTTAGAAAAAAATGCATGCCATATGATATTTACCTGCAAAAAGTCAAACGACTACACAAATTTGTTAGTAATTGATTAAATGCAATAAAAATGCAATGAAATGCGACGACAAATCTTAGGGCAAAATTTGGGGTATTACAGTTGCCCCTATTTAAATAACTTCACCGGGTGATTTGAGCAACGGAGACTCGAGAAATCATGGTGGAGGGATTTAAATACAGATAACCGAAAATTTTGCCTTTAGACGCAGTGTTATGCAATGATATGGACAAAACAAAACGAACTATAATGCTAAATATGATATGAATCTAATATGATGCGTATGATGAAAATGACAAATGCACGGATACAGACGAAACAACGTCACAGGGGACGACCCATCGAGGAATTGCACTAGGGAAGAAGACATGTCATATCTGGAAGAACGTCGGATAGACACGACACAGAATTGTTGATAGGTGCCAAGTAAATTAGAAATTGTCCGCAAGGTAAGACGCGGGTAAAACACGAGCTCAGGAGAAAAACGCAAATGGGGATAAAACACCCATGATGCCAAGTAAATAAATTTTGCCCACAAGGTAAGACGCGAGTAAAACACGACCTCAGGGAAAAAAAAGTAAATGGGGGTAAAACACCATGATGTTAGGTAAACCCAGGAATATCTGGTAAACGGGGAATAAAACACCCGGGATAAAGGTACATGGGGGATAAAACACCCAAGGATAGAAGGTAAATGGGGAGTAAAGCACCCAAGATAGACATGTAAATGGGGGGTAAAGCACCCAGGATAGAAAGGTAAATGGGGAGTAAAGCACCCAAGATAAAAATGTAAATGGGGAGTAAAGCACCCAAGATAAAAATGTAAATGGGGAGTAAAGCACCCAAGATAAAAATGTAAATGGGGAGTAAAGCACCCAAGATAAAAATGTAAATGGGGAGTAAAGCACCCAAGATAAAAATGTAAATAGGGAGTAAATCACCCAAGCTAGAAATGTAAATGGGGAGTAAAGCACCCAAGATAGAGAGGTAAATGGGGAATAAAGCACCCAAGATAGAAATGTAATGGGGAATAAAGCACCCAAGATATGCACATGTATAGGAATTATGCTATGAGATATGATCAAATGCAAATGCAGACATCGACGACAAGGCTCGACTCCTTCGGTGAGATGACAAAACTGGAGGACTGATTCCTCAACACGGAGATCACTATCATTCTGTTAAACTGTATCAAGTTGATAGTCACTGTAGGAATGATGAATAACTGCTTAGGGATTATGCAAGTAAACTGCCCCAGGTCAAATGAACTGATAACTGCTTCAGCTGTCTAATTCGTGGAATCGACTGTTTTGCTGTATCCTCGGAGGGCTTGCCCCAGTCTGGGTCTTGAACAATTCTCTGGATAAACCAAATCTGAGAAGATATTGCCTTGAACAAATCTTGAACTAATTCCTTGACAGGATGTAAAAGGAACTTGCCCCTAATAAGATCACTTGACCAAGTTTCTCATTGTTTGAAAATTCCTTAGAGGAAAGCCAGTTTGCAAACAAAAATATTCCTACAAACATGGTAATGCAAAGTTCATGCGACTTTTGAAATCAAAATTATTTTTGAAAGATGGAAAATACATGAGTCGTTAGTCAGAACACAACGGTTCAAGACGCTCAAAGTTTAAAACAAAGGTGTACTGCCAAAATAAATGATTCACAAAGATCTTTAGGAGTCAGGTTACGCAACCTTGCTGTAGTATACTTTCAAAATAACCTTGCTTCAATTAGGTCTTTTGAGGGTTGTAATGTGGCCTGGTTCACGGTTTATGAAACAAAAGATAAAGGCTCAAAATTTATTTGTACCCACCCAATCTACGTGATGATCTTCAGTCCTATGCTCAGTTAACTCATACTATGCATTCAGGTTCCCATAAGTTAGGGATTTCATTGATCGTAGCAATGATGACTCAGAAGTCAAAGGGACCTATGAAAAGGCAGCCACTACTCCCCTATAACATTTGATTGTTTTGACATTGAGGATTTTCAAGATGAGGATTTAAAAATCTCTTTGTATTATCCCTAAATTTTGCCTGAACTGTTTATTTTAGAGTTTACAGTCAGCGGGATGCCCCAGTTTTGCCTAAGTCTCCTTCATAGGTTTTGACTTAGCGGGCTTCTTTTGCTTTTTTTATATTATTTTTTTGTGTGAAGGAAAGTGACTGTTTGATTTTAATGATTACGGTGAACCATCATCGACCTTTTGATTAGAAAACATCTTCGACACTTGTTTGACGTGTGCGAAGGAAAATTTGTTAATGAAAGGTGTATCGTATGAACACAAAACCAAGTTAACTGAGAACTACCCATCCCAAGGTTAAAATTGTGGGTTTTTTGTAACGAAAGAAACTCCAACTTCTAGGCCCGAAGGTGTAACACCCCCTTTCTATACCCCCAAATTAATACATTTAATCAATTAGGCACTTAGAAAATTTACTTCATCAGAGTTTAATTAAAACATGGTATATAAGAGGCGCATCACATTATCATGAAATTAAACACATACGATACCTGCTCAAAATAGATATGCAACAATGGGTAACCCACATGTCAATATTTAGAATAAAGCGGAAACATCCAAATATTGAATCGATCTCATTCATAAAAGTATATACAACCATCAGTTAATTCATGCTTTACAACATATCCACAGCAGATACATACACATATGTATCACAAAAGAATCAAAACAAAAGTAACTCCAAAGGAGTTCCAAAGGAGTCAAAGGCTTCCTAACTACCCAGATGTTACATATCAGAGCCATTGACCAAAAAGAATGAAGACATAGCTTCACAAAAAGAACCTCCAGCTTCCTACTCTGTAATGCCTCATAGAGCATTATAAAACAGCAGAAGGGTGAGAAACAACATCATAACAGTTAATGCATAAAATTGTATATATATACATATACTCACATTTGTACAAGTTATACTCAAATTATGTTCCCACCACGTTAAACATATACAAATAATTGTGCCTCTACACATGCTTATGAACATTCACAATATGTTCCTCCAAAACAATCATATATAACATACACAATTATATTCATTCAACCAATGCATCATACACAGATGACTCATGCAACTCATAGAGACCGACAGACGACTCTATGCAGATGCAAATGCGATACCGACTCATTCAACAGATTCTCTAAGGAATCGAGTATTCAGCAGATCCTCCACGGGATCAAGTACTCAGCAGATTCTCCACGGAATCAAATATTCATCAGATTCTCCACGGAATCGAATATTCAGCAGATCCTCCACGGGATCAAGTACTCAGCAGATTCTCCACGGAATCAAATACTTTAGCCAATCCTCCGCGGGATTACATGTTATGACCAATTCTCCAAGGAATCACACAATGCAACCGATTCTCCGAGGAATCTAATATAACCATCGTATCATACGAGGCTCTGCAAATCCTCCGAGGGATCAATCAACACAAAATGCATACTATGTTCACAAACATACTCATTGCATTTATCACATACATCGCATATATCTATCATGCATTCACATTATGCACCATTCCACACATGGTTTACACACATATCAGCCTATCAATGCGTTTCTATTCAATTCGAGCAAATACACAAGATTATCAAATATTCAAGATTCACCATTTACTCTACAATCTAGGATTCACGCCTTTCGGCCACCCACAGCACGACATGTCAAAATAGTTCACACATCGATCATTCATATAGGCATTAATCATAATTGAATCAACCAAACATCATGCTATGAACAAACAGCAAAACAAAATAACACTGCCACGTTCGCCAACCTTCGCCTGGCGAAGCCACGCAGCGAATGCTCGCTGACCTTCGCCTGGCGAACTTCCCAGCGAAGTCCCCTGGGAGTAGTTCTGGAATTACTCGCTGAGGCTCGCTACACACTCGCCTGGCGAACCTTCGCCAACTCACTTCACCTGGCGAACTTGCCAGCGAATACAGGGTATTAGCTTCTGACTTGCTTCGCTACAGCTCGCTGGGCTTCGCCTGGCGAAGCTTCGCTGCCATTCGCCTGGCGAGCCTGCGAAGACAGAACTTCCATGGCTGTCTCAAGAGCCCAAACTCCACAAAATCAACCGATTAAATCCAAACCATTCTCAGTGGTACAACCCAACCATCACCCGACTAAACTACATCGTCTAATCCGAGTTCTAACCGATTAAAACCTCATTCTACTCACAAAACCATCTTCTAACCTAAGTGGGAAAAGAGTAGAAACTCTACAAAATCCACACACATACACATACAATCATATACATTAAAGAGATGATGGAGTTTCACACCCTTACCGATTGATTGCAAGCTTTGGTGATGATCCCTTGATGATTCTAGGTTTTCCTCTCCACTTTCTCTTCTCTTTCTCTTCTCCTCTTTTCTTTCTCTTGTTTTTCTTCTTATGTTACTATCTTTCTTTCTTTCTTTCTTATTCTATTTCTATCTCTATTTCTTTCCTCTCAAATTCTTTCCAACACTTACCAATCAATTCTCACACTAAAGTGCTAAATGTCTAAAATGCCCTTTTTACTCTAATTCCCCGAAAACTCTCTGAATTGGTAAAAATAGATAAAATAAGCAAACACCACATAGCAATATATAATTTCTCAATTTAAAACAAACATCAATTAAATAAATTAAAAGACTCAACAATTAATGGGAATTCAGAATCGGGGCGTTACAACTCTCCCCCACTTTAGAAATTTTCGTCCTCGAAAATATCACCTGATTCAAACAACTCTGGATGCGATTCTCGCATCTTGCTCTCCAATTCCCAAGTCATGTTGCCTTCCGCGGCACCTCCCCAGGACACTTTCACAAGCGCAATATCCTTGCCTCTTAGTTTCTTAACTTCACGGTCCAAAATACTAACCGGTAAAACTTCAACTGTAAGGTTATCTCTTACTTCCACTTCATCCATTGGAATAACATGTGACGGATCCGGAACATACTTCCGAAGTTGCGAGACATGGAATACATCATGCAAATTCGAAAGGTTCGGAGGCAACGCCACCCGATAAGCCACAGCACCAACTCGTGCGACAATATGATACGGGCCAATAAAACGAGAAGTCAACTTTCTCGACTTCAAAGCACGACCCACACCCGTAACCGGTGTAACTCTCAAAAACACATGGTCGCCCTCTTGAAACTCGAGATCCTTTCTCCTTTTATCATGATAACTTTTCTGTCTACTCTGAGAAGCTCTCATCTTTTCCCGAATAAATTTCACCTTTTCCGTCGTTTGCTGCACCATTTCCGGACCAACTACCGACTTTTCACCTGTCTCATGCCAACACAGAGGTGTTCGACATCTCTGACCATATAAAGCCTCAAATGGCGCCATACCAATACTCGAATGGAAACTGTTATTATAGGTGAACTCAATCAACGCTAAATAACTGTCCCACGCACCACCTTGCTCAAGTACACAAGCGCGCAACAAGTCTTCTAACGATTGAATCGTCCTCTCGGTTTGACCATCTGTTTGCGGATGATATGCCGAACTCAATCTCAACTTAGAACCCAAGGCACCTTGCAAACTCTCCCAAAATCTTGAAGTAAATCTAGGATCTCTATCCGACACAATACTCTTAGGAACTCCATGAAGCTTCACAATAGTGCCAACATAAATCTCGGCCAACCTTTCCAAAGAATAAGTAATATCAATCGGAATAAAGTGAGCCGATTTAGTAAGCCTATCAACAATCACCCAAATAGCATTATGTCCTCTTTGCGTATTCGGCAATCCCGTAACAAAATCCATCGATATACTATCCCATTTCCATTCCGAAATATCCAACGGTTGCATCAATCCACTAGGCTTCTGATGCTCCACCTTAGACTTCTGGCAAGTCAAACACGAGTACACAAAACGAGCAACATCGCTTTTCAATCCAGACCACCAAAAGATCTTCTTCAAATCCTGATACATCTTATTCGCTCCCGGATGAATACTCAAGTTACTCCGATGTCCCTCTTCCAATATCATCTTTTTCAAATCCGTATCATCGGGAATACAAATACGGCCTCGAAACCTCAAAACTCCTAATTCATCAACTTTGAAATCTTCATTTCCATTCGTCATCAAATCCACAGGTTTCAAATCCAACTTTTGCTTTTCACACACCGTAGTAAGGAAATCATTCGTGACATGCAACATACCAAGCTTCACACTACTCGGCGTTAACTCACAAACCAAACTCAAATCTCTAAAGTTCTCCAAGAGTTCCCACTCTCTAACCATCAAAGTAGACACGTGCAACGACTTCCGACTTAAGGCATCGGCTACCACATTCGCCTTACCCGGATGATAATTTAAACCAAAATCATAGTCCTTCAAAAGTTCTAGCCATCTCCTTTGCCTCATATTCAATTCTTTCTGATCAAACAAATACTTCAAACTCTTGTGATCGCTAAAAACCTCAAATCTTGCACCATAAAGATAGTGCCTCCAAATTTTCAAAACGAACACTACGGCCGCTAACTCCAAATCATGAGTAGGATAATTCTTTTCATGCACTCTCAACTGTCTAGAAGCATACGCCACGACCTTCCCATCTTGCATCAATACACCACCCAATCCTGTCAAAGAAGCATCGCAATAAACCACAAAAGGTTCCGTAGGATTCGGCAAAATCAAAACTGGCGCTGTTGTTAACCTTCTCTTTAATTCCATGAAACTCTCTTCACAATTAACATCCCAAATAAAAGCCTTTTCTTTACAAGTCAACTGCGTTAACGGGAGTGCTAACTTTGAAAATCCTTCGATAAACCTCCGGTAGTAACCGGCCAAGCCCAAAAAGCTTCGAATTTCCGTAACTGATCTTGGAGTCTCCCATTGCATTACCGCATCGATCTTGGATGGATCCACACTAATACCATTGCCGGAAATAATATGTCCAAGAAAACTCACCTCCGACAACCAAAACTCACACTTAGACAACTTTGCATACAACTTCTTCTCTTTCAAAATCCGCAACACAATCCTTAAATGTTCTTCGTGTTCCACTCGAGACTTAGAATAAATCAAAATGTCATCGATAAACACTACCACAAAACGATCCAGCTGCTCGTGGAAGATACGGTTCATATATTCCATGAAAACACCCGGCGCATTAGAAACTCCGAATGGCATCACCGTATACTCATAGTGACCATATCGTGTTCTAAAAGCCGTCTTCGAAATATCTTCTTCCTTAACCCGAATCTGGTGATAACCGGATCTCAAATCAATCTTACTAAAAACACGGGCTCCAACCAATTGATCCATCAAATCATCAATTCTTGGAAGCGGATACTTATTCTTAATTGTCACCTTATTCAACTGCTGATAATCAATACACAATCGCATACTACCATCCTTCTTCTTCACCAATAATACCGGCGCACCCCAAGGAGAAACACTTGGTCTTACAAATCTCTTATCCAACAAATCATTCAACTGCTTCTTTAATTCCACCAACTCCGATGCCGACATCCGATACGGGGCCATCGAAATCGGTCTAGTACCCGGAACTAGATCAATAGAAAATTCAACCTCTCTCTTTGGCGGCACATCCGCAACATCTTCCGGAAACACTTCAGGAAATTCACAAACCACAGGAAACACGTCGAGCTCAACTTTGCTCTCCACCGACAACGATGCAAACAAACCAAACAACTGAGCTTCGTCCGCTAAAAGTTTCTTCAACTCTTTAGTGGAAAGAAAACTCTCATTTTCACCATCTTCCAAAGAAGGAAACCTTACTAACTTGTGATAGCAATCCAGATGAACTCTATTAAATTGCAACCAGTTCATACCCAAGATTACGTCCAAACCTTCCAACGGCAAGCACACTAAATCCATAACGAAGTCCTTACCATACATGGTCAAAGGACAACTTGCACACACCAAAGAAGTAGATACCGACCCCGAAGCGGGAGTCCCAATAACCATACCACTACTCAAAGAAACCATACACAAATCCAACCGCTTAGCACACGCAAGAGAAATGAACGAGTGAGTCGCTCAAGTATCAATAATAGCAACTAAAGGCATATCATTAATAAAGCATGTACCTTTAATCAAACGATCCGCCGCATTAGTAGCGTCTGAACCTGCTAATGCGAATACTTTTCCGCCCGCCTGAGCTTGCTTCGGTTTGGTACAATTCGAGCTAATGTGACCCACCTCGCCACAATTAAAACACTTCACAACATTCTTTCTACACTCTGCTGCATCATGTCCAAGGAGCCCACAGTTGGAACACTTCGCCTTGAACTTTCCACAATCATAAGACTTGTGGCCCATCACGCCACACTTAAAACATTTGATCGCACCGGAACCTCCTCCGGGTCTCCTATCAAAGTTTCCCCTATGCTTGCCCTTATCAGCAGGCGTCACATAAGGTCCGCTTCGTACTTGCTGCTTCCCTCTCCTCTCGCTCAAACCCTTATAATGAGTAGAACGAGCTCTATTGTCTTCTTCATAAATCCTACAGCACTCGGTCAAATCCGAAAATCTTCGTATTCTTTGATAACCCACCGCTTGCTTTATCTCAGGACGCAAGCCATTCTCATACTTGATACATTTGGAAAATTCCGCCGTAACCGCATCATAGTGAGGGTGAAACTTCACTAACTCAGTAAACTTAGCGGTGTAGTCCACCACCGACATATTACCTTGTTTCAACTCCAGAAATTCCATTTTTCTCTTCCCTTTAACACTTTCGGGATAATACTTCCTTAGAAACTCAGTACGAAATAAATCCCACGTAATCTCCTCATCGTCGACCTCAAGAACTTGCCTCACGCTGACCCACCAGTCATCAGCCTCTTCTCTCAGCATGTGAGTCCCTAGTCTCACCTTGTTCCCTTCAGCATAATCCATCACCCTAAAGATCCTCTCAATTTCCTTTAACCATATCTGAGCACCATCCGGATCAAATCTCCCTTTGAACACCGGTGGTTGGTTCTTCCTGAATTCATCATTCGCATTCACGTTAGGTGCACCCTGCACAGCGCTGGCCATAGCCTCTAACGCTGCTGCCATAGCATTGTCATTACGACCTGCCATATTCTGAGGATTCCCAAAAATAACAACAAGGTTAAACAACCGTTCAACCAACACAACAACAAGACAGACACGACTGACTCAACACTGGCTCTGATACCACTTAATGTAACACCCCCTTTCTATACCCCCAAATTAATACATTTAATCAATTAGGCACTTAGAAAATTTACTTCATCAGAGTTTAATTAAAACATGGTATATAAGAGGCGCATCACATTATCATGAAATTAAACACATACGATACCTGCTCAAAATAGATATGCAACAATGGGTAACCCACATGTCAATATTTAGAATAAAGCGGAAACATCCAAATATTGAATCGATCTCATTCATAAAAGTATACACAACCATCAGTTAATTCATGCTTTACAACATATCCACAGCAGATACATACACATATGTATCACAAAAGAATCAAAACAAAAGTAACTCCAAAGGAGTCAAAGGCTTCCTAACTACCCAAATGTTACATATCAGAGCCATTGACCAAAAAGAATGAAGACATCGCTTCACAAAAAGAACCTCCAGCTTCCTACTCTGCAATGCCTCATAGAGCATTATAAAACAGCAGAAGGGTGAGAAACAACATCATAACAGTTAATGCATAAAATTGTATATATATACATATACTCACATTTGTACAAGTTATACTCAAATTATGTTCCCACCACGTTAAACATATACAAATAATCGTGCCTCTACACATGCTTATGAACATTCACAATATGTTCCTCCAAAACGATCATATATAACATACACAGTTATATTCATTCAACCAATGCATCATACACAGATGACTCATGCAACTCATAGAGACCGACACACGACTCTATGCAGATGAAAATGCGGTACCGACTCATTTAACAGATTCTCTAAGGAAGGAATCGAGTATTCAGCAGATCCTCCACGGGATCAAGTACTCAGCAGATTCTCCACGGAATCAAATATTCATCAGATTCTCCACGGAATCGAATATTCAGCAGATCCTCCACGGGATCAAGTACTCAGCAGATTCTCCACGGAATCAAATACTCTAGCCAATCCTCCACGGGATTACATGTTATGACCGATTCTCCAAGGAATCACACAATGCAACCGATTCTCCGAGGAATCTAATATAACCATCGTATCATACGAGGCTCTGCAAATCCTCCGAGGGATCAATCAACACAAAATGCATACTATGTTCACAAACATACTCATTGCATTTATCACATACATCACATATATCTATCATGCATTCACATTATGCACCATTCCACACATGGTTTACACACATATCAGCCTATCAATGCGTTTCTATTCAATTCGAGCAAATACACAAGATTATCAAATATTCAAGATTCACCATTTACTCTACAATCTAGGATTCACGCCTTTCGGCCACCCACAGCACGACATGTCAAAATAGTTCACACATCGATCATTCATATAGGCATTAATCATAATTGAATCAACCAAACATCATGCTATGAACAAACAGCAAAACAAAATAACACTGCCACGTTCGCCAACCTTCGCCTGGCGAAGCCACGCAGCGAATGCTCGCTGACCTTCGCCTGGCGAACTTCCCAGCGAAGTCCCCTGGGAGTAGTTCTGGAATTACTCGCTGAGGCTCGCTACACACTCTCCTGGCGAACCTTCGCCAACTCACTTCGCCTGGCGAACTTGCCAGCGAATACAGGGTATTAGCTTCTGACTTGCTTCGCTACAGCTCGCTGGGCTTCGCCTGGCGAAGCTTCGCTGCCATTCGCCTGGCGAGTCTGCGAAGACAGAACTTCCATGGCTGTCTCAAGAGCCCAAACTCCACAAAATCAACCGATTAAATCCAAACCATTCTCAGTGGTACAACCCAACCATCACCCGACTAAACTACATCGTCTAATCCGAGTTCTAACCGATTAAAACCTCATTCTACTCACAAAACCATCTTCTAACCTAAGTGGGAAAAGAGTAGAAACTCTACAAAATCCACACACATACACATACAATCATATACATTAAAGAGATGATGGAGTTTCACACCCTTACCGATCGATTGCAAGCTTTGGTGATGATCCCTTGATGATTCTAGGTTTTCCTCTCCACTTTCTCTTCTCTTTCTCTTCTCCTCTTTTCTTTCTCTTGTTTTTCTTCTTATGTTACTATCTTTCTTTCTTTCTTTCTTATTCTATTTCTATCTCTATTTCTTTCCTCTCAAATTCTTTCCAACACTTACCAATCAATTCTCACACTAAAGTGCTAAATGTCTAAAATGCCCTTTTTACTCTAATTCCCCGAAAACTCTCCGAATTGGTAAAAATAGATAAAATAAGCAAACACCACATAGCAATATATAATTTCTCAATTTAAAACAAACATCAATTAAATAAATTAAAAGACTCAACAATTAATGGGAATTCAGAATCGGGGCGTTACAGAAGGGGGTGACGAGGGATTAACTTCCTTATTTCTCCAGTGTTTGGGAATTGAAACAATGCCTTACATCGTCAACAAGGTTTAATTGAAAGCATACTAACAGCAGTTATGGGTATAACATTTTCGTCATCCTCCCTCCGATCTTAGCATATCAAAATTTTGGACAAGAAGTAAACATTTGAAAAATAAAGCATAAAGATGCAAGTAAATGGACGGAAATGAATTGAATCAAAAGTCGCAATGCTTATTTCATTAATGAAAGTAAAAACATAATTAAAAGCAAACAACTTAAACAAAATAAGGAAAGTGCAAACAACGAGAAACAAAAGGCCTAGTGACAAAACTTCATTTCTGATGTACTGGCAAGGGATTTTTCTGAACATCCGAATGACTGTCTGTAAAATCAAGTATTCCAGTTCTAACCAATTCACATACTCTAGCCTTCAATGCAAAACAATGCTCCAAGTCATGGCCTGGGGCACCCTCACGAAAAGCACACTTTAGATCAGCCCTAAATCCAACTGGAGGATTAAGAGGAGGTGGTAAAGCCTTTGTAGTAATCAGTCCTTGCCGGACTAAGTCAGGATATAGCTCTGTGTAAGTCATGAGAATAGGATCAAAGTGACTCCTGTTCCGTTTCTGGTCTGATATCTGTGTCGAGGAATCAGCTTGACGACTCAAAGGTACACTAGAAGACGATAGGACCAAGAAGGAGAAACTGGGGGACAAATGCAATGCAAAAATGTGATGCTAATGCCATGCAATGGTTTCAAGAATTTCAACGGTCGATTGCGAATATTGCTTTTTAAGAAAGTTGGAAAAAATTTTAGACTTTAAAATGTAAGGCTTTTCGAATTTGCAAAGGACTGTTGAATTCCTTGAAACTAGAAATGATATGATGCTTTATGGATGCGAAGCACAAATACACATAAGCAAACAAAAGGTCCTAAGTTAGAGGAACAATGAATGGAGTCAAGGTCTACCCTTCCCAAAGAGGTATGTACTATAGGTTGATTGTACCTGCAGAACCAGGGTTCTAAATCAGTGCCCAAAATCATCAGTCCATCCTTCGAATATTATCAACTTCCCAACTGACTTGAGGGTCGATAATATTCTCAAGAGAACCTCTTTTGAATGTAGTATCGCGTAGCAACCATTGTAGGACTACTCCCACATAGTTCCCGCACTACGTCCTATATAAGGCCAAGATGGTGTAAAGGTACTACGGTTCCCAGTATCACAGACTCCAATCGATAACGGTAAAAGTTTTCACGACTACACTCGATCAACCGAACCATTTTCGAAAGGGTCTCAACTGAGCGGTGATTCTCGATTTAGCTTAGTCGGGACTCACTCCCTATAAGCCTCGTCGAATATATCGCCATCCTATAATAATGTCACTCAAGTCCGGGTGTAGGACTTATCTCACAACACAGTAATTCCCAAGCAAGGTACCCCAATTATATATATACAGGTGAGCAAAAATATATAATGAAACAAATATCAAAAATAAATAAAATAGGGATAACCCTCGAAACTTAGGAGAGTCCCCAATGAAGTCGCCATTTTCTGTTGCAGTGAAATTTGGATATCAAATTATTAATTAATTTGAATCACAATTCAGTTCATAACCGCTTTTTGATTTATCCGAAGGAAAATGTCAAAAAGGGAAAACCTAATTTTGTGTCGTAAACACGACGCGGGGAGATTCTAGGATTCGGGGGTTGATTAAGATTAGGGAAGGTATTAGCACCCTAAACTTCCGTAGTACTCTACGGGAACCTTTTATTTATTTTTCTATTTATTTCATTTTTTTGCTTTAAGGGGTATGTACATTGAATTAGGGGTTAAAAGACCTAGGGTGTTAATTCTAAGTTTACTCGGCAAGACGTCGCATCTTGTGCCTACATATCCTTACGGGAATGGAATCAAAGTAACTGTAGTTCCCCTCAAAAGGGAGGTTAGAAACGTCTTGACTGTGGCCAAGGTTTCAATGGGGAATAAACGTATCTTAGGGATACGCTTACGCGGAGTGTAGAAACTCCAATATCTACGTTGTAAATTGTTAAGTGAATTAGGGTTAGGTTAGGGATTCCGCGGCGGGAAACCCTAAAATGAGTGCGGCGACTCTTTGACCTAAAGCTAGGGGTAGCTTTGTAATTTTTTGTCCACGGCGAGACATTTGTGAAAAGTTAGGGTTTGTAAGGGTTTGAAGTTTTGAGGACTATTGGCGTGGCGGCCAAACGGCTAGACCTAATCCTTCGGAGGAATGCAATGGGACAAATTAACGATGCAAATGCGCGAATTTAAACCATACAAACAGCAGAAATTAAAGTGCGGAAAGGTAAACGCGATAATTTGTTCGCGAAGTTACAAATGAGAAACAGATACAATTATAATACAACTTGAATTGAAAAACACATTAAAATAGCTAATAACAACGTAACAAGCTGCACATTGAATACACAACGTTAGTAGACAGAGTCAGACAGTAATCAGACGAGTTATGAAACGGAAGTGCGAAAGTTATAGATATTCTTTGTTATTTATTTGTGATATATAAAAAAGCTTTTGATTTAAGTTAAAAAAGAGGTTTTAATATTATTATAAAACTTTTCAAAAATAGTCTTAATTTAATTATCTAACAAAAAGGTTTTATTTTTAAAAAAAAAAGGTTTAATGTTATTATTATATATTTTTTTAAAAAACGGTTCTAGTTATTATTTTAAAAAAAAAATTTAGTTATTGTTTTAAATTTATCTAAAAAAAAGTTTTTCTTAAAAATAATAGGTTTTCATATTAATTTGGAAAAGATGTTAATGTTATTTATTTTAAAAAACAGATTTTTATATTATAACAAGTTTTAATAAATTAATGATAATAATAATAATAATAATAATAATAATAATAATAGTAATAATAATAATAATAATGATAATAATAATAAATAATGATAATAATAATAATACTAATAATAATAATGATAATAATAAAGCAATAATGAATTTTAAATGTGCCAAATAACCCAACAATGTTGCTAACACAGAAATGCGCTCAGCGCAACCAGATCTAAATCGGACGAAACAAAATTTATCGCAAAGAAAATGAAATTAAGCAAAAAAACAGTATTATTGCTCACACAAAAATGCGATCATCGCAACCAGATCGAACTAACACAAATGTCACGCGTCATGCACACAAATGTGCAAACATCGTATCGATATAATTCGATCAAAAATTAATCTTATATATATATAAACTCTAACAATTTAAAAATTATAAATATATAAACGTAACAGTAATAGATGAAGAAAAAGAAATAACGGTAATAGATGAAGAAAAAGAAATAACGGTAAAAGATGAAAAAAAAAAGAAACAACTGTAATAGATGAAGGAAAAGAAATAACGGTAAACGGCACTCACTCCTCTTAGGTTTTTTTTCATTCTCCCCTTTTTCAACAAGGCAACACATGTATATATAGGGAACAAATTAGGGTTAACACCAAATTGTCAATAATGTCCCTAAAGCCCATTTTAAAGCCCAAACTAAATAATTAGCTAAGAAAAAATACAATTTAAATAATTTAAAATAATTAAAATAAACTTAAAATAAAAACTAATAATCCTATTGATTCCTAAAAACAAAAATATTATAAAAAGAACAAAATTTTTTCCAATATTTTTTATTTTATGATTTTTTGGATATTTTTATGACTAATTTAGAAAAAGGTGAAAAAAATAATATTTAAAAAATGATTTAATTAAAATACGAAAATAATAATTAAATAATAATAAAAAACTATTTTTGTTATTTTTTAATGAAAGATAGAAAAATTTAGAGTAAAAATAATAAAAAACAAAAAGTGACAAAGGTGAGATTTGAACTCTCAACCTCTCACACTCACAACTCCTTACACATGTCCTCTTGCCAATTATGCCATTTTTACTTTTTAGAAAAAAAAATGCATGTCATATGATATTTACCTGCAAAAAGTCAAACGGCTACACAAATTTGTTAGTAATTGATTAAATGCAATAAAAATGCAATGAAATGCGACGACAAATCTTAGGGCAAAATTTGGGGTATTATATATATATATATATATATATATATATATATATATATATATATATATATATATATATATATATATATATATATATATATATATATATATATATATATATATATATATATATATATATATATATATATATATATATATATATATATATATATATATATATATATATATATATATATATATATATATATATATATATATATATATATATATATATATATATATATATATATATATATATATATATATATATATATATATTACTTAACAATTGAAATATACTACAAGCCTTTGTGAATATGATAAAAAATAATTTGATACTGTTTTAGGACCACCAACGATACAAAAATTCAATACCCAAACCAATGTCAATCCACTCCAAATGATCCATGGTATAAAAGCCATCACTCGAGAAATTAAAGGTGCAATTTCTGATGTCCACTTTTTACTACACTCATCTTGAATTTCTGAACTAACATTGACGTTTGAATGCTAATCTTGCGGATCCACCACCACACCTCTGCATCGAAGATCAACACAACCGACTCATGATCTCCCACCATCAATGTACGCCTAATCATGGTTCTAGAACAAAATAATGGTGCCGTTTGTTTGAATTAACTCATAATTCCCACAAAACTCGATGAATAGATTGTTCTTGTTCCAAAATGAGATTTCTATCAAAATCCGCAAGAAACGGAAATAATCATTTCCAAACTCACACCAAAGGTCCTCGTTCAACCTCCTAATTTGATAGCGTCTCAATTATCCACAATCAATGGCATCCATATCCTAAAACTTTCAACATAGATCCGTTGTCGAAATACTTCCTCCATCCGAGGAAGGACATCAAATCGATAATCAAAGATTGTAGGGCATTAAGACTACTATACCACAATGAGATAAACAGAGTTCTAAATGTAGAGTTATTGTTGGTTATAGTATAGGTATCGTTGTTGGTTTCACTTCACATAGAGGTGACACGAGTTGTTACGTGTTCTTATTCTATCTCACCGTATTTGACCGTTACCACTGAGATCTGCGACACCTCGATATCAGGTGGCGATCCTTTATCATAACACCTTCTGAAATGTAGAGTGATACTAAATCAAGAAACTAAGATCAAGGTGCACAAGGATACTTGAGAAACAAGAATATATAGAAAATATTGATGATAAAGCTATTAGTAGTATGCAGTCTCCACCGCTAGAAAAACTCATAGGAGATACCTCATAGGTAATGGATCCCCCATAAGAACTTTCGATCCAATACACTCAAACAATTAAACCTCAAATAATTGGGTTTGGATACGCATTATAGATAAAATTTGTTGACCTTCGATAATTCAATAGCTTCTGTCGTACCCCAAAATTTGACCATAATTTTCTTTGCATTTTCAACTAGATAGTAAACATAACTGGAGCATACTAACCATCTGGTCTACCCCATTGACCTAAAAGTTTAAAGGGAGACCATTTTGACTTTTTAGTCCCTCTTAAGAGTTGACTTGGGTTTAGTGATTTTATTTGTAGGGGTTATGACAAGAAGGGTTTAATACTATTAGCATTATTCTTTAGAAAGTAGTATTTTGAATTATTAGAGGTCAATAATTTAGGAGGTCTTTCTATTTTAATGTTATTAGTAATTTAGATTAATATATATTATTAATTGTGTTTATTAAGTAGAATTTTGTTTTTAGCTTATTAAAATAGTTATTTTATTTTAATAGGTTAGGCTTTATTGTATTTATTAAATTTGGAATTGTATTAAAGGGAAGTATCACGTTTATTTATTAAAATATATATTAATTAGTAAGGTCAAGGTTATTGTTATTAGTAATAATTGTTACTTAATTTATTTTTAAACAATGGAGGGGGTGTCGGTTTGTCTTACTAATTTAAATCAAATTTTTTAATTTAAAATTATTACTTTATTATTATTTATGTTTTGGTCAAAATGTGTTGACCGAGTTAGCCCCAATTAATAAACCCTAACTTGCACGAAACATCAAATTAGAATGGATCAAAAATCAAATTTTTATTAAAAATAACTTTCCATAATCAGATATAATTCGGATTGAGATGCGTTACAATTATAAACCCTAAATCTAATTACATAAAAGACAAAAATCTCACAATTTACATCAAATCAAATCAAAATTTACACAATCAGATTTAAAATTTCCTAAAAAAATCCAATCTAATTAAAATTTCTAACCTAACGTCTACCTATAAAAGAAAAAGGAAAACAGATAGAAAAGAGGAAGAAAACCCTTAACAAGAACTCCATTACTGCTGCGGACAATCCCCACTCATTCTCACCAAAGCTCTTAACATATAAAGAATTAGGATTCAACATTAGAACCCTAATCCCTTTGAGCTCGACCACCACTTATTGAATTCCCGCAAAAGAAAGAGAAAGGGATTAGAGAGATCCAACAACAAAGCAGAGGAATAAATAAAATATTGGAGCAGCAAAAATCAGTCACGACAGTAGAGGTAAGAGTGCTTAGCTTTCGTTTGCTTGTAGGTTTTGTTTGTTAATTGTTGCAAATTTGTTGTGGTTGTTTCTTGATCTATTGTTATGGATATATTTGGGGCATTTCTAGCCAATTAGGGTTAGGGTTCTTAGGTGATTAGGGTTCATCATATAGGGTTATGGTTCATGTACCTTCAAAGGGTTTGAACGTTTCTGGGTTTGAGGTTAAAAGAGAAGGGTCAGGGTTCTTCCCAAGAACCCTAGGGTTAATGTTGAATCCAAAAGAACTACAGTGCTCTGATCCCTCATCTAAGGTGAGGGTACATAGGCATAGGGTTATAAACCCTAGCGAGTACAATTATAAAAAATATTTTTAGGTCTTTGTTCTTTTACTTTTGTAAATTATGAAATAATTCTGTAAATAAATAATTGAGTAAATGTTCAAGTAACAAGCAAACATACCCTAGAACTTAAGGAGGATGTTATTGGGTACAATAGAGGTGAGGGGTGCTATCGTAGCTCGAAAAATAAGACCTCGCGAAGAAAGTTCGTGGATGGACTAATAGAGAGTCTCCGCTGAACTTTATTTATTCCCAAGAAGGGTAAAGAAAAATATCGAGAAAACCCGCGGGAAAAAGGATACGCAGAGTATTCTTATCGCAACTATGTTGGGTTCAGAAGTCGGTTATGTAAGGAGAAGGTACTAGCACTCCCTACATCCATCGTACTAGATGAGAACCATCTAAATTGTCTAGGCGTGAAAGGTGTTTGTTATCTATAAGCTTTCTAAGGGAAAGTGGATGACTACTTAAGGGAAAAAGAAAGATTTTTATTATTGAGTTCGTCTGAATTTACAATCCAATGCCTATGTATCCCAGAGGGAATCAGAACTCCGTAGTTCGTGTTGAAAATGTTTTTGGTTTGTTGTATGTTTTTTCATGAATGATGCTATGAAGCATGCCCTTTTTGAAAAGTTTTAAACCGAAAAGCCAAGTGGCAAAAAAGTTTGAGATGTGTGAGGTATTTTTTAAGGTTTGAGGAAAAGGTTAGAGATTTTAAATTTAAAATAGTTTTGGATTTTTTTGGAAAAGAGATTTTAAATTTAAAGGGAAAGAAAACCAATCCTAATTTTGAGATCCTAAAGTTAAGACTAGAAGAGAAAACTATCATAGAAGTTACCATGCAAAGAATTAATCGTAATGTCTAATTCAAAATTAAGTGATCAAAATGGGATTTAGCCACTTATTGGAACATCTTAAGGGAAAATGGTAATTAGGAAAATAAAATTAACATTATCAATCATTAGAGCCAACTCAATAATGCACCAAGATCAAGGCGAAGGCTAGTAAGGAAAACCAGAAGAACTTAGCTAAGAAAAACTAACTAGAATCATAATCTAATTCCACATTGATTGATATCAAAACCAAAGCTTGTCATAACTAACATTAGGAATTTAATCAAACATTAATACCAATGTTTTAATCAAGATAAAATTAATACCTTAAAAACAAGATTACTCAACATTAAGAATCCTAATTAGTCCCTACCAAAATGTCGCAAAAATTCAAAAGGGAAAACATAAATCTAAAAAAAAAACAAGTAGTAAAAGTAATGATTGAAATTTGGGCTTGTGTGAGTAAGCTCATTGGCCTTGAAGCCAAAATAACATGTCACAAAAAAATAGTGGGCCAAATCTGTTTCAGATCCACCCGACACAATAAGCATAACAACGTGAAAATTGTGAAGCAAAACCAGCACCCTTATTTCTCTTTTGCTCAAGACTCTCTCACTCTTACTATGCTTGTTTCTCTCTTGTGCTTCCGTGCTTCATCATCATCTTCACTTGTCCGCCGCCCTTTCCTCATCTACTCACTCTCTTTCTTGCACGTGAACAACCATAACAATACCAAGGGATTTCATTCGCATCTCCGATGGTTCGTTCGGTTCTTCCTCGCACGTAAACTACCAACGGAGATCGGTACGAATCCCACCGCACCATGGCCTTATGCCAGAAGAGGAGGGGGTTAACTAATGCATCTTTGACTCTCTCACTCTCGGTTTCGTAGCTTCCAAGGTGCTGAATCTGATCCTCCCTATACAACAGGAGCTCATCTCATTATCGATGCTGGTAAAATGGTTCTTTTGGATAAGTTGCTTCCTAAATTAAAGGAGCGTGATTCTAGGGTCCTTATATTTTCACATATGACTAGGCTGCTAGACATTCTTGAAGATTATTTAATGTTCTGTAGATATCAATATTGTCACATAGATGGAAATTCTAGTGGGGATGATCATAACGCCTCCATTGAGGCTTACAACAAACCGGGAAGTGAGAAATTTGTTCTTTCTGTTATCAACTCAAGTTGGAGGTCTTGGTATTAATCTTGCTACTACTGATGTCGTCATGTTGTATGATAGTGACTGGAACCCACAAGTTGACTTGCAGGCTCAGGATCATGCTCATAGAAAGAAGTTCAAGGTTCCGTTTTTGCACTAAGTATACAATTGAAGTGAAAGTCATTGAAATGACTTACAAAAAACTTGCACGTTATTCTTTGGTAATTCAACAAGGGCGGTTGGCTGAGCAAAAGACCGTAAATAAAGAATGAGTATCATTTATGTTTTAAGCATTCTCAAACCTCACAAACAAAACCTGCCACCACACAAGTGGCCTCGACAAAAAACCTGATGCGACAGAAACAACAAACCAAATTTGAATCATATTCCGCACATCAAACTCCTCTATACAACAACCACCTGTAGAACCAAGTTTTTTTTGCATAGGCTCGACACACAGTACAAAGTCAAGTCCAATTTCCAGCTATTTCGTGAGGCGTTCTGAACGGCATACCTCCCCTCTAACAAGATAGTCAGCAAGCATTATTGCATTGAGAAAACTGACAACAAGTTGAGAAGAAGTCTTATATGTTATTAGATTCTGACAAACTTTGGTGCTCCTTCAAGAAGACGTCGAAAACTCGGTATAAACCACCATGATTTGATCGAGCAAACTTTGGATTTGACTGTGATAAATCAACAAAACTAGAGAGGCTGAGATTTGGATCAGTCGCACATATGGCCTACTCATGGAGCTTTGACAATTTCGTGAACTAAAGAAAACTTGGCTAGTGTTTCTGAGATTGCTTGCTAACAACTAGGGGTGGAAAAATGGATGGATTGGATGGATATGGATTGGATTGTTAATGGATGGATCAAAGCAATCCATTAATCCATTAACAATCCACTAAACTCTCTTAATAAAAATTCAATTCAATCCATCCATTAAAAGATAAAATCCATCCAATCCATCCATTAACATATTTCTAATGGATGGATATTCATCCATCCAAAAAATTAATTTAAAAATTCTTAATTTAAAAGTGACAACATAATATCCAATGGATTTATAAAATGAGATCAATGGATTGAATCCATCCATATGAGTTAGTGGATGAATTGAATCAAATCCATTAAATTATTTTTTGTCTTATGGATGGATTGGATGGATAAATTATTGGATGGATTGGATGAATATTATCTAAATGGATTTCATTGCCACCTCTACTAACAACCATACTTTCTGCCGAGTTGACATTGTTCATTTTTGTGGCATAAATTGAACTAGAACTTGCTAACAGAAGGGGTTTGTCAGCTTAGTTTTTTGTAGTGAATCACCAGAGTTATCACATAAGATTTTTGACGGAAAGTAAGGAGAAGAGACATCAGTTTCTCCTTTCAATTGAGATTCAGTCTGGATAGAAGAACAACCCTGTTACCTCCATCTAACGCATCAGTCATAATTTAAAAGAAACGTCCGCCAATGTCGTATGCATGATGCAATCGAGAGATGTCCTTGTATGATTATTGATAAATAAGGGGCAAGCAAACCACAACATCATGTTCACCACCATCACCTAGCAATACTCTTCATAATGTACCAACAAATCATACCATAAAGTCACAACACACAAATACAAATAGCTACAACATCCTGCAATTCTCACCAAGCCAATACGCACACTTTGAGTAAAATCATACACACAACACATACAACAACCTTTCCAAGCCTAACTCCACAATCCTGAATTCATTTTTCACACAACACCCGCACATGACTTGTACAAGCGTAACACACGCCACAGAAATAAATATCCAATAGAGTAATAGGACAAAAACGACGAAAGCAATTAGTTTCGCAACGCCAGAATACCTTGAGAGAATTTGTACGACTCAAAGCTGTCAAAACGCAATGGATTTCCAATTGCAAAACCTCACCTCCACTCCTATAAATTACACACTTCTCTCCCTCAAAACCTCAAGTTCGTCTGAACCAAAGGACCCCTGCCAAAATCTCACTCCAAATCATTCTTAAACCTTTCTTCTTCAACTGATACCCAAAAACCACTCCACTCAAACAACCTTAATCAAACCCTTCTTCAACATCCAAATCAAACACCCACCACAAATTAGAATCGAAAATCAAGATAAAGAGAGATTAGACTACATAAATCCAAACAAAATCACACGAACCTGATTCGAAGCAGAAATTCGCGAAAGGGAGAGGGAGATCGAGACGACTTGAAGGTTGCAAATGTTTTCCTCTTTGTTAACATTGTTGTTTTTGTTATTTTCATACTATGCTCATTGTTCTTCCGTTTTATTCTAAATGGCTTCCCCTTAGTTTTAAATTAAAAATGATGCGTTGTGCTTTTATGTGTGACCTTGGGTTTGTTTTCAACTGTTGTTATTATGACTTTTCATCTTAGTTTGATTACATTGCCTTGCGTTACACTATGCTGACCTAGTTTAATTGTATTTGTTTTTTTTGTGAACCGAGCAAGATGGATCTTATTAAAGCCCATGTGGATTTTCCTTGCATCACCTTGTTTGTCCATGTGTTTTTGTTGGATGATGGGCTTGTAGCCCACATGATTCCACACTTTCTTGAATTTTTCTTTTGCCCTCTTTCCTTCTACCTTCCTATTCTATTTTCCTCTAATTTAACATTTTTATTTTATATATTTAATAAAAAAAAGTTTTATCATTTATTTGCTTTAAAGTTTATCTTGAACTTATCATTTCTTCTTTACTTATTTTATCATTTTTATTTTGTTTTTCATTTCGATTATTGGTCGATGAAATCTAAAAAACGCGAATGTTGGTTGTTGAGGTTGTTTAACCTTCATGATTTCAAATCTGTAGTGAATGATCATTGAGATCATTTTCTATACTTTGGGATCGTGATAGGTTGACTTCAATTAATCGACGAAAGTTTGTGATTAAGATGAGACTATTCTCTTTTCATTTCGTGTGACACGATTATTTGAGAATGATATACATATCATTTCTCTATCGTACTTTAGCCCAAACATCATTGTTGAGCGGCCTCCTATAGCATGATCTTCCTCATAGATCGTCCTATAATGGTTTAGTTCTAAAGAGGACCCGATTCATCTGATTAATGATAACTAATGATTAATCACTAAGTTTAGTTTATGTCTATATACTCTTGTTAATATATCACGGTTCTTATATTATTGTTAATATTATCTTGCTCATTATATTGTTCATATTGTCATTTGTTCATCATATTCATCTTGTCATCTTATCTTGTTCATACCTTATTCAAAACACATAATAAAGCTATCAAAACCATAAAAACTTTCAATTGGTGGACTGTGGTTATGTTGCCGAGCATAGGAGTTAGACTTTGTACAAAAACCTTGGCTTGGAGATTTTTATCTGAACTCTTGTTCATTGCTCAATTTAGGACACCTCGCACACACACGGCTTCCTCTTGGGCTATCTAACAATGACCCCTTTTATTTCTCGCAATCCCGTGTACTTTACATGTATCCCTCTCCCCTTTACAATGTAATAGCTTAGTTTATTTTTATGCTTGCTTGCTTGTTATGAAAGATAAAATGAACTAGGTTAGAACACCTTTTCAAAATAAAGAATAAATAAGGATTGATCCAACGTCAAGTAATTTTTTCAAAACTCATTAAATTGGTTTTCACCTTAGGATTTCTCTTCTCTTCTCATTCTCACCTCTTATCTCTTCCATTAAACTCCACACTAACCTTGTATGTATTTCATCCTTTGTAATTCGATTGCCTTGCGCATCGCCATCAATCTACCTTATTCTAATCATCAATCTTTCAACTCATTCCATTTCTTTTCAAAACCTTTTCTATCTTTCTTTAGTCTCCGTGAGTCTAAAAACCTTCGTCTTGTACCAAGTGCATTTTAAACTTCTTTTTCTTAATAAAGTTGGATGGTTGTGGAGTGATTAGGCGAAGGCCTTGTCCTATCCCGAGTTCTTGACACTACCTTTAGGGTTCACTGTCGTAAAGCACTTACCATCCAAATTAAAACACTTTAAATAAGAGAATAAGGTTCTCTTTTTATTGAACTAAAGAGAGAGGATTGGGTGAAGACTTCTTCCTCTCCGAGTATTAGGATACTCACTTTAGAGTGTGTGGTCTTGATACTCGTCTTTCAATATGAAGACATAACCATATTCACTAAACAATTTTCAGAACAAACCTTTTGAGATAAAGAATTGGGTACTGCCCGCAAGGGGTTACTATCCGAGGACTTATTTCACATCTAAAACCAACTTTCAACAAATTAAATGTGACATCTTGCCTTGATGGCGAAAACTCCTTATTTTTCAAAAAAGGACATGTTACGTCCGTTCTACCGCAAACAGGTAACACATAAGACTCCACGAGCGAGCTGCAATACACCTAACTGCTAAAATGCAAAAGTTAGAATCGTCCATAAAAAACAAACTTCCCTTTTTTCACCGTAGTCTCCAAACTATGGACACTCTGATTTCTCATACCTGTTGAGAATATGTAGGCATAGGATTACGAGATCCTAGTGAGCGAACTTCCCTTCTTTAAGTGAAGATATGTAGCACAAGGGTCCCAATCCATGGCGAGCACCCTTTCATCTTTTTCACCCATAGTCCTCCGAACTACGTTGACTCTGACTTTCCCATTGCATGAGGGAATACGTAGCGTGTTGTACATTGTGTACATTGTGTTAGCTGTTATACTAGCATGTTGTAGTATTGTTTATATGGTTGTTGCATTGTTGTTTAAGTTTGTGGAGAAGAATGTGTTTGAGAATGACGAGAGGTTAGTGTTTCATGGGTGTGAAGTGTGTGTATGCTGGAACTGAAAATAATGATAAATCTGTGGCGTGGGGTCCGTGTTTTATTGTTAGAGTGAATGATTTTCTTTAGTATTGTTAATTTGAAAGCTTTATCTTTACTATCATGTTAATACTATAGCTATACATTTATAAATGATTTTTTTTTCTTTTATTTAAATTTTAAAAAGCCAACTTTTATTTGGTGACTTGTTTCATTAATATACATATGTTTGATTTTAACTTTTTTTAATTTAAACAATATTTGTAAAAAAATACTAAAAAGAAAATAATAATGTGTTCTCGTTTTTTTATTATTGGATCTTGTGGATAATGTTTATAGTTTTTGGATGCAAATAGATTCTAGTTAGTGTCTCCTATCTATATGAAGTTGTGATGCCATGGAAACAATTTAAATAGTTGTTACTATTGTTCTATTCATTTGGGCCAATTATCTTTCATTTTTTTTAAAGTTATTATTATTATTATTATTATTATTATTATTATTATTATTATTATTATTATTATTATTATTATTATTATTATTATTATTATTATTATTATTATTATTATTATTATTATTATTATTATTATTATTATTATTATTATTATTATTATTATATTAAAAAATGTAAGAAAAATATATGTTTTAATTATTAATAGATTTAAATATTTTTATTCAATTTTAATTAACTAAATTATTAATTAATCTTATTAAATATTTATATTTAAGTTAATTAATAGTTCTTTTGGTTGCCTGATCCTAGAGCAGAGAAAACAGAATATTCCAACTCCCTCATTTTTAGAGGTCGGCCAAAACTACTAAGACTTCCCTGGATAATAAGTGCCCAACAAGCATTAATGGAAATTGTTCTAAATCGACCAAAGGCCCAAAAATCCAAGGCCTGAACCAATGTCAATCCGTTATATATGACTCAAGATATAAAGGCCATCATTCGAGAAACTAAAGGTACACTTTCTGATCTCCACTTTTTGCTACACACATGTTAAATTCTGAACTAACATGGGTGTTGGAGTGTTAACCTTGCAAGTCCACCTTTGCACCACCGTATTGAAGATTACCGCAACCAGTTCATGATCCCTCACCATCAACGTACACGTAATTTTGATTTTGGAACGAGACAAATATCATTGCAGTCCATCAAATGGCTTCATTGTTAGGGAATTGCATCGTTATACTTTTACATTGCACTAATTTATAGTTTTCTAAGAATTTTATATTGTATTTTTGCATATATTTCGTTGATCTATATGCACTTACTTGTAATTTTGGGTATATCACGTGGTTTGTTTACGTAGGTGAAGTAAAACTCTAAGACTTTGTTTGGGAGTTTGGAGGAGAGGAAAAAGGAGGACTTCGAAAAATGATTTTTTTTAATATAGAGAAATCTTTAACATTTTTTGAAAAAAATATTTTGTTTAGAATGATAAAATAGTGCTTACCATTATTATATTTTCGATTTTTGAAATTCTTTAACAACAAAAATTATATTTGAACAATTTGTCTAAACCCTCCAAAGTCCTCCTCTCGCTTCTCCTTGAAACTCTCAAATAAAGTATAATAAACCAATTTATCTTTGACTTTAAGATTGAACGACTAGGAAAACTTAAGAAAAACAATAATGAATAGACTTTCGAAGCTTAGAGCAGAGAAAACAGAATATTCCAACTCCCTCATTTTTAACACTACAAATTCTAACAACATGGAAGAACACATTAATGCGTCTGTTTCACCACACATGTATAATAAGTGTTCCTAAAAAATTTTATTCTAACTTTAAATAAGATCTTTAAAAATGGTAGGTGTGATTGATCCTCTTAAATTAATCGATCGCAACATAACATACCAATATTTCAACCAAAAAAATCAGTTCAGTGCAGGCTAGCTCACATAAGGTAATTAACATAATTTGCAAAAGATTATGTTGGGATATGTAATAAATTTTATGGAGGTATTTTTTCCACCATTAGTATCCGGCTCACTAGACCGACTAATCTGATTCGGGGGTTAATTTTAGCATAAAGTGATTCTAGCCTCTTTATAATCGTACTTGTGGAAGATCTAATTGTAGTCCTTCTTATCAAGTTCAGCATCAATCACCACTGAATCAACTAACGTTTTTTATTTTGTTTTTAATTTTAAGGTTGCTGTACTTTTTTGGAGTCTTCATGAACGTTTTTTTTCCTATTTTATTTACTGCGTTACTTCCTAGCACATATCATTGTTGTCCATACTGACCAACACCTTAATTAGGTAAGAGTCTTCTTTACTTTCTTTCCCATAGTTAGGGTGGTTTTTTTAGGATTCTTTAACATAGTCTAATGTAGTAAGAAAACTTGTTAGAACTCGGCTGAAATGACAACTAATTTGTCAAAGTAGTTATGATGTTTCATCTTCAGATGAACAACGGAAGATACTAAGTCTAGTGTTGCAATGAAATGTCTTCCTTTAATGCAACTGGAAACACTTTCACAAGGCATCACCAAGAAACACACGTTAACCATCTTTTTATCTCTTCATTCTCCAAAGAAAACTGGTAGTTCTTTAGTGTCGTAAGGGAGAGTGATAGAGTCATTCAATGCTTGAAGTTTCTTACCTTCATATGTTGTTAGGTTATCTTTTCCTAGCCCCGGCTCGATGAACAAGTTGACATACATGACATCAAAAAAAGTTTCTTCTTAAAAAAGAATCATTGAGATTGTGTGTTTAGCCACGGTCAGGGTCAAAACCAATGGAAGTGTAGCATTGGGAATCCCATCCAACTTTTCACTATCTCAGAGCCCTAGGATCGGTCTTGCTTTCTACAGATTACCCTTTGTCATTAGCGGTCTCAAGGTGTTCTATTTCATGGGTCCTTTTTTATTCTTTTTTGTTGAATGATCCTCCATCAATTGAAGAAGCAATGAGGTTTCTTTGCAGGTTCAAGGTCGACGTAGGGATGATGACTCTAGTAGCTCAATTAGAGATCACTAACGCTAATAAAGGGAGGTCGTTGCTAATGAGACATGACTTTTAAAAAAAAAGAAGAATTTGATGTGGAAGTTCATGAAAATTAAAAGTAGATTTCCAAAACCGGAGGAAAAATCACGGCCGTTGTCAATAGACAACCAAAGAATAACACTATGTGAAAATTGTTACAACAAATAATATACCCTCAACTAACTCAGCTCCCAAAACACCCATATCGTCCAAAACAAATATTTAAATACATCTCACAACACTCTAATACAAGAAAATTTGAGAACAAAGAAAGTCAAATATAAGATTAAAGTACTTTTGACTGGTATATCTTGGAATGAAGAACTTAAATCCTATATATATAACACTGGACTCCCTCTTCCATCACAAAACTAAGCGACGTGGGACTTCAAAGAACTTGTATCATATATATAGTCATGGACTCTCTCTTCAATCACAAAACTAAGCGATGTGAGATTTTTCAACATGTATATTTTCAAACAACTCAAACAAGAGTGTCGTTCAAATTGAAGAAGGTTATTTTGACAATTATTTGTATACATAAAGAGAGTCTCATAAGCCTATCCGTGTAGATCATTAAAATTGTTATGCATCACTTCGGAAGTCACATTGCTAACTTCACTAGCTGCCAATACTCTCTTTATGGGCTTGCTGTTGAGAATCTTTGTTTATTAACTTGCCTCGCGACTTCCTTTCTCTCTTGAAAAACAATCTTGCTCGTATCCTTCAATCTTATTGGCTTTTTTGCTTGCTAAGTCTGGAAGCATTCTCTTAGCAAAGTTCCGCGACAAGTTCTTGTTCATTTTTCTATAAAAATTGTGGAAAAAGGATCATTAATATTATTATCTTAATTAAAACCTACAAAATCCTACAAAATCATATATATATATATATATATATATATATATATATATATATATATATATATATATATATATATATATATATATATATATATATATATATATATATATATATATATATATATATATATATATATATATATATATATATATATATATATATATATATATATATATATATATATATATATATATATATATATATATATATATATATATATATATATATATATATATATATATATATATATATATATATATATATATATATATATATATATATATATATATATATATATATATATATATATATATATATATATATATATATATATATATATATATATATATATATATATATATCGTTTATTTTAAACAAGTTAATAAGTGTTTATACAGTAAAACATCACTTATTTTTTGTGTACTTATAACACATCTCGTTCTCATATGAACTTTGCGATAATAATCGTTCCTCAATTTAGGAACTAATCATGATCCGATAAAATTCTATTCGACAACTTAAGGATATAATCATAAAATTATCATTATTAAATTAATTGTAATAATAATCATCAATCTAAATATTAAATTGGTTGCGAGGAACATCTCAACTTATTTATATTTGTATAATATTTCTTCACACCTAAACTCACGTTTTAATTGTTAATTCAAAATTTAATTACTAAAAACAACATTTTATTTTGTTTTAATCATGTAGTAGGATTAGTTAGTCTAGTTTTATATTACGATAGATAATCAATAATAATTATTTATTAATTTAAAATGTTTTGATGTAAAAAATTAGAATGATTTTAGAACTAAGGAATTTGTTAAATAAACTTCTAGAAAGGTTGGAGTGTGTTAAATAAATGTTATAAGGTGCAAAAAGCAATTTTCGTATGTTAGCAGATTTAACAAACAAGAGGCCGATGCATTGGCCCGTTAAAATTGAACAAGTGTATTTGAACAATCAAAAGAAAGGAAATAAAATTGAAAACGCTAGAAGGAGGGGTTGAACCTCCGACCTTGTGGTTAACAGCCACACGCTCTAACCAACTGAGCTATTCCAGCTTCGTTAATCCATGTCTAGCAAAATAATATTTTTTTAATTGTCGTTTATATTCTGATTTAACACATTATATGCAATATTCTTATTCTGTCTAGAGCAAATTTGTGTCATCCAATTGTTATCATTTTTTTCTTTCTGTTCTACGAACAATAATTAATAAACGATTGTATTGGGAAATTTAATATTATGGTATACAGATTTTAGCAAATACATTAATCGTGAAATTATTATCAAATGTAGTTCTGAATTGAGGCTCTTCAAAAAAAAGTTTACAAATATTTCTGTAAAATTAATGGCTTTAAACACAATAATTTCTAACAAAATAATTAAATAAATAAAAATAGTCTCTATTAAAGGGACTAATATGCTTTGATTTTTCATTTTAATTTTAAAGGACTATTATAGACTTATTTATTTTAAGAGCTAAACCGAATTTCATATATATTTTTTAAAGAATTTAAATGAGTGTCTTTATACAAAGCCTTTATTTAAAAAGTTAAATATTTTACTATTTAACTTGATATTATGTTTTTAGGTGAATTTGAGTATATTGGTGGGTGTCAATGTAAATTTATTGTGGTTGGAAGAATCTGGTAGTATGTTCAAATTTAAATTCACCATTTAAATATTTTGGTATTTCTATTTTTGATAATCCAAAATGATCTATGCATGAAAAACTCATATTTTATGATTGAGAGGCACCTTGAATGTATTACCGTTGTATTTTATTTCATCCTTCAAAGACCCTCATGTATTATTTCTAGAACTGTATTTTGTAGTTTGTGTTTTTTAAACACATTTTTATAAGAATTTAATAAAAATATACTGACAATGTTAAAAGATTTTATATTATCAACTGTTAGATATTAAAAAAAATTTAATTTTTATTTTAATAATTAATAAAATAATACCAATGAATAATGATGATGACTTTTAAAAAAATTTATACTAATAATATATAGTAATTAATCTCTTTTCACAAAATAAAAATTTTGTATTTTCATTTTAATGTGTTCAGATTTCTTTGATGTTGTTTTTTATTCTAGTTTGTTTATCACCACATCTCCTCGTTCATTAAACTTGTTTATCACCACATCTCCTCGTTCATTAAACTTGTTTAACACCATATCTCCTAAATCATTAAGCTTGTTGTTAAAAACTTTTTTAATTCTAAGACATGTTTTTTAAATGACATGTTTTTCTTGTGGACGTGGTACGATATCCTAATTTCCTTTCCTTTGAAACTGGTTACTATCCATCCAACCATCATCTTTCAGAACTTCTTCTATAAAAATTGTGAAACCTTATTTTACAGGATTAAAGAAACTCTCTTAAAGATGAATATGTTTTTTTTTCCTATTAAGGAACAATAAAATAGAGAGGATTGTGGAAACTATGACAGAGTGAAGCATCATAAGCGATTTGGTGTTGCGACACCGTGGATCGAGGGTTGTGAGCGTGATGGTTTTCGAATTGTAGATCTTAATCTTGAAATGACGTTACTAATCGGTATCAATCTTAGACCGACGTCCGTAATCTCCTATAGGGAGATCGCAGGGGGTAACTGCATGGTTAACACTCTGACGCCTAAGTCAGTTTAAGGTTCAAGATAATAGTAGTGAAAGTGGAGATTAGAGATTGTGCACCTGAAAAATTCTTTATGAAGATTTTTATACCTTGAGCTCAATGGAGTGGGCATAATAAGTGTGCCTTCTCTTATTGGGCATTTGGCCGACATGGAAAAGTTGCTCCTAAGACTTACTGAGCATTCTAGATATTGGAGGCGTCTTTTAGCAATCGTGGTTGGCCTTCGGGAATAGTTGTCCAGGCATCAACTGGCATGCGCTGCTTTGGTTTTGCCAAAGCGTAATGGGGAACATGAGCATTAAATACAGTTCCATTATTGAAATGTTTCACCATTTTTACTTGATGTGTGACCTGAAAAGGTAGAGAGTGACATCACGTTACTTACTGTGCAGTTGAGTTTGGTTGTGTCCCCAAGGAAAAATATGACTGTTGATCCATACTTGCTTCTTACTTTCAATCTAATCTACCCGATTGCCTTTGCATATATAAGGATAGGGAAAATGTGGAGAAACTTTGTTTCAATCTTGTAGACCGAGTTTCTCTTGTTTCTTTTGAATCATTCCCTCTTTTATGAAAGCATTTTTACAAGAGTAATTGTTGCCACACATTTCAAAGCTTCGATATTTGGCCTTCTATTTTACTTTACTACTTTCGACCTTATATTTCAAGGTACATTCTCTTTACAAGAATTTACTGTATTTTTGTCACAATGGACAATAGCCTTATTGTCATAGAGAGTGATTAAGAGGATAATGTTTCTTCCTCTTCGAGAAGGAGAATGAAGCTTGCATCGCGTTCCCTTCCCTATGTTTGTAGGGGTTTTGAATCGGAGATTGCTTCTCTGATAAGGGATTTTGAAATAGAAGGAGTGTGTGGGGACTCCTTTTCTGAGAAAACTTTGTCAGACGGTCTTTCAGGGACTCTCTTGTTAGAGAAAACTGGTGAGGGTGAGGACTTTGTTAAGAAATTGACGCCCATATTGTCTTGATTGAGGCAGAAATAGAAGCTTCTCAGTAAAGGAGTAAACATGTTGGTATCTTCGTCAAAATACATCGGGTAGCCACTTGCTGTATCCACATCTTCCCCACGAAGCGGATATTTATTTTATCCCCGGAATTCTCTGATCCCATGAGTTCTTTGGCTGATTATGGTTCATGATAGCAATCACTCCCGTGAAGTCATGACATTGTATCCTCGTGTAGAGGTCATGGATCCCCAGTTGAAGTCATAATATCGTACTCTCCAGTGAAGTCGTATCCCCATGTGGAAGTCATGATATTTTCTCCCCAGGGAAGTTATAACTTTGAAGCAAGATTGGGTTCTACCATCGACTCTTCTTATCCCTCAATAGACGTACTGTTGCAGAGGTCGCAGGGTATTCCTGTCGAGATGTTTATTTCATCTCATCTATCCTCTCGTCCGTTTTTTCAGCATGTGCATGAGCCTAAGCATTGCATACTCATTGCATGACATTTTTCATACACATTAACATATACATTAGTATACACCTTGGCATGCGCATTAGCATCTACATTGTTTTGTTATCCGCGTCATCCTTGGTCGTTACCACCGAGTAACTGGGTTAGTCCGTTCTCTCCAAGTAGATCGTCAGCATAAGCATAAAATACTATTTATTTCCAGCTAATCCCCACAGAGTTTGACCCTCGTGGACGATGGTTATTCCAGTTATCTTTCCATGATAGGATAAGATAATCCCCATTTGAGTTCATTTTCTCAATGGACTCTTGTTCGTCAGTTCTTTCTAGCCCAATCCTAGATCGAACTTCGGTCCCGTCGGTCACCGAACCTACCTGGACGTGCATTTATTTTGCACTATCTTTCAGGAAAAGCATTTACAATCCTTCGCAGACAAGCAATAGTTCCCAGCCGAGGAGCGTATCACCTGTAACACCCCCTTTCTATACTCCCAAATTAATCAAATAAATCAATTAGGCACTTAGAAAATTTATTTCATCAGAGTTTAATTAAAACATGGTATAAAAGAGGCGCATCACATTATCATGAAATTAAACACATACAATACCTGCTCAAAATAGATATGCAAAAATGGGTAACCCACATCTCAATATTTAGAATAAAAGCGGAAACATCCAAATATTGAATCGGTCACATTCATAAAAGTATATACAACCATCAGTTAATTCATGCTTTACAACATATCCACAGCAGATACATACACATATGTATCACAAAAGAATCAAAACAAAATAGCTACAAAAGAGCCAAAGGCTTCCTAACTACCCAGATGTTACATATCAGAGCCATTGACCAAAAAGAATGAAGACATCGCTTCACAAAGAGAACCTCCAGCTTCCTACTCTGCAATGCCTCATAGAGCATTATAAAACAGCAGAAGGGTGAGAAGCAATATCATAACAGTTAATGCATAAAATTGTATATATACATATACTCATATTTGTACAAGTTATACTCAAATTATGTTCTCACCACATTAAGCATACAATTAATCATGCCTCTACACATACACATGAACATTTACTATAGGTTTCTCCCAACAATCATATATAACATACACAGTTATATTCATACAACTAATGCATCATACACAGATGACTCATGCAACTCATAGAGACCGACACACGACTCTATGCAGATGCAAATGCGGTACCGACTCATTTCAACAGATTCACTAAGGAATCGAGTATTCAGCAGATCCTCCACGGGATCAAGTATTCAGCAGATTCTCCACGGAATCAAATATTCATCAGATTCTCCACGGAATCGAATATTCAGCAGATTCTCCACGGAATCAAATACTCAGCAGATTCTCCACGGAATCAAATACTCTAGCCAATCCTCCAAGGGATTACATGTTATGACCGATTCTCCGAGGAATCACACAATGCAACTGATTCTCCAAGGAATCACACAATGCAACCGATTCTCCAAGGAATCCAATGTAACCATCGTATCATACGAGGTTCTGCAAATCCTCCGAGGGATCAATCAACACACAAATGCATACTAAGATGCTTCATAATGCAAACCCTCCGAGGGATCATTCAACACAAAAATGCGTACTATGTTCACAAACATACTCATTGCATTTATCACATACATCGCATATATCTATCATGCATTCACATTATGCATCATTTCACACATGGTTTACACACATATCAGCCTATCAATGCGTTTCTATTCAATTCAAGCAAATACACAAGATTATCAAACGTTCAAGATTCACCATTGGCTCTACAATCTAGGATTCACGCCTTTCGGCCACCCACAGCACGACACGTCGAAACAGTTCACACATCAATCATTCATATAGGCATTAATCATAATTGAAACAACCAAACATCACGCTATGAATAAACAGCAAAACAAATAACACTGTCAGGTTCGCCAACCTTCGCCTGGCGAAGCCACGCAGCGAATGCTCGCTGGCCTTCGCCTGGCGAACTCCCCAGCGAAGTCCACTAGGGGTAATTCTGGAATTACTCACTGAGGCTCGCTACACACTCGCCTGGCGAACCTTCGCCAACTCACCTCGCCTGGCGAACTTGCCAGCGAATACAGGGTGTTGCTTCTGACTTGCTTCGCTACAGCTCGCTGGACTTCGCCTGGCGAAGCTTCGCTGCCATTCGCCTGGCGAACTTGCGAAGACAGAACTTCCATGGCTGCCTCAAGAACCCAAACTCCACAAAATCAACCGATTAAATCCAAACCAGTCTCAGTGGCACAACCCAACCATCACCCGACTAAACTACACCGTCTAATCCGAGTTCTAACCGATTAAAACCTCATTCTACTCACAAAACCAACTTCTAACCTAAGTGGGAAAAAGAGTAGAGACTCTACAAAATCCAAACACATACACATACAATCATACACATTAAAGAGATGATAGAGTTTCACACCCTTACCGATCGATTGCAAGTTTTGGTGATGATCCCTTGATGATTCTAGGTTTTCCTCTCCACTTTCTCTTATCCTCTTTTCTTTCTCTTGTTTTTCTCCTTATGTTACTATCTTTCTTTCTTTTCCTCTCTTATTCTATTTCTATCTCTATTTCTTTCCTCTCAAATTCTTTCCAACACTTACTAATCAATTCTCACACTAATTGCTAAATGTCTAAAATGCCCTTTTTACTCTAATTCCCCGAAAACTCTCTGAATCGGTAAAAATAGATAAAATAAGCAAACACCACATAATAATATATAATTTCTCAATTTAAAACAAACATCAATTAAATAAATTAAAAGACTCAACAATTAATGGGAATTCAGAATCGGGGCGTTACATCACCTACATCAAACCTTAAGATGTTGAGTCGCCGCACTCATTATTGGGCGTCCCGCCGTGGACATATCATTTAAACCTTAAGACGATGAGTCGCCGCACTCATTCTTGGGCGTCCTATCGTGGACATATCATTTAAACCTTAAGACGTTGAGTCGCCGCACTCATTCTTAGGCATCCCGCCGTGGACATATCTTTTCCTAAACTTTAAGACGTTGAGTAGCCGTACTCATACCTAAGCGTCCCGCCGTGGGCAATTTTATCCTTTAGTAAAAGAAGGAGCTGAATCGTATTCAGGAGAGTGTGAATCTTGAAGTATGAGGAAGTTCATTTTATCTTTTAGTAAAAGAAGGAGCTGAATCGTATTCAAGAGAGTGTGAATCTTGAAGTATGAGGAAGTTCATTTTATCCTTTAGTAAAAGAAGGAGTTGAATCGTGTTCAGGGCGCCGACCTTGAACTATGAAGAAGTTCATTTTATCCTTTAGTAAAAGAGGGAGCTGAATCATGTTCAGGGCGCCGACCTTGAAGTATGAAGAAGTTCATTTTATCCTTTAGTAAAAGAGGAAGTTGAATCATGTTCAGGGCGCTGACCTTGAAGTATGAAGAAGTTCATTTTATCCTTTAGTAAAAGAAGGAGTTGAATCGTGTTCAGGGCGCCGACCTTGAAGTATGAAGAAGTTCGTTTTATCCTTTAGTAAAAGAAGAATCTGAATCGTATTCCGGGCGCCGACTTTAGATATGAAGAGGTTTATTTATCAGATGAGCGACAATTCCCTCCATTGGAGCTTATCAATCAATTATCCACAGATAAGCGACAATCTCTTTATTTGAGAGCTTATCCAGTTTGGCATATAAGTCCCTTCCGACGATAAGTGGCAGTTCTCTCTCGAGAAAGCTTATCAAGGCGTTTCACATTTAAGACCATTTATTTTGGCATACAGCCGGTTTTTACCCTGTATATCTTCTACGGATTTCTGAAAATTCCGTCTGATCCTGTCACGAGGGAGAGGTTCCAGAAGCTCGAATGTTATTCTTTACTCAATGCTCCAGCATCTTGTTAATCGATCCTACAGTCGTGCAGATCCTAGATTTACCTTTTACTCTAGAGTGTCAGCCGGTCACGCCTGAACCTGTTGAACACTTACTCTCGGTATTCCCCAGTGGAGACCGTCTTACCGGTGCCATCTCCATTGTGGATCTCGTTCTTACCTTTCCTTGTCTAAAAGTGACAATTGGTCGTGTTAACACCAGTTGAACATCATTTTTAGAATTCCCCATGTCGCGCTGTTTCCCCAGTGCGTTGTTCGTCCGTCGTGTTTGTCCCCTGTGTCGTCATGTCGTTTGTATCATTGCATTTATCATCCCATCATACGCATCATACTCGATTCCTGGCATTGTCAGCATTATAATTCGTTTCATTTTGTCCATAGCATTGCATGTCACTGCATCTAAGGGCAAAATTTTCGGTTATCTATATTTAAATCCCTTTCACCATGATTTCTCGAGCCTCTGTCACTCAAATCATCTGGTGAAGACATTTAAATAGGGGCAACTGTAATACCCCAAATTTTGGCCTGAGATTTAGTCGAATTATTTCGCATTTCATTGCATTTCGCATCGCATGTTGACTAACCACTAACGGGCTGTGCAGTTGGTTGATTTTTGCAGGAAAAAGTCATGTGGTGCGCTTTTAAGTCCATGAGGGGTAAAACGGTAATTTGTTTGCAGCTGGCCGTCAATTTACGAATTTTGAGCCGTGGTCAGGAAATTTGGTTGGTTGGAATTGTTTGATTGTGAAAGATTTGAGCGGGTCAGAATAACTCGATCCAAGCTAGTGAATTGAAGTTATCCGAAGAATATGATCGTTTGAGTTTTTCGGATAAAGGTGTTTACTTGAATTATCAGAAGGTTTAATCGGAAGCTACGTCGGAGATGAGATTAGTCGGACAAATTGGATGAATCAGGAATTATTACTTTATATCTTAAAGTAATTTCATTTCATTGTTAAAATTTTTATTTTGTATCTTAAATTAATTGTTAAATCAATTTTATTTCTATTTTAAATTCATTTCATTTTTAAATCAATCATGTTTCACTTTTTAAATTAATTTCATTTTTAAATCGATCATTATTTTAGTTTTAAAAATCAATTTCATTTTTATTTCATTTTTTTGTTATCCTTGTTTTTATTTCATTTTTAAATCAATTTTATTTCTTTCTCATTCCACTTTTTAATTTTTTCCTAGTTAATATCAAAAATAATAATAATGATAATAAGGGTTTAAGTTTACAATATGTTAAAATAAAGAATTTTATTAGTAATAATAATAATTCTTTACAAAAAAAAATATAAAACATAAAATTACATAAAAAAAATATAATTCCTAAGTCCTATCTGAATTTCCGACTTCCTTCGACGTTCTTCCGATTATCCATTTCCGAACCTGCAAACAAAACAAACAAATAAAATTTAATCGGTTAGTTTCAATACCCTCAGAACAGTGTCATCATCGGGTTCGATCCTCGGCCAATGGCCTATCCGGCAGTTTTCTGTTTCTATCTAAGGCACCGAAAGAGGAAGAGGAAAAGTGGTTTCGAAATAAGCTGTTGGTCAAAAGAGCTTATTTGAAAAGCCGGTTTGAGAAGTGATTTTTTCTCAAAAGGATGGTTTGCCCGTTAGGACCTTCACTCCAATCCTCCGAAAAAATCAATTCTAACCGACAAGATCAAACAAGTCTAACAAAACTGACAAGCAAAACAAGTCCAGTAAACCAGTTCTTTTTGAAAAACCAGTTCAGAAATGTTCAAATCAGTTCAAATCAAGTTGAACCAGATTCAAATCAGTTCAAAGCAAGAAACTAGAAAAAACCAGTCAGAAACTAGAAAAAACCAGTTCAGAAACAGTTCAACCACAACCAGAATCACCAGCAACCACAACCAAGTCAAAAAATGCAAACGCGGTCAAACCCCCAGCAAAGTCATCCGAAAAATTCTGCAACAAACGATCAACAAGCTAACAAACCACAAGGGCCAAGAATGATAAAAAAGGCAGCAACAGAACCCACGAGAACAGATACAATAAACGTAACTGTAAGCTCCGCAAATCCTGCAAGAGCCTACCGCAAAATCGCAGCAAGGCCCACAAATCAAACACAAAAATAAATCATATATAGTCATCTCATAAAAGGTTCAGAAAAAAGGGAGGAGATCTTACACGAAAAGACGGCGGCGACGCAAGGGTTCAGAAGCACAAAGCTTCATCATCATCCACATCAACAAAAGGAAAAGAAAAAGAACCTTAAAGCACAACGATCCGGCGACACCAATTTGGAGTGAGGGTTCAGGAACTCTTTCGAGTTCATCATCATTACCTCAAAACCGGGAAAGAGGAAGAGATATCCAAGCGTCACAGAACCGACATCACAACCCACGGCGGCCGTGAGCCCGGAGAGGGTCACTACCTCTCGCAAGAGAATCACCGGCCAAAGAGGGTAAGGTTCAAGTTATTTTTTTTCGTTTCTGGTGTTTTTGTTGCAGGTGAAGGGAAATGGATAGCACCGCGTAACATGCAAGGTGAGAAAAAGCTCCAATGGCGGCACTCTCACAAGGAAGACGAAGTGGAAAGGCGGAAAGCCCTAAAAGGGGTTCTTACAGCAAAACGCGTTTCTCTGTTCTTGTTTGCCAGTGTTTTGATCATTAGTTCCTTATTTTTTATATTATATTATATTGATTTGTTAGTTAGTGTAAATGTGGTAATTAACTTTAATTTCACCATTTTTAACATTAAGATTTCTTGCAATCAATAATTAACATTAAACTCAAGGTTTTACAAATTAACATTAGGATTTGATTAAATTAACAAAATAAGACTTTTTTTTTGACAAAACTTAAGATTAAAAAAACAGTTTAAAAAAAAAACAATTTTTAAAACAAAACTTAAAAACAGCTTTTTCATTAAAATAAAAAACAAATTTTAAAAATAAAAATTCAAACATTTTTTTAATTAAAAATATTCACACTTTTAAAGTCAAAACATTTTTTCAAAATAAAATAAAAACAGTTTTTTCATAATAAAAATTAAAATAGTTTTTTTCATAATAAAATTAAAATATTTTTTTATAATAAAACTTAAAACATTTTTTATTATTAAAACTTAAAACATTTTTTCATTATTAAAATCTAACACATTTTTCATAATTAAAATTGAAATATCTTTTTAGCATTAAAAATTAAAATATCTATTTTGCATAAAAATTGAAATATCTTTTAGCATTAAAAATTAAAATATCTTTTTAGCATAAAAATTGAAAATATTTTTTATTTAAAACTTTTTTTCTTACCGAATTTAAAATCCTTTTAAATTTAATGTAGATTTAGTTTTCCATTGTAACTTAATGTAAATCAAATTAAAAAAAAAACTAAAACTTAATGTAGATTTGATTTCTCATTAAAACTTACTGTAAATCATTTCTTAAAATTTAATGTAAATTAAATGTTTATTAAAGTTTAATTTAAAACATTTTTAACTTAAACAAATTTTTTTATCTAAACTTAATATAAAATTCCTTTTATTAAAATTTAATAAAAAAAAAACTTAAAATTTTTTTTAAATTAAAACTTTTTTTAACTCATCTTTAAAACTTAAAATTTAAAAGCATTTCTAAAACTAAAATCATTTTTATGTAAAATTAACCAAAACCCTTTTTTTTAAAAATAAAAATAAAAATAAAAATATAAAACTTATAATCAAAAACTATTTTTTTGTAAACTTGTAATTATATTTTTCTGATAACTAATAGGTAAAAAAATATTTTTTATAACTTATAGTTAGTAAAAAATTTTAACTTATAGTTAGTATTTTTTATGATTCAAATGTAAAAATTATAATCTTTCAATAAAATTCGAAAAATAAAAGCTTTTGGTTTAGCCATTTCAGTTTCGTCTGACCCCATAAGTTAGTTTGTTTCAGTTTATTGTCTTCTCAATTATTCATACTATTTTTTGGCATGGATGTAATTTATGCGGGGCCATGATCACAGTTTTTTTTTATTTTCGCATTTGCTTTGGGGATTTGTAATTTACGCGAGTGATTGTCGCGACGCTTTCTTTACTTTCCGCATTTTAATTTCTGCCATAATATTTTTCCATGTTTGCATGTTTTACTGTATTAACCCTCCGAAGGAATTAGGTCTAAACCGTTTGACCGCCGAGTCAACAGTCCTCACCCTTTGAACATTTTAAACCCTAATTAGCCTAGGTGTCCCGCCGTGGACGAAAACGCCATTTACCCTAGCTTTAGGTCAAAGAGTCGCCGTACTCTGTTTTAGGGTTTCCCGCTGTGGAATCCCTAATTTAACCCTAATTTTCAATTGACAAGTTCAACGTAGAAATAGGATTTTAAAACTCCACGTAAGCGTATCCTTAAGAAACGTTTATTCCCCATTGAAACCTTGACCACAGTCAAGAAGTTTCTAACCTCCCTTTCGAGGGGAACTACGATTACTCTGATTCTATTCCCTATCCAGGATACGTAGGCACAAGATGCGAATCTTGCCGAGTAAACTTAGGATTAACCCTTAGGTCTTTTAGGTCACTTTATCCCTTAGCTCGATATATATTAAAGCAGATAATAAAATAAAAAAGCATACAATAAACAAAAGGTTCCTGTAGAGTACTACAGAAGTTTAGGGTGCTAGTACCTTCCCTAAGCTTAACCAACCCCTTACCTAGGTCTCTCCCTGCATTGTGTTTACGATGCAAAAATAGGTTTTCCCTCTTTTGACCTTTTCCTTCGGATAAATCAAAGAGCAGTTGTGAATTAAGAATTGTGATTCAAATTAATTAATAGTTTGATATCCTATTTCCACCGCAACACTATTCTTCCATCTCGGGTATCGAGCACCCCAGAGGAATTTGCTACTGCTAAGGCCAACAAGGACCTAAACTTCTTCTAGAGTTTATCTGTAGTTGACAAGTGGTTTTTTTTTGCAGATGCTTCTTGTACCATGTTTAGGGCAAGATCTCTGGTCTTGATGGTAGCTTTCAAACAAGACGATGTACTAGGATCTTGCGACCTTTCTAGGGAGCGCGATGAGCTGAAGGAGAAAAATGGGGCCATTGAGCAGGAAAACTCTGTGGATGAAAAGGAGTTGATTTAACTGTGGGCAAAGATCGAGCTTGTTGACTCTTTGCAGCAAGAGGTAGATCAATATAGCTCTTCGCCAACTTTGGCTGCTTAGATAATGAGGTTAAATGCTTCTCTTGCTGAGGGAGACAAACGTTGAAAGAAGGCTTCTGAAGATGCGGTGGAAGTGTGCCACGTGTTCGAAGCAGATTGGAAATTTCTTAAACAGAAGAAGGATGGCTGAATCAATGCTTTGAATGGCCTTGGGGGAGGAAATGACTGCTGCACGACAGAAATCTCAAGAATTCATTCAACAGGCTGTGGAAGCCGTGTACCAGATCTGGGGTCAAATGTTGGAGTAGGGGCAAGGTTTTTGTCCTGACCTTTCTATCATTACTAATATGCTATGTAACAGCATAATTTTAATTAATTAATTATTCATATTAAATAATTGATTTATTTGGATGATTTTAATTATTGGAATTATTGGTAGATATTTTGAGAGAAGAAATATAATGGAAGGAAATAGAATAGAACGACATATAAGGAATAGTGGAAAGAAAAGGGAAGAATAGAAACATAAGAGAAGAGAAGAGAAAGAAAGAAGAAGAGGAGAAAAGAGAAGGAAAAAGGGGAAAAAAACTTGGAAAGCTCAAGAACAACTTCTAACTTCGATTTAATCAAGGTAAGGGTGTGAAATATCATTATCTTGTCAATATGTATAATTATGTATGGATTGTTTGGATGTTTTTCTCCATTTTCCATTTTAGGGCAGAAACGAGTTTAATCGGTAGAATCGATGTTTTAACGGTTAAGATTGAGAATAAATGGTGTAGATTAGTCGAGAAATGTTAGGTTAAGACTACTGGAATTCGTTGGAATTGAATCGGTTGATTTTGTGATGATTTGATGATTTTGGACAGTTGGGGTTTTGAACATCGCAGACGTTCGTTAGCACCTTCGCTAAGCGAGAAAGTCGCGAGTGTTTGCTGTAGCGAGCTAGTAGTGAGCTAGTAGCGAATGGTCCCAGACCTGGGCAGAATGGAGAAGACCCTCTTCGCTGGTAGCGAGTGAGGTAGCGAGGGGTTCGCTAGGCGAAGCCCCAGCGAGTAGGTAGCGAAGACTTACAGTAGCTTCTGTTTGCCTTCGCGAGCTTGTTCGCTAGGCGAACAAGTAGCGAGTGTTCGCTAGGAACTCGCTAGGCGAGCAAGCTAGCGAGTATGACAACATTTTCATTTCCTTGTGTTTCCATCCAATGTTGATTGTTTGGTTCGATTGTGTTTAATCCTTATCGGAAATGAATAGTTTGTGTACTGTTGTGATATGTTATGTTGTGGGTAGCCGTAGGGCGTGAATCCTAGATTATGGAATCGATTTGTGAAAAGTGGTCTTTTGACAAATATGTGCATTATTTAAAATTAATTGAAAGTTCATGATGAATGTGATTGAGTTCGTTGTCGTTGGCACGATATTGTGAATGCATAATAATAATATGCGATTGTATGTGAAGAATGCATGAGAACATATTAGTGAATATGTGTGCATTACTTGATAAATGTGATAATGTTGAAAGTATGAATACTTTGAGATGATGTGTGAGTGTGAAATCATGTTATAATTCTTGTGTGATGAATTATTTGAGTATGCATGGGATTAAGATGCGAGAACGGTCTTAAGTGCATATGGTTGTTGATTGCATACGCATCATTTAGTCAAGAGGCAATGCTTGCTAGTTTCGTGGAGACTAGTGACTTGTCCCAAACCTAGAAGGGTGGGTTTGAAAGCTTAGAGGACAGGCTTTTGTTGTTATCGGTCAAGGGGATACATTTGTATATGTATCTGCTGACAAATGTTTATGTAAACATGAATGATGTGGTGAATCAAACTGGATGATATGTATTTGTATGATTATATGTTTAAAATGATTCAATATTTAGATTTTCCGCTTTTAATTCTAAATATTGAGATGTGGGTGTAAGGACTAAGTTCCTAGGTTGGAAGCTACCCCACTGTTGCATGTCGTTTATAGAGCAGGTGTTGTATTTTTCAATTTTGTGTATGATGTGACATGCCTCTTTTATACCATGTTTTAATTATACTCTGATGAAATTTTAAAATGTGCTTAAATGATTTATTTGGGGGTGTAGAAGGGGGGTGTTACATTAAGTGGTATCAGAGCAGGTCGGCCAGTTGGCCAAGCTGTTAATGTGTTTACTCCCTGTATATATCTGATTGTGTGTGTGACACTATCGATATTGTTGGTTCTTATGAGTTCTGTTGTTGGGATTCAGAATGATGGTCGCCGGTAGAAATGATGAAGCGATTGCTGAGGCTTTGACGAGGTTGGCTGGAATGATTGGACAGAATCCTCAAGCCAATGTGAATGTTGGAAATAACGCTGACGATGAGTTTTGTGCTTTGGGAAGGTTTCAAAGGAACAATCCGCCAATATTTAAGGGAACCCATGAAACTGACAAAGTACAAGTATGGGTGAAAGTAATTGAGAAGATCTTTCGAGTTATGAACTATTCAGATGCGCAGAGGGTGCAGTTTGGCACTCATATGCTTGAAGAGGAAGCTGAGGACTGGTGGGGTAATACTCGCCAAAGGTTTGAAGAAGATGAGGTTGTGGTTACTTGGGATGTTTTTAGAGAGACCTTTCTGGAGAAGTATTTTCCATAAGATGTGCGTGGTAAGAAGGAAATTGAATTCCTTGAGCTGAAGCAGGGTAACTCAACTATCGCCGAGTATGCGGCAAAGTTTGAGGAATTGATTAAGTTTTGTCCTCATTACAACACTGCTAATGCTGAGAGATCCAAGTGTCTCATGTTTGTGAATGGGTTGAGACCTGAAATCAAGCAAGCCGTTGGTTATCAAGAAATTACACGATTTTCTGAGTTGGTGAACAAGAGTAGAATCTATGATGAAGACAGTAGATCTCGGTCTAGTCATTATAAGAGTTTAAATGACAAGAAAGGAAAAGGTCAATTTAGAGGAAAGCCGTATGTGACTCCTGCGGATAAGAGGAAACAGAGAGATGGTTACGGCAAGAAGTCGAGTGGGGGAGGAGTTTCCACTCCGGTGAGATGTTATAGATGCGGTGAAGAAGGACACCGTGCTCCTGAGTGCAAAAGTGTGGAGCAGAAATGTTTCAAGTGTGGCAAACCAGGCCACAAATCTCTTGAGTGCAGAAGCGGTGCGAATGTGACTTGCTACAACTGTGGTGAGCAAGGGCACATTAGTACCAAGTGTGACAAGCCAAAGAAGACTCAAGGGAATGGGAAAGTGTTTGCTCTATCAGAATCGGAGACTGCTAGTGAAGATCGATTGATCCGAGGTAAGTGCTTCATTAATGGTATACCTTTGGCTGCTATAATTGATACTGGAGCTACACATTCTTTTATTTCCTTTGATTGTGTTAAGAGATTAAATCTTGAGTTATCTGTTATGAGTGGTGGTATGGTTATTGATACTCCTGCTATGGGTTCGGTAACTACCCCGTATGTGTGTTTGAATTGTTCGTTGAGTATTTTTGGTAAAGACTTTGGAGTTGATTTAGTGTGTCTTCACTTAGATCAACTTGATGTTATACTTGGGATGAATTGGTTGGAATTCAATCGTGTCTATATTAACTATTTTGACAAAACGGTTATTTTTCCTGAACCTGGTGATGAAAGAGACTTGTTTATGACTGCTAAGCAAGTGAAAGAATCAATGCAAGAAGGTGCAAATGTGTTTATGTTGATGGCAACTTTGAACATTGGTGAAAATGGAGCAATGGATGCTTTACCAATTGTCTGTGATTTTCCAAAAGTTTTTCTTGATGAGATAAAAGATTTACCGCCGGAACGAGAAATAGAGTTTGTGATCGACTTAATTCTTGGAACTAGTCCAATATCGATGGCTCCATATCGTATGTCCACATTGGAATTGAAAGAGTTGAAGAGTCAACTTGAAGATCTACTTGAGAAAAGGTTTATTCGTCCGAGTGTGTCACCGTGGGGTGCACCAGTGTTGTTGGTTAAGAAGAAAGAAGATTCTATGAGACTCTGTGTGGATTACAGACAATTTAACAAGGTGACTATCAAGAATAAGTATCCACTTCCGAGGATTGATGATTTGATGGATTAGTTGGTTGGTGAGAGTGTGTTCAATAAGATAGATTTGAGATCTGAGTATCATCAGATTCGTGTGAAGGCTGAGGATATTCAGAAGACTGCCTTTAGAATGAGGTATGGACATTATGAGTATTCTGTGATGCCATTTGGTGTGACTAATGCACCGGGTGTATTTATGGAATACATGAACATAATTTTCCATACTTATTGGACAAGTTTTTGGTGGTGTTCATTGATGATATTTTGATTTATTCGAAGAGTGAAGAAGAACATGTCGAGCATCTGAGGATTGTGTTATCTGTGTTGAAAGAAAAGCAGTTATATGCTAAACTTTCTAAGTGTGAATTTTGGTTGAAGGAAATGAGTTTCCTTGGTCACGTGATTTTGAGTAGAGGTATTGCAGTTGATCCATCGAAGGTTGAAGCGATATCGCAATGGGAGACTCCGAAATGAGTTTTTGAGATTAGAAGTTTTCTTGGTTTGGCAGGTTATTATCGGAAATTCATTGAAGGATTTGCCAAGTTATCTTTACCGTTGACGCAGTTGACTAGGAAAGTCGAGCTTTTGTTTGGGATGCAAAGTGTGAAGAAAGTTTTCAAGAGCTTAAGAGAAGATTGACGAGAGCCCCTGCTTTGATTTTTCCGAATCCGGCAGAACTGTTTGTTGTTGTTAAGAAATGTGGTTGGGCCTAACTCAACCCTACAAAACCGGCTGGTAGAGTGAGGATTGCTCCCAATTATAAACACATGTTCATGCCATATATTGTCCGATGTGGGACTCTTAACACACCCCCTCACGCTCAGGACTAGACAACTGAAGCATGGAAATAAATGGTGGGTGGCCCGATAGTGGAAACCATAGAAGGTGGCCCATCGGATCTTAAACGAGGCTCTGATACCATGTTAAGAAATGTGGTTGGGCCTAACTCTACCCTACAAAACCGGCTGGTAGAGTGAGGATTGCTCCCACTTATAAACATATGTTCATGCCATATATTGTCCGATGTGGGACTCTTAACAGTTGTGTATTGTGCTGCTTCTTTGATGGGTTTAGGAGGTGTGTTGATGCAAGATAAACAAGTGGTAGCTTATGCTTCGAGGAAACTCAGAGTGCATGAGAGGAATTATCCGACGCATGACCTAGAGTTGGTCGCCATTGTATTTGTGCTGAAGCTTTGGAGGCATTATTTGTTTGGTTCGAGATTTGAGGTATTCAGTGATCACAAGAGTTTGAAGTATCTCTTCGATCAGAAAGAATTGAATGCAAGGCAGAGGAGATGGTTAGAACTTCTGAAGGATTATGATTTTGGTTTGAATTACCATCCGGGTAAAGCGAATGTGGTAGCTGATGCATTGAGTAGGAAATTGTTGCATATCTCGATGATGATGGTGAAAGAGTTGGAAATGATTGAGAAATTTCGCGATTTGAGCTTAGTGTGTGAGAGGACTTCTTACGGAGTTAAGCTTGGTATGTTAAAGCTTACTAGTGGTATTCTTGACGAGATTCGAGAAGGACAGAAATCTGATTTGAGTTTAGTTGATCGGTTGACTTTGATCAATCAAGGTCAAGGTGGCGATTTTCGGATTGATGAAAATGGTATCATGGGGTGTCGTGATAGAGTTTGTGTTCCTGATGTTGTTGAGCTGAAGAAGAGTATTCTCGAGGAAGGGCATCGTAGTGGATTGAGTATTCATCCGGGTGCTACTAAGATGTATCAAGATTTGACGAAAATATTTTGTTGGCCTCGTATGAAGAAGGATATTGCCGAGTTTGTGCATTCTTATTTGACTTGTCAGAAGTCAAAGATTGAGCATCAGAAACCGTCGGGTTTGATGCAACCGTTGTTTATTCCTGAATGGAAATGGAATAGCATTTATATGGATTTTGTGTCTGGTTTACCTAGGACGCCGAGTAATTTTGAAGCTATTTGGGTTATTGTGGATAGATTGACCAAATATGCTCACTTTATCCTTATGCGAATGGATTACCCGTTGGAGAAATTGGCAAAGCTGCACACTGAAAGGATTGTCAGTTTGCATGGTATTCCGTCTAGCATTGTGTCAGATAGAGATCTGAGGTTTACTTCGAGATTTTGGGAGAGTTTGCAAAGTGCTTTGGGTACGAAGTTGCGTTTGAGTTCAGCTTATCATCCGCAGACTGATGGTCAGACTGAGAGAACGATTCAGTCACTTGAGGATCTTTTGAGAGCTTGTGTGTTGGAGAAGGGAGGAGCCTAGGATAACTACTTACCTTTGATTGAATTTACTTACAACAACAGTTTTCATTCGAGTATTGGTATGGCACCGTTTGAGGCATTATACGGTAGGCAGTGTAAGACGCCATTGTGTTGGTATGAGTCAGGAGAGAGTTCTGTGGTTGGACCCAAGATAGTCCAGCTGACTACCGATAAGATTAAGATGATTCAAGAGAAGATGAGGATTTCTCAGAGTCGTCAAAAGAGTTATCATGACAAGATGAGGAAAACACTTGAATTTCAAGAGGGAGATCAAGTTTTTCTTCGGGTTACTCCTATGATTGGTGTTGGTAGGGCGTTGAAGTCGCGTAAGTTGACGCCGTGTTTCATTGGTCCTTATCAGATTTTGCAGAAGATAGGAGAGGTAGCCTATCGAGTTGCTTTACCGTCGTCGCTTGCTAATCTCCATGACGTGTTCCATGTATCTCAGTTGAGGAAATGCATTGCGGATCCGTCTCAGGTAGTCCAAGTAGATGATGTGCAGGTGAGAGATAACCTGACTGTGGAGACATCACCTATGCGGATAGAGGATCGGGAGTTGAAGCAACTTCGAGGCAAAGAGATTGCTTTGGTGAAGGCCTCTTGGGGAGGACCGGCTGGTGGAAATGTGACTTGGGAACTTGAGGGTCAGATGAGGGAGTCTTATCCAGAGTTTTTTTGAATCAGGTAACATTTTTGAGGACAAAAATTTCTAAAGTTGGGGAGGGTTGTAACAGCCCGATTTTAATTAATTAATTATTCATATTAAATAATTGATTTATTTGAATGATTTTAATTATTGGTAGATATTTTGAGAGAAGAAATATAATGGAAGGAAATAGAATAGAAAGACATATAAGGAAGAGTGGAAAGAAAAGGGAAGAATAGAATCATAAGAGAAGAGAAGAGAAAGAAAGAAGAAGAGGAGAAAAGAGAAGGAAAAAGGGGAAAAAAGCTTAGAAAGCTCAAAAACAACTTCTAACTTCGATTTAATCAAGGTAAGGGTGTAAAATATCATTATCTTGTCAATGTGTATGATTATGTATGGATTGTTTGGATTGTTTGGATGTTTTTCTCCATTTTCCATTTTAGGGCAGAAACGAGTTTAATCGGTAGAATCGATGCTTTAATGGTTAAGATTGAGAATAAATGGTGTATATTAGTCGAGAAATGTTAGGCTAAGACTACTGGAATTCGTTGGAATTGAATCGGTTGATTTTGTGATGATTTGATGATTTTGGACAGTTGGGATTTTGAACATCGCAGACGTTCGCTAGCACCTTCCCTAAGCTAGCAAGTCGCGAGTGTTCGCTGTAGCGAGCTAGTAGAGAATGGTCCCAGACCTGGGAAGAATGGAGAAGACCCTCTTCGTTGGTAGCGAGCGAGGTAGCGAGGGGTTCGCTAGGCGAAGCCCCAGCGAGTAGGTAGCGAAGCCTTACAGTAGCTTCTGTTTGCCTTCGCGAGCTTGTTCGCTAGGCGAACAAGTAGCGAGTGTTCGCTAGGAACTCGCTAGGCGAGCAAGCTAGCGAGTATGACAACATTTTCATTTCCTTGTGTTTCCATCCAATGTTGATTGTTTGGTTCGATTGTGTTCAATCCTTATCGGAAATGAATAGTTTGTGTACTGTTGTGATATGTTATGCTGTGGGTAGCCGTAGGGCGTGAATCCTAGATTGTGGAATCGATTTGTGAAATATGGTCTTTTGACAAATATGTTCATTATTTAAAATTAATTTAAAGTGCATGATGAATGTGATTGAGTTCGTTGCCGTTGGCACGATATTGTGAATGCATAATAATTGTATGCGATTGTATGTGAAGAATGCATGAGAATATATTAGTGAATATGTGTGCATTGCTTGATAAATGTGATGATGTTGAAAGTATGAATACTTTGAGATGATGTGTGAGTGTGCAATCATGTTATAATTTTTGCATGATGAATATTTGAGTATGCATGGGATTAAGATGTGAGAACAGTCTTAAGTGCATATGGTTGTTGATTGCATACGCATCATTTAGTCAAGAGGCAATGCTTGCTAGTTTCGTGGAGACTAGTGATTTGTCCCAAACCTAGAAGGGTGGGTTTGAAAGCTTAGAGGACGGGCTTTTGTTGTTATCGGTCTAGGGGAAGGACCCAGTTTAAATGTAAAAACCGAAAAATGATAACAGGTGTTGGTACCACATGGCATGAGTTGCATTGAGTTGCATCGAGTCACATGGCATAGATATCATTGTTATATGAAAGTATGCTTGTGTATGAATTATTGAATTGATAATTATGAATGTGTGCATGATGAAACATGTCGGATGATTATCCATATTTGTTTATACATATATTGTGATGTATATGATGATGATAATGAATTGTGGTGAGAAATGCGAAATATGTGTATTTTATGCTTGTATATATATATATATATATATATATATATATATATATATATATATATATATATATATATATATATATATATATATATATATATATATATATATATATATATATATATATATATATATATATATATATATATATATGATTATATGCATTGATTATTATGATAATATTTCTCACCATTCTGCTGTTTTATAATGCTCTATGAGGCATTGCAGATTAGGTTGGCTGGAGTTCTTTTGTGAAGTATAGCTTCATTCTTTTGGTCGGTTAGCTCTGATATGTAGCACCGGGTAGTTAGGATTGTATAACATTCTTTTGTGATACATTTGTATATGTATCTGCTGACAAATGTTTATGTAAACATGAATGATGTGGTGAATCAAACTGGATGATATGTATTTGTATGATTATATGTTTAAAATGATTCAATGTTTAGATTTTCCGCTTTTAATTTTAAATATTGATATGTGGGTGTAAGGACTAAGTTCCTAGGTTGGAAGCTACCCCACTGTTGCATGTCTTTTATAGAGCAGGTGTTGTATGTTTCAATTTTGTGTATGATGTGACATGCCTCTTTTATACCATGTTTTAATTATACTCTGATGAAATTTTAAAATATGCTTAAATGATTTATTTGGGGGTGTAGAAGGGGGGTGTTACATGCTAGATCCTTTTCGAATGCTATCTAGAGATGATGCTAGAGGGGGTCAGGGTGCTTCGGAGTCGAGTGCAAATGTTTGAGGATCTTTTCATCCCCGTTTCTCTTTTATTTTTGTTTTGTTCCTGTAAGTTTTTGCTGAGTTTTTTTTACCATGGTTTGTAAAAAATATTTACATTTATTTATATTATTACCTTTTACATACATGTGCTTTTTGGTTTCAAATTGCTCTCTTTTCAACTGTAGTTTACTGTCAGTTGTGAGCTAAGAAAAGTCAAGGTTTGCTTTCGAGCCCTGTTGTTTGCATAATTTGTATTTTATAAAGAACATATACTAATATTTACTTAAAGTGAAAATAACCTTAATCCTTTTGCGAGGCAGCGTATGTCTATTTATTCGAGAGTATGTTACGTTAAGATGTATGTGTTGTTTTAGCGGAATGCTGAGCCAGTAGGACATGGTTGTAATTGGAACGTGCTTACACAAACAAAATATTGGTTCATCTTGATGTGTTTGTATGATGGGTTCACAACAATGATAGATGAGCTCAGGTGTGGGCATTTATGCTTTAAGCCGCACCTGTAATGATTTCATGTGGAAAAGGTTATATGCGGCTACACTTTGAAATGTGTTGTGTCACATGCAAGTATACATTTTATTTTAAAGTAGAAAATGATATAATAGTAAGGATGTTGAACCTACAGGGAGTGGAATATAACTCAAATTGATTTATAAAACTTTCTTTTGTAAATGAGCACGAGCAAAAATAATAATAACTTGTCATAGGTTCAATTTTGGAGTAACTAGTGGCAAAAAGTATAATACACTACTACGAAAAACCCATATGACAACGGTTGGAAAAGGGATACCACCACGCAGGTCCAACCATTGTGACGTAAGGTGTGATTGTATGTATGATGATTTCAACCACAGGTGGGCGACTGTGATTGTATCCAAGTAGTGTGCTATCTACCACAATGATTAATTTAAACAACCTTTGTGGTATATTAAAATGCAAAATATTTAACAACGGAGTTCTAGACAACTGTTGTTGTATATAGCTCTGAGTTTATTATAAATTATGTGAAATGCTTATTTCTCAAATACTCACTAAACATATAACCTTCCAATCTGCACTAAAACATTATAATATGACAAATTAATCTATATTAGAAGTATAAGTATATGTTCAATTCTTGACAAGGGTTCTTCAACTTCTTATCCATATTTTGTTCTTTCACGGTAAGAACTTAGTTTAATGATCATAGTTCTTCAACAACCCCTGCCTTCAACTCTAATTCTTTTTCCAAAATATTATTTACTTTGCAAACAAAATTAGAGATGGAGAGAGGGGTGGTTGAAGATCTAGGATCACTAAATCAAGGAACAAAATGCAGTTAATAGTATGATGAATTCTTGTCAAGAGTTGAATATGTACTTATTCTCTAATACAATTTTATCTATCATATCATAATTTTCTAATGCAGTTTGAGAAGTTATATATTTGGTAAGGGATTGGAAAAACACTCAAACCACATAATATATAATAAAATCATATTTTAAACAAACATTAGCAACAACATTCATCCCATAATGGCGTGTCAACAATGAAATAAGGATGAAGAAAAATTTAGACCAGTAAAATTGTGTATATTTTGAATGGTTGTCATTCTGGATCTTTGACACAAGTTTGACAGTCTAAATTTATCTTCGTGCTCTTTATTTCAATAAGCATTCATACCTACAAGAGGAAAAAAGAAGAAATTTCAGACATCATGAAACAAGATATTGAAATAGATTTTGAAAAAGAAAACTACAGAGAAAAAGAACCTGTAAATACCCATTGACTAAGACTTGTTGTTATGATTTCGTTTTGTGGTATCCATATGAGAGAGACGAGTGACAAAGTTGTTAGGGTTTCACTTTGAGAGACGAGTGAAAGAGTTGTTAGGGTTTTGTTTTGAGAGAGACAGTTGTTATATACTGAAGCGTTAGATGATTTCGCTATATATAAACAAATATCACGTTTCATCACGGTTGGAAATAAAAACCGTAGTGATATACATGGTCAATAACATTTTTTATCATGAGAAATGGCTAATTGTTGGTGATGGGATTCGAACCATTTCACTCTGTGTACTTTTCACTACGGTTGCTACTTCTGACCGTTGTGACATGTCATCTAGTAAGTAAAAAATATAAGCACACAGGATAAATATATTACCACGGTTAACATAGCCATCGTAATATTGGTGTTTTGGATCACAGGCTTTTGGATATTTGTGATTTCTAGAACACAAGAATAAACATGTTTCCCTCCAATTCTTCCTATTCGTATTATTACAAAGCCAAGTACGATTAGTGTGTCAGAGACAAAGTGTCTTACGGTAGGCTTAGTGATGCATGAATGCATGCGGCGGTGTCTTGTAGTGGTCCTTTGTAGAAGGGAGATAAGTTAGGCGATATAATGGGTGTACTATTGCAGAGAGTTTTTTTTTCCTATAGCGCCTTGATATTATCTCATTTTCATTTGATTCAAATGCATTCCATCCTGCTATCTAGTTCCACTTAAACCCTAAAACTGTGAATGTTTACTCTTTGTAACTTCCCTTACATCCTTTGTTCGTCCAAATCTCTTATTAAAGTCGGGGTTAACTTTATGTTCTAGTACTGTCGAGCCATGACTCATATGAAGTCATCTCTACACAATTCAACCAACACAACAAAAAAAAATCACAAAAGAGAGCACCTATTGTGCTCTTTATAATATACTCAAAAACAACAAAATGCATAAAAATAAACTAGTACATTACTAAATTAAAAAGATAAATTAAAGTGTTAAGGTCAATAATGACTTACAGAATATGAGTTATCACACCCCAAGCTTAAATCATTATCTATTCTCAGGTGATGCAACAAATAATATCAGAAAATAATTTTTTTACTTTCCCCATCCCTTAATCTAGTAGCTCATTTCATATACAACTTTAAATCTATTTACGGAGACCACATCCGAAATTTGGCACAACTCAGTCTTATTATAAATTCGTTTTGTATGCACACGTATGTGCTTTCTGAAGCTAGCTGTCATGCCAAAAGTCTCCAGTTAAGATAGTCATCATAGATGCTAGTTTGATTATCTTATCAGATGGTCCAAAAATTAATTCTTTCAGTTTCAAAATGGGGGATTAACTATATTGCTCTTGGATTTTAGCATATTTTGAACTTAAGGCTTCCAATAACATTATTGTTGTTTTTATTATTATTATTATTATTATTATTATTATTATTATTATTATTATTATTATTATTATTATTATTATTATTATTATTATTATTATTATTATTATTATTATTATTATTTAATAAGATTTGATAGATAATCTATCTTTTCACATGATAGGATCTCACTTGTAATGAGTCCAACCTGTTACTCAAAGTGAGGACATCTGTTGTTCCTCTAATTTCGAGCATATGAAATTTTTTTGTATTGCTTAGTGGCATTTTCATTCTTTTTGAACACTTTTGTTTGTTTATTTATAAATGCAGTGTATTATTTTGCTATCCTTAAGAAGTAGTGTTTTTCTCCCCTAAACTAAATCCTACAATGAGTCTTATTCTATATTTTAATACAATTAAAACTTATTAAAAAGCAAACTAATTTTCTGACTACTTATGGCATAATACGAATTATTAGAAAGTCACATCCAAGTGCATTGGTTTTTATCATCAATACCTTGTCTCCCTAGTTATTAGAAATTATGCTATTTTGGGGATGAAGTTTTTTATTTTTCTTTTTGATTTATTATTTTTTTTTTAACACAAACACAATAATAAACAAACACCTCAAAATGTAGATATTTCATTCAATGAAATTGAAATGACATCATTAAAATTAGGGTGGAAAAACAGGCCACCGCCCCGCGCTGCCTCACCCCGCCAAAAAAAAGGCTAGGTGGACAAACCCGCCAAGTGGAAATGAGCATAAAAATCTAGTTCGCCCCACCAAGGTGGCGAGTGATCAAGTATGCTCATTTAGAGTGTATAAAATCTAAGTACAAGCGCACAGTCTATCGTGTAATTTTAAAAGGTATCGATCCCAAAAACACCAATAGTCAAAGATCTATTGTTTCCAGTTGTTACGATGTTTATCTATGGCGAATGAAATAGTTAAAAGGAAGGAAACGAAAAAAAAGGATTTAATAAAAACAGATGAATAACAATGCTGAAATGTAATTCACATCAATCGACAATGCTCTAATTGTTTATTCTAAGATAACTTATGGGGCAATGTTTCCTATTTAAAAAATAATTAATTTAATAGGAACTGTCACTTTCGCGTATTATGAACCGATTTTCGCTCTCTAATTTATACCCTTCATTTGTCACATATGGAAGGCGCTTATTGCGTTAAACTAGTAAACTCATTTTTAAGAAATTAGACTCTTAACTAAATAGAAACGTGATTTTGATTAAAAAGTTTAACTAAAAAGGGTTCCTGGCTCTCGCTCAAGGAACCGGATCCTAAACCTATAAACGCATCCGCAAATAGTCTTAAAACCTCCTTCTAGAAAGGTTAAAGCTTCCTAATTAATTAACAAAGTGCTTTCACGGTATTTGTTAACCAAAGACAAACCAATTTTAGTCTTTAATATCCGACGACTTTTGATCTTACCCGACGTTTTCACTGCATCACTTTCGTGAAGGAAGATTAAAATAAGTTTAGAAAAATTACGTTTAAATCAAAATAGCCCATAAAGGTAATCTTAAGGAGACAACATGTAGATCATCATCTATTGACGATCCTCACATGCCAACATTCAATAATTTAGCCAGACATGTTTAAGGAAAATAAAACATAAATAGTTTTGAGTGCAAAGGTAAACATAATGAAGGGTAAAAATGTTATGAAATTAATTAAGACGAAGAGGACAAATGTGATTAAATAAGACAAGGAAAATAAAAGCAAGACAAAGTAAATCTAAATGTTGAATGAATTAAAAACCTGCTCAAAATAGAGTCTTGAATCTAATACAAATTGCGATAACTTGAAATAAATCTTGACGGAATGTAAATGACAAAACTAAAGTGCTTCGAAAATAAACTTGTACAAGGTGCTCCAAACTTGATACATACTCAATCGACGATGCAATAATCTTTTGGTGTGAAGAGATTATTGCTTTACAATTCGACAGTATATTGGCTTATGTTTGCATAAGCTTGGATACCCTGGAAAATGGCATGAAATGGATATTTATAGGAGTCTAAAACCTTATAAATCACCAAGGAACCACTTCCAGGTCGCGGAGAAAATGTAGGGACGATTTATGGAGACTTGGAGACTAAGCATGGTCTGTTCCCAACCGTTTGGGATTTTCAAGGACGGTGACCGCCACAACCTCATAGCGACCACTATACTCACAAATTGGGTATGACTTGGTCATCCCAATAGTTGGTACTCGAACCACCCATGGCACCCTTAGAATGAACACCATGGTGGTCGCCATAGATGCAAGTCTGCTTCAATTCTTCGTTTTTCGTCCATTTCTTTTCGTTTCTTTGTGAACGACTCTCATTTGGATACTTACCTGGAAACAAACATAATATGACATAATACTACGAAAACATAATAAAAAGACATTAAATAGCATGTGAGTCAAGTCGAAATATACAATATATTTTCATGTTATCCGCGAGTTGACAGGCGACGAGCTTGCCTACTGTCATACCCCAAATTCGTCTTACCTGTGTATAGCTCTCATCTGTACATCCACCCACTAGTCATTATAAGAAAATCCAAAATTATATGTTGTTACTTTAATCTAAATCCATGTCTTATTTGAAGATGTCAGGTCAGGTGTGTGTAGGCAATATTGATTAAGGTTTAATGGTTTTTGACCTAATTTGTTGGGTCAAGTCTATTTTATAATTCAATTCAGAGTACATTGATTTAGAGGGTGTGTGGCTGAGTATCCAATTAGGGTTTATGTGTCAGTTTAAGACAATTGTGAATGGACCAGGTTATTAGATTGTGTCAAGTTATCTGTGATTCATGATTAAAGTTCATGAAGGGACAATTCTTATTCCAATTAGGGTTCTATGCAGTGTGTGGAGGTCCCTATTTCAAGTCACGCTCTTCTGATTTCAATTCAATTCATGGTGGGAAGGTTCATTTTATCAGTACAAGTGGCAAAGTCAAGGTTGATTAGTGATGGATTCATGGTTGACTTATTTTCTCAAGAATTGATCCAAAGTTTCAATTTCCATGATCAAGATTCAATTACAAGTTTCTTTCCCAAATGCCAAGTTCAAGATACCAAGTTCAAATTTTCTTTCCATTCTAAAATTCAAGACACCATTCAAAGGAGCATGTTCAAATAGAAATAAAAGCCCATTCAAAATTATTTCACACAAAAACCATAAAGCTCATAGAAAAATCACAAAAGGCCCATTACTTAAAAAAATTCATTCAATTAAAAAAGTCCAGTCAGTGGCCTTTATGATAGGCTTAGCATACACGGGAGACATATCAAACAGTTTCTTCCAAACAACATCATTGACACAAACCTTTGTAGTTCCTACCTTTGTGTGAAACTCAAAATTTTGAAACTTTCCATGAAGACAAGTGTAAAAGATCCTCACAAGATCTTTATTGTATTTAGTATTTCATTCTAGGAAATTATTAAACCCTTGAGCATCAAGAAGGTTTATTACTTGTGGGATGTGCATTCTCTCAGCCGAAAGTCGATAGTATGCATGTCGCTTGACAACAGAGCACTTGCTGAAATTTTTGGCATAACTCTAAGCAAATTCTGGTGGAACAAGTGACATAGCGGTTGCCGGAAGAGCTGTAGATGAAGGTCCTTCAGATGAAGAAGCTCTGGTGGATCGTTTACCGGTAACTCTGCGGGTAGCCATGGTTTGCTTTCAAAGATGGAGAAGAGGAAATTTGGTTGTGAAGATTTCAAATTTTGGAGAGAATTCTTGGAGATGGAGAAATGTTTATGACTTTACCCTTTTGTAGTAGAGTCTAGGTTTTGGGAAGAGAAGAATAAGAGCCAAACCTAGATGTAGGTATCAATTTTCAATGCAAAATATCATAATGCACATGAATTTGAATGATTAAAATTCTTGAATGAAAAAAATGAACCGTTTCAGAAAAAAATTTCAAAGAAATCGCGCGATGCATCGACCAGAAGGTCTATGCGTCGACACATACTGTGTTGAAAAATACACCTTCAAAATAAAAGAGGTATGCATCGACTGGTAGGTCGACCTGAGCATACCCAATTTAAATGCAAAGAAGAGATCATTTTTGTGAGTCAACTGCAACCTTGCTTAGGTCGACCCATGCATATGAAACTAGCAAATTTTCACATTTTTGACATATTTGCATACATTAAGACATAGATACGAAGCCAAAGCATATTTTAAGCATTCAATGGAGTAAAATACATACACCACGATATATACGACAAATATAACACATAATTTGATACATTTTGTGACCATGAACATTGAGAGAGAGTTAGTTAAGGAAGGATATTTCCTCAACTCCAAATATAGAGAGATCCACACACATATGACTTTCAACATCCTTATTTGTTAGATATCCGATGAACAAAGTACATATAGACATAGACATATATAATGTGCGAGAAATTTTACTAAACACGATCCAAAATATCGAGAATACCTAGTTCCCATGAAAGAAAGGCTCAGTAGCAAGATGTTTTGTAAGAATATCAGGTAGTTGATTTTTAGTATCAACGTGCTCAAAAACCACATCGCCATTCTCCATATGATTCCTAAGGAAGTGGTGTCGAATTTCAATATGTTTGGTGCGTGAATGCAACACAGGATTCTTGGTAAGATTAATGGCACTCGTGTTATCACAGAAGATCGAAATACGCTCAATTTTGAGATTAAAATAAAGCAATTATTGTTTAAGCAATAGGACTTAAGCGCAACAACTGCCGGCTGCGACGTATTCTGCTTTGGCGGTTGATAAAGCAACAAAAACCTGCTTTTTGCTATGCCAACTTACTAAAGAGTTTCAAAATAAGTGACACGTGCCACTCATACTTTTCCTATTCGATTTGCACCCGACAAAATCAGAATCGGAGAAGCCAACCAAGGAACAATCGTTTCCCTTAGAATACCATAGCCCATACTTTAGAGTACCCGAAAGGTATCTAACTATGCACTTAACTGCTTTTAGATGGGATTCTTTAGGAGAGGATTGGTACCTAGCACACATACATACACTAAACATAATATCGGGTCTAGAGGCAGTAAGATAGTGGAGAGACCTAATCATACCTCGATACCTTTTTACCTCTACATCCTTACCACTTTCATCTTGACTTAGATTAACACATGTTGGCATTGGCGTGTCAATAGCTTTGGAGTTTTCCATGTCAAACTGTAACACCCCAAATTTAAGCGGAATATTTTAATTAATTATTTAATTGAGAATATTCGTATTTTGGGTGGTTTTGTGGATTATTGAGAAAATGTGCATATTTGGACTATTTATTTAATTAATAGTATACTATATGAGAATATTAGTATTATTATTGATTAAAATGAATATAATTGAAATAAGGGTAAATTGGGCATTATGAAGAGTTAGTAAGGGTGTTATGGGAAAAGCCTAATTGTGTGGCCCAAGTCTAAGTTTGACAAAATACAATTCTGAAGGTTTGGGATTCATTTTGTTAACCGTGAAAAGAATGGAGGCCAGAGCTCTGAGGAGGGATCAGTGGAGGCAAAAGCTTCGGAAGATTGTCGGAGTTAATTGTGAAAGCTTTGAATCGGCTAAGGTATAGGGAGTATCGCATTTCATGATTTTCTATGTATGCCTTTCGGTGTGTTTATGGTGGGGTTTATGATTTAGGGTATGTTGGGTTGATTTGGGAGAATTAGGGAAATTGATGAATAGACTTTGAGGTTATGATTGATGGCATGTATCCATGAATATTGACATGAATTTAGGGAACCTTATCGGACTGTTTGATGTGTAACATGAGAAAGGAAACCTTAGGCCTTCGTGGCCAAAACCTTGGATTGTGATATGTTTGAACCTGTAGGAATAGGAATATTCAAATGTGAGTAACTCTGATGCACTCATAGCAATTGTAGGAAAATAGTGATTTAGGCAGTGCAAATGTTGGCAGATTGGCCTAATAAACCATAGATTTGGTTTCGTTATTGCCGTATGACCATAGGGATGTTTTGGGGGCATTGGGTAAGTGAATCGTATGAGTATTTGGATAGGAATCAGTTCTGGTCGTAACAGGAGTTGCTGTCATCGCACTGTTTGCCTAGCGAGCAAGCCAGTGAAGGTTCACCACAAGACTCGCCTAGCGATCAAGCCATCGAGGATTCGCTTGAGGCTCACCTAGCGAGTAAGCCAGCGAGGGGTTTGCTACGAGACTCGTCTAGCGAGCAAGCCAGCGGACGCAGTAGCATTCACGAATATTGATCGTGTGCAGCGATGTCGTGATGTTTGATTCTGGGATTCCTGTGATGAGTTACTATGAGTATGGCAGTGAGGTTGCGTGAGTAATAAGTGATAGTTTGAGAATTACTGCGATTGTAATTATGATGAATTAATATGAGGCAATCTGAGATGATATTAGGGATTAATATGTGAATACTATGTGATGATATGACGAATTAACATGAGTAGAACTGTGAAGTTTATGTGATTGATAGGCGATAGTGTGAGGATTACCGTGAGTATAATTTGATAAATTAATATGAGATGATATGGGGGTAGTATTATGAATTAATATGGGATAATATGACTATGAGCTAATATGTGATTTATACGTGATTATATGATGACATGATGTGTGAGATTAATTAATATGATGAATTATGATGATATGCTGTATGATGGTTGATATGATGAATTATGATGATATGTTGTATGATGAGTAATATGATGAATTATGACGATATGTTTTATGATGATTGATATGATGAATTATGATGATATGTTATATGATGGGTAATATGATGAATTATGATGATATGCTGTATGATGATTAATATGATGAATTATGACGTTTGATGGTGATTAATGAAATTCTGGTATGCAGATCTCATGTGTCCTAAGTGTCGCTACTGAGAAAATCGGCGCCGGCTGAATAGAAGAGTCGCCACCGTGCGTTATTTATCCCAACAGAGGGAAAGGAAACACTCGAAGTAAACCTACCGCAAAGACGGGAAAGGAATGGTCATCGCAACCAAATCCTGGATTTGGGAGTCGGTTACGCAAGGGGAAGGTATTAGCACCCCTCACGTCCGTCGTACTCGACGGGATCCACGCTTTTTTCTGGTACGGATTGTTATTCTATCTATTCTACAGGTCTGGGGTTAAAAGAAAATAAAATGACTCGGCAAAGTATCACACTTTATGCCTACGTATTCCCGTCTGGAACGAGAAATCAGAGTCAACGTAGTTCGCCTACCTACGGGAAAGGAGGGGAAGGTTGCTCGCTAGGATATCGCATCCTATGCCTACGTACTTCCATACAGCATGAAAGATCAGAGCAAACGTAGTTCGGGCCACGTACGACACAAGTCTGTCTTGATTGTTTTTATCCTTCTGAAAAAGGTTTTTCTGATTACCGGTCCAAGCGGACAAAAATGACGTTTTTGATTGGTTTACAGTCTTTTACGCAAGAACTGTTTTTTATGGTGTTTGAAATGTTTATTGTGTTTTTCTGATTGTTTTGAGAAAGAAGAGAAACAGCAACTCTAACCTATGGTTTAAAAAAGGGAATCAAAATCTAACCTAATGTTGTCATGCATGGATAAGAACCTAATGTCTGTCATATTTCTCTCTTGCGCAGAGAGAAACAGAGATCCTAAGGGGATAAATGGAAAAACAACAGCATATATACAGTAAAGCAGTAAAATGCATGAATGCAGCAGTACAAGCTAGGCAAGGGAGTCCTGCTCTTCCTCGAACCTTGAAAACAACAGGCAAAAGCGAACAAAATTCACTTTCAACCTAACAGATTAATTGGCAAACAATACAGTCCCGGAAACTCAAACAATACATCAAAAGCTTCTAAACATCAAAAATAAACCGCAAACAGCAACTCTACACAGCAGGCTCCATCAACATCTTCAAGCAAAGTCTTCATCAACAAGCTTCCATCAAGCATCTATCTTCAAGGAGGAAAACTCTAACAGTAATCATCTTCCACAGCTTCAAGCAGCAGGGCTTCAAACAGCAGCAGTCACATGCACAGCTTCAACAGCACAATCTTCAAACAATGACTTCTATCTTTAATCTTTCATGGATTTTCTTCAAATCAATCTCTCCAGGATTAGGAACACTTAATAGGATGAATTGGGATGTTAAACAGTTAGTTGACCACCAAAGGTGGCAAACAGACTGTTAACAAAATGTAGAATGTTTCTCTCAAGAGTTCTATCTCTTAGATACTGTCACCAAGCCTTCCAAAGGAAGGGGGTGAGTATCCTAGAGAGACTCTTAATCATAGAGAGGGATGGAGGCAAACAAAGCCATCCATGTTTAAGAATCAAATTTCTACTCTAAGCTCTCCCTAGCTCCTAGTTCCTGTGATCTTCAACAGCTACAAGCAAGCTACAATTTCCATCAACTCTTGAACTTGTTCTTCAATCCTTGACTTTGTCTTTGTCTTCAATGCTTCACCATCCATGGTCTTCAAGCCAAGCCCAAGCCCCAAGCAAGCCCAATAAACCCCAAATGACAAACAATAACCCCAAAAAGGGCACACCATACAATCACCCGATTAGAAAATGTACAAAAAATATTAATATAATAGGGGAAATTCTAATACTTATTCTAAGGGATCTACTACACTTTCCCATAATACCCCTATAGTCCCATCTTCCAATTCAACCTAAAAAGCCCAAAAAGAAATTGTTTTAATGCACCTAAGTTATGCTTAACCCTAAAATATTCTATGTTTTTTATTACACCATATCTATTTCAACATCTTTTGTTACCATTTTTATTCTAAAGTTTTATCACATTATCCTAAGGGAAACCCTAAAGTATATTAATATCTATATTATCAAGATCGAAGATCAAACACTATATCAACTTCTAAGGGGTCTAAACAAATCCTAACATGCAAGGGGTCAAGGTTAACCATCAATTGGGAAGGTCTTAATCAACAACCCTAAAACAGAACCAAATTACATCTAGAAAATCTGCAAAAATTCCTAAGGGAACATGCAAGTGTTAGCTACAATCTACCAAAAAATCTAAGCAAGAATCATCACCAATTGAGAGAACAAAATTCTACAAAACAGCGGTATCAAATGTGCAAAGCAAACATCATGCAAAATACTCATCAGAATGTAAAATGCAAGAGAAATGGGAAAACAATCCAAAAAAATCTAAGAAAAGTTATACAATATTCTGGAGATGTTAGAAACCTATGGTAAAAAAATTAAAACCAAACTCTAAAGTTAAGGTCACTTTCTAAAGGAAAACCTATAAAGTGTCCAGGGAACATTCAGATGGCGATGGCTCTAAAAAGCGGATTAAAAACTAAACTTAGTGTCGTCTAGAAATTCCAATAAAATTTATGGGGAACCCTATGCATATTATATAAAACATATCCAAAAATCATCTCAAAATCATGAAGCATTAAAGAGAACAAAATTAAACAAAACAGATGAACAGTTATGTACACCAATGGATATTAGCACGAAAGAAAAATCATAACTAAATCAAAAAAAATCTAAAAAATGCAAACTCAGCGCCTAAAATTTCTTAAGATAATCAAGATCTGTAGAAAGAAATTTCATAATTTCTTGAACATTTTTACTATTTTTGACGTAATAAAATCAAACAGGCCTCAAAACAGAAAAATAAAAAAAAAAAGGGAATGAAGAAAATCTCCAAATTAACAATCCTAAAATCATCCATAGGTGTTCATGATCCTAACCGCATGAGAATTTCTAATTATATCATCCTAAATCCATGGGAAAGTGAAGGTTTACATACCTTGATCGGAGCTTCGAAACGGAGTATCTTCGGCTCTTTTCGTACTTCCGAAAGCTTCAAATTCGTTCAACAATATGCAAGGAAAGTGCTACAATCTTCGAATCGAACCGAAATCCCCTTGAATGAAGAATCACCACTTGATTTGCTCTCTTGAAAATTGATATGCTCTCTTCCAATCCAACTCCAATCAATCACCAACCTTGCTTCAAATGAGTTTCTAAACATTTATAGAGATGATTGGAATATTCTAGAAATGAAGCCCAAGCCCAAAATAATAAAATCCATTTCCCTTGGAACTTTCTATACTATTCATGTATCTTCCCTTGGAAATTTCTAGATTGTTCATGTATCTTCCCTTGAAAGTTTCCAACCAAAATAGCCTTCCAAATGCCTTGTTAAGTGGTTTGGATTAGTGACTTACATTTCAAGTAACCACTTTTACAAAGCAAGTCATGAAATCATTGCTCAATTCAAAAATGTGCCAATGCCATTGTCTTTAAAATGCATTTTACAATCAAATTGGTATGTCATATGGCTTGTTTGTGACCTCTAACCCAAAATTTGATTTTTTTCACCACTTTATTTGACTTATTCCCCTTTTTTAGGCCATTTTTATCACTTTTTGATACAAGCCTTTTTAACATCTCATGACCTCCCTACTAGCCTTAAAACATCATTCTAAGCAAGTTTGATGTTGAAGATTTTTCCATTTTAAGCATGGAAGTAGGAGATATGGCCTTATGCTTGGAATGACTTATAACCTCCAAATGCCCTAAATGCCCTTGGCTTGTCAAGATCATAAGTAGAGCTCCACAAATCATATTGAGGCATACCATACCTTTCTAGAAATCTAAGATTATGAGGAACAACTTTCATGTTGGCCAAAAATCCATTTGAAAACTCCTTATGGGGCACAAGTTGCTAGGAAGTCAAGTAACTTTCACAGACAAATTTCAGATGCCTCTGATGACCTGTAACTTGCAAGAACCATAACTTGAGTTCTACAAATCTCCTTGATGCCTTCCACCACTCAAATTAAAGGTCTTGAGATACTATACAAGTTCCATGTTGGACAAAGATCCATTAGAGACTTGTATCTTGAATTATTCTGCCTGGAAGTTTGCCCTAAATCAGGGGATTTTACACTGAAACCCTAATTTAGAAACTTCTCTTCTTCTTGATTTCTTTTGATTTCTCCTTGGAACAACACCACATCCATATCCACATATCAAATTATGGAACCCCCATTCTTCAAACATGCCTTGATGTCCCTTCAATCAAGTATTTGACCTAGGGTTGACCCAGATGAAACCCTAATTGACTGTCTTCAACTGTAGTTCTTGTAATCACATCAATGACTTGTTGTTGCACCCCAAAATTTGACCAACATTTATTTACCCATCAAGTGTTTGAAAGTTGATACCTTCATCAGAAAGTTCAAGAGATCCTCAGAGGAATTGGTTGAAACCAGGGTTGTGTGCTTCATAGCTTGAGAGTTGTGGGTGCTACTCAGATGATTCTGAGACCTTGAGAATGAACTTTAAGCTTTGATAAAGTTGATGAGATGTCTTGATAGCCATCATGAAGCCCATAGAAGTCATTGTGCAAGAATTCAGGAGATCCAACCATGAATGGTAGAATTAGGGTTTTGACTGGGTCAATCCTAGGTCAGCTGAGGATTTGGAGAAGGTTGAGACCTAATCCAAGGGCCATGAGATCATGGAATGATGTATGGAGATGTTATAAAGATGATTCATAGACCAACTCATCATGATTGAGGAGTTTGAGAAGTTTTGAGTTAGGGTTTCCAGGGATTGTCAGTGAAAAACCCTAATTTGACCCCTATCTTCCAGGCAGTTTGAGTTCAAGATGTGATTGATATCTCATCCTCCCCACAACATGAATGTTGTAGAGCTTGTTCTTAGCTTCAATTTGAGTGGTAGAAGTCCTTGATAGGATGTGCAGAGCTCAAGTTATGGTTTTGACAAATTACAGGTCAGCTGAGGTGTGTGAATCTGGGTCCTTGAAAGTCACCCAACTTGCAGACAACTTTTGCCCTAGTAGGATGATTCCTATGAATTCTTGGTCAACATGAATGTTGAAGATCATATTCTTAGCTTTCTAGAGAGTACTATAAGTCCTTGATGGGATTTGTAAAACTCAACTTATGGTTTGAACAAGACAGGGGTATTTTGGTCATTTGGTGATTATAGGTCATTTTAAGCAAAGGCCATATCTCCTATTTCCAAGCCTCAAATGAAAAAACTCAAAACATAAAAGTTGTTCAAAATGGTATTTTAAGCCTAGAAAAGTGGTCATGAGTTATTGAAAAAGCTTGTAGCAAGGATTTTTATGATTGGGTAAAAATGACCTAAAAATGGCTTATAAGTTAAAAAAGTTGAAATGGAATTTTGGTTTAGGAGATGTACAAATCCAAAATGGGTCATCCAATATGTCATTTTGACTCCAAACATTATTTTAAAAACAATGGTTCAAGTAGAATTTTGATTTGAGGTCTTAAAATGGATGTTACTTTGTAAGGTTCATTCTTGAATCATAAGGCAATTTGAGAAACTTGGCATAAAGCAAAGGCAAGGCTTGTTTTCCACACATTCCTTCTCAATATCTCTTGTAGGGAGATTTTAAAGCAAAATTACAAGCTTAAGGCATGAGATGAAGGGATATACAATGTATCATTTCATGAGAAATTCCATAACATTCTAGCACTTTCCATGAGTTTCTAGACTCTTCTTTTGATTGTTATAAAAAGAGTGAATCACAATGAGGAAAAGGTTGGTGAAAGTTGCAGAATCCATTGGTAAAGAGTGAGAGGAGAAAGAGATATCCAAGATTTCCTTCAAGTGCAAGTCAAGCTTGAATTCATCATTGCAAGCCTCATCCATCACAACTCTTGCAAACAGAACCCTATCCACCATTAGAGGAGTATTTTGAAGCAGGTTCAAGTACCAAATCGAGCTGTTCATACCTCCATCATTGAAGTTTGACAGGTTGGTGGATTACCCCATATCTCCTTAATTATGCATAGTTAGGTTAGATCTTTGGTGTAGGATTGATAGGCTTGATTAGGTGATCAATTCCATAGAATTTCAGAGAGTTTCATGAAGATCAATGACAGGTGTTAGGTTCTTTAAGATTCAAGAATAGGCTGTTCATGGAGTTTTAATGGATATGGTATATCATAGTGTGGTTAGGGCAACATGTAGAACACGTCCACATCATTAGATTGAAGCTCTATCATGTTTGATCTCAGAGAATTATGGTGGAACCCTAATGTTCATGCTTTCTGTTAGAGTGATACAAGAGGTTTCAGCAAAAATCATGGGTATCATCGTGTTCATAGTAATCAGTAGCACAATTTTGCTTTTGGAATTTTTGAATTTCATCAGGGAATCAGAGAGAACGAGTGGATTGAATTCATGCATGGAAATGTGAAAAAACTGAAAACCCTAGCTCACTTGGGGACGATGAACTCCCACCGTTGGATCGTCCCAGATATTTGACTTCTTCATCTGATCGCACGGCTCCAGATTAATTTAGGAAACGGAGGGAATTTTGAAAGTAAAACGCAGCGTTTACTTAAGTGGTAGGTTCTGGGCTCAGCAAACCAATTCTATTCGCACCCCACCCAGAAGCCCAATCCAAAAATGAACTAAAACTGCTTGCTATCCACACCGCGCTCATGTTTATTTTTCTCTAATTTTCATTTTGATTTTCTGACTCATATTGGGCTTAGCGAAGTTTCTATTCGCACCACCCTTTCTTGGCCCACCATCATAATCAACTGGGCGCCCCTTCTAATGACACCCCCATCCCCTTTAATTCAATTTCTTTTATTTTTAATATTTCTTGCACTTTATAAAAATCATATAAAATTCAAAAATGACTATTTTTCACTTCTTGTTTTTTCTACATATTCATAAATTTGTCTAGAAAAATGTCAATAAATAAAATTCCATTTTATTTTTCTTTTGATATTTTTAGCATATTATTCTTGTAAATAGTCTTTTTAATTGATTTTAGTTGTTACTTGATTTTGTATAATTTCTTTTAGGACTTTCCCTTAGGATTTTTGAGCCATTCTTTTTGGCATAGTTAGGTATTGAATCATAGTTCATATAGGATTTAATTCACAATTTGTAGATTAAAATTTGTTTAGTTTGTTAAGCATAGTCTTAGTGTACTCAAATTAGGGTTTTAGGTTGTATAAGTAGATTTGAACAATTTTGTTTTGGGTTTTATAGGCCAAATTAGTGTATGGGGAATATATGGGTTAAAGGTAAGTATGTATAGAATCCCCTAGAATTTTACTAGAATGTTATATAATGTTTTAGTATTTTTAATTGATTTTTGAATGTATGGTTAGTATGTGTGTTGCTTAAAGGCGTAGTTTGTATTGTTTTGCTTTCTTTTCTTCTCCTTTGAGTGTGTGAGCCTTGAAGATTGAGTTGAAGACCTTGTGGATCATCATTGAAGACTTTGAAGACCTTGCAGAGGAGCTTAGTTTTAGATTTTGTTTGTTCTGTTTATAAGATCATAAGTACATAGGTAGAGCCTTAGATAGAATACTTCCATTCAGTAAACAAGGAGTGTCTTGTTCACCTCCTTCCTTCTCTATGACATAAAGTCCCTTAAGGGTATTCACCTCTCTCCTTTGGAGGGATTAGTGACCTTGCCCTCTGAGGTAGAACTTTGAGAGAGCCTTTCCCTTTGATGTTAAGTCCTCAATGGCATCCTTTGGAAGTCAGGGAGCACTTTAACATCCTCACCTCATCTTGTTGACTGAATCTTGTTTGATGGAGCATTTGGGTTGTTGGAGATAGCAATGAAGAGCATTGAAGATTTGATTGAAGATCTAGAAGCCATTGAAGACAGAAGCTGAAGCTTTGAAGTGGATGATTCCTTGGAGATTGTTGAAGTCTGAAGACTTTGTGAAGATCAAATTGATACCTGAATATCCCTGAAGATAGTGAAGCCTGAAGGTGGAGCTGATCAAAGAAGTTGAAGCTTAAGGGAGAAGATGAGTTGATACTCATATTGTAGGGTGGATACCTGGAAAGCAATTGATGATTGAAGTCTGAAGACTGAGTTGCTGCTGGAGGAGCTGAGGCTTTCTTCTGTTTTTCTTCTCTGTATTGTTTGTTTTGTTTGACTTGTCTGTTGCATTAGATTAAGTCCATCTAGAATGAGTTCAGTCTAGGAGCATGATTGCATTAGAGGGTGGGTTGCTCCCTCTGCTTGTATTGTTATTGCGTGGCTTTGCTTGCGGGTATTCGGTAGAGCCCAACTCCCTTGCCCATGTGTTTATTTTGCCTGACGGCATTTCATTTCTTTTATCTGTATGATTGCAGTTTACTGTTTATTGCTTGACAGCATGTTGTTTATTTTTCAGTATGATTACTGTTATTTCATGACTGGCTTGAGGTCGAGACGAGCTTGTGGAGGCTGAAGCCCCACACACATTTCCTCCCTCACTTGCATTGCATGCATTTTACTGTTAAGCTGATGCTTTGTCTGTTTCGGTGTATCATTGACATGATCCCTTAGGACTCTCATTTCCTTTGATAAGGATTTGATGATAGACTTTTAGGTTGAAACCTATGCATGACAACATCTAGGAGTTCCCTGTTCAAACCTCAACCATAGGATGAATCCATGGCATGACAACAGTAGGACTTGATAGTCTCCCTCCTAGTCGGGCCCGTTCTCTTCTCATCTCAAAACAGGGTAAGATACAGTAATCATGAATGATTTCTTTCGTACGTTACGAGCCTTAAGCTATCTGAGAAAGGATTGTGGGAGAGTTTCTTTTCCACAGTCTGGATGTTTAGTATGGTACCCTTTGGGTGACATGCGACGCATTCACTCTCAGGTCATAGTCTCTAGTGCGGTTGAAATCGCAAACACAATAAAAAACACTTCTTTCGTAAAAAACAGGAAATAAACCGTAGTTTCCCGAACTACGTGAGCTCTGATCTCTCATGCCTGTTGAGAGTACGTAGGCACAAGATGGCGAAGTCTTGGCGAGCTACCTTCCCCCATAATCCTTCGTAGGCCGAACTACGTTGACTCTGATTTCTCATTCTCTGATGAGAATACGTAGGCATAAAGTGCGACGCTTTGCCGAGTCATTTTTCTTTTCTTTTTCAGCCAGCCTTGATAGGTAGATAGAATAAAACCAACCCGTCCAAGTAAACAAACAAGCGAGGATCCTGTCGAGTACGACGGACGTGAGGGGTGCTAATACCTTCCCCTTGCGTAACCGACTCCCGAACCCAGACAATGGTTGCAATGACCTTGTCTTACCCTTATTCGTCAGGTTTTTTCCGATCGTTTCCTTTCCCGTTCTGAGGGATAAATAACGAAAGGTGGCGACTCTTCTGTTGTGCCGGCACCTTATTTTCGCGCGAGCGACAGCTGGCGACTCTGCTGGGGACTGCTGCTGGGGAATTCATAGTTTCCTAGGGATCCAACGTCCCGAAAGCGAGTCAGTTTTGGGATCCAACGTCCCTTAAGAGAGTCAATCCTACCGCTTGTGTGTTTGCTTGCTGGGTTGCGTTTATTTATCGCATTTTTACTTCTCGCACTTTATTTCCCGCATTTTATTTTCAGTATAATATGATTATTTGTGCTGTTGTGGGATGGGAGTTCTGATGAGTGAGAAGCCAGACCCAGGTTTGAGTGCACCATAGAATTAGAGTGGAAATTAGTGGGCGCGTGCTTGCTTTGCAGGCACTAGTGTCTCATGAAATCCACACTCAGACGAGGTTCATCCGGTTGGCTTCACTTTCAACCCTTTGGGTTGAGACGGTTGCTGGTTTGGTGGATTGTCGACTCTGGGGACCAATCATTTGTGATTCAGCTAAGTGAGGCCTCTTCAAGACTTGATGATGCCACTCCTTCTGGGAATCGTATCGTCAGTTTTGAAAGTCTGTGACGCTGATGAACGCATAGGATGCCGTACCTTGAGTCAGTTTAGGTCCATACCTGTGAGCGGGCTGGGTTTATTGCAGGAAACATAGACCTTCAGACTACCTGATTTTCTTGACAGTGAATCAGTTATGTTGGTATCAGGGTTCTCAGTTGCAGACTCGGCGGTTCTTGATAGAGCAGGTTTTGATCAGAGGATCTTATCATCAGATGTATGTCTGTTCTTGATAGAGCGGGTTTTGATCAGAGTACTGTCATCAGTGGTTTGTTCTTGATAGGGCAGATTTTGAGTGGGGTCTGAAGATCTCATCAGCAGATGTTATTTGTTCTTGATAGGGCAGATTTTGAGTGGGGTCTGAAGATCTCATCAGCAGCTGTGTGTTTGTTCTTGATAGGGCAGATTTTTGATTTGGGGTCTGAAGACTTCATCAGCAGATATCTCTTGATCATGCACCTGAGGTCCTTATTATCAGGCGTTTGTTCTTGACGGAGCAGAATTTTGATCTTGGTCCTATCAGATGGTTATTCTCAGCAGATCAGATTAGTGGTCTTACACCGGGGTTTTCTTCTCATCAGTGATTGTTGATACATAATCTCCATAGCAGCTATCCGGATATATTATTGCATGCCTGCATTTTGCATTAGTTTGCATGTTCATTTGCATTCCATTAACGTCTGTCTGTGTTGCAGGTACCGTTTCCCCGATCCAGGATTTCCCGCCTCTTACTGTTATTATGGCCTCTCTCAGGAAGACTGTTGCGTACAAGTTCCCGACCCCTGATGTGTCGAAGTTGACTGGGTTGATAACTCTGGCAGGTGATTCTATGAAGGATAGGTTCAGGAAGTCTTACGGCAGGTTGCTCAGTCTGGTTTGCAAACCTTCTACGTCCGAGTTGAATGGGTTACATGCTCTTCTGCAGTTCTATGACCATCCTCTGAGGTGTTTCACTTTTCAGGACTTCGTTCTCGCGCCGACGCTGGAAGAGTATGCTGATATGCTGGGTGTGCCTATCAAAAGGCAGATGCCTTTTGTCCACATGGATGCTGAGCCTGATCTGGCTGGTTTAGCTTCTTCACTCCATTTGAGCGCCTCTGAGTTAGTGGTGACGAGTTGGAACAAGGTTCCTGGGTTCTCTTTGCAGTTTCTGGTAGCTAAGGCTCAGCAGTGTGCTAAGGACAAATGTTGGGATGCATTCAATGCCATCCTTGCTTTATGCATATATGGCATTATCCTGTTCCCCAACATGCCTGATTTCGTGGACTTTGATGCATTCCACATCTTCGCCTCAGGGAATCCAGTCCCTACTCTGATCGGGGACGTATATCACTCAGTGCATTACAAGAATGAGAACCGGAGAGGGAAGAATGTCTCATGCTGCGTACCGTTGTTGTACAAATGGTTTGATAGTCATTTGCCCAAGAAGGGTTCTTTCGTCTTGTCTGCAGCCACAGCTGAGTGGCCTGAGCGTCTGATGAGTTTGTCTGCAGAAGATATTGATTGGTTCGTTGACAGAGACAGGTTAGGCACCGAGGTGATCTTCAGTTGTAGTGGGTTTCCTAACGTACCTCTGATAGGTAGGAAGGGTTGCATCAACTACAATCTGTCATTGCTAGTTCGTCAGTTCGCATATGCTTTGAGGACTCCACCGAAGGAGGAAGAGGTACAGGTATCTCTGTACCTCACGGGTACTCTAGAGGGGGATTTGTTGTCTAAGCTTCAGCGTGCATGGAACAGTATCAGCAAGAGGGGAAAGCCTTTGTTGGGAAAGAGCAACAGTCAAGCCTACCCTCCTTATTCAGCTTGGATCAGAGCCAGAGCCAACGCTATAGGGATGCCATTTCCTCATGTCAGACCAGAGAGTCCTCCACCAGTCGAAGAGCCTACCACTGTGTCCATTCATCAGCACAACCAGGTATTAGCCGAGCGGGATGAACTGAAGCGGGCGAACGCAGGATTAGAGAAGGAGTTAGCTCAGCTTCGAAGTGAGAGGAACGAAGCCGTGCATGCTCTCAAAAAGCAAATAGAGTCGGTGAACCAACTGGGTGCAGACTTGGTAAAGCAGATTGCTGATCGGGAACGCTTGGGTCAAGACTTCAGGGCTGCTAATGATGTACTAGCTACGAAGAAGCAACATTTGGAGGAGGCATATCGGAGGATATCTAAGTTCGACCAGCATTGGAAGACCTCCTTGGCCACCAGGAAGGAGCGAGAGGACAAGCTGATGCTGCAGATTTCTAAGCTGGAAGCCGAAGTAAAGGACAGTGAGCGGAGGTTTGATGAAGAGACCGCCCGCAGATACGCCGCTGAAGCTCGACTCAACAAAGCCCTTGCTAACCTGAAGGAGCATAAGCTGATGTTTGAGTCTAAGAAGCGGAAACTGGAGGATTGCTTTGGCGAAGGAGCTTGGGAGAGTTCAGTTCAGGGGCTTCAGCATACCATCATGCAGAGGGAACTACTCGTCGAGGGGTTGCTCACTTTGCCAGATCATCCAGAGACGAAGGGATTATTAGCAGAGTATCGCGCCCGTGGCCGTACTTGACTAGTTGTATTCCTGTTGTTTCGATCTTTGATGTATGCTGACCATCACCAGACTTGTTGGCTGAGGTCATGCTGTTGATTTGTTTTGTACTCGCTGATACTGTGTACTGCCTTGACAGGCCTTTCCATATATATATGAGATTGATGTTTCCATGATTGGGCTCGGATTTCTTCTTCCTCTTATTATTATCAGCACTGGCACTAAGGCACTAGGATCGGGGGAAATCTCCCAAGCACACAGACACACGCATGCATCTGCATGAAGCATTTGCATGGCGTACATTTTGTTGCTTTTCCTAACCTTTAATGTTGACAGGTTTTTCAGGTTCACAGGTTCCGGGCTGATTCCGGTCATCAGGATTGATCAAAGACTCATTCACCGCTACTCAACTCGCGCTAATCAGACAAGGATCATGGACCTGGTGCAGTCAGATGTTCAAGAGCTCCGTGAACGGATGGATCGTTTTATGGAACTGATGCAGGTGGTCGCTAATGGTCAGGACCAGCTTCGTACTTTGGTTCAACCTTTGATCTCCAGGGTTGACAGTAATGGCATACTGCACGGCGGGGCTGTGCCTACTCCTCCTCCAGTGGATGCTCCACAGAATGGCGTTCCTGTTGCCGGGGGCAACGGCAGTGCTAACGGCAATCTGTTGACTAATCTCGGGCTCAATGCGGCAGGCGTCGGCAATGGTAGTCTGGGAGCCAATGTTAACATAGGGCCGGTTAACGGCAATGCTGGTGTCGGAAATCTGTTGGTGCCTCAACCGTGGCTTGAGGATCATCAAGATGACATGTTTTCCCAAAGAGGTGTGGAAGCAGAGTTGAATGCTGAAGCTCGACTCAAGTTCAAAGCGCTGGAAGACAAGATGAGAGACATTGAAAATCAGAACACATTGGGCGTTGATATGTCCAAGCTCGGGTTGATTGCTGATTTTAAGGTACCTCATAAGTTCAAGGTGCCTGTCTTTGAGAAGTATAAGGGTACTACTTGCCCCCGCGTCCACCTTCGATCGTATTATAGAAAGATGTCCGCCTATTCTGACAATGAGAAGTTGCTGATGCACTTCTTCCAAGATAGTCTTTCTGGTCCATCACTCAAATGGTATTTGGGCTTGGAGCCCGCTACTGTGCGCACCTGGAAGGACCTCGCTGAAGCGTTTGTCCTCCACTATCAATACAATAACGACTTGGCCCCCAACCGAGTTCAGCTTCAGAATCTTTCACAGCGGAACAATGAAAGCTTTAAAGAGTATGCCCAGCGGTGGCGTGAATTAGCTGCTCGGGTTCAACCGCCGATGGTTGAGCGTGAGCTAGTGCAAATGTTCGTGGCTACCCTTCCTGGAATCTACTATGAAAAGCTGGTCAGTGGCATGTCTGGGACATTCTCGGCTCTCATCACTATGGGCGAGCATGTTGAGAACGGTATAAAGATTGGAAAAATTCAAGGCGAATCATCCTCAGCTGGAGGAGGTGGTAAGAAACCCTACGCTGGCAAGCGTCGAGAAGGAGATGCCAGTGCTGTCACCAATGCTCGGAGAAAGGGCAAGGGCCCTCAGCAGCAGATTGCTAGCATAAATATCCCAGCTGCTCCACCACAGCAGCAGCAGCAGCAGCCTCAGCAACAGAATCAGCAGGGGTACAGGAAATATCAGAATCGGGCTCCTTTGGCAAGCCGTCATTTTGAAGCTCCACCTATGTCGTATGCGCAGCTTTTGCAAACTTTGCTTCAGCTTCATCTAGTTCAAAAAAGGACGTTGGCTCCCTTAACAGGGGCACCACCACCGGGGTATGATGCCAATGCTACTTGTGATTTCCATACTGGGGCACCAGGCCATACGATTGAGAATTGCAAAGCTTTTAAGCACAAAGTACAGGACTTGGTGGACGCCAAGGTTATCAACTTTTCTGATAGTGTGCCCAACGTCACCAAAAACCCTATGCCTCATCATAGAGGAGGCGGAGTGAATGCCATCATCATTGAGGAGAGTGCAGACTTGCTGACTGATGTCAAAGACTTGAAGACGCCGCTTAGTTTTGTCAAGGCTAAGTTGCTGAAGAAGGGATTTTTTCCTGGATGCGGAGAGCTATGTATGGCTTGTGCTACACTTCCTGATGGGTGTGAGCAGCTGGTAGAAGGTATCCAAAGTCTGATGTCTGAGGGTATTTTGCAGTTCAGTCGGAGCGTTGAAAGTGTATCAGGGGAGGTCGCGCTGAAGCAAGCAGATGAAGTTGCCACCATTACCATCCCTCGTCACCCTATTACTATTTCTGCGCCCCGACCACCTACAATTACTATCACCAGGGCCGGGCCAATCCCATTCGAAAGCACTAACGCCGTTCCATGGCATTACAGCGCCGAAGTTTATTGCATTGGTCAGAAGTTAGAGCTGGAGCCATACGGATCGACTGTGCAGAATCTTGCCGGAGTCAGTGGCATTACTCGAAGCGGTAGAGTGTTTGCGCCAGCAGAGGTTACGGCAGAGAAAGTGGTCAGAGCTGACGCTGCGGATAAAGGTAAAGGCAGAGCCGTCGAAGAGGTCCCTTGTGGGGCAGAAAAGGATCTGCTGGTTAAAGATGCTGAAGAGTTCATGCGATTAATCAAGAAGAGCGACTACAAGATTGTAGATCATCTTCACCAGACTCCGTCAAAGATCTCTATTCTTAACTTGTTGCTGTGTTCTGAAGCGCACCACAACGCGTTACTGAAGGTATTGAATGCTGCCTACGTTCCGCAGGAGATATCAGTAAATCAGCTAGAGGGGGTGGTAGCCCATGTTAACGCTAGCAATGGGCTGGGATTCACAGATCTAGAGCTGACTCCTAAAGGGAGAGATCACAACAGCGCCTTGCACGTCTCGATAGAGTGCAGAGGCACAATTATGTCGCATGTCCTGGTGGATACGGGTTCGTCGCTTAATGTGCTTCCGAAGAAGGCACTGATGAAGTTGGACACTCGTGGACTGCTTTGCACGCCCAGTGATCTGGTGGTGAAGGCCTTTGACGGAACTAAGCACCACGTTTTCGGAGAGTTGACCCTGCCGATTCAAGTTGGTCCGGAGACGTTCAATACGGTTTTTTATATCATGGATATCATGCCCGCCTACAGTTGCCTCTTAGGTCGGCCATGGATCCATGCTGCTGGTGCCGTGACGTCCACGCTGCATCAAAAGCTCAAATATGCTGTCGGGGGCAGCATAGTAACCGTCTGTGGTGAGGAGGACATTATGGTGAGCCACTTGTCATCCTTTAAATATGTTGAAATGGATGGCGAGATCCATGAAACTCTCTGCCAAGCATTTGAAACCGTCAAGGTGAAAGAGGTAGCTCCTGTCGTCGCAGAAAAGCAAGAGATGAATCTCTCCTCGTTCAAAGAAGCTCGGGCCGTCGTCGAAGCCGGTTCCACCCCAGGCTGGGGGCATGTTTTGGAGGTGCCGTTCAAGCAGGATAAGTTCGGATTGGGGTATTCTCCTGAAGCTGAAGCTTCATCTAGCAGTTCGTCTCGTGGGAAGGGGCCAATCCTATTCACCAAGGGCGGAGTAATTTTCGAAAGCATCAACGCAGCGTCTGAGGACAGCGGGGATAGCGATTGTGATCTTGACGCCTGGATGCAGCCAAGCAAGCCGGGCGAGCGCCTCAACAATTGGACCATCAAGGAGATTATCCAGCTGACAAGTGAAGAGTAATGATTTGCTTTTTACAATCTTTGTACAACCCTATGTCCTACCCGGGGCATAGTGGTTTTATTGTCAGGGCCTTGTTGGATTATGTACATGCATTTTGCTAATAAATAAAAGGCATTTTCTTCGTACTCAAATATTGTGTTCTCTGTTATTCCTGTTTTATGTTTATTTCGAAAAACAGTAAAATGGCAACGGGGTTTGTGCTAACCTGCATATTCTTGCTTTAAACTTAACCCTTGTTATTGTAGGATCCACATAACAGATGACATCGACTCTGGACCCTCTACGGCTCACTACGATTTCGATTGCCCGATCTATCAAGCCGAGGATGAGATTGATGAAGACGAAGACCTTCCGGAAGAGTTGGCCCGCTTGTTGAGACAAGAGGAAAAGGTTATTCTGCCTCATGAGGAAGACATTGAGATAGTAAATCTGGGTTCTGAATAGCTCGTCAGAAATGTCAGAGTAGGGGCTGCGCTGCAGAATGATGTCAAGCATAGACTGGTCGAGATGCTCCGAGAGTATAGTGACGTCTTTGCTTGGTCATATGAAGATATGCCCGGACTTGACACTGACATCGTGGTTCATCGCTTGCCGTTGCGAGAAGATTGCCCTCCAGTCAAGCAGAAGCTTAGGAGGACGAGACCAGATATGGCTGTAAAAATCAAAGAAGAAGTCCAGAAGCAGTTGGACGCAGGATTTCTAGCCGTTACCACTTACCCTCCGTGGGTCGCCAACATAGTGCCTGTACCGAAGAAGGACGGTAAGGTACGCATGTGCGTCGATTATCGGGATTTGAATAGGGCGAGCCCTAAGGATGATTTCCCGTTGCCTCATATCGATGTGTTGGTCGACAACACAACCCAGTTCTCCGTGTTTTCGTTCATGAATGGCTTCTCCGGTTACAATCAGATTAAGATGGCACCGGAGGACATGGAGAAAACGACGTTCATCACCCCCTGGGGAACATTTTGCTATAAGGTAATGCCCTTCGGTCTGAAGAACGCAGGGGCCACTTACCAGCGAGCAATGATAACTTTGCTTCATGATATGATTCATCATGAGATCGAGGTCTATGTTGATGACATGATTGCAAAGTCCCAAACGGAGGAAGAGCATCTGGTCAACTTATTGAAGCTTTTTGAGAGGCTTAAGAAGTTCAGGCTGAGGCTGAATCCTAACAAGTGCACTTTCGGAGTGCGGTCCGGAAAGTTATTGGGGTTTATCGTTAGTGAACGAGGTATTGAAGTTGATCCTGCGAAAATAAAAGCTATCCAAGAAATGCCAGCACCGAAAACAGAAAAAGAAGTTCGTGGTTTCTTGGGCCGAATAAACTACATTGCAAGGTTTATCTCTCAGCTCACGGCCACTTGTGAACCGATGTTCAAGCTTTTAAAGAAAGATCAGGCGATTACTTTGAATGAGGATTGCCAGAAGGCATTCGACAAAATAAAACAGTATCTTCAAGAACCTCCAATCTTGATACCCCCAGTGGCTGGACGGCCATTAATCATGTACCTGACGGTTCTGGAGAATAGTATGGGATGTGTTCTCGGTCAGCACGACGAGACGGGCAGAAAAGAGCATGCCATTTATTATTTGAGTAAAAAGTTCACTGAGTGTGAATCTCGATACTCGATGCTGGAAAAGACGTGTTGTGCATTAGCTTGGGCTGCCAAACGTCTACGACAGTATATGCTCAATCACACCACTATGCTAATTTCGAAGATGGATCCGATCAAGTACGTCTTCGAGAAGCAGGCTCTCTCGGGCAGGATTGCCAGATGGCAAATGGTGTTAACGGAATATGATATTCAGTACGTCTCCCAGAAGGCCATTAAGGGAAGCGTATTGTCTGATTACCTTGCCGAACAGCCAATCGAAGACTACCAGCCGATGAAATTTGAATTCCCTAACGAGGATATTATGTTTCTCAAAGCGAAGGATTGCGATGAGCCGTTGCCCGATGAGGGGCCAGATAGGAAGTCTCAGTGGAAGTTGATATTCGACGGAGCGGTTAATTCCTATGGAAGTGGTATCGGGGCTATCATCACGACTCCTCACGGATCCCACATCCCGTTTACTGCGAGACTGACGTTTCCAGTTACTAACAATGAAGCAGAGTATGAAGCATGTATTATGGGTCTAGAAGAGGCAATTGATTTGAGAATCAAGAATCTAGACGTATACGGTGACTCAGCACTTGTAATCAATCAGATTAAAGGGGAGTGGGATACTCGTCAAGCGAATTTGGTGTCGTACATGAATTATGCCAGGAGGATGCTTCCTTTCTTCGATCGAGTGGAACTTCATCATGTACCCAGGGCTGAAAATCAGATGGCTGATGCCTTAGCCACGTTGGCTTCAATGTATAAAGTCAATTTTTGGAATGAGGCTCCAAGAATTGTTCTTTCGCGTCTTGATAGACCGGCATTCGTTTTTGCAATCGAGGATGCCAATGACGGCAAGCCATGGTTCCACGACATCCAGACCTTCCTTATGACTAAGGAGTATCCTGCGGGTGCGTCAACCCAGGATAAGAAGACTCTGAGGAGGCTATCTGGAAACTTTTATCTCAATCCTGATGGAGTGCTGTATAAGAGAAACCACGATCTCGTGCTACTCAGGTGTGTAGATGAGAAAGAGGCAAGTATGCTCATGGAAGAAGTCCATGAGGGCACATTTGGTACGCACGCCGGCGGGCATGCCATGACGAGAAAGATCCTGAGAGCAGGGTATTACTGGCTGACTATGGAGTCAGATTGCTTCAGATTCGCGAAGAAATGTCATAAATGCCAGGTTTATGCAGATAAAGTTCATGTGCCGCCGTGCCCATTGAATGTCATGTCCTCCCCTTGGCTGTTCTCCATGTGGGGCATCGACATGATATGCAAGATCGAGCCCACTGCATCCAATGGTCATCGTTTCATTCTGGTAGCTATCGACTACTTCACCAAATGGGTGGAGGCAGCCTCATACGCTAATGTGACCAAGCAGGTGGTAGCTAAATTCATAAAGAGGGACATCATCTGTCGCTATGGAATTCCCGAGCGGATCATTACTGATAATGGTTCGAATTTGAATAACAAGATGATGAAGGAGCTGTGCCAGAGCTTCAAGATTGAACATCACAACTCATCTCCTTACCGGCCGAAGATGAACGGCGCCGTCGAAGCTGCCAACAAGAACATAAAGAAGATTGTTCACAAGATGGTTGTGACATACAAAGATTGGCACGAGATGCTGCCGTTTGCCTTGCACGGTTATCGTACGACGGTGCGTACGTTGACCGGGGCAACTCCTTTCTCCTTGGTGTACGGTATGGAAGCTGTCCTACCGTTAGAAGTGGAGATTCCTTCTTTGCGAGTTTTGGTTGATGTGAAACTCGACGAGGCAGAATGGATTACGAATCGCGTGAACCAACTCATCCTGATGGACGAGAAGAGGTTAGCATCGATTGCATTTGGTCGCCTGTACCAAAGCCGGATGAAGAAAGCTTATGATAAGAAGGTGCGTCCTAGAAGCTTTCAGACGGGTGATCTCGTCCTGAAGAAGATTCTTCCGCCACACTCCGATCACCGGGGCAAGTGGACTCCGAATTACGAAGGGCCGTATGTCGTCAGCAAGGTCTTCTCGGGAGGAGCTTTGTTGTTATCCACGATGGATGGTGAAGATTTTGCATCCCCGGTGAACGCGAACGCAGTTAAAAAATACTTTGCTTGAAAGAGACCCGCTGGACAAAAAAGAAAGAGTCCAGGCAAAAAAGGGGCATCCCGGCGAACCAAAAACAGAATAAAAGGTTCGGGCAAAAATTAAGGATATATTGAAAAATGTACACCCGCGAAGTCGAAAACCTACACTGGGCGGCTTCGGCAAAAAAGGGTATCCCGGTGAACTGAAAACCCGTAAAGGGCGGTTCACGCAAAAGTTAGGGATTTGGATAAGCAAATGACTGCGTTCCGCGTGTGGACTTTCATTGTTTGGCGGTTTGGAGGACCTGAGGGCCGTTTATCTGAACCAATCTCTTCCGAAGCTGAGGCGTCGGAGAAGTATCGAAGTCGAGTGGGTCTTAGAGGGATCAACTCATGGTGTTCGTCTGCGCCTCGTTGCCGACATTTGTATATACTGATGTATATTTATGTTTCGTTTTTTGTGCGGCTTCCTCATTCCAGGAGCTTGCCTCTATTGTAAAACATTTTGGCCCATTCAGGGGTTCACCATCAATAAAATGCATACTATTCAGCAATTCTGTTTGCCTGTTTAGCATTTATCTGTTTTGTTTGCGAATGAAAACGCCGATGTTTTTGATAAAATACGCATACATAAACTTACGGGCCTAGGCCCATTGATTGTTGAAACAATTAAGTACCTGAATATTGTCACGAGATAATAACCTTGATAGGCCCCTTTGAGGAGGGTATCTTGTCTGTTTGTTTGTGTTGTTGCAGGTGTAGCACCTTCCAGACAGTGCGCCATGCGCATCCCCGAAGCTGGGCGAGTCCTCCTTCTCCAGCAGAGTTCAGTGGTCTCTCCCCCGCAACATCTGAACGCAGGATAGTGAGCATTGATATGTCTCCCCAGGCAGAGATGATTCTCTTCCCCAAGCAGACGCATCCTGAAGGAACGTCACCTCATCAGCTGAGTCAAGCACCGAAGAATGATGTCTTCTCTCCCCAGCACCGGGTCACAAGTGCAGATTTCGTAGAAACGTTCGGGTGCCGAAGCTCGTGTTTCCCCAGTAAAGTCGGCGGAGCAGGTGTCTTCCCCAGCACCGGGTCACAAGTGCAGGCCTCGTTGGAAGCTGTTCGTACGCCGAAGTATGCAGTAACTGATGGTGCCGGACTGAAGCCTCCAGCGGAATTGAGATTCCCCGCTAGAGCCGTATTCTCTCCCGAAGTCGGATGATTCCCTCTTCCCCAGTAGAGTGTTGGAACAGCTGACGCTGTATTCCCCTGCAGAGTTGTACTCTCCCCCGAAGCCGGATGATTCCTCCTACCCCGGCGGAATTGAAATTCCTCATCAGAGTTGTACCCTCCAGTGAAGTAGAATGATTTCTCCCCCCCGGCAGAGTCCGCTAACCCCCAAGAGAGACGAATCCGGGGAAGTTGATCAGACCATGATTGGTTTTTCCCCAGTGGAGTATTGAGCAGCTGAAGTTGTTTCCCCACAGAGTTATCATCCCCAGAAGAGTAGCCGAGACGGCCGCGCAGTTTATTCTCGCGATTGATATCAGCAGGTCCGAGTTCTCGCAGAGCTTCGTTCCCCTGCAGCAATCAACTGAAGTTGTTTTCCCTGCAGCAGTCGACCGAAAGATCACTTCCCCAAGCGGAGTCCGATTGATATTGGCGTGTCCACGTTCTCCTCAGCAGGATGATTCCTCTATCTGAGTAGTTCTTTCTCCTTGACAGGAGAATTTCCCCCTCGACATTTATTTTGCTGACGGGATCGCATCATTGTGCATGATTGCATAGCATTTAGCATAAACGCATAGTATTCCCACCGTTTGGGGCATGGCGCCGAAGCATAGGCATCATACGCATGATCTAGGTTATTATCATTCTTGTTTTACAGGTGTTCGGCCGAAGGATCAGTTGCTCAGGATGATTCCTGATATTCTCCCCAACGAGGTCGCTTTCTTAAGATGATTCTTAAGACTCCGGTGTAATCCCCACAGTCGCTCACTCCAGATGATTTTTGAGATCCCCAGCGAAGTCTTCAGTTCAAAACGATTCTTGAATTCCTCGGCAGGGCCGTTTACTTAAGATGATTCTTAAGACCTCAGTGCAGTTTCCCGAGTTGGTTGCTTAGGGTGATTCTTGAGCTCCCCAGTAGCGTCCCCAGCAAGAGTTGCCCAGGAAGATTCCAGGAATCCCTAGCAGATTGTTTACTCCAGAAGGGTTATCAGTTCAGGATGAGTCTTGAAGGTGCCCGACGGGTTTTGTTTGTGCAAGATGATTCTTGAAGTCCTTAGCAGCGTGATATGTTTGCTCTAACAGTAATGTCTAATCTGAAGATTGACTTCGTGAACGCTTGAAGGCGATATCAGAATGTTCCTGTGGATTCAGATTTCCTTGTTGATGAATCAACGTGTGTCTGAAGACAAAGTTCAAAAGTTTGTAGATGCAGCTTCTGTATTCAAGGTGATCCGTGTTGGCCTGAAGGCCAAGTCAGTTGTCCCGAGGTGATGATGGATTGCGATCAAGTGAATAATTTTTCTTCCGACTGAAGTCGAAGATGTTTCTCCAGCTGAAGCGGAGTTTGCCTGAAGGCAAAGTGCTTGAATCCCCGTAGAGTCATGAATGGCTCAGGATACCATTTCTCTGACTGAAGTCACAGATTTCCCAAGCTGAAGCGAAGGTGCCTGAAGGCAAGGTTATACCCAAGGTCATGAATGACCTAGGATTCATTTTTCGGACTGAAGGCCGAAGTATATCCCTGACTGAAGTCTCGGATACTCTATAGCAGAGGCGAAGTTGCCTGAAGGCAGATCCACGTATCCTTGAAGGCCAAGGACCATTTCTTTAGACTGAAGTCGAAGATACCTCCTGCAGAGTTGCCATCCTTGAAGGCCAAGGATGCTTATCTTCAGAAGTACTTGAAGATCTCTTCTAGCTGAAGCGGGAAGCGGCCGGGGGCCAGGGTTTCATATGTCTTTGATGTTGAAGCTCTACAGTGGGATCATTGTGCAACAATATTCCTATGTTCGTTATGGTTCTGAGGGTGAACCCCAGATCAGAGTGTGCTCGGTTAAGTCTCTCATTCCCAGCGGAGTAGTTTCAAATACGCAAGTGTACCTTTTGTTCCATTTACCAGGGGTGAACCCCAGGTCAGATTATGTCTGTTTCCGACGGCGAGGTTGGATGTTTGTTCGACGGCGAAGTTGAATGTTCGTTTTCAGATTATATTTTGTCCGACGGCGAGGTTGGATGTTTGTCCGACGGCGAGGTCGAATGTTCGTTTCGACGGCGAGGTCAGATTACGTTTGTTTGGCGGCGAGGTCAGACTCTTTAAATTCCCAGCAGAGATGATGTTTGCACGACGGCGATGTCGAGTGTCTCTCAGAATGATGTTTGTAACTGACGGCGATGTCAGATCAGTATTTCTCCAGCTAGTTGTAGAGCAGCTAGTATTGCAGTATTCGGAGATTTGTTTCCCGCAGAGTATCATGTGCTCGTGCAGTTGGCAAATTTTCGGGTTTACCGGTATTCAATCGTCTCGCACCTTGATTGGCTGAGAGCCGTTCGCTTCTCACCCAGTCAGGTTCAAGCCATTTGAATAGGGGCAGCTGTTGCACCCCAAAATTTGACCAACATTTATTTACCCATCAAGTGTTTGAAAGTTGATACCTTCATCAGAAAGTTCAAGAGATCCTCAGAGGAATTGGTTGAAACCAGAGTTGTGTGCTTCATAGCTTGAGAGTTGTGGGTGCTACTCAGATGATTCTGAGACTTTGAGAATGAACTTGAAGCTTTGAGAAATTTGATGAAATGTCTTGATAGCCATCATGAAGCCCAGAGAAGTCATTGTGCAAGAATTCAGGAGATCCAACCATGAATGGTAGAATTAGGGTTTTGACTGGGTCAATCCTAGGTCAGCTGAGGATTTAGAGAAGGTTGAGACCTAATCCAAGGGCCATGAGATCATGGAATGATGTATGGAGATGTTATAAAGATGATTCATAGACCAACTCATCATGATTGAGGAGTTTGAGAAGTTTTGAGTTAGGGTTTCCAGGGATTGTCAGTGAAAAACCCTAATTTGACCCCTATCTTCCAGGCAGTTTGAGTTCAATATGTGATTTATATATCATCCTCCCCACAACATGAATGTTGTAGAGCTTGTTCTTAGCTTCAATTTGAGTGGTAGAAGTCCTTGATAGGATGTGCAGAGCTCAAGTTATGGTTTTGACAAATTACAGGTCAGCTGAGGTGTGTGAATCTGGGTCCTTGAAAGTCACCCAACTTGCAGACAACTTTTTCCCTAGTAGGATGATTCCTATGAATTCTTGGTCAACATGAATGTTGAATATCATCTTCTTAGCTTTCTATAGAGTACTAGAAGTCCTTGATGGGATTTGTAGAACTCAACTTATGGTTTGAACAAGACAGGGGTATTTTGGTCATTTGGTGATTATAGGTCATTTTAAGCAAAGGCCATATCTCCTATTTCCAAGCCTCAAATGAAAAAACTCAAAACATCAAAGTTGTTCAAAATGGGATTTTAAGCCTATAAAAGTGGTCATGAGTTATTGAAAAACCTTTTAGCAAGGATTTTTATGATTGGGTAAAAATGACCTAAAAATGGCTTATAAGTTAAAAAAAGTTGAAATGGAATTTTGGTTTAGGAGATGTACAAATCCAAAATGGGTCATCCAATATGTCATTTTGACTCCAAAAATTATTTTAAAAACAATGGTTCAAGTAGAATTTTGATTTGAGGTCTTAAAATGGATGTTACTTTGTAAGGTTTATTCTTGAATCATAAGGCAATTTGAGAAACTTGGCATAAAGCAAAGGGAAGGCTTGTTTTCCACACATTCCTTCTCAATATCTCTTGTAGGGAGATTTTAAAGCAAAATTAAAAGCTTAAGGCATGAGATGAAGGGATATACAATGTATCATTTCATGAGAAATTCCATAACATTCTAGCACTTTCCATGAGTTTCTAGACTCTTCTTTTGATTGTTATAAAAAGAGTGAATCACAATGAGGAAAAGGTTGGTGAAAGTTGCAGAATCCATTGGTAAAGAGTGAGAGGAGAAAGAGATATCCAAGATTTCCTTCAAGTGCAAGTCAAGCTTGAATTCATCATTGCAAGCCTCATCCATCACAACTCTTGCAAACAGAACCCTATCCACCATTAGAGGAGTATTTTGAAGCAGGTTCAAGTACCAAATCGAGCTGTCCATACCTCCACCATTGAAGTTTGACAGGTTGGTGGATTACCCCATATCTCCTTAATTATGCATAGTTAGGTTAGATCTTTGGTGTAGGATTGATAGGCTTGATTAGGTGATTAATTCCATAGAATTTCAGAGAGTTTCATGAAGATCAATGATAGGTGTTAGGTTCTTTAAGATTCAAGAATAGGCTGTTCATGGAGTTTTAATGGATATGGTATATCATAGTGTGGTTAGGGCAACATGTAGAACACGTCCACATCATTAGATTGAAGCTCTATCATGTTTGATCTCAGAGAATTATGGTGGAACCCTAATGTTCATGCTTTCTGTTAGAGTGATACAAGAGGTTTCAGCAAAAATCATGGGTATCATCGTGTTCATAGTAATCAGTAGCACAATTTTGCTTTTGGAATTTTTGAATTTCATCGGGGAATCAGAGAGAACGAGTGGATTGAATTCATGCATGGAAATGTGAAAAAACTGAAAACCCTAGCTCACTTGGGGACGATGAACTCCCACAGTTGGATCGTCCCAGATATTTGACTTCTTCATCTGATCGCACGGCTCCAGTTTAATTCAGGAAACGGAGGGAATTTTGAAAGTAAAACGCAGCGTTTACTTAAGTGGTAGGTTCTGGGCTCAGCAAACCAATTCTATTCGCACCCCACCCAGAAGCCCAATCCAAAAATGAACTAAAACTGCTTGCTATCCACACCGCGCTCATGTTTATTTTTCTCTAATTTTCATTTTGATTTTCTGACTCATATTGGGCTTAGCGAAGTTTCTATTCGCACCACCCTTTCTTGGCCCACCATCATAATCAACTGGGCGCCCCTTCTAATGACACCCCCATCCCCTTTAATTCAATTTCTTTTATTTTTAATATTTCTTGCACTTTATAAAAATCATATAAAATTCAAAAATGACTATTTTTCACTTCTTGTTTTTTCTACATATTCATAATTCTGTCTAGAAAAATGTCAATAAATAAAATTCCATTTTATTTTTCTTTTGATATTTTTAGCATATTATTCTTGTAAATAGTCTTTTTAATTGATTTTAGTTGTTACTTGATTTTGTATAATTTATTTTAGGACTTTCCCTTAGGATTTTTGAGCCATTCTTTTTGGCATAGTTAGGTATTTAATCATAGTTCATATAGGATTTAATTCACAATTTGTAGATTAAAATTTGATTAGTTTGTTAAGCATAGTCTTAGTGTACTCAAATTAGGGTTTTAGGTTGTATAAGTAGATTTGAACAATTTTGTTTTGGGTTTTATAGGCCAAATTAGTGTATGGGGAATATATGGGTTAAGGGTAAGTATGTATAGAATCCCCTAGAATTTTACTAGAATATTATATAATGTTTTAGTATTTTTAATTGATTTTTGAATGTATGGTTAGTATGTGTGTTGCTTAAAGGCATAGTTTGTATTGTTTTGCTTTCTTTTCTTCTCCTTTGAGTGTGTGAGCCTTGAAGATTGAGTTGAATACCTTGTGGATCATCATTGAAGACTTTGAAGACCTTGCAGAGGAGCTTAGTTTTAGATTTTGTTTGTTCTGTTTATAAGATCATAAGTACATAGGTAGAGCCTTAGATAGAATACTTCCATTCAGTAAACAAGGAGTGTCTTGTTCACCTCCTTCCTTCTCTATGACATAAAGTCCCTTAAGGTTATTCACCTCTCACCTTTGGAGGAATTAGTGACCTTGCCCTCTGAGGTAGAACTTTGAGAGAGCCTTTCCCTTTGATGTTAAGTCCTCAATGGCATCCTTTGGAAGTCAGGGAGCACTTTAACATCCTCACCTCATCTTGTTGACTGAATCTTGTTTGTTGGAGCATTTGGGTTGTTGGAGATAGCAATGAAGAGCATTGAAGATTTGATTGAAGATCTAGAAGCCATTGAAGACAGAAGCTGAAGCTTTGAAGTGGATGATTCCTTGGAGATTGTTGAAGTCTGAAGACTTTGTGAAGATCAAATTGATACCTGAATATCCCTGAAGATAGTGAAGCCTGAAGGTGGAGCTGATCAAAGAAGTTGAAGCTTAAGGGAGAAGATGAGTTGATACTCATATTGTAGGGTGGATACCTGGAAAGCAATTGATGATTGAAGTCTGAAGACTGAGTTGCTGCTGGAGGAGCTGAGGCTTTCTTCTATTTTTCTTCTCTGTATTGTTTGTTTTGTTTGACTTGTCTGTTGCATTAGATTAAGTCCATCTAGAATGAGTTCAGTCTAGGAGCATGATTGCATTAGAGGGTGGGTTGCTCCCTCTGCTTGTATTGTTATTGCGTGGCTTTGCTTGCGGGTATTCGGTAGAGCCCAGCTCCCTTGCCCATGTGTTTATTTTGCCTGACGGCATTTCATTTCTTTTATCTGTATGATTGCAGTTTACTGTTTATTGCTTGACAGCATGTTGTTTATTTTTCAGTATGATTACTGTTATTTCATGACTGGCTTGAGGTCGAGACGAGCTTGTGGAGGCTGAAGCCCCACACACATTTCCTCCCTCACTTGCATTGCATGCATTTTACTGTTAAGCTGATGCTTTGTCTGTTTCGGTGTATCATTGACATGATCCCTTAGGACTCTCATTTCCTTTGATAAGGATTTGATGATAGACTTTTAGGTTGAAACCTATGCATGACAACATCTAGGAGTTCCCTGTTCAAACCTCAACCATAGGATGAATCCATGGCATGACAACAGTAGGACTTGATAGTATCCCTCCTAGTCGGGCCCGTTCTCTTCTCATCTCAAAACAGGGTAAGATACAGTAATCATGAATGATTTCTTTCGTACGTTACGAGCCTTAAGCTATCTGAGAAAGGATTGTGGGAGAGTTTCTTTTCCACAGTCTGGATGTTTAGTATGGTACCCTTTGGGTGACATGCGACGCATTCACTCTCAGGTCATAGTCTCTAGTGCGGTTGAAATCGCAAACACAATAAAAAACACTTCTTTCGTAAAAAACAGTCTCTACGTGAGCTCTGATCTCTCATGCCTGTTGAGAGTACGTAGGCACAAGATGGCGAAGTCTTGGCGAGCTACCTTCCCCCATAATCCTTCGTAGGCCGAACTACGTTGACTCTGATTTCTCATTCTCTGATGAGAATACGTAGGCATAAAGTGCGACGCTTTGCCGAGTCATTTTTCTTTTCTTTTTCAGCCAGCCTTGATAGGTAGATAGAATAAAACCAACCCGTCCAAGTAAACAAACAAGCGAGGATCCCGTCGAGTACGACGGACGTGATGGGTGCTAATACCTTCCCCTTGCGTAACCGACTCCCGAACCCAGACAATGGTTGCGATGACCTTGTCTTACCCTTATTCGTCAGGTTTTTTCTGATTGTTTCCTTTCCCGTTCTGAGGGATAAATAACGAAAGGTGGCGACTCTTCTGTTGTGCCAGCACCTTATTTTCGCGCGAGCGACACTTGTCTCACTCTAAAAATGACCCTCTAGGTCTTCCATGATGTCTATATACATTCCATGCCCTCAATTCATAGCCCACAATCTCTTTGATAGTCTTCAAACCCCCTCAAGATAGGAGAAAAACCCACTGATTGGTCCACTAACTTCTCAAGCTTCAATTCCTTTCTGATGACTTGCATAGACTTAAATTTTGAATAAGAACCTCTTGATAGGCTCATAGAGATAATAATGGCACTCGGTCCCTTGTTGGAGGGCTTTCCCATGCTATGCTATGCAGATGAATGAATTATGTACATGACCTAATATGACCTAATATGCAAATGCTAAAGCTATGAAACATAAAATCAGGTGAAATAAGTTGGTCAAATTTTGGGGTGCAACAACTGCCCCTATTCAAACGATTTGGACCCGACTGGGTGAAACGCCCGGAGCCTTCAGACAATCGAGGTACGAAACAGTTGAATACCAATAAACCCGGAAATTTGCCAACTGCAAAACAACTACACCACTACTTGGGGAAAAATTCTTTTACTGATCCGACTTCATCACTATTCTGTCAATACTGGAACAATCCTTAGTGGCTTCACTGGAAGAAGACTTTTGTAAGAATGCAGCTCTATCTTGTCATGGGACACATACTATGCTCCCTACGAGGAAATCATCCGCCTATCCGAAACGGGAACACACCTTTGTGTATAACTGCAAAGAAATCGTCATCCGCCTATCTGACACGGAAACATACTTCTATCCACTTTATTGAAAATCCTAATCTGCCCATTACACAGAAAAACCTTCATCTGCCCATCACACAGGAACGTCTTCGTCTGCCCATCACACAAGAACTTTGACTTCTGCCCATCACACAGGAATGTCTGACTTCTGCCCATCACACAGGAATGTCTTCGTCTGCCCATCACACAGGAACTTTGACTTCTGCCCATCACACAGGAATGTCTTCGTCTGCCCATCACACAGGAACTTTGACTTCTGCCCATCACACAGGAATTCTGACTTCATCTGCCCATCACACAGGAATGTCTTCTTCTGCCCATCACACAGGAAAATCTTCGTCTTCCCATCACACAGGAAAATCTTCGTCTGCCCATCACACAGGAACGTCTTCGTCTGCCCATCACACAGGAACTTTGACTTCTGCCCATCACACAGGAATGTCTTCTTCTCGGACATAGCTTCTTTGCCTATTCTTTGCAGTAACTAACTCCGCTGGGGGATGTTCCGAGAATAACTGTCAAACACTCGCGTCAATACCAAGTGACCACCTCTGAATTTTGATTTCGTGAAAACCTCGTGCCAATGCACAACAATCTTGAAAAAACATCCCGCTGGCCGGGTACAACAATGCCTCAATTGGCAACTCTGTGGGGAACAATAAACTGAACTACATCACACGTCTCCGGACGAGACCTCGATTGTCTAGTACCATATGATCTTTAGAACTCCATACTCCTATTGAGAAAATACCCGAAAGCAAAGAGTCAATCAACCTGATCTACGCTTCAAAATGTGTATGTTTGATAATGGCGTAATGTTCCATACAATATGGAAATGCTACGCGTTTTATTTGGTAAATGCGAAAATGACACTATATGTCGATGCAAATGCAGGTTCAAGCTGCTGGGGATAAGCTCTGACAAGCTTGCTTCACCAATCCTTGCTGTTGAGGACAAATAACACCATGCTGGGGAGTGAACGGGTATCACGAAGTATTCTGGCAAAATAAATACCAGGACATACAACCAACTCTGCTGGGGAGAGTGTTGCACCCCAAAATTTGACCAACAATTAATTTATTCATCTAGTGTTTGAGAGTTGATACCTTCATCAGACAGTTCAAGAGATCCTCAGAAGAATGGGTTGAAATCAGGTTTGTGTGCTTCACAGCTTGAGAGTTGTGGGTGCCCCTCAGATGATTCTGAGACTTTGAGAATGAACTTGATGTTCTGAGAAAGCCTATGAGATGTCTTGATAGCCATCATGAAGCCCAGAGAAGTCATTGTGCAAGAATTCAGAGGATTCAACCATGAATGACAGAATTAGGGTTTTGACTGGGTCAACCCTAGATCAGCTGAGGATTTGGAGAAGGTTGAGACCTAATCCAAGGGCCATGAGATCATGGAATGATGTATAGAGATGTTATAAAGATGATTCCTAGACCAACTCATCATGATTTAGGAGTTTGAAAAGTTTCAAGTCAGGGTTTCCAAGGATTGTCAGTGAAAAAACCCTAATTTGATCCCTATCTTCCAGGTAGTTTTAGCTCTAGATGTGATTGATATCTCATCTTCCCCACAACATGAATGTTGTAGAGCTTGTTCTTAGATTTAATTTGAGTGGTGGAAGTCCTTGATAGGAGTTACAGAGCTCAAGTTATGGTTTTGACAAATTACAGGTCAGCAGGGGTATGTGAATCTGGGTCCTTGAAAGTCACCCAACTTGCAGACAACTTTTGCCCTAGTAGGATGATTCCTATGATTTCTTGGTCAACATGAATGTTGGAGGGCATCTTCTTAGCTTTAATTTGAGTGGTAAAAGTCCTTGATAGGATTTGTGGAACTCAACTTATGGTTTGAACAAGACAGGGGTATTTTGGTCATTTGTCAGTTATAGGTCATTTTAGCCAATGCCTAAAACTCCTATTTCCAAGCCTCAAATGGAAAAACTCAAAACATGAAAGTTGTTTAAAATGTGATTTTAAGTCTAGAAAGAAGGTCACAAATTGTTGGAAAAGCTCATAGCATGAAGTTACATGATTGGTCAAAAATGAATTAAAAATGGCATATAAGTTTGAAAAGTTGAATTTGAAAATTGGTTTGGAGGATCTAGGAATCCAAAATAGGTCATCCAATATATCATTTTGATTGGAAACATTATTTTGAGAACTTTGGTTCAAATAGATTTTCCATTTGAGGCCTGAAAAAGGGACTTTCTTTGTAAACCTATTACTTGCATTATAAGGCAATGTTGAAAAACCTTACACAAGCCAAATCAAGCCTTCCTACCTATCCAAACACATTGGAAATGGTTCATATGATTGAAATGAATGAGTTTAAGCTGACTGTAACAAGGAAACCATGACTGATACATTGGATATTCAAAGAGAAATCAGAAAATTGGATCAACTATTTTGGGCTCTTAGAGTGGATCAAAAGCCCATGGACATGTTCTATAAAGATAGTAGAGTGATCTCAGATGCAAAGGGTTGGTGATTTCATGCTGTGAGAGTGAAGCCATAACTGATTTTTGGAGGAAGAACTCAGAATCGGTTTCTGAACTGGAGAGAGTTTCAAGCCAAATTTCTGATTGGAGAGTGATCCTTGCTCGTCACTGAAGGTGTTTGAATCAATTCAGAGTGGATTTTGCGCCTTGAAGACCTTCTGTTGATCACTTCTTCACAGGTATGTAACCTTTAAATTATGCTTTGATCTAGGCTGAATTAGGTAGAATCTTGCATGTGGTTAGGTTCTAGCATGGACAAGGATCGTTTCTGGATAGTTTCATGGTATTTGGTGATGATCAAGAGTGATGTGCAATTTCTGTTGAGAGTTAGTTATGAGGATTCTTGATGTTTCAATCGTGTTTGGATAGTGGAAACCGATCAGTGATAGATGAGGATTAGATCCATGCCTTTAGTTTTGAGAATCATGATGATCAAGATGTGTGCAGTTTTTGAAAATCCTATGGTGTTTTGATTTAGAGGATGATTTAGGGTATTCTGAGGTTGGATTGAGGATCTCCATGAAAAACCGAGTTGAATTGATATAGTTTGGGGTTTGATTGGTGACTTGAGTTTGGGGGTCCACCGGAGAAGACGGTGGTTTCCCCCGTGAACCACCGTCTGTAACATTGAGGGCTGCCTGAGGCATTTGAGGAAGATGGATGAGAGCCATCAGATCATGGCTTGACCTTTGACCGAGAGTGAGATTGGAGGGCCACGATTGAATTGGAAATACTGAGTTCAAAGCAAAACGCCGCGTTTCAATTAGTGAAGGGCGTTGGGCCTCGTCCAGCTGTTCTATCCGCACCCCCCTTTTAGTTGGCCCAATTGAAATTCAACTGCGCGCCTGTTCTATTCACACCCCTCCCTCATTTTCTTTATTTTTTATTTTTTATATTGTCTTACATTTTTCATGAACTTTAAAAATTCATTAAAAATTGATAAATGATGATTTTTTGGTCATTCTTTTTTCTATGATTAGATAATTTTGTGCAGAAAAATATAAAAATAAAAATGAAATTTTATTTTTAATATGGAATTAATGGTGGTATTTTCTTTTAAATAGGGTATTTTATTTCTTTTAGTTTGTACCTTATCTTGCAAGAATTGTTTTAGGACCTTCCCCTAGGTTTTTTAATTCATTCTTTTTTGTGTGATTAGATATTGAACCCTAGTTTCATGTAGGATTTATCCCTTGATTTTAGAAATTAAATTTGATGTAGTTTGATAGTTAGACATTTAGGTGCTCTAATTAGGGTTTTAAGTAGTATACTTGAACTTCAACATTTTATTTTTGAGGTTTTTAGGCCAAATTAGTGTATGGGGACTATATGGGACCTAAGGGTAGTTAAATAGGATCCTCTAGAATTTATATTAGGAATTTGTAGGGTATTTTAGTATTTTTCATTGATTTTTGAATTGAATGTTGTTTGTGGGGCCTTTAGGGCTAGTTTAGCTTTGTTTTGCCTTGCTTTGGAGTTGTTGTTGGATTGAGGAGCTTGGGCATTATGTGAAGACCTTGTGAAGAGCTTGTGGATCATCATGGAAGCTTTGAAGACCTTGCAGAGGAGTTTAGTATAGCTTTTGTTGTTTTGTTTATAGGTTTATAGGTGCATAGGCAGAGCCCTAGATAGAATATTTTGTTCAATAAACAAGGAGTGTCTTGTTCACCTCCTTTCATCTCTATGACATAGAGTCCCTTAAGGGTATTCACCTCTCTCCTTTGGAGGGATTAGTGACCTTGCCCTATAAGGTAGAACTTTGAGAGAGCCTATTATTCACCTCTCTCAATGGCATCCTTTGGAAGTCAGTGAGTACTGTAACATCCCCCACTCATCTTATTGACTGAATCTTGTTTGCTGGAGCATTTGAGCCATTGAAGATAGAAGCTAAGGCCTTGAAGAGGATGATTCCTTGAAGATTATTGAAGTCTGAAGACTTTGTGAAGATCAAGCTGGTGCCTGAAGATCCCTGAAGATAGTGAAGCCTGAAGGTGGAGCTGGTCAAAGAAGCTGAAGCTCAAAGGGAGAAAATGAGTTGATACTCATGTTATGGGGTTGATACCTGGAAAGCAAGTGATCTCTGAAGTCTGAAGACTGGGTTGCTGCTGGAGGAGCTGAGGCTTTCTTCTGTTTTCTTTGATGTATTGTGTGTTTTGTCTGATTTGTCTGCTGCATTAGACTAAGCCCATTTAGAATAAGTTCAGTCTAAGAGCATGAGTGCATCTGATTGCATTGTTATTGCTTGGCGTTGCTTGCGGGTATTCGGTAGAGCCCAACTCCCTTGCCCATGTGTTTATTTTGCTTGATAGCATTTCATTTCTCCTGTCTGTATGATTACAGTTTACTGTTTTTGCTTGATAGCATGTTGTTTATTTCAGTATGATTACTGTTATTTCATGACTGGCTTGAGGTTGAGATGAGCTTGTGGAGGCTGAAGCCCCACACACATTTCCTCCCTCACTTGCATTGCATGCATTTTACTGTTAAAGCTGATGCTTTTGTCTGTTTTGGTGTATCATTGATATGATCCCTTAGGACTCTCATTTCCTTTGATAAGGAATTGATGATAGACTTTTAGGTTGAAACCTATGCATGACAACATCTAGGAGTTCCCTGTTCAAACCTCAACCATAGGATGAATCCATGGCATGACAACAGTAGGACTTGATAGTCTCCCTCCTAGTTGGGCCTGTTCTCTTCTCATCTCAAAGCAGTTTAAGATACAGTAATCATGAATGATTTCTTTCGTACGTTACGAGCCTTAAGCTATCTGAGAGAGGATTGTGGGAGAGCTTCTTTTCCATAGTCTGGATGTTTAGTATGGTACCCTTTGGGTGACATGCGACGCATTCACTCTCAGGTCACAGTCTCTAGTGCGGTTGAGATCGCAAACACAATAAAAAACACTTCTTTCAGGAGATAACCCGTAGTTTCCCGAACTACGTTTGCTCTGATCTTTCATACCAGATGAAAGTACGTAGGCATAGGATGCGATATCCTAGCGAGCAACCTTCCCCACCTTCACCCGTAGTTAGCCGAACTACGTTGACTCTGATTTCTCGTTCCAGACGGGAATACGTAGGCATAAAGCGTGACGCTTTGCCGAGTCATTTTTCTTTTCTTTTTCAGCCAGCCTTGATAGGTAGATAGATTATAACCAACCCGTCCAAGTAAACAAACAAGCGAGGATCCCGTCGAGTACGACGGACGTGAGGGGTGCTAATACCTTCCCCTTGCGTAACCGACTCCCGAACCCAGACAATGGTTGCGATGACCTTGTCTTACCCTTATTCGTCAGGTTTTTCCGATCGTTTCCTTTCCCGCTCTGAGGGATAAATAACGAAAGGTGGCGACTCTTCTGTCATGCCGACACCTTATTTTCGTGCAAGCGACAGCTGGCGACTCTGCTGGGGACGTCAGGTGTTTCCCTATGCGAGTCTCGCCTTGGATTTTCTTCCTAGCTGCCTGGGACCGTCCCCAGCAGCTGGCGACTCTGCTGGGGACTCCAACGGTCCCCTGCGAGTCAATCCTATCGTTTGTGTGTTTGCTTGTTGGGTTGCGTTTATTTATCACATTTTTACTTCTCGCACTTTATTTCCCGCATTTTATGTTCCAGTATAATATGATTATTTATGCTGTTGTGGGATGGGAGTTCTGATTGAGTGAGAAGCCAGACCCAGGCTTGAGTGCACCATAGACTTAGAGTGGAAATTAGTGGGCGCGTGCTTGCTTTGCAGGCACTAGTGTCTCATGAAATCCACGCTCAGACGAGGTTCATCCGGTTGGCTTCACTTTCAACCCTTTGGGTTGAGACGGTTGCTGGTTTGGTGGATTGTCGACTCTGGGGACCGATCATTTGTGATTCAGCTAAGTGAGGCCTCTTCAGGACTTGATGATGCCACTCCTTCTGGGAATCGTATCATCAGTTTTGAAAGTCTGTGACGCTGATGAACGCATAGGATGCCATACCTTGAGTCAGTCTAGGTCCATACCTGTGAGTGGGACTGGGTTTATTGCAGGAAACTTAAACCTTCAGACTACCTGGTTTTCTTGACAGTGAATCAGTTATGTTGGGTTCTCAGTTGCAGACATGTTCTTGACAGAGCCAGTTTTTGATCAGAGGATCTTGTCGTCGGGTGTTTGTCTGTTCTTGATAGAGCAGGCTTTGATCAGTGTGTTATCATCAGTGGTTTGTTCTGGATGGAGCAGATTTTGAGTGAGGTCTGAAGACCTCATCGGCAGATGTTATTTGTTCTTGATAGGGCAGATTTTGAGTGAGGTCTGAAGATCTCATCAGCAGCTGTGTGTTTGTTCTCGATAGGGCAGATTTTTGGTTTGGGGTCTGAAGACTTCAGCAGATATTCCTTGATATTGCGCCCGGGGTCCTTATTATCTGGCACTCACTCTTGTCAGGACAGAATTTTGGTCCTATCAGATGGTTATTCTCAGCAGATCAGATCAGTGGTTTTACACCGGGGTTTCGTCCTCATTAGTGACTGTTGATACCGAATCTCCACAGCAGCCACCTGGATATATTGTTGCATACCTGCATCTTGCATTAGTTTACGCATTCATCTGCATTCCATTAACGTGTGTCTGTGTTGCAGGTACCGTTTCCCCGATCCAGGATTTCCCGTCTCCTACTGTTGTTATGGCTTCTCTCAGGAAGACTGTTGCGTACAAATTCACGACCCCCGATGTATCGAAGCTGACTGGTTTGATAGCCCTGGCAGGGCATTCTGTGAAGGATAGGTTCAGGACGTCTTATGGCAAGTTGCTTAGTCTGGTCTACAAACCTTCTGCGTCTGAGTTGAACGGGTTACATGCTCTTCTGCAGTTTTATGACCCTCCCTTGAGGTGTTTCACTTTTCATGACTTCGTTCTCGCGCCGACATTGGAAGAGTATGCTGATATGTTGGGTGTGCCTATCAAAAGGCAGATGCCTTTTGTCCACATGGATGCTGAGCCTGATCTGGTTAGCTTGGCTTCCTCACTCCATTTGAGCGCTTCTGAGTTAGTGGTGACGAGTTGGAACAAGGTCCCAGGGTTCTCTCTGCAGTTTCTGACAGCTAAGGCTCAGCAGTGTGCTAAGGACAAATGTTGGGACACCTTCAGCGCCATCCTTGCTTTATGCATATATGGCATCATCCTATTCCCCAGTATGCCTGATTTCGTAGACTTTGATGCATTCCATATCTTTGCCTCAGGGAATCCAGTCCCTACTCTGATCGGAGACGTTTACCATTCAGTGCATTACAAGAATGAGAACCGGAGAGGGAAGAATGTTTCATGCTGCGTACCGTTGTTGTACAAGTGGTTTGATAGTCATTTGCCCAAGAGGGGTTCTTCTGTCTTGTCTGCAGCCACAGCTGAGTGGCCTGAGCGTCTGACGAGTTTGTCTGCGGAAGACATTGTTTGGTTCGTTGACAGAAGCAGGTTAGGCACTGAGATGATCTTCAGTTGTAGTGGGTTTCCTAACGTACCTCTGATAGGTAGGAAGGGTTGCATCAACTACAACCCATCATTGCTAGTTTGTCAGTTTGCATATGCTTTGAGGAATCCACCGAAGGAAGAAGAGGTACGGGAATCTCTGTACCTCACGGGTATTCTAGAGGGGGAGTTGTTGTCCAAGCTTCAGTATGCGTGGAACAATATCAGCACGAGAGGAAAGTCTTTGTTGGGGAAGAGCGACAACCAAGCTTATTCTCCTTATTCAGATTGGATCAGAGCCAGAGCCAGCGCTATAGGGATGCCATTCCCTCATGTCAGACCAGAGAGTCCTCCACCAGTCGAAGAGCCTACCACTGTGTCTATTCATCAGCACAACCAGGTATTAGCCGAGCGTGACGAATTGAAGAGGGCAAATGCAGAATTAGAGAAGGAGTTAGCTCAGCTTCGAAGTGAGAGGAACGAAGCCGTGCATGCTCTCAAAAAGCAAGCAGAGTCGGTGAGCCAGCTGAGTGCAGACTTGGCAAAGCAGATTGCTGATCGGGAACGCTTGGGTCAAGACTTCAGAGCTGCTAATGATGTGTTGGCTACGAAGAAGACGCATCTGGAGGAAGCATACCGGAGAATATCCGGGTTCGACCAGCATTGGAAGACTTCCATGGCCACCAGGAAGGAGCGAGAAGACAAGCTGATACTGCAGATTTCTAAGCTAGAGATTGAAGTGAAGGACAGTGAACGGAGGTTTGACGAAGAGACCGCCCGCAGGTACTCCGCTGAAGCCCGTCTCAACAAAGCTATTGCTAGCTTGAAGGAGCATAAGCTGATGTTTGAGTCTAAGAAGCGGAAGCTGGAAGATTGCTTTGGCGAAGGCGCTTGGGAGAGTTCAGTTCAGGGGCTTCAGCATACTGTCAGGCAGAGGGAACTACTCGTCGAGGGGTTGCTCACTTCGCCAGATCATTCAGAGACAAAGGAGTTATTTGCAGAGTATCGCGCCCGTGGCCGTGCTTGACTAGTCTTATCCCTGTTGTTTTTGATCTTTGATGTATGCTGACCATCACCAGACTTGTTGGCTGAGGTCACGCTGTTGATTTGTACTCGCGGATACTGTGTACAGCCTTGACAGGCCTTTCCATATATATATGAGATTGATGTTTCCATGATTGGGCTCGGATTTCTTCTTCCTCTTGTTATTATCAGCACCGTCACTAAGGCACTAGGATCGGGGAAAATCTCCCACGCACACAGACACACGCATGCATCTGCATGAAGCATATTTGCATGGTGTATATCTTATTGCTTTTCCTAACCTTTATTCTTGACAGGTTTTTCAGGTACTCAGGTTCCGAGCTGCTTTCGATCTCCAGGATTGATCAAAGACTCATCCACCGCTACTCAACTCGCGCTAATCAGACAAGAATCATGGACCAGGTACAGTCAGATGTTCAAGAGCTCCGTGAGCGGATGGATCGTTTTATGGAGCTGATGCAGGTAGTCGCGAATGGCCAAGATCAGCTTCGTACTCTGGTTCAACCTCTGATCTCCAGGGTTGACAGTAATGGCATACTTCATGGAGGGGCCGTGCCTACTCCTCCTCAAGGGGATACTCCACAGAACGTTGTTCCTGCTGCCGGGGGCAACGGCAGTGCTAACGGCAATCTGATGACTAATCTCGGACTCAACGCGGCGGGCGCCGTCAATGGTAGTTTGGGAGCCAATGTTAATATAGGGCCGGTCAACGGCAATGCTGGTGCAGGAAATTTGGTGGTGCCTCAACCGTGGCTGGAGGACCATCAGGATGACATATTCTCTCAGAGAGGTATAGAGGCAGAGTTGAATGCCGAGGCTCGACTCAGGTTCAAGGCGCTGGAAGACAAGATGAGGAGCATAGAAAATCAGAACACATTGGGCGTTGACATGTCCAACCTCGGGTTGATTGCTGACTTTAAAGTACCTCACAAGTTCAAGGTGCCTACCTTTGAGAAGTATAAGGGCACCACTTGCCCCCGGGTCCACCTTCGATCTTATTATAGAAAGATGTCTGCTTATTCTGACGATGAGAAGTTGCTGATGCACTTCTTTCAGGATAGTCTTTCTGGTCCATCACTCGAATGGTATATGGGCTTGGAGCCCGCTGCTGTGCGCACCTGGAAAGAGCTTGCAGAAGCGTTTGTTCTCCACTATCAATATAATAGCGACTTGGCCCCCAACCGAGTTCAGCTTCAGAATCTCTCACAGCGGAATAATGAAAGCTTCAAAGAGTACGCCCAGCGGTGGCGTGAATTGGCTGCCCGGGTTCAACCACCGATGGTTGAGCGTGAGTTGGTACAAATGTTCGTGGCTACCCTTCCCGGAATCTACTATGAAAAGCTGGTCAGTGGCATGTCGGGAACATTCTCGGCTCTTATCACTTTGGGCGAGCATGTTGAGAACGGTATAAAAATCGGAAAAATCCAGGGCGAATCATCCTCAGCTGGAGGAGGTAGCAAGAAACCCTATACTGGCAAGCGTCGAGAGGGAGATGCCAGTGCTGTCACTAATGCTAGGAGAAAGGGCAAGGGCCCTCAGTCTCAGATTGCTAGCATAAACATTCCAGCTGCTCCGCCGCAGCCGCAACAGCAGCAGCCTCAGCAGCAGAATCAGCAGGGGTATAAAAGATATCAGAATCGGGCTCCTATGGCAAGCCGTCAGTTTGATACTCCACCTATGTCATATGCGCAGCTTCTGCAAACCTTGCTGCAGCTTCAGCTAGTTCAAAAGAGGACGCTGGCTCCCTTAACAGGGGCTCCACCACCGGGGTATGATGCCAGTGCTACTTGTGAGTTCCATACTGGGGCACCTGGCCATACGATTGAGAATTGTAAAGCCTTTAAGCACAAAGTCCAGGACTTGGTGGACGCCAAGGTTATCAACTTTTCTGATAGTGTGCCCAATGTCACCAAAAACCCTATGCCTCATCATAAGGGGGGCGGAGTGAATGCTATTATCACCGAGGAGAGTGCGGACTTACTGACTGATGTCAAAGATTTGAAAACCCCACTTAGTTTTGTCAAGGCTAAGTTGCTGAAGAGGGGCTTCTTTCCTGGATGTGGAGAGTTATGTATGGCTTGTGCTACACTTCCTGACGGATGTGAGCAGCTGATCGAAGGTATCCAAAGTCTGATGTCCGAGGGTATTTTGCGATTCAGCCGGAGCGTTGAGAGTGCATCAGGGGAAGTTGTGCTGAAGCAGGCAGACGAAGTTGCTACCATTACCATTCCTCGCCACCCTATCACTATTTCTGCGCCTCGTCCGCCTACTATTACCATCACCAGGGCCGAACCGATCCCATTCGAGAGCACCAATGCCGTTCCATGGCATTATGGCGCCGAAGTTTATTGTAATGGTCAGAAGATAGAGCTCGAGCCGTGTGGATCGACTGTGCAGAATCTTACTGAGGTCAGTGGCATCACTAGGAGCGGTAGAGTGTTCGCACCAGCAGAGGTTGCAGCAGAGAAAGTGGTCCGGGCTGACGCTGTGGATAAGGGTAAAGGTAAAGCTGTTGAGGAGGTCCCTGCAGGGGCAGAGAACGACTTGCTGGTTAAAGATGCAGAAGAGTTCATGCGACTAATCAAGAAGAGTGACTACAAAATTGTAGATCATCTTCACCAGACTCCATCAAAGATCTCGATTCTTAACTTGTTGTTGTGCTCTGAGGCGCACCGCAATGCATTGCTGAAGGTATTGAATGCTGCATACGTGCCGCAGGAGATATCAGTGAATCAACTCGAGGAAGTAGTAGCCCATGTCAATGCTGGTAATGGGCTGGGATTTACAGATCTGGAGCTGACTCCTAAGGGAAGAGATCACAACAGCGCCTTGCACGTCTCAATAGAGTGCAGAGGCACGATTATGTCACATGTCCTGGTGGATACGGGTTCCTCGCTTAATGTACTTCCGAAGAAGGCACTGATGAAGTTGGATACCCGTGGACTGCTGTGCACGCCCAGTGATCTGGTCGTGAAAGCCTTTGACGGAACCAAGCGCCACGTCTTCGGAGAATTGACCCTGCCCATTCAAGTTGGTCCAGAGACGTTCAATGCGGTTTTCTATATCATGGACATCATGCCCGCCTATAGTTGCCTCTTAGGTCGGCCATGGATCCATTCTGCTGGTGCCGTGACGTCCACGCTGCATCAGAAGCTTAAATATGCTGTTGGGGGCAGCATAGTGACAGTCTGTGGAGAGGAGGACATCATGGTAAGCCACCTGTCGTCCTTCAAGTACGTTGAAATGGATGGTGAGATCCATGAGACTCTTTGCCAGGCTTTTGAAACCGTCAGAGTGAAGGAGGTGGCTCCCGTTGTCGCAGAGAAGCAAGAGTTGAACCTCTCCTCGTTTAAGGAAGCTAGAGCCGTTGTCGAAGCTGGTTCCACCCCAGGCTGGGGGCATGTTTTGGATATACCAATCAAGCAGGATAAGTTTGGATTGGGATATTCTCCGCAAGCTGAAGCTTCATCTTCTTCTGGTAGCTCGTCTCGTGGGAAAGGGCCGATCCTATTCACCAGGGGGGGAGTAATCTTCGAGAGTATCAATGCTGCGTCGGAGGACAGCGGGGACAGTGATTGCGATCTTGACGCCTGGATTCAACCGAGCAAGCCGGGCGAGCGCCTCCACAATTGGACCATCAAGGAGATTATCAAGCTGACAAGTGAAGAGTAATGATTTGCTTTTTACAATCTTTGTACAACCCTATGTCCTGCCCGGGGCATAGTGGTTTTACTGTCAGGGCCTTGTTGGATTATGTGTATGCATTTTGTTAATAAATAAAAGGCATTTTCTTCGTAATCAAATATTGTGTTCTCTGTTATTCCTATTTTATGTTTATTTCGAAAAAACAGCAAAATGGCAACGAGGTTCGTGCTAACCTGCATATTCCTGCTTTAAACTTAACCCTTGTTATTGCAGGATCCACGTAACAGACGACATCGACTCTGGACCCTCTACGGCTCACTACGACTTTGATTGCCCGATCTATCAAGCCGAGGATGAGATTGATGAAGACGAAGACCTTCCGGAAGAATTGGCCCGCTTGTTGAGACAAGAAGAGAAGGTTATTCTGCCTCACGAGGAGGATATTGAGATTGTAAATCTGGGTTCTGAGGAGCTCATCAGAAATGTCCGAGTTGGGGCTGCGCTGCAGAATGATGTCAAGCATAGACTGGTCGAGATGCTTCGAGAGTATAGTGACGTCTTTGCTTGGTCATATGAGGATATGCCCGGACTCGACACTGATATTGTGGTTCATCGCTTGCCGTTGCGAGAAGATTGCCCTCCAGTCAAGCAGAAGCTCAGGAGGACGAGACCAGACATGGCTGTAAAAATCAAAGAAGAGGTCCAGAAGCAGTTGGACGCAGGATTTCTAGCCGTTACCACTTACCCTCCGTGGGTCGCCAACATAGTGCCTGTACCGAAGAAGGACGGTAAGGTACGCATGTGCGTCGATTATCGGGATTTGAACAGGGCGAGCCCTAAGGATGATTTCCCGTTGCCTCATATCGATGTGTTGGTCGACAATACAGCCCAGTTTTCCGTGTTTTCGTTCATGGACGGCTTCTCCGGTTACAATCAGATTAAGATGGCACCGGAGGACATGGAGAAAACAACGTTCATCACCCCCTGGGGAACATTCTACTATAAGGTAATGCCCTTAGGTCTGAAGAACGCAGGGGCTACTTACCAGCGAGCAATGGTTACTTTGTTTCATGATATGATTCATCATGAGATCGAGGTCTATGTTGATGACATGATTGCAAAGTCCCAAACGGAGGAGGAGCATCTGGTCAACCTATTGAAGCTGTTTGAAAGGCTTAGGAAGTTCAGGCTGAGGCTGAATCCTAGCAAATGCACTTTTGGAGTGCGGTCTGGAAAGTTACTGGGGTTTATTGTTAGTGAACTAGGTATTGAAGTTGATCCTGCGAAAATAAAAGCTATTCAAGAAATGCCAGCGCCGAAAACAGAAAAAGAAGTTCGTGGTTTCTTGGGCCGAATAAACTACATTGCAAGGTTTATCTCTCAGCTCACGGCCACTTGTGAACCGATGTTCAAGCTTTTAAAGAAAGATCAGGCAATTACTTGGAATGAGGATTGCCAGAAGGCATTCGACAAAATAAAGCAGTATCTTCAAGAACCTCCAATCTTGATACCCCCAGTGGCTGGACGGCCATTGATCATGTACCTGACGGTTCTGGAGAATAGTATGGGGTGTGTTCTCGGTCAGCACGACGAGACAGGCAGAAAAGAGCATGCCATTTATTATTTGAGTAAAAAGTTCACTGAGTGTGAATCTCGATACTCGATGCTGGAGAAGACGTGTTGTGCACTAGCTTGGGCTGCCAAACGTCTACGACAGTATATGCTCAATCACACCACTATGCTGATTTCGAAGATGGATCCGATCAAGTACGTCTTCGAGAAGCAGGCTCTTTCGGGCAGGATTGCCAGATGGCAGATGGTGTTGACAGAATATGATATTCAGTACGTCTCTCAGAAAGCCATTAAGGGGAGCGTATTGTCTGATTACCTTGCCGAACAGCCGATCGAAGACTACCAGCCGATGAAGTTCGAATTCCCTGACGAGGACATTATGTTTCTCAAGGCGAAGGATTGCGATGAGCCATTGCCCGATGAAGGGCCAGATAGGAAATCTCAGTGGAAGTTGATATTCGACGGAGCGGTTAATTCCTATGGAAGTGGTATCGGGGCTATCATCACAACTCCTCACGGATCCCACATCCCGTTTACTGCGAGACTGACGTTTCCAGTTACCAACAACGAAGCAGAGTATGAAGCATGTATTATGGGTCTAGAAGAGGCAATCGATTTGAGAATCAAGAATCTAGACATATATGGTGACTCAGCGCTCGTAATCAATCAGATTAAAGGGGAGTGGGAAACTCGTCAAGCGAATTTAGTGCCATACATGAATTATGCCAGGAGGCTGCTTCCGTTCTTCGACCGAGTGGAACTTCATCATGTACCCAGGGCTGAAAATCAAATGGCTGATACTTTAGCCACGTTGGCTTCAATGTATAAAGTCAATTATTGGAATGAGGCTCCAAGAATTGTACTTTCGCGTCTTGATAGACCGGCATTTGTGTTCGCAATCGATGATGCCACCGACGGCAAGCCATGGTTCCACGATATCCAGACCTTCCTTATGACCAAGGAGTATCCTGCGGGTGCGTCAACCCAGGATAAGAAGACTCTGAGGAGGTTATCTGGAAACTTTTACCTCAATCCTGACGGAGTGCTGTATAAGAGGAACCACGATCTCGTGCTACTCAGATGTGTGGATGAAAAAGAGGCGAGTATACTCATGGAGGAGGTCCATGAGGGCTCATTTGGTACGCACGCCGGCGGGCATGCCATGACGAGAAAAATCCTGAGAGCAGGGTATTACTGGCTGACTATGGAGTCGGATTGCTTCAGATTCGCGAAGAAATGTCATAAGTGCCAGATTTATGCTGATAAAGTTCATGTGCCGCCGTGCCCATTGAATGTCATGTCCTCCCCTTGGCCGTTCTCCATGTGGGGCATCGACATGATAGGCAAGATCGAGCCCACCGCATCCAATGGTCATCGTTTCATTCTGGTAGCTATCGACTACTTCACCAAATGGGTGGAGGCAGCCTCGTATGCTAATGTGACCAAACAGGTGGTAGCTAAGTTCATAAAGAGGGACATCATCTGTCGCTATGGAATTCCCGAACGGATCATTACTGATAATGGTTCGAATCTGAACAACAAGATGATGAAGGAGCTGTGCCAGAGCTTCAAGATTGAACACCACAACTCATCTCCTTACCGGCCGAAGATGAATGGCGCTGTTGAAGCGGCCAATAAGAACATCAAGAAGATTGTTCAGAAGATGGTTGTGACGTACAAAGATTGGCACGAGATGCTGCCGTTTGCCTTGCACGGTTATCGTACGACGGTGCGTACATCGACCGGGGCAACTCCTTTCTCCTTGGTGTATGGTATGGAAGCTGTCCTACCGTTAGAAGTGGAGATTCCCTCTTTGCGAGTTTTGGTTGATGTAAAACTTGATGAGGCAGAATGGATTACGAACCGCTTGAACCAGCTCAGCCTGATGGACGAGAAGAGGTTAGCATCGATTGCATTTGGTCGTCTGTACCAAAGCCGAATGAAGAAAGCTTACGATAAGAAGGTGCGTCCTAGAAGCTTTCAGACGGGTGATCTCGTCCTGAAGAAGATTCTTCCGCCACACTCCGATCACCGGGGCAAGTGGACTCCGAATTACGAAGGGCCGTATGTCGTCAGCAAGGTCTTCTCAGGAGGAGGTTTGTTGTTATCCACGATGGATGGTGAAGATTTTGCATCCCCGGTGAACGCGGACGCAGTTAAAAAATACTTTGCTTGAAAGAGACCCGCTGGACAAAAAAGAAAGAGTCCAGGCAAAAAGGGGCATCCCGGCGAACCAAAAACAGAATAAAAGGTTCGGGCAAAAATTAGGGATATATTGAAAAAATGTACACCCGCGGAGTCGAAAACCTACACTGGGCGGCTTCGGCAAAAAAGGGTATCCCGGTGAACTGAAAACCCGAAAGGGCGGTTCACGCAAAAGTTAGGGATTTGAATAAGCAAATGACTGCGTTCCGCGTATGGACTTTCATTGTTTAGTGGTTCGGAAGACCTGAGGGCCGTTTATCTGAATCAATCTCTTCCAAAGCTGAAGCGTCGGAGAGGTATCAAAGTCGAGTGGGTCTTAGAGGGATCAACTCATGGTGTTCGTCTACGCCTCGATTGCCAACATTTGTATATACTGATGTATATTTATGTTTCTTTTTTCGTGCGGCTTCCTCATTCCAGGAGTTTGCCTCTGTTGTAAAACATTTTTGCCCGTTCAGGGGTTCATCATCAATAAAATGCACATTATTCAGCAATTCTACTTGTCTGTTTAGCATTTATCTGTTTTGTTTGCGAATGAAAACGCCGATGTTTTTGATAAAATGCGCATACATAAAATTACGGGCCTAGGCCCATTGATTGTTGAAACAATTGATTAACTGAATATTGTCGCGAGATAATAATCTGGATAGAACCCTTTGAGGGGGGAGTCTTGTCTTGTTTGTTTGTGTTGTTGCAGGTGTAGCACCTTCCGGAAGATGTGCAGAGCGCACCCCTGGAGCAGGATTCTTCCCCGGCACCGGGTCACAAGTGCAGACTTCGTAGAAATGGTCGGGTGCCGAAGCTCGTGCTTTCCCCAGTAAAGTCGCCAAAGTAGGTGCCTCCCCAGCACCGGGTCACAAGTGCAGGTTTCGTAGGGAATTGGTCGTACGCCGAAATATGCAGTAGCTGATGGTGCCAGACTGAAGTCTCCAGCGGAACTGAGATTCCCCACCAGAGCCGTATTCTCTAAGTCGGATGATTCCCTCTTCCCCCAGTAGAGCGTTGGAACGGCTGATGTTGTATCCCCCTGCAGAGTTGTACTCTCCCCCGAAGTCAGATGATTATTTCTTCCCCGGCGAAATTGAAATTCCGCACCAGGGTCGTACTCTCCCGTGAAGCAGAATGATTTCCCTCCCCGGCTGAGTCCGCAGAAAAGCAGAATCCTTGGAAGCAGTTGGGACCATGAGTGGATTTTCCCTAGCAGATGTTGAACAGCTGATGCTGTATCTCCCAGAGTCATACTCCCTTTGGCGAAGCAGAATGACTTCTCCTTCCTCAGCCGAGTCTGCAGATGGCCAGGAGGGCCGAGTCCTTGAAGGTTGATCAGATCGTGATTGGTCTTCCCCCAGTGGAGTGTGGAGCAGCTGAAGTTGTTTCCCCACAGAGTTATCCTCCCCAGAAGAGTTAGCCGAGACGGCCACGCAGTTCACTCCCGCGATTGACATCGCTTTCCTTCAGCAGGTTCGGGTTCTCGTAGAGCTTCGTCCCCTGCAGAAATCAGCTGAAGTTGTTTGCCCTGCAGCAGTCCGCGGAAGATCAGTTCCCCAGACAGAGCCTGATTGATATTGGCGTGTCCACGCTCTCCTTAGCAGGATGATTCCTCTACCTGAGTAGTTCTTGTCTCCTTGACAAAAGGGTTTCCTCCCCCCAGCATTTATTTTGCGGATGGGATCGCATCATTGTGCATGACTGCATGGCACTGCATAGCATCGTGCATGATTGCACAACATTTAGCATAAACGCATATCATTCCCACCGTGTGGGGCATGGCGCAGAAGCATACGCATCATAAGCATGATCCAGGTTACTATCATTCTGGTTTTACAGGTGTTCCTCCAAGAGACCAGTTGCTCAGGACGATTCCTGATATTCTCTCCAACGAGGTCGCTTTCTTAAGATGATTCTTAAGACCCCGGTGTAATTCCCACAGTCGCTCGCTCAAGATGATTTTTGAGATCTCCAGTGAAGTCTTCAGTCCGAGACGATTCTTAAATTCCTCAGCAGGGCCGTTTGCTTAAGATGATTCTTAAGACCTCAATACAGCTTCCCGAGTTGTTCGCCTAGTATGATGCTTGAGCTCCCCAGTAGCGTCCCCAGCAAGAGTTGCCCAAGAAGGTTCCTGGAATACCCACCAGAATAAAGTCTCCAGAATGGTTATCAGTTCAGGATGATTCTTGAAGGTACCCGACGGATTTGTTTGTTCAAGATGATTCTTGAAGTCCTTAGCAGCGTGATATGTCTGCTCCAACAGTGTTGTCTAATCTGAAGATTGACTGCGTAAACGCCTGAAGGCGGTATCAGAAGGTTCCGGTGAGCTCAGATGTCCTTGTTGATGAATCAACGTGTGGCTGAAGCCAAGGTTCCAAAGTTTGTATTCAAGATGATCCGTGTTGGTCTGGAGACCAAGTCAGTTATCCTGAGGTGATGATTGATTGCGATCAAGTGAATGATATTTTTCTTCTGACTGAAGTCGAAGATGTTCCTCCAGCTGAAGCGGAGTTTTGCCTGAAGGCAAAGTGTTTGAATCCCCGTAGAGTCATGAATGGCTCAGGATGCCATTTCTCTGACTGAAGTCATAGATTTCCCAAGCTGAAGCGAAGGTGCCTGAAGGCAAGGTTATCCCCTAAGGTCACGAATGACCTAGGATTCATTTTTCAGACTGAAGGCCGAAGTACATCCCTGACTGAAGTCACGGATACTCTATAGCAGAGGTGGAGTTGCCTGAAGGCAGATCCATGTATCCTTGAAGGTCAAGGACCATTTCTTTAGACTGAAGTCGAAGATACCTCCTGCAGAGTTGCCGACGGGCAAAGTTTACAGCCTTGAAGGTCAAGGATGTTTATCTTCAGAAGTACTTGAAGATCTTTTCTAGCTGAAGCTGGAATCGCCGACGGGCAGGGTTTCATCTATCTTCAGAAGAACTTGAAGATTCTCCAGCGGATCTGGAGTGGCCAGGGGCCAGGGTTTCATCTATCCTTGAAGGTCAAGGATGTTTATCTTCAGAAGTACTTGAAGATTTTTCTAGCTGGAGCTGGAAATGGCCAGGGGCCAGGGTTTCATATATCTTTAATGTTGAAGTTCTACGGTGGGTCAGTTGTGCAGCAGTATTCCGATGTTCGTTATGGTTCTGAGGGTGAACCCCAGATCAGAGTGTGCTCGGTTAAGTCTCTCATTCCCAGCGGAGTAGTTTCAAATACGCAAGTGTACCTTTTTGTTCCCTTTACCAGGGGTGAACCCCAGGTCAGAGGTTGAACGTTTGGATTTGACGGCGAGGTTAGATCATCAGTTGTCCGGCGGCGAGGTTGGATGTTTGTTCGACGGCGAGGTTGAACGTTTGGATTTGACGGCGAGGTCAGATCATCAGTTGTCCGGCGGCGAGGTTGGATGTTTGTTCGACGGCGAGGTTGAACGTTTGGATTTGACGGCGAGGTCAGATCATCATTTGTCCGGCGGCGAGGTTGGATGTTTGTTCGACGGCGAGGTTGAACGTTTGGATTTGACGGCGAGGTTAGATCATCAGTTGTCCGGCGGCGAGGTTGGATGTTTGTTCGACGGCGAGGTTGAACGTTTGGATTTGACGGCGAGGTCAGATCATCATTTGTCCAGCGACGAGGTTGGATGTTTGTTCGACGGCGAGGTTGAACGTTTGGATTTGACGGCGAGGTCAGATCATCATTTGTCCAGCGGCGAGGTTGGATGTTTGTTCGACGGCGAGGTTGAACGTTTGGATTTGGCGGCGAGGTCAGATCATCATTTGTCCAGCGGCGAGGTTGGATGATTGTTCGACAGCGAGGTTGAACGTTTGGATTTGACAGCGAGGTCAGGTCATCATTTTGTCCAGCGGCGAGGTTGGATGTTTGTTCGACGGCGAGGTTGAACGTTTGGATTTGGCGGCGAGGTCAGATCATCATTTGTCCAGCGGCGAGGTTGGATGTTTGTTCGACGGCGAGGTTGAACGTTTGGATTTGGCGGCGAGGTCAGATCATCATTTGTCCAGCGGCGAGGTTGGATGTTTGTTCGACGGCGAGGTTGAACGTTTGGATTTGGCGGCGAGGTCAGATCATCATTTGTCCAGCGGCGAGGTTGGATGATTGTTCGACGGCGAGGTTGAACGTTTGGATTTGACGGCGAGGTCAGATCATCATTTGTCCGGCGGCGAGGTTGGATGTTTGTTCGACGGCGAGGTTGAACGTTTAGATTCGACGGCAAGGTCAAATTATGTTTGTTTGACGGCGAGGTCAGACTCTTTAAATCCCCAGTAAATATGATGTTTGTACGACGGTGATGTCGAGTGTCTCTAAGAGGATGTTTGTTTCCACGGCGATGTCAGATTCAGTTTTCCAGCCGCGATGTTGGGCGTGTCAAGGTGATCCAGTCTTCCGACGGCGATGTTAGGTGACGCAGATCCTTTAGTTCTCCAGCGGCGATGCGGGGTATTTTGACAGATTTAGTTCTCCAGCGGCGATGCGGGGTGTTCTGTCAGATGTGTTTCTCCAGCGGCGATGCGGGGTGTTCTGTCAGATGTGTTTCTCCAGCGGCGATGCAGGGTATTCTGTCAGGTGTAGTTCTCCAGCGGCGACGCGGGGTATTTTGTTCAGTGTTGTATTCTCTCCAGCGGCGATGCGGGGTATTTTGTTCATTGTTGTATTTTCTCCAGCGGCGATGTTGGATATTTTGGTGATTCAGGTTTAGGTCTCCGGCGGCGATGTTGGACGCTTGTTTCCCAGAGTTATGGTTGTTCTTGACGGCGATGTCAGGTAGTTTAGTCTTCCAGCGGCGATGTTGGGTGTTGTGGTTGTCTGAAGGCAACGTCAGAAGAATTTAATGTGGATAACTGACGGCGATGTCAGGTCGATATTTCTCCAGCTAGTTGTTGAGCAGCTAGCGTTGCAGTATTCGAAGATTTGTTCCCCGCAGAGTACCGTGTGCTCGTGCGGTTGGCAAATTTTCGGGTTTACCGGTATTCAATCGTCTCGCACCTTGATTGGTTGAGAGCCGTTCGCTCCTCACCCAGTCAGGTTCAAGCCGTTTGAATAGGGGCAGCTGTTGCACCCCAAAATTTGACCAACAATTAATTTATTCATCTAGTGTTTGAGAGTTGATACCTTCATCAGACAGTTCAAGAGATCCTCAGAAGAATGGGTTGAAATCAGGTTTGTGTGCTTCACAGCTTGAGAGTTGTGGGTGCCCCTCAGATGATTCTGAGACTTTGAGAATGAACTTGATGTTCTGAGAAAGCCTATGAGATGTCTTGATAGCCATCATGAAGCCCAGAGAAGTCATTGTGCAAGAATTCAGAGGATTCAACCATGAATGACAGAATTAGGGTTTTGACTGGGTCAACCCTATATCAGCTGAGGATTTGGAGAAGGTTGAGACCTAATCCAAGGGCCATGAGATCATGGAATGATGTATAGAGATGTTATAAAGATGATTCCTAGACCAACTCATCATGATTTAGGAGTTTGAAAAGTTTCAAGTCAGGGTTTCCAAGGATTGTCAGTGAAAAAACCCTAATTTGATCCCTATCTTCCAGGTAGTTTTAGCTCTAGATGTGATTGATATCTCATCTTCCCCACAACATGAATGTTGTAGAGCTTGTTCTTAGCTTTAATTTGAGTGGTGGAAGTCCTTGATAGGAGTTACAGAGCTCAAGTTATGGTTTTGACAAATTACAGGTCAGCAGGGGTATGTGAATCTGGGTCCTTGAAAGTCACCCAACTTGCAGACAACTTTTGCCCTAGTAGGATGATTCCTATGATTTCTTGGTCAACATGAATGTTGGAGGGCATCTTCTTAGCTTTAATTTGAGTGGTAAAAGTCCTTGATAGGATTTGTGGAACTCAACTTATGGTTTGAACAAGACAGGGGTATTTTGGTCATTTGTCAGTTATAGGTCATTTTAGCCAATGCCTAAAACTCCTATTTCCAAGCCTCAAATGGAAAAACTCAAAACATGAAAGTTGTTTAAAATGTGATTTTAAGTCTAGAAAGAAGGTCACAAATTGTTGGAAAAGCTCATAGCATGAAGTTACATGATTGGTCAAAAATGAATTAAAAATGGCATATAAGTTTGAAAAGTTGAATTTGAAAATTGGTTTGGAGGATCTAGGAATCCAAAATAGGTCATCCAATATATCATTTTGATTGGAAACATTATTTTGAGAACTTTGGTTCAAATAGATTTTCCATTTGAGGCCTGAAAAAGGGACTTTCTTTGTAAACCTATTACTTGCATTATAAGGCAATGTTGAAAAACCTTACACAAGCCAAATCAAGCCTTCCTACCTATCCAAACACATTGGAAATGGTTCATATGATTGAAATGAATGAGTTTAAGCTGACTGTAACAAGGAAACCATGACTGATACATTGGATATTCAAAGAGAAATCAGAAAATTGGATCAACTATTTTGGGCTCTTAGAGTGGATCAAAAGCCCATGGACATGTTCTATAAAGATAGTAGAGTGATCTCAGATGCAAAGGGTTGGTGATTTCATGCTGTGAGAGTGAAGCCATAACTGATTTTTGGAGGAAGAACTCAGAATCGGTTTCTGAATTGGAGAGAGTTTCAAGCCAAATTTCTGATTGGAGAGTGATCCTTGCTCGTCACTGAAGGTGTTTGAATCAATTCAGAGTGGATTTTGCGCCTTGAAGACCTTCTGTTGATCACTTCTTCACAGGTATGTAACCTTTAAATTATGCTTTGATCTAGGCTGAATTAGGTAGAATCTTGCATGTGGTTAGGTTCTAGCATGAACAAGGATCGTTTCTGGATAGTTTCATGGTATTTGGTGATGATCAAGAGTGATGTGCAATTTCTGTTGAGAGTTAGTTATGAGGATTCTTGATGTTTCAATCGTGTTTGGATAGTGGAAACCGATCAGTGATAGATGAGGATTAGATCCATGCCTTTAGTTTTGAGAATCATGATGATCAAGATGTGTGCAGTTTTTGAAAATCCTATGGTGTTTTGATTTAGAGGATGATTTAGGGTATTCTGAGGTTGGATTGAGGATCTCCATGAAAAACCGAGTTGAATTGATATAGTTTGGGGTTTGATTGGTGACTTGAGTTTGGGGGTCCACCGGAGAAGACGGTGGTTTCCACCGTGAACCACCGTCTGTAACATTGAGGGATGCCTGAGGCATTTGAGGAAGATGGTGAAGGTGAGAAAATACTTAGAAGGGGGGGTTGAATAAGTATGACAGAAAATAATCAAAGATAAAAACACAAGTATTTTTATCCTGGTTCGTTGAACTCAACTACTCCAGTCCACCCTTTTCAAGAGTGATTTGCCTTTCTCAACAAGGACTTAATCCACTATTCAAATCAACTGATTACAAATAGCAACACCTAAGAACAACTGTTCTTAGTCTTCTTAAGAGCTACTGATCTAACCTAGATCCTCTTAAGGAAAACTTCCTTTACAAATTAATGTAATACAATGTAAGAGTAAGAAATTGCTTCTAAGAAAGCTATAAACACAACTGTGTTATTTCTCTAAGTTTAGAACAATGTATGAACAGTGAAGAATATGAGTGCTTTAGCGTGAGAGAGTTCTTGCAATAAGTTCGTCAATTTCGTCACTTGAAGAATGAGCTATGATATCCTTTATATAGCCACTTGAATATTGGAGAGAATATTTTACCGTTAGAGAAGATATTTCCAATATCAAATAGTACTGTCCTTTGTACTATTGCAGCAGAGAGACGGCGCACAAAATGTGGGTGTAGCAATTGTCTGCTGAGCTGTGATTATACCATATATGGAATGTACCAGAGGAATAATATTCTTGCAGAGAATTTTGTCTATCCCAATTAAGGAAAGATTTGCTGGCATATTCCAACGGATATATTAAAATAATCTTCTTCAAATAATTCTTCAGATAGTTCAGATCAACAATCAATATCAGAGTCTTCAGTCTTCAGAACCTTCTGGAAACTTCAGAGCCTAAGATGTTCTTCAGATGTTGATGAATCAGAGTCTGGTTCAGCTGTGTGCTTGAAGCGTAACATGCTCTTAGATCAGAGTCTTCACTCAGATCAGAGTCTTCTCTCATTCAGAGTCTCTTCACTCAGAGTCTTCTTTCATTCAGATTCTTGATAATAGATGCAGCGTGTTGTATCTTCAGAATCTTGATAACTAAGCTCTTATACATCAGATTCTTCTAATCTTCAGATGCTCTTGAGCCATTCAGAATTCATTGTTCACATCAAATTTGCTCTTTAAGATTAAAATCTTTTGTGCCTGTAGAAAACAGTTTAGACCAAATTTAGAGAGTATAATTCTTGTATACAAATTATCATTAATGTTATCATCAAAACATAGAGATATTACTGAGACACAATCTGTGCTCTTACAATCTCCCCCTTTTTGATGATGACAAAACATGAGCAATTTGTTCAATAAAAGAATGAATTAAAATTACTCCCCCTGAGATTAACAATCTCCCCCTGAAATGAATACTCTAATGGAATTAGATACTTCCCTTTCTGGTTGAGTACATTTCAGATTCAGAGCCTGATTACATTTCAGATTCAGAGCCTGATTGCATTTCAGATTCAGAGCCTGATTGAATCCTGGTTAACATCCTGATTGAAGCCTGGTTGACATATGTTTGACTTCTAAAGTCAAAGCTTGATGCCATATCAAAGCTTGATGCCAGATGAACAAATTCAGAATACTTGGTTGTTTATCTTGCCATTTCCTGTCTTGAGTTATCTTTTAGATCATCGTACTCAAGGTTAGATATCAGAGTCTGGTCTTTAGATATCAGAGTCTGGTTTACTCAGATTTAGCTATTTTTGATCAGGTTCTGAAAAGATAGATCTCAGGAAAAACTTCAATGAAATTTGTCAGAGTCTGGTTAGATAAATTTGTCAGAGTCTGGTTAGATTCAAAGAATGTTAGTAACATGTCTGACTTAGTTCAGATAATTGCTTATAGATTTGAACAATCAGATTCTATTTTGTTTCTCCCCCTTTTTGTCATAATCAAAAAGAATTTTAAAAGACAGTAAAGATGCAGAAGAAACATATATCCAGATAAGCAAAAAGATCATTGTCATTAAGATAACATCCAGATTCAGATAGAAGCAAACAAAACATATCAGAAGAAAATCAAAACAAAGCAGAACATGAAAAGCTTGTGCAAAAACATCAAGTAGGTTTAGCAGATGAGGCTTGTTGAGAAGCAATGAGTTGCAGCAGTGCTGTAATCCTTTCTGAATTTTCATCTTGCTTAGCCATCCAAGTTTTCATTTCTTCATTTGTTTTCTTTTGATCAACCATAAAGTCCTTTAGTTCTTTGACATCCTTCTGAAGATCTGTAGATTCTGAAATAGTAGATTCTGAAACAATAGATTCTGAAACATTCTTAGTAACATCAGGTGCAGGAATTTCTGGAGGTGGAGGAGCTTCTAGAAGAAGAATAGGAGGAGGGTTTCTCTTAATCCGTTTTTGATAAGCAGCAAGCCTTACTTTTGACAATCTAAGACATTGAGTCCTGATTTTCAAAGCCTCCCTATTCAGTCTGTAAAGATATTTCTTCCAAACAGCATTAGCAGCCTCTTTGTCCATAGTAGTCATGCAAACATCCATAATGTCAGCAAAGTCTGAGACATTATCCTTATCAAAATCTCTTAACATAGTATAAACACTTGATCCCAATTCTGCTTCATCAGGGATTCTGGGTTGGGTTGGTTGTGTTTGTGGTGTTTGTTTAGAAGGTTGAGGTTGTGAAGATGGATGTTCAGATGTTTGTGGTTCAGATGTTTGTTGGGTGGTTTGTGGTTCAGATGTTGGTTGATTGGTTGGTTCAGATGTTGGTTGGGTGGTTTGAGGTTCAGATGTTGGTTGTGGAGTGTTGTGGATTTCAAGAGGTTGTGGAGTGAGAGTTTGAGTTGGGGAATTTTGTGGAGAGGGTGGATGTTCAGAAGTTGGAGATTTAAACAGTTGTTTCCAAACACTCTCAGAACGAGGTTGTTTGAGATCATTCAAGCATTCATTAATATAACCAGATGATTCATCATCAGATGATGTATCAGAGTGGTTAGATTTTTCAGAAGTTGAAGATAAAATGATAGAACGGTTTAAGGGTGTGATATCTAATATCTCATTAGGATTAATGAGATTCTCAGGTTGGTCAGAGTGTTCAGGGTGAACATCCTCTGGAATGGTATCTTCTGGGATAGTGTTTTGTGGTTGTGGTGTTGTTTGTTGATTTTGTTGTGGAATGTTTGTTTGTGTGTTTGTTGGTTGTGGTGTATGAGTCTCAGATGGTCTAGATCTTTTAAATATAAGGGGTGAGTCAGATGGTGTGGGGGTAGCAGAATGATGAACAGGATTAGAATCAGTGTTAAATACCTGTTTCAGAGTATCTCTAATCTCTTCAAAAGTTGCTGCAGGAGGATTTGGTTGAACCTTCTTCAGCTTCTTCCTTTTCTTCTTCTTTTCAGCATCTGAATGCTTCCTTTTCTTCTGATGACCTTCTTTATCAGCTTTTCTCTTACGTCTTCTTTCCCTTGTTAAATCAGGAAGAACTTGGCCTTCCTTCTGCACAAGATTGGCAGGAATCTCAACACCATCTCTTATGCATCGAGCAACATACTCAGCAATAAGTTCTCTAGGTTCATCTGAGGTGAATAGAGGAAAATCCTCAACAGGAATCCTTCTTCCCCTAACTTCTTCAGAGTTAGTTTTCCTTGGTTTCTCAGATAAATCTTCAACCAGTTTCATCCTTCTCAGAGTTAAACCATTTATTTCAGAGCCAATGATAAAATTCAGATCTTCTGTCAACCCAGCCTCTTGCAGATGCGCCACAAGTTGGTTTTCTATCAGAATATCTGAAATCAGCCTTCCCATAGGGATCCATGTTCTGACTTTTCCAGTTTTATCTCTAGCTGTTTCCCTTGTTTCCTTGACGTGAGATACCAGATGATTAAACAACAGATATGGAAGATCAATCTGAATGTTTTGGTGTAAACAATACATGAAGTAAAGTTGTTCAGCATTAACATAATCAGATGAGTTTGAAGAGGGTCTATGAAAGATGGTGTTCATGAAAATCTTAGCCCATATCTTGTAAGTGGGTTTCAAGAACTTAACCTTCTTACAAGGTTCACCAGTAGTGCAGATTTCTTGACAAACATCTTTCAGATCTTCACGCGCAGAAGACAGAGAGGTTACTCCATCAGTTGCCTTAAAACCTATGAGTTTCCTGATCAGATTTTCAGTGATAACAATCTTTTTCCCCAGCACAGAGGAGTGAATGAACTTTGGAGTAGCAAAAGCATGGATCCAAAACTCCTTCACTAACTTTGGATACACAGGACCCATAAGCCTATCAAAGTAACCGTCCCAGCCTTGTGCTTTGATTGAAGGAATCAGATCAAACCCATTTTCAGCAAGATCTTCTAAATCCATGAAACTTTCACACAGCACTTCTAGAGAATCAACAGGAGTTAGGAGAGTGCGTACTGGTTCAATGACAGTGGTAGCATCTTTGGTAGTAACTGCTTTTGAAGTAGATGCCATTGTTGATGATGATGAAGGAGATGAAGGTTTCTGGGTTCTTTTAGGGTTTGAAAAGAGAGAGAACAACAGACAAAAGCGCATATGTGTTTGAGAATGTGAAAAGTGTGAATGTGTTAAGAGAGTGGTTTATATAGACAAATAAAGCACGCATGGGAAACACAACAGACATACATAGGACACATACGCACGTTTGCATTAAATGAAAAGTAATCATTTTTAATTATGATATGACATTTGGGGGAAAATCAAGACAGATTGAGATTTTCAAAGCAATACCTTAAACGTCATAATCAGTAGGTGTACTCCATCTTTTCAGATTCTGAGTGACACGTGTTTGCTTGCATGTGATTCTGTAACTCTTAAGAAATGAAACATTTTCAACTTTCAGATCCTCTGAGATGGTCAGTACAGAGTTTCACACAAAAAAATAAATCACAGATAAAATAAACAAGCAAGACAGATGAAATACTTCAGAGTGTTAAACACTTAGCATCTGAGAAGTTGACTCTGAGAAATATTACTCTGGACAAAAATCCATACAAATATTTTTCAGAATAAACTTAAACCTATCTTCAGCAAGGGGTTTTGTGAAAATATCTGCCCATTGATGATCTGTATCAACAAAGGCTAAATTTATTACACCCTTCTGAACATAGTCTCTGATGAAATGATGTTTAATCTCTATATGTTTTGCCTTAGAGTGTAAAATTGGATTTTTGGATAAACATATAGCTGAAGTATTGTCACAGAAGATAGAAAGATTACTCTCATAGATTTGATAATCTTCTAGTTGACTCTTCATCCAGAGCATCTGAGTGGAACATCCAGCAGCAGCAATGTATTCTGCCTCTGTGGTTGATAGTGCAATTGTTGGTTGCTTCTTGCTGTACCAGGAGATCAGATGACTTCCAAGAAACTGACAGCTTCCAGAAGTACTTTTGCGCTCAACTCTATCTCCAGCATAGTCAGCATCACAGAATCCAACTAGTGAATATTTGTCAGATCTTCTGTAACACAAACCAACATTAGCAGTACCTTTCAGATACCTTAGAATCCTCTTAACAGCAGTTAAGTGTGATTCTCTAGGATCTTATTGGAATCTAGCACATAAACAAACACTAAACAGAATGTCTGGTCTAGAAGCAGTCAAATAAAGAAGAGATCCTATCATACCTCTGTAGAGTTTCTGATCTACCTTCTTACTTACCTCTTCCTTACCTAGAGTGCTTGTAGGATGCATTGGAGTCTTTGCCATTTTGCTATCCAGCATGTTAAACTTTTTCAGAAGCTCTTTAACATACTTGGTCTGATGTATGTAGGTGCACTCTGGAGTCTGATTTACTTGGATTCCCAGAAAGAATCTCAGTTCACCCATCATGCTCATCTCAAATTCTTCCTGCATACATTTAGCAAACTCCTTTCCAAGCATAATATTTGTTGATCCAAAAATAATATCATCTACATAAATTTGACAAATCAACAAATCTTTCTTAATGGTTTTACAAAATAGTGTGGTATCCACTTTTCCTCTGATGAAATTTTTCTTCAGAAGAAAATTACTCAACCTCTCATACCAAGCTCTGGGAGCTTGTTTTAGTCCATAAAGAGATTTTTTCAGTTTGTAAACATGATCTGGAAAATTTTCATTTTCAAAACCAGGAGGTTGGTGGACATACACTTCCTCTTCTATAATTCCATTAAGAAAAGCACTTTTAACATCCATCTGATAAAGAGTGATGTTATGTTGTGCAGCAAATGAAATAAGCAAGCGTATAGACTCTAACCTTGCAACAGGAGCATATGTTTCTGTGTAGTCTATGCCTTCTTGTTGACTGTAGCCTTGAGCAACCAGTCTTGCTTTGTTCCTTTCAACTTCTCCTTTTTCATTTAGTTTATTTCTGAAAACCCATTTTGTTCCAATAACATTGAAACCTTTAGGTCTTGGAACCAGATCCCAGACTTCATTCCTTGTGAATTGATTCAGCTCCTCTTGCATAGCTAAAATCCATTCATTATCTTCCAGAGCCTCATCAACAGATGATGGTTCTATAATTGACACTAAGCCACAGAAGGAAGATTCAGAAGTTCTGAGAAATGCTCTTGTCCTTATTGGATCATCTTTCTTTCCAATTATCACATCCTCTGGATGAGAAGCTTTCATTCTGGAAGAAGATCCTCTGACTGTTGGTCTTTCAGAAATATGCAGATTGTCAAGTTGGGAAGTTAGAGGCGTAGCATCTGGGTTTGCTTCAGAGTCTTTGTCTTCAGTCTTGTCTGCCTCTGAGCCTTCAGAGTCTGTGAGAATAACTTCTCTATCTGCAGAACTTTCAACTTGCTTTGGCTTTTCAGAGCCAAGCTTATCATCAAATCTAACATGAATAGATTCTTCCACAATCTGTGTTTCAGTATTGAATACTCTGTAGCCTTTAGAGCGTTCAGAATAACCAAGCATGAAACACTTCTGT